>CM060250.1:24158353-25618353 GCA_030684275.1 Acipenser oxyrinchus oxyrinchus
TCAGACTGCCTGTGGTAATAGAGTTGTTATTAGAGTTCATTATAGAGGCTGTGGATCAATAGCCATGCACAGAGATGGGAGATCGGGCTACAACAGAATGCATATGTATCTAAAGAAAGTAAAGGTGTTTTTAATGTCCTTGCATTAATCTAGTTTAACGTTACACCTTGGCTTTTGTAACACAGTACATGGCAGGAATTAAGCAAGCAGCTGAGTATACCCTTTTGAAACACCTAAGGAGTTTCAGTAAAGCTCATTTAAAGATCAGTTATTTTGAGTTGGTTTAGATATACAGGTCTTTTTCAAAGAGAGCTGCAGTACATGCAGCTATGGAATTTTGTGTGGAGGCTTCAGGCACTGTAACGCTTTGTATGGGCCACTAGTAAATGGCAAGGCAGGTATATATTTTAATGTTTTGGGACTTTTTGGTTTTGATTGAGCTGTAGGCAAAAATATACAAACATATAGACCTTACCTTTTGTTGTACCACTGCATCATATTTATATACAGTAGAACCTCAGTGTTATGAACACCAAACTTATGAACTGACCAGTCAACACCGCACTTTTAGCTGGAAGTGTGCAATCACTCAACCATGCCTACAATGCAACCAGAGTCCAGTTTTAAAAAGCGCAACGTTAACCTACTGAAATTATTTAGAACTGCTTTACGCAAACAAGTAACACTTTCAATTGAATGAAAAAATAGAAAATATTTTTTAAAACTTGACGGGGGTGTCATCCCCAACAATGCAAATACGTTATTGGGGAAATTGTCAGCAATTAAAAAAATGTAATGTTTTTTTTTTTTTTTTTTTTTTCGCAAGCTGCACGAATGTATTTTTAGAAAAAAAAAATTTTTTTAAAAATGCACTACGCTAACCCAGGTTTTCCTGGACGTTTAAATATGTGCTTTTGCTACACTTACAATTTGACTAGTAAGTTACATTTTGCATTTTCCCATGTATAGTACGATTGTAAAGCCTTTCAAACCATAACAATACGAGTATTGCATTACTATGCTGTATCCTTGTATTATTCGCCAGATTGAGGGTGTAGATAGCAGGTGTATACATTTATTAAAACCACTGAAAACTAATTTTCAGAGTTACGGACATTTCAAACTTCCGAACAACCTCCATTCCCAAGGTGTTCATAACTTACAGATTCCCTTTCATATACGAAATGTAACCATTACTGAATGGATATTTACCTCCTCCACGAAACCTAAATAAGATATAACAAAACTGCTCAGCCGAGCCTGTGACGCAGCCATCCACGCCCCTGAGGGTATAAAGGACTGTGCTCACGGATCTCCGGTGCCATTTTTCTTTTCAAACTAAATGACGAGAGAGCTTATTCAGATAAGTACTTAATACTTTTTCTGCTATAGATTTTTGCATTTATTGTGTTTTTATACACAAATTATATGTGATATAAAAAATAATCACTGCATTAGTTTTACTAATTACACATATTTGTGCACAACAGCCTGTTGTTTGTTACACCCCGCTGTGGCCTTGTGCACCGTGTGAAGACAGCGGCTTGAGTCGCTCCTTCCCAGGGATCAATCAACGTAAGTCGGCTCTCCCACCAGGCTGCAATGGCTCCGGTTAGAGTTATTTTATTCTCGTTTTGGCTTGGGCCAAAATTATGAGACGGTTTGTATAATTAAAGTAATTGATATTACTACATTTTGTTGTGAAAAATATTTTTCTTTTCTCTTTCTGTTTTTCTATTTTCACAGAGTCTAAGCGCAGAACTGTCGACAGCGTGTGCTGCAGCACACGTGTAGTGAAAGCAGCTGTGAGTTCAGCAGCGCCGCGCAGGACCAAGAGGATGCTTCGGTTGTGATTGGACACCCTATATGCAGAGAAGCTGGGCCTGGTCCAATTGCCACCAGTGGAGGCTTCAATTGCCACGTTGGTAAAGGTGCGCTCCTGTCCAAGGAAGCTATCTGCCCAAACAAACAGTGCTAGGTCTCGGAGGTGATCCTCAAGCGTGCTTATTCAGCCAGTGCGGTCACCGCATGGCTGGGCATCTGTGCCTGATAGGGATCAGGGCATACCTTTGGTCCTGCGGTGCTCTCACCACGCACAGTAATCCACAAAGGAGCTGGTGTGCTTGCTCCCAGTGCGCAAACCAGCGGCAAACTGGCACCCTAGGACCCAGCAGTCTCAAAGACTGGCACAGCTGACTGCACCTGCTGCAAAAGGTGGTATTCAGAACCGGCCCGCAACTGCTCGCCGCGAAGGCTACAAAAGGTTACACCACCCGGCGTAGAGACAGAAGCCTCAGGCCAAGCTGTCTAAAGGCACGCTCTTGGTGGAAACAGCCTGCCCATCTACACCTCATCGTAGCGCTGGGCAGTGTCACCAGAAGGGAGGTCATCACCACGGACATGTCCAGCCTTGACTGGGGTGCTGCGTGGAATGGCAGGGGTGTGGAACCCCACTTGGCATGGTCTCTACATCAATGTTTTAGAGCTTCAGGCAGTTTACCTGACCTTGCAGAATTTTTTGCAGGTGGTTCAAGGGAGACATGTGCTTGTCCGCACAAACAACACAACAGTGGTGGCTTATAACCACCTAGGTGGCCTCAGGCAAGCTGTTGCTCTGGGCACACAATAACCTCATCTCACTACGCATCTGCCCAGGGTGAAAAACTAGGATAGTCCCCAGCGCCTCAGAGTGGAGGCTTCACCCCAGGAATTGACCCACTGTCCCCTCCGGTACTGCATAACAGGGGGCAGGGACTCACTGGCGATAGATCCCGAGGAAACTGTTTTATGCCTTCCCACTGCTCGCCGTGCTCCCGCTGTGTCTGGAGAAAATCAGGCAGGACCGGGCCAAGGTGCTCGTAGTAGCCTCTTATTGGCCCAGGAGGCTCTGGCTTTCAGCTCTGATGCAGCTCCTGAGTGGCCAGTCGTGGAGACTGCCCAAGCGCCACGACCTGCTCAGTCAGGCACGGGGGACCTTATGGCATCCCGACCCATCGACCCTGCAGCTCTGGGTCTGGCCACTGAATGGCTGCATTTGAGGTGTCTGGGTCTATCCAATAAGGTTATTGACACCCAAGCAGTGTCCACGCATTCCCAGTGGGGCGTTGTTCAGACATGTTGCCTGCCTCGTGGGGTTCAACCCCACGACCTGTCCCATGGCAGTTATACTGCAATTTTTGCAGGACCTGTTTTATGAGGGGAAATCTCCTCTACATTAAAGGTCTATCTGGCAGCTATTTCAAAATTGACTCAGTCTCCCCATGAGCTCACTTCCTGGTGGGGCAATTTTTGAAAGGAGCTCGGCGGCTTCAGCCGCCTATGAAGGATATTGTTCCTCGCTGGAGGCTTACCGTGATGCTTGATGCACTCATAAAGCCAGCATTTGAGCCCTTGCATTCAGCTCAGCTGAAATGTGTATTGCTTAGCCTTGTAGAATTCTGGTTGTGCATCATCAAATGTTGTAGAAAAATAATATGGCATCAATAATAACACAAATATATAAAGGAAATGTTGATTGTATTTTGGGATTCATGACTTATTAATCTTGTTATTTGGAAATATTGGTTATAAGTAGGGGAAGGCACCACTATCGATATTTTGATATGATAATGATATCATTCGATATCGAGAATAATTTCCATATCGGAAAATAACCGGTGCACACAGAATTATTAGCTTTAATGTGTTACTGAACAGCCTGTAGGGTTTAAAACACAACACATTACTTTGCCTAGCTTTCCGATTTGTTGTATGTATTCCTGCAATATATTTTTCAACATAATCATGATTGTTTTGATATTTGTATTAATATTCCTGGCCATAAATAAGTTATTTTCATTCCACAGCGGTTATGCTTCTGGTCTTCCCGTCAAAATGCATTCCAAATTCATAACAACGACTACTAAAATCCATATATCATCACATTATAATACTTTCACAGGCACTGAGAGTAGAGACTATTACAACAAAACAGGTGTGCAGGGTGTCCTGTGGGTTAGGGGGCAAAATCAGCAGGAACTGTTTCTCTTCATTGTGTTACAGCGCACCCTACTGGTCAAGCACCTGGTGAGCTCAGGCAGACACCTGCAGCCATCTCGTTTGTCCTCCAGATGCTGGCGGCTCACTGACAACTGCTCTTGACTTCCTGAGTGTAAAAGCGGAAGTTGGCTTGGTTGTGGGATCAGAGGACGCCAACTGAAACTTTAGTTCTCCTGAGCTGTGTGGGGAATTGCTGCGGTGAGGGAACATAACTGGACATTCCAAATTAGGGAGAAAATGGAAGGTAAAATAATTGGGCTCTCTAAATTATATATAAAAAAGTGTATTTGTACAGAAAGTCAATACCTCTTCACAGATAAGCACACACACATATACTGTATACATGCATTCAATATTTCCTTTTTAGATATTCTCTTGTAAAAACAGAGGATAGTCTTGTTTTTGATGGTTGTCATGGCCTGCATCCATTTTACACATTTACACCAAAAGTACTATAATTCAAGTCTGTACCAAGTGTATACATATTGGATATTGGTAGGTGAAAATCATTGTATTGGCCAAGTAGCCTGTGACTGTGAACTGAAGGTAAAAAAAAAAAAAAATTACATTGCCCTCCATGACCTATTTTGTTTTTGAGACACAGAGTTTGAAGACAGAAGGATGAACAGAAACCATGACTGCTGCAGAGATTGTAAATAGATTTACAATCTCTTGCTGCCAACTAAAACACCTGCTCCTGAAAGTACATGCAAGGGACTCTGGTTATCTGTTTTTTTTTTATTTATTTTTTTCTTAAGTTGCCATTGAGCATAATAGGATGACCCAAACATTCGGAAACAATCAAAAACTCAATGAGAAACATTGAAAAGGGCAGGGAATGAGACACAAATATATTGTAACACTGCAGCCCTTCAGCTCCAATATGGTGGATAGTAGTGATGGTGCAACTTTCATTGGTGGTTAAATATCCTTATGAAAATACATTCAAGCAGAAACTACCTTTCAGCACAGAGAATCCACTATGAATGAATGGCAATGAATGAATGATGATGACTGCAATTGCAGATGTTTTTATGAACTGTGAAGGGCGCTCAGGGCCCGATGACTGTGGTGGGAACTCAGGGTCTGAATTTGGCCGGAGGCCTTGTCCGTGGGTGCCCGATGTGAGGCGTGAGGCCGGCTGGATAAACATGAACAGTTACATGCAACCCAGTGCCGCCGATAGGAAGTGGCTGTGGCCACCTCCCCACCCCCGAAAAGACGAGGCTGCCAAAACATGAATGAATAATAATAAATAATTAACACACTCCACAGTGGCGCCCTGCCACCTATCCCCCAAATATTGAATTTAATGAAAATCAGCAGCTGAGACACGGCCCGTCCCCCAGCGCATGACTGCGCTGGTGGGGGAGAGCTCAGCCTGTCCAACCCGACCACGCACCCCGCAGAACTAAATACGAACCGCTCAGCACTCAGGTAAGGAAAAAACCCTACTCACATATTTTTAATTTTTTAAGGGGAAACATCTGGAAATCTGTGCCTGAGGGCAGCCCTTCCTCCAGGCTCTAAGCAGTCAGCTCCCATTTCGGCCTCCCAGCGCTTGATTGAGCAGCCAAAACAAAAAGAAACGACACAAAAGAATAAAACACAGCTCTTATGCGCTTGCTGATGACGTATTGGTTAGGGGCGGATTCTCCTTTGCAGAAAAGCAACCAAGTTTACAATTCTCAGCATTAAAAGCTTTTTAAAAGCACATCTACAGGATAAACTATATTTTATTGTAAATCTGTAAACCACAAACAGAACTAATTATACTGTATGGTCTAATTCAGTGATGTCATGTTCAAAAAATCTAGTTGCTCATCCTACATACATTGGAAATCCTTGGGTATCCGCATTCTTTATTTTACTGTTTTTAATAGCGTAAGTTGTGGGATGTTCAAGTGTTTTTAAATATATATTTATATTTATGAATCAGTCCTTAGAAATTCTGGCATGACCAAAAATAAATCTAACTATTGCCCCAGTGACACTGTTTCCAGTCAATAGTTATTTTACAAACTCCCTCAAATTACGTCATCATGCTGAACGTCCTTCCTCTCTTCATACAACAAAGCAAAATGTCAGACAACAGAAAAAAACAACATATACTACAAAACAAAGATGCTGCAAACACTAAAATCGTCATAAAAAGCTTTCTGTGTTTTCTGACTTCCTAAAATTCTAACAAATCCAACTCGAGCATTATAGTCCCCTGTTGGTAACTACAGTTCTTCTCTCATGGGCCATAGTTTCCCAATATATGCTTCCTCTCCAGTCCATATTTACTAACATACAGTATATAATTTTTGGCATTGTTAAACAATAATGGCAATATTGTTCTTATTTTTATAGTAATGTATGTAAAAGCATCAACACAAAAAATCAAGCCATTTCCATTTAAAGCACCAGTAAAAGGTAAAGTGAAATAAGTAGATATACAGTACAGTATTCTTGACAGAGTGCTGGATATTGTATACACACACACACACACAATATGTATGAACTGTAGTAAACCATTGTGCCATATAGAGACCAAAAGATGGGCTTAATTGGCCTATTTTTTCTCATAGGTATATAGAAACATATTAAAACCCTAATTACCTTAATTAACAACCCTCTAAAGGGACTGAACATTTCTGGCTGCCTAAGACAGGTGGCTGCTTAATCAAGGTTAGTATGTCACTGACTAGTGAAAAATTTAAGTTGTATCGCCTCAGTTTGAATTTTGTAAATATGTGTAGTAAATCAGGTATTTTTGACCAAGGCCCTTCGTTATTAGTTATATTATGTGACCCTCCTATTGCAAAACTCACTTTTCTACCTGCCAGGAACATGCAGTATATCGTTTTTTTGTATTCCAATTGTGGGCTTTGATGGTAGGCAGACGAGTTTACAAGTTTAAAAAGAAAGAAAGAAAGAAAGAAAGAAAGAAAGAAAGAAAGAAAGAAAGAAAGAAAGACTATGTAAGCAGAAATGTTACGAAGCTGAGCACTTTTAAATTACAATTACACATCATGTTTAATACATCTGGAAGTTGCCTTTTCTGGGTCATTTTCAGCAACTGTGACGTTTTCTCAAATGCGTTTTCAAATCAAGTAATTTGAGCCGAATCTCCAAATTCCCATGTCTTCGGCAGTCAATAACTTCTTATTTAAGTGAAATGGGGCACATTGAACCACAGCAGCTTGTGACTGCTCTCCATTGATCAGATAAACAGTTGTTAGATATTTTATTACAAAATGACACACCCATTTAACAATCTTTTCATCTATGATGGGCTTTATATTGGATGTGAAATAGCAAGAAATGTGTGTCCCCAGGGTGCCATCAGTGGGAATTACAGAGCACAGGCTTTCACTGAAAACGGCTCTTTATAGCTCAGTTTTATCTTACAGTCAAATCAAATGAAAACCTGCAGTCTATCTCTGACCTGCCATTAATCAGATAGCAGAAGTTGTGCCCCCGCCGATTGTAGGCATGACCTTTCTCCATGCAGCAGCCTCAGAGACTAGCATTGAAAATTTGGAAACATTATCTTTATTGTAAGAAAAAGAATGATAAAGTAACTGATAAACACCACAAGGAGCTTTAAAAATATGTGGTCGCTAATAATACATTTAAGGCAAAGGAAATCATTAAAAAAATCACTGGAAAGCGTGTGAATGGTGCAGCGTTCCCAGATTATATGTTGCTTTTTGATCAGTCTGTGAGCTGCTGTTTCACAGCATTTTGATACTATAAATACATACTAATTACCCACTAATGCAATCAATTATTTATCTGCCCTATTATGGGTGACCTTGTTATTCAGAGCACTTACGAATGAAACCCAAACAGCACATAGGTTTGCTCAGAGAGACATTTTCAGATAATCTGAAATCTGAATGAAAGTTTAATAGCTATTATTTGCCAGGAGATGCTTTTGATTTTAATTACTAGCTGATAAAAGTACTGTAACAGTAATAACCCTTTACAATGGGTGCTTGGATTAAGGATCTTCAGGAATAAGTCTGTACTTCACCATGGCTAGCTATTTGATGTAATTTAGTGAAAAGTGTTACTGTAAAATAAGCACCGAAAAATGAAATGAGTAAAAAAAAAAAAAAAAAAAACAGAGCCCTAATTATAATTCGTTGGTATATAGCACTAGGCATAAAAAAGACATTGTAAATAGATATTTACATTACAATCTAAGATGGTATGTTGTTTGTTGTCAATGTTGAAAGTAATTAGATTATTTGTATTAGAGTCACATCTGTAATTCAGTAAAGTCACCTCTCACCAAAGGATTGAGTCATTGTTTACATTTTTTTTTTTTTTGCCATTTTAGCCAAAATATCTCACAACACAAACTTAGCATCTCTAAAATTGAAACAAAACTCCCAGACAATCGCACACTGACAATGTTACAGAGCACATTTTGATCGTTAGGGGGTCTGTGCACAGATTAGTTAAGAAATCTAGATGTCACAACCTAAAGAAAAGTGCATGCTATCAAGAAAAAAAAACAAGATCTCACTCTGCACTGCAAGAATTTCTTTTTAATGCTGCAGTTCACTTCACACACACTTACATGAAGGCGAAAATCCTGATACATCAGCATCAAACACAAAGATTAACCAACGCTGTCCAAAATATCCCAAAGGTGAGCAACCCAAAGGAGAGTCTTTATGCCCTCCACCAACCAGCTGATTGATTTTATGAGGGCTACTGTTCCTCCAGGAAACCAAAAATGCCAATTACTTAGTTACGTGAACAGCATCCATTGAAAGATGTCTTTCGGATGCTAATGTTTTTTTTTTTCGTTTTTTCTTTTCATTGCGAAGCAGACACATTGTACTAGATTCTCAAAGCTATTTAGCAAATGGTCCTTCCCACCGCCTCACCCCCACCCTACCACAGCCCAACTTTGTTTTACATTTATTTTGTTAGGTATCCCAATAATCTACAAATCACAAAACACAAAGTAGATCTTTTTTTTTACCTGCTTGTTTATACCATCACATTGCAGCCCTGTTTTTTTCCCTGTTAAAGCCGTGGCTTTGCATTATACTAATTTTAACATTATGTCATAATGAGGCTATGCTAATGAGCTGCCATGACTACATACCCAGCATATTTAGTTTACATTTATTTACAAAACAAAAGTCTTTAACCTGAATAGCCCTGATGGGATGTCACATTAAGCACTCCATGTGTAAGAAAACAAGATACCCAAAGGAGCTAGAGAACACTAACAGAATACAAGACAGTACATAAATAAAACAACATTTAAAATAAACTAATACAAATTAGACAAATGTAATTAGAAACAAAAGTCTACTCAAACTGCACTCAAAGTCAATTTCCACAACAGGTATGCTTAGCTTCATTGATTCAAGACGCTGTGATCCTAGACGAGGAATGGCACGGGCACATTCAAAACTTTAAAGGACTTTCAAGACAAATACGGGCAGTAGTGTGGAGTAGTGGTTAGGGCTCTGGACTCTTGACTGGAGGGTCGTGGGTTCAATCCCAGGTGGGGGACACTGCTGCTGTACCCTTGAGCAAGGTACTTTATCTAGATTGCTCCTGTAAAACTGTATAAATGGGTAATTATATGTAAAAATAATGTAATTGTATGTAAAAATAATGTGATATCTTGTAACAATTGTAAGTTGCCCTGGATAAGGGCGTCTGCTAAGAAATTAATAATAATATCCAAAAGATACAAAGGGTTAATAAAAATCCATGGTAGTGCAGCTCTATATTAGCATCTCAGTGAAGGAGAATGACAGTATGATTTAAAAAAAAAAAAGAGCAATGTAGTTTTAACACCCTGATAGAGATCACTAAATTACTTTGTGTGTACGAATCATGAATAGTTTATGACTTTGTAGTAATTCAAATGGAAAAATAATACTTTCCTTGAAACATGGAGTTTAGATAATAAATTACTGGTTTCATCTATCTAACTTTCATTTTAAAATGATAATATTTTGCATTTATTATATATTTCTTTTTAAACAATGATGTAATTGTAATATATAGTGATGCACATTCATAATCCTGTTATAATATACTCTCTAAAAATGTAAATAAATAAAAACTATAAATAAATGCTCTTCCAATATGATGTCTAAAAAGTCATTAGTATTATAAAAGTCATTAGTATTATAAAAGTCATTAGTATTATAAGATCTATAGGTGAGTGAAATAGAGTTTGAAACATAAAGAGTGACTTGGGGATTCCAGTCCACAGTGGACAATCTGCTGCAGTGCTTGGGTGTGCTGTTTCAGTGGCCTCAGCCAATCAAGCGGCACTCTCAGCTCTCATAAGTCACTGGAGAAAAGCCTGATGTTAAAAGCACTCTATCGCTTAGAAAGCCACTGGTGCAGCTATTAATCCCTGTGAAAGTTCTCAAGCCTGACAGTGAGGGTGAAATATGTTCAAAATGGAGGGGGTGCTACCCATTACATTATTGATTACCATCTGACCCAACACCGCCACCAGATGCCACTGAGGCTACTTCATTTTCCCCTGCTTGTTTAAAGCTGCCACTGCTCATTTAAACTGCTGCTGCCAAAATTGATTTGCCTAATGAAATCTCTAATACTCAGTTCTCTGTTAAAGGAGTACATCAGGTATTACAGATAACCAACTAGTTTCAACTCCTTGAGAATGTCCCTACGTGGGTGATTATTCTTAAAAATAAAAGTGCCCGTTCAAGATTAATTCATGTCAATTAAGGGTTTGACATGAATCACTGTGGATTGTGTTTATAAATAGATGTTTATTTTAGATGAAGTCAATAGGAAGTCAATAGGAAGTCACAACTTTGTACATAATTACACTTGAATTACAAGTGTTGCATGATTATCTGAGAGAATGAAGAACAGTGGGATTGTATTGCTTTTTTGAGCCCTGAGGAGGCTATTATGCACGTGCATGGGTTTGTGTGAGCAGGACTGGCTGTGAGTGTGCTTGTGGTGGTGGGAGGGTTATGGAGAAACAGTAAAATGGGGAGCCTTTTACAACTTTACATAATCTCTTCTATGGGACCATGGGGGTTTAAAGGAGCTCTAAAATAGCGTCAGAAATGTCACAAGGATTGTTATTGTGCTATCTTTTAGTTCTGCTGTTGAGCTTTGGGTAAAACATCACTCATGGGAGCTTGAGGCACATGTATTAAAACACATGGGGTCAGGAAGGAAAACGGACAATGAGCTTGATGGCAGACAATATAACAGATTCAGAAAGACATGCTGTAGATCTGTAATCTTCGGGAAAGAGAAAGATGCAATCTTGATCTGTTTAGTAATAATAATAATAATAATAATAATAATAATAATAATAATAATAATAATAATAATAAAGGATATTCAGTTCTATCCAAGCACTACTACCTGTTGTTAAGTGGCTTTCGATACTGAACAACAATACTGTATATATAATATTTGAAAAGTACATGCATCTGTTAAGATAAAGTATGTTTTTGAATCAATGCATAAGGGATAGCTAATAGAATAAAGGGAAGATGCGAAATTACCAGAAGTAAGAAATTAACAATAATTCATTAGGTGTGTTTTTTTTTTTCCCAGACGCCCTTACCCAGGGTGACTTACAATTGTTACAAGATATCACATTATTTTTACATACAATTACCCATTTATACAGTTGGGTTTTTACTGGAGCAATCTAGGTAAAGTACCTTGCTCAAGGGTACAGCAGCAGTGTCCCCCACGTGGGATTGAACCCACGACCCTCCGGTCAAGAGTCCAGAGCCCTGAGCCCTAACCACTACTCCACACTGCATATATATATATACAATGCAATATACAATTTTTTTTAGCAAACACAATCTAATTTTCAACAGCAATGCACAGTTTTTCACGATTAGAGTTTTATGCAAAGCAGCATTTTATGGCCTGTGTCCCTTAAAACACATTGAATAAAATATAAATCTGCTGTTAAGGCTTTAAAACAAATGTGTTCAATTTGTGTTCCTGGTGTAAATTCCCTAAATTTCGTTTTTTGGTTGAACCGTGTACCTGTTTGATTTCTTTTCCCTGACAGAATATTGCAGGTTTCTCACAAAATCCAACACAGTGAAATGTACACTCTGAACCCAGTGTGGAATTCTTTTGGCGATGTTACAGCACAAAAATCTATTTCTCATTTCGTTAATTAGAATCTGCCTACGTTTCTAGTTTATGGATTTTATTTTAAATTGAAAATTGTGTATTATTATTATTATTATTATTATTATTATTATTATTATTATTATTATTATTATTATTATTCATAATAGTCGTACTATTTTAAATTCAATTAATTATTTAACCTAACCATTAATCATTTTGATAAGTAAATCCACATTCATTTCAAAAAAGCAATATATTACAGATATGGCAGTGCAGGACTTACCAGTAATTATCTGATCTCAAATACACATTTTTAAAAGTCAAAATAGACAATACTTCAGGGCCGCACTATCCTAATTGAGTTTCTTTTGAGTATAATTGTGGTTTTGGTTTGTGGCTTGATTACTCTTCAGGAACTGGAGTGCCCCATAATACCATGACTCTTAAACAATAATACAAATAATACATTCCTATCCATTTAAGATGTTTTTGCTAAATTCTATATAAATGACTTTTAGCATTAAATTACTTTTTTTCCAGTTGTAACCACAGTTAGAGTTGTTAAGAAAATTACAAGGTTAAAAACAATCAAGTGAAATGAAACACTCCTAGTATGACATTTATTCACCAGATGGGACCGTTTTAAACATTTAAATCTGGCAAAACTGTTTTTATTATTAATGGTACAAATTAAGTTTACATCTACCCTACTGTTAATTCTCAGAATTAAATAAAAAAAACAGCATTTAGGGTCAGTTCCAAATAAAATGAAAAAAAAGCTAAATGAAAGTTGTTCCCCAAAAACAGCATGATCAGCAAGTGCAACAAGTAGCTTAAAAAACGTAAAGTGATTAAACAAAAAAAAGCTTGCATGTACTCTGATTCTTGTGTAACGTGGTTACCTCAGACAGACCTAGTGGATGCAAAGCAGTTGCAGACACAATCTAAACAAATGCTGCTTTTAAAATAGCCATATTAAGAATGAACAGCAGATGGCGCCTGTTATACTGTGATAACAGACAAAGCAAGATTACTCTGGTTTGAGCCAGACATCAAATATTTATAAACATTACTGGAGCCAGAAATGACCTCTTCAACCACTGCAGGATTTTTTTTTTTTTTTTTGTACAAAAAAAAGGATTGGCCATGCTGTTAAATAAGATACATTGCCCGAAGGACTGTAATTATTTACTCAGTACTGTAGATTTTCCAAGCATGAAAACTGCAAAGAAGGTTTTTAAGGAACTTTTAAGTTATTACATTTCTTAAGTGTTACAACTTGGTGACCCTTATATATCCATAACCAATATACTATTGTTTGCACTGTTTCTGAAAGTACATATGAAAAATACATGCAGGCCTATGTAAAAAAGAAGTGAAACATGTTAGACTTTTACAACAAATTTAAAGCAGTTTTGGGTCGAGACACCTCAAAGTGTTGCACATAGAAACTACTGTTATAAAATACAGACCCTGTAGTTGCAAAGGCAAAGTTACAATAAAAAAATAAATACACACTATAATGTTTTAAAAAAACACAGAGCACAACAGTACACTGCAATGCACCGTAACTGCATTAAGATGACTATTCTGACTTCAGATATAGTGTATATAAAATCAAATTATTGCTACCAGTTTCTAGTTTAACAGAAGTTTGTTTTCAGCAGGGTAGTAATTTTATAGTGCCAAAAAACGGTTTAAACAGGATCCCTACTTTGTATATTTAGTGTTGTACTAATATAGCAATGTGCACAGCACTTTATAAAGCACTTTAACACATTAAGCATTTGAAGTTAGTTATTTACAATGAAACGTCAACATAATATGTTGCAACTAATGCTGCTCCTAAACTGAAGTCAGGTGAGAAAAATGTGGTCAGCTGAATAGCGTTCACAGGAGAGAGGATGAGGGACAGAGTGGATTGTGTAGTGGTAAATAGGCCAAGGGAGGTCAGGGGAAACAGTGCTTCTGGAGAAACACAGCCAGAGGAGAGAGACATCAAATCACAGGGCGGGAGGATGGCTAAATAACAGTAAGGGAAGAAACTGGGGTGAAAAGCCACAGAGGAGGTTAAGTAATAATCAAGAGAGGAAAAAACAACCAGGTGGGAATTTTTCCTACAGTACCAGGCTAAAAGTCTGAACCCTGTGCAGGTAGAGTGACCACCCATCCCTAATTGGGCGGGACAGATCCAAAATGTAAAGATCAAGTCCTGATCCCGGGCTTAATTCCTCTGGGACGGCATTTGTCCTGAATTTCTAGACATAGTGCAATCTTACAGTTTAGCGCCACAGTCAAACCATAGCATATCTGTTTATAGCACATCATAGCACCGCCCCTGCCGCATTAATTTTGCAATGCCTTACAATCGCTCACCACCAGCGCTCGCTCGCCTTCGGGGAAACAGTACAAAAAGTTTTTTTAAAAATATGCAAATATACTCCAGCATAAGAAATGGCAGGTGTCCCATTTTTGCATTTTGAAAAGGTGGTCACCCTGTGTGCAGGTCATGTGTGAAATGATTTTTTTGCGTGGTTAATTTAGCCCAGTACAGCAGGCTTTGAGAATGCAGATAAAAAAATACCTTTTTTGGAAATGCTCTTTTGGTAGGGTTTTGATTTCCTTTATTTGTGCTAAAGGCCTATACACACAGGTTTGAGCTGCTGCTCTGTGGGTGATACTGAAAGTAGCCAAGTGTTGGTGAATAAATGCTTAAACTAAACTGTCTTCATTTGTAATAACACAACCTATAATAGAAAAATCAGACAAGAAAATACACCAGCCTAATCAGAAACATGATTCTAAGTCCCCCAACCAGAAGTCATGCACCCCCACCTCCACTCCCCATGGCATTACCTCAGGCTAGGGTTCGAATCCAGTTGGGTTAATAAGTGAAGTGAAATGAAGTTATAACCCAACTACTACACAAATAGGCACTCAAACATCGAGAGTATGGATTGTTCAGACAGTCTGAAATGACTGGTCCCTCGTGGGCAGGCTTGAGGCATGCTTGCAGGGAAATAGAGGGAAGCTCACGTTGCCACTGCTGGTGCTGTTCATGCTCTCTGTAAAAACAGAGTTCAAAGTTCAGAACAGCCAAACCTGCACCTTTCATCAGAACCAAAACAGGTTCTCAGTCAGTTGTCACCTGTTTCTATATTCTAGTTGAATCGTAATAGGTGTTGTAAAATGCAGATACCCTATGCTAAAATACAGCAGTCCTAAACCTATATATGGATATTAGCATAAGCAGAAAAAAAAACAATAAACATGTAAAAATGCTGATTGACTATAGCATTTATACAGGGTGTTCTCACAGTCCGTGTAATCACATGTTTAACCACATTGACCTGTTACCTGAATTGGATAAAGTTTCCATTGCTCTAACCCAAAACGTATGTGAAAGGAGCTAGTTACTGGTGGTGGCTTTTTACATGTTTTATGGCCCAGGGAGACACTGAGGTTGCTGTTAGTCTACTTTATAGTCATGAGGAGGCAGAACGAAGATCATCAATGCCTATAAATCATATAAAAATCATCCAGGAGTGGCTGTGTAATAATATGGTACTTAAGAGTTGGGTTCCAGGACTGGTTTGAAGGATAAAGCGAGATTATTCCAGTAGGTAAGATCATTGATCACCTTGACTATCTGACACAAGTCATACCAGGATACTTGTAATAAGAGGGTGTAAGAAATCTTAAATGAGTGGTATAGCCAAGGTTTTTCAATCAGTCTTCTTACTACATATATTAATGTATTAAAATGTACATACAATATCAAGGTTATGTATACAATAGTATCAGAGTGATTAAGACGCCTTGAATTAAATTGCTTACCGGTAGTTATTAGTTATTAGTTATTCCAGTTGTGTAAATTTATCTGGTGTTTCCTTCTTTAAAAAAAAAATTAAATAGGCATTATTACAGGCTGTAAAGGCTTTGAAAAGTCACGCACTGCACTAAAGTACTGTGCACATAATAGGTTGTAACATTCTGCAATCAATGTAATAAATTCATGACCGCACTAGTATTTTTGGCAGCTAATAATACTTCTAACATGGAAAGTACTATAGTGCTACTGAGCATGCTATGAACATGATCATTGTTAGTTATTGTTATTAGAGGGATTAGAAAGGGTTACTGCATGAAAAGAGGAATGCAGGTACAAGATCTGCTTTTGTTCTCACCAAAAAACAATATCATATTCTAAGACCTACCGTAGAACTCTGCACAAGCCCAGTCTGTGAGCGAGCAATCTAAAACATGTCAATCTCTAAAAGTTATTCTAGTCCTAAACCATAATATAATGCCTCTGGCTTTAAAGCTGACAAGACCCACATTTCAACATCATCACCTCATTTATGGGATTAGTGCCTATGTTTTGAAGGCCCAAATATCAAAGGCAATGCCGACCTGAGACATAGGTTTTCATCCATGAGGATTTTTGCATATGTGCGGTAGCCAATTTATTCATGTTTATTTTTCATTTAAAGTTTAGTGGGCTGATAGTACCCTGCCTTAGGTGTGCTATCAGGGCTTGTATTTTTTAATGGGACCAGATGAGAACATAGGCTGCTCTCACTAAGAGTGGTGACCTTTCAACTCTAGCTTCAAGCCTTAGGCTTGGCTGAGACCTGAGCAAGCAAAGTTCATTTCCATTGAACATGTATTGGGAGGCTTGGTGACCTAATTTCTAGAAATCTGAGGCCACTATCAATAAAAAGTGTCCTTTTCACCACCACAGGCACAATTCGATGCATGGGGCCCCAGATTTGAGGGGACAATTCTTCATAGTTTCATTAGGTTTTGGTGAAGTTAAAAGTTTTAGGCCTATGGATTGCTGACTGCATTCTGCAACTGCAATATGCGGTGCATAAAGCAATATCTAAAAACATTTTTTTACCCATTTTATAGATCCTGAAAGGATGTTTCTCCACAGATGAGGACCATTACCTTACAGAAAATCTAAAAAAAACAAACAAAGAATATGCTAATACAGTGTATATTAATTTTATAGAACTGTCAGTGTTTTACAAACAAAATTGATTGATTAGTTTTGTTTAGAAGGCACTAATCATATAGAAAAGTTTATATTATCTAAGCCAGGGGCATAGTTATCATAAGTGCTGGTGGTGCAGCTGCTCCAGGGCCCACAAGTCTTTGGGGCCCACGAGCACTTCAAAAGGGACAAATAAAATATGTGAATATTTTAAAATTTGTCTGTTCAAAATACTCAAAATAAAATAAAACAGCAGGCCTAATGAATAATGACAAATGAGTTAAAGGACTGGCCGGCACCTTTCCACTAGCCAGCACACTGCCAAATACCCTACCACTAGTAACTCTCGATTTAACCCTATAGTGCCGTATTAAAATTACCATATATGGGCGTGGATATGACCACTTTGTGTTACAGCCCTTGTAGTTTTTCAACCGTAAATCAGAAATTTAAACCCACTATATCCACAATAAGGCATTAAGTAGCTGTTTCCAATGATAATATTTTTTGTTCCGGAATGAATTATTAATTTTTTGTATATAAGCTGTGAGTGCCCAAAAAGAAATACACAATTATAATAATAACTCATTCTAAGTTAGCTATAAAAAAATGCAGAAATTTATGAGGATTTCAAATAAAAAATCTACTACCGACCATTGCAGAGACACAAGACTGTCCAAACACAAAACTAACAGATTTTCAGTACTGAAGTGTCAGCAGTTATGCGGAGGTAGTCAAGACAAAGCAAAATATCACAAAGTACATTGCCAAATCTTATACGAAATGTTTTAACCTTTATATTAATAAATACAAGTAAAAAAATGGTCAATCAATGTTGTTTGTAAATTAATATATATGACGTTTTGGAAGCAATAAAAAAAATTCCAACCTAGCTATGCCCCTAATATAAGCAATAATTTATGTATCCTTCCACAAAGCACTCTAAAGTGAACATTCTACAAAATATAGTCCTCCATTATAACAACATTGCATATGAGCTTCTCTAATTAGCATACAAAACACAGTTTTTAAAACAAATTTTTGCCATTATTTTACAAATTTTATTTTTATCGCTCTCATTGGTTGAATCTAGTCCGTTTCATGGATAAAGATTGGAAGCTGGCGGATTCTTCGGACATTTCATTATATATTTCTCAGTGATTTCATGCTGCAGTTTGGATCATCAGGGTACTCATACATTTAATGGTCATATTTTGGTATGTTGTAAATAAAACATTACCCCTTTAAATGACTCCTACACATTTTACTGAAGTACAGACTTAGTACACTGGGGAAGTTGCTCAATTGGAGCCTTCCACGTTCGACAGGCGATTTACAGTGAGAGACTATGTTTTTGTTTGTACAACCAAGTCAGCGATTTGCTATTTTAACAAAAAATAGCTGGTACACTTGCAGGCCCAATTAATTGGTAACATAATGGCCAAAAAATGAATTTAAAAACACTGTTTTATACACTCATTTTATAGAGAAACTCATAGGCAACATTGGTATAATGGAGAACTATATTTTGTAGAATGTTTATTTTAGAGTGCATAAATGGAAGGATACAAAAAAAAAACCTAAAAACTAAATTAAAATAAATAAAACATATAATTAATTGTGCCGTAACATAAAAAAAAGCAATAAGACCCTCTACATTGGACGTTACCAGGCATTATGGAGCGGTTGGTTGTAACAGCGCCCTCATGTTCGTCTAAGGCCTGGTAATGCGCTCTGTGTCAGGTCTTAAGGCTTGCATATATCAATTAGTAAAGAATAAGCAGCTTCAGATTTTTTTAAAAACTTTTTTAGTGTCCCATTACATTTTTATAGTTCTTATTGCAATTACTCAGATATTGTGTTTCAATTGTTTTTATACATTTATGTTAAAGGTGCTATGGCCAGCGATCAGTTATAATTGCCAGCTATAAACACACAGGTTAGATCAAATATCTTCACGTTAATAAGTGCCAGCGCCATCTAGTCAATACCAGTTGTGAATCAAGCTTATTTTTGTATTGCAACCAAAGCTAAAAAATGAATGATTTGGAGATTTAGTTGGTTATGCTGAGATTTCATGTCCAAACAAATGCATTCATTATTTTTTTTTTTTTTAGAGATGCAAGTCTATATTAAAAGTGCCTATTTTTATTTACTGTATATACAAATAATAACTATTCCAATTTTGTTTGTAGAAAATAAATAAAAATAAACATGAATCAGTGATATTTCGGAACAGAACAGAAAGCACAGGCATGTTAAAACATACATTGACTTTTTCTATCACCCTCAATTTGCTGGTATCAATATTTACCTCTCAAGTCAATACATATCGATTATGATCTAATCTGAAGTCAATATATAATTAAGATTGAAAGAATTAGAAAGACTTTTTTCTTCAAAACAAATGGTTATTTATAAAATGGAAATGGAAGTATAAAGTTAAAGTGAAACAAGGAACCTAAACTATATTTCAGCAGCCTCATTCAACTTTACTCTACATCTTTTTGTTTTTTAATATTCAAATTCTGAGATACTGGTGATCACATTTCTTTCCTAGGGTTCTTTTGTGGACCAAAATGTTACATGGGAGCAGCCTTGTGGCTGCATTGCTACTTATAGGCACAGAATTTCAGCAGCAGGAAATCATTATCAGAGTGCCTCAAAGCAAAGAGCAAAACTTCAAAAGCAGTGTTAACAGTGTGGCTGAAGCATTAAATGTAATTACATGCATTCCCAATTAATATTACCTAAAACCATTTAAATTTTCAGGAGGCATGTTAACCCATGTTCTTGCCCGAGTGGGATTCTTTTTTAAATATAATATGAACAATTATCACTCTCTAGCACAGTATTTATGTAACATGCAATGAAGCTTTTATCTGTGTAGACAAGCCTGCAGCAAAGAGAATGATATTAGCAAAATAGTCTTTTTAGCCATGTGCATTTCAAGTGCCACTGGATTTGATACATTAAATGCCAGCTGGCCAACTTTTATTATGCTCTAGCAAGTTCAATCATTTCAACCTGCCTGGCAAGAAAAAAAAAAAGCAAAAACCTTCATAAGGAACCCAGAAATGGTGGGGAAAGTTTTGTGATATTTATATGTGAGTTTGATCTTATTTATAACATATTAATCTGTCAATGAATATGGCATGGTTTTGTTTTCATGTACACTGCTAGCATCAGATACATGTAACATTAAAAAGTGTATAATTAGGTGCAGTAAAGAACAATTAGTTGTCATAAATCAAAGTATGAAAAAAGCAAAGTAAAGTGTGTTTATTTTTTTAAATTGCATATTCTGCTGCTAATTAACCACCAACTTTTTTATGTTCCCTCCTACCCTTTAGGCATTTGGGTAGGTGTACTAAAATTAATTCATTTGTGGGAAGTACTTTGACTCATGATCTAGTCACTAAAGGTAATGAGTGGCTTTCTCTAATAAAACCTCCTAATTTGTATTTTGTTAAAAGTAAGGTGAAATCAAGTTTCTTCTTTTCTGAGTTTTAGGGTGCACGTGTAACTGTGGGTGGTGGTCATCAGAGAAGTAAAGCAGGTAAAGGAAGACTTCAGATGATGTTCATTTTCAAAACATGTGATTTCTTATCTGATTATTATCTTATTTTTCTTATATAACATTGTCTACAAAATGTTCTGTCACAGTCTTTATTTAGGTCTCAAATAAGCAGTTTGGAAAGAAAAGCATGCTATAGAAAACACGTATTTTAATTGTAAAATATGATATCTAGTACAACACAAGGTCAAAGAAAGGTCACAGTTCCCTTGTCTTAATCTCAGGAAGTTTGTTACTGTTTAACTTCCTAGATCAGTGTCTTCCTAGAGCAGTGTCTTTCGGTTCAAAGCATGTTACTGGCTGCAAAAGTCAGTCAATAGGGTAAAGCAGCTGGTTGGTTAATGAAAGGAAAGAAGGTGTTAAATGGGTGAGGACAATTTGCAGTGAAAGATTGATTTAATGCAATGTAGTCCCTCTTTTAAAGCAATAATCCATGTTTTTTTAAACACATGTTCTTTCAAAGCGGCTCATTTGAGACCTTCAGTATATGGCAAATGTGCTTAGCAGTTAAAATTGATGACATTATTTTGTTCGCTACAACCATTTTAATGTAGCTAAGTTCCAAAGCCATCTGAAGCACATTGACAACAAATAATGTCTGCTTTAGGGTAAGCAGATGGCATTGAATCACTGCATTCTCAGGAGTATGCTGCAGTGAGTAGTATACGACAAATTAAATGGAATATGCGATTGGTGAGCAGAGCTGTTATTTTCAAAGCTTGTTAACTTAATTTGAGTAATTTTGTGTACAGTTATTGTAACAATACAGGTGCACTCCACTTATAACGGACTCCAAGGGACAATGGAAATCAGTACTTTATAAACAAAGTACATAGTAAAGAATTCAGAATGCTGTTTGTAACTGCGAACATAAGTACCTTAAATATAAACACTACTAGAAAACTGCCAAAGAACAGGAGTTTATTTATTTGTAAAAAAAAAACACGCCCCTGTGGCCTGTCTAATGTAATAAGTAGTACCATTTTACAAATTGATATTTTCGCTAAATGTAATTAAAATTGTATACATTATACATTTAAACTGTACAACAGCTGTGCCAACAAAAACATAGAATAAAAGTAAACAGCAACTCTTTTTCCTGCTGACAACCCCCACCTCCACCCCCTAATGCCTACACTAACCTCCCAGAAATAAACCCAGTCTTAAGAATTACCTTATGCAAAGTCTTGCTTTTTCACTTCACGTCTAGCCTTTTCCACCAAGTTGATCGCATCAGCGTCACTTTGGGAAACTGTTGTGCGCCTCTTTCCACTTCTGCTATAACATGCATGTCATCGATACAAAAGCTGCCCAAAAAAACAACCATAAAACGTCAATTTAACATAAATTGCACACCCTTAGCGTAGCAAACATAGCTACGTGATTATTAAAATGTCATTAACTGTTAGTGTTAAATACCTTGCAGTTTCTGATTGGTCCCTGGTCCATGGGCTGCATTCTTGAAGTTGTGTTCGGTAGAAAAAAAAGCCAGCTTGGTGTTTAGCAGGTGTAAGGTGGGATGAGCACTGCAGTTGTCAACAAATAAGATGATGTGTCTGCCTTTACACTGTAACTCTCTGTCCCAGTCCCGTAGCCAGTTCTCAAATAAAGCAGAAGTCATCCAGGCTTTCGCTGTTTGCACAGAACATAACTAAGTCTCTCCTTACTTTTTTTTCCTCCGCTGCAATTTTCACAGAAAAGGCCAATGTTTTGTGAGGCAAAAGGGCACTTTTGTCACGGCCTGCCCAAAAATCAGGTGATGCGGGCCAATACCTTTGAGCGCTATAAATTGTAGTCCGACTACGCCAGTCCTGTGTCCATGGCAACAGGACAATATTTAAAATTGTGTCACACAGGTTCAAGGCATCCACTGTGGTGGGGGGGGGGCGGCAGCAGGACACACCAGACAGGACAACCAGGTAAGTATTGAATAAAATGTTTATTGCACAAGCCCTAATATTACAGAAAATATTAAAAATATAACTATTAAAATAGGTTTACAAATATGCTAACATTCTGTTTTCACATTTCCCCTGGCCAAGTCATCAGTAGCAGAAGTGGTTCCACTACCTGCCTCCAATTTAGTAATGGTAGCCTGATTCACCTCACCCACGGCAGAGGGTGCCACTCTGCCACTGAGCCCAACCGACAGACTATGGCAGATAAGCCATGTACACTTTCTGATTCGTGCCGCAAAGTCCACTCCAACTGAGTTCTAGTTCCAGGAATGGCACTTCCAGTCACGCAGCACACCAACAGGAGTCACGGCACCGCCCCATGTTCAAGAGGTTGTAGTATTCTGGTTCAAAACAGTCAAAGGCAAAATAGTGAAGATACTATGTTGAGTTTAGCACTGTATAGCCGGAACATATGCTTCCTATATACTGTATATAAATGCAGCAAGCAAGCAATGTGAGCTAATTTTTCTAATACAGTGAGTGCAATATAAATTCTGTTTACTTAACTCGCAAGCACTTGGTGTTCCACTCGTTTTCTGACAACCCAAAACACATGCTTTCCACCGGCGCTCAGGTTGTTATAATATCAGCTGCTTCCCTCAAGTCTCTCTCCCCCTCCGAGTACTGCTGCCATCTTCCCGATCTTGGTTGCAAACCCTGGCTTCACATCTCCGGTATCGTCTCCGCTTTTTCGGTCGATGTATGCAGGTTTGTGGTTGTTCTCTCCTTCTCTTCCTACTTGACCGCCGCCACTGCTCTCTCCCTTCTCTCTTTTTAGGCCTAACTTATATATGTTGGCTCTATTGGGCACACCTGTGGACAATCTGGGACAGGTCAATGGTGTCTGTTGCTAAGCAAATCTCCTGCGTACGTGCTCCAGGTGAAAACAAAATAGTGACATTCCAAAGAAATCATAATGTGTGCACAGAATCAAACAAATATCCTTTTTACAAAGACAGTGAAATAATAATACTAGTAAATAATAATACATAATACCAAAAAACACAATTAATAATCCAACAAAAAATAATACAAAACATAATTTTAGTCACCCGTGACACACTTCCTCGCTAGATTTGTCGCTGTCCTCTATAATCGGAGTCCTCACTCCCGATACCAGGCTGGCGGTCTCCCTTGATTCTCCCGGGTCGACCAGCGCAATAAGGGTGCTGCTTCTCCCACATCTTGGGGGAACAAATAACCCCACATGGGCTGAGGGGGCTCTATGCTGGCAGTACTGGTGGTGATGGACTACTCTCTAATTCATTCTCAGAATACCAAATACAAGCCCTTAACATAATTTGGCGTAATGACCTAAAAGGACCATTCCTTGTGACCGGTTTCACCTGATACACGGGAATATTGGGATCCGTCTGTCCCAAGACCTCATAAGGCTCCTCCTCCTACCTATTTGCCAATTTTCCCTTACTCCTCCTCTGTTTGTCTAACACCCACACACGTTCCCCAGGCAGCAATGGGGCATCTTTAGTGGTACGATCATATCTTTTTTTTGTATCGATCAGCAGCTAACCCTGCCCTCTTCATCGCTTTCTGGTAAGCACCCAGCAATTTTGCATGATGCAATTTAACCCATTCATTTTGGTTCCCCTTAACTTCTATTTCAGGGGCGCCAAGCATCACATCAGTGGGAAAGCGGGTATGTCTCACGAACATTAGAAAAAAAGATGTATACCCTGTGGCTTTGTGAACAGTGCTGTTGTACGCATGTACTAATTCGGGTAGGTACTCAGGTCATTTGTTCTGCTTTCCTACTTCTAGGGTACCCAATAGGGTACCTAGGGTAATGTCTGATTAAACCTCTCACATAGACCATTTCCTTGTGGGTGGTAAGGGGTGGTCCTGCTCTTTCACACCAAATAATACTGACACAGCCGTCGAATTAAATCAGACTCCAAATTTGGGCCTTGGTCCGAATGGAACCGGTTAGGACAGACGAATGGCTGAATTACATGTTGCCACAAGGCACGTGCTGTAGTGAGGGCTGTTTGGTCTCGAGTCGAAATGCCCCAAGAAAACCTAGTAAATAGATCTGTGCCAACTAAAATGTATGGATACACACCCATGGGCCTACCCAAAGATAAGAAATCCATTGCTACTACTTCTAATGGAGCCGTGGTTTGAATAGGTATTCATTTCGCCTTACCGTCAGGTCGAACCTTCCGCAGGTTACAGCGATTGTATTGAGAGTGCCAAATCTGTACATCTTGGTCCATTTTGGGCCAAAAAAAGCCCCGCTGCACTACAGATAAAGTTTTGTCCAATCCCAAGTGACCCACGTAGGTATGGTAGGCTTCCCACACTTCTTCCTTATTCTGCTCGGGGGTAAGTACCTGTAACCGGGTCTCACAATAATTAGGGTCCTGGACTTGCCTGCATAGCACTCAGTCTCGCTGAACTAGTCGCTTCCACTGTTGTAGCCAATTCAGTACTACTGGAGCAACTTCTTTACATTCTTCTCCAGTCGGGGGCCATCCACGTTCAACATATTCCTCACCTGTTGCAACTCAGGGCCTCTGTTCTGTTCCTGTCGCCACTTACTCGGGTTCCACCCCCAAGTTAGTATCTCCTCTTCACTCAGGGGACTTTGAGTGCACATCTGTGCAGCCCCCACCTCTCCTTCTGGCTCAGCTGTACTCTTGTCAGGGAGCCTGGAAAGAATGTCAGCATTTATGTTAGTCTTACCAGGTCGATACTTGATCTCAATTTGAAAACTCACAAGTTGAGTCACCCAGTGTTGTTCAACAGCTCCTAATCTGGCTGTATGTAAATGGGCCAAGGGATTGTTGTCGGTATTGACCACTGCTTTAGCTCCCATCAAATACTCTTGAAATGTTTCAGTAGCGACCCATTTTAACCCCAAAAGTTCTAGTTTAAAAGAGCTGTAGTTCTTATCGTTCCTTTCTGCTGGGTGTAAACTCCTGATGTTGGCTCACTACTGCTCCTAGTCCACTCAAACTTGCATCTACATAAACAACAAATGGTAAAGGAAAGTCAGCAAAGGCAAGCACAGGGGATTGAATAAGTTGTTGTTTCAACTGAATAAATGCAGTCTCACACTCTGGAGAGGGAACACTGAACAATCTCATTTTGTTCAACTTTGGCCACTTCGACTTCAACCACCCCGGTTTCCACCCTGGTAAGCCGAAGGTCGGTTACTTCCTGCACTTCTAAGGAGTCCACAGCATACACCTTTGCCAACTTCTGGTACTTCTCCAAGAACACTGGGTACGAACAAGCATTTTTAATCCTTCTGGAATCCGTCCCCCTTTTACTATGCCGATGGTCTTCGCCACTATTACAGAAGCCACACGAGTGGTACCCAGTTGCAACATTGTTGGCACAAACCAAGGGACGAGATGTTGCCACCATCAGGGAATCGATAGCGGGTAGCCATCTCTGCTTGGGATTGGTGGCTTGTGCACCAGAAGCGTGCCATGGACACGGGGATATGTAGTGGGCTACTGCTGCTGCAGAGCTGCTGCTGAGACAGAGAGGCAAGCTGCAGTGAGAGAAAGAGCGTAACAGAAACAGCTAAGGAGAGCAGAAGAGAAGTGGGACAATAGAAACAAGGAACCAGAGACTGCACTTAGTGGCTGTAGCACACGGCTGAAACAGTGTGCTTTGGATTTTTATTTTATTATTTGTCACAGTCTGAGTAGCACTACGCTGCTCAGCTGTAAGTGAACTACTAGTTTGTAAAGCAGCACACTTTTACCTGCCCAGTGTAGAGTCCCAGCTTAATAAACCATGAATTGAGAACCTGCAAATCCTGTGTAAGCCTCCTTCATAATTATAAATGAGTCAGTTTTAACCAGAGTAATTCTCCCATTAAAGCCCATGTTGTTTGGCAGGGACATGCCTCCTCAATACGTTGTAAGTGGAACTCCGTTCTAACAGGATCAGTTATAAGTGGAGTGCACCTAACTGAACCGAGTAAAGCCTAACATAATTTTAATTGAAACATACACAGCATTTTTTGAAAATATTAAATTGTGGAAATGTCATCAAATTCCCCCAACCAATTTTGAAATACCCCTATAGTGTGTGAACAGAAAAAACAATAATAGAAAAAAGTCATATTTAAGATTCTGAATTGTTTCTGAATATAGTAGATTCTGAATATAGATTCTGAATATAGTAAGCTGTGGCAAAATATCCCCCCTGAAAGAGGGCAAATGACTAGTAGGGTTTCATTTGTATTTATTTTTTAATTTTTTTATCCGAGCAGTCCGATTTTTACCCACGTCAGCATTTTATATGTGAAGAGTTCTAAATAAATGTACATTCTGCATGACAAATGCACAATTTTAAATGAAGTTTACAAATTATAGACAACATACATATTCCCATTATTTTTTATTTCCATTTGGCAATTGCTCGCTGGTGGGAGAGCCACCTCCCTCTACGCTAGTAGTTTCCATAACAGCGAATTATGCTTCCATTCATTTTTCTTGATCTCGTTAACATGCATTTTGATTAATGAGTTCCCCTTATCTAGTCATTGAGACAGGAAGTGATGTAGGTGACCTGCGACAATTAAGCTTTTTAAAGAGAAATGTGTTCATTAACAACCTCATTGACTCAATTTCAGAGCATTAATGGATTGATTTAATTAACACATTTCATTTGAAAATCACTTGCTATTAAAGCTGTCCTTACTATACCACGAGTTCAATACAATAACACTGGTTTGTGAAAATCCTGCCCTATCAGTCTAATCCCTAGCTGGGACATTAACTGGGACATTTCTTAATTGAGAGAGGACCAAACATGTAAATTGTCCATTAAGGCCATAAAATGTTGCACTCTGTCAGCCTTCAGTGGTAAAGACTGCCTTGTTTCTTTGTTGCTGCATGTAGACAATGTTTTTCTTGCAAGCGTGCTTTGCGTACCCGACTGTAACTGTTTTAAGGGCTACAAATAGTTTTCCATAGCAATTTATTCAGCCAAGCTTTTATCTCTTCCATTTTGAAAGCTGAACTTTTCTTTAACGATGGGTTTCGTGCCCATGTCAGATTCAGATTGTTAAACTGTGAGTCTAGACAGGTGGAAAGAAATATTGTGCATTCTCATTAGGAGAATCGTATGTGTCCATTATATTAGTGCTTCTTCAAATGTATGTCCAATCCAGGTATGTCACTGGTTAATTATTATAATTTTATGCTATGGTAGCTGTGTGTACAACCTGTTTCTAAGAACTAAATGTATATGATCCATTATGTAAAGTAGCTCATCAAGGATATAAAGTACATGCAAGAAAACAATCGCATGAATTTTGTTCTTTTCCTATCAAATGCTTACCTTGCTCCTTGAACTTTACAAGGTAATTTATATCAATGTGTCTTCCCCATTTTGTCACCATTCTGTAGATTTTATTTACTACAGCTCAGTTTCTTCAGCACACTCATAAGAGAAGTACCAAGCCAGCCTTCATATTTATGTCCTTCAGCTGTTTAAAAGATTGGTGTTCAACCTAACAAGCTCGTCCCTCTAACTGAGTATTGGTAACATAAATAGTTATATTTTCACGTTGCTGCTGGGTGTATTAGCTGTGTATGTAATAGCATTTTAAATTTGAAATGATCATGGTGTACAACCAGCACGGGTAGCAATTGTTTCTTTTTTTATAAATCTTACTGTCTCACTCTATCGTTCCTCCTCTCAACCACCCAAGCATGATGAGCATCTGATCCTCTCTTTTATACAGCTGTGCCGAGGCTCGATTGCTTGTTAATAATTCAATCGAGCTCAGGCACATTCTGCACGTGAAGTGATTTGGCAGGGAAGGTAATTAACCCTTCCCTGCTGACCTAAAACAACAGTGCCCGAATACATATATTTTAAATAACAACAACACATAACCCAAAATAAACAAAATACACACAGGGGCGGGGTGTACCCCAGCACAGACCCCCATAGCTGGAATGCGTTTGTAATGTATTAAAACACAAATAGGCCCTACAGTATTTACAGTACATCCGTGTATACATGCATCCATAAATACATACATGCATATAGTAGAGCCCGTCATATCCAATTTAATTGGTTCCAGGGGTCCATCAAATATGTAAAACTATTGTATCACAGATGGAATCGTTATACTACATTGTAGTTGCTTTATTAACATTGGGGCATTATATAAATTAACAATATCAGGTACATCAGTTTGTCTAAAACACCAAAGTACGGTACTGGACCTATACTACACAAATAAAGTCAGTGAAAACTATTGCAAAACAAAGCACTGTAATAGAAACAGATTTCTAAATACAGTTCTTAACGTGCTTTCACAGTCTATGCCAAGTAATCTGTTTTTGTTTTTTTTAATAAGAAAGTACGCACACAATTACAAACTGGCTTTGGAGGTCTGTGAAAAAATATTGTTTCAGTTTTTTAACGGAACAGTAATTATATTGCAGCAAGACAGTGGCGGCGAGTAAAGCAGAGATAAGTGCTAAACTTCAACTTGAGCTTTATTGAAGAAGGCAAAATAATGCAAGAGCAATAACAGGAACAATGGCCTTTTTATATGGCCCAAGCATACAGCCACTATGCACCTAAAAAGAGGGGACTTTATAATGCTGGGGTCCCCAATCCTAAATCAATAATAACATCCCCTTGAGACCCCCAAACAGCCATTCAGAGTATAGACAAATTGCAACATTTTATAACATGAAACAGAACTGAAAGCGTCTGTCCCACGCACACAGTCCCAATCAGAACACCTTTGCTTTGCAGCCGTTCTTAAATCAGAGCCCCTGACTTTTACAGCAGTCTCTTAATTCAGAGCGCCTCTCTGCTACACTGCCCCCTCCTTAGATCTTTTAGCCCTCCAAAAAGAAAAACTCAGTTAGCACAGTCCCTAAAGCGGAGGGGCTGTTGTCGATAACGGCGTAGCAGAGAACCTGAAGCCTCAGCCATGGATGGCTGTGACGCTGGTTGGGCTTCCCTTGCTAGTCTGGTCTGCAGTCCATGTTCCCCCTGTAGGGAGTGAGGCAGTCACTGTGCAACACCCAGGGGTGGCATCTGCACCCGGTACACCACCACGCCAAGCCACTCCAAAATCAGGCAGGGTCTCACCCAGGGGTTATCTAGCTTGGGACACCAGCCTTTCTTCGTTTGGGCCTGTAGACCCAGACATGCTCGCCGGCTGTCAATTCCCAGCCTCGTTGATCCCAGAGACTCATCAATGCAAGGCAGGGAGTAAGAGTCCTTACAGTTCACAGCACAGTTGCCAATAGTCCACATAGAACCACTAGTGCCTGTCCTTCTTGGGCACAAGAACAACAGGTGCAGTCCATGGGTTGTCAGATGGCTCAATGAGCCCCGCCTCCCGCATCTCCATAAGGATATGCTCCGCAGTCCCTTTCCGTGCAAGGAACAGCATCAGTGGTATTAATGGTGTGCTGCACCAGATGAGTTCAGCCTGCCTCCTCCGACTAAGCCCCTCAAAGCTTGGCTCCAAACTGCTTCCACCACCTCACGAGTGACGTCATGGTCAGGGAAGGTCTGTCAAGGGATTCGCCTGGTAACATGGTGGGTGGGCTGGGCACTGCAGGCAGCTGTGGCACAGAGACACCAGGTGCAGAGCTTCCAGTTGTAGTGGGTGGTCCTGGAAGGCTGGTTGGCTTCCCCGAGGAGGTTACCGCAAGAGTTGGGCCTTCTGGGAAGCTGTGACTTTATTTTTGTTCGCCCAATACATTTTTAAAAATCTAAGCTGAGAATGCAGGGATCTTGCACAGCTTCTACCAACACATTGTGATTAATAATAAGGGCTTCTATCTCCATATCCATCAAGCACTTAACTTCCATTGGAACAAGCTTCCCAATCACTGTCTTTAATTGTGCAGCGGTGGGCTCTTCAACCCCCTCTTACCTGCTGAAGAATATCCGGCCTCACCAGGGTAATGCTATAGCCAGTGTCCACAAGAGCCACGCAGGAGACCCCTTCAATCTGGATGGCGATGTGCACAAAGGCTCCAGTCCGGCTGACAACTGCTGTGGTCTGCAATGGGGGCACTGTCCAGGGATCACGGTTCCTCCTTTACACAGACGTTCCTCTTGGCTCACCTCTTCCCAATCCCGAGGTATCCACAGTGCGACCTGCAGGGCTTATTAGACGTAAATGTCTTTGAAGCTCCCTACAGCCGAGAGCTTCAATAAATTGCAGCTGGGTTTGCTCCTCCTGCTCCCAGGGAGATGATGGAGCGAGAAGCCCTGCCATCTTGGCCAGGCTGCCTCCCTAGACTCTTGAGTGGCAGCTTCAGCCCTTCCGCATCCTCCATGCTTCCAAAGTGGTGCTTGATTGTTTCTGTTAGTTCTGTGAAATCATCGGTAGGTTCAGCAGCACAAGCTATGCATTCCCTCGGAGCACCGCTGTGAGTTGAACAGCTTTCTCTTTTGACTTCTCCAGACTCCTCAGTTCTCCAACTGTCTCGAACGTTATGCGTTAAGTTTCCCAGCTAACGGAGCTGTCAAAGCTGGGAATCTTAGCTGCTTTAACCCAGGGAAGGGTTTATTTATTTGGGCCAGCATTGCTATCTGCCTCCTGGGGACTCTCAGTAGCAGAAGCCGCTCTTGGATCACTCTCTGCCAGCTTCCCTTGTTCAAGCGCCGCTACTGGGGTGAAGATCGAACTCCCATGGGGCTAGGAGTCTCTCGGTCTGATCATCACAGTTCAAATATCCTGCAAAGAGGTGAGGGCTTTCTGTGCTATAAACTTGCATATCTGAGTAACAATTAAATCTTAGCTGTGTTTTCTTACATGCAACAGTCCTAGAGTGTAACCTACTGGGGTAAAGTTTTGTGGTTCGTTTTTGCAAGGTTGTCTTACTTTGGTACAGGTAGGACTTCTACCCTGAAGTGAAGAGAAAGGGAGGTGGTTCTTAGAAATAAATAATACATTGCAATTGAGAATAATCATGACAGAGTGTCAGCAAGCAATGTGTAGGCCTGTAATTATTGACTGCCATGCCCCAGGCAACTCCCAGGTGTTTGTGATGTAATCAAGACTGGACAGGCACAGACATACAGAAACAATGTTGTGGAAAATTCCAAAACCCTAACCACAGGAAAATATTACTGTCTATCAGGACTGAAAAAGAAAGAGAATTTATGTTCTGTTTATATGAAAACAATACCACCAATTAAGTCCTTTGATCTTTTTTCACACAGGTTCTTCCTTCACAGGGAAATGTTATTAATAATGTGATTGAGATAATGTAATGTAAAGTGTATGCTATGTTTTAGAAATAGGAAGATTGTTTGCTCATTCTTGGAGTGCTATACTTCCAATCAACCAATCCTAGCCAGGCAGGCAGTGAAGGACCCGACGCCAATCAACATATCTACATACAATTGTAAAAATGGTCCGAAATAATTTTTCTTTGAATGTTGTCTTCCAGGAAGTAGACAGGAATTTGGTTTTGCATCTCACCTATAGAATAATCCTTCTAACAGTGCTCCGTAGTTAACCACTGAACTCGACTCACACAACCCCAACTACACGTCTTAGGAGACAGGCTGCCAGACCTGCTATTTTATCTCAGGTGATAATAGAGTTGTATGTGGTTCAAGAAGTTCCTGGGTTACATGCTGATGACACTCAACAACTATCAGGTGATGTAAAAGTGTTTTGTGAAGATTAAGGTGTCCACCTCCAGACAATCATATTCGAGGCTATATTAAATTTGACCTGTTAAAACAAAAATATTAATTAAAAAAAAAGCTTGTCAACTTGAATGCAAGCTGTACTGTGATACTATTATTGTCACCTGGACTCCGTCCCTCCTGGCTTTAAGAGGTTTGCACCAGCATGCCCACGGGGGAAACAGAGGTACCACAAGTTTCATGGTACCAAAACTTACAACAACAAAAACAGAATATATATATATATATATATATATATATATATATGTCATTTTTGCATGTGATACTAGATAGAGACAGATATGGGCTGTCACTGATGAGAGGCAGTCATATGGGGGACCTCATGTTCTAATGCAAAAAGGTTAGCTGGCAGTAGCCTCTGGTAGTGTGCCTTCTGTTGCTCCATGGTTAACCCAAGCGTATAACTGACCAAAAGCTGGCAAGGCCTCCACAGAATGTAAAGTTTGGAGTACACCTCTGGTGACATTAACAGGGGATAACAGGTCCGCCTTTAAAGAAAGAAAAATAATATTTAGTATGTCTACTCTATGCAGCACTACAATGTATACATCATTTGTAGTTTATAGTAACGTGGGGAACATTGTAGCCCAGTAAAGTGGCATCAGCAATCCATTCCTCCAAAAAACTCAATCTAGAAGAGATCATCTGCAGTGTACAGAGTACTGTATTATAACTAAGTTAATACATTCTGAATTAAATTGTCAACCAAAATGATCACTGTCTCACAACATCACAGACGTCACATTAAAACGTGTGGCATAATGCATGCAACATAATGCAGTAACACTTTGCTACACTGTAATTGTGTGTTGAATGTGTGGTTCCATAGTAATAGCATTGTGAATACACACCACAAATGTAAATCCAGTGTTATTTAAAAAAAAAAATGTTGTTCATTTTGTAATAAAACATGTTTTGCATTGTAACTACAAAATCGTTTGTGTAAATACTGTGTCATTACAATGTAATTACAGTATGATAAAAGACGCATTGTAAAGTGTTATGCACATTATTAAAGCTGTCTGAAGAATCACCTGTTGTAATGGAACTTGACTGAAAAAATCAGAATACAGATGCTGAATACAGAATGCCAGTCATTTTGTGAAAAATGAGGGAAGCGAAAACTAATTTAAACTATTGTCTCGTAGATGTTGCGCTCCATCAGAAAGTTTATACCTTACAATAGACCACATTTTTTCCACAGATGTTTATTGGCATGTAACTTTTGGAGGCTGTTAGCTTAATAATACTTGATCGCTTGTGTCATCAGTGGAGTGTGTACAGTATTGAATGAGTTACCACGGCATCTTGTTGCAGCTGGTATCCTTTAAGAATCGACTAAACAAAATACTATAGAAAAGAGCCTGATTAATTATGCTATTTTACTCAAATCTTATATGCTTTCCTTCTTTCCTCTCCATACAGGTGCACATGTGTTTAATAAAAAAGGAACGATAAAGCATCACATAAAAAAGTAAAGGGGGTTAACAGATACATTTTCCTCAAGAGACATATCTGGATAAAGCAGAATAAAGTGTAGCGGTTGAAAATGTAATGAATTGGAAACAGTGAAATAGAGAGTAAGGTTCACGTCCTTGATGTAAAAGGGAAGATTATTCTGCATGTTGATCCACTCTGAAAAGCAAGTTCAGAAAAATGATAATGTATTTCAGTCAACTCAGTATTTACTATATGTCTCACTGGAATTATTCCATTGGCCAAAAATCTCCTTCTTCAGCTAGTGTTTATTAATTGTACTCCCACATTGATACCCTGTGTATAGTTACAGCAGGCTGTAATTGCTTGTTCATGATTAATTCATTTTAGTCATGGGGTTACAAAAAAGTGCAGAACGTTATCAAATAAATTAAATATTAGTTCACAAGAAAAACATTTGATAGATTATGTATTAATACTATTAGAAATGTATGAAATTATTTGACAAACATTTCAACGAGAGTACACTAAATATCATTTGAAGTATTGACATTTAATATAAAGTGATCCTGAAATTGTTTCAGTTGTAGTTTCATATATTTTAGTAACAATTCATAATTACTTGCTTACTGATGTACTGCATTTTACATTCCAAAGAAATCCATGTGCATTTAGTTGTCTACTCCCGAAATATTTTGAAATCCAGCTGCTGCTACAGCATAAATGTATATAGAAACTGCTCTACTATGATACATAGAAAATCAATATATTTGTATCTGCTTTCCTGGCTTATGCATTTTAAAAGCAAGCTGAGGCCCCTGAGGTCCTCAGAAAAGCAACATATGCCAGGATTACACAGGGCAAATAATAATTTGACAACCACTTGCACTGCATGGCTTCTGCCTGTGGCATTCTCCAGAGCCCCTTTCAACTCCTCACACAGATCACACATTAATTATTTAGCTTTACAATATCTCCTTGCTTTAGAAAACTCTTATAAAAAAATGTGTGTGTTATTGTATATTACATTTTCTGGGTAAAGGTTACTTACACATTTTCCTTCAGAAGTTAACATGTTACACTCAGATTCCTGTTGTCAAGTCAATAATTATTTACAATAAATAGTTAATAATGTAGCATTACATATTCTTGTTTATGCAATCAGGTTGGAGTGGACCTTAACATTGTGGAGGTACTCTAAAAAATGCATGCAGGAGAGTAAGGATTTAAAAATGTTAAAATGAGTAGCCAGTGTTGGATTCCTAGTAGAATAAGTTTATTATAATTGTAGGTAAAGATAAAATTAAGGAGAAGCAAAATAGTGGAAAGGGAATATATGGAAGGCAAATATATATAAACCTGGAAATGTACAGTACTGTGCAAAAGTTTTAGGCAGGTGTGAAAAAATGCTGTAAAGTAAGAATGCTTTCAAAAATAGACATGTTAATAGATTATATTTATCAATTAACTAAATGCAAAGTGAGTGAACAGAAGAAAAATCTAAATCAAATCCATATTTGGTGTGACAACCCTTTGCCTTCAAAACAGCATCAATTCTTCTAGGGTCACTTGCACAAAGTCAGGGATTTTGTAGGCATATAGTCAGGTGTATGATTTAACAATTATACCAAACAGGTGCTAATGATCATCAATTCAATATGTAGGTTGAAACACAATCATTAACTGAAACAGAAACAGCTGTGTAGGAGGAATAAAACTGGGTGAGGAACAGCCAAACTCAGCTAACAAGGTGAGGTTGCTGAAGACAGTTTACTGTCAAAAGTCATACACCATGGCAAGACTGAGCACAGCAACAAGACACAAGGTAGTTATACTGCATCAGCAAGGTCTCTCCCAGGCAGAAATTTCAAGGCAGACAGGGGTTTCCAGATGTGCTGTCCAAGCTCTTTTGAAGAAGCACAAAGAAACGGGCAACGTTGAGGACCGTAGACGCAGTGGTCGGCCAAGGAAACTTACTGCAGCAGATGAAAGACACATCATGCTTACTTCCCTTCGCAATCGGAAGATGTCCAGCAGTGCCATCAGCTCAGAACTGGCAGAAAACAGTGGGACCCTGGTACACCCATCTACTGTCCGGAGAAGTCCGGTCAGAAGTGGCCTTCATGGAAGACTTGCAGCCAAAAGCCATACCTCCGGCGTGGAAACAAGGCCAAGCGACTCAACTATGCAGCGAAAACACAGGAACTGGGGTGCAGAAAAATGGCAGCAGGTGCTCTGGACTGATGAGTCAAAATTTGAAATATTTGGCTGTAGCAGAAGGCAGTTTGTTCGCCGAAGGGCTGGAGAGCGTACACAAATGAGTGTCTGCAGGCAACAGTGAAGCATGGTGGAGGTTCCTTGCAAGTTTGGGGCTGCATTTCTGCAAATGGAGTTGGGGATTTGGTCAGAATTAATGGTCTCCTCAATGCTGAGAAGTACAGGCAGATACTTATCCATCATGCAATACCATCAGAGAGGCATCTGATTGGCCCCAAATTCATTCTGCAGCATGACAACGACCCCAAACATACAGCGAAAGTCATTAAGAACTATCTTCAGCGTAAAGAAGAACAAGGAGTCCTGGAAGTGATGGTATGGCCCCACAGAGCCCTGATCTCAACATTGTCAAGTCTGTCTGGGATTACATGAAGAGAGAAAAGCAACTGAGGCTGCCTAAATCCACAGAAGAACTGTGGTTAGTTCTCCAAGATGTTTGGGCCAACCTACCTGCCGAGTTCCTTCAAAAACTGTGTGCAAGTGTACCTAGAAGAATTGATGCTTGATGCTGTTTTGAAGGCAAAGGGTGGTCACACCAAATATGGATTTGATTTAGATTTTCTTCTGTTCACTCACTTTGCATTTAGTTAATTGATAAATATAATCTATTAACATGTCTATTTTTGAAAGCATTCTTACTTTACAGCATTTTTCACACCTGCCTAAAACTTTTGCACAGTACTGTATATGTAAATGTTGCTGAGCCCCATTCTATTACGTAAAATCCATCATTATAAGAAGAACAGATTATGGGCTTGTGACAGAGCGAATGAATGCTAGTCAACAATCTCCCTCCCGACCTGTGAGGACACTGTATAACAGGAACAGTGTGCTTCATACTGGATGGTCTGCCAGTTCATTCCGGGGTTAGTCGGAAGCCAGCCATCCAGGAAGGTGGCAGATTCACAATGCCCGAAGTCATCGCCCTAATGCGGTACGTGATGTGTCAGTCATGGAGTGGAGGAGACGTGATTGAACTAGCTATCACAAGGGGCGTGACTAAGGGTATAACAGGGGGTGTGACGATGTAATCTGTTCCTTTGTTATGGTTACTGAAAGGACCAATTTGGGAAATGGAAGTAATTAATTACCGTGAGTGTTAAGTGTTTTGTTTGTTGCTAACTGTTTGTGCTTGTCATTATAGAAGGCTACCTCTGGGAGCTGTAGCTAAACCACCAGCAATTAAACCTGAACTACACTTCACCATTGTACATGAATAAACCTTGAAATCACCACTTTCATTAAGAGCACTGACTCTGGACTTGTGTTTGTGTGTGTCATGTTTCGTGTATTATTATTTCAGGACTGAACCCTGTGGTTTGCCTGAGCAATCCAGGTATAATTATTTGTCAGTAAATAAAGAGCTGCTTTTTCAGTGAACTGTCTTGTGTCTATCATTCCTGAGCACCGCATCACCAGTGCACCTGTGCACTACAAATCACTTTGCCACAGGGCTCTATTCCGATTAAATGAGTGTAATCGCGAATGCAGTGGTCAAAGTCAATCGTGGTTCGCCCCGCAGGGAGTGGCTTCCTTCTCCAAAACTGTGATTCTGATGAAATTAAAAACCCGGCGGAAGCGTGTTTAGTGGTGCACTGACTGCACCCATCCAATCAATGCTGAGTAAGTTGGGGAATCTGCTATCCAATCGGGGCCAGGCAGCAATCCCTGTATGAGACAGAATGCGTTTGCGTCACTGCAAGACTCCGATTTTCAATGTAGAAGTGGCGATCATGTCGAGCGGCAGTAGCACAGAGCAAGAACAACCAGAGCAAGCCAGAACAGCAAGGGGTAGGTGACTCGCCGAGAGAATACAAACCACGCTTCACGACACAGGAGATTGCTATAATAATAGAAGAGGTAGAGGCACTAAGGGCAATAATTTATTATTTGTAATTATAAAATGTACATTATTTCATGGCATTGATATTACTACAGCCACTCCCGGGGGTTTGTGAAAAGCAAACATGGTTCAGTAGTTCGGGACAAACACCAGTCACAACATGTTTTATTACAAATATTTATTGGGAATAATGTGGAGTATGCAAAATTACACATAAGTATGTTATACATTTGGCATCAAACCTAACTTGGTTTGAGGGCTCGCTGCCTGGCTGACTGGACAAGGCAGAGACCCCCCACATTTTTAAAAGAGATGAAGATGGGGAGATGGTGGGTTATGATGAAATCGAAACACAAATGAGAGGTAAGTATAAGTGAAGAGGGTATTTATAGTGCTAACAATCTTAATTAGCTCATGTGTAAATTGAATGATTCAATTTGGTGACACAGAGATTGGTGTCTGACCCTCCTCCCAAACTTTAGTTATTAACTTCATTTTATGAACTGTTTGTAAAACATGTAAAGAATAAAAGTACAGCTAACTTTTATTTGGATTTCAGTGCATGTTCATGTATTTGTGTCCTAACATTTATTAGCGAAATAAATAAACTAAAACGTTTTAGTAATTAAAAAATAATCTAGTTTTCTGCAGTATGTGTTAATCCTGATTGTGCTTTTTGTTCAGTAACTTGTTCAAAGTGTGTGTCCATAAAGCCAAAGCCTCCTCCTATGGCTTTAGATGAGATGTGACGTGCCTGTGTTGTTACTGTGATGTGCTTTGTGCTTAAATAAAGTTGCTGAAACTAATCAGACTGCGTGCAGTTGTTTGACTTCAACCCGTCATTCAAACCGGAGACTAGTTGCTATAGTATTGTGGTTGCTGTATTGCCACTGACAGTAAACACTTTCTCAATTTTTTTTTGTACTTTATTTGCTATACTAAATGTAAATAGATAGATAGGACAGCAAGGAAGCAGAATATTTTACATTGACAGCCAACATTCAGAGGATGTGTGCACTACAAGACTTTCAACAAGCAGGCAAAAGGTAAAATACATGAATACCATATTTATGTATTTTCTGGCGGATCGATTTGGAACAGTGATCAAACATTGTTTGAAAGATAACATTCGAGGTCCTTTATCAGAGATTTAAGTTGTCCTCTTGACCAGTCAAGGTAAAAGGAAATTTCCAATCCAATTTCTAATTCGTTATAATGTTTCAAACTAGTTAAGCTCATACATTAGCAGGCAACCAAAATGATATTTTGTTTCAGGTCTGCTGATAGTAGTGACATTTCAGTCCTCATGAAAATAAATGTAGTATTTTTTTAAATTCATATTTATTTTATTTTACATTTCTTTCTGTGATTTCCTCTTTCTTTGAATTTCCTTTTTCTAAAGTATCGTGGTCAAGTGGCTATTGCAGGTGACAAAAAACAGTCAGAAGTCGTGATTAAAATGCCAAAAGTAAGCTTTTACTGAAGCCCCTGCTGAAGAAATGTTGGCAGTTTTAAAAACACGGGAAATAATAATCAAAATAAACTTGAAAATAACAATCCAATAACTAACAATCTATATAATACAGCACTTCCCTGAACACATCTATTCAGACACTCTGCTCTCTGGATTGTTCGACCTGTTCCCCTCAAATGAGCTCTCTCCAGGTTTATATTCCCACCCTTATCACTAGCCCCTCCCCCAGGTCAATCCACTACACCTTTTTAACCAAAAAGCATAGTTACAATAAGGGTGGCATAACTGCATTATAATTAATTAAATGCCAGGATCCTTCCACTTGGTATTTAACTATACATGAATATCCACACTCACATCAATGCGATAGTTAACATCCCCACCAAATGGAATAGTTCCCCCACATTGCCTGTCAATGAGCGTGCTCTGGTCTATAACCAGCATTACATAGTCGGACGTGTGCTCCCAAGATGGAGACGCCCAAAGTCACCCCAATTTGCTCGTAAGATTGCAAACCAAAACATGTTTTAAAAATATTCACAATACATTCTGAATGCCAAACGTCATCCTCCACCTAGCAACCGACAATAACACTGCAAAGAAAATGTGCACCTATTCAAAACAGAGTATTAATTGTAGCCGTGTTTGACTCAAAGCAAAGTTTAACTTTTCCCTGTTTTGTTTTTACAAAGGAGAACGACAACGAAAAAGAGCAGTTTCGTCGCTTAAGTAAATTATACATTTGTCTTTCCATTTTCACATTATCTGTTATCCTTGTACATGTTTACGTTATTTATTTGAAACAGACAATAATAAAGAGAATGTCTTTGTCACATGGTCTTTTATAAGGGTAAAAATCATAGTGATGCCATGGTGTGTATCTTAGATCACACCGTCACATTCACCAAAATGTTGTAATTTTAAAACGTATCCACATCAAGACAGCAAATAGAAATAGTTTGGAAACTGTGACAAGCACTTAGAAACAGTAACAGGTGACAATGATTGGCTGATAAACAAGCTTTTAAGTTTCTCTGACCAAGGCAACAATGTGAAGTGCTACCATCACATACCACAAAACAAACGGGAAAGTAACAATATAAAAACACAAAAATGTTGTCATCTGTGGCGGAGTGTCCCGCCCCTATTTATTATTATTTGTGTTTTGTTTGCGGCGCAGTGAAAAGCGCCGCCTTTTATTATTTATATTTAAAATCTCGTGAGGATGCATGACTGATCAGCTACTGATTATTTAACTAGCTGACAGTCATGCATCCTTACCAAACGCGTGCAGACTGTGGCCGAGGGGTAATAAGATAATTAACAGCTAGTTAACCCCTCGGCCAGAGTATAAGAACCTGCAGCTGTCCATTCTGTGCTGGTGGAGTGTTGGAGTGTACAGAGTACGGGGAGCGGAGAGAGAGAACGAGAAATAACGACATAAAAACAATTGCTAAAATGTGCTGGATTAGCCAGCACGCCACTTACTTGTTTGTCTGTTTATTCGTTTGGCCCTCGTGCCCTTTGGTTTCTGTTTTGTTTAAATCTTTTGTTTTGTTTGTTTATTAATAAATACGCTGAGTGCCGTTGCACTCAGCTTCACCCGCCCATCCATTGTTTTGGTTTGAGTTACTTCCTGGTCTGTGACGTCATCACACCTCACCACTGCGAGCCAGACTGTCACATATGGTGTCCTGCGTGGGACAAACAACGCCTCCACGAGCCGGACCAGGAAAGAAAAAGGACGTTTTTTTTTTGTTTTTCAAAAGTATTTTTTTGTGTTTTTTTGGAAAAAAATAAAAAGAAAAAAGAAATGGGGAAGAGTAGCCGGAGGAGAAAGCAGCAGCAACAACAACAGCAGCAGGAGGCGCAGCACAGCAGCGGGTCCTTACCACGCTGGACGTCTGCCTCACCTGCCTGAAGGGTGAGGAGTGGTGCTTTGCTGTTGGTGAGGTTGGGCACGTGGCACCGGACCAACCCCCTCCATGGCAGGAGAGGAAGGAGCCTGAGCATCCAGCAAGGGTGAGAGAGGACCCGCATCCTCCGAGGCAGAAGAATCCCGTCTCCTCTGAGGGGATCTGGGACTGGCTGGTGGAGCCTGAGAGGGATATAATGGTCGCCCTCCCTGCTGTGATCAACCTCCTGTGGGCGAGAGATGGGGAGCGCTGGGAGGCCTGGGAACAGAAACACCAACCAGCATCCCTCCCAGACATCGCAGCTATGGTGCTCAACTACCTGGCTGCAGATATGGGAGGGGCCCCGCTGCTGTTTCCAGCGCCAGAGGGAGAGGAGCCATCACTGCCGTCTCCAGTGCAAGAGGGAGAGGAGCCATTGCTGCCGTCTCCAACGCCCGAGGGAGAGGAGCCATTGCTGTCATCTCCAACGCCGAGGGAGAGGAGCCAGTGCTGTCGCCTCCAACGCCAAAGGGAGAGGAGCCATTGCTGTCGCCTCCAGCCAGAGGGAGAGGAGCCAGTGCTGCTGTCTCCAGCCAGAGGGAGAGGAGCCGCTGCCTCTCCAGCCAGAGGGAGGAGCCGCTGCCTCTCCAGCCAGAGGGAGAGGAGCCGCCGCTGCCTTCTCCAGCCAGAGGGAGAGGAGCGCGCTGCCTTCTCCAGCCAGAGGGAGAGGAGCCGTCGCTGCCTTCTCCAGCCAGAGGGAGAGGAGCCGCCGCTGCCTTCTCCAGCCAGAGGGAGAGGAGCCGTCGCTGCCTTCTCCAGCGCCAGAGGGAGAGGAGCCGTCGCTGCCGTCTCCAGCGCCAGGGGGAGAGGAGCCGTCGCTGCCGTCTCCAACGCCAGAGGGAGAGGAGCCGTCGCTGCCGTCTCCAGCGTTAGAGGGTGAAGAGCCGTCGCTGCCGTCTCCAGCGTTAGAGGGTGAGGAGCCGTCGCTGCCATCTCCAGCGTTAGAGGGTGAGGATCCCTCGCCGCTGTCTCCAGCACTAGGAGCAGAGCAGCAGGAGCTGCCTCTGTCTCCACCACCACCAGGAGCAGAGCAGCAGGAGCTGCCTCTGTCTCCACCACCACCAGGAGCAGAGCAGCAGGAGCTGCCTCTGTCTCCACCACCACCAGGAGCAGAGCAGCAGGAGCTGCCTCTGTCTCCACCACCACCAGGAGCAGAGCAGCAGGAGCTGCCTCTGTCTCCACCACCACCAGGAGCAGAGCAGCAGGAGCTGCCTCTGTCTCCACCACCACCAGGAGCAGAGCAGCAGGAGCTGCCTCTGTCTCCACCACCGCCAGGAGCAGAGCAGCAAGAGCTGCCTCTGCCTCCGCCACCTCCACCAGCAGAGGGTGAATGCCTGCTGGTTCTGCCTCAACCGCCGTGGGAGGACTGCTTGCCCTCCCACCTCCACCAGCAGAGGGTGAATGCTTGCTGGTTCCGGCTCAAGCGCCGTGGGAGGACTGCTTACCGCTCCCAGCTCCACCAGCAGAGGTTGAATTCCTGCTGGTTCCGCCTCAACCGCTGTGGGAGGATTGCTTGACCCTCCCACCTCCACCAGCAGAGGGTGAATACCTGCTGGTTCCGCCTCAACCGTGGGAGGACTGCTTGCCGCTCCCAGCTCCACCAGCAGAGGGTGAATGCCTGCTGGTTCCACCTCCACTGTCATGGGAAGGACTGCTCCTGCCCTGCCTCGCACCGCCCAAGGATGCCTGCCTCGCACCGCCCAAGGATGCCTGCCTCGCACCGCCCAAGGATGCCTGCCTCGCACCGCCCAAGGATGCCTGCTTCGCGATCGCCTGGGGCTGCCTGTTGCTCCGCGATCGCCTGGGGCTGCCTGTTGCTCCGATCGCCTGGGGCTGCCGGCCACGGAAAAGGGGGAGGTCAGGAGACCAGCTCCCAGCCGCACTTTCGCGGCAGGAAATATTGTGGCTGGAGCCCCATGAAGGGCAGCTGCCGGCCACGAAGAAGGGGAGGTCAGAAGACCAGCTCCCCGCAGCAATTTCGCTGCAGAGGTGGCCGGAGCCCCCAGAGGGGAGCTGCCGCCATGAAGAAGGGGGCAGGTCTGAGACCACCCCCAAAATTTTTGGCCAGAGGAGCCGGCCTGTGCGCTGGCCATTGGAACGCTACGGCTGTTTGGGTGGGAGGAGGACATCCCACCGTGGCCGCCACCTTGGCCCGTTGCTGCCCCTGTTCCTGCGCCGGACTGCTAGCCGGGACTTTAGGGAATAAGGGGGAGGTGGCCGGGCATGTGTGCTGCGCATAGGCATGTGTATGGAGTGTCCGCCCTATTTATTATTATTTAGTGTTTGTTTTGCGGCGCAGTGAAAAGCGCCTTTTTATTATTTATATTTAAAAACCTCGTGAGGATGCATGACTGATCAGCTACTGATTATTTAACTAGCTGACAGTCATGCATCCTTACCAAATGCATGCAGACTGTGGCCGAGGGTAATAAGATAATTAACAGCTAGTTAACCCTCGCCAGAGTATAAGAACCTGCAGCTGTCCATTCTGCTGGTGGAGTGTTGGAGTGTACAGAGTACGGGAGCGGAGAGAGAGAACGAGAAATAATGACATAAAAACACATAAAACGTGCTGGATTAGCCAGCACGCCACTTACTTGTTTGTCTGTTTATTCGCTTGGCCCTCGTGCCCTTTGGTTTCTGTTTTGTTTAAATCTTTTGTTTTGTTTGTTTATTAATAAATACGCTGAGTGCCGTTGCACTCAGCTTCACCCGCCCATCCATTGTTTTGGTTTCAGTTACTTCCTGGTCCGTGACGTCATCACACCTCACCACTGCGAGCCAGACTGTCACACATCCCAAATAATCAGATAGTATCTAATATAGTTTGCCACCTCCTTCCTTTTTGAGCATTCATGTTGCTACACCATGTACAAAAAATGTGTGTATTTCCATCTATAATTAGAATGACATATTTCAGGACCTGCAACACAGGGAGTACAAGCAAGGTCCTAATTGTTTTTCTCTGACCTTTCACATAGGAGTAACAGAACAACGCTTCGCTTTGAACTTGCAACTAAATTATGAAATCCTTTTGTAAAATAATAATGATAATAATAATAATAATAATAATCTTACCTTATTTCGTTCTTCAGTAGCCACTGTTTGTCTATGGTCATTGTCACGGTCTTCTGCTGTTTTAACAGAAGCTATGACGGTGAGTTATTGGAAATACTGGACTTGCATTTTGCATTTGTGCCGTTATATTCGGTGCTAATTTAGATTTGTTTCCAGAGCTCACCGATGGCCTTAGGAATCTCTCCATGGCTGAACTAAAGCTTGCACTGAAACCCGCCACACTTCTCACTATAATAGTGTGTATGCGCTATAGTGACATGTACAGTGATAGTAGGGAGCAAATGTTTGAGTTTTCATTTTTTTGCTAAAAAATTGAAAATTCTGCGAGAGAGAGCAAATTCCGTGATTTTTTCCGCGATCACAGAATCATGGAATACTGGAGGGACTAAAAGAATGAACTGCCAAGCATGTTTTTTGTTACAATACCATCCATTACTACCATGTAATTCTAGCATTATTGAGATTATTTTATTTTAGTTAAAAAGCAATACAACAATTGGAATTGAGGGAAAAGGTGGCAAGATGGTGTACACAATATATAAGCTGTCGTGATAAATTGAATGTTATTCATATATGAGTGAACACTGTTTTTAGGTTATTCTGTAGAAGTTGCTGCTGTTGCCATGGGACTCCTTCCTTTTACTGAAAGCAGTTTGAGAAAATCTCAACAGACCTTGATACAATTACTGTGGCTTTCCTTCTCCATCTACAGCACTTCTGGCCATGCTGCTACAAACCGGTGGGAATTCAGCAAACTATCTGGTAGAAGATTTGGTCAGTCAGGCATCAAAATCCATCCTCTTTTCACACACTCAGTTGTACTGATGCATCAGGAGACTTGTAGTGTGCGTTCTTACACAGTTCTCTCACCGGGTAATGGGGATCCTTTGCTCAGGGAAGAAGAAATGGCCCCAAAAGCAGTCTCATCTACAGCAGGCTCTTTGCAGCAGAGTGTGTTAGCTTGATGCTTTTGTCTAGCTCCAGGTACAAAAGTTTGAATGGCAGTTGACATATCTTTGTTTAGATTCCAGGAAGACTGAACCTGTATGAGGGGGCTTTGCTGAGGAAATATGTTTTATTTTTTTTAGGCCACCATATTGACGCTTGTTCTCAACATGAGCATTCTTAAAATGAAAACGTACAAAGGTGTGAATCCTCCAGGAACAACTTCCATCACAGTAGAAGCAGTTGAAGGGCACAGCTTTTTTTGCTTTCTGTGCCATGGTCAGCACTTGATTTATTTTACCTGCACGCCTATGGCGCATTTCCCCATTACAGAATTCAAAGTATATTACTGTCTTTCTTCCGTCATTTTTAACAATGTATTAGAACACAAAACAAGTCATTTAAAAAAAAGAAAAATGAGAAAGACTATTACAGTACTAGCTTATTAAGTGAAATAACCAAATTAATTAAAACATTTTAGAATTTCCTGTGATTTTAATGCACTCTTTCTCTCCCTGAGGGACTCCTTTTGTCCATCTTGAAAATGTGTAACTACCACACCAAAAGACTGATCAAAATATAGCATAAACACCTATTACAGAACTGGCAGAACCTAGACAGGAAAAAGTCACCTTTATTATTTCACTGCTTTAGATTACACAATAGGGGATGCAATACAGAAAGTTATGGAGCATGTGTTGTCTCGATACCAGTCTTGCATCTCTATGCATGACCGTGTGTTAGCTTCGTGGTCATAAATGACAAAATAGTTATTGGAAAAACAAAAGCAATATGGTTCTATGTTTTCAGTTCTGGGAATCATATGAAATCACGATGTTCTGTCCTGGGAGAGAAATCTGTAAAATAAATCTTGGAATTCAGACCACATGACAATTTCAAAAGAATATTCCTGGTCTTTGATCCTGTACTATTTTTTTTTATTTATTTATTTATTTACTTGTTTATTTATTTGTTTATGCATATTTTCTCCTGTCTTCTGTGTTAGATTAATTGATTATTATGCTGTTCCGTAATGTTCAAGGCAACAATACTGTACTGCAAATGAGTAGCAGTGTTTAAAAACACAGTGCAGCACAGATATTGTCCAGAGTACACAGTAACTACCACCATGGTTGGAAGCCATTACAAACATTTCCACTTATACACATGACAAACCAGTCACAAACCTCGCTTGATATCCCACCGCATACTTATATATCTATTAATACTAGCAGGAAGAAGACATTAGTACTTTTTAATGAATTTACTGTGTACATACATTTCCTGAGGGAGCACGGGCTCGGCCAGCAGGGATTGAACCTGGGATTCTTTTCACCAGAAATATCAGTCTTATGCTTGAGCAAAAGAAAAAAAATGATTTGGGTCTTCAGATAATATCTTCAAGTGAATAACAAATGTGTTGCTCACTGTTAGTTCCTTGTTCGACCTATTTTATCGAATGCTCACACTGCTGTTTTGAAGAATAAATGTGTCGTGGGTTCTGCCTGGTCATTTAGCCACAGCATTTAGTAGACAAAGTTGGGCATCACATAATTGATTCAATGTCGGTGTTTTAATTGCTATTTGGGTGCAGTTTATAGCACTAACGGTATTGGGAAACCTAAGAATTAAATGAAAATTTTTATTCAATCTGCTGTCCGTCACTATAAGGAAACTGAATGTACTGAGGACAAAGGGCAATGATTGAGTCCAAAACCACTGGCATCAGTGCACTAAAGAGGCTACTGAAATGCCACTAATGTCTCCGATCTGTCTTTGAAAGGTACCAGTGGCCAAAAAGCCAAGAGTAGACAGGACTTGTATATGTGAAGGAATGGGACTACTGTGCTTGGTTGGTCTGTGTAGCCTAGGTGCCAACATATCTCACAATTCCAGTATGACTTCCTTGGGAAAGCGGTATCTTGCAAAAAGTGTTTCAGTGCTTTGTGCAAAGAAGTCATAACGATCCCTAAACACTCTCTCTCGATGAAAAGCGGCATTAGCAAGGTCTTCCAAAAGGGCATTGTCAACCATTTACAAGTGGTTTACAATTATTCTGTGAATTTATAGTGATCATATTCAATGTTAATAGGCTGCACATCTGTTTCTATTTATTATACTTTTTTTCAATTCACAATGCATGACAGAAAGGACTAACAACAACAATGTTTTCTATTTAGTTTGTAATATTCATGGTGGGGATAAATCAATATTGCTACCGCTGTGTGGATAATAATTAGGCTACTTGTACATACAAGTCAAATTTCAGCCATACATGCAATTGTTTTTCATTATGCAGTGATGGTGTGTCTTTATCCTGAATAACAGGGGTTAGATTTTCTTCTTGCAGTACCATCATTCTAACACAAGGAAACGATTGTGCACGACGGTCCAGAGTGTGCGTGAGTATGTTGATAAATCTCATAGTTTCTGTTAGAATGAAACTTGTGTGTACGCACGATTGATAAATATAGCCGCTGGTAAACTTGGTTTCCTCCGTTGTCATGCCAGTAATAGTGTTTAACTTGACATTATTTCATCTGGTGATGCATAAGCGGCATTTTAAAAAAAACATCACTCATCGCAATGTTAGAATAACTTGCCCTTAGAGACCAATTTTCTCATTTGCATATTATTTGTCTGATTCATAAATCTGTATTGTGACGTTACTTGACCCTTACATGTGCCTCAGACCAGGCAGGAATGAGATGTGTCTTAACAGTATAATTTCCTAGTATAATTTCTGCATTTAGGAACATGTATTTAGGCTAGGGCTGCTCCGATCTATTAACTAACTAAAAAGTTGATCGCAGATTCATTTTTTTTTACAATTTAATCATGTAGAATTTTTTTTTTCATATTAAATAAAGTCAACCAATAGAAGATCTGCATTTTCTCCACGGCAGTCCAATCATAAGTGTGCAGAGGCGGGACATAAACAGTTGACGGTCTAACCAATGGGAGAGTCAAAAATCTGCCCCTGGTTATGCAGGTGTCCAACCATGAGGCTGGACATGCTCAGTTTCAATTGAAGGTCTTGTGAGTTTAACCAATGGGAAAGTCAAAGATCTGCCCTGGTTTTGCAGCTGTTCAATCATTACCGAGCATAGGCGGGACATAAATATACTCGGGTGTGTGGTGTTAGAATAGCTGAATTTCGCACGATATTGCTAATATTATAGAGACCATTAGAGACCATTATTGAGAATTATATTGAGAACTTTGAAGTGATATTTAGAATTGCTTTTTACAAACTAAAAAAAAAATGTCATCAGACAATGGAGACATCGTAGTCGATTTGGTTACGAATCAATTTTCAAGAAAACTTTCTCAGGAAAATTGGAGATTCTTAAGTGCTTGATTGATTCTGTTGTTTACCTTGGCAAGCAAGACCTGCCATTCAGTGGGCATGATGAATGCACCAATTCCTCAAATTGAGGTAATTATGTGGAATTACTTTCTCTGATTTCTGACTACAACAGCATGTTAAGCAGTCACTTGTCAATAGCACAGTATTCTCGGGTACCTCTCGATTCAGACAGAAAAAAATAGCAGTAGAAGAGGCCAAGTACTTAGCTGTAATGGTAAATTAAGACGATGGAAACGCAGCTCAGCTATCTTGTGTTTTCAGGTATGTGACTGACGTGGCCCAAAAGAACGGCTCTGTGAAAATATGTTACATTTACAAAACTAAAAATAATAATAAAAATGCTTTTAAAAAGACCAATTTCCCATTGAGCTTATTTTTTTAAAATTTTTTTTTTTTTTTTTAGATTCTATTGATTTTTTAGCATTACTAACCAGGACAGCCGCTATAAGATCATTATCTTTATAAAAAAATGTGCACGATTTCCATTACACGAGAGGAGATGTTAAAACTTCATGCTGATTTGAACTCGGCTCTCGCCAAGATAAGCACCAACTAAGACTTAGCTTTACAGTAAACTAATGTGATCCATATGTGTCTCCATCCATTTGCGTTTCCTTCCATATGATGATGTAGATAGCCTTCTGTCTGGTGTTAATGGCTGAAGTGTAATGCTTGCTCCAGAGATCAGCTTATTGTCTCCCTAGCGCATCAGCACACACAACCGTCTGGATTGAGCTAAGTAGGGTACATCTCTGGGGTCTTCAAGTGGGCACCTTCCATCCTCGGTGTTTCGTCGACTAGCCAACGACACCTCAAGAGGGCTGATGCTGGCGTCCCAGCATCACCCCCCTCCGGGTCTTTGTGTGGACTGCTCTTTCTACCCCGGCGCCCTTTAAAGGGGTTGAGAACCGGTGACAGGGGATTCAAGCAGTGTGGACAGGGTGACCGGAACACAGGCTGAGGAGAGAGCATCTGCGACAGTGTAGCGACGTCTGGTCAACCAAGGGGAGCAGAACAGGAGTCTGGGCGAACAACCGTGCCTGTTGGTGCCGCGCCTGCCCCCCCCCCCTTTCGCTTTGGGGCACCAAGGGGCTACAAGCACAGACTGGTACTGACAGAGTTCCGTGTCCTGCTATTATGCCTCAGTCTACCTTCCCGTGTCTTTTCAAAGTGCATGGAAGCTATCCTGGCCCCATTGAGACTCAAAGGCATCAGAGTGCTCAATTACTTGGACGATTGGCTCATTTGTGCCCAGTCTTCAGCACAGGCAGAGGCACACATGGAGCTCATCACCGGCCACCTTCATCGGTTGGGCCTATCAGTAAATCATGCAAAGAGCCAGCTCACACCTTCGCAGACAGCCTCCTATCTGGGAGTGTGCTTGGACTCCAGGTCCATGCTGTCTACTCTGTCGGATGACAGAGAGGAGAATAGCCGACTATATGGAGCTATTTTAGCTCAACAGAGTGCTTAGAATTGTGATGTTCCAGACTTCTGGGCTTGATGGCAGCAGCTTCCCAGACCCTTCCATTGGGTCTCCTGTGCATGCATCCTCTCCAAGCCTGGTTCAACAGCAGGGTTTTTCAGCCCGCGTTGAACCGTGGTTGCCTAGTGACAGTGTCGCACCACTGTCTCAAGCATTCTCTTGGTGGACAGCCTGTCCATCTACACCTAGGCGTCCAGCCTTGGCTAGGGTGCTGTGTGGAATGGCAGGGGGCATGGGGGGTATGGAACCCCCCTTGGCAGGGTCTCCATATAAATATTTTGGAGCTGCAGGTAGTTTATCTGGGCTTGCAAAATTTTTTGCAGGAGGTTCAAGGGAGACATGTGCTTGTCCGTACAGACAACAAAACCCTGGTGGCTTATATATACCACCAGGGGGGCCTCAGGTCTCCCAATCTCCATCGCGTAGCCCGCAAGCTTTTGCAGTGGGTGCACCAGAACCTCCTTTCACTGCGGGCAGTACACAGGATAAAGGTTACACTTCATACCAATCCAGCTTTTTTGCCAGAATCTATCTTGGTATTTCATGTCAACCAGTGTGTGGAATTGGAGGCTTTCCATCCGCCTCCTTTCCAGTCAGACAGAGAGCGGCAGCTTCATACACTCTGCCCTGTGTGGGCACTAGCGTATTATGTTGACAGGACAAAAAGTTGGAGGCAGTCCGAATAGTTTTTTGTCTGTTATGGGGTGAATTCCCATGGTCAATCCCTGTCTAAACAAAGGCTGTCCAAATGGATAATAGACACAGTCAGGACTGTCTATGAGCAAGTCATCTTGCCCCCTCCAGAAAAGCTCACTGCCCATTCCACCAGGGACATGGCAACTTCATGGGCTTTATTCCACGGTTCATTTGTCAACATTTGCAATGCAGTTGTGTGGTCTACTCCCCATACCTTTACGAGGTTCTATAGACTGAATGTCGTGGATCCACAAAAACTCTGGCTTTGTAACTAGAGTATTAAGGGCAGCCTCAGGGTCAACCCTTATAACATAGACATATAGGTGGAGTTTCTCCCTCAATTCTTTAGCCCTAGCTACTTGTTACTGGGGTTCTAATGGTAACGTGCAAGATGGCCTTTGGCTTAGCCTTGTAGCATTCCAGTCGTTCTGCAATATTGCCTTGTGATGGCTTGGATATACTCACCCATTAGGTAATGGTTACATTTCATACTTGATTATCATAACCCTGGTTCCTTGAAATAGAAACATAACCATTAACCTTCACGGTCGCTGCATCCATGATTGCAGCAGGCTTGAATGAAAAATTATGCTGAGATCTGTGCCTGCAGTCCTTATATGCCCTCGGGGGCGGGCATGACTGCGTCACAGAGGTGCTGCGAGCAGCTTTGATATATCTATTCAGGTTTTGGGGTCTTTAGGAGGTTAACGCCCATTAAGTAATGATAATAACCTTTTCAACCCAGGTTGCGTGGTGCATGGCAACCAGGCATTATATTTTATTGCTTTGATTTTACTGGTATCGACAAAGAAACATATTTTGTTTCCCATCATTTTTTTTTTTTTTAACATACTGAACACTAATCATTTTCACATTTTAGTTGAGATGTTTGTTAAACCCATTATTACAAGTATAGGTACATTATTGTGGGTCTTTATAGACTGTATTGTATTCAACCTGTTATTTTGTGTGTAACAGTGGTGTACTGTTACGGTTTGAGTATCTGCTGAGAAACGTGAGAGACGCCGCTCAGGCATCCAGGTTTTATTTATTTAAGCAGTTGCAGTGTTGGTGGCCAACTCTAGGGTACTAGCAATGGTAGCCCTACGGCCGGAGGATATATACTTGGCATTACATGAAAAACAAAAAGGAAAAACAAAACACAGTTCAAAAACAGCTAAGAAATAAAAGGTGGCCAAGCTTTCGCCATGTGCTATTATTATTTATTACTTAGCAGACACCCTTATCCAGGGCAACTTACAATTGTTACAAGATACCACATTATTTTTTACATACAATTATCCATTTATACAGTTGGGTTTTTACTGGAGCAATCTAGGTAAAGTGCCTTGCTCAAGGGTACAGCAGCAGTGTCACCCACCAAGGATTGAACCCACAACCCTCTAGTCAAGAGTCCAGAGCCCTAACCACTACTCCACACCTCTACTCCCACTACACAGGGAGGTCCGGCACCAGGAACCTTCTTCCTAACATAAATTAAATAAACTGGTAAGATTAAAAATCTCCTAAAATAATCCCTTCCATAAAGTCCATGATCCTGGTTAACCACGCAGGGATTGTGCTGAAGCGCACCCTGGTTCCACACACAGTTGGGAGGGTTCTCCTCCTTCACCGCCAGGCTGTGCAGACAAAGCACCAAACACAAGAACAAGACAGAGCAAAGAAGAACAAAGAAACTGGCTTTTCAGTCTCTTTTTAAAGGCAGGTGAGCAGGGTTAATTGATTGTCAATTGTTCAATTTCTTCTGGCCACCTGCTGCACATTCCTTTTAATTAGCAGTGTGGAGTAGTGGTTTGGGCTCTGGACTCTTGACCAGAGGGTCATGGGTTCAATCCCAGGTAGGGGACACTGCTGCTGTACCCTTGAGCAAGGTAGTTTACCTAGATTGCTCCAGTAAAAACCCAACTGTATAAATGGGTAATTATATGTAAAAAATAATGTAATTGAATGTAAAAATAATGTGATATCTTGTAACAATTGTAAGTCGCCCTGGATAAGGGCATCTGCTAAGAAAGAAATAATAATAATAATAATTAGGCAAGTAGGGAGGTCTAACCTCCCAGCCCCATCATCCAATTAAGCAAATTAAACACATTATTATTTACAACTCAACCCAAAACCATATTTTATTTAGAAACCCCAAAGCAAACCATACTATTTACAAGGGCAGCTGCAATCGTTTACCAAGGGGTCATGAGTGACAGTATAAATAGGGGTCGAAACGATGTTATCTGTTCCTTCGTTTTGGTTATTATAAAGTGACCCGGAAGGACCTGTATCGTTGTGCATAATCGTGAGTGTTTGTTTTGTTCTGGCTATTTGTTTGCTTGTAATCACTAGACAGCTAACACGTTCCGGAGCTGTCGCCAGAAGCCAGCACTTCACTTGTGTCACTATAAACTGAATCTGTACCGCAATCACTAATTCACACATTAACCAGACTTGTGTATGTGATTTATGTTTAATGTGGGGATACAATAACAGGACTATTATTTTGGGACTAACCAGGGTATTATAACACACTGCTGTATTACTTACCAGCATTATTATTTACTGTTTGTTTTGCTGTCAGGCACTGGACATAAAAGAAATAAAAACAAACCTTTGCACCTGGATTACAATTGTCTGTCTGTTCTTTGATCACCTGCACCTGCACACTATTAACCACTTTGCCACAATAGGGTATAATTGAAATGCATACAATTCCCATATAGCCATGGGGAAAATGCATGTGATGAAGGAAAGCTGCAGTACAGCAGTCAAAACATTTAAATAGCTATATCAATTAAAAGCACATATTTCACATATTGTATTTGCGATTGCAACTGGATATTAAAATAAAACTTATTTTTGGTGGATATTTATATACCATAACCAAGGCAGGAAATGTTGTAATTTAATGTTATTTGCTATTCACAGTATTGACTTTTCAATTGAATAATTACCTATGACTTGTGATCACTCATACCTAGGCAGAACAGAAATTGTGAAGAAATGGGCAATTCAATCCAGGTTGCGTTTCAACTATGTCCTAAATTATTTATTACAAATGATGTATTCAGCATATTAAACTCCAACCTGTCATGTAATGTCCCTTGAGGACTGGAGCCTTCAGGTGTAAATAGGAAAGCCTAAACTACCTCCACCACCCCCTGCCAAAAAACTAAAACAGAAAACTTAAAAAATAAAAATAAAAAAGCCTATATACAACATCACACATAAACCACTATCTTTGCCAAGGTTAATTACAAAGGCTGACAGCCTATTTCTAGAAATGACATTCTGATGTATTATTATTACCAAAAAGTTGATATCTATCTTACTGCACTCTCCGTGTACAATATAATAAACAAACAAGAAGTGCTGGTGAGTCCGCATTGGCACAAATCTTCAAGCAATTCGGCCATTGGGGTATTTTATAACTCTCTACTCAATTTATATAGCTGTAATGCACATCAAGAAATGACTTATTTTGTTAACAGAACACTATGAAAGCTCTCTGGCTCCTTTCCCTCAGCCTTCAAAACTGCTCACGTCACCCCATTTCTTAAGAAACCTTCTCTTGACCCTTCCTCCACCCAGAATTATCGCCCTCTCCCGTTCCTCTCTAAAACTCTTGAGCGAGCTGTCCACCGCCAGCTGGCATCCATCCTCTCTGAGCACTCTCTGCTTGACAACTCTTCAATCCGGGTTCCTTCCTGCACATTCCATGGAAACCGCCCTCTTCTCTGTAACTGACTCTCCTCTCTGCTCAGGCTGCCTCCCTCTCCTCCATTCTAATTCTCTTTGACCTCTCCTCTGCCTTTGGCACTGTCAGGCAAGCTATTCTCCTCTCTCTCTGACCTGGGGATCTCAGTCACTGCTCTTGCCTGGTTTTCCTATCTCGCCAACCGTAACTCATTTCCTGGCGTGGCACTCTCTCAATTCTCCTCGCCCCCTCTCTACAGGTCTACCTCAAGGATATGTCCTGGGAGCCCTCCTCTTTTCACTCTACACCCGCTCACTAGGTACTCTGACCTCCAGAACTTTCCTTCTTATTCTTCCCCTATTCTGACCTCTCCATCTCAGTATCCCTTGACTATCACTCGGTCTCCTTCTCCTTCTGCTAAAAGCCTAAGTGTTATCTTTGACCCCCTCTCTCCTTCTCTTAACACATCTCTTCCCTGACATGTACTTGCCGCTTCTTTCTTACCAACATCCACAGAATCCATCCTTTTCTCACTACTTATTCCACCCAACTCCTGGTCCAAGCTCTTGTACTCTTCAGATTTGACTACTGTAACTCTCTCCTTGCTGGTCTCCTTGCTTTGGCTATCCGCCCCCTTCAGCTCATTCAAAATTCTACTGCTTGTCTTGTATTCTCCTAACCTCGCTACTCTCATGCTACCCCTCTGCTTCACACACTCCACTGGCTACCTTTCTCTGCTCACATTCATTTCAAGACCCTTGTTCTTGCCTACCGCTGTCTTCACCACAATGCCCCCTCCTACCTCCAATCCCTCGTGTCTCTCTACACCCCCTCTCGCCCTCTCCGCTCCTCCTGTATTGGACGAATGGTCATGTCTTTCCTTCACTCTCCATCCTCCCATGCCCACTCTTTCTCTTCCCTAGACCCTCTGTGGTGAACCAGCTACCAGAGAACTTCAGGAGTGCTCCTTCTGCTGCCTCCTCAAGGACTCACTGGACTTGCCTGACCTACGCACCACATTACTGGCTCCTCAGCTAATGCACAATCCTTGCACTATTGCATTACTATTATGTCTTTGTAGATATAACTTCCTGTAATCCTTACTTGTTGCATCCTAGTTCATATTGTACTTTAGTAGTATTATTTGCACTTACTGTAAACTATACTGTATTTAAGTATTAAGCTTACATTGTAACACTTGTAAGTCACCTTGGATAAAGGCGTCTGCCAAATAAATAAATAAATAAATAAATAAATAAATAAATAATATATACTGTACAACTCTTTCAGTGGGATAGCCCTGAAAAGGTGCATTCATTGTGTATTCAAATTGGTTATTATAAAGGGAAAGTAGTGCATTGAGAAAGGTGACCTTTATTTCTTTCTTTCTTTTTTTTAATTTGTCAGTATTAATTAAAGGCTTCTGGTCAATTACACAAACAAATCTAAAACCAATTAATGCATGTGCTGTAATGTGCTCCAAATATGGATAGGTCTCGGTGGCTCTGTGAGAAACATACTGGTCTCTGAGCCAGTCCGTCATAGATTCAGACCCTACTAAAAGAATAAACCTGGATATACGGTACTTTAACTGCAAACACTCTGACACATATTTTTTCATGGATGTTTTTCAATACATTGTTCAATGGCCAAATACAAATGCAAGTCATTGAGAATGCAAGCCCAACTGATATTGCATTATGATCACATTCATACGGCACATTCTATTTCATGTATTTGTTGGGTCTGCCCTGTGGTTTAAGCTTGAAACCCAAGCTACAAATCAGCCCTAAGATAATGCAGTAAACAGAAGGAAATATCCAATTTTCCCAGTTCCTGCACATTGCTTGAAGCAACAGAAGTCTTACAAGTCAAAAGCATTTTAAATAATTCAGTGGCAGCTACTCTCTCTAGCATGTAACAGAGCATGTATTGTTAAATACTTTTCTTATTTTCACAGTTGCACTTGGCATGATGGGGGAAGTGTTTTAAACTACCCTTGGAAATGGAATGGTCCGCTTTAATATTGACTGTTTTAAGCACAAAGTTACCGTGTAGACATTATCATGAATTTGGCTATATCCTTCTGTGGGAGGGTAGTGGGCGGAGCTTAGGGAAGGACCAGAAATGACAGCACACAGGAGCCGGAAGTGACTTTTAGTCCTGGAGCCCTGTACCAACAATGGTATCTGGGCAGGATTTTATTTTAACACACAATGAAAATAAACAGTCCAGTATTGCAGAAAAATAAACAAGAAAACCACCTGGAATACCAGCAATGGTAAACTCAGGTTTCAAATAAAAAGAGTAAACAAAAACATCACAGTTACAAACACAACAACAACAAAGGAAGCACTGGGTTTCTCCGTGCTACTGCAGTGGGTTTCCTCTTGGTTCCCTTCCAAGAAATAACAACTAGTCCTGTTTTTTTTTCCCACCGCGGTAATCCACCAAGGTTTTCCAAAGTTTCAGGATTCTGTGAATTACAGCAGGTTTGTAAAAGCAAAACAACAAAGCACAGCGCGTCTCTTCTGTGTTTTCAGTTCAGGACAGGGAGACCGAATGGCAAAACCACGCTGCTTAAATACTACCGAGTCCCGCCCCTGCAATCAGCACGCTGCCCCACGTCAGCCAATCGACGAGAACAGCACAGCTGATTGCAATAATGGGCTCGGCGGCCGCATGGTTCCACCTTGGGCCAAGATGGCCACCTGACCCAGAACTTCCTGTCTGGTCAGAGTTCAGCCTCCTGACCCAATCCAGGTCAACCCTACACAGCGCTGTCGGTGGTCAGGAGGGCGAATTACAACAGGGACTCCTTGCAATCCTGTCACACCTTCACATTTTAAATTTTAGAGCCCCACAAGCCAATGATGGATTCAGTCAAACTACACGGGATTAAAATTACCACAAACTGCAAGTACAGAAGTATCTTACACATCACATAAGTATGTGAAGGTACTGTGCCTGATTTTTTCTACTTCATGTGTGACCGCGGCACAAAAATGGTTCAGTTTCTCTATATCATGCTGCTGCTTTTTTTCTGTTTGTGGTATCTCGCAAAGATTGTATGCAGCCAATATAGTTGAACATGTGCTATAGTGATATATATATATTTTTTGTTCTGGTATGCCTTGCATTGAGCTTCTAGCTTCTGTGCCTGCAGCTGTAAACTGCATTAGCTGTAAACGAAAGGAAAGGAAACAACAAATCCTATTTCTTGTGAAGTAAAGCATGCAGCAAAAGGAAGCCTTATAGTAACCAGTCGCAAAAAATTAGTAAATAGCATTTTCTGGCATAGTTTACAAGTTGACATGTTATAGTGAGCAGTTACTCCAACAGTTATTTCCAGTTATTGACTGTTACATTTCGTATCATAAGCACGTTCAATTATAATGAGTCTAGGGATGTTCAAGAGTGCTTATTTTAATGATCGTAAACCGCTGTAAAAACACCTTCCGTCCACTTTAAATATGCTGTTCGATGTTCACATTGAGCTCTGATATCTGCCTGGGGGGTTTCATAATAGTGCTTATTAACCTAGTTGATACCTAGTTTGAAGTGCTTCCGCCTTAATAAATAGAAATGTACTTGTACACATGATATACTACACTGATCAAATTGGCATGTTCATTACTGTATAGTAATGCTCCTGAAATTGCGTAGTATAGTGAATTGGTTTAAAGGTCTGTGTACACTTTTCTACATAAATTTCTAAATCCTTAATCTCTTCCCAATCCCAAAACCTAACCCTACCCTTAACCATAAAACCTAAATACATACGTTTGACCATAAGCACATTTGAATAGAGGCAAAGGCAAATGTGCCTCTATTAAATTAATACAACCACTTTAAAAGTATAAAACTAGCAAGAAACTACTTACAACAACAATGTACTTCTCCTTCCATCAAGTTATTTACATAGTTACTAAAATCGGTGTCATAAATGGCCAGCAGGTAGCTTTTGTTATTAAGCTTGAATGCTTTTGATAGATCTTTAAGTTTTAGAATATTTATCTACAGCTTTGCATCGCCTAGAATTTTAGGATTGAGACATTTAAAAAAACTATATGAACATAATTTAGATGCTTTATTTAAAATTATACCACAAAAAGTCTAACAGAAGCCTTAATAGTAGTACAGTATTTAATGTTAGATTTCAAAATGTCACAATTTGTGTCAGGTTTTCGATAAGTAGGCTATATTGAAAACTACAAAGCGATTTGAAATTCAATATGTTAATGTAACATTCAGTAGGTATCATTCAACTTTATGAAGCAAAGTGTGGTAATTCTATAGGGTGATGCAAACCTTTTGGCCTTATCTGTAGCTAGTTGATACATTTGTGTACAAAGGTTTGATTAGGGGATCTATAATTCCAAAACTAAAGTCATTTTATTAATTACATATTTTGGTTCAATGTAAGGCAGTGTATTAAGGTGCCTTTGTGAGTTTTAAAGATTACAGCAAAATTAACCAAACAAACTTCAGCTGAATCCTCCAGCCTTTGGCAGGGTTAACCATGCAAACTCTTTTAATATGGTTGATTTCTATGACAATCATATTCCTTTTTTTATGAAGAAGCACTTATGGATTAACAGTGAAAAGAGGCAGGTTTTTTCCCCCATACTTTAATATTAAAATAGGAAAAAAATATGCACTGTATTACAGTATGAGTGCGTTAGCACTGATTAGCTGGTTGATATAGCCGGGGCACTTATAATTATTTATTCATAATGCACCTACTGAACACAATAGAAAATAGGTTTTATCCTGTTGAAATGCATTTTATTGTCCCTTTCTGCATTTTAGTTTATACATAAACCAGTAAATGGGCTGCTTTTTAATGAAAGAGCCATGTTAATATCAAAGTGGATAGCGTAGTCACAGTAGATGGAAGCAGCGTGTGGAACTCCAATCACAAGTTCTTTCAATCACAGAAAAAGAAACAAGGATGCATTTGAATATTTTTTACCTGAAAGTATTAAAACTATACAATTTTAATACCTATTTAACATGCAGTTGCTTTTTGCACCCTTCCTTTTATTTCCTCAGTATGGACAACATGCAAGTTAAAATGGAATATCTTTGGCAGTTTTGAGCAAGACATGAATTTTCCACAAAGAAAGTTCTTTGTCTTTCCTATGAGGCCACTGAATAAAGCATTATGTCACTCTCACTACAATATAATTTCCTTTCTCGAAATGCATAACTTTGATTCATATACCAGAAAATCTCTGCCTGTATAATAAAGTATGTTTTCAATGTTTACATTGTTATATATACCGATATTCAGACAGTTGCCCTAAGTTTTAAAAAGTAATAGTTTTATATATTATAGTAGGCTAGATTTGAAAAATAACTGGTAATTAAAACTCTTTGTAGATATTTCAGCTATAAATTAATCTGACGGTTTGACATGTTTAAAGCATTGTTAAATAAATGCCATTACTGTTTCTTGAACATCTAATTGATCATGAATTTAAAGAGTAAATAGTGTCAATGTCTTTTTTGGATATGTCTGTGTTCATGTGTTTTGATTATGAGTTCAGGAGCTGCTCTTCAGTTCTAGTTGTCTGATAGACATATGTAATGTAGGCTAGATCACCCAAGTGTCTTTACATAAGTAAACACCAGCATCACCCAGCGCACAAAATTGTATTGCCAGAAAAGCAAAAGGAAACTTCAGCCAAAGATACAGACACTTATCTAGCCTATGTTGCATATTTATATGGCAGGCAACTATTACTGTGGATCCAAAAGGAAGCACATTAACACACAACCTTCAGGGAACTCAGCAGCAAAAGGAGAAATAGGAAAACCACAACTTGCAACAAACAGTAAAATATATGTTTTATAGGGAAGCAGTCTGTTTAACTGTTAAACTGTTGAAAGAACATATTAAAAGTTTATTATAACAGAAGAGTTGATCTGCTTGACATTGACAATGTTGTAAACAAATTGTTAAGACACGTTTGCGATAATGTTAAATATACTTTGTATTGGTTTAAGGGAATGTTGTAGGATTATATATATATATATATATATATATATATATATATATATATATATATATATATATATATATATATATAAAATTTTGAAAAGTCCAGTATAACAATAAAAAATAAGTATTATAGGAATGTGTAATTCTGTGTAAAGAGAGCGCATTGGCTTGAGGTCATGCTGACCAAAAAACAGTTTTGAAATGAGCTAATCTTTCCCTTATTTAAGAGCTGCTGGTGCAGAAACCTGTAACCTTGGAAGAAGCAGGCATCTCATTTAATTAGCTTGAAAATGGAGCCATACTTTTTAATGAACTAACGAGGCTAGGTATTGCAAATTAGCAAAAACAAAAAATAACCCTTTTTAGACAGAACGATATTTCACACTAAAAAGACTTAGAAAACCAGTATATAGTTTAACTAGTTCAAGAACAGACTCACAGTCAAGTCTCTTATTTAAAGAAAGAAGTAAGTTTGATTTAAAGGCAGTCTTTAATCTAAAAGCAAGTATTCTAAAATAATGGAAACAGAATATCTGAACCAACAACAGAAGTCTTAATACTGCTGTTATATTTCTTAGAGTTAAACAAACGTGTAGCTTAAATGGATTAGCAGTCATGTATCTTATTTGGAATAAGTACTAAGACTTGTTGTAAAAAAGTAGACGTTGAGTTAAAAACAAAATATTCTAGAAAGACTGAAATACTACAGCTATTAGAATATTATGTTTGAAAAAGCAAGACAATAAAGACAAAATAGTGTACACTATAACTTTAATATACAGTGAACCATTTGAAGGAAAATAACTAATTTTGTGACCTCTTCCTTTACCTGCTTGTAGTAAAAGCAGTGTTGGAGATGACTAATTGGTTTTGGCTGCTGAAGCCGGATGTTTTGGTGATCAGCAATTTAGAATCCAAGGTCCTTTCTATAATGAGCGATCTTGTTAATATTAATGAACGAAATACCTTTCGGATAACAGAAGGTAGGAGTTTATATTAAAATAAACATTTTTCTATATATCAAATAAATTAATTAGAACCTGGCAAGAAGAGATGAGAGCATAAAGCATAGGACGGTTTACTGAGTTAAGCTAAAATTTGGTTCAAAATAATGAGTATTATAGAAAATGCTTACGGTAGTGTTTCATATTAATCAACACCAAAACTGGCAAGAAGGTAGGATGTCTTAAAACCTGCTTCAACTGGATTTTGTATGAACAGAGAAAGAGGTCAGACTTAGTTCAGTCACTATAAGACCATTACATTCTAATATGTTAACAGTAGCCTGAATTTAGATGAAAATAACTGGACCTTCCACTGAAAGCTTAAATGACTTCATAGCAAAGGCCTATGGCAAAACTCCCTACAATTCCTATTAAATATCCTGTTAACACACACCTGTAATGAAATTAACCAAATCTAAAAAGGTGACATGATATGCTGCTCAGAGGGAATATATTGTAGACCCAGGTTAATATAATCAAACAAAAAGTTTATGTTTATATATATATAAGTGTATATATATAAAACAGCATCTCTTTTAATACACATATAAACTTGTAATGTATTGTATTGTAGCAAAGGTCCTGAGAACATTAGTTCACCTGACTTTTTAGAGAAAGGAGGGGTTGAAAATGAGAACCATGAGATCATGTTCCAATATTTTGGAAAGGAGTTATATCCAATTAATTTTTTTTATGTTTTTATATAACTCCAATTAGTTTTAAAAAAGAGTTGACCGGATCCTTCTAGAATGTATCATTAACTCAAAGATAAGAACTGTCAAGGCAGATTGATGATCAGATTTAATTGGGACTCCAGATGTTTTCAATGAAGGGAAAATCATATATAAGCCCAGAGCAAGACCCCATTAGATACCACTGAACTTGATCTTGCAAGCTGACGTGGTCCATGCTCTGAGGATCTCTGAAAAACTGATTGCTGTTTGGTCGAAGTCAGAAGTCTCTACCTTTTGAAGACAGTTCTTATTTTTCATATATCCTACACTACACTTCCATATACTGGAAGGTAACATATATTTTAATTTATATCTCGTTTATATTGGATGCATTGCTATAAGGTATAGAAATTATGTTTTAGTTTTAAGAGAGTGATATATTGTATGTTGTAGGATTTAGCTGTGGGTGCTGTAGCTTTTTGCATGGCTAGCCTGAAGGCTAAGCATATAACCGTATCTGTATTACTGTATTGAAATACTAATGCTATTAAACCTGTAAAGGCACTGGATCACCCCGGTTGCATATTACTTGGAATTTACGGTGGTCTGCGCAACCAACCAATCTACTTTTTAGAGCATTTAATAAACTGAAAGAGCACTGCTACTGCTCTGATTTGTTAAAACTTCAAATTAAATGAGTCTGTGTGATTTTCCTGATTATTAAAAAGTTGTTTGGACATATAGCATGCTTAGTGCACAAACAGAACCACTTACAGGAGTTTAAAATATCTCTGTCCTCCTTAAACGTCTCCCCTGAGTTTAAGAGTGTGCTCAGAGCATATATATAAATAAAAAGAAGAACATGTGGATTCTGACAGTCTACTAAAAAAACATTCTCAACTGTATTAATTTATAGCATTGGTGTCTTACAATTTTCTCATATGCACAAATATTATAGATTTTCAATCTCAGATTGCAATCAGACTTCATCAATAGTTTTGTGTTATTTATTTCCAAGTGACTTACCATACATTGAGTTAGTAGCTGACAGGGGATGACCTTAAGCAATATTTTCATACATATATATACAGTATATAATATATATATATATATATATATATATATATATATATATATATATATATTGTAAGACAGCGGGGAGGGGGTTAATTTCCTCCCGGCAGGAAAACATGTGAAAATGCACTCCCAGGGCAATTGTTAATTGATTTATTGTTTAATTATCTCCTGCACCTGGGCGGCAATTGTAAATTAGTACCAGGTGCAGGGTATAAGAGAAGAACAGTTACTTAGTTCGAGGCTGCTGAGTAGAAGGAGGCAGAAGAGGTGCTCTGCTTCCGAGCAGTCGAGAAAAAAGATGGATGCAGTTTAAACCGGTGAGGTTTTGTTTTGTTGTTCTGTGTTTGGTGGGGAAACAGCTTAGCCGTCCCACTTATAGTCAGGGTGTTCCGGAGAGTTTAGTTAGTGCTCGTAAAGAGCTAGGTGTTTGTATTGTGTTTGTTTCATTTTTGTGAATTAAAAATAGCGCGTCAGCGCATAAAAATCCATTCCTGTGTGTGTTGGGTCAGTTTTTAAAGGGGCAACGAACCCAAGTGGAAGCAGCTTCGGTTACAATATATATATATATATATATATATATATATATATATATATATATTGTAACATGCTCAGTGAAACTATTTCTAGGAGCTGAAAAGGATCAACTCAAGGTCACAGCAGATCACATGGCCTATACTGTTATCAAGCATGTTCACTGTATGACTATGGAAGTGCTATCTGAACATTTCTGTGGTTTAATTTTTTGTTTGTTGAGAAATAAGAGAGACAGAGACACATAGACATAGGGAGGGAGACCTGCATTTGAATCTATTTATATAGCGGAGATACTTGACTGGATCCCAGAGATATAAAGTGACCAAGAAGAAGACCTCCAGGAAGATGGCAGGATGAAATTAGGAAACACACAGGAGCAACGTGGATGAGGGACGAGCAGACAGCAGCTTTGGTGAATTGAATCTTGGGGAGGCCTTCATCCAGCAGTGGATTGAAAAATGCTGAAGATGATGATGATGATGATGATATATTGAAAAAGTCCAATTGTCACATGATTTGAATGAAATGAAGAAGGCTGTTTAGTATATACAGCTCTGGAAAAAATTAAGAGACCACTGCAAAATTATCAGTTTCTCTGGTTTTACTATTTATAGGTATGTGTTTGGGTAAAATGAACATTTTTGTTTTATTCTATAAACTACTGACAACATTTCTCCCAAATTCCAAATAAAAATATTGTCATTTAGAGCATTTATTTGCAGAAAATGACAACTGGTCAAAATAACAAAAAAGGTGCAGTGTTGTCAGACCTCGAATAATGCAAAGAAAATAAGTTCATATTCATTTTTAAACAACACAATACTAATGTTTTAACTTAGGAAGAGTTCAGAAATCAATATTTGGTGGAATAACCCTGATTTTCAAGCACAGCTTTCATGCGTCTTGGCATGCTCTCCACCAGTCTTTCACATTGATGTTGGGTGACTTTATGCCACTCCTGGCGCAAAAATTCAAGCAGCTCGGCTTTGTTTGATGGCTTGTGACCATCCATCTTCCTCTTGATCACGTTCCAGAGGTTTTCAATGGGGTTCAGGTCTGGAGATTGGGCTGGCCATGACAGGGTCTTGATCTGGTGGTCCTCCATCCACACCTTGATTGACCTGGCTGTATGGCATGGAGCATTGATTCATGCGTCCTTCACAAAGACAAATCTGCCCGATTCCAGCCTTGCTGAAGCACCCCCAGATGAGTCCAATTTTCAGCTTTGCCCAACACCTGGTCGTCTAATGGTTAGACAGAGACCTGGAGAGGCCTACAAGCCACAGTGTCTCGCACCCACTGTGAAATGTGGTGGAGGATCGGTGATGATCTGGGGGTGCTTCAGCAAGGCTGGAATCGGGCAGCTTTGGCATGAATCAAGCCAAGTACAAGGTTGTCCTGGAAGAAAACTTGCTTCCTTCTGCTCTGACAATGTTCCCCAACTCTGAGGATTGGTTTTTCCAGCAGGACAATGCTCTATGCCACACAGCCAGGTCAATCAAGGTGTGGATGGAGGACCACCAGATCAAGACCCTGTCATGGCCAGCCCAATCTCCAGACCTGAACCCCATTGAAAACCTCTGGAATGTGATCAAGAGGAAGATGGATGGTCACAAGCCATCAAACAAAGCCGAGCTGCTTGAATTTTTGCGCCAGGAGTGGCATAAAGTCACCCAACATCAATGTGAAAGACTGGTGGAGAGCATGCCAAGACGCATGAAAGCTGTGCTTGAAAATCAGGGTTATTCCACCAAATATTGATTTCTGAACTCTTCCTAAGTTAAAACATTAGTATTGCGTTGTTTAAAATGAATATGAACTTATTTTCTTTGCATTATTCGAGGTCTGACAACACTGCATCTTTTTGTTATTTTGACCAGTTGTCATTTTCTGCAAATAAATGCTCTAAATGACAATATTTTTATTTGGAATTTGGGAGAAATGTTGTCAGTAGTTTATAGAATAAAACAAAATGTTCATTTTACCCAAACACATACCTATAAATAGTAAAACCAGAGAAACTGATAATTTTGCAGTGGTCTCTTAATTTTTTCCAGAGCTGTATATATATATATATATATATATATATATATATACAGTACTGTGCAAAAGTTTTAGGCAGGTGTGAAAAAATGCTGTAAAGTAAGAATGCTTTCAAAAATAGACATGTTAATAGATCATATTTATCAATTAACTAAATGCAAAGTGAGTGAACAGAAGAAAAATCTAAATCAAATCCATATTTGGTGTGACCACCCTTTGCCTTCAAAACAGCATCAAGCATCAATTCTTCTAAGTACACTTGCACACAGTTTTTGAAGGAACTCAGCAGGTAGGTTGGCTCAAACATCTTGGAGAACTAACCACAGTTCTTCTGTGGATTTAGGCAGCCTCAGTTGCTTCTCTCTCTTCATGTAATCCCAGACAGACTCGATGATGTTGAGATCAGGGGCTCTGTGGGGCCATACCATCACTTCCAGGACTCCTTGTTCTTCTTTACGCTGAAGATAGTTCTTAATGACTTTCGCTGTATGTTTGGGGTCGTTGTCATGCTGCAGAATAAATTTGGGGCCAATCAGATGCCTCCCTGATGGTATTGCATGATGGATAAGTATCTGCCTGTACTTCTCAGCATTGAGGAGACCATTAATTCTGACCAAATCCCCAACTCCATTTGCAGAAATGCAGCCCCAAACTTGCAAGGAACCTCCACCATGCTTCACTGTTGCCTGCAGACACTCATTCATTATCAGCTCTCCAGCCCTTCGGCGAACAAACTGCCTTCTGCTACAGCCAAATATTTCAAATTTTGACTCATCAGTCCAGAGCACCTGCTGCCATTTTTCTGCACCCCAGTTCCTGTGTTTTCGTGCATAGTTGAGTTGCTTGGCCTTGTTTCCACGTCAGAGGTATGGCTTTTTGGCATAAGTCTTCCATGAAGGCCACTTCTGACCAGACTTCTCGGACAGTAGATGGGTGTACCAGGGTCCCACTGTTTTCTGCCAGTTCTGAGCTGATGGCACTGCTGGACATCTTTCGATTGTGAAGGGAAGTAAGCATGATCATTTCATCTGCTGCAGTAAGTTTCCTTGGCCGACCACTGCGTCTCACGGTCCTCAACGTTGCCCGTTTCTTTGTGCTTCTTCAAAAGAGCTTGGACAGCACATCTGGAAACCCCTGTCTGCCTTGAAATTTCTGCCTGGGAGAGACCTTGCTGATGCAGTATAACTACCTTGTGTCTTGTTGCTGTGCTCAGTCTTGCCATGGTGTATGACTTTTGACAGTAAATTGTCTTCAGCAACCTCACCTTGTTAGCTGAGTTTGGCTGTTCCTCACCCAGTTTTATTCCTCCTACACAGCTGTTTCTGTTTCAGTTAATGATTGTGTTTCAACCTACATATTGAATTGATGATCATTAGCACCTGTTTGGTATAATTGTTTAATCATACACCTGACTATATGCCTACAAAATCCCTGACTTTGTGCAAGTGTACCTAGAAGAATTGTTGCTGTTTTGAAGGCAAAGGGTTGTCACACCAAATATGGATTTGATTTAGATTTTTCTTCTGTTCACTCACTTTGCATTTAGTTAATTGATAAATATAATCTATTAACATGTTTATTTTTTAAAGCATTCTTACTTTACAGCATTTTTCACACCTGCCTAAAACTTTTGCACAGTACTGTATATATATATATATATATATATATATATATATATATATATATATATAAAGTTAACCATGAAACCAAGTGGTCTGGCGAGTTTAGTTTTGCCCGGGCCAATCTAGTTTGGTCAAGGTCTTCTGGGCGAATCCCGAAGTTACCACTTTTTTCCAGCACTCACCCGTGTCCAATCAGTCGAATCTAGATTAGCCCAGAACTTGAAAAGACGACTGGTGAAACCAGTTTTAAACATTTTTCACTGAATTTCTGGGCAAGCCCGGGCGAGTCTAGTTTCGTCCAATGCTTCAAAATCAATGCTGGGCAAATCTGCTTTGCCCAGGCCATTAATTTGGGTGAGTCTATTTTGCCTAATGCATGAATCTGGTTCGCCCATGCCATTAATTTGGGCGAGTCAAGTTTCGTCCAAAGCTTCAACATTGATGCTGGGCCAATTTCTACACTCTCCCCCTGCCAGCTTCTAAGTTAATGTCGGGGTACAATGCAGAACGTAGCGACTGTGTGCTGGGTTTCCAGCGGCGGTGCACAAAAGGCAGGACACCAGGGCTGGTTTTAATAGCGGTTAAAACCACTCTTTTTATTAGCTCTCTCTCCCGAAAAGATAAAAGTCAAAAAGCCTTGCTCCTCCATACGTGCAGGCAAACTCGCCACACACACGAGAGAGGGAGTAAAGTGCAGGCAAACTCACCACACACACATACATCAGAGAGAGAAATAGTATGTTAATTGTTCGTGTTCAAATCTTCTTTTGTTTTGTCTTCATTAAGAACATAAGAACATAAGAAAGTTTACAAACGAGAGGAGGCCATTCAGCCCATCTTGCTCATTTGGTTGTTAGTAGCTTATTGATCCCAGAATCTCATTAAGCAGCTTCTTGAAGGATTCCAGGGTGTCAGCTTCAACAACATTACTGGGGAGTTGGTTCCAGACCCTCACAATTCTCTGTGTAAAAAAAGTGCCTCCTATTTTCTGTTCTGAATGCCCCTTTATCTAATCTCCATTTGTGACCCCTGGTCCTTGTTTCTTTTTTCAGGTAGAAAAAGTCCCCTGGGTCGACATTGTCAGTACTTTTTAAGATTGAAACATGGTCAATAATTCACGTATGTATTTGTCACTTGTATGTTTTTTTTTGTTTTAGTGATAGTTTTACCCACCTGTGTGTGGCGAGTTTGCCTGCCCGTATGGAGGTGCAAGACTTTTTAAAACCATCCCTGGTGTCCTGCCTTTTGTGCACGCCCGCTGGAAACCCAGCACACAGTCGCTACATTGTTGTCAGAAGTGGAGGCGAGGCAGGTACCCCGACACGCACTTGGAAGCTGGCAGGGGAGAGTGTAGAAATGCAGAACTAGACTCGCCCAAATAATTGGCATAGGGAAAACTATGGCATGGGTGAACCAGAAATACTTGATATTTCATTCTGTGCATTGCATTGCATTGGTAAGCCACTGATATCTGTTGGGTGTGCTTATATTGCTAATATTTCCAAGCCATTTACAACAAAGCATAATCAATTCATGTCTGTGACACTTTGACCAGGTTCACTGTATGTGGGATACTTGTGACACACAAGCTGCTTTGTACAAAGCTGTACAATAATATGTAATACTGCATTCCTTACATATATCTCACAAAAATATTTTGGAGAGACACCAAAAACACATCTGGATTTCGTTTATAAATGTCCTTGTGTTGAGTAGTTCAAAGTAAGGGTAAACACTTAAAGGTGATTGCTAAGCTATTTCCATATTTCAAATTTTACCACATTATAAAAAATACACGTTTAAGTTTGATAATGAAACATAAGCTTGTAAGTTTTATGCATTTCCATGTCATTTCTAATGGAAAAACCAGGTTGTCTGTCAACTCAGGTACATTGCCTATATTTCTGAAATTACACTTTGTCCACCCATATTACTCCTTCTTCAGCTACAGATGAACAATTTGAGTTTTTTTCAGAGTTTTAAAATCTTCCTAAATCCAATCAGTAAGCAGAAATGAATGAATTTTGCATTGCATATCTACAATTGCCTTGGATGCCACAAACAAATCCATAAAAAAAAACATTGACTGATTTTGTAACACTAGGTTTCTCAATTTAGAGTGCGGCAATTTTACCCCCATTTTCTCCCCATTTTTAATTTCCCCAATTTGAATCTGACCACTGAAACACGTGTACGATTCTGGAGTAGATCATTATTGAGCTACGCTCCCACTGTCCAGCCAGTCTCTTTTTTTTTCAGATCATAGGTGACTACTATTCCCCTTTCTAGTATAATGATACTTTACTAATTGATTACTGTACCTTTAAGTAATGTATATAGTTAATTTGCACCACCTACTGGGTTCTACTGTGGAATAGCTTGGTTGCGAGGAGTGTGGAGAGCTGTGTAGATGTACCTTGGATGTATCTGGAGTAGCATGGGTTAGCTAGTGGGCTGAATAATGGAAGTACCTGACTGAGAGGTGTGTGTTATGGAATGTAACTGTAGAACTAGGCTAAGTATCATCTGAAGCATTTGACTACTAGAATTAATGTGCTATGTGTTTGAACCCGCAAATCGTGTCTGGACTCTCTATATTGCCTTCTGGCCTGGATTAACATCAAACCAGCCAATCGCCTCTTTTCACCCAACAAACCTAAGAAACCCATGTTACCAAGCCACTGAAGTTTGGAGGAGTCCAAGTCTTTCACCTGTCTCCTGGCCAGTAGGGTTGCTGTGGCGCGGTGAGGCAAACCAGCCCCTGCTGATTTTCCACCCTATATCCAGAGAGAGAAAGGCCTTTCTGCTACCTATGGGTCTCCAACTAAGATCAACAATTTCTGTACTCAACAGAAAAAAAAACACACATGACTTCCCTGTATTGCCCAACAAACTAGCCTGCACTGGAGTGAGGAAACAGTTCAGTGTTCATACCCATCCACTGTTTGGCAATAAAAGTGCCCAGTGACACTAAGGCTGAATTATGTGAATCTTTTTTGATGCAGATTAACTGAAGGCAAAGTTGAGATCACTTAACTTATTTCACTTGTAACCTAAAACATGTTAAAACCCAGGCCTCCACGAGTGACAGCTAGGACATTAAGCTGTTGTCAAATAGAGGGAGTGTACAGCTGATTCATAGTGTGTCTGAGTTAGTAATAGTGAGATATACTCACTGTTGAGACTGTAAAGAGGCCTGCACTGTCAGTCTACACATTCACTATAACCACATGAATACTCTTCAGTCTTCTGCTACGGTCATCGTGTACTGTCAACTCTAACCCTAACCCTAACCCTAACCCAACCAGTACTAAAATACAGTCACAGAAGAATCTAACTCAAAATACTAAAGAAAAGAAAAACACTTAGTTAACACACCGCAACCACTGTCAAAGAGGAACCATTTAACAATAGTCAACAACCAGCTGCTTTTCAATTTTTAAAATATGTGTAGCTATTAGTTGCCTATAGGCAAAGTTATATATATATATATATATATATATATATATATATATATATATATATATATATATATATATATATATATATATATATATATATATATATTATCATTTTCTCCCCGATTTGGAATGGCCAATTATTTTAGGCTCAGCCCACCGCTACCACCCGGTGCTGACTCGGGCGGCAAAGACGAACACACGTTGTCCTCGGCGTGTCAGTCAGCCGACCGCTTCTTTTACACACTGCTGGCCCACATCTTATGGCTAGGAAGCAATCAAATTCATTATAGCTTATTTATGAATACCATAATCTCAAATGTACTGGTATATAAAAACGTGTATAAATCGGGCCCATTATTATTATTATTATTATTATTATTATTATTATTATTATTATTATTATTATTATTCATAGTAATGTTATTCTAGAGGTCGTAGTATTGACATTGATTAGTTCACGTTTTCTAAACGTGCTGATTTCATTCCAAGTGCTAAATCAACAAAAATAAGCAACGACAAAACAGTGACACTGTACGTGTTAACGGAGAACAAACACTGAGTTCACAACTGCTGAATACCTCTGGGAAGGTTCAGCAAATCATACTGTCACTCCACACTTGCTGACATGGTTTTAAATAGCTCAACATTAGCAAATAATAAACTAGTTGAGTATGTTGCCTGGAAGTGATGCCTGATAAATGTACTCAAATGCGCGGTATTATACCCTTTGGATGAATTAAGAAATGGATTTAGTGATGTCCAGTTAAAAACATATGTTTGAAAGAAAAAGAAAAGCTTAGCAAGCGAACCCTTAGCTAACAACTACCTCCTTTTGCCTATTCTGCATCAGAAATGGTATTTGGGATACATTGTAGTTCCTCCCTATTATTATTATTATTATTATTATTATTATTATTATTATTATTATTATTATTATTATTATTATTATTATGTGTAATACTAATAATAACACAAATGTAACAAAGGCTTATTGTAGGCTCTTAACATGAATAAGATTTGCTTATCTCAGTTTCTGTGTTTAAATAAGGGATTTTAAAATGTGTAATTACAAATATTAGGAAAATAATATTTAAAAAAAAAAAAATTCTCAACATAAATTGGCATGTTCAGGAATGGTCACTATCAGTCCTGGAGCCGGAGGCCCATTCTACCCAAGGTTTAATAGGTGCCACTACTTTAAGACCATGGTGGTAAAATTAAATCGAATAAACAAATGATAACATTACTCAAACACAGAACACTGACGAACTCTGGAAAGCCCTCCACCGCAACGGCAACCGCAGCCCGCAGCCAAACTTGCTTCACTAGCTAAGTCCCGACTGTCTAGCGTTACGCAGCAATCGTATGTACATGAGCAGTATGATCATAATGACAAAAAATATATATTCTGTGCTGGTTCACATGCATGTAAACATAAGCATGTACAAGGATGATAGATAATGCAATACAGACGTGCTGCTCTGCAACCTGATATGTCACTGCCAATTAGTTCACACATGTTATACATCAAATTGACAAATCACAAACTGTTGCAGCTATAATAAAATGTGTCACTTTAGCTAATAATTTAAAATCTAACTGTGTCTCATTCAAAGAGTAATTACTCAATGAAAATATTAAAAAGTATTAGGACAACTTTAAATGGGAAAACAAAAAAATAAGAATACGAAAAAATATTAACTAGAGCAGTCAGTTCGTCCCATCAATGCTCGTCAGGCGTGTTTGTTAAGTTTACACACCTGAAGCCTGATTCAAGATTAGTCAAACTATTGATGATGACACAGCTTACATTTGCAGTTTTTATGTTACTTTATGTGTGAATTTTGTAAAAGCAATAAATGCTGTAATGTTGAGCTTCAATTGGTTTATAATTGATATTATCTCTCCTGGATATTTATTAAAACTCCTTTCACCTCCGCCTATACGACAGAAATCTAGTTTTTTTTGTCCGTGTTTGCTTTTTAATAGACACACATGATGATTAAAGTAGCTCACACACTACGAACTAAATGAAAGAAATCATGCTGGACAGGCGCCGCGGTTAGGCTATCGTTGAAAAGGTTTTGAAATAATAATGTCCAGTTACGATTGTCATTGATCAGCCTGTTCATTAATGAAATTAAGTATTTTTGTAATCTAAATAATGGTTTTATTATAAACGCCTTGCTTGCTATAACTAAAAAAAATGTTTTTTTTTCAGTTTTGTTCTTAAAATATAGTTTTCATAAAAAGGGCACTATTTTAACATTGGTAATTAAATGTACAAATAAATATCCTTTATTTTTAATTTTAATGAACATGTATATTTTTGTTTAAATATTGTCATTTAAATATCTAGTCAGATATTGTCTAATAAAACAATGTTTAAGCTAATCCAATATGTTTTATAACGTGTTCACAAAAATGCCTTACCGGTATATTCTGTCCTACAAAGATTTATGACATGCACACTTTAAATGTTTTTTTTTTCTTTTCTTAATTTGTTTAGGAAGTTAGAGAGCTGAAAAGGTATTATTTGTGTGTTTAATTTTTAACTGATTTGTGTATTTATTTAACAAAAGGGTACAATAGTCACTTGTCTGTATTTTATTGATTATCTAAAATAATGGATAATTGTCTATGTCAGTTAACGGTCGATAGCAGGGCTTGACTTCTAGCAAGCAAGAGATGTGTTAATAGTTGTAGTAATAACTGAAATCTGTAGGAATACAATAAGATCCACCGCTTCTAGTTTAATCATGTGTAAAACTGTCTCATCTAAAGAGATACCATTGGGATGTATTTCATTGTAATTAATATGTTAAAATATTGTCATATTTTGTGTGACAGTATGGGGATTGAAAAGATCCATTGTGAAGTTTATTTTATTTTAATGCGGTGGGATCTTTGGCAAGAGTTAAATCAGTAAGAAGCAAAGCGATCACTGTAGCTGTTCTCTCAAACGTCATAGTTGTACGGGAGGTTACTGAAGTGAGTGTGGAGCTCAGGGACTACAGGCATAGTTTTCCAATAGAGTCAGGTACAGTACTGTACAGAAGGAAATGCTTGCATTAATTTTCTGCAGCTCTCTCCTAAATGAACCACCCAATGCATGAAAAGGCTGTGGGTCCGGGATATGGGAAAACTGCTGTTTGAAGAGTTTAGATGAACAGGTAACAAACAAATATGTTATGCTTTATGTATTGTAACAGTTAAGAGTTAAGCATAATTTATTTAACGTGGTAATCTGGGGGGCTTTGTGAAAAAAATTACGCAGACAAGTTACTCCAGAGAAATTAACTTTGCAGGTATTTATCTTTTAAGTCTGTACTTGGGATGTCTTTCAATACATTTTTTCCCTTGAAATAATGACCATATCAAATGCCATTGTTATACTGAAGAAGTTAGAAACAACTATTACATGACCAGGATAGAGGACAGTTTGTATTTTTTTTTTTTTTTTTTTTGGCGTTTTAGGGTTAAATGACCTGTATCCTAGTAGATGCTGATGGGTTCAAAAGTAAGCACTGTTTGAACTTGAAGGGCTGTTTTTGTATGCTACCCTATGCATTATTGATGATTACTGCATATTTATATGACGCAACGAAATTGGCTATACTTTTTGATGTTTGCTGTTTTTAATGCTAACAGTACGGACACTCACATTAAGTATGAGACGTCATAACCATATATGAAATCATAAATACGTTTGCATCCTATACTGGGAAAAAAAGATATGATTTATTTATTTATTTATTTATTTATTTATTTATTTGTAGAGTGTGGCTCTTTGGTATAATATGTTATTTTGTGGCACTCTCGATTGTTTCAAATTCCTTTTTGTAACGGCGCATTTGGTGGACCATGTTACAGGTAGTGCCACTCATCTCCCTCTAAGAACTCTAAATGGACATTATTGTTTTTACCTGTTAGCTGTTAATCTTTTACAAACCCAAGACTAAATTAACTTCAAGGAGGAGACTCTTTTTAAAAAGCATTTACAGGTGAATCTAAATATTTCATAGGAACCAAATAACACAAGCAGGGGATAATGGAAATGTGTTCAGAAAGGCTCTGTGGACAAGATTGCTTACTCGACCTGTCTATCAAACCTCTAGCAATTATTTCGCTAGTGCTGTTCAAACGTTGTACATTATTTCTAGCAATCCTTTAGCAAGAAGTCGTTTATTAAACTGTTTATTCAACTGAAAACGTCATTAACGCAGTTGTATAATCTGATATTATATTCTTAAATTAATTAATACCAGTTTGAGGCCTGTCCACATTCGTCTTTTATTAGGCTAAAGAATCAAAGAAGCTTAGTTGGACAGAGAAGCCAGATAGACATACGACTTACATAAGAATAGATAGATAGATAGATAGATAGATAGATAGATAGATAGATAGATAGATAGATAGATAGATAGATAGATAGATAGATAGATAGATAGATAGATAGATAGATAGATAGATAGATAGATGGATAGATAGATAGATAGATAATGTTTTGTCACAGCTCTTTAATTATTATTGTTATTGTTTTGTATATATATGTATATCAATGTTTTCATTTTTGTGGATTTGTTTTTGGTATACAAGACAATTGCAGATTTTAAATTCTGAAAATAAATTATTTATCAATAGCTGAAGAAGGAGTAATATGGGAGGACAACCTGGCTTTTCCATTAGAAATGACATGGAAATGCATAAAACTTACAAGCTTATGTTTCATTATCAAACTTTTTTGATAATGTGGTAACATTTGAAATATGGAAATAGCTTAGCAAATCACCTTTAAGTATTTACCCTTACTTTGAACTACTCAACACAAGGACATTTATAAATGAAATCCAGATGTGATGTTTTTGTGAGATATATGTAAGGAATGCAGTATTACATATTATTGTACAGCTTTGTACAAAGCAGCTTGTGTGTCACAAGTATCCCACCTACAGTGAACCTGGTCAAAGTGTCACAGACATGAATTGATTATGCTTTGTTGTAAATGGCTTGGAAATATTAGCAATATAAGCACACCCAACAGATATCAGTGGCTTACCAATGCAATGCAATGCACAGAATGAAATATCAAGTGTTATATAGATAGATAGATAGATAGATAGATAGATAGATAGATAGATAGATAGATAGATAGATTGTAAATGCAATGATATGAACTGTACTTCTAGCAGATAATATCAATGAATACAAACGATACTCTAATTTGTTATAAATGACTGTATAAAAATATTTAAAAGGATACATTTTATCCTCAATATAAAATAATTTAGCAATATTCCTTTACACAAAGGACCAGTTCCAATCTGATTAATAAACGACATAAAAGGATGTGTAATATGTTCCTAAGAGGCTTTTTCAAGTCCACACTAGCCTATTTAATTAAGTGCAGTGGTCTTAACATGAGGAGTATTCTCATGTGTTTCGTATGTCACTATCTGGCACTTATCTACAGTTACATCAGAAAACACAAGAGACATCTGCCTTGCCAAATTGCAAGTCTGGATTCCATGTGAATGTAGTAGGATAACTTAACTCCTAAAATGGTAAACCATTTATTTGAAATTCAGAATTTCTAATGTGGTCATTAAGGAATATATATTTCACTTTACGTGATAGGATTTGTACTAACGAACAATATTAATACATATTCTTGATTTGGAAACCTATTTACGACTCCAAAATATATACATACATACATTATATACATAATTAGGCCTATGTGTCCTACCCCAGGGAAGATGAACACAAAACATTACATTGTTACATAGTTTTATTTTGTTGTTTTTTTTGGTTAACAAAACATTAAAAAAAAAAAAAAACATTACCCATTCATAAATAAAACAATAATGAATTTAAAGGGGTAAACAAACCTGCAACAGTCACTTGACCTAATACACCTCTACATTACTACCGGCTATATAAGTATTCATTATTTTTGATACTTCTAAATGCCAACAACTTGTTTTAGGTATCCTAACTTAATTTGGTGACAAGTACTTTCATCTGTAAATGAAAGCAATTATGCAGCAGATATTATATTATGTTGGCTGTGGTCTCTAGATAGTCATCAATCACTCTCAATCGAGCTGTCAGTGGGGGCAGATTCGTTTCTTGCAGGCAGTCTTCCAGCTGGGGAGATGAAGAGAACATCATCATTAATTTGAGTGTGACCCTTCGGCTATTCACATGTCTGAACCCGGGAATCTCTGAGCAAGCTTACTCTGGAGCTAGGCTACGCCACTTTATAAGAAAAATACAGTTTCAAACAAGCCTTAAATTCAAGTTATTTAAACACCTTACAAGTATTATGTTTAGCACCCACAGACAACAATACAACTTGAAATATGTGGACGAAATGAAGGGAAGTAATAGATTACCTTGGAATTCACAATATCAGCACGTCAGACGAGATTGTGCTGATATATCAAATAAAAAATAACGTTGCAAATCAAAATATTAAACAAAGGCGTCTGAAGTAGACATTTGGTTGTATTGTATTTTGTCTTTTTAATAAATAAGGATGACTATGTTCCTGTAAAATGTATAACTTATTAAACTTAGTTAGTATTGAAAAGATGTTAGTTTTGCTAGTACAACTAAACTATTCAGAAATATTGACGACAAAGCGGCCAGATCATTGCCAAATACATGGCGTCGTTTGTTTACACTAATTGTGCAATATATAATCACCAATACAGTTTATTATGTTATGTAATATTATTGAAAGAAAGCGTTTTAGTAGACCGTTAATTTGCCGTTTATACATATGCTATACGGATGACACTGTATTCAGAGAGAGAGAGAGAGAGAGAGAGAGAGAGAGAGAGAGAGAGAGAGAGAAGAGGGTGAGTGAGGGAGGGAGAAGGAAGGAAGAAGAGAGGGAGAAAGGAGGGTGAAAGAGATTAGAGAGGGAAGGTGAAGGTGAGGGACATGTTTTAGTAATGTTTAATGTCTAGTAATGTTTATATATATGCTAGTTAATTGTTGCATTGTTATAAATTGCTTTGGCAATACCAATAAAGCACATCTGAATTTGACATCTGAATTTGAGAGAGAGAGAGAGAGAGAGAGAGAGAGAGAGAGAGAGAGAGAGAGAGAGAGAGAGAGAGAGATATGATGTCTTAATTATTATTATTATTAATTTGTACATGGATGCTTGGCTATGTTAAAATGCCTTGTCTTACAAGAAGAAAACAGTTCCTAAAATAACTACTGTGGTAATGTCTTCTGGTTTAAGATTATCACTTCATCAGATGTTACCAGAAGAGTAGTGTGTGTTTCTTCGTTTGCCTCATTTGTATTTGAGACTAATTATTGCAAAAGGGCGGAGTGAGGCAGCTGCTCATTAATTAATTTCTAATTAAAAGTCTTCTCCATCCCTGAGTGACTCAGGGAAAAAAATCATTGCTTGGCTTAATTATTCTAGGCATTTTTGTACATCTCAATAAGTAATATGTAGGATTTCTTGAGAGATTAAATTAGTTAATTTAATTATAAGATTTAGAAAACCTGAAAATGATCGATTTTCTATTTCCCCCAAGTAGTTCTGTTTTGATCCCCTGGAAATGCATTTTAAAGTTACAGTCTGGTCATTTTTAGTGAGATTCATCTGACGTCAGAGTCACTGGTGTTTAAAACAACGTGCATCTGGGCTGACTTGTTTTATAGTACTTTTTTTTAAATGCTAAATATGTAATTCTGATATCAAAGTGATTAATCTGGGTGAAACGAGTGTATATTGCTTCTAATGAGAATACATGTTATAAAACAGTTTAGGATTTACCAAAGCAAGTTCATGTGTTTTTTTGTTTTTTTTTAAATCATTGGAGGAGCATTTTAAGAAATTAAATATTATATTCTGCTTCGTCCTATAAGCATCTCGGAGCCTGTGCTTACCAATCAATTGGTACAGTGAAACACAGCAAGGCTGCATAGCGTGGAGACCAGGCGTCTCTCTTTATTTCTGAATACTGGGACCTCTCTACCATGTCATACCCACAATTTGGATACCCGTACTCAACTGCACCCCAGGTAAGGCTTTCTTTATGGATCTTCAAAGGGGGTTTCAATTTAATTTATTGCGCTATTGATTAACAAAGTCTGTGGTGGTACTCAAAGCAGTAACGATCCTAGAGGACAGCTTTCAGAAAAAAATACAGCATCTGAAGTAGAACAACTGTACAATACTTTGTAGATTCAGTAGATATATTATTAAGCTGCAAATTCTGAACCTTTGTCGTTGTTGTCGGGTTTCAGGATAACACTGTGGGATGCGTTGAGTTTATATATATATATATATATATATATATATATATATATATATATATATATATATATATATATATATATATCTTTGCATAAATCTATCCAATAAATCGTCTATTTGGTTTAAAGGGGTTTTTTTTTGTTGTTGTTTTTTTTCTAACCACGCGTGTAACTTCATGGAATAATGCTATGAGGAGAGCTATTCAGGTTTTTTTGGGGTTTTTTTTTGGCACAGATACAGAATTACCTGTCTTCAGAGGTAATCTATTTTCTTGCAAAAGAAAGGATGAGACTGGTCTTTGCGTTTTTACGGTGCTACATTCAGTTTTGTTTTGATGTTTTGCAGGAATATGCAATGCAGTCTTAAAACGTTTTAACAAAATTAACTAATATCCCCCTCCTCCTCCTTTTTTTTTGTGCACGCTGCAGTTCCTGATGACCACCAATTCTTTGACAACTTGCTGCGAATCTAGCGGCAGAACTGTGGCTGAATCTGGGGCGGCAGCCTCTCCACAAACGCCAGTTTATTGTCCTGTGTATGAGAGCAGGCTTCTGGCCACAGCCAGACACGAGCTTAACTCTGCGGCGGCTCTTGGAGTATATGGGAACCCCTACACGAGCAGTCAGGGTTATGGGAACTATGTTACTTATGGCACGGATGCCTCGACTTTCTACTCCTTGGTAAGCAATTTTCAAATCTCCTTGCCATTGTATCAGCACCAATTAAGGCTTACATAATCACACCTCTTGTCCCCGGCAAAGTGCTTGTTTCAATCAAATGCATTGCAGCTTGATGGTTGTGATTTATCTTTTCAACCAGAACCGTGATTTATGGAGTTTGAACTGACTGGCAATTGTACCTCTGTATTGCGGGGGCAAATTGACCTATTAATTATGGGCTGGATTACAGGTGACATCCGATGAGCTCAATTTATTGTGAATTGGTATATTACACTTTACATTTTGTGTTAGGATATTCTTTAATTCTGTAGCCCGGGTTTTATTTCATCTTCCAATAGATCAAACTCTATGGTTAACTTACAAAAAGGAAACACAGTTTTAAAGATGTTGCTTCGTTTCTACAAGTGCCATGCTGATCACCTGTTATCACTGTGTTATTTTGCCTAACAAGCTTTTAATTTTATTAACACAATGTGCAGACATTACAGTGTCTTTGGTGCCACGGGTTTTCAAATTGAATAAGCCATTTTAGAAATTGGTTTTGTATCGTGTGTGTGTGTGTGTGTGTGTGTGTGTGTGTGTGTGTGTGTGTTGTGTTGAGTTAATTTAAGTGAACAGTGAATGTCAGAGTCTGCTAGCAGCACTTTGACGCTTTTCATTTTCTTCTCAAAAACTCATGTGTATAAATCAAACAAAAATAAAAATAAAATGTCATAGCGTGTGCTTCCAACATGTAGTTGACTTTGTAGCAAAATACATCTGTCTAATGATCCAGCTGTAATGGTTGATACAATAACATCAATTTTGTTCATGTTTCAGGGTGCATTCGACTCAAAGGATGGGAGTGGATCTGCGCATGCGGGGATCACCCAGGCTGCAGCCTATTATCCTTATGATGCTACTCTGGGGCAGTATCAGTATGACAGGTAATGAAACCGATTCTTTTAAATTGTTCAAAATTGTAGGTCCTGTCTAAACTAAACCACTACCCAAGCGAATATGAGATCATTGAATACCCAGTAAAACCAAATGTTTAAGAACCACATATTTTGAGCAAATCTTAGTGTTTACTTTTATTATTATTATTATTATTATTATTATTATTATTATTATTATTATTATTATTATTATTATTAAGATTATGAACACAAAACAAACATCACAGTCGCATATTTTTATATTGAAAGTAAAACAGTAAATATATACAGTAACTATATTATATTGTATTGTTTCCCTTTCATTCATCTGATCTGCCTATTTCTGATGCATTCAATTATTCAAACACTGTTGTGTGCCTTCTGCAAAACAAAACTTATAATTTAATTAAATAGTCTTAAAAGTATGATTAATAAAAAATATATGGTTACATTTACCACTTATATTAGGCACCCTTAGCCTAAAGCTATACCAAACAAGGCTTTAATTATCACTTTCCAGACCAAACCTATGACTTCAATTTTATAGATATTCACCTAAGATTATTATTTTTTTTACATGAGGGCATTTTTGCACACAATCAAGTAATTTTCATACAGGCTATCTTATCTTTAAGGATCAGTATATCTGAAGATATTACACAGCTGCAATACTTTTAAGCCAATTCTCTGTGCATGCATATGTAACAATTGAAAAGTGACAATAAATGAACACTAGGGACTCTGATAAAATTATGTTGTTTAATGTGATTTAAATACTTTAGCTATTTTTTTATTATTATATACCCATTTTTTATTATTATTTAGCAGACACCTTTATTCAAGGCAACTAGGGTGGCGTGAACTATGCATCAGCTGCAGAGTCACTTACAACAATGTCAGAGCACAAGGAGGTTAAGTGACTTACTCAGGGTCACACAGTGAGTCAGTGAGTGAGCTGGGATTTGAACCGGGGACCTCTTGGTTACAAGCCTTGTCCTTTAACCACTAGACCACACAACCTCCTTGATAATGTTATCATTTTATTTTAGGTATTGCACAGGAGTTAGAAAATAGCACGTATGTGTCCTTAATCCTTTCTTAATTGTCTTAACATTATTTAGATATGGCACAATGGATGGAGGGACAAGAAGAAAAAATGCCACTCGTGAAACAACCAGTACCTTGAAAGCTTGGCTCCAGGAGCACAGAAAAAACCCATACCCCACCAAAGGAGAAAAGATCATGCTGGCCATCATCACCAAGATGACCCTGACCCAGGTCTCCACCTGGTTTGCCAATGCCAGGAGGAGACTTAAAAAGGAAAATAAAATGACCTGGCCCCCACGAAACAAGTGCTCTGACGAGAAGAGATATGATGATGAAGAAGGAGATGAATCTCAAGAGGAAAACATCAAGAGCAAAAAGACTGATGATGGTTAGCCAACTTGATTTTGGTAGCTGATATGTCTGTTGCTATCATAGTTTCAAATGGGGCAACATAACCACAAGGTCGCCAAATGCCTTAGGTGACAAAAAGCTGCATTTTGTAAATTAGAAACATTTAAATGCAATTGCCACTTTTAGACATTATTAAACACACACCCTTTTTGGTTACGTTGTAAGTAGCGTTGTATATTATTGTTTTCATCTATTTGGTTTAATATCATTTTCTTAATAACTGTAACTGTCACTAAATTACAATATTTAATCTAATGCAGTGGTATAAACATTTCCATTCACGTTTCAATCGTGCTGTAAAGGACTAGTGTTCCTATTGTGATTAGGTTGTTACCATTCACAATAACTTAAATAGACTTTTAAAATAGGTTATCTGAATGCTATTAATAATATTTTTATATACAGATAACAGAAGCAGAGATGACAAGGAGTTGCAGCTGAGTGACCTAGACGACTTTGAAGCGATTGAGTCAGAGAGTTCTGAGTGCGAGCTGAAACACCAGTTTCACATTGGCAGTACCCATATGAGAACCACCGACTGCCCGAGTGATCACTTCAAAGAAGCCTCCTTAAAGATTTTAATTCCGTCATCCCTCGAAGGGGATCAGGAACTGGACAAAAACTGTCTTAAGACGGTGTCTGAAGATTGCGAACGTGATCTGATAACTGGGAGGCAGACAAAAACATGTTTTCAACAGAGCCAGCAAATGCTGGAGAGCAAGCCACGAATCTGGTCGCTCGCACAAACCGCGACTTCTTTGAATCAAACTGAGTACCCTTCCTGCATGTTGAAGTGTCAACAGGTGATCCCTTCATCTCCGGCTGTTTCCTCCCCTGTTAATGCAATTGACAGACAACAGGATTCACCAGTGACCACTCTCAGAAACTGGGTGGATGGTGTTTTCCATGATCCATTGTTTAGGCACAACACTTTGAACCAAGCATTGACCAATACCACAGTTTCATGGGCCACTTCCAAAGGCACTACATTGGAGACAGGGACACTGGAACATTCCATTGCAGATGCTACCAACGTGATCAAAGGACACATTCCTAGTTTACAACACCAAGAATCAAATAAAGACAATTTGGTGTTTACTAAGTCGGGAAGTAAAATGTTTTGCTCATAACAAGCCAAAAGCTCCTGTTGACTTCTGCAAAGGTTACTCTGGGATGTACTCTTGAGAAAATGAAAATAAAAATAAAATCATTTATGAATATCACACTTTTCCTTCAGGATGTTGGATCACATTTATATTTGATTAGTCAAGAGACACGTATGTATTGTTATATTGACAGCATTTCGCTAGTGAACCCCCCCCCCCCCCAAAAAGGGATCAGCGTGAAATGTATTTTAAATTTTAAAAAGCACGTACAACCAATGTAGAGGTATCATTGAAAGTTTACATTTTAAAACGTTTACAAAAAGTGAAAATGCAAAAATTATGTTTTTTTTTCTTTAAGGCATGCAAATGTTTAAAATGCTTAACTCTTTTTATGGGCTCCGCCATTGTTAGCTAATGATTCACAAGCTTCACTGCTAAAGATTTCACACAACTGCACAATATTTGCTTAAAACGGGAAGGATATGTTATAAAAGTATGTTCACAAATAAATGATGTTTCAGAGGTAAATGCTGAGTGTTGTCTGATTGCATTACTACAAGGATGCTGATTGAATTGAATGTGACTGAATTACACGTAATGGATTACCATACTATACTTGTATGTATGTATGTATGTATGTATGTATGTAGGCTATGTATGTATGTGTATGTATGTATCTATTATACAATGGGCATTATCCTTTGCTCCTGCACATCTGTGTAAAGAGATTTTGAGCTTTCTGTCTTCTTGTGATAATTGTAATACCCTTCTCATTGTCTTACTCCAGTTGCCAATGCAAATAACATTATTAACAATATTGTATACATATCCATGGTTGTTTGTTTTTAAATATATTACTATAGCTATATTTACATTTCATTCAGCTGTGGTAGCTTACGTTTGAAAACTCCCATTTCTTTATTTTCTTATACAAATTAATCTTTCACATAAGTCATCCAGTTAAGCAATTTATTAAAAGAACCGGCAATCTTTGTCAAGTTAGTTTTAGAGGATAATAAAATTTCAATATAAAGCAGAAGACAAGCGGAATACCGTTTTTGAATTTACTTTTAGCATCTCCATGAAATTGAAAGACAGTGAACACACATGCTTATAAATAATAGCTACTTGTTTAAAATAAAGACATCATACTTCATACATTTTTAAACAGAGTATAACAAATCTTTAGGCTTAAAGCTTAATGGTATCTGTTTAAAGAAAGTGGGTGCATATTATAGAAGACATGTAAAATCTATATGTGTGGTATGCAAAACTTTATGAATTAAAATCACATGTAGTCTCTTAGTTTAATTTCAAAATCTGAATATCAATGTATATATATATATATATATATATATATATATATATATATATATATATATATATATATATATAATGTACCATATATTAATCATGTACAAAGCCCATAAATGCCAGTGTTTAAAACATTTGAGTAATGGTAAAGCTATACTAAATTAAGGGTATAGTAGACCTTATTTCATCCTGTCTCCTATCAGCTGTAATTGGAATGTATGCCATCATATTTCTTGTCATTGTATTGACTTTCTCTCTTCTAGATGATATTATTGAAATCTCTGAACCTCAATGCTGATCCAGCTGTCACAGGTCTAAGACAAGCGCCCTGGTTGCTAAAATGTGCAACAGTCAAGATAATTTGAAGTGAAATTTTCATTTTGACACTAACCCCTCAATTTTCAAAGGCTCTGCACCCAGTGATATTCGCGTCAAGGAAAGGCTTTACCGGGAGCCACGTCTTAAACTGAAAAGGGCAAAGGAACTCGAATTAGTTGTAATAGATAAAAAGTGCAAAAATAAGAAGTCAAAGGTACTTGACAGTAATAGCGAAAAGTCTATTCTCCCAGGAGATGTGTTACAGCTAGAGGCCAGGCAATGATGAATTTTAATGCGGACGCCGTGCGATTGAAATATTTTTAGTGAAACCTTTTAGACAAAGCAAATTATTCTCAAGCAAATAGCAAACATGGCAAGGAATAGAAAAAATAAGGGCAATGTCTTTTTTAAAATTACTGGGTTGCATGTTGTTTATTACATTTTTTCTGTCTATATGCAATAGACCTGTTATTGTTCTAGACATGCTTTTCTTGCATTTTTATTTCTGCAAGAAAATCTACTAATTTTGACAAGCAAAATCGTCATTGTGTGGCAAGCACAAAGACTGTGTTGATTAATAGTGTTTGGAAAATGTGCTCTGAATCGCAATACATAAAAAAGATACTTATTTAAAATGGCATGGTTACTGAAATAAAGAGAAATACAATAAGAAAGGCAGAAACAAATTATCAGTTGTGTTCTACATATAGCTAGATATAATGTTTCTGTATTTCTAGCACATTAACGTGGGTTTAAAACTACACCTACATTCATTGGGCTAAGAATAGTTAACAAAAAAAACAACTAACATGTACGCTTGTAATCAATATATACCAATAACAAAACTGAAATTATCTATTTAAAAAAAAAAAAGTTTGAAATGGAAACTTTGAGAGAAAGTGATTATAACAGTATTTTTTTGGGAGCAATATTTTAAGGAAAAAGGTTTAGCCAGTGGTAGTTTTGGTGTTTATTCCATTTAAAGTTTATCAAATGTTTGGGTTACACTTCATTCAGTCAGGCACAATGCAGGCAGGAAACACATAACCCCACCCGTGAACCATAAGCATGACCACAAGAGTCATCTCGGGCAAAGACTGACAGTTGTGCAAAATTGTACCGTAAATGTGTAGCTTTATGTAGACAATTGTCCACCAAAGACGATGTTGCATGGGGCCTGGTTCTGTTTAAATAAGTAAATACATAAATACATGCATAAATAAATCAACTTTATATCAAGTAGTAGTATAGGAGAGTACAGTATGGCCTGTTGTGAGTCTGTATGGAGTGAGTGAAAGTAAAACGAGAGAGAGAGAGAGAGAGAGAGAGAGAGAGAGAGAGAGATCGGCTTGAAGCTGGGAGACTAAATCATTCAGCCATGGCAAATTCAAACTCACTGAGGAGGGGATGCTAAATTAACAGCACTTTTTACATAGAGCCCAAATACAACTGTAATCAGCGACGCGTTACTTTTCATTAAGCGAGTTTGACAGCAGCATATTCAGCCTCGACAAGGGAACAGGAGCGGGGAAATAAACTGCTCTCAAACCGAGAGTCATAAGATAATTCCTTAAGCTCCATTAACAACTCTTAGCCGCAGGAAATGGGCTCACTGAAAACATCTCCAAATCTAAAAGCTTTATCGACCTGGCAAACCTCTACTGATGGTTCTATTTTTTTTTTTTTTTACTTAAGGGAGAGAGGCGTCCAGCAGAGGTAATAGACTTTGACACAACACCTAACTGGGAAAGTGTGTGTGAGAGAGAGTGAGCGAATTAAACCTTAAACGCTATTTAAAAGGTAGCCAATTAAGATTTAAAATGATTGTCTTCAGAGATTATGCATACAGAATGTCACCTACATTTCCTAGGCATGCATGCAGAAACGCAGCCCCCACTAACAGTATTGGACATCTTTCTTTCAAGGCATTAAAACTAAAAAATAATATTTTATTAAATGAGAAGAGAGATGAAAGTGATGGGACACTGATATAAGGTCACGTATGTCGAGGCAATATGAATGGTAAAATTGACTGAAAGTATAGCCTATACAATTTAATTGTATTCTGTTAAGTCTGACATACATTTTTTCATATGACAAAGAGCACAGCACCAGCTTGACAAAAGTCCTTTTAGCTTTTTAAAATTGAATTCAGAAAAAAAAGGTTTATGTGCCATTCAGTAGAGAAAACAAATATATGAAAACCATAAAAAAAAAATTAAAAAATTAAAAATTAAAGGAGCACTTCAGCCGTTTATTTAAAGGACTACTTCATTATGTATTTGCATATTTTTAAAAATAATATTAGGTATGTGTTCCAGATACAATAGTGCTAGATATTTTGTTGTAACAGCAGGTAGTATTTATTTATTTATTTATTTATTTATTTATCCTAGAAAAATGCATTGCTCAAAAGTATAGTTTCTGGTGTTGGTCTAATATTTAAAAAGATAACTCATTATCTCACCTGTCAGTTTTGTCAGTTTTGATTCTGTACTAAGTGTGTGTATTGAAGGTGTTGTTTTACAGGATTTTAAATATATATATATATATATATATATATATATATATATATATATATATATATATATATATATATATATATATATATATATATATATATATATATCAGCTGGATCATACAGGTTAATGACCAGTAAACCATTGTGTTGTACAAGAGATAAACCAGAAGCTGAACCACCTATTGAACTGTTCTGGGTTTTGACTTTTAATGGCAGCATAAGGAAGAGCTTGCATCTGGTAGCTGAAGGTATATTTTAAACTGTGTGTCTGAAATCTAGAGTAGCCAAACTTATTAAGACCCCCCTCCCCCGGGCGATTCCCTAACCTTTAGCTGCACACAGGTATTGATTGGCTGAGGTTATCAGTTCATTGTTACTGTTGAAAAGACTACACACACTTACAGAATGAGTGCAGCTATCATTATATACCTACTGCTACTACAAAGCAAAACTGGCACTGCTTTTAATGAATTTATTGTGAAACACACAAGGCTTTATTGAGGTGTCAGGTATCACATTTTATTTTTTATGAATACAGTAAAATGTTGTCACTTGCAGTTACATTTGTCCTAAAAGCCCTTAACTTAACTTCCATGAATAAATAATACTAGCATCTTAATCTTTCTAAGAAATGTTCTTCAAACACTTGCCAAATTAACTAATGGAACGAGAGACAATAATGAAGAATGCAAACAAGAAACAGTAAAGATCTGTGTGTGACCATTTTTTTTTCAGTTGTGGCATGTTAAGTATTCATAACAGTGAACTATCCTGCAAATTAAATACATCCAGACTAAATAATTGAAAGCACCTCTTTCCATTCTTATCCAACGTTATAAATAAGTTACAGACATGATAATAAAACATGTACACTCCGTAAAGAGTAAAGAAACAGCATATAAGCACCAGTCTGAATTGTTGAAGCTACAATGATGTAATATTAACATTTATCAAAACAGACAATTATCTGTATTTATTAGGCTTTATAAAATAATAAACTATGGATGGATTATTCCTAACTACATTAATCCAATATGTCATCATTAGATTTAGGAGGTGTTTACTTCTCTGTAAATGAGGGTGTGGGGAGTGGAGGAAGGAGGGTCTACACCAGGAGTTCCCACCATGGTCCTCGAGGGTACAGTTATATCATACTTCAGGGTCCAGATGGAGGTTTAATTTGTTGAATTAAACAATTTAGAACAGGGTTGCAAAAAATACCAGGAGTGGAAGGGCCAACCTTTTTTTTTTTGCATAGGCAAATATATTCTTGCCATTTTGTCCAGATTTATAAAATCATATTTAAATTAGAAATATAGAGCAATATTTAGACCCTATAAAAGATGTATGATGCATATGCAAATAAACCCAGACAGAGGCACAGTAAATCTATTAGATACAAAAGTAGCTCTCATTAACAAGCACATATTTTCTCAGAATAAATGGTATTAATAAAACACTAGAGTAAAGGCTTTGTGAATTTTCCATAAAAACAATATTTTAAGATGTACTTGAATTTTGACAAATCTGTAACTGTGATTTGTTTATTTGTTATATGTGATTTATAATTGCTATAAACATACAGACTGTGGTTACTGGTACTTACTTATCCCCTGGCACATAAGGCAGTGACAAGAGTTCTCCAACCCTGGCTGTCCTTGGCCTGGCTTTGTGCTGTGCCCCAGCTCAGGTGGCACTGCTTGAGCTCTGCTTCCACTGTCCTTCTTCAAGTCGTCTTTGGGCGCCCTCTCTTTATTTTGCCTTCAGGTGTCCAATGCAAGGCTATCTTTGTGATGTCACTGCCATCTTTGTGAAGGACATGGCCAATCCACTTCCATCTCCTTTTGGTAAGGATGGTCTTCATGTCTTCCTTCTTGGTTATTTTGAGAAAAGTTGTGGTTGGTGATGGTCTGTGGCCAGAAGATGCGTATGATTTTCTTCAGGTTGTAATCATTCGCCAGTACTCTGATCCATATATCTGACAAGATGGTGGTCATTACCTACATCTGCTCCTCTCCTTACTTTGACATCCTTCAAGGACTGCCTCCACTTGCCATTGATAAGCCATTGGGAGAGACCTAGATGAACCTGTGTATATCCTTGTTCGAGAACAAGGTGTCTCCAATGTCCAGATTGTTCATGCCGCAGAGGTTGGTGAGCCTTTCTCCATTATCATTCATAGTGCCTGTGGCAAGGCAGAAGCCCAGCTACTGTTATGAGTGTGTTGTGAATATAGGTTTGACAGGGAGGGCGTTAAAATCCTCCCTGCTAAAATACATGTGAGAATGTGGCTGGAGCACAAGGTATATAGGGAAGTATAAATGGGTGTGGGAGTTTTGTGAGTATGTACACTGTGTGTTGTTGGTAAATGTTTAGTAACTTGATCAGTGAAGGCGAATGCCCAGCCTGATCAGAACTGTTTTGTTTAAACCTTTTATTTTGGCCCTCGTGGCTTGTTAATTTGTTCCTGTGTTTTGTGTTTGTTAAATAAACGTGTGCATACATGCTGTAACTGCAGTTTCTAGCCTCTGAGTCTCATTCCTGACACTATCCTGCTACAGTGCCATAGCCATGTTTGCCAACACGCTGACAGCTTCCTTATTTTGGCTTTCACCATGACATGTCATACGAGTCAATGGCTCTGAGTCCCCGAGCAGCCAGGTGTGGAGTTTACACTTGCTGCTGTTTCCGTAACATGTGCTTTTTATGGAATGTGGTTGATAGCCTCATGCTCAACCCCCAACCTGGAGGACTGACTTTCATCTGACCTTTACCCTTCGACCTGTCGACATGGGTGACCCTACCAGGAGTATTTAATACCCCGGTTGACATGGCTCTTACATTCAACCTACCCATCTCAATGGGGGTAGCTACCCTCTGGTAGTGCACTCTAAATACGTTTGTGTTTTAAAACATAATTACGTTGTGAATTTTAATTCAGCTCTCCTTATCGCATTGTGACAGTGAATGCTATCAAGTTAGACAGGCACACATTCTAAGTTCCATCATAGATACAAATAAGTAATCTAGGAGATAATTAAAACATATGTATAGCAAGAATTACAAAAGTTACATAAATGATTTTAAAAGAGTGGCGTCTAATCAATTGAATTAAAAAGCACTTATATAATTAAAACAAGTATGTCAATAGCATACATCCCTGCCATGGCTGAACATTCAAAATTAGATCAGTATGATTAAAAAAAAAAAAAAGTTGAATATCATGATCTATATTAAGAGTATTACAGAATGGTATAGAATAAGAATTAGAAATTAAATGTTTAATCACAATTTGATAAGCAATTCCAATTTAATGCAAAAAATGTGACATACAGATGGACGAATGTATGGACAGACCTCCCTATACCCTTATAATCAATAACATGCAAAATAATGTTAATACCTAGTTTCATGACAATTGGATAAGCAGTTCCGTGTTTATTCAGAAGAAATGAGTATAGGACAAAGGAGAGGGAACTAGAGCATTCCACTAAACATCGGTGAAGACTCTCACTCTCAAGGTAAAGACACAATAAATACTTGAAGCTACTTACTCTTTTATCTTTTTCATGTTATATGTGTACCGGTAGATCTTTATTTCTTATTTATTTTTCTATGTAGCAAACAAACCTGGCAATTCAATTCATTTTGAGTTTAAAGTGTATCTTGCAGGTCAAACACACCAATACATTTCTGTATAGATTTCATCAATAGAAATACAATTGTTTTTATGCGGTTAAAAAATATTAATAAACAACAAAGATATGATGGATTTTGTGTGGTGTATGGCCACACCCACTCAAAAATCATGCTGGCCGGAATAAAACCGGAAGTTACGTACGAAAAGGTAAACACACATGGCGACTACTGCTGAAAAATCTAAGATGAAGTCGAAGATCCAATTAATTTTAGGGAACAAGTGCCACAACCCTACATTTCTGAACCGCCGAAGAGGCAGCGGGATCCCACTGATCTACAGGGGCAGCGACTAAATGGGGATCGACAAGAAATAGAGTTGTGGACCCTCCAAAACCTGTGGTGGATTGGCAACACTGCATGATTTCCAAAACTGTAATTTCCAAAAATGTTTGAGTACCAATAATATACGTTTCAGTAATTACTATACTCTGTAATTAGTTTATATTATTTTAGCGCCTGTCTGTTATGTCCTATAAGACCCATTTTTGTCACATTTTGTCTTTGATCACAGGCCACAGACTGTCACAGAACAGCAGACCACTGACAATGACACTGAAATCTTTTCAAAGATGATAAATTACAAACATTTCAATAATGTACAGTAGACATAAGGATTGATAAGATGGCATTAAAGCAGATAAGACAACTTCTGCAATGAATATAGAAAAATAAACATTTCTTTACTCACCATTACATCAGTTGTACGAATTTTTTGATGCAGTAAAGTTTGGATAGTTGTTTGTAATCCAGAAATACAGGTTTATATTCCAGTATGGTAATGCCATAACAACTATTTACATGTTTTGTATTCTGATGATGCAGACACAATAATTAAAGTCTCTATATAATTTTAAAAGTGAGTGCTGATACAATGACCGTAGGTTTCTGTCAAAAATAGGAATGTAACTGAAATACTGTAACTTACTTACTCGTTAGGTAAGCAAGGAAATTAAGAAACAGACAACCCACAGTCCACAAAATGATTTCCTCTGAGTGGGCGTTCAATAGCAGTTGTTTTGTTCCCACCTGTGTTGTTTTAGGTGACACACATTTTTCAGCAGCATGATAATTGCTGGATGAATCAGCTTTTCTGATAACCATGATCTTAAAAATTGCATCATAACTTCTTCGTAATCCCTTTGATAATTGACCCCTTTTCAATCCACTCTTTTCCACATGATCACTGCAGCTAGTTTTATTCATTTTCATTACTGTATACTGTACTCAATACACAGTTTCGCAACAGCCTTGACTTTACGAGGCGAGTTGTATTTTTAAAGTCTTATTTTCATTAAAAAAAAAAAATGGCCTTATATTTGGGCTGTGTGTTTGTGTGTTCATGGTGTCTGTGTGTTCATGGTGGTTTCTTAAAATGTTTTTTTTTTAAATAATAATGCTAATATTCTTAATAAACACTGCTGCATCCATTTCAGTGATTAAAAAAAAAAAAACCTGCAAGATACACTTTCATTTGGATCTACGCAAAGATATAATATTAGCAAGCACTATATACACATTCATCTGAGCTCAAGTACCATTTGAATTTTAAAGGTGACTGCAGTTTTGACAGAGGAGATATGTAAGGCAGTTCCAACATGTTGGGTTTAACAAGTTGGTCTGTCTTCACTTTGCCCTGACTCTGACACCCTCAACAAGGCTGTAGATGGCCCTCTGTCGAATGCAACCTCTCTATCTTTTAAAAGTGCCAACACTTCCTTTAAAGTCTTAAGGTCAACACTGATAGCTCTAGGTATCACCAAATACTTTCTTATCAACACATTTAACTGTTTTTAATGACATAAAACACACCTGACACAAACATTCTCAGGTATTAAAGAGAAACAAATAATAATTTATTTTATTTAGCGTCAGTTAAGTTGTTTTGTGTCCCTTCAATAAAAAATAGAATAAAATATACAAGAATCGAAATAGTTGAGATATTTAAGTTTTTATTTATGATTGTGGTCTTGTAGGAATGTGTTTTTTTTTTCTTCCTGTGATCAAAATCAAGCATGTCAGGCAATTGAAGTAGATTGTTTTTTGTTTATTTTAAAGCAGATAATATTAACCACAGAACAATTTAAATGTCCACTGCCGTCTTTATGGCTTGTTTGCAGGGATTCTACACATAGGGATAAGCACTATTATAAAATTGCAAACATTTTCATCATATTAATTTCAATCAGAGATCTAACATCACAGCTGTGCTTCTATTAGTCAACAATGCAAAAGTAAGGATCCAGTGGGGAATCAACAGGTTTTAAAACAAAATAATTGATGCCATTATTATTCCAACGCTTACAGTAACTAAAAGGAATCTGTGGCAGGGTAAAGTATTCTCCCTCGTTTATTGGTGGAGTTTGGCCACCCGACAGGTGGTGACACTGTGTTCATTAACTCCTGTGCCTCACCAAGATGGCGCAGACCTTAAGTATAGGGTCTGGTTGTGGCAGCCATTTTGGTAGAGGAAAACCGCACGTGTGTTACAGATGCCATATCCTTGAGTCATTGTTAGATTAGCTGCGCCTGTTCTTTAGGGATAGGTGCAGGACTGATTCAAAGTGTGGAGTCTGGAGTATATAGGGGACATGTGCATGTTAGGGAGTGAGTCGTGCTGGGGGGTGCCAGGTGAGGTGAGGTGAGGTCAAGTGAGGTGAGGTGAGGTGAGGAGAGGAGAGGCGAGGAGAGGAGAGGAACCAAACTCTACACAGCAAGATATACAAATTGCTTGCTGCCTGACTTTGGGCTGTGAACAGTGTTTACAGGATTGTTTCGAACATCAATCCTGCTTCGGATTTGATACACTAAACTACCCAAGTGAACTCGTGGTTGGATTACCTGGCTGCTGGCTCCTGCATTTCCTTGGATACCTTGCAAGTACCATTACTGGTACTTGGAGTGACTTTAGTGGCTTTTAAAATCAGTACCCGGTGTTACCGGCATGTTTGTTTGCCTTGTTTATTTTGCCTAACCCCTGTAAATATCCCTGTTAAAAATACACTTTTGACTGTCCAGTTTGTGTACAATGTCCTCCACTCGCAAAAGTGCAATCTCCCACAGAATCGTATAAAATGAAGATCATTTTTTGGCATGTCTGTTTAGCCATGGCGAGAGCACCTGTGAAGCCTTGGACATTAGTACCAAATGTAGTCATTCAGTAGGTTTTGAAACTGCTTATGAAATACATAAAAATAAAAAAAAACGGGTTAATAGTTCCATGTATGTACATATTTTCATGTTCTCAGTACATGAATATGGTATACAAGGACAAATAGTAATTGTAGACATCAGTGTGTATTATATACCTCAGCAGGCACCCAAGGCATACGATTATTAGCCCCCCCTGTCATGGCTTACTGTTTATTGGCTGAAGGCAACTGCATGTGATGGATGCTGCCAATTACAAGAGCCTGAGAGATCCTTGTATTGAGTCAAACCCAAAGTGATTACTCAGAACGAAACTACCAAATTCTAAAGCACAGGGTGAGGTTAATTCTAGAGTTACATTCTACCTCCGAGCCACTTTCAGTAGCTAGACAACTAGGCCTGCGATCATGTCAGCAATAAATCCAAGGTGAGGCTGAAGAAGGGACTATAGCACAGCCTGTATGAAACTGAACTGAATATGAAATATATAGAATAAAGAATAAGATAAGTTAATGAGGAAACTTAAGTCAAGTACCAAAATTTCGACAAAATAGAATGAAAAGAGATGTAGTCAAAACTCAGATAGTCTAGATATGGATAACATATAAAAACTTTCAACTTATACTTAGAAAAAATGTTGACCATCTTAAAAAAAATGTAATCATCTCCTTTCATTTAAAAATAAATACATAAGTCAGCTGTTTTTTCTTCTACAAGCAAGTTTGGAAAGAGTTGGCACAAGATGATGTCACAAGAATATGTTTCATGTGTCAGGCTTCTTGGAAGAGTGTTGGTGTATATCCTTTGTTAAGTACTCACACCCTCTTTATATTTGCCCAGACAGCATGATATCTCTAAATGCAACTTAATAATGCCAGCACAAACTTATCCCAATCAAAAGACACAAGGTGCTCATCTATTTGGCTATGTGTAAGCAACCAAGCTTTTCAAACAGAAGCTTTTCTATTTATAAGTGAAAAGAAAAATGAAATTCTACCACCACGTATGATGTTCTTTTAAATATTCATTGAAAATGGTCTGCTTCATGTTTGTACTGAAGGCAGCTTTTAGTGAAAATCTCACACACAATGGTATGATCATCATGTTTTTAGTTAAGTTGGGATTTCCAGCTTGTTTTGTTTAAACATTTTTTATTTAATTCAACAATACTTTATTATTTTATCTTTCATAATTAGAGATAAATCCTTTTCAGGTGAAATCGGATTTAACCCTATTTAAAAATAAATCCATTCAGGGAGTACAAACAAGTTTTATCGGGGGGAAAACCCCTAAATTCAGAGTCCTTCTCCATAACTCATCACTACACAAAATAATGGAATATAATTTAGTTCCCTTTTGCCATTAATAATCAATAAATGTTTTTGTTCATGATTGTCCCTAGGTCTGACACGCTACTTTTTTTTTTTTTTTTACTTTATATTAGTCTTTCATGCTCTGAAACCTACAAGTGAAACGTGTTTGTTATTATGTGCTGGCTTAATACACAATGGGAAGGTGAGCAAAAGGTCAGTGATAAATCTGCTATTACATTTTTATTTCAGAAAACATAATATTGATCGATTTAGAAAATGAAAAACACAAATACTTGGAGCTAACTTGATCTCTTACGACCTTTTACAATTACCTGTACATGGTGATTTTGTTCCAAAAATTTCAGATGTTTTTTTTTTTTTCATCACCATTCACCTTTATGCCTCTGTGTATTTAACAGGCACAGAAGTCAATATAATGTCTGAGTCATCTGCCATGTGTGTAGTTATTGCACCTTTATATTTTAACAGCTTAAGGGTTCAATCAGAGGAAATATCTTTTGTATTCTGCCCTATTGCTGCTACAATTTGTACAAATGTTATATATATATATATATATATATATATATATATATATATATATATATATATATATATATATATATATAACTATTTTAATTACCCTCAACATTTCATACCATTATATCGAGAACACAAGATAATGTATATTGTGATCTTTCGTAATAAACTTTTTTTTTTTTTTCATGTCCCGAATCATTTTTTTAAATTAATGTTTAATTACAGCTGTGTGTTATTGGTGGCTCAAGGGCGAAACTAGAAGATCTCTCAGCAGAGGTGTTTGGCTAAACAACTGATAACTACTTTTTCAAGGTATGTGTTTCCTACTGCACAGTATTGCCTTTTAATAATTTATTCAAACTGCAGTCTTGTCTTTTAAAGGCTCTCAAGCATCACAAAATGACTGCCTTCCCACCCCCAACAGGATCAACAGCATATGTATTTACCTAGTGTGAATCAGTATCACTTGAATTGGTCAGTTAATACTGTATTTGGTCTGGAGGAGCCAGACAGAGCTTGGCAGGTTTGCATGGGAGACCAGAGCAGCCCTACACAGTGCATCTCAATTTAGTGAAATGTTTCATTCAACCTACTGAGTGTTTCTGCCTTGAGAGCAGGAGGACTTCTGATCCTTGTCTCAGTCATTCACAAGAATACCGTCTCTAAGTAAGATATTCCCAATGTGTTACTCCCTCTTCCCACTTTTGACGATTAACATATTGTATACAATTTCACCCTGTACTTTAGATGTAATTTTCTCTTTGCAGATTGACTGAGGTAGCTCATCTAAGCACTGAGACTGCAACCCGGTGCTTGCTGCCTGTTAGCGAAAGAACCTCGCCTGAATGACTTCTCCTCATTAAAGTGTTGGCCTATTTATCCACCCCCAAATGCTTCTGCATTATGTCAGAAACACTTATTTATTCTCTAGCCATCAGAGTGTATTAACATTAATGCCAGGCATCACATGAGAAGAGAATGACCATCTCTCAGACACATATTGTTATACACACGTCAGGATACATGCAATCAACCTATAACTAAAGGTCACATTTGCAATAACTTAGGAAAATGCAGGTAATTGGTTACTGAGTGGGCTAATACCATGGTATGCGCTGAAAGGTAATATGATAGATTTGAAACATTTTCTAGATAATTAAATGTTTAGGATTTCATCATCTGCCAAAGAATAATAAGACGTTTCATACAGAAACTTTATTTTACAGAGACCCTATTAAAGAACAATTGTGTTAATCACCTTGATAAATCTGACCTATAGTGTTCAATATATATATATATATATATATATATATATATATATATATATATATATATATATATATATATATATATATATATATACTGATGCACAATAAAAACTCAATAGCTCATTTGTCACATACATAATGTTATTTACATTTTATATAGTGGGTAGGTTTGTTGATTGATTGAGTAGTATTGTTCCTTGGGATAACAAAATACTGAGCTCAAGTCATGTGATTTCACAAAAACGACAGGTACTCAGTATTTGGTATTTTAGTTGAGTTAAAATTACCAAAATGAGTTGATTAAGAATCTGCATAAATAGCCTTTCAAAAAGAAATAATTTTAATTAACGCAAGAACAGCAAAAGATACGACCATGCCCCTCTTGAGTAATGAAGATCGCCTGGTTGCTATTGGCATGATTGAAGGCGGCCTGTCTGTGAGAGAATTTGCCCGGAGAATGAGATGTTCCGCTTCAACAATCAGCAGACCAGTCCAGAGAAACCAGGAAACCGGCTCTGTGTGGGACAGGCCACGTCCTGGAAGGCAGAGGGTCACCACACTGGCTCACGACCGTCACATCCGACTGATCCATCTGCGTAATCATTTTCAGACTGCAGTGGCTACAGCACAAGAAATTCCAGGAAGAAATAACCAGTGCATCAGTAGAATGACTGTAGCTCGTCGTCTGCATGAAAATGATTTGCATGCTCAGAGGCTGTTCAGGGGCAACATGTTGACAGCTGAGAGACGAAATCGGTGTCTTCTGTGGGCCAGAGAACACCTGAGATAGTGGTGGTATTTTATTCACCGATGAATGCCGGTTTGCCCTTGACAGACCTGAGGGAAGACAACATGTGTGGAGACGTCGTGGTGAGCGTTATGCTGACTGTTGCATTGTTCAAGCCAACCGGTGGGGCAGTGGAAGTGTGATGATGTGGGGAGGAATCTCCTTTAACACAAGAACGCCTTTGCTGCAGATTGAGGGCAACCTTACTGCTCAGAGATACATTGACAAAGTCCTTAAGGCAACAGTTTTTCCGGTCATACCCCATACTAACTTTATAATGTTTTCATTTTAACAGTGTCTCACGTTTCATACTGAAAACTTATCATGATTCTTTGATCTGTATTTTTGTTCACATTTTCTGTGATTTTGTTTGATATCTATGTTTAAAATATTTGATAAAATCCATTAGACCTGACTGTTGCATTTCTTTTGTGCATCAGTATATATTTTGAAATATTCAAATTGAAAATATCAGCTGTTTCCAGTAAAATGCTATCAGAAAAACAAAATAGCTTTTTGTTGGAAAAGAAGGCCATCCCTTTTATAATTAATCTTGAAGTGTGTGTTTTTTTTTGTAACCTCTTCAAGTAGTACCATGAGCAAGTCTGTTTGGCCCAGAGTGTGACATACAGTTGTGCCAAGCATGTGTCATAAAGGGATGCAGCTTAAATCTCAACAGCTAATACTGCACAACAACAAAACTGTTGTGGAATGTAAAAAGTAGAGTTTTAAGAACTGGTTGAGAAAAGCAAAAGACAAAACTATGGAAGAGTGCAGTAAGGAATTTTATTTAAGTGTGAAATTGTGGGATACTGTTGCTGAATTGCTCTTGGGAGCAATTGAAACAGGCAGATATATATAGCACAGTGGAAACCTAGGGAAGCCAGAATCTGTACCCAGTGCAACAGTGGAGAGATTGAAACTGAGACCCACTTCATCCTTCACTGTGAAAGATACAGAGAGCTGAGAGAGAGATACTGCCTCAGACTGGCAGATAATATAGAGGGTTCCCTACTCAAGAGCCAGGAAGAGAAACTGCAGGTTCTTCTGGAAGAAAAAAGGAGCATTAATAGCTGCAGAATTTGTAGCATCCTGTCACAGAGCCAGAATTCCACCATAAGATGCACTCAATATAACCATATTGTATATGTTCTAGAAGTATGTTTATGTATTGTGGTGTAGCTTTGGCAATACTTGTTCTGCTTGTCATGCCAATAAAGCATTTTGAACTTGAGAAACTTAACATTATGTTACTTATTACAACTAATACTGTATTCACATGTGTGGTTTGTGTATTTACAATATTATTACACGTGTTGGTAGCTGCAATCAAAAAATACACAATGTTATTTCCGTTTTCTGTGGCAGCATTCAATCAAACATTCTAGAGGCAGATATAGATACCTTAGAACAACAAAACAAACAAAACACGAAACACTCACAGTTATTTTATCTCTGTACTCATTTTACAGGTCCGTCCATAACCATAACAAAGGAACAGATTGCTTGGCCACATCCCCTGATATACCTCAGTCTTGCCCCCTTCGGTAGCGAGTGCAATCACGTATCCTCCAATCCATGACTGACACATCACCTACCGCATTAAGGCGATGACTTCTGGTATTGTGGCTCCTCCCCCTTCCTGGATGGCCAACTTCCAACTGACCCTGAAATGAACTGTCAAACCATCCAGTCCGGGGCACACTGTTCCTGTTATACAGTGCCCTCACAGGTTGGGAGGCAGATTATTGATTCGGATTAATTCGCTCTCTGTCACAGACCCATACACACCATATATAAGAAATATGTTTAAAAAATGTATATAACAGGTTCTAGAGTTCAAGCTGAACCATAGTTTAGGCTTCTGTTCACCTTTTCTCACACAGTTTTCATTAATTTTTGTATTTCACAGGATACTCTGTCAGTGTATATACTGTACTTCACCATCTAAGGTTTTATCCAGTGTGTTGCTGTTGTTGCTCCACTAAACATGTGTGACGATAAGCCAGTCAAATCAAAACAGAGATTGGAGAGGTTTACATGTAGAATTAAATATTTCTTATGCTATTGTCATGAGAGTTTTGAGTGACATGTTTTTATTTACCCATTTTTTAAAATCTTTATAAAACTGGTTGATCATTGCCCTATGCTTGAGTTTGTGGTACTGAAAGAACAGCTGTAATGTATGTACTGAAAACAAAAATGTACAACGACAACATATAGAACACATCAGAATGGAAAATGCACTCACAGGTTATTCAACTGTAATGTCTTTCCTCCTGAGACTTAGATATTTTCCGTGGTTTCAGGGGATAATAAATTACAGGTGCACACTCTTAGAGCATCCTTATAGTGGTCAATTTTTATACTGGCCTCATTACAGAAATTCCAACATGCTGATTATTTATTAAAGATACCCAAAACTGTAATGGTTGATTAACATATATCAATGGACAATAAACTGAATATATATTGCTGGCAGTTCATTGCCCTTTGCAATCTTCAGCTTGGCATCCTCAAAACTTTATGAGGAGGGGATTAGGTGAGTTTAGATGAACTGTCAGACAAGACTTCAACATAACTGATCTTGTTACAAAACAAAAAAAGGAACTGCTTATAGTCCCTTTGTCCTCACAGAGGTAAAGAGCTCTCTTTCACAGCATGGTTCTGTTTCCTGGATCCCTGCTGCCCCATTCTGACCTCCATTTACTACAGCTCTCAATGGACTGTCTCACAACTAGCTAATAGTCTACAGGGCAGTACTGTCTATATCCACATACAGTAAAACTTTTTACATTTTATCTTCAAGCATTAAATATATAAACTTAGAATATACACTTTCAAGGAATTTTAAAAACAAAAAGTCTTTTGTGTTCTTTATATAGAACCATAAAGATGTTTGCCATTTTTAAAGTATTAAAACAGCCCTGTAAAGTATAGTATAGTATAATACAGTTTTAGATTTGGAACTTTACATAATAAGATACGGTTTATATGGGAAACTCTATTCTTCTCAGTTTCACAGGACGCAATTTATTCAAACCTCATGTGTGGTATTAATTCCTCAACAACATACCTATTTACCTCAAGGAGTTTGAATATGAACAGTCTGAGTTTCCACCTCTGTATCAACTACCATAATTACAGTGTTTCATAATCCACAAACTTGGTACTCTGTCTAAACAAGTCCACAATAAGATGGCTTTATGGCAGGCTGCCATCTCCACATAATTGTGAAGACATGCATTAAGTGTAGAGACAGTGTTATACAGACTGTCATTCACTGAAACAGATAATTAACTACACTGCTCATTTTTTTACATAATCACTGTGCTGGATGTAGCAATTGTGTTTGTTAGGTAGAGGAAGTGTGATTTCTGGGAGGGAAAAGAATTCTACAGCATTCAGAAAACAGTCCACAGTTCTGATTCCCATATGACACAGATCTGAATGCCCCAGTACAGTAACCTAGTCTTCTATGCCATGTTGATGTATGTATTTACCCAGTTGCACACCTGTACATGTGAAATGAGATCTGAAGTAACCATGTACAAATGTATATGTCTGATATACATCCAACTGGACTGTGCCAACCGTTTATAAATGTGTAACTTGCATGCATTTTCTCCTTATTGCTTGAAGTCATTAAAAACATTACCCAGATTTTTTTATTGAGTTATACAGGGTATTGTTTGTATGAAAATATCTGATTTTAGTAGTGCACATATGTGCTCTATCAGCGGCTACATTTTAAAACTATGCTGAGGGTAAACAGGCCTATCAAAACTATGAAATTGGGTTGAGTGAGTGTAAATATTAACATAGTTAAAATGGCATTCAGAAAGTGCAGACATTTCAGTTTATCTTTTACCAGTTTGAGACAGATACAATATTTGTTTAACTTATATAAAAAAAAAATGGTGTGCATTTAACCACTATTAAGGAGTGGTATTTACTTAAATGTATTTACTAACATATGACAGCACTAAATAACAAATGCTTAGCTTTTGGTATAGTACTTAAGCAAAGGCAAAATTATGGCAACAATGTATTTCAGAACAAATAGCATGCCTGAAATTGTTTGTTTAAACCATATTATTTACACTATAATGGTATTCTCAATATTCAGTGTAAAATGAAATACAAAGATATGAAGTGAAAATTGATACTGTATTTAGTAGTCTTCGAGTTATGTTGATCAACAGTGACCTCTTTCTGTGAGAAAGTGAATAGCAAGTAGTGGGTTGAATACTGCAGAAGGTTGAAATGTTATTTGGGAATATCATACCCATTGTGCACTAGACACACACCCCGGGATTGTAACTGTCAGTTGCAGCATAATAAATATACCAGAGGAAAAGAAGAGGCACTAACAGTATATAAAGTATTACACACTGTAGTCTATGCAAGACTGATAATCTTCTCCACAGGCTTATGGTGTAATTTCAGGAGCATTTTGTTCTGGGCTAGATAGTAAGCAAGGCAAATAATGACTGAAGCAGAGAATACATTACAACAGTCCCTTTACTAATACAAGGGCCCCAGTATCTAGGTTGTTTATTGCTTATATCATTAAAATATATGTTTTATCTCAATGAGATTACTTGAAATGAGATTTTTAACTAAGAATAAAAAAAGGTGTTTTATTAAAAAAATAAATGCAAACAACTAAAATGAAATGGGATTTAAAAAGCAATGCTCACAAACAATTAATTCAGTTCTGTGACAATCAAATTAAAATTTTTCATAAAACAATTGACACAAGGCAGAGGTATGCAGTACAATAGGAATGTCTAAAAAGAGGCCATATTGAGCTATACTTGTGAATCACAAGGGGAACCAAATTGTTTGAGTCCCAGCGATTGTGTTGTTAATCTTTTCCAATATTTTCTAGTTTTGTGCCAGATGATACCAGATGATGCTTTTAGAACGGGCTAGCTTAAAGTTGGAGGGTTTTTCGACTCAACCACAATCTGTAAAAACGTGTCAATTCAATGCTACTGTTTGCGGGGCAGTACTGACTGTCTTATAGTCTTGTACAGTTCTGCTGCTGTCCAGAGGCTGTTGTATGTCCACTCCCAGGATTAACACAACAGTGGGTTCAGCAAAGCTCAGAGTCTGGGATGGCACCAAGCTTTCGCAGTGCAGGGTGAGATTTCTATTTTTCATATTGAAAAGGTTAGACCAAATGAATTCTTTTTTCGGGTGTGCTCCAACTTTTTGTTTTTAAAAAAAAACATCTTTGAAAACAGCAGATTTGTAATATAATAACCAGCTTTGACATTTGACATCAATAGAAATGGAATAGACCCTTTTCCTCTTTTATGATTCTGTAAAGCTCACACTGCCCATTTACATATGCAATAGTTAAGCTGTTTATGTTCCCATTCAAAGGTCACACAGGCTGGCCAGTGTAAACACATCAGAATCACTTTAATCTCAGTGTTTTTACTCCCACTCCTTTGTCGATTTAGTGCCCTATCTATGCCAGATTAAACCAGATCTGAACAGTTGTGACTGAATCGGCTTAAACTTTACTCAGCATGCATGCGGGAACATGATAACCCTGGATGCTTGTTTGCAAAATGGGGTTTATAAATCTTTGTTGCCCAGGTCCTTTGGTAGACATGGTCCCTTTGGCTGTGATATTTATTTGTATTGAAGCCTATTGTACAGCAATTTCTAGTTCAGACACCAACGTCCAGCAACAAACTGTAAACAACGTTTTCGTTCCTTCTTTTTCTTTCTCTCCTGTGGGAAATTTCAGCATAAGCTGGTTTGCCAGTGACCAGCACTGTTTATTTATTTATTATATATTTGTTTCTTTACCAGGCAAATAACTAATTTTCTAACTGGGTTCCACAGAAGACGTACAGTATATTATATCCCAGTAAATATAACAAAGTAATACAACAAGGACTGAAGTTAACACTATGACATTGGGCCAGCATTTTGAGAAGGCCTGATTATTATTCATCCTTCTAGGGCAAGCCAATTCCAAAGCCTTATCTCAAAGAACAAAGATAGCATTGCTTTAAAATAATTCCTTAAAAACTATGTGGCAAGACCATTTAAAATTGTAGCAAACGCTTTTCTCACCTTTCAATGAAGACAACAGTCATATAATTGTATAGCATTATTAGGTTGTGGAACACATAAAGTCTCACAGCAAGGCTGCCCTTTACTGCTGTACCATAAAGGATGTGATTATAAAAATTTAAGACCAGATCCATTTTACAACACATGCATAAAAGCCTATTGGAAGCTATTTGTTCAATTTTTAACATGTTCCTGCATGTAGAATCTGCAAAGTGACTTATTAATATAAAGACCAGATAAACTGTGCTCTTTAAAAGTTCCTAAGAACCTTTATGCATATTTCATGGACCATGTGCATTTGAAGAATGATCAACTGGAATTTAATTGGTTTGGACATTATCATTTTAAAATTTAAACAATTGCGCAAGAAAGGAATTTGAATCTCACCACATCTAATAAATTAGTCTTATAATACTGGTGTATTAACCTTTCAAGAATCAAGTGCTGTTCAGCATGACAAGAGAGAGCCTGTCACCTCATGGCATTCATATTGTATATGTGTTTGCATCTAGAAGGTGAAGAAAAAGTAGAGGAGGGTGGCTGTCACTGTTTCATGAATATTCTAATGTGAATGTTGTATTCCATAGGTTCAGTACTGCATGGCTAAAATAGCATGCATAAGTACTGTACAGTACTCCACAGAGCTACCCAATGCAAAACATTAAAAACCTGACACAATGGACACGCCATTAACCCTTAATAAGCCCAGGGCCATTAAATTGGCCCATTTACTGCTTCTCAAGTGCCTGGACAGATTTAATCAAACCTTATTTAATTGACTCTCAGACATCCAAATTGAAACTGAGATTCAGTTAACTGCTTTGATCCACTCCCGCACAGATTAGGTTTTGAAAGAAAGCATCAAGTACTGAACATTATGTGGTTAAATGAGAGATGCAGTTCCCTTAAGGGAATGAGTTGTCTGCAAACCTCTGTAACAAACTTAGGTCAGATTGACTTTATTAATAAATTCCTTCAGTGCAGTCCAATCTCTATACAGATATACCATAACACCTAGTTCAAATCTACTTTCACAGACCCAGCAGGGCTATTGATTCTCATTGCTTCTGAAATTAAATGAATCAATAGCGCTGCTGGGCCCATGGAAGGAGGTCCAACACCTAGACCAGCCAGGCAACCAGCCAGACAATCATTACTCTTTTCATGAAGTCTGCTAAATGACATATACTGTATTGCTAGAAATGCCATTACAATGTTTTTTTTTTCTATTTATTTAGCTCTCCCTTAGGTTCAGAGTTTGTTCTCATTTTGAAATTATCAAGTTGGGAGGTATCAAAATCACTTTTTTTTAATGTATTTAGTCATTGCCAATTATTTTTTATTATTTTCTCCCAATTTGGAATGGCCAATTATTTTTAGGCTCAGCTCACCGCTACCACCCCTACGCTGACTCGGGAGGGCGAAGACGAACACACGCCGTCCTCCGAAGCGTGTGCCGTCAGCCGACCGCTTTTTTTCACACTGCGGACTCACCATGCAGCCACCCAAGAGCTACAGCGTCGGAGGACAACGCAGCTCTCGGGCAGCTTACGGGCAAGCCCGCAGGACAGACTACAGGGGTCGCTGGTGCGCGGTGAGCCGAGGACACCCTGGCCGACCTAGTCCTTCCTCCCACCTGGCGACGCTCGGTCAATTGAGCGCCGCCCCCTGGAGGCTCCCATCCTCGGTCAGCAAAGGAATAGCCTGGACTCGAACTCGCGACGTCCAGACTATAGGGCACACACGGAGCGCCTTTACTGGATGCACCACTCGGAAGCCCACATTTTATTATTATTATTATTATAATTACTACTATTATTATTATTCCTTTATTATACCTTTATTTTACTAGGAAATCACATTGAGATTAAAACCTCTTTTGCAAGTGAGACCTAGCCAAGAAAGGTAGCAGCAGTACAATAAAACATATTCCAAATCAAAAATACAAAAATAAAATACATTTAAAACACAGACAAGTCATACTCAATCTAAAAACTATCAGTTAGTGACAGGTGTAATCAACTACTTAAAACAAACAAATGATTTCTGAAGTTGAGGAATGTAGACATTTAAAAACACAGGCCTGCTAGCAAGATGGCAGCCTTTGAATTTAGCAATAAAGAATGATAAAAGCTAAACAACTATTAGAACAACAGAAGTCAGAACCATGTCCTTGAAGGTTATGCTTTAGCAAAGCATATAATTAGTATTAGTAACTTGGGTTAATCAAGTTGTCTTGTTTCTATATTTCATAACTCTAACGCTGTTAATTTAAGCCACACTTACTTAGTCTGTCATATATGTGGTGGTGATGTCAGTCCCTAATCATAGCAATAAATAAAATATACCACAATAAATCGAGACCCAACCCAACAAATGTGGCTTTAAAAAAACACATATTTACTAAAATATTAACATTTAGTATGTACGTTTTTTTTAAAAGCTTTTAGTTCAGTGCCTAAAACATTATTGTAAATAACTAAAATGAATTCCTCTGAACAAAATGATAGATGGCCCAGCACACTTCATTGAGGGTCCAATTAATGAACTCCACAGCTGCTGCCTTGCTCCCCATAAACAAGTCAGTGTATAAAGGAGTGCAGAGGGCAGAATACAAAGATGGCATTTCAAGGCTTCAGCTTATGCAAGCTAATGACTGCAGAATACCGCTTGTCACAATATGCGAGACTGACAGAACGTACACAATAACCACTGGATAATAAGCAAACTAAATTAACCACAGCAGCATAAGAATGAGTTACCCTAATTTTCATATTGTAACATGCATTTATAAGAATGTATGTGTGCAACAGATGGACTGCCTGTTACATATGAGGTGCACAGTATACTTGTGTTCTAGTATTTCACATAGAACACTCTGGACAGTATGCAAGAGGTAGGCCTACTCATTATACAGTGGTGTATCCCAAGCCTGCTCAGCCATGCACGATACACACAGTGCGTGCGTAATGTTCCAGAAATTACGGAATGCAAGATGGATCAAGTATTGAGGGTGTGACAAAATTGCAAAACTCTACTGTCATCATCCTCTTAACACACTTAAAAATGAGATGCAGCACCAGAAGTATTGCTTATTAGATATGTAAATAAATAAATATATCTTATCTAAGGGGTAGGATTTATCAGACGGGCCTTGGAATACATTTCTTTTGATAAAAAACACAGCAAAACACATTTCATTTGAAATAATTTATTTTCAGATCAGCTCAGGTATTTGAAGATTAGAAAGATACGAGAGCCTGCTTCAGTGGTGATGCTTCTGTTTGAACCGAAGACCACAATATCCACATGTTCCCACTTTAGTATCTTTGTCCTAAGAACAGAAGAAAAAAAATGTGCATAATGATATACATGCATGTAAGGGTTCTGTATTTAAGTATTATCCCCATGAGCAGAACTGGTATCCATATTTAAAACAAGTCATTATTACTTTACATTATGGAAAACAAGCAGTTTAATTAAATGACTCTATTGATCAATGGGCTACAAATCTCCTAACAAATGTGCATGCTGTCGTTTTTTTAATGTTTTTAATGTACTAAGATGAATTGTGGCTGTGCCAAGTGTCCTTGTTTTTGCATAAAACATTTAGTTTGTTCTCCCTTTCAACAAAATGGCACGTTTATCAAGTAAGTAGTATCAGGTCGTCATTGTAATAACTGTCAATTACAACAATTATTTTGATATTTATTGCATTTCTTCAGCCTCAGTGTACATCTGAAATGTATCACTAAAAAAGTGAATCCTGTGTCTGTAGAGAAAATGTTACTGCCATTACCAGATTAATATAGACCCTGGGGTGTCCCAGAGCTCCTCCTCCTCCATCACATGAGATCACTCTGCCCTCCACCTCTGTGATAGGCTCTTCTGCAACCAAGTCTATTGCAAAGTTCTCGTTAACCTGCAATTACACAAACATTACATTGTTGCCTCCTAGAACTATCCTATTCTTTTCTTGAAAGCACAGTTTAAAAACAAAAAAATGTTGGATAACTTGACCCACCCCCCGTTTTTTCTTAATTCATGTTGCTGATTCTGTTGCAGGGGAGGGGGCTAACAACAACAAAATAAGTTCAGAAAAGTAGTTGGGAGGTTTTCTAAATTTCTCAAGTAACTGATAACTCACCAGAGGGAGTCAAGCTTCATATCAAGGAAGTTCCTAGAAACACTCGTTTTCACGGCTATCTTAAATCTTAATTCAACACAGATGCCATTACTAAAGAAATGTATACCAAGGAATAAAAGTGTGCATAAACACCAGAGGGTAGCATAATCCCAATGTCTTCTGTGAGACTAAAATCATGGTATAAAGGCCAATATAAACCAAAATCAATTAACATGATCAGGTCAGAAATATTTCCAAATTGGGGCGGAAGTGCTTGACAGCCCACAAGGACTGGCTTCCGTGCCTGCTTTTCCTCAAACTCACGAAAACGTCCAGCCAGAACAGATATACTTTGCCCATCAGTAGATCAGTGACAACTGACTGTCACACTAGAGTGCATTTTGAAAGAAAAAAACGTTTAAAATTTAATAAACGGGAGGCCCATTTAGATAACTTGGCAGCAAACGTTTTACATACTTCTGAAAGCACAGTGAAGTGTTGTGGTGGTAGATGAAAAAAAAAAATGTATATATCAAAACAGATCATATTTCACCAAAAGTTGTGCCTGTGACAGCCTTTCATCAAGTGAGATAAGCAATGCGGTGATGCACTGCTCCCGTCAGCTGCTGACTGACAAGGGAACTGTCCACACAATAGATGCGTTACCGTTTACAGTAATGCAATGTCTGAATGAATGACACTGCCAGTAACCTCACAGGTTATGCTAACAGACATCAAGGCACCAATCAAGGCAGCTGAAAGGCACAGCTTCCAGTGCTTTAGATTGGTGCTTTCCGCTTCACCGTTCTCAACTGACAAGTACCCTAAAAACTGCTGTCAGTTATACAAGCAGCACTGTGACCCCACTCGCCGCTTCAATGCAATTCAGAATTAATGTAAATGTATATAGTGTACAGTATAACCCACTCTTCTGCAAAGCACCATTAACTGTTATATTCAGGTCTGCAAGTTGAAAGCTAAGACATCACAAAACTATTAAAACATTTAAAAGTAGGATCATTTTCTTTATATTACAGCATCAGATAGAAGTGTTGATTTAAAAAGTTCCCTTTGTGATGTTTGTGAGTTTGTGATGTTTTTTTTTTGTTTTGTTTTTTGCCCAAGTTTTTTTTTTTTTTTTTTTTTTTTTTTTTATGAAGTTATGTGAGAAAAAATAGGACACTCTTTTGTTCAATGTCAAATTATGGATGACATCAACTGAGAACAAGAAGAAAAAATGCAGTATGAAATACCAGAGTGGTCTTAATTAAGTTCTTGTTTAGATTCACTTTGTTAAATTTTCTATTTCATCACATCCTTTTGAATTTGTATGTTCTTTTTTTTCTTTTTTCTATGTGGTACTTCATACTGATGTTTACTTGGAGGTTATACAATATTATAAGGCTGTGTTCACACTGGGTCCTTTTAGAGGGTTTGGTCCGCACTCAGTACGTTTGGTGTGAAGTGTGAACAATAAAGTCCACTTGGTAAACAAACAGTACCAAGTCCCCCTAAAGAGGTGGTTTCGGTCCGTTTGGCAAATGCACCGAGTCTGGTTCGCTTGCTAAACCTCAATGTGAACCTCGGTTTAGTTCATATTCTGAGGAAACAAGTTGCGCAAAAAACAAAAAATGTATAGGGGAACTACATTATGGTTACCTGACATCCTGGGTAAATTGAGATTGTAACAGTTTTCAGTCTTAATTTTTTGTCCCGGTCAGAAAGATTGAAATTGTTAATCGTCCTGGTTTTGCTATTGTATTTTTTTTTTTTAAGTACAAAACTGAATCATCAGCATGCTCAGCAAGTTAATAGCAGAGTAATGTATTAGGTTGTGTTTGCGCCATTCAAAATAAAATAAACAATCATCGATTATTTGTTTAATCATTCTGATTTTGTGTATACCATGTTTAAATGGTAATAGCTGATCTATTTTTTAAATCTGGCTTTTTGTACATTTAACATGTTTTGACTAGATGACAATATAAAGAAAATAATGACTTGTTATGATCTGCAATAAATTCACCCTGATGTTTAATTTTCAAACTATTATTGGGTTATTTTATATACTGTCAGCTTCAGAGTTCCTACAGCGTCAGTAGTCAGACCGCAAAATCCACACCGAACTGGACAAAACTCACAGATAGTAAGCTATATTCATCAATCCCTTGCTTTCTTATTTTCTCAAATTACTTACTGTAGACATTCAAGAAATGTACTAAATAAACTGGCGAAGTGCTCTCCCAGTGTTTTTTTCCATAGCAATATGTAAGAATCTAAAACATACTATATTAAAAACCAGAGCACTACATCAATAACTGCCATGTTTAAATATGTCTTGCAGGATATTGTAAACATCTGGCTCACACACCATATAAACGAGCCAAGTGCACTTGCAAACCTCATTGTGAACACAAACAAACTCAGTCCTGAAAAAAAATGGAAAAGGGCCAACAAAAACTAACTTGAGCTTGCATCCAAACGAACTCGGCCCCTTTACTCACAGATAAGTATGAACAGCGCAAGCACACTGACACACTGTTTCAAACTAAACGAACCAGACCGAGTCCGTGTGTAATGGACCCCGTGTGAACGAGTTCTATTTAGTCTACAGTGGTGCTTTAAACTTCCGAGTTTTAAGAAGTGATCAGGAAGTGACGACTGAAACAGAAAATTATACAAAGCAAAGCTAAACAATGATGCCTCACACCCAAACCAAGGTACTATTAGATTGCATTCTTATTCTTATCATTTCTGGGTAAGAAAGGCAAAAGTGACTTGAAGACAATTTTGATCAATATTTTAAATAATGTCAATCATGCACCACTCTCTACATAAAGAAAACAACTTTCAGAAGGCGGGCAGTGTGCAAAGACATTGCAACTGACCAATCAATTTTGTGCATTACATAATACTACGACTCTCTCTGTCAATGCTTAACCACCACTAACCCAAACACACAAACAACATGGCGTTTCAGTTTTATTTAGTGATGAAACAAAAATGATATTGTAAATATAAAACTGCTGTACAGTTATGCTTCTACTAATGCATATTAAAGTTTTTTCTTGTGTACAACGACAGACTAATTATTATTATGACTATCATCATTATTATTATAGCTACATAAATATCAAAAATCAAGTACCATGATGAATAATCTTACGAAAACGTTTAAATAACTTCTTGTATGCGTAGATCAATTACTACAGTAAGCTACAGTCATATGATGGGGTGGGCAGAAAAAACAAACAAACCATGAACCATGAAAGGTACGTCGGCGATAATGTGCGTAAAATGAAATCTGTTACTTCCCACAATTCTGGGATTCAAAATGCATCCAGAGTTCTACTTTGCCGGAATCCTAATGTGGGCATCCTCACTACGACACAGTAAGTTAACGTTTGTATATGTATTAGTCAAACGTACATTCATTGTTTCTTTTTAATAACCGGAAACAACCGACTTTGCCAAATAAAATTAAAAAACGATAACGATAATGCTGACAAGAAAAACTCACTGGCTACTACATGTTTACGATCGTAAATTGTGTTAGAGGTAAATGGATTAACGGAACATTGCTTACCTCTTTTTGTCTTTCAATAAATCTGGCTCGTCTGTAGTCTTTCATGTCATAAACCTACAATAAAAAGGCAGTGCTTTGAGTTGCATATACTGTAGGAAAGCAGTCACATGAAATGTTTTGGAGATATGAGCACAAAGCAAACTTTTAGCAAGCTGACATTGACTATTATGATGGTGTACAACAAGGAATGTATAAGAATTAAGAATATGCCTATCGTGCTTTCCATTTTATTCTTGCTTGGCAATCTGAATTTAGCTATGCAACAATGTATTTGATGATGAACTTTGTAATTTACTAATTAGACAGACATATTGGGCTTGATTTACCAAGATTTGGTCAATTGTTTGCTAAAAAAAAAAAAAGTTGTTAAAGTTACAAAACTTGTAACAAGCAAGTTGATTTAAAAAGTAAAAATTGATTGTAACTACTAATATTGTACCGTAAACAATTTGATTTGACTTTCATAACAAAATGGTGCATATTTCACTTAACAGCTTGATAAATCTCACCTATGTAGTCTTTTTGCCATAGCCTTCCTATGGTAACATGATAAATTAACTAATTGGACTAAATGTGTGTGCCACTGTTGAACATTATCAGCAATATGACGTGGTACACCTAGTCGTTTTGCCTGATGGTTGGGGCGTTGACACACAAGGCGTAGATAAGAGGAACTGTCTGTATGCATGGGCTTCAAGGCTCCTTCGTTGTCAGCTATTATCAATATCATCATCACTGACTCTTACTTTTTATTTAAACAAAGGTTCTTATGACAAATACGTCACTGATAGCAATAATAAGTAACCTGTCGAGCATCAATATATACTGACAACATTGGACAAGCAGGATCAAGGTCCTCGAGTTTTGCTCTATATTCTGTGTACAGATGAATAGGATAGTTTTTTTTTATTATTTTATTTATTTTTTTTAAATGTCATACTCATAGTACCTATGGGGACGACTGCTGCAACTTGCTTTGATCTTGAGATGATGTGTTACACTTAAACAAAATGTTTACCTGTCCCGTATGAGTGATTTTTTCTCCGGTATCAGAAACCTGCACCCCATATGGATGAGCTGGGACAGATGAAATTCTCAGTGGTGCCAGAATCAGCCTAACGTTTTTAATGTTTATGAAGGAGATCAACCGCTGAGTGGTAGCAGCCATCTTTCCTAGACTCGCACTACCCAGAAGCCCTGTCAGTGCCCTTGGTGGTGAGACAGAGCAGGGTGAAACTGCTGGGTCCTAAAGCCAGTAGGATCGCTTTTTTAATGAAAGTAATAACATTGCTGTATTAAAATGAACTTTACTATAGACTGCAGGTTTTAAGTTACATATTGAAAAACATACAATACAAAATGGAAATAACAAAACAATATAAAATGTTTGTAGCTTATTCTTTTCATGATTTATAGAGGGCTGAATTCGTTTTATTTGTAATCTAGAAACCCCAATGCTTGTAAGGACTGTGACACGCGGGTACTAGGACCTGGAAAATCCTGAAGGACGTTTTTTCATGTTCTGGGACTTTCTCCAAAGTCACCGCTTTGAATTTGACCGCGCTGGAGCAGACGCCATCGGTGTGAGTGAGGAAGACGAGTAAATACATTTCCAATAAGCACACGATTCTGTCCTGTGGGAATACAGTAGGTTTGTGCAAAGTAAATATTGATCACGTCTTACAACGTTTTGTTAATGGAAATTGTGGGAGAAAAAAACAAAACCTTTCGGGTCAGTGAAATGATGCAAAAAGTGGGCCTGGTAAATATACTAGAAGACTGTAAATTGGCAACTACGTGTTTATAATACAAAAAATAATAAGAAAGAAGTCTTGTTTAAAGTATGCGGTGTTCAGAGACTGGAGGTCGGCACTTTCTTAGTTAAGAGAAAAATGCGTTTAAGTCGTGGTGTTACCGGCGATAGTTAATGCAGTGACAGCATGAGAAGGCCTAGTGTGAGCAAAAATGTGGTACGCCGTACAGACAGTGCAGTCTGTCTAGAGCTGTGTGGTCAGTATTATTTGTTACACAGAGTAGTGTCTCAAAACATGAAAAACTAAACATTACTAAGTCATAAAATTACGTGCATTAACAGCAGTGTTATCGTAATGCGTGCAATTTAAAGTCGTTGTAGTTGGTAGCTTTTTTATTGCTGGTGTTTTAATATCTAAACCAGTTTTCTAACCAAATTATTTAATACTAAAATATAAATATATTATTATGTCTTGACGTTTCGTAGTTTATTGTTGTGCATTGGATCGTGAAGCACGCCCCTTTGATAGTTTATTTCGTTTAAATTGCATACTTATTTTCATACATTATTATGTAATACTTGTATAACTTAGTATCGAGATTTAACTGGTCTGTTGTTACAGTTATACAAAAAAAAGCCATACAAATCGTAAATTCCAGAAAAATGTATATTTTTGAAATGCAATAGTCTGCAAGGCTTACATGTTGTAAACAGTTATTTTCTGAAATAAGGTAGGACATTATCATACTAAAATATGCAGTTTGTCTTTTGCAGGCCCCAGTGCAATGGCGCCCCTGTTGTTGAAGCACTTGGTGAATTCATTTACCAGGCAGCTGTCATACCTGAGTAGATATACAGCAAACCATGCCTCATGTCCCACAATGATGTACAGATGCATGGCCATGGTGCAGCCAAGAATATTGCCATCTGCTTTCAGGATGTATAGATCTACTGATGTGCCTTTGCTTGGACAGTGCCAGCATCCATGTTTGCAACAGTCTGCAGGAATGAAAACAAAGACCGCATTAAAAAGACGCTGTCAGGACTGCTTCTTTGTTTGCAGAAGAGGAAGATTATTTGTTTTCTGCAAGACCAATCCTAGACACAAGCAACGCCAAGGCTAAATAAAAGGGGAAAAAAAATAATTTGTGGGGATGGAGAATGTCTGAAAAATTTGCTTTTGTTTGATTTCATCTTATTGTGAAATCATAATAAAGAAGGATAATGTTTTGGGCAAAAATGGTGTTTTTTCATGCAGTTTATGCATTTACAGCAACATCAGTACCCACACAAAAACACTCACCACAAGGGTTTAACATTTAGAATCAGTACAAACACCTAATTTCTGCAAACCACTGTTATTTTTAATTTTTCAAGCTGCAATCTGGACAGTTAACTCATTTATGTTTGCAGTAGTGCACAATTCTGGTCCTGAGAGCCTCCTGATTTTCAGTCTGTAACCTAAATCACTTAATTGAACCTGTTTCACTTCTTTCTGGGTCTGGCTTTGTGAACCACTGGTTTATTGCGTAAAGTGGTGGTATTTGTAACTGTTTAGTGCACTGAAATAAAAGTGGTGGTTGTATTTACAGCTTCAGCCTTTTTCTTTTTAATCATTATTAGTTATAAATCACAGTTGTTGTTTAGACGTGATGACAAATCACCTTGTATACTGACAAATTCCTGACCCCTGCTTAATTTACAGGTATACTGTAACAGAATACAGGCAGTGCTGAAATAAACTAGTTATGGTTAGGAAACATGGTTCGGCCATTTTTCAGAATATCAGAATCGGCAATATTTGGAGAAATGTATGTATGACTCGCTTAAAATGTTATATAGACATACAATGGATATAGGTCATCTGCTTGTTCATGGTGCTCTAATTTTGGGATGCACTGTACATTACTAGCATACTTACTAAAATAGTGAAATCTATGTGCATTTAAAATATCTGACAACTGGTACTCAAATTGTGATATTCAAAACTTAAATTTCAGATATTGATCATTTTCTAAATTATTTCTTAGTAATAAATTACAAAATTGCTGATATAAAACAGTTGCATTTAAATTGCATTGTTATAGATGCAGTCATCAGAAATTGAATTGGATTTTTTATGTCAAAATAAAACTGATATTGCTAATTGTAATTTATTAAAAACAGATTGCAAAATTATACATGTATGGTATTTTGGCATACACATTACTCAAAACGGGCAGAGGGCATTTACAACATACATTCCACCACCAGATGCTTATTTATTGGTAAATAAGGTGTATGTGTGGCAATAAACAAGTAACTGCTAGTTGCACGCCTTGGATCTGAGTGTCAACGTGGAATAGAATTGTTAACAATACATTACATTTTCTGTTTGAAGGCCAATTGTGCTTGGGAAAGACATACCATAATGATCTGTGATAAGATGAGGTGGTGCTGGGAGTTTTCTTGTGACTTTCAGATATTTGAGATAAACTTGAAACACAACAGAAGTACAGCCTTCAGCCACTATACAAACTACTGTTGTCCTGTGGTTCAAACATACAAGCAAGTGGTTCAAATTAATAACACAGGAACTTAATGAATTTTGAATGAAAGGCTCACAGAGGGGCATCTTGGCTTATTAGGAAATATATTATTGAGACTGAGTACCTTGTTTTGGAGCCTTTGGTAACTGTTAAACTCCTATTAAAATGTTAATTGTGTCTAGGCAAAAGGATTAATCTGCCTCTAATCAAGCATATTTTTGGACAGATCAGAATTCTACTTGACATTCAATCAAATCGCTTTAATATGCATAAGCCTTGTCTTCCATGATTAATGTTACAAGTTATCATTTGACTTAAAAAGCAACTTGGTACTGGTTTTAAATATTACATTTATTTTAACTAGGATATTTTTCTTTAGAATCTCTTTGTATATAATTTTCTGTTTTAGTTGCACATCCTGGTGACTAACATGCAGAAGTTAAAAGCACCCCTTGCCGCTGCCATTAACCTGCCCTCTTGCTCTGCCTAAAGCGGAGAAAAGAAATGGCACATTCATTTATTTCTTACATTTAATAGGGGCAGAGTGTTGCAGCTGTACTGTCCTTTTCTGAAAGCTCTATTGAGACTACATGGGTGCTTTAAACTCAAAGTTACATAAAAAAAAATTATAATATAAAAACATTCACAACCAGCCATCTATTTATTAAAAATAAATACTAATACAAATGCAGTGTCCAACAATCCTATTTGTTTGTACATTAAAAACATGTTTTTTATTGCATTGTTACTTGGCTTATACTTCTGTGTACTTTATCAGAAACCATAAGCCAAATAAGCTTGCAGCAATATGGCATTGCACATGATATTGTCGCGCTCTGGTTTACTGTAGTTCAGTGGTCAATAAGCACAACATATTTGTTTTTTTCAATAAGAGATTCATCTATTTTAAATGTTGTTTTTGATATAGTATACCCTATTTTAAAAAAAAAAAATTACATTTTACACCATCTACAGTTTTATATTGCATAGATTTTTCTTATGCCAAGCAGTCCAAATCTAGGGCTACGTTAATATATATATATATATATATATATATTCGTCTTGTAACTAAAGCAAGCCTTAAACAGGCCCTGCCAATATTTTAACAAGCTTAAAGCAAAATTTATTTACATAAATGCAATGATCCATGAAGGTTACCATAACACTATAGGACAATATTAACTGCTTGAGTGGTATTCATTAGAAATTAACTACCACTTAAATCAATTTTCCTACGTTCACAAGTCTGTAATCGTGGGGAAATGGAACCGTTCATCAGCTTGTACTGACAGGCTACCGACTTTATCATCACAGACTTTATTTGTAGGTGAACATATTAACCCTTGACAAGATTTGATCCAGTCATTCAACACAGGATCCTGTTAATGTGTAACCTGGCCATTTGATATACTGACATTACTAACTACAATACAAGTAAAAAAAAAAAGTCTGCATGTACTATTGTTACATCTCTAGAATGTAAACCTCGACGATGGCATCTAAACCACGGTATATGTTATGTACTGCAGATATTTCTGTGTTTTACTCTCAGAATCATTTTGGAAATGTACCAAAGCCTGATTATTGTATTATTGAATTGTAATTACTGTATTGATTACAGGTTACAGGTCAAGAGTGGGATGAGTCCAACACCCTTTAGCCACAATAACATGTATTATGCTATTTTGTTTAGCTTTCCAACCTGTGGTCTGTGAGCAAATTCCAGTTGGGAATCTCCAAAATAATTTGGCAGCATCTCCCACACTCCAAACCATTTAACCATTTACCTGCTACTTAACACACACACACATAATTAGCAATTTTGGAGTATTGCAAACATTTCTATTTCTTGTAACTTTTTTTCCTCATCCACAAAAGCAAAACTTTTACTACAAAAGATTTGTCCTAAAATTCTTTGTTTTTGAGAGATTTTGACTACAACTGTGTGTGTGTGTGTGTGTGTGTGTATATATATATATATGTGTGTATATATATATATATATGATTATGTAGTGATATAAAGCCATGTATGTCTATGTACTGCGTGAAACAAATGCAAGAGAATATCTACATGACTATAATACTGTCTGCAATGAATTCACGTCTTGACCTTTAAGTCTCAAGTATTTCTGGGGAAAAACAGTCAAATTTCCTGCCCAACTCAAGTGATAACTTGGAAAAACGTGGAAATGCCACCTTTTTTACCGACTCAAGTTGCTGATCAACTCGAGTTCTCGGAGAATTCAGGCCAACTGGAGCGCACTTGAGTTGGCTGTCCATGAAAACAAGGTACTGTAATAGTTCACCATCTACAATGGCTACATGTGCGATAAGCCCTCCTTGTCCAGTAAAAAAAAACTGTATATATTGATACAAATTTCAAACTTTTGGACCACAACATAGTCTAACATCATCCTAAGCAAACTGGAAAAAAGACATACTTTCTGTAAACTATGCAGGACTGATTTTAACTGGGACATGGGAGCAAGAATTATGTTTGTGGTAACCATGAGAGCTCACAAAAAACACCAAAAAGCCAGTGACGCTCAGAAAACCAGCGCTTCAATAACATCTTTCATTGCCAAAGGAAAAACGGAGATCAAGAAAGTTACATATGAAAAGACCTTCACATGTTGTGACTAGTTCAGAAAATCTGTAGTAGAAATGTTCCCAGACTCACAAATTGCAAAGTATTCTGCAGTAAAGTCAAAAAGTCACACACATAGTGAGAGTGTTTCTATTACAATGTCAGTATTACATTGCTTAAGAAATTCAGATTGATTGATAGTGTTCATATACAGCAATAGTGTGTTCATTTAAAATAGAAGATAGTTGACAATAAAAAGTTAATGAGAGTATGTTAACTCTACTTGTAGACAATCCATTAACTATTTAACAAAAGTGTAAAGCTGTTTTGTTCATTTTTTTGAAAAAGAAAAATAATAGGCCTTAAACAATCTGATTATTTACATTTTTGCAACCTTAATTGTTTTCTTTTTTATTTTAGAAAAATAATTTCCAAAACTTCCATTTGAGAGAATTATTTGTAAATGTAATATAAACTAAATTTGTAGCCAAGAGTCTCATCTGAAGAAAAAAAAAAAATCCTGTCAGGATAACTTTTTAAACCAGGCAACACTCGATAGCTGCGTTTCTCAAATTTTGCGGTACTGCGACCCCCTTCTACCAATAAAAATTATTTTGTGACCCCACTGCCCTGTATTACTGCAGAATAGTTAGTATTGATAAGTAAAACATGCATTACAAGACAATATCAATAAAACTAATTTAGTAATTGCTTATTTTTTACAGCCAACAGTATATAAAAAAAAATACATTACGTACCTAACGGGAGGGGTGAGCTTGCATGGATGAACACAAATGCTTCAATTTAGGACATGATAAGAAGTTTACAAAAATAATCCCTGCAGGGGTAAGTAGATTTCATTTGTAATTATCAAACTGTGGAACTGATGTCTGTGTTAAGGTTCCAAGATCGATACATCAAGGCTGTGGGATCAGTAATGTCTTACTATATTATCTCCTGTGTGTTCTGAACTTAAGTTTAAAAATATATTTGGTACTGGGTCTGCACACCACAGGTGCAGATTGCTTGGCTTTAAAGTTGCTTTTTGTCCTGTGTTGGTAAATTTGTTTTCTTATGATTTATAAAAAATAAAAATAAAAAGAATTATAAGAAATAATTACAGAAAATGCTCCCATTATAAACTGACAATAAAAAACAAAAGCTTCCAGGGGCCTAAATGGCCCCTGGACCCTCCGCTTAAAGATTCTCCCCCTACTGAAATCTGAAATGACGCCCCTGCCTAGCATGAGTTAACATCACTGTCATATGTCAAGAGAGGGAACAAGAACAGCTCTAAACAGATCTATTAAAGTTGAACATATGACGATTTCAGATTCCCATTCTGAGTTCAACCATATGTTGATGCACCATGCTTGCCTGTGTTTATCTGTGCTTTCATTATACATTTGCTTCTATCTGAGGGTGCAAAAAAGGACAACAAAACAGCTAATGATATCAAAGCAAAGCATTTTACATGTACAGATAAGCCTATGCTTTTTAAAAAGTACATTTGTAAATATGTGGCATTGTTTTGCTGGCTTTCTGTAACATTGCCAGTTCACAATATTTTTTATATGATTCTTTTCATTGTAGCAGACATCAGAGATTAGGTTATCCAATTCTGTAATTGTATACTGCTACACCTCTTTTTCTAACTTGGCTTTTTTTCTAACTTGTTTTTTGTAAGTATGAAATGTTTTGTCAGATATATATTTTTAGAAATACTAAATAAATGCAAACATAATGCAATGACAAATGTGTAGACTAGAAGTCTGCATTTATTTTTATTATGATATAATAGACTTCTTGTTTCATAATTCCCGTTCTGCTTCGTAGGAGTAATAACAATCTTGCTTTTAAGGAGTCATCCCTGTATTAAAAAAATAAACAAGCAGCGAACCAAAAGATCTTCAGCACAAGAAAAAAAGGGGGACCAGTGCTAATATTGCTGGTACAAAGACATGGAACAATGATCCTATGTCTTTTGTTAGAACAATAACTTGCTTGTAGTAAAATAAAAAGACTACATTTATTGTTTTTTTTTTTAAAGTTTTAATTTGGCTATTATCTATGGAGTGAAAAAACAACAACATTTGCCTCTTATCAATAAGTAATTGAAAGGTATATGCTTTGTCCCATGCAAAGGTGTTGATGTATCAGTGGTTTACTCATAAACAGCACTTCTCCCGTGACACAGGCATTCCATTATTTTGCCTGCAGACTTGTGAATTTCAGTATAGTTATGATTGATTTATGCCATGTTTTTCCTTTATGTAGCCCTGTTTTATTTCCGACTTGACTTTACTGACTTGAAATGTATGTAGCCTAAGGCCACAAAAAATAATACCATTGCCAAGCTTGTTTGCCTTTTAATAGACATGCAAACAGTTATTTTTAATGTGTCTTTTGCTTTTTGTCAAAAATAATAATTGATGTTGTTTTCTATTGTGCTCTGTCATCATACCTTGATAATTTTAAAAATGTAATGTAAAACATAAGAGATTACATCGTATGCTGTGTTTGACTTTATAGAATTCCATCTAAGTCCCTTGGTATTTGCTGTGGATTTTATGTTTACTTTAAATTGTTTCTAGCTAGAAGCAGATTTAATCTTGCACTTATGAATACTGTACCCCTAATAGGATGAACCCATTTTTTTCTGTTTGGTTTTCCTGCATGGGACAATAACTGAATTTGCAGTTTGTGTGAACTGCAATTAATATATGTGAATTTTATAAGCACAATATACATTAAAACAGTATTGCTCAGACCAGCAAACTGAATCTATAATAAAATCAATATGTTCTACATTCACTTACACTCTGCCAAATATAACACGTTTTCTTGCTCTTTAAGTTTTTATGTCTGTTTGACAATACTTCCTCATGCTGTATTCTATTATTCATTGCAGATAAATGTTTTTACTGGTACAGAGTAACAGAAAATCTGGATAATCTATGCCTTTCCTTTCCTAACACTTACCTCATAGCAAAAAGACTTACACCTGGCAAATCGACAGGACAAATATAAACAAAAAAGTATATTTCTTGATCCAAATTATTTACAGTACATTATAAATCGCTGACTTGAACTGCATTCAAATGTTGCTGAATTCAAATGCGATGCACTAGCTAAATTATTCCTGTGACATGAAGGTCATCACTACAGAAAGGATTAAAACTTGAGTCATCTTTGTTGTTTTCTTCCCAACCTGTATTTTGTTGCTTCGTGGAACAGATTGCTATAAAAAATTTAAAGTAAGCTTAGTGACTAATGTATTTTCCCAATCTTAGATATGACCAGATAATTAATTTTGATTTCTGCCTGCAGTGGTAAAAACTTGCGCTCCACCTTATAAGTAATTCATATCCATGCACATTTCTTCTCCGCTTACACCCAAAATAACATTACGACGTGTTCCATAAATTCTGTAAATAGTTTTAACTTATATTCAGAACATGCCGTGATTTCTTTATACTCCTCTGCACATCAGAATGTTGAAAGTTTAATTGTTTTTATTTTCATTTTCTACATCATCATCTAGTATGCATTTTACCAGAGGTAAACAAGCATTCCTAGCAACATCATTTTGTAAACCTTAATCCTTACCTTTTTCTGTCACTGTTAGCTGTCATTTTAAAGTACCTACCGTGTCTATCTATAGTGGATTTAAAATATTATACTGTCATTATTTTGACAAGGTGAGAACAAGTTTGTAGATGTTTAAATAATGAATGATTATTTAAATGTGCAATCTCTGCACCATTTTGTCCTCAGATTAATTTTACTTCAGAAGGAAGTCTAGGTAGGATAGTACCATTTACCTTAATGAGACTGACTGACTGACTGCTGTTTATTCAATATTGTGTTTCTCTATACAGTATCTGCCTTTACCTGACTGAGCTGAGAATCCTAATTGCCAGTAGGGAACATCCATCCTCATGCCCTTCAAGTCATGTAACAATGTGACCTTTCAACTCTTCTACTTTCTTTGAATGTCTTTTGTGCAGTAGTCAGTCACACATCTGCAGTGGGACCAGAGTAAGGGTGGATATGTAAAAAGTAAGATAAATGAATCTTGTTTTAAATACCATGTAACAGGGCGAGCAGCCCTGTACAGGGTTTGTTTATTTTTAGAACGTGGTTTCCCCCTCCGCCCCTGTGTTATTATATATTTGTTTGTTTATTATGATTTATTTATTGTATTGTGACGGCATACCGCCGTGTTATTATGTTTTATATTTGTCGGCGAAGCACCCTATGTTTTGTTATTGTTTTGTTTATAAATATGATGGCGTAGCCGATTTGTTTTGTTTAGTAGCATGGATGGGTAGCCCCATCCACACAGTAATTAGAAAACCGGTGCAGAATGTGACCGGGGGATTATTAAATAATTAGGTAGTTAATCCCTCGGTCACTAATATAAAAGCCTGCAGCTCTCGGCACTCGGGGTGCTGGGTGTTAGAGAGGAGAGAGCGAAAGGAGAGCGTGAAAACGAAACTGAATAAAAATATACAGGAACAGTGACAGTGACTGCCCAGCCTGACCTGTATGGTTTATTTATTATTTTGTGTTCGAGATTTGTTTTGTTTACACCTTTTATTTTGCTCTGTGAGCACAGTCTTTTTGTTAAAACCTTTTATTTATTGTTGTATTTAAAAATAAAACGGCGCGCTGCGTCTTTTGCCTTTAACTGTTTAACTGCAATCCCTGGTGTCAGTATTTCCCTTCTTGCCTCTGCCTGACGTCATCGTCTCAGCCATTCCTGCCACAAACCATTATACACAGCTGTAACAATTACTATATTCACACAATTATTGCTTTGAGATCCAACTTTTATTAGGGATCTCCCCTAAATCCCTTGTTCATTATTATTATTTAATTAGCAGATGCTTTTTATCCGGGATCTCCCCTAAATCCCTTGTTCATTATTATTATTTAATTAGCAGATGCTTTTATCCAAAGCGACTTACAGAAAATTATAAAACAAACAAACAAAATATAAAAGTATATAAATTACAATAAAAATGCAAAACAAACACAAATATACAATTTACACAAAATAAATATAAATAAAGGAAAATACAAAAAGATATATCAATTGGAATTTACAAATAAAAATGTAATAAGTGGGGTTTCAGAAGATGGCAGACATCAGTAAAAGACTGAACAGTCCTGAGAAAAACCGGTGGTTCCACCAGAGGGGGACAAGGGAAGAGAAGGAGCGAGCACTGGAGGAAGGAGGGTGAAGAGAAGGCATAACAGGTCGGCCAGTAAAGGATGAGCGGAGAGGACGAGAGGGAATTATTTTTTTGTTTATTTAGCAGACGCCTTTATCCAAGACGACTTACAGAGACTAGGATGTGTGAACTATGCATCAGCTGCAGAGTCACTTACAATGTCTCACCCGAAAAACGGAGCACAAGGAGGTTAAGTGACTTGCTCAGGGTGTCACACAGTGAGTCAATGAGTGATCCGGGATTTGAACTGGGGCCCTTTTCTTTAGCCACTGGAATATAAGAACTGTTTAGAAAGATACAGGGTATTAGTGCTGTATACACTTATATTAGTGTCGGGTACTTTACACAGTAGCAAAACTGTCAGAACCCGATGCAAACTTTTTTTTTTTTTTTATCTCTGAGGCAGATTTTGTAATATAAGTCACAGTGCTCTTTCCAATTCCAAAATATTGTGCTATTTTATTCCTGGTAACTCCCTTTTCCAAAAGTAAAAGTGTTTCCAACTTTTTCAATTGTAAACACAACTCGCTTTCACATCCCTGTAGCCATGTTGCAATAGTGCAGTACATGTGGGTGATGTTGCTGAAGAGCTTGATCATGGCAGATAAACTGTTAGGGCGGATATAGGACGGATTACTGTATTTATTGATTCAGGAAATAATTACAGTAGCCCAAAAGTGCAATTCAGTGTCATCTTAAACAGTGCAGGTGAATCTAAAAATGGGCAGCATCTTAAAAGGGTGGCAAATAGAAAAAAGCATGATTGCCCATTTTTATTAACGTCATGCTTTTTTATTTCCGTCATGCTTTTTTGTATTCGCCACTTTTGGGCCACTGTAATTATTTCCTGAATCACTTCCATGTTTCAGCCTTTTGCTTTCTGAAAAAACAGGATTGACCTTATCATTTTTTGTATATACTAAAGACTGCCCTCTATGGACACTTAATGTATTCAAACGAATGCACCAAAGCTTAATAAATGGCATAACTAAACCTAAAGTTAAATAATTTTAGGTTTTGTAATAGAAAATGTATTAGGTTAATTTAATGCCATTAACATTTGATGATGCCCTTTTCACATAGTTATTTAAATATCATTAAATCTTAAACATATCAAAGCCCACACATTCACAGTTGATACAAAAAAAGCATTTTAATGAGAGAAAATAAAAATGGATCAACTGGAGAGTCTTTAATAGCCCTGAAATTGATTGGGTTTTAGTTTTGTAAAATTGGCTAGGCAAAGTGTTATTTACATAAAAAATTGGTGTGGATTACAGAATGCAGTTAAACCTATTGTTGGGGCTATGGAGGCCAGCAAAGATGGAATCTGCGCTCTAGTATCCTAGAATCCTAGCTCTAAGCTTATTTGGTAAAGTTTGACTTTGTCAGGGATGTATGGGCTAGAGGTTGAACTCATGACGACAGAAAAAGTAATCTGACAAAAAAAAAGTGTTTTAGCTTTTTGATACAGCAGCTGTATAGGGCCACAGGTACATCACACTGTAGTTTGGTTAAAATTACTTCTAGTAGGAGTTACTTTTTTTAACACTGTAAGTTTTTATTATCTAGTTATTGTGAAAGCATGCGCGAATCATGAAAACAAATGCTTAAAAGCAAGTAAATATGTTTTCTACCATTGGGTGCATATTACTAATACATATCCTGTTGGTAACACAACATAAATACTTGAATCAACCTCCATTTGTAACCTTTGCAGAAGATTTCGAAACATATGAAATATAAATTGTCATTTATAATGGTCCTTTGTGTTGAGGTCTATGGGGACAATGCTGTTCTCCAGGAGACAAAGTAAATTGAAATGGTTTCTGTAGGGATTTCTCTCTGTACAAAGAAAATACATTTAAACTGACACTGTTCGTCTAATGATCTCCCTTATTATCTTTTATTGAACACAGAATGAGGTACATCCATCAAGGTTTTGCATCTTGTTCAGTCAACCAGTTGCAGCTTATACAATAGGAATTTAATTTGTTTTAATGGGGGGGGTAGGTTGGTTTGGATATGGGATCATTTTAGATGGTCAAACTTGTTGTAAATTTTATTTTATTTTTTAACGTAATGTTCCTTTGTGAAAGTGTTCTGAGGTACAGTACAAAACAAGGAAACGCTGTAGGAAATTCCAACAAATGTATTTCATTTAAACACTGACTGAAGTCGTTTGCATAAATGTGTCCCGCATTCATATACCAGATTAACATAGACATATGTTGTTGCCTATTATTTGAAAGTCGTAAAACATTATTTTCTTCTTGTAACAAACCATTGCAAACACGAGTCTCATTTGATTTGGTTTGTGAGATTGTTACATGCATACTGTACATGAAAAGACTGTACTCCTTAAGGGGAAAAAAATGGAATTTTCAGTAAAACCCCAGAGTTATGAACATCAAGCTTATGAACTGACCGGTCTATCGAACACCCCACTTTCAACCGGAAGTATGCATTCATTCACACATTAGTGCAATGCAGCCACATAGGCACTCCTATAAACGGTATGCTAGTCATGGAGAAGGCAAGGTTTTTTTCAAGCCAGAGGATGCTGAATGACTGAGCAAGCTGCACAAATGCATTTTGTTTAAAAACAAGCACTATGTTAACCCAGATTTTCTTGGACGTTTAAATCTGAGTTTTTGTTACAGTAATGATTTCAATGGTAACTTAAATGTAGCCTTTTCCATTTATAGTACTGTTTTAAAGACTTTAGAACTCTGCTGTATGCTTGTATTATTCACCAGATTGACGGTGTAAATAGTAGATGTACACATTTATCATAACGAGGACATTTATCATAACGAGAAGGGCCTTACCAGACAGTAAAGCCCTCTTATGGGGGTTCTATTGCTATTACAAAATGGATACGTTAAAAATGAATATTTAAAGTTTTTCTGTTCATTTTTTTTTCTTGATTTTATGCAGCACTAGTTTTTGTTGCTAATGAATACAAAGTTTTCCTCGTTATTCCATGAGTAATGCAGTTTGCTCAGAATTCCATCTGTTATCTGGTAGCCTTCACTCAGGCTAGATAATAGATAAATAGGACAGCAAGGAAAAAATACTATTCAGAAAGGTGTGTACAAGAACAGAGATTGTCTTTCATTAAGCAAAAAAAAAGGTAAAATACATGAATACTGTCTTTACGTATTTTCCAGCGGATTGTTTTGGATCTGTGATTAAACATAGTTTGATAGATAACATTTGAGATCCTTTAGATTAAAACCCTTGTATTGACCAATCAGGTTAAAGGAAATCTCCAATCCATTTTCTTATATAGTATTATACTCCTGTTCTGTTCAATATAAACATGATCATTTTGAAAAGGTCCCTCTTTTTGTTATATAACTAAACTAAAGCTTAATTTGAACCATTATCTTATTTCAACAAGCTTTTAGGGTGGTTCTCTGTTCTGATATTGAGTTATTATCATTTAATTATAAAAATCTGCCTTTACCTGACTTAGGGGTGGCTGACAGGTGAGTTGAAAGGTTATACTGTCACATTATTTGAATGGAATGAAGAAGACACCTAGTTTAATCTATGTGATTACCTAAAGTGATGCATCTCTCTTGTGTGGTAGATATGGGCAATTATAAAGAGCACACTGTGTCTAAAAGAATGTTAGAGTAAATAGCTTCAAATGCCATTTTACTTTTTTCTTTTTTTTTGTCCCTTACTATTTTAATGTGTTTGCAATCATCCTGAGTGGTTCTGGGTTCTGTTGCTCCAAAATGTAGTTCTTATCATTTTTCACTAAATCTGCCTTCACCAGCTCTTTCAAGTCTGTCACCTACTCCTACAGACAAAGAGCAGGTAGGGCTGGCAGATATGAATAATCACAAGCTCAAAACTGCTTTTTGTAAAAGATAAACAAAGTCATTCCAAACCTTGATCGCCCCACCCCTTTCCACAGCAGCCTGTATGTTGGGAGGTCTAACCTTCATTGCCTGGATCTGGTATGGCTTGGAAAAGAGGTAGCATCTTCTACTTCTTTCACATTCCACACCTGGACCACGGCAGGGCCAATGACAATAGAAAAGGAGTATTCATGCTGTAGCACTTTCTAAGAAAGTAGCTGAGAGAACATAGACTGTTTTGATAATGGATGCAGCATTTCACTATGTTACGGCCAGACGAATTTCTGCCTGTACGTGCGTATGGAGAGTGATAGCCGGGCCTCTGAACTGGCTCCTGTACTATAATAATGATGTCACTCATGGCAGATCACTTGACATTTCCTGCCTGATAAACCACAGCTCAGTACTTCACTAAGCCTTGGCATTAGTTTTTCTTTCACACCAGGCAGGGTACTAAAACTTTTCAGGAACTCGAAAGTGTAACTTGACCCTGACAGCAGGCACTAGACGAGGAAGAATGGGAGGACAGTTTCTGATGTCCAGAGCTTTTAAGATTAAGATGAGAGCATGGGTCAGGGTTACAGTTAAGATACAGTGGTATTCGATTGAGTGATAATCTGCTTATCCAGTGATAAGTATACATTGGATCTGTCTATCCTGAGTCACTGCTGCCTAGCAAAACACACAAGGGATGGATAACATTACACTTAATCACTTAGTGCCAACTGCCAGGATTAATGTGCCGCAACCTTCACAGTGAGATACATCTGGTGTGATGGATATTGCACTAATGGATCAAAAGAAGAATTGTACTATTACAGAAAGCTGCAACAAAGGTTAATACATCTTTTTGTCTGCTTACATCCATTTTTTTTTCGCTGGAGAAGCTAGAGATCATTCGTGACTGCTTTAGGGCTGAAGTTAATAGCAATTTGTTAAAAATGGAAGATATGACATTAATGATTTGCCTGGTATACAATAGTGCGATCACAGCTGATGTACATGCTGAAGTATGAAGAAATAGGATCCAGTGCCATCTAGTGAACAGCTAATTTGTATATTGTAATTCTGGTAATAAACTAGCTGTGCACTAGAGGGTACTGGTGCTTACTAATAAAAAGACACTTTGGCTGATCGAGCCTATGTTACATACATCTATGGCAGTGAACTAGAACTGAGAGCCGCTGCTGAAGAGATGCACTTAATAACAGACTTATATTAGGAAATATATCAGGAAATGCAATAAGCCACCCAGAACCACTGGAAACATCATAAAAAAGGCAAGGGGAGAGTAAAACAAAACAAGAAAATGTCATTTGATGCTGCTTTATAATTGTAAATCGATTATTTGGGCAAGTGTACAGTAGTATTACAAGCATATCACCTTATTCCCTGTTTCTCTTGTAGTGTCAACCTAATTAATGATTAATCTACCTAAAAAAAAACCTTTATACCCATTTATTACATTTAAATATTTTCTATCCGATCATATTTATGAAAAAAAGCAACAATGTTAGCTTTTGTTATATAAGAATGTATCTCTTCAGTAAAAAAAAAAAAAAAAATTCTGACCTTAAAGTGCTGGCTATGGTACTCTGTCATCTCCTTTTACAATTGTAAAGACTTCAATCAAGTCCCCTCTAATTCCTCTTTGTTCTCGGCAAAATAGATTCATATATTCAAAGATAATGTTAAATTCTAATAAATAATAATCTCCTAGAAATGATTCACCCCTTCTTACTTTCCACACTCCTACCTTGATAAAAACAGCTTCATTGTTCTTCTCTGTCCTTCTCTTCTCCAGCACCTTTGCTGTTTCCTCAGTACCTGGTATTGAGCCAGCAGTATCTGCCAGGGGAAAGGGCCTGCTTACAGTACTATACAAAAATAATGCATATACACATAGAGCATTGGTACAATACTAGCATCATTTTCTTTTTTTCTGTCTCCTTCAGCTACAGGGCTCATTCTTTCCTCATTTTGTGTGCCATTTGTCTTCTTAGCAGCCCCCGGACTGTCCATTGTAGCTACACTGGTGTCTTATGCCTAAAACCTGATTCCCGCTGATAACACTCTCACAAGGGTGAATAAAAGCAATGAGATAGTCATATTTTATTAATGGCTCACCCGTATGCATTTGGTGGATAATTGACTATTAACAGGTGAAAGGAATTGATAGGGGTGTCCTGTAAAACTCGGATGAGCTTTGAGGCTCCCTTGAGAAAGATATGCAGAACATATCGAAATGTTGGACAGTTGGCTCTTTGAGCTAATATATATATATATATATATATATATATATATATATATATATATATATATATATATATATATATATATACTGTATATATATATATATCACTCTTTATTTTATATAGCGCCTTTCATAGTGGACCACCATCACAAAGCGCTTTACAAGATGCAGTAACAACAAAAAAATCCATAATACTTTAAATACAGAGAAATGCATAATACATGACATACAGTAAAAAAAAATGCATAATACATTAAATACAGTGGAAAGTGCATAATTCATGATAGTAGCATAATACATGAAATAGTAGCAGCAACACAGCAGCTAATAGCAGAGATCAGCTTAAAGAGCATGGAAAGCAAGAGAGAACAGGTGGGTCTTGAGAGTTGACTTAAAGCGAGAGATGGTGGGAGTATCACACACCAAAGCTGGGACAGCGTTCCAAAGAGTCGTAGCCATGAAGCTAAACGAGCGTTCTCCAAGTGTGGTGCACTTTTGCTTGGGGATAACAAGCAGGCCAGAGTCAGAGGACCTCAGCTTGTGGGCAGGGACATAGCGGGTCAGCAGGCTGAGGAGGAACTCAGGACCTGTGTGATGAAGGGCACTGTAGGTGAGCAGGAGTGTTTTGAAAATAATCCTGAACTTTACAGGTAGCCAGTGCAGCTGGGCAAGACGGGGGGTGATGTGATCACATTTTTTAACATCTGGTAAGGATCCTGGCAGCGACATTCTGAACTAGCTGCAGTTTATGGTGTGTGCCGGGAGACCACCATATAGAGAGTTGCAGTAGTTGAGTCGAGAGGAGACAATTGCATGACAGAGTATCTTTGCATCTGGGAGGGAAAGGTAGGGATAGACTAGAGATGTTTCCAAGATGGTAGAAGGAAGATTTGACCACAGAGGAGATGTGGGCATCAAAGGAAAGGTTGCTGTCAAGAAGTACACCAAGGCTTCATACTGCGGGGGAAGGCAGCAACAGACAGTTTCCGAGGTTCAGGGCAGGTATATTTAGATTCTTAAGTTTTAGATCCTACTAGAAGTTCAGATTTGCTAGTGTTCAGCTGAAGAAAATTGGCAGACATCCAGGCCTCGATGTATTGAATGCAAGCCGAGAGCCGGACCATGACAGAGGGGCTACCAGGGTCGAGTTTTAAGTAGAGCTGGGTGTCGTCAGCTTAGGAGTGAAACATGAGGCTGTGCTGGCGGATGAGGTGACCCAAGGGAACCATGTAGATATTGAAGAAAAGGGGCCCAAGAACAGATCCTTGGGGGACACCACAAGTGACTGGGTTTGCAACGCCACTGCGTCCAGCATAGAAAACAGACTGGATTCATCCGGATAGGTAAGAGGACATCCAGGAGAGACAAGTTCCAGAGATTCCAGCATACTTCTGAAGGCGGTCAAGAAGAATGCCATGATTGGGCTCCCGAGTGGCGCATCCAGTAAAGGCGCTCCTAGTGCAGGATGCGCTCTATAGTCTGGACGTCTCGAGTTTCAGTCCAGGCTATTCCTTTGCCGACCGAGGACGGGAGCTTCCAGGGGGCGGCACTCAATTGGCTGAGCGCCACCCGGGGGGAGGGAGGGTTATGTTGGCCAGGGTGTCCTTGGCTCACCACGCACCAGCGACCCCTGTAGTCTGGCCGGGCGCCTGCGGGCTTGCTTGCTTGCTCTTGGGTTGTTGCATGGTGAGTCTGCAGTGTGAAAAAAAGCGGTTGGCTGACGGCACACGCTTCGGAGGACAGCGTGTGTTCGTCTTCGCCCTCCTGAGTCAGCGCAGGGGTGGTAGCTGTGAGCTGAGCCTAAAAATAATTGGCCATTTCCAAATTGGGGTGAAAATAATAAAAATAATTGGCAATTTATAAAAAAAAAAAGAAGAATGCCATGATCTATGGTGTAAGCGGCTGTTACGTCAAGGAGGACAAGCACAGAGGAGATCATTCACAATACGGGGCGGCAGTGTGGAGTAGTGGTTAGGGCTCATGTCGTGGGTTCAATCCCAGGTGGGGTACTTTACCTAGATTGCTCCAGTAAAACCCCAACTGTATAAATGGGTAATTGTATGTAAAAATAATGTGTAAAAAATAATGTAATTGTATGTAAAAAATAATGTGATATCTTGTAACTATTGTAAGTTGCCCTGGATAAGGGCATCTGCTAAGAAATAAATAATAATAATAAATAATAATAATAATCCGGAGCAGGGCAGTTTCAGTACTGTGGAGATTCAAGCAGATTGTTGTCTGTGAGATGTTTCATAAGCTAACTGGCTACAGCCCTTTTGAAAGTTTTTGAGAGAAAAGGGAGATTGGAGATGGGACGGAAATTAGATAAGTCAGCCAGGTCAAGGGAGGGTTTTTTGAGTACCGGCATAACTTTGGCAAGCTTAAGGGCAGCAGGAACCAAGCCAGAATCCAGGGATAGGTTGAGAGTGTGCATCATGGAGGGAGCAAGATCAGAAGCACATGGACAAGGTTAGTCGGCCAGGGGTCCAGGGGGCGTGTGGCAGTAGTTGATTTCAACAGTAAGCCGAAAACATCATCAATGGAGAGAAAAGGAGGAGAGGGCAGGAGGGGCAACCAGAGGAGCGTCAAGGTGGTCAAGTAGTAAACTGGGTTTGTGGTGGAAGAGCGTAGATAGACAAGAGAGGTAGGAAGAACAGGAGAAGGATCTGTCGGTGGCTGGATGTAGGATTTGGTCAATGGCCTTAAAGAGAACATTGGGTTTACCGTGTCCCATAGTTATGATTTCAGAGAAGTATTTCACCCTGGCCACGGCAAGCGCATGTCTGTAGCTCGCGAAATGGTCGGTCCAGATCTCTCTGTGAACCGTTAGTCCAGACGACCTCCACTTGCTCCCACTGCCCTTGGACTTGTGGCCCTTAGACTCCCACAGCTGACTGCCCTTGGACTTCTGGCCCTTAGACTGCCACAGCTCTGACTGCCCTTGGACTTGTGGCCCTTAGACTGCCACAGCTCTGACTGCCCTTGGACTTGTGGCCCTTGGACTGGCTGGCACTTAGAACGGCTGGCGTTCTAAGACACTGATTGCCACTTTATACTTTACACTGATTGCCGTTTACTTTACACTAAATTTGCATCAACCTCACAATTCAACACACCCCAACACAGTTTGGATCACTTAATTACTTTTTTAAATTTTTAATTTAAGTGCAGGCTGTTTACCTAAGCAAGCAACGATTTAAAAAAATAAACTACAACCCACTTACCCATTTCAACGCTGATTCAAACAACAATGCGAATTCCAGCCAGGGGAAGAAGCAGATACCACACGTGTTTGCTCTCAAAACTAAATAATTGCAGGGTTATAGCTGTCAATATGTATGCAGGACACCACAGAACTATATATATATATATATATATATATATATATATATATATATATATATATATATATATATATATACACTGAGTGTACAAAACATTAGGAACACCTGCTCTTTCCATGAAATAGACTGACAAGGTGAATCCAGGTGAAAGCTATGATCCCTTATTGATGTAACCTGTTAAATCCACTTCAATCAGTGTAGATGAAGGGGAGACAGGTTAAAGAAGGATTTTTAAGCCTTGACACAATTGAGACATGGATTGTGTATGTGTGTGTGGCAGAGTGGTTGCAGCGATGACGTCACGGACCAGAAACAGGAACCAAAACAAGGAATGTAATGGTGGAACTGAGCGCTACTGCGCTCAGCGTTTTATTAAATAAACCAAACAAACAAAAGGTTTAAACAGACAAGAAAACAATACAAAACAAAAAGGCGCGTTGGCCAAACAAATAAATATCATGCTGGTGTAAACCAGCACGCTTAGCAGTTATTTGTAAGTTTCGTTTTCTCTCTCCTCGCTCTCTCCGCTCTCACCCCTAATACACTCTCCTCCGAGGGTAGAGAGCTGCAGGTTTATATACAGTGACCATCTCCCTATTAGCAACAATTAATCAATGAATTAACTCGGGAGATGGTCACCGTCTGCACGAGTTTAGTAAGGATGCGTGACTGTCAGCTAGCTAAATAAATCACTAGCTGATCAGTCACGCATCCTCACGGGGTTTTTAAATTATATAATCAATAACAAATTCACGCCGCTTTGTTCTGCGCCGCAAACAAAAATACAAATAATAATACAAATATATATAGGGGCAGGACACTCCGCCACAGTGTGCCATTCAGAGGGTAAATGGGCAAGACAAAAGATTTAAGTGCCTTTTGAACGAGGTATGTTAGTAGGTGCCAGGCGCGCCAGTTTGAGTGTGTCAAGAACTGCAACGCTGCTGGGTTTTTCATGCTCAACAGTTTCCCGTGTGTATCAAGGATGGTCCACCACCCAAAGGACATCCAGCCAACGGCAGGCCAGTGGTCGGAAACGGCTCATTGATGAAAGAGGCCTAAGGAGGCTGACACGAATTGTGCAGAGCAACAGACGGGCTACAGTTAGTCAACTGACAGTCCAGTACAACATTGGTGCCGAAAGACCCATAAAAGAATGCACAACTCATCGTACCTTGACACGAATGGGGTATGGCAGCCGACGACCTAACAGAGTTCCACTTCTTTCAGCAAAACACAAGAAACTGTGGTTGCAGTGGGTTAAGGAACAAAAACACTGGACACTGGAGGATTGGAAAAACATTGCCTGGTCTGATGAATCCCGGTTCCTGCTGTTTCATGCTGATGGGAGGACTAGGGTATGGAGAAAACCACATGAGTACATGCATCCATCATGCCGCATGTCAACATTGCAGGCTGGTGGTGGTGTTGTGATGGTGTGGGGTGTGTTTTCATGGCACACATTGGGCCCCTTGATAAAAGTGGAGCAATGTTTGAATGCCACAGGATATCTGAACATCATTGCCAATCAGGAGAATCCCTTCATGGCAGCAGTGTATCCATCTGCTAATGGATTTTTTCAGCAGGATAATGCCCCATGCCACAAGGCTAGGATTGTCTAGGAATGGTTCCACAAACATGACAGTGAATTCAGCTTACTGCAGTGGCCTGCCCAGTCACCAGATATCAATCCAATTGAGCATCTGTGGGATGAGATGTATCGAGCTATTCGGAGTAGAGATCCACTACCAGCCAACTTGACACAACTGTGGGAACGATTGGAGTCAACATGGGCCAGCATCCCTGTGGAACACTTTCGACACATTGTAGAGTCCATGCCCCGACGAATTGAGGCTGTTCTGAGGGCAAAAGGGGGTGCAACTCAATATTAGGAAGGTGTTCCTAATGTTTTGTACACTCAGTGTATATATATATATATATATATATATATATATATATATATATATATATATATATATATATATATATATATATATATATACATATAAATAAAATCATTGATTTGAATAGAAACAATAACAAGTAGTCATGCCAAAAACCTATAAATACCTCCAATGTTTTGATTCAAACACATGCTCCCTGGAGAAAGATATGTACAACATATCTAAACGTTGGGCAGCTGGCTCTTTGAGCTAAAAAAAAATACATATATATATATATATATATATATATATATATATATATATATATTGCTAGTGTCCTTTGGTTATCAGACCATCGAAGAAATTTGTCCACTATCCTCCTCCTATGAAAAAAAAAAACTTTAATTATCCAGCCGCTTCATATGGCAGGTCATTAATAAAACCTGGTTATCTACGCACAACGCTGGGGAGTTTGGTTCTTATCTTCCTTATCTCATAAAATATTTGGGAAATTCTTTATAAGAAAAAAATCCAAGATGGTTCCCAGCAGATATTTAAAATGCTGCTACAAGATATTTATTGCCTTATAGAAAAGTTCCATCTGTGTGTTCTAACAACGAATACAACAGAATTACAAGGTTTACTTTAATAAACATTGACGGATCGAACCAACCTGCAAATGCAGATAAGGGTAACATCACTGAGAGGTTTAGTTATAGTGAATGTATATTTAAAGGGCTATAGGTTACATATGCATTACTTGAACTTTTACCACATACATCAATGACAAATAATAAAAAGGAATAGTCAATAATAACGCAGTAGACCAGCAAATGTACTTTGACTGCGCATATATTATTCCTGTGTGTATTTATTATATAAAATAAAATACTGAGGAATTTTAACCCTTTATCCATTACAACCTGCTTTTTTTCAGTAGCATCAGCGAAGTTATGTTTGCAAGCAGATTTTATAACTTATCAAATGCAACAATTCAGATTGTTTCATATGTTGTCAGAATTCTATATTTGGTTCCTATCTGACAGCGTCAATAGACAGCAAAAAAGGGATTTAATTTTTTTTCTGTAAAGATCATTAAATAACAGTGTAAACAAAAAAGCAGAAATCAATTAGATGCCTAATCACTACAGTAACACTTTACATTAAGTGTCTCTAATTACTTAATGTAAAGTACATTAAATACATGTGTACTTAAACATAATTATAATGTTATTATGCATAGTTACAATGTACATAATGTGTACGTTTGTTTTTTGTTTTTTTGCATGGAAACAGATAAGAAAATAGACAGTATAATTTGAAATGCATTAAGGTGAGTAATAAACTGACTCAATTGTGATTTAGCAGTAGGTTCAAACAATTTAACAGCAAATGCTGCAATTTTTCTGTATAATTCTGTGTAAATAAATTTAAAACTATAAAGGGGCAACAATATTAATCCAGAAATAGGATTTTTTTATGAGTTGTCTTTTGGTTGATAATAATAATAATAATAATAATAATAATAATAATAATAATAATAATAATAATAATAATAATAATAATAATAAAACAACAATACAATACAGATTTCACTTTTATAGCACTCTTTATGCAAGCATTCCAGGGCACTTTACAAAACAAATATATAATATATTATATAATATATAATCCAGCTACAAATAAACAGACCCAAACAAATAAGTTTTCAAACAGGATTTAAAAGATTTAATTGTGCTAGCATTCCTGATATGAATCAAGAGCAAGTTCCAAAGACGAGTGGCATTAAAACTAAATGCCCCGGCTCCAACAGAGTTCAAACGAATTTTAGGGATTGTCAGAAGATTAGCATTTTCTGATCTCAGGGACATATGGGGTCAGCATATCTTGAAGATAAGAAAGTCCAAGACCATGTAAGGCCTTATAGGTAATAATAATAATAATAATAATAATAATAATAATAATAATAATAATAATAATAATAATAAAAGCCAACAGGCTACAGTTGTAATTTTATTTTTGTATGCCATTCCACGGCATCTGGGGTCGCTGCGTGGAGTCCACTTGTTCCGCCAGAATACGCGTGTATTAGGCAATCATCAGCAATCATTCTCAGCTTGGTGAGTCATTGATCTTCCATTTATGGAAGAATATCCACACCTCCCATGGGTTGTTCGGACACGGTTGAGAGCGGTCAACTGTCGTCGGGGCAAGGAAAAACCATGCTGTTCCTTCGTAGGATTTATGATAAGGTCCTTGTTTGGGGCAGCACTGTTTTCCCACATCTTGCGCCATTGGGAGACGGGGTCCTTTCCGGACAACAGAAGAGTCGAGGCATGTGTCCTGAATGGCCGTCTCGACTTCAGACAGGAGGGTGGCGGGTATTTGATGTCGGTGTGAAAAGGGAGATCTGGATTTTCCAAGATCTTCTTATACTCCCAAAGTGTTGCAGCATCCCGTCGGATGTTCGATGGCAGGATATTCACGAGCACTGGCAGCCACGGCAGCGGTGTAGATTTTAGGGAGGCTCTTAATACACACAGCGCAACGTTGATTTGGGTATCAACGAGCCCAGTGTGAGAGCTGTTGCACCAAACAGGCGCGCAGTACTCTGCTGTAGAATGGACCAGGGCCTGTGTTGATATCCGAAGGTTCCCAGCATCGCATCCCCAGGAGGTCCTTACTAGCTTTTGGATGATGTTGACCCTGGATTTCCTTGCTGGTGGCTTCGAGGTGATGGCGATAGCTGAGAGTCCGGTCGAGGGCGACTCCGAGGTATCGGGGTTTGTGGTCATGGTTAAGGTGGACACCACAGAATTTGACCTTGAGTGGCCTCAAGGCTTTGATGTTGCTCAAATGGAAGGTGGACACTGATGTATTTCCTGCATTGGGCTTCAAATGCCATGCTTTGTAGTACTTCTCGAGTACTGTCAGGTCCGTCTCCAGGGTTCTCTCCGTTTCCTCCACGCAATGTCGACCGCATAAATGAATTTGCAAGACATTGTTGATGGAATGTCGCTGGTATAGATGCCTGAGCCAGGACGGACCCTTGTGGGATCCCGTTATTCAACCTCCATGTGTTTCTCTTTCGGTCACCAAGGTGCACGATTAAAGTTCAGTTGCTCAGCATTGCGGTGATCAGGCGGATTGTGGGGAGGCATCGGATGACATTTGCCAGCTTCAGCAGGAGACCCTTCTGCCACACAGTATTGTAAGCAGACAAAAGGTCAATGAATGCTGCTGCTGTTTTTAATTTCTACTGGTATCCGGCCTCAATGTGGCTGGTCAAATCCAGCCACATTGAGGCCGCAACAGTTTGCAACAGTTTTGACCGGCTCGGAACCCTGCCTGCTCGCTGGTGATCACTTCCTCAAGGATTGGGGTCAATCTTTCCAGGAGAATTCACTCCATCAGCTTTGAACAAGTTCGAAACTGGCTGGTCGGCATCTTTTCCCAGCTTCAGGATGCCGATGATCTTGGTGATCTTCCACTCCTTCAGGATTATGGCAGATGCATGGATGTTTGTGAAAAGTTCCGTCAGCCATCCGCACGCCTTCAGGCCCATGTTCTTGAGGAACTCTTGGTAAACAACACCAAGCCTGCTGCTTTGCCCGGCGAGGCCCTTGTCTACGTCGTCCACGGAGAATGGCGCCGACAAGGGGGAGGAGTGCCAGCTCTCCGATAAGGCGTTCTTTATGAACTTGCCGCCTGATGTTTTTGTCCATTGGTGCTTTGGAATTGCTGACCAGTTGTGCACTGACTGCATCTGGGCTTACTTGCGGTAGTTTGTAGGCCGCTAATGTGGCACCACCCAAGAGACGAAAGGGTCCCCATGCTTTGTGGCTTGACCTTGACCCTCAACCGTTTCACACCACCTCTTCCTTCTTTCAGAATTTAAAGACTCCAGAAGTGCCACCACTTTGTCTGGGTTTTTGTCTGCTTTGTAACACTGAAAGACCAGAAAGTGGTGAATGCTTTTCGGAAACCTCGTGCAAAGTTGTCCGTTGCGGCCTTTTGACAAGGCCCACGAACTGTCCAAAATTGGCCGGTGTTGGTGGGATTCGGCTGATGGTTTTCTTGACTGTTGCTGAATAACCCAACCAAACAGTGGGCTGAAAATTCCAGTGCGGTTTTGGTACAGATCGAATGACCGGTACTTGCAGGCCAATGTGGACCATGACGGGGCGAGGCTAGCTGTTCGGGAAACCATCTTGGACTGACCTGATGATGATGACAGTGGGAGGCCGTCCATGTCCCGTGATACGAAGGAGAGGTCCCGGGGTTAGCGCTTTCTTCATCGGGCTGACCTGAACATACCAGGTTCTTTGGCATCGTAGAGCAGGTGTCGGTCTTCAGCTGATGCCCACAATGTCAGCTGCTCTCCTGTTGCATCATTCTTTTTGTAGCCCCACGTGGTGTGGTGGCTATTGAAATCACCTACATGGATTGTAGGGTGGCTTGTTGGTGGTAGCGTTGAGCATGGCCGTTCTGTGGGTGGTGGCTTATACACGTTCACCACAGTAAGTGTGCAGATCTTGATAGCGATGGTGAACAGATTACTTGGATGGCGTCCTTCAGGTCGTGTTTGACGAAGGAGGCAAGTTCATGTTTTGGATGATGACTTGCTGTCACAAGGCAGTATCCGCTGATCTTCGAGCGGGAGCCTTCACTCACCAAGTGGGTTTCCTGCCGCTCCAGGACATTGATGTTTTCCATCCTCAGGAGCTTTGCAAGATAATTGCATTTGGTGCTCAATAATCCTTCCACATTGACCTGTATGATATACAGCGATGGACCTATTGAAAGGTTGGTTTATCCCTGAAAAGGGCAGTTTGCATTGTTGCCGTTGCTTTTCTGACTGGGAGATCGTTTTCATTTCTTCCCTATAATAATAATAATAGCATCAGTAATAAAACAAAAAAATGCGATGGATGCAGTAATTGTATCAATTAAATATGCAATTAAAACCAAGATTAACTAAGATTAATCGTGATTTTTTTTTTTTTTAATCGCATGACAGCCCAAATATATCTAGATAGATAGCTAGATATAGATATATCCCTTCGTACCATGTTACGTTTGTAATAGAAAAAATCATGACCAAGGGGTATATGAGTGACAGATTAATTGATTGATATACATTTATTTGAAATGTTATTCCACCTGGTCCTTAAATGCAGTAATTATTTGCCTTGGTGTATTCAAATAATGTGTCTTATTTGTGACTGTGTCTGTCTGTTTATTATTGACTCAGTTATGTTTTGTCAAATTTAAATTGAATGCAGATGTGAACTGAACATCCAAGCAAAGTATTTTAGGTTCTTCCCAGCACTGCTGGGCTGTATGAGAACCTGCACTATGTGATCTTGATTTACCTCTGAACAAAGATGCCAAACTGCACCAAATTGACAGTTTGCATTCAGTCATCGTCAAAGACTCTGAGTTCATGCAAGGCCATCCATCAACAATATTTCAAATTCCCTTCCACTTTTACAAAGTAGATTCATTATAACATTTGTAAACACAATTTGGCTTCAGTGGAAGCTAGCAATAAACAAAGAAGGGAAAGATTACATTAGAAAGCTGTCAAAACTACTCACAACTGTCTCTTATTAGCAGAGCTGTTGAAAGAATGTTTCCAAGCACTCTGAAACAGAAGCACGGTCAGCTGTGTTCTTAATCAAAGGGTTGCATTCAACTGGATATTGAATATAAAAGGTTGTGCTCATTCAAAACATTGTTTCATATGCATTCCTATGTCATTTAATTCTCAGAGGAACATGACGTGTGTTGAGGTACGAGTTAAAATGGACAGTTTTTATTTTTATTTTTCATTAAACACAAAAAAAACCTGGGCTCTTCAGAAGACCTCTGGGTATTTAAAGTTGCTTTGTTCTCTGCGTACCAGACAATCCCAGAGGAAACATCAGTAAAGTTATATTGTGGTTTGTTCTTTTTTTCTGCTATGTACTGTACAGTGCTTTGCGATACTTTTGTATAAAAAGCACTATATAAATGCAATAAATATAAATACATATAAATATACAGAAACGACTTTTTGCAGTCACAATGGCCAAAGTGTATTGGCATAGGTGTTTCAGTGATTATAATGCAGAGGTCTCATCAGAATCCCATAACAAATGGAATGCAGGCACCAAATTGGGAACTTAATCAGCCAACTCTGAATGTGTAGCTTCAAGTAATTAACAAATATTTCTATGAAACTGGTCAGCCTTTAAGTTACAAAGGCAATAGTGATGTTTAGGTAGCACCATTCAGTGCTGTCTTATTTTGTTTCATACAATTAAACCTAGCCCAAATGCTATATCCCCTTTAAGCTCTGGATTAAATTATGCATTGTCTTTGCATACAGAAAAAAGGACTGGACTGAAGGGCATATACAGTTAATAATAGCAATAAAATATTGTTGCAGGTAATTGCTATTGCATTTACCAAGTAACTCTGCCTGTTTAAGCTCCCCACTTTTTAATGACATAAAGAGGTGGATCTACAGGATATACCACCACTCTGTTACTATGTTAACTCTACAGGTGTTTTCTCTAGGGGTGAAGTATTGACCCTGTGAACATTATTACAAACAATTCATTTCCAGTAAAATATGGTCCTCTGAAAATAAGGTTTATTCATTTTGCAGACGTAGTATTCATGTCAGCCAATGTTTACATGATTAAAACAAATCCCTGAATGTCTTACCAATGATTCTGGTAGGCCAGAGTATATACTGTATATAAACCAAAAATGTTACATTCCCCCACTTAAAGTAATGGAGACAAGCTAAAATAATATTCCATATGACTCTTCAATTCATTATTGTGAATAAAAAAAAGAAAATGCCTGACTTGTAAACATAGACATGACAGTTGTTTAGTTTACAACTCACTGTTATTGACTGTGATCTGGTTTAGCTGTCTAACAGTGCTGGTCAAAGTATTAACAATAATAAAGGCTGTCTGGCTCTCAGGTGTTTAGTCAATTCAAATGAAGTAATCAATACCTTGTATTAATTATTCAGTGCCTGGCATATCTGTTGTGAGTAGTGTTCATGTTTAATGCCCCCTAATCTTTTTTTCATTATTATTATTATTATTATTATTATTATTATTATTATTATTATTATTATTATTATTATTATTAATCAAGGGAAAGATCAGTCTGCCCTCATTCCTACTGGGAACAGGCCTAGGATTACATCAAAGACAGCAGAATGAACACATTCCTTTGAGTTGTAAGCTAGTCGTGTTTAAGTACCTCTGAATACGTGTAGGCTTGTTTTAAATAAAGCAGCTGTATTCATGGGGTGGCATTTCTTGGAGGTTAGAGCCCAGTGGCAGATACTAATAGCAGCCGCCTCGTTTTAAATTAATAAGAACCCTCCCCACTGTTTTTGCATCCTTGAAGAGGCTCTGCACCCACCCCCCTTTGCATATTCATTTCATGTTAAATTGATGGATTAAATTATCCCAAGCTCAAAATCAATCCTGCACATATTCATTAGACTGGACCAAATCCCCTAGCGGGGATAAAGCGCAGAAAATGCATTTAGAGATGCTGATAAGGCCAGGCCCATTATATGTCATTTATAAAGAAAGAGGCAAAAAAGCTTTTGGAGACGCTCTATCAGCTATTAAACAGAGACATAGCATGCACAGAGAGATTGATGATTAGCATTTCCGTTCTTAGGGGGGGAAAAGGACTCTGTCTGGCTTGCCGTTAACCAGAGAAATGCCTGCATCTTTCTCTCACATAATTATTTCTGCTGCTTCATAGACAAATAAATGTCCAATGCAGGCTTGTATCCCTTTGTCTAGTGCTCTATGTAATCAGTAACAAGTGGACAACATCGCAGTCCTTATGTCGCAGTTTTAAACTTGCAATCTGCATGCAGGTCTTTAAAGGCGGAAATTGACGTGATTAAAAAAAGATCAGGTATTGCTTGTGTGTAACCGTTTCATTGTGATCACAAAATGTAACACACGTTTAGAACAACGTAGCGAACCTATACACCTATACACTGTGATCATTACATTAGAGTAGTGCATATAGTCATGAAATCATTACCAAGTACAATCTATAAAATCTGTAAATGTTATAATTAGTTGTTTTCTATTCTGTTTTGTAAATGATTTTAGGAACTTTAAATGAATACTTCTTATTCACAACATTTTTTTTTTTTTTTTTAATGAGCATAATTATGATGAATATAGCCAAGTTAGTACTGGTAAGCTTCTGCTCTATTAATTATAATTAGCCTCACTTAACTGCAGTGACTGCAGAAAACAATAAATGTTACAAGAATGTGGTCCCTATTATGAAAGCGCTGAGACAAGTCAATGGACATTTACTAATGCATATTAGAATATCAATCTGCTTATATGCAAATGATTTATTATTTTGGAGTAACACAAGGTAGCAACAGTAGACCATGACAAAACTGTCATAGAGGTGCTGTCCTATAGCATGTCTATATTGTTTCCACATTGGATTATGTGTGTCCTTGGGATGACATTACGAACAGCCAAATGCAAAAAATCCCCAGATATTGCAGGCACTCCATAGTAAATAACAGAATGATCAATGATTTGAAGGCTTTTAGCATCTAGGTTAATCTGCATTACAATACAATCATTTTCTCTGGTCAACTGAGTTTTGAACCATCTTTTGTGCTGTTTTTTTATTATTATTTATTGTTGTTTAAAATGAAAATTGGAAACTGTAAGTCATATATACATATATATATATATATATATATATATATATATATATATATATATATATATAAAATCAGAAAATAAATCATAGAACTGTCAACATCATTTCAGAAGGTACTGTAAATATATACAGTTGTATCTCACAATTTTCTCTCAGGGCTGGTATTTAAGGCATCGTTGTACAGAATTCAAAGTGTGTTGTTGGTACAATGTCTGTTATATTTAGATCTTATATAGCCTCAGTATTTCACACTACTGATATGATGCTGATGTGAGACTGACCTGAAGGTCACTAGTGTCACCTTTTTTAAGAACGTACATAATCTGAGATTGGCAATCTAGTGTTCAACAACCTCTTGACTCTCCACATATATTTTCTTTTTTTTATGCGCATACAGAAAGTGATGGTCTGTAAAAAAAAAAAAAGCACAGACGATTTTAAATGACTAACATTTTTGTTTCTTGTAATGCCAAATATCTCAATAATCGTGTTTGTGCATGTGACCATTTGACAGTAATGACTGTGCCCCAGCCAAGGGTGATGCATTCAGAATTGTAAAACACAAAAGACAAAATACATAAATCAATATAAAAACCCATATTTGAAAATGTAGAAACAACAACAACAAAACAAACAAACATCTGTGTTAGTGGAAGGATTTGGTTTTAAAATAAAATATTAGGTATAGTGATATTTTGTTAAAACTATGATAATGAAATGATGTAAGAGTGGTCAAAGTGAAAACTGTATTAACTTTGTTGGTGCTGCGTAAACACAAATGATTGTTCACTGGTACCTTTTGTAGCAGTTTAGCACAGTTTATAATATTGAGAGTTTTTACTTTTCACTTATGCTATGCCTTCACAAAACTTTACTACACTCTATTCTGCTTCTATACTATTTCATAGTTCACATTCAATGAAAGATAAAGGTTTTGATTTAAAAATGATATGCAATTACATATGTCAGGCCATGGTATAATAAACAAGGCTTTCTGGACACTTCATTTTTGTTAAAACATAGAAGGTGACTTCTTAGTACAAATCACTATAGTAGTTTGCTTCTCAATGCTCGTGTGGAGTCCTGGCTTAATAAGTCACTAAATGACAAGTGGTGTAGGATTCATATTATTTTAAACAACTTCTAGCATGCCTTTTCAGACAGGTCTATAATATCTAGCTATCAACAAACTACTGTACCAACCCCACCATTTTGTCTGTGCCAAATCCCAGGACATCTCTGCTGCATATTCTTCTCCTGTGCTGAGGTTTACAACACAAGAGCTCCACCAGTTGTCTCTGGGGGAGATTGCAGTCCAGCTTCTAAAGTAGAACTTCTTTTGTCACTAAAACTAGATCATTTTGAATGTTTCAAGAGATGCAGTGGCTTTCCTTTCACTGATTGTTTAAAAAGAAAAGTTAATCAGAAAAATGGTTTATATTTTTTTCTATTTTATTTCATTATATTTGATTCCATTTTATTTCATTGTATTTTATTCCTTTGAGCCATAATGATTTAAAAAGATTTCTTTAGTTAATTAGAAAACTCCCACTTAAAAGAGATTCCTCCCCTCCCCCCATAAAACTAAAGCACTTTGCTTAATATTGTAACATCGAAGAACCTTGACCCAAGGCTTGTGCTGCTTCTGTAAATCGAGAAAATATATGTAAGAAACTGACAACAGAATAATAATAATAGTTTGTAGTTCCCAATAAGACTGACACCTTAAACTGAACACTTGAGGCCTTGGTGTGGGCCTGTATTCATGTCACGTCGTTAAAACTGATGAACATTACATGACCAAAAGTAGTTTTGATGTCCTCTAAGAGCAAAGCAGGTGAGTGTAACAAACAGCAGAACAACTTAATTTTCCCAAGGAACAGAAGAAGCCTTTAGGCACAAAAAAAAAATAATTCCAGTACTTTGACATCTTAGTCATCACCACTGATGCTCATCAGATTAGATAAAACTGCATCTGTTTGATAGAACGGCTTCTTATAGCTTTAGCACACGTTTCAAGTCTAAGATGGATCATTTATAGCAATGCTGATGGACAAGAAGACAGCAAAGGGTATTTGCCTCCTGCCAAACATCATTTGGCATTAAAATATGGTTTAAACCCACCCAACCATGGAAAACAAGCCATTTGCTCCATCAAAGCAAGGCATTAGTTTAAGTTCTGCTCTTTTTGATCTTGCTTGTCAGGCAAGTCATCTTCTAACTGTTACTTTCTTCAGAGTTCCTCTCTAGTGCTCCACTGTCTGTTGACAAATGTTCAAACTGCCCTTTGAAGTTCAGTGTAATTAGGGTAAAGCAGCTTTGACAGACAGATTATGTTACATTAATTGTACATGTAGATAGCTTTTATATTGGGTAGTTGGCTAAGAATGGGACTTCATCTATATTGCTTGTCTTACAAATCATAATTAACATTCAAATACACAGAGCATTTTGTTCGGGAAACAAATTTGTGCATGTGTACTATGGTAAGAACATGGCAATGTGTAAGCTTTTCATAGTAAAACCATCTTTGTTGTTAGTTACAATGAGCTATTGATGCAGGCACATAATTACCGATATCTATAATTGTTATTAGATCTTTGTGCTGTGTACACATTACTGGCAAAACATCTAAAAAGAGAAAAATATTGAAAATAAAGTTATTTGTAAAACTTTTATGTTATAAAATGACATGCTAAAATGTATGTAACCCAGAAAACACAAGGTAAAAATGGCTTTAGCCCAAGGATTTTTCGATCAGATCAGAATTGCTTTCATACCTTAGTTGTCTTTGAACTTTACTTCTTGTGTGGAGGGCTGCGTGTGACAAAGTAACTAATGTATGAGTATTCTGCTCTTGTTTCTGTGTCTCCCAGGGATCTGTTAATGGTATATTTCTTAAGTAATGGTTGTTAAACTATTACTATTACTTGTTAAATTATAAGGTTAGCAGTATTCACAACTGTGAATACTACTAACCTTATAATAATAATAATAATAATAATAATAATAATAATAATAATAATAATAATAATAATTATTATTATTATTATTATTATTATTATTATTGTATTGGATGAGTAGAGAATTCCATGGTTATTATTTGCATCATGGTGAAATTATAAATATAGGCTTGTCGTAGTTCTAGGGGCAAGGCTCAGCTTGCTACGCTAACCCCATTGGGTCCCTAACCTATATAGTCCAGGCTCCCCTTCCACTACTTGCTCTGCAAGTCTTTCTTCTGAGTAGGTCGAAAGTAGCTACTGAATCGTAAACATGGATAATCTACGTGATGATTCTTATGTCTACAACCACCTCGATCTCCGAATTGTGTCCAGATCGTTCCTGCTTCTCAGCTTGAGCAGTCTGTTTCGATCTACCCCTTTTCTGATTTTGAAGCAAACCTTTTTCAATGTAGGGGACCACCTTGGTGTTTGGATTTCTCAACTCAGCAAGATCTTAAATGGCCAATTCTATAGCGCCATCTACCAAAGCCTCCTTTAAATCCGGCTGGGTAGCCTATATGTCTTTCTGTGCCGTGTCTTCAGTTTTACTGGCAGAATTCAAACTTAATCACATGCTTACCTTCATAACCTACTGCTATGATCATCGCCACTTATGCCTGGAAACCATTCGCCTTTTTCTTTCGGAGATACAATTCCACATCTGCCTATCCGGATCTCCATGCTCACCTCTTCTTCTCTGAGTTATCCAAGAAAAACGGAACCTCCACCAACCTTGAAATGCCTGCCCATGACATAAGACATTCTCCTTAAATTAATATAGATTCTAAGGAAGGGTTGCTTCACACCCTGTGAGGACATTTTAATGGAGTGCATGCTATCATGTTCTTTTTTGGATTCATGTGATGTGGAGAATTCACCTGTAACTCCATTAGTCATCTTCCCAAATCCGGATTATGCCTTCAAGATTGCATCAAAACAGGAAACATCTTTACCTTATACCTACAATCCTCAAAAACAGACTCCAAACGAGAGGGTAACCGTATTCAGTTCCACCAAACAAACTCTCCCTTATGTCCATATTCTGCTATCACTAAAAACTTAGCAGCATGACATCCATCTCTTTCTTCAGCACCTCTATTCATCTTGTATAACCAAGCACCAGTCACTCGTGAATGGCCTTCTGCCCACCTGTCTGTCGAACCTACTGTCAAAAGCTCAGTTACCAGCTTCTCAATACTCTGCCCACTCCCTCAGAATCGGAGCAGCTACAACGACTGCAAAAATTAACATTAACCAACATCTGATCAAAAAGCTTGGAAGATGGACATCATTTGCTGTAGAGTTCTAAACCAAGGGCCATATTACAAAAGCATCCTAAGTGACATTCTTATCTTATCTTCAGAGACAGAATGTCCTAACTACACGTTTAGGATAGTTGATATTACAGAAAATGCTCTCCTAACTTATTTTCCAGTCTTTCCTAGGTCATTTCCTAAGTTTCTTTCCTGACATTTAGGACTTGGTGGAACCTTTTCTATCTGTTGGTTAGAAAAAGAAAATTATTAGTTTGCAAGATCTGAACAAACCATGCAAAAAACTAAAGAATACATGATGCACATTTATTATTGTTGTTGTGCTTTAGATTTTAAGTTTTGTATTGCACAAATATTTCTGGGCATTTAGGTCTTATTATATACAGCATATTCTATAGTGAACCAAATTGATCCATTAACTAGTATATGTGTAACGTCTAGATCTATCCCCACCTCCCGAGGTGGTGGTTCGTGTTATGTACGGGACAGCATGGAGTTGGAGTTTGATGTACTCACAAGTTACTGTCTGTGATTATGATTATTGATATTTGAAACTTTACTGAGTAATAAGATGTGAAGTATTCTGTCTTGATTCTGTTGTGTTATTGTATTACACAGTGAGACGCTCCATTAAACTATAATCAGCGGCTCATGTGTAATGTAACTCAAAAAATACAAGTTTGGACTCTTTAATGTACAAAATTATATTACTGTACACACTTTCTTTCACACAGCAGGCACGAACATATCACAATACTGTTATTATTTTTAGCTTTACTTTAGCCTGTGAGATATTGTTGTGTGTTGGCATTCCTTATTAAAATAAAATGATATGACTGAAATTGAATAAGTATTTGTGCCAGGGCAATCGCCCTGCACAGGTGGGAATTAGTGTTGGTATAATTTCTATGTGGAAATGGGTTTATTGTGTGTCTTTTTGGAGTTGATTTGTGTGACTAAATTATTGTTTACAGACAGGCGCTCGATTGAGACTTGCTGCCTGTTAGGCTTAGTTGAGGGGAAGGGCAGCAAGTGATTGGCTGTGCTGGTCCTCAATCAGCAGGTGGGCGGGTCTTGACCGAGTGTCTGTCAATTTAAAAACATCCAGTGGAGATGTGGGCGACTGCAACGCCATGCTACAGAGGGTAACTGCGTATACTCAGGAGGAGAAAGAGTCCGCTCTGCAGGAACGACAGCTATGCAACCCTGAAACTGCAAGCGGTGCTTGTGAAGGCAGCAGAAGTTGTTGTATGAATACTGGCTCATAAGTAGGTTAGTTTAGGGGATAGTGATCCCAAGTAACATATAGCGAGGGTTACATAGTGTAGCCGGTTCCTGGAGCGGGATGCCCATAAGGCTAGCGCTCGTCCTGTGCGGCACCTTTTATTTGTAGCTTTTGTACTGTGTTTTATTTTACTTTTTGTACAGCTTGCTGTATGTGTCCTCTGTGCGTTATAATCGCTGGTAACGTCACACTAACCCGATATTGACTTTTTGTACTAATAAATCCTGCATGCTTGTGCTGGCGTTTCAACTACACCTCCCATGTCTCTCTGTATTGCTTAAGCAGTGGTTACCTACACACGTGACACGAGCACCCTGTCGCAGTATTGCTTAATTTTTATTTAAATAGTGGTATTTATTTGTTGTTGTTAACTAGATTTTATTGGAGATTTTTCTATGATCAAAACCTTATTCTCTTCCCAAGTAAAATTTAGAACTCTGCGTTTCTTTGCCACAACTGAAGCGAGTTTAGACGCCATAATTTAAAAACATGTATATTCTGGTGACACTTACCTGAAGCTCGAGCTGTGACCTGCACTATTCAGACTCGATCAGTTGTTTATGGATAAGATTGTCGCTAGATAGGATTTCCTTACTATGTTAGGATAGGATGAGACACTTAGGAAATTGTAGACACTGCTGACTTAGGAAATGCTTCTGTAATAGCAAGTTAGGACTTCAGTTTCAGACCTTAAAAATGCTCAAATCCATATGTCCATTATATAAAGCATTTTTATCAGGATCCACTTTTGGGGGGTTGATGCTCCATCACCCAGCCTTGGTTAACATCTGACCTATGTCAGAGGTTGCACCTCTATTTGAGGGTGGCTCCATCTGGACCATAAGGTGAAATCCTGGGACAAACAGTTTAACCATATCTTCTATATTTATTTTCTTAGATATTTTAATTGCACTGGAGGCGTATTTTTTCTAGAGGCGGAAGCATTCTTCCCAGGATCTACGTTTGGCGGTTGGTTGTCCTCCATCACTTGGCCTTGGTGACTTCTGATTGACGCCAGTGAGTTTCGATCTTTGAATTTATTATTGATCATTTTGTTAAATGAATATGTTCTTAATTTAAAAAAATGAATATCAGTGTCTTTCGTCTTTTGGCACCTTAATGTCTTCGTCACAAGCTTTTTATCAAAGTCAGTATTCATTGTGGAAATGTGTACTTGTTTGCCAATGAATGGTGATGATTCCCTGGGTATAGTGTGGGAATTTCAAAATTCAAAGCCCATGAATTTGAAGGCGCACAGAGAAATTTAAGAAATGCATTGAGGACGTTATAATTATTTGAAGAGACAACACATTGATGATTTGTGACTTTTTGACATCACATTACATACTTATGACTAATATTATATAAGACTATGAATCCCATAAAGGGCTTCTGATAACATTTAATTCAGTAAGCTATTAAACTGTCTGGCAGGCGAGTGTACATGGTTTCAAGAAAACCAATAGGAACAAATGTGCAATTTTTAAAAATCTTTTTAGGTGGTAGAGCGATATCATAGTTTAAGGACACTGAAAAATGAAACATTTAATTGTTCATCAAGAGAATGGCTATACGATAGACTAAGCATCATTCATTATTAAGAGTGTCCAATACTGTAATACTTCCATCAATAATAAAAGGATGTGGCCTAATGGACTGGAGGACAGAAATATTGAAAAACCCAACATGGCTATTCATTAACTAAGGGATGTAAGGTTCCCTTTGGATTACACAGGTGACCTTCAAAGAGCCCTGGGTTCAAATCTTGCTTGGGTCACAAAATAATTAGGTTGACTGAACATAATCCCTGTTGTACATTAAGCAGTTTAAAATGTATCATTGCTACAGTATATTACCTAAGGTGTAGAGCACAGGGTTCCAACTGGATAATATCTGAGACATAGTTAAGGTTATTATTCTATTGTTTGACATAGAAAAGCATGCCAGAGCCAGTAGCACATCATTATGGTTACTATTTACTGACACAGTAAATCTAGTGTGGAGGCATCCCTTAAATTTGAAGCCCCTCCATGCTTGGCTAGAAGTTCGGTGAGGCAGAGCTGTTATAACCTGTATGCTTTTAAAAACATTTTTTAAAATCATACCAATACAAAAATTTGATCAATACTGACCTCCATTTTAAAGATATTGTATAATCACACATGTGCTTTTACTTGGGAATGAGCTGGTTTCTAAGAAAATGCATTTACTCGTACGGTTTCATGTACAAACCCACATGCCTGTGTCTGAGTATTAGCACCCCTATAGCTGAAGATGAGTGTAAATGCAAGACATAGAGGCTAAAATGTTTTTGAAATCTGTATTACTGTACACCAGCATAGTAAGTTGTGACAGACAATAACATTTAAAACACCACATACAAACCATGTAATTGGATTCCTGACAGATTTTCTCTTTTTTCTTTCTCTTAAACTCTTTTCTAAAATAGTCCCTCATGTATAAGCCCACTCCCATTACATATGCTTGTGCGTCTATTTGTGTGATTATTGTCACCATACAGAGCTGTATTTCCTATAAACCTTTTTTTTTTAAAACATTTCAAAACTAAGGCATATGTAGCTGGTTCATGTTTGTTACATTAGTGTCACATGTGGTTGTTTATCCCACCAATTAAATAATTATGTGCTTATGTAACAGGGAGCAGACTGGGCACGAACCGAAGACCCCATGCACCGCAAGCAAGCATCTAAACCACAATGCAAAAGAGCCATGTTTGTTTGCATCTGTGGTTTTTAGAGCTTTTAACCTCATCTCATATCCTTGACGGGTCTGGACAGAATCTGTAATGGCAGTGTATCACACAGCACTGCCTGTTACACTAAGTACATAGATTTTTAGACTTTAGTTACTACAATATAGCAAAATGCAGTTAATGTCTGTATTTTGCTTTCCAGCCAGCTCAAGAAAGAGTTGATGTTACGTGTTAATTATTGAGCAACTGATGAAAGATCTCAGGAATATTGAATACGAAAATAATGTTTAGTAATCTTAATGGAATGGCAGTAGGATATGAAGGATCTATATTGGAAGTTACCAATACATTTGTACATGTCCATCTCATTGCTGTACAGTATGCATAATTTAGTTTGATCATAGTTCTATTTGTCCACATAACTAAACAATCCTGACAGAGTGTTCAAGAATTGGACAAGGAGACAGAACTTCCCTCTCAAACTCCAAAGATTGAATTTATGTCATAACTTTAACATTAATTAATGGAAGGATGTAGTAATATGCATCTGTTCTAATTAGATGTCATTCAGTGGATATTAGCAAAAACAAAAATTGGTATGTCTGAGAAACTGACAGCAATATAGAACTGGTGTATGTGTGTACAAGACACAAAGCTGTTATTTTTAAAACATAAATGATCAACTTTCTTTAGCACAATACATTTCATATTTTTTTGTGTGAAATATTATAAAACCGTTTCTGCCAAAACTACATGTAACATTTAGTGGATTCCCTTATGCCGACATTCACCAGACATTCTTAGAGGAGCCATTCAATTGATGTATATTCTTGGTACTGGCTGATAATCACAAGACCTAATTCTCCATGTAAACTTTGCTACAGTATGTACAGAAAATCTGAATAGAAACAGTTGGTACTAAGTCGTAAATTTAATGTGATGGTAAAGTAACTGTAGCAGTCTTCACTCCGTGGGACTGTTATTACGGATAGCCTCAGAATAACAAATGGCCTCCGGGTCAATTGACTGACTTCTTATCAAGCGTTTCACACTGGAGTGTATCTGTGCTCAGTGTCATCCAACACTCTGGCCTGTCAGTACTCTGGGAGTGATAATCCGTTGTTTTCTCTGCACTTTGTCACTGATTTGCATTCCATTCTGATTACACACTCAGCAGAAAGAGAAGCACATTTCTTAAAACATGTCCAAGCCTACAACGTATCAGAAAATTCATCAGGAAGCAAATGACCAAACAAGGAAAGGAGTTTGCAGTTAATCTAGTATCTTGTTGAATGGGGACAAATCGGGCATTTTTTTCTTACACACAAAGCTGGTTCCACTAGCTTGCATTCAAATCTCCCAAATGAAATATGTAACTTACAACAACATAATCAGATTTACCTCTGTGATGTTAAACATTATACTCTATATCAGAGGTGGCCAAATCGTGGCTCCCAGTAAAATGCTAGGTGACACTTTGCGGCTCGAATGAACTGAAGAAAGAATAATAGTGTTTTATTTTTGTTCTCTGTATTTATTTGTGCTAATTATTCTTTCTTCTCTCCCCTTCTCTCGCTTCTGTTTCTTTGAGCCCGCATGTTGTTCACTGCAAGGACATTTTGTCACTTTTTGGCATTTTGGCCTTTCTGGCAGCGTGCTGGTGCATGCGTATTTCGATTTCCTCAAGTGAAAGCCGGACGTGCAGTTGAAAGTGAATTTCATAATTCTGAATTAAGTGTTTGTTTGTTTTGTGGAGACAGTGGTATTTTGCAAACCATCCACGAGTAACAAATGAGGTTTTAAGCCAGAATGGGAGGAAGAGTTTGCTTTCACTGAACACAGTAGTAAACCTCTGTGTCTCATCTGCAACAAATCACTGAAGTTACACACTAGTCTGTACAAGGCGAGCAACTTCAAACTTCATTATGAATCAAATCACAACAGATTTTCATCTAGATTTCCTCCTGGATCAGACTTGAGAAACCTCTTTAAAAGCATGGCGCAGCAGTCAGCAGTTAGCTCCTTTCGCTGTTCAGTAAAGAAGCTGATGTAACGACTCAAGCCAGTTTTGTATGCTATGGAATATTGCTTGTGGCAAACGTCCTTATTCAGATTAATTAATCTCTTTATAAAATTGGTGTTGGTGCCAGACCAGAGAATGCATGTTTAAATGTTATACTGCAGGTCTAAAAATCATATATTTACATATCCTACGTCTCGCCATGATCAGGCACTATAATCCCTTTAAAAATAAATACAGTGCATTTGTTATCCACAAAGCTCTCAAAAGTATTTAATACACGCAGCAGTCATACAAACAAACAAAAAACGCTTATTTTGTTTGAAAACCGACCATTCTGATCTTCAAGGGAAGAGCTTGTCAAAAAGAATCCTTAAAGAAATGTGTTTTTAAGTAGTGTTTTTGGTGAAATCAGGGCATTTATTGTATTTTGCTTCATAATAACTGAATATATTTTATTTAAAGTGCATAATACATACAGCATAAATAGAAATAATGGAAATAGCATAGTTTTACATTTAAAGTTTAATACAGTGTAGCTCTACAGTACAACAAAAATGACACAGAAACTGTAAATGTTCTCCCTTGTTCTTGTGTTGAGACTGTGCAATTTGTGTTTTGCCTTATAACAAGAATACTAGTGTAGTGCATTATGGGGCAAATGGGAGCCATGACAGTACCACCTTATAACCTGTTCAGCAGTATAAAGTTGGGACACTACCCAGCTACAGGTATGGTAGTGATCACTGATACAAATACTGCAATAGAACATTTTTAAGTTTTAATATAATTGCTCTAGTGTGAAATCCAGTCATATCTTTTCTAATGCATTCCAACATCACTCACCAACACAACTGTTTCCATACCACACAATGTTGTTAATCTCAGAGTTAATACATCAAAATACATGCAATATTGTGTTCATCGTGGCATTTATGAATTAGTAGTTGCTGTTTAATATAAGGTAAAACCTGCTGTTTGTATCAAATTGTACAGCAGGTTGATAGTAAAGGTCAGAGTAAGTGACAACTGTTGTTTTGCCTCAAACCTTCAAAGCACAAGGTCTCTGCACACTCTACGATTGACATATCTTCTGCTCTGTTTCCTGTGCGAGAACGATTCTTCCCTGTTATCCTGGCTTACAATTTGTACATTTTTAGGCAGTTTAAAATTACAGTGTCCAGGTGTCTAGCAAAGACTTGTGTTGAAAGACAGGCATGCAAGGACACAGCCAAGCACTGTGTTTGACACAAAGATCTCCCTTGTTTTACATCTCAGAGCTGCAACAGCCAGGCTTCAGTAAAATGTGGCATGTGGACTCAAACTGTTCCTTTATCAAGGCTGGCTTACTTTTGTAATAAGAAATCTAGCAACGTGGTGACCCCTATTTACAGGACAATTGCAGAAACAGGGGCACCTTCAAAGACACCTGGCCAGCCATATTATCTTGAGGAATCTTTGAATGCCAATCATGCTACTGTGAAGTATTTACTGTATCTTCCTCAATACAAGAATGTGCTGTGCCCCAGTGTTTGTGGTGAACAAAATAAAATTGTTGTCCCCTTCCATTCATTACATAAGTCTTAAAGGTGCAGTTTTGAAAGAAACACATATTATTGCAAACATAATCTGATACTACTCCATGTTAAAAAAAAAAAATCAATAATAAAAAAAAAAACTGTTTGCAAACCATGCTTACTTACTTGGCTTATTTCTTGTCATTAACCAACCACCTGAATTTTTTTTTTTATCTCGACAGACCATACAATAAACAGTATAGCTGACTGAAAAATAAGCACATAAAAAAAAAATCACTATAATACTAAGAATAACCGTAGACTTACCTTTCTTTTTTTAATGCGATGAGTGTGCCCAGTTTGTGTGAGCAAAGTTACTTTAAAATTTGAGTTTTAAAGAACGGTTCTAGTTTAAATTTGCAGAGAGGAAAAAAAAACGGATTGGTTTATTTTTAAATTGGTTATTACAGCAGCAATTGATTTATGCAAATTAGTAATCTGTGAAGTTACAATACATCCATGAGGTTGATGTGCCAGTTGGAGCTACGAATCTCCAGCTATAATCTTTATTTATAAAATGGAATGTTTGGATGCTGCACGCTGATTGGCTTTTGAGGATTTTTTATCCTGCAGTTAAATAGTACAATGCATACCTGAACTTATTTTTGCCGAAGCGCAGTTCAATTAATACATTATCAATACACAACATATTAAACTTGCAATAAATACACATTGTTGTGAGAGGTCTTAAAGTTTATAAAAATGAGTGACATTCCTTTCATGATATTTGATCTTCTCGGAGGAATAACAGTAGACTAAAGGCTAGAATTACAAGAATCAAAACCTGAAAAAATAAAAATAAAAAAGCAACACAAAGATTTAACAAGCCAACTAACTACTTAATGAAATCGAAAACTAAAATTATTGGGCAGCTGGTGTTTTTATTTATTTGATGAAACATGAAGAAATGGTAATTGACTTAAAATGTTTTTCTTGAAAATGTAAACGGTCAGTTACAATAATTCTATACTTCAGTGCATAATTGAGGCTGGTTATGAATACTCAATTTTGTTATGTTAGCCTCCTTGCTGGTCTCAATCGCTCCATAAACAGTGCTGACATAAACCGCAATGATAGCCTGTTTGTGACCAAGCATTACAAATGCCAGTAATGTATTGTTTTATTGGCTTCTCCAGGTCAGCTGTAGTAATGCAGCAATAGTGAACTTAATGGTTATTTTCTATGAGAGGCATATCAACTGCCAATTGACAAACAAAGTTTTCCAGAAATGCCGTATGAACACCCATACTTTACGTAAGCATAACTTAACTGACTAAGTATAAACTAAAGTTGACGGAGAATCAAAACTGATATATGTAACATGAATTTAAATTTGAAAATATGATCCAATATATGATATTAAACATGTAAGAAACTAAATGTTATGAAAATTAATGAAAAAAAATATAATTTATTATTCAGGGGAATAAACTGGATGTATGTGAAATCTGCCATTCCCAAGGTTCAAACCCTTTTTTTTATTATTTGATAGCTTGTCCAAATGTATGTTCACTATTATTTTCTGTTGTGTCATCCATTCGACTGTAACATTGCTGCCTATCAAGTGGAAATTCTCTGAATTCTGCACTTTGGAGTCTGTTATTTTTTGGACCTGTGGTATATTATTGTCCATGCATTGTTTTATGCTGTTGTTGTGGGTTTTTTTTTTGTTTGTTTGTTTTTTAATGAAAACCTGCATGCTTTGTGATTTGTGACAGAAATTAATAATCTTGGGAATGTGTTTGTCGTGTTGTCTTTCGTGTAGAAATGATTGGGCTTTCAAAACTCAATTTCCCATAATTCCCTGTGGGAACTCAAAATAGGGAAGTGGGGGGCACAGGGATTATCCATAAGGCATAACCACAAAATGTAATTCATTTGTTTAAGGATTCTTGATTCTAAAACGTTTGGCAAGAAACAAGCATGGTCTGTATTAATACACTGGCTATAGGCCAATAAAGGAGAAATATGAGTCTGTCAATCTACATGATGAATTTCCTAAAGCAAAACAGTTAATATGTGTGTGTAAATACATTCTGAACAAGCTCACAATTGATTGACAAGCAACTGTGGCTAGTAAAACATTGTGTGGTCTAAAATAACACAAGTCAGGCTGTCAGTCACTAAGCCTTTACCCAGAGGGTGTAAAATAATGTAAAAACAGAAGCTTGGGCTTAAAGTCAGTTTTGTTCCTATCATCATGAGTCAAGTAATACCTGAAGAAATCCAATACATGTTAGAACAAATTGCAATGCCCACTGGTAAATGACACTATTATTTGTCATATGTGGCCGGTATGACCTAATCGATTGTGCATTGCTAGAAAACACCACAACATGACTAAAGGATTTAATGTGAAAGTTGCAGTGGCTAAGCTAAATGTCATTTGAGCTTGGCTAGATTTGTTTTAAAATAGCATATGAATGTGAAGCATTGTGTAGTCTGTTCTTATAAGGAATAACATTGTTGGATGATTTGTTATATATGTATAAAAGAGGTTACAGGTACAAAGACCCCACAGTGATTGAAACCCCTATAGAAAAATCATCAATGACTTGGAAAAAATATTTTCCAAGTCATTATTATTATTATTATTATTATTATTATTATTATTATTATTATTATTATCCAGCAGGGGATTTAACTAAATAGAATGTTTTGTTATTTTTTGCACTGCAGACAAGCTCATTCTGTGTGCAATTGGAAGTTGCCATCCTCAGTAACCCACTAGAGGGAGCTGCAATTAGTTTAATCCGGATTTGAGCAATTAAAATATTCTATTGAGCAATTATTCTATTGAGCAATATTGAGCAATTAAAATCATCCAATAACCATTGTTGGGGACCATTGCTAGAGGATCAATCACAATGTAACCGCATAGTTCAAATGGAGTATTTTGGAAATTAAAATGTTTAGACAGAAACTCTTTAGCTGTGTCTTAATTTGAAGTTTTCCTGTATGTTAGAACATCACAGACGTTAGTATGGTGTAGTAGCTTTTTAGTATTTGTTCATATAATACAAATTATGTTTTCTCTACATTTTTATTTTTAAAACCAAGTTAATTAGAAGATGGTAGAAATTACTGTGAAAATCCATACAAAATAACAGGTTGTCAAACATAACCATAATGTATTTAATTTACAAAACGGCTTTGGTTTTTAAGGTGCTACACAATTAACTTTTAAAAAATGAAACTAATATTTTATAAGCTTCCTCTCTGTCAATATGGTTGCAGACAAAATTGGCAACCTACGCTTATTATAGCATAATTCAAGGCAACAGATTAAGCATTTGGTTAACTTTAACCACTTTTTAATAAATCAAAAATACACAATTTCTAGTAATTTAACAAATAATATTTATCAAAAAACAAACAAACTTATTTCATTTAAAGTATCCGTTCATGACAAAAGTATTGGCACCCCAGCTTTTAGTATTTTGTGTGTCCTTTTGCTTTTATTTCAGTCACTTATGATAATTGTTAACCAGTATTGCATCTTGTTGGTGAAATCTGGGCCCATTCTGTCTTAGCCGGGTCCACACCTGAGCGATCAATTGCACAACTCAATTGCTCCCTAAATCGTGCAACTCAGTTGTGAGCAATTGCTGTATCCACATCTGAGTAATTACTTGTGCAACAAGGTTCCCGCATCTAAAAGTTTAATTTTTTTATGATAACCGAGGTGACAGGTTTTTTAAAAAATTTTATTCCATCTACAAGGTGAAGTAGTTTTATTTTGGTTTTGACAACTGAGTTGACATGTTGTTGTTTTTTTGTCCGTGTCTACAAGTTTAGAATTGTATTTATTTTATTTATTTTTTGACAACTGAGGTGGCACTTTTTTTGGTCAAGTCATAATGTGCCCAGTAATTAACAAGGAAGAGTTGGCTGTTATTATTTTTTCAACTGCTGTTATTTTAACTGCTATATTTCCTAACGAAAAAAACAGTGCCATGTAAAAGCTGGACAAAACCGTTTAATTTTACCGCCGACATTTTTAAAATTAGCGGTTCTTTATGACAGGATATGCAAGCCGTGCAGTCAGCATTATAAGAACCAATCAGAGTTCGCAAATTGCCACGTGATCGCCTATGTCTACAGAAGTTCAGGAGATTGCTTGGAAAGGAGAGCCCGGCTCTACTTTAAGCAACTGGTTTCGCAACTGGTTGCAGGGACCTCCACATATAAGCGACTCATTTGCATGCAACTAAGTTGCACAACTGATCGCTCAGGTGTGGATCCAGCTTTATAGATTTCCTTTAGCTCAGACAGATTGGATACACTATGCTTGGCTACAGCTTTTTTCAGATCAGTCTAACGCATGTGTATTTGATTGAGATCTGGTGATTGCAAAGGCCTTTCCAGACTTAACAATTTGCTTTGGGTTGTTGTATTAGAAGTTTACAATCAGTTTATGAGCAGATGGTATACATGGCTGCATTCATTTGATTATGAATGTCTCCAGTCCCTGAACTGCTAAAACACCCCCATATCATGATCAAACCACCTCCAAGTTTAACTATAGGTACAAGGTTTTCTTCATTGAAGGATTATTACTCTGATTGTGTATTTTGGTATTCCATATTTCTTTGATATTGTTTCATAGCCATTTCCTTTGTTGTAGTTTCTTACGAGTGCGTTTTATCACACGTGAATCCAACTCCTTTGTCTTGACCATCATCTTCTGTGCTGCCAAAACATTCTTCTTCAACAGATGTTGGAAATAATGACCTCTTTTTCTAGTTGTTAACTTAATAATGCAGCTTAGTTACTGTGTAATGGTTTTCAATCAATTAATATATATATATATATATATATATATATATATATATATATATATATATATATATATATATATGTATTAATTGCTTTACCAAGCAAAATGGTAAATATAACCAAAATAAACATTTACCAGTAAATCTCAAGAAGAACCAAGACCCCATTCACACTTGCAATTTAAGGCGGCCCAGGGCCGCCTCAGGGCCACCTTTTCTCATATGTGAATGCTCCAAAAAAAGAAAAGGCAGCCCAGGGCCGGCCCTGCAATCGGCCGGCCGGCCTTTACATATATATGAAAGCAAAGCAAACTTTTCGTATTACATGACCAATTTAGTTATGTCGCTCAGTACTCCCATACTCCCATTCTGCATCATACAACTTTAATTCTAAAAATATTAAATAAAATAAATCTAGCGGGTTAGTGTTCAGGTTGTTTCTTTCACATAATATATGAGCTGCAGTGCATTTAGTAACTATGCGATAAATATAAAAACTGCAGGATTGTGGATCTCAATAATGATCAATAATGCGGCGACTTGGCATATTCAGCATTGTTTATTTTGCACGCAATGATAAACATAGCTACAGAAGTGTGCGTCTTTACATTACAATGCCGATCATTTCCTTAGCGGCTTGCTTTGACAAATAAAATACTGTTCTCATCCACAAATATTAAGATCATTGATGCAGCATAACATTAAGGTAAAATAGTCAATAATTATAGGTTTTTTTTAAATATATACCATAAAATTGTTACTCTGCTGCATTGAAAAAAATATTAATAAGAAACATCTGCTACAAATCAAGGATTACTGTATATGCCAGTAGTTTTTCCATTCTGAGTGAAGGCCATAAAAAAAGCCATTTGCCACTTTTTCGCCTGCTTTTCAGTCACATATGTGAACGCACAAAGGCGCCTTAAACCGCAAACGTGAATGGGTTTGCAGACCTAAATATGCGGCAGCCCTGAAGAGGCCCTGGGGCAGCACAGTAGTGTGAATGGGGTCAAAGTGCCTTTGTCTCAGCAGAAAATGTGTAAGCAGAAGTAAATATATTGTTCTACATTAATGTTTTTGTTAATGGAACATTTTTACGCAGAAATACAGATTGTTCAACATCAATGTTTTTTGTTAATATAAAATGTGTACGCAGAAATAAATAGATTCTTCGACATGAATGATTATTTTATTAATTGACACATTATATGCAGGAATAAATAAATTCTTCGATGATATGCCTGTATTTACCAATACACTTCAGTAAAACGTAAGATTAACCGGTAAATGTAGCAATCTATTTCTTCATAATTTTGGACATTTACCACCTTATTTGGTAAATGTTAACATTTACCGGTAAAACTTAAGATTGACCAGATTCTGGCTTTTACCGTAACATAAGCCTGGCAAGTTATAGTTATTTATTTTTTAAATCAAGACTCAAGGAGCCAAGTCAGCCTTCAAAGGTAAAATTTATTCCTCATGCCACATTTTATTATTATTATTGTTTAAGAGCATTATTTTCCTTTTGTGGCACTGAAATTTTTGACAACATATATAATTTTATAACACTTAGGGTTCTGCTCTGTATTGCTGGGATGGTTGAAGACAAGCACATCCTGCCATATCTAATTTCTGGAGGAGGTACTCGATTGCAGGTAATGCGGATGCTACTGAGGTGAAGGAGAATGCAGTGCCATGGATTTCAGTTTCTTTACCGGCAAAGTGAACAAGTGCTTGAACAACAATTCTGCTTCTGAGACATGAAAAGGCATCCATGTCCCATGATAAGTAACTCATGAAAGACAGCCAGGTCAGCAGCAGCACTTCATTTCCTGTGTTGTTTCCTGTCACAGGAAGTGTCTTTATGTGAGCAGTTCAGCTGCTCCACAGCTTTTTGAGCGATGGTGTGTTATGTTCAGAAAGACAATTTTAAACAGATGTTTTGGCAATTTTATAAAGACAACATCTTGTGTTTTGGAAGAATCATGGGAGATCAGCATGGCTTCTGAATACTTCATTAGTCAGATATTCAAAATGTGATTCACACAGGCCAGTCTTTTAAACATACTGTTCATGCTTTTTTCAAAGTTGTCCAGTAGATGCATTTTTGGGAAGTATGTGTCCCAAAGCCAACATCTATGAAAGCATAATAACATCTCTCTTTAACATGCAACTCCAACTGCTCCAACCAGCGGTGTGATGGGCTGTATAGACCCTGCAGTGCTAAAACGGCAATCCAGGGCTGTTTAAAAGTTCATGTCCCATGTAAAAAGTGTGTGGATGTACAAGACAGCCTATAAAATAGATGTGTGCATACAAAACTGCTGTAGATGTGTATATATGGTGTTTAACTTTTGATCTGGCAGAAAGAGGGTTCAAATTGATTTTACTCTCCTTTTCATCCTCCTGAAGCAGCAGATCCTAACTGGAAAATGAGTCAAATTCACACACAAAGAAGGCTGTTGGACTACCTGTGCTGAAACAATGGGATTTGTGTTTAGAGGGACTGAATTCATTTAGTGTCACGTTAAGTGTGTGAATTACCAATCAACCCTGAAAAGAGTGATTGGTTGGCTACTTTAATAGCCAGTTTAAAGAGAAGAGTTATTCAAATTGGAAGGGCTTGGTTACAGAGGCTCTGTCTATGTGTTATATAAACCCTGAGCTGGACATTATACTTTGATCAGAGAAAGACATGTTAGTTTGCTTTTTTTTTGTAGTTTAAAATATTTTCTTTGATTTTTACTCTGGCAAAAAAAAGGAAAAAAAAGAAAATATGCGCAAAGCAGCGCTTGAAGCTCTATGAAAACACAAAAACTCATCTGATTACATTGGCCTTCCACACTGGGAAAGATATGTTTTTAATGGCAACACTAGCTAAATGGAAAGCTGTATGATTATTTTATTGTAATAAATGTACTGATATGTCATTATTCTAGTGGAATCCTAACCAGGAGATTTTTTTTTACTGCTTGTACTCAGTTAGACATTATATTTCTTAAACCAATCTTCTGAAAACCAATCTGAGACCTGCTCCAAGACGGACTGATCTCTGAAGCTTGTCTGAATTGGATTTGGAATTTGAACACAATGATTTTCAATCACAGCAGGCACTATAGTAGTATTTTATTAGTAAATCTAGCAAGAAAAATGCAGACTAGCATATTGGCTAAGGCCATCTTAATGTGTATTGTACAAAACATTTGTGTAATTGACATTTCTTTTACCTGATCATTTTATGAATGAGTGTTTAAAGTTGTATTGTTTTGAAGAGTAAATAGCAAATAGAGATTGATGTTAATAATGTAAAATAGTAATATTACTGCATGTGAGAAAATCTAATCTTGCACTCCAATAACAGTCTGAAAATGCTGTTCATTTCATATCTTTATAAAAAAAAATCCTGTTTGAGTACATTCTGTTTTCAATTTTTTTATTGACAACATGTCTGGAAATTGCTAGCCTCTTAATTACATACTGTATCGTGAATATATCTGCGGTAATATATCTGGAAAACTGCTTAACGTAGCTCAGTCCTTTAAACCTTGGGATTAGTCTAGACACTCAAAGTGCAGTCTCACTAGTGCATTATACAGTCTCATCATAACCTCCTTGGATTTGTTTGCCTTTTTGACTGCTTCCCCACACTCTGTCGGTCTGGTTGCTGACAGCAATGAGTCTCTTGTTCTAGTTCTGTCCCCTCCATTTGGTATTTGGATCTTTCATTTTTATGACAGGCATGTAAAACTTTACATTTGTTGACTTAATTTACCCAGTTCTGTATGCGATCAAAATCTTTTTGAATTTTCTGAGTGGCTGAAGGCGTGTCGGCAACACCCCCAAGCTTTGTGTCATCTGCCAATTTAACAAACGTGTTACACTCCGATTAAAGTCGCTGATGTGCAATAGATACAAAACCTTAGTAGTCCAGGATGGAGCCCTGCGGCACCCCACAGGTAGAGGTTCCCCTCTTACATGTACTCTCTGCTTCCTGTGTATGTTGTAACCAGTTTTGTGTACATGTGCATGTACTAACATGACTTACCATAAGTTATTGAGAATATCTGTGGATATTTCTGTCTGTCCGTACATTCTTCCATCTGTATGGTCAGCAACTCAGAGATATTCTCCTTCATGTTACAGAATCAGAAGCACCATTTCTGTATGTGGGGAGGCGCACTGCTTCTCTGCAGTCCTTTTTTTCTCAAGGTTGCCATAAAGCAGTATGGTTTGAATAATACTTGTTAGAGAAGGTCATAAATATTAATCGCTCCCTGCCAGCAATCACAGGTGTGGTCATTCCCTAATTAAGAAATTGGTGCTAATTGGAGTGAAAACACCTGTGATTGCTGGCAGGGATAAATTTAACCCCATCCCTGCAACCTTACATTCCCACACACATACACACACACACACACACACACACTATTTACAGCAGCAGGGCTTCTGTCTGCAACAGTCTTACATAATGAAAAAAAAGATAAAACAACATCAAACACATAAGTCTCTGTTTCCATGAATTATCTGGAGGAGTGTTGCTTTAAAAACAAAACATAAAGAAAACATGGAAAAAAAACTAAAATGGTGTTTAATATAACATTTCTAATATTTTATTCTTTAAAATGTCATACGGATTGATTTTATATGAGTATTACAATTTTAATCATTGGTGTAGAACTAGATGTTAAAATGCATTGCCCAGGGGCTATAATGAAATTGGACAAGAGCTGGAAAATTGTGTATTTACTTGAAACAAGTGTTAGGTGAGTGTTTACTTCATGTTTGTAAATTACATTTTCTTTCTTTTTTAATTTCATCGCTGTTGATACAGGAGGGGGGGAGGGGAGGGAAGGGGGCTGGGGGTCTTTTCCCAGTGTTCCCTCCTACCATTAACTTCATCTTTCCAATTCCCCCAAAATGCAAATGTCACGACCGGATATGGCCTGCCCATGGGGCGATTTGACAATGCTATCTCAATCTAAATTAAAATGAAATCGGAGCACAACTTTGTGACAGACGCTTGCTCTGACACTTGCAATTACAAAATATATATCAGGAACATGATTGCTGAACACCTAAGAAATTGAGTTTAATCAGAAACATGGAGTTTTTGGCCACACATTTCTAATTTTGCAGCCTAATATACCTTCATGTTTTTATGTTACGATAATTTGGAACACTGGTATCTAGCTTTAGGCAAATAAACTGCAAGATTGGTATTCTGCGCCAGTACGTGAAATTATTGCATTAAGATACAGGGAACTCATTTTTTTTATTTTTTTATTTTCTTGCGCATTTACAGTTTGTCTCATAATAGTCTGAGGGATTCCTGCCTTCCTTTGCCCCCAGAAAGGTTTCTCTTGTATAAAAAAAGAAAGAAAAAAACATACTAATACACCTTTTTCAATGCTTTAATATCCTTGCAATACCTCTTGAAATACCTCTCTGGTGCTATTGACCCCCTCTTGTTCAATTTATGTCATCTTCCATGGGCATTATTCATGTCAATGTTTTCACTCAGAATGACTTATTTGATTTAAAAACATCAGTTTACTAGAGCAGGGGTCTCCAATCCTAGTACTGGAGAGCCGGTGTCCCTCTGGTTTTTGTTTCAACTGTACCCTAAATTACTTAATTGGACCAATTAAGTGCATATTAGAAGCTTAATTAGTCCAATTAAGTAATTCAACATTGAGGCTGTGTGTCCAGTGGTTAAAGAAAAGGGCTTATAACCAGGAGGTCCCCGGTTCAAATCCCACCTCAGCCACTGACTCATTGTGTGACCCTGAGCAAGTCACTTAACCTCCTTGTGCTCTGTCTTTTGGGTGAGACGTAGTTGTAAGTGACTCTGCAGCTGATGCATAGTTCACACACCCTAGTCTCTGTAAGTCGCCTTGGATAAAGGCGTCTGCTAAATAAACAAATAATAATAATAATAATAATAATAATAATAATAATAATAATAATAATAATAATAATAATTTAGGGTACAGTTGGAACAAAAACCAGGAGGGACACCGGCCCTCCAGGACCAGGACTGGAGATCCCTGTACTAGAGGATAAAAACAGTTGACTGAAGCTTCTGACTGAAGGTTGACATGAACGTACTGTAGGAGTTCATACCTTAGTCCAAAGTTTGCTTAACTTTTGGTGATGGTAGCAATGATTTTTCTATCAATCAAATTAGATTTTAGAGTTTCGTGCCTAAACCTTTGTGGTACTATTTTGGAATACAATGTGAGTTGAAAAGCCTGAACTGTCCCATACTGTCCTAGTGTACATGGAGTCATATGATAACCCTAACCCAGGGGTGGGCAATTCTGATCCTGGAGGACCGGTGTCCCTCCTGGCTTTTGTTCCAACTATGCTCTAAATTACTTAATTAGACCAATAATTGGTAATAATTGGTCCAATTAAGGCAAAGTTGGAACAAAAGCCAGGAGGGACCCCTGCGCTAATCAATGAAGAACCACATACTCTAAAACAGTTGTACTCAACTCTGGCCATCGATAGCTATTCCAGTCCTGGTCTTTATTCCAACCAGGTCCCAAATTAGTTAATTGCCTCTTAGCCGCTTCAATTACATTACAACCTGCTTGGAGTAAGAACCTGGACTGGATTGGACCTCGAAAGCCAGCGCTGAGTACCACTGCTCTAAAAGATAAGTAATTTAATAATATTTAATAATAGTATTTTGTGAGCCCCTGAAAAATAATAACTCAATATTGGAGCAACCACTGAGATTGGAGGGAAGGTTCTTGTTCTTTAGATGTCAGTTATACACCCTACTAAGGTGCTGGTATGCCATATAAGCATATTCCAAGTTCTTATTTTTTTGTGAGGTACTGTCCTATAAGACAATATTATTAAAGAAGGTGGACATGTTTCTCTTCAACAAATACCCAGCAGCATAGCAAGACATTGTAGATGCACAATTAGTCATGTTTTCAAATATGTTATACAAACTACAATAAATCAAGCACAGAATTACCAGGCGGCAGAACTGAGTCATTGACAAAGAGCTTTTTACAGTAGTTGCTTTGTAAACCCCAGTAGATGGCACCAATAGTACATTGGAAGATCTAACTTTGAATATTGAATATTTACACTCCTCTCCTAAAAATTTTTTAAAAAACCACATTACAGAAATCAATATACGGTCATATGTTTTTAATACAATTAAATGATAAATAAATATATTTAAAAAAATATATTTTCCAATATAATTGTAGTATGTTTTTAATGTATTTTGTAATACAATACATTATACTACAATATACTACAATATATTTTATAATATGCACATTATTGCCATTTTTATGCATAAATATATTCTTTGATAATGCATGCAGAATGTATTAACAACAAATAACTCTCTAAGGGGCTGATGTAAGGGTAGGCGTAGTGCAAAAAATTGCGGCTGCAAAATCCAAATTGCAGAGCGGCCAGGCAATTATTTTACACACTGCGGCCTATGTAAGATTAAGAGCAATGCAAATTACTCAACACGCACAAACAATGAGCTGCAATCATGATAAGGAGGGTCGCAATGAGCGCCGCCTGTGCATCGGGCTATTTAGCAGCTGCACTTACAGGCCAGAGGTGAGGTGAGTTAGGAGTACAGAGAGCAGTAGGTGCTGTATGAGATTTGTGGAGCACGAAAATCAAACCAAACAAAAAAAATATGTCAGAGGAAGGGAAGCAAAGTCCCCTTGGCACACGGAAAATAAAATAAAAGTTTTCTGAGGAGGAGCTGAGAGTCCTTACGGCTGAGGTCACTGCATGTAATTGAGTTACTTGGAAAAGCCTCAGCCAACATCAGTTATGCTACCAAAGAGGCCATATGGTCCTCTATAGTGGAGAAAGTCAATGCTGTTGGTGTTACCAGGAGGACAGTCAACCAGGTGATGAAAAGGTGAAATTCAGCTATTAGGTCTAGAATGATCTTCGGAGTGAGACGATAACGCCTTACCACCGCATCCCCCGGCATCCCAAACAAGTGATCTGGTCTTTTCCGTCTTGCCCTTCTCCTCCGAAGGTTTTCCTGCCTGTCCTCAACAAAAGCCAAGCATCACCGCTTCAGGAAGTGTACCACAGCAGCCCAATGACAGGTCTCTGAAGATGCGTGGTTTTATACAGCTCTTAATTACTCGCTTCTACAATGGTTTGCACCTTGTAAGAGGAGGTGCAAAGTTTTTGGAGGGTCAGCAATTGTCCAAGTGCAAGCATTCTAGATTTAAATATCATGTAAATGGATTAATGATGGCAAAATGCTAATTTGATAGTGGGTGCAAAACGGCAGGTGAAAACCATTACATTCGTCGCATTTTTTGTGGCTGCTAAGTCCCACTTTACGGCCGCTAAACACGCTTTGCGCGTGCAAAACTCAGTTTTTGGCCACAATATGGGTGTTTTGCAGCCGCAAATCACTTTGCACATATCTTTACATCAGCCCCTAAGATTGTTATCTTAGTAAAAGACACGAAAAGGCTGTTCCCTGAACAGGAAACACCCAGAGCCAAGCTCACATGGAGATTGTTAGCTCTTTTTAAACAACCAAGTGGCACAGCAAGACAACTCTCTAAGGAGGAGACTGCCTGAAGCTTAGCTTGAGTGGGAAAATGGCACCCAAATCGTACACGTACAGTACCTTTATGATTACAAAATGCCCAGCACCCACCCCCAATCCCTATAGCAGACCTGCTACAACATGCTAATCAATTACTCCTAAAGCAAACTTGCTATGACCTGCTTCTGACATCATCATTTGCATATATATGGAGATCTGTAATATGTTTATTACCAGTTGTTATGACAGTTTTTAATATTCTATATATATTGTAGCGATCTCGGTTAACACAGGCAGGCGCATCACACAGGGCGAGGCAATCCACACACAGACGGAGGGCGGGCGCGAACCCAGTACCTCTCGCACTAAAGTATAGGGCTGATGCCACTGTACAAAAGAGCCGGCTCCTTTGCAAGCAGCGTAAATTGGGCTTATGTCTGCGTGTGTGATTACGTCACCTACCAGCCCTGCTGCTGCCTACCGCCATGCACGCAACAATTTATATATATATACACACACACACACACACGCACACACACACATATATATATTATTATTATTTGTATATATATTTTTAGTAATCCATAAGCTTATTGTGGCAGCAATATCCAATTAAAAAACTAATAAATACAAAATAAATAAATAATAATAATAATAAATGAATTACAGTCTGGAGTGTGTTTTACATTTAGAAAATGTAAATTGTAAAAAAAAAATTTAAAAAAAATCTAACAAAATGAAGAGACAGCAGTGACCAAACCCTACAGAAACATCAACACACATATGGAAGTTTGCTACACAATCCAATCACTGGAAATCGCCAAGCCCTTTTATAAACGTACAGTATTCATTTCAAAGTTGTGCATGTGTAGGAGTGGAAGACTATCATCAGTCATCAGCTTTTGTTAAATCATGCTATTGGATCCCCCTTGGCAGACAACTATACCAATGATGCCATTGGGCAGGAATTGAATGTTCTGCTGGAGATCTGTCAAAACATAATCAAAGTGTGATAGAAGCCCTCATTGATTTAAGGTCTTTACAACAGCAACCACTAGTGGTGTTTGATGGAACCGAATTGCTAACAGTGTGTATTCCTTTTCTACAGCAGTTCCGTACCAGCTACAGCAGGCATAATAAATGTTGTCTTTAAAACAGATGTTCAAATCGTTCAGACTGGGATCAATACAAAGCATAGTGTATGCATTTAGTTTGGCCAGAAGATGGCATTGTAATGCTATGGTTTGATTGGAAATCTAGTGTATCAGCTCTAGGCAATTAACTTATTTTCAAGGGCCTAAGTTTTGCTTTTGGTTTTAGCTAATAGGCTTAGCGATAATTAACAACATTAACAATTGGATGCATTTATTACACTGCTCAATGTCAAAAAGTCCACTAAACATATCATTGCTTTTTAATAAAGGTTGTCATCTGAGCTCACACAGAGACTTGCCAAGCTGGGTAGTTAAGTGTGTCACTAAAGTTGACATGAAGTTGACATGCTGCTCAAAACTTGTAGTGACAGATCATCCCTGCAGCAAAGGTAATTATATTCCAAACCTAATGAATGGACAATGTTATAGATAAACACAGTATTACAGTAAAAACCTGTACGAGTGGTCAGTTTAAACCTGTACGAGTGGTCAGTTTAAACCTGTAATGCAGTGGTCAGTTTATTTTTTGTTTGTTAATATTCTTTAATGCAACTGAATGAGAGGAACCTTAAATCAACCAACTATCATACGCATCTACAAAACGTAAGTCCTTTAGATGTTTCAAACAGATAACATTTTTCTAATTATTAGTAGTAGTCGTAGTAGTAGTTGTTGAAGTAGTTGAAGTAATATGGTATTCATTTTTTTGTTGTTGTTTTTTTTTTACTTTAAATCAATAACTTGGGCAGGTAAAGTTGCAGACTTCATGTTGATATTAATTTATTGTGACTGACATTTCTTTATTTTGATGCTTTGGCATGTATATTCAAGCATGGTACATATACCTGAATGTACTGTCATTTGGAATGTCTGTCTATTATGGTACAAACATTGAACACTTATACCTCTATTTTTCTAATATTACTTTTTAGTGCTCTATCTCCACATCACTCACTGGCTACATTCTAAAATGTGCTGTGGTATACTGCGGTAAAAGCATTCCAAATTGTAGTGCAGCATAGTAAAACTGCAGGCAAGCATGCTGTGACAGGGAGAATGCATGTAAAAATACGATGTAAAAAAGCAACTGCATTACCTAGGCAAGCGACAAGAGGAAACGTGATTGCCAGCTGTTAGCAGTTAAAGATTAAGTAGCGGGGTTCCGACAAATACAGCGGTACACGTATCCATGTGTTGCTACAACTGTTTAAATAACGTACCTGTAATTTTTCTTTTCATTGTTACATCCTGACAACTTTAAAGTCTATTTCAAAGCTCTTTTCAAAATGTCAGCTCTAGTGCACTGATAGTGGAAGGATTATTACGCACGTTGTCAAACAGGTAACACAGCAATAACGATCCATGATATGATATGGAACATAAAAGCCAGAGCAGTTGTTATGGGTTTTTTTTTTTGTTTTGTTTTTTTTTTGTTTGTTTTTTTAATCACTCTTCCTGCAGTGATTTAGAGGACAGATCTCAAACTCCAGTGCACTAGAGCGGCCATTTTGAAAAGAGCATTGAAACAGATTTTAAAGTTATAAGTGTAAAAGTCGTCAGGATGTTAACAATGAAAGAAAAATTACAGTTACATTTTTTTAAACAGTTGTAGCAACACGTGGGGACCCCAGTTAGGTAGTGATTGGTCCAAGAGACCACATTTATTTTCTAGATTTTTTGTTTTATTTTTTGGTGATGTTTTTGAAAGCATATGTGTATTTGTTGTGTTTCATAAAAACTGGTATATTATTTGTTTAAAAAAACAAACAAACTGGTAACTCATTCAGTGATTTTGAAGACAAATCCTGCATTTGTATGTTTTATGGCAAACCCTAGATATACCCTGTGTCACATGGTAAATCATACCTTAAAGTAAAGCATTGCAAAAATTGGTAAAGTACCATAAGTACACAGTATGGTAATGTGCACAATGTCAATGTTAAGGTATTAATATTATTAGACTTTTGCACTGCTTCATGTTCAGAGTGAACACTGATTTTTTTGTTGTTTTTCAATTGCCCAGTTTATATTTTATTTCTCTATTCTGTACAGATGAGTTATTTTTATGCTGTATGGGGCATATGTATTACTAACACAGCTGGTTTCTAAAAGGTCAGTGCAGTTTTTTAGCAACTAATTCAAGGAATAGACTACAGTTCTCCCAATTTTTAATGGAATGCCAGACAACTCAAAAAACTGTCATTGTTTTTTTTGAGAGACAGGTTTCAGACAGTAGAAAGAGGATAGGAATTTGTTAGATTGCGCAATTATATGTTTGTAGTGCCTTTCAAATAATTAGATTCTTTACGTAGAAGTGTTTAGAGACAGTGGGTGTGAATGTGTTAGAACTTACAGTACATCTCTTTCAAACATCTGATTTTAAACATCTGAGTCAGTACTTCAGATAAGCTGTGTACTGGGTGTTTTGTGCAAAAAAGTTGAGCAAGTTGAGCAAGTTGAGATGTCACTGAAGCTCCTGCCAAACGCGCCCCAACAATCACCCCCCCGTTCAAAGTCACTGAGGTCTCCTCTTGCAGCCATGCTAGCCATAATTATATAGGCACCCAGGCCTGTCCAGCATTTTTATACATGACCCTAAGCATGCTGGGATGTTATTTGCTTAATTAACGCATGAGCCACATCTGCGTGGAAGCCCTTGCTTTCAATATACTTGGTGTCCCTCATTTACCCAGGTGTTTCCATTTTTTTGTTCACTACCTGTATCTGTAAGTCCTTTTTGGAAGGTAAATCTATATAATAAATACAATATTTTGTGTTTGGAGAGAGTCGGTTTGCTTTATATTGCTATAGCAAGGTGATCAATAACGAATACAATATTATCGTTTCTTCATTTGCCTTACTGCAGTATTGGTACAGTTCTTTTAAGTGCATGCAGGCCTTTTGTTAAGTGTATTCCATCTGCAGCGTTGGAATAAAAAAAATAATAAAAGTTATATTTCTGCTATTATTTGCTTCACAGTCATATTGTTTGTGGTCAATAAAGCAAATAAGAATAATTGTTTTTGTAAAGTAATTCAAAGTACCATTACAGTTAAAATGCAAGGCTGTAGTTAATGCATACCTGTGACAGGAAGCAAATTAATCCAAGTCAACAATCTCCCTCCCGATCTGTGAGGGCGCTGTGTAACAGGAACAGTGTGCCCCGTATTGGATGGTTTGGCAGTTCATTCCAGGGTCAATCGGAAGCCGGCCATCCAGGAAGGGGGTGGAGCCACAATACCAGATGTCATTGCCTTAATGCGGTAGATGATGTGTCAGTCACGGATTGGAGAGTACGCGATTGGCAGCGCCACCGAAAGAGGGCATGACAGAGGCTATTTAAGAGAGCTATCTGTTTCTTCATTGTGGTTACTGAAAGGACCTGTTTAGGAAATGGAAATAATTAATTATTGTGAGTGTTTCGTCTTTTGTTTGTTTGATTGTGCTAACTGTTTGTCTTTTGTCACTGTTAGACGGCTAACACAAACCGGAAGCTATCACTACTAGCCAGCACCAAAACCCGGACTACACTGCACCACTGTTTCACGAACTGTTGTCTTTCACCCCACCTGCACTCGAGCACTCACTGTATGGAGAAGTAATCGTGTCTGTGTTTGGTGTTGTTATAAAGTGTTGTATTATTTCAGGACTGAAACCCTTGTTATGCACGGAGCGATACACATGGCTGTGTAGAGGCCTTGCTTATTATTTAAGTGTTGTGGACACACAACCCAGCCAAATAAAGGAGCTGTTTTATTTCACTGTGTTGTCTGTGTTATTCCTGAGCACTGCACCAACTAAACCTGCGCACGGCAAGCCACTTTGCCACAATACCCCATAAGTTAACATTAAAGTATGTAAATTATTTATTGAAAGCACCCATTACTTCAAGGTAATGTTGCATTGTAATCACCCAAAATTGCTCACATAGGGACTGATGTAAGGATAGGCACAGAGCAAACAATTGCAGCTGCAAATTCCAAATTGCCTAGAGGCCAGGCAGTTATTTTCCACTGCGGCCTATGTTAGTTTAAGAGCAATGCAAATTACTCAACACGCACATATAATGAGCTGCAATCATGATAATGAGGGTCGCAATGAGCACTGCCTGTGCATCGGGATATTTAGCGGCCGCACTTACAGCCCATTGGTGAGGTGAGTTAGGAGTACAGAGAGCAGTAGGCGCTGTATGATATTTGTGGAGCACGAAAATCAAACCAAACAAAAATATGTCAGAGGAAGGGCAGCAAAATCCTCTTAGCACACGGAAAAGAGAAGCAGTCTGAGGTGGAGCTGAGAGTCGTTATGGCTGAGGTCACTCAGCATAAAATTGAGTTATTTGGAAAAGCCTCAGCCAACATCAGTTATGCTACCAAAGAGGCCATATGGTCCTCTATAGTGGAGAAAGTCAATGCTGTTGGTGTTACTAGGAGGACAGTCAACCAGGTGATGGAATGGTGGTAGGACCTGCGGCAGAAAACAAAAAGGGAAACTCTGAACACAGTACAGGCATGCAGCATGAACAGGAGGAGGGCTGCCATTCACATCACAGCTGACAACACTGGTGAGGCAAGCAGAGAGGACAATCCATCCCAAACAAAGTGACCTGGGTTTGAATATGCAGTGTCTTCTTGCCCTTCTCCAAAGGTTTTCATGCCTGTCCTCAACATGCATCAGGAAGTGCACCACAGTAGCCATCCTGAGGCCAATGACAGCTCTAAAGGTATGTGGTTTTATACAGCTCTTAATTACTCGCTCCTACAATGGTTTGCACCTTGTAAGAGGCGGTGCAAAGTTTTTTGATGGTCAGCAATTGCCCAAGTGCGAGGCAAAATCCATACATCTTATTATAATGTTTGCACCCGCTTAGTATTCCAGATCCCTGCCCAATTTCATACACTTTTCTTCATTTGAATGCATTTCAGTATCATTTAAATGGATTAATGATGGGTGCAGAAAGCCAGGTAAAAACCATTGTTTCCTATGCTTCATTTTTAGTGACTGCTAAAGTCCCACTTTACACCAGCTGAACACGTTTCTTGGAAGCAACAATATGGATGTTTTAAAGCCGCAAATCCTTACGTCAGCCCCATAGTGTCTAAATTGGAGAGTAAATTACAAAATGACCCAAAACCTTATCTGAAGCGCTGGTCTTAGTATTTATTTACTTTACACTGTGATGTTTATTTAGTAACACTTTTTTAAAGTATAAAATAAATTCCCAAACTATTAATATAAACAGCCTTCCATAATTAATTTCTTATTTTTTTTCTAAATCTTTAATGAAGAATAAATAGTGGTAACTAAGAAATTAATTCTGTAAGATAAGAATCTTTCAGTTTTCTGTCTTATTAAATTGAGCCCCAAGTGTTTACATAAGTGATAGTTGCTGCCCTTCCAAGAGATGTAGGTCATTAAAAGTATTTGCTGTTAGATGGCCTGATATTCAACCTGTTGCAATTCTTACAGTTTTCGCTGTTTCTTGTGTTGGGAGCTTTTAGTCACTGGTTAGGATCACATTGATTTTTCTTTCAAGTCAAGAATTACACTTTCTTCAAGCGAATACAAACATCCAAGCCCCCATGCAACCATCAGTTCCAGTAGCTGAAACATTTCCTATTGCATCATCAAAATTAACATCAGAGTTACTCAAGCACTCAATAGGTTGTGAAACGGTGTTGTAATTAACAGCCTGTAGGTAAAGTGTATCTGCAAGGACAGCTTTCAGTTCTAGTATGTCAAGTGTGTGTTCACCATTAGGTCTTGCAAAACCATTTTCCTATACCAGAGTTCACATGGTTTAAGGTGATATGGGCGCTTTTTTTTATTCACCGTTTGTCCATTGGTGAGCCACTGTGTTCATTAGAACTAACTAATGAACACTGACATCTTAAATTCTGAAAACTGCCATGCATGAGATTATCCGAGTAGGCTATTAAATAAGTGACGTTATATTTAATATAAACCGCCCTACTAAACAATGATCGCTAGCAAACGTGATTGTCAGTAAATGAAACACAAATACTCAAAAATATCAACAAGAACAAGACACTGTAACTTTTCATCACTGCCTTCCTATTAATTTACCAAACCAAAGAAGTAACAGCAGCTATTATCTATCGTATCGGTCAAGAGAAACGCAGTAAGCACACACCAATGCAGATAATCAAAAAGTCTACATTTACTACTTTATAATTAAGTCTAAGATGCTACAGGCATTTGTATTATTTTTTTATTTTAAACGGTATTGTAAAGATGTTGCCGTCTCCTCGGGTTGATAGTGTTGTAGGGATTTGGGTTTTATGTATTCAAAAATTATTACAAATTTATTCCCAGTCCAAAAAAAACAAAACAAAAAAAAACAATTTGCAGGCGCCATTTTCTCATCATTAAGTTTTGCACTCTGCTGAGAGATCAGTGGGTGGGCACTGCATGTCTTAAAATGCACTCGATTGGCTATTGCTAGGTAACTCAGGGGTTTTCAACCTTTTTTTGAAACTGTACTCCTGGTCGGGAGGTTTCATCTAAAGTACCCTTTACAATTTCCGCTCAATGAATGGTACCACAGTTGCAATCAAAGGCAGAATAATCTGGTTAACACATTCCTTTTTCTCCAGTTTATTTAATATATAATTTTACACAACAGTCTGTGGGACTGACAAATTGTTGAGACAGAAAACCAAACAGTAGACTTCATTCTTAAAAGTTGGATGCAAAGAATTAAAAGGTAGTATTTAGGAATCTTTCGCTTTCTATTGGAAAAAGTCATTATAAATAATACAAAATAGTCTGCACTGTAAATGTTAATCACGTTACTATTTCCTTCCCACCTCAGCATAATTGTGTGCCGTTTAAAATGTTTACAATATCAAAAACATTAACCTCAAGATAAAACTATAATTAATTACTAACTAAAATTTATCCAAAGGGACTCTGTATAACTTTATGTCGCTTTGCACTTTCTGATTTTGTGTTTTCCTTCGTTTGTATATTGCAAGTAAGAAATGTATCCGAACACCAAACACATATTCAACCAGCCTCTATTGCTGTTAATAAAATGCAGCCGCGGTAATAAAAAAAATAGATGAGCTCGGAGCTGGGGGCCGTTACGTGAGTCAGGTCTGGGTCCTGAGTCTCCGTTCGCAAGAAGGACTCCTCATCCCAGGAAGCCGCTAGTGAGAGTGCATCCTGTTCCTCCTCGCTCATCACCACGTCCTGTTGCTCAACCTCTGTAGCAACCACTGGCAAAGCCGGGGTATGCTCTGAGGCAGGCACTGGTGGAGCTGTGGCAGGTGCAGGGGGGACCTGCTGCCTGCTTAAGTATCTCAATGCCCAGGCATCTAGCACACAGTGTGTTTTTGTCCTGCAAAGGCAATTTCTGCCTGCAGGACGCGCACGGGTGGAAATTAGACATTTCAGTCGAGGTGTGTAGCTCTTGAACGTCGACGGAGCCGAAGCACCGAGGCGTCGAGGCTATGTAACACGAGACATCGAAAAAAAAACCCAGGGGATTGAGTGTGCTGGTGAACCGCCACGGGCGTCGAAGGTGTTGAAGCACTGAGGTACTTAGGCAATGGAGCACCAGGGGCCTGAGGATCTCGAGGGTACTGGGGCGCAAGACTACAAGACCATGAAGCGTCGAAGCGCTGAGGTGTACAGTCCTCGAGGCACCAAGGGCATAGAAGCACTGAGGTACCGAGGCTGTGGGGCACCGATGGCACCGCTGCACAGGATTGAAAAATCTCAAGATGTCGAGGCGTGTAGCCCTCGAGGTACCGAGGATGCCGAAGCACCGAGGCACCGAGGTTGTGGAGCGTCAGGGTACCGATGCCACAGAGGGCGCTGAAGCGCAGGGGTTCGAAGGCCACGAGGCATCGAGGCGCAGAGGAGTGTAGCTCTCGAGGTGGCGAGGATGCCGAAGCACCAAGGCGCAGAGACTTTCGAGGCTGTGAGGCACCGAAGACCTGATGGTACAGGGGGCGTCGAGGCCTAGACATGGGGCGCTGAAGCACCGAGCACCAAGTACTGAGGGCAAAGCACCAAGGTACTGGGCTGCGTGTCTGTGTCTTGGCTGCAGAGAGTTGCAGTGCAGTCACACAACCAGTGCAGCATGAAGCTTGCAGTGGCGTGGAGCACCCAAGATGGCGTGGAGCCCTCAACCGGTGCAGCGCGTAGCTTTATAAATATCAAGTAATGAGTGGATATAAGTATATACTATTTCATGTACTAAAGTTATCAGATATATTCCATTATTATTGCTGATAATAATGGAATGAATATTATTTTTATTTATAAATATTTATTTTGACAATTCCTGCAGGACATTTCTTTTACAAGGACATTTTACCCTGTGCAGGAAATACATGCAGAAAATCTCACAGGAAATTAGCTCAATATCCTGTGGGATTTCCTGCAGGAATTCTGAATAGGAATTATTTCTTGAGTGTGCATAATTAATGTAGATCTTGCACAACTTTTGTAAGATTTTTTGTAGATTTTATTTTTTCTTTCAATAGAGAAACTGCAGTGGTACTGCAATCAAACTGCAGCAGAGAAACTGCAATGGTACTGCATTCACATTGCAAGACATTAAATCAAGGGTAAGATACAACAGTAGCTTAACTGCAATATGAACAAGTAATACTGCAGTATAAATGCAAACTGCACTACTACTGCGTCAAAAAGATTGCATTTCTACTGCAGTAATACTGCAGTATTTTTTTTATTCATTACTGTAGTATTTTCTTTGTAATTTGCTTTCACAGTGTAGCTTATAAAGTAAAGTATAAACTTTGAGATGCTTGGCCAATAAAACTCTTTGGTAAAGTCACTACCACAATGGAAAGCAACCTGGGAATGTAGAAACAACATTTAAAGATTCTTTATAAATATTTTAAAAAAAGTTAAGTCCAGGATTTATTAAAACTTTTACAAATACAGAGTACAATCCAGTTACATAAAGCCATTCATACCTTAATAATATTGTGGTTCACTGGTTAACATTGAGAAAAAGCTAACGTAGATAATATACAGAGCATCAAAAGAAACTTTTTATTATAATATATTTATTTTCGAAAAAAAATAAGGTATATAAAATGATGACATTGATTAAATGTTTTTTGGTTTCTTTTTAATCACTGATTCATCCTTGACCATGACATGCTTGAGTGCTTGAGTGACTATGACTTAAGCATATGCACTTAATCACCTAATTAGTGAGACAGTTGATTAGACACTGGATATGGAGTAATTTCAGCTGCTGAATTGCAAGCTTGAATAAAAGCAATAAAAAAATCACAGAAAAAAACAAGAGAGCAGCACCTTCGTGCAATCAGCATGTTGGAGGCTGGACTAGGGCAACATACTGTGGCTCGCCGTCTTGGGTGCTCACAGCCAGACACACTCTGTCAATGACAGGCCTCGAACACCTTCCCAAGATCGACAGATCATTTTGCAGCATCTTCGTGATGTCAATTGTCAATTAGCACAATAAAAAGTCACTGCACCTGTTCTAAAACAGAGTTTGTCATTTTTCGATCACATCTAGTGAATTTTATCCAAATAAAAGTGATACATTTCTTTTGATGCTCAAATATAAGTGATAAGTTTCTTTTGATGCTCAGTATATGAAGGATCCTCTTGCAGTGCTTTTCAAATATTTGATTTATGGATAAATAGGTAATATGATAGTGTGGAAAAGTTACCTGCAAATCACTTAAGTAACTTTCTTGAAGAAACATTAATTTTTAGCAGACCCTTTTATCCAAAGCAACTTACAGAGATTAGTCACTTACAATAAGACTTGCTTAGGATCACACACAGTAAGTCAGTGCCTGAGCTGGAACTGAACCAGGAACCTCCTGTTAACAAGCCCCTTTCTTTAACCACTGGACCACTAAGATTCTGATGTGTGCTTTGGATCGTTGTTGTGTTGGAACGTCCAGTTGCGTTTTAAATCAAGTTTTGTAACAGAGGGTTTCAGATTGTAGCGGGACAAACTGAAGGTTCACTGCTAGAGCCGAAATTGCCCGTCTAATGTGCAGCTCTGCAAATCAGAGGGCAATAGTTTTCTGACTGCTGGTGAGGTCTAAATCCTAAAGTTACTGTATTAGACTCCCGGGGTACTGAAGGTGTATTTGATAGTTGCTGTTGACTACAACGCCGCTATATGGCCAGCCTTACCACACCGTAAGCAAATAGGTTGTCCATTCTCATTGTACTGGTACTGAGTATTACTAGGTGGATTCCCGTTCCAACCCCTCCTAGGTCCCCACTGACCCTTATTCCTCATAAGTACGTCAAGCTGTTTTTGTTGATTAAGAACTATCATGTAATTGACTGAACTCAGAATTACTTTTGAGTTCCACTAATGGCATTGCAGTCACCGTCAACTTTCACATGAGTCTCACATGAACGAGGAATAACCCGCCCTGCTCCACTAGTTCCCCACACCCCCTTTCCTAAGCTGAAAGAAGGAGATACGTGGGTGTTCCCAAACTCATTTCTTTAGTTCCCGTCTCAGCATATTGTCCCGTGCATGTTCAGCAAACTGATCACCAAGAATGATATCAGAATTTGGCATACTATCCGGGTTACTTCTCAATACAGCCTCCATTGAAAACATGAGGGCATGTGAATACTCCCCACTTCCCACTCCTCTTTTGTTTTCTCTCAAAAAATTGTTTCTGGAGCCCTATATAAAGACTGAGAGCACCTATATAACTTGCAAAATAGTAAAAATGTTATCAGGATTATCTTAGGTCTATATCTGATCTCCAATCGAGCTTTCCCTGCCAAATGATCATAAAGAAAAACTGCCTGATTGATATGGGACTTGTGTCTAACTCTAATACTGGCACAGGCCTCCTTTATCCAGTCCTCTGAAGACAGAGAACCAGCAAATTTGGACCTACCTGCAAACATGGGTCATTTCCTCTGTCAGGGTTCATACACCAGCCTCTCTGTAGCTGGGGTCTCAAACGCACTGGCTCCTTGCAACGAAGGCTCAGTGGAACGGGAATTTGACGGTGCAGCCATAAGCCTCTCATTCTCCTCTCTTAACTTCCCAAGGTCCTCCCGCAAAACTTCAATTTCACTCCCTGTAGACATTATTATTATAATTATTTACTAAAAAATGTCTTTTGGGAAAAAAGAAATCTCAGTACCAGTACTTACCTCTAAACCCAGTGCGATCTAAACAAATAGTTTTAAAAAATCACAGCTACCCAAATACAGCAATAAATATACAAAAATCCTCTGTGACCCCCATCCCTTCAGCAGGTCACTTCTTGATCAGGAACAGCATGTCCTCAGGTCCTCCACGGATTTGACTGCAGTCTTCTAGACAGCCACTGTTTCTTATATATTTAACACTAAACTGCCTACGTGTTGCAATATACCAACCGTTAATCATCAAAAAAAAGAAAATGCTTCCTTCAATCTATCAAACTACATTCAGGTCTGCTCAATTGAATATCCTGCCGACTACGCCAAAATGTAGAGGGACGCAATTATGACCCTCCTTGTCCTATTAAACCCCTAGAAACTATCTTGACTACACCGCCCTCTAATAGAGATTTTATGTTATAGAGCTAGAGGGACACCCTATACACCAAATACATATGCAATTAAATTAGATCACAGACCAGAATGCAGTTTAAGGGTTTATTATATAAAAAAAAGAATTGAATCATAACAAAGAATTGAACAAATACAAATATGAAAGTCAGCGATTGTAGCACTATATATGTATAAAGAGAAAATGAATATAGATGCAATACTGGAAACCGCGACAAGATGGCTACCGCTCAAAATGTTGAAGGTTCTACTGATATGATATTTGATAGTAGTAATACTAGAAATCTCAAACAAGAAGATACAGTAGAGCAGCAATCAGAAATGTTTTAGTTTTAGATAAACCACTGAACCTCTGCCAGCATGTACTCACATAAGAGTAGTGAACTAAAAGAAAATACAATTATCTGTGTATCAAAGAAAATCAAATGTACCTTAACCGAAAATAACTCAAAATCAATCTAGTAAAATATATATAAAGTGCACGCAAACAAATATCAATTCTCAAATGAACGTGAAACACAGAATATAATCACAGCAAACAAAACAAAACTCACCCCTCTGAAATATCGTACAGCGCTGGGAGAGGCACAGGGAGACTTGATTTTTGCCTTAGTTATAAACACAAAACAATTGTGGAGCAGTTGGTAATACTGCAACACATCCTCCAGTAAGATAATAAAACTAGTAACAATACCAGTTGTATGAGCACAAGCAAAGTTATGTTTTTATAAGGTACTACATTATCCTGATTATACAGAGAGCTGTAAAGAGTCACTATATATAAACAAATAACCTACACAGTCAATATAAACAAAAACAATACGCAAACTACTAAAAGAAAAGCGTATGAAACAGTTGAAAAAACCGTATATAAGAAACAGTGGCTGTGGGCACTCCTAAAATACAAAAGAAATCATAATATTAGGCACACCACGAAAACATATTTAATTCTGTTAAAAGCAAAACAAAACTTCCAGTTGCATTACCTCGGCGAGTTCTTACTGTGGCGACACAAACAAAGGAATAGTTACACCGGGTCACCCTAAGGAAGTTAAAACAACAAAGCTTATCATGCAACCAGCAAAACAACACATTTAAAACCACAATAAAAAAGATCACACTGCAAACAGTGTGGGGCGTACCTTCTCTGAAGGAATTAACAAACATGGACGTATGCTGGCAGTTCTGATCACAAGCAGCGTTGGGGTCAAAAGCAACAATGAACACAGCTTTTATAAGGTAAATTGGATACAATTAACACACAATTAAGTATTTAGCAGTAGTTCTACCTGCTACAAGATGATTGGCTAATATCTTTTAGTATGCTATGTAATCCATTTTGCCATGTACTGGAACTAAATTTCCTGTGCCATTAGAGGAAAAACAGCCCCATAGAAGGATATTACCACCTCCATGCTTGACAGTAGGTATGGTGTTCTTTTATTTGTACGCCTCACTAGACTTTCTCCAATAGCTTGATTTTTGTTTCTTCATGCCACAAAACCTTTGACCAGAATTCATATCCATCATTTAAATGTCGTTTTAACTTTAAGCGATTGTCCATTACATGTTTTCGTAATAGTGGCTTTTTCCTTGGCCTGCGACCATTGAGACCTTCACCATGCAATACTCAACCTCTCCAATCTGCGACTGCCACGTCGTTTCCCTTCCAGGTCAATGCGTTATTTATTTCTTAGCAGATGCCCTTACCCAGGGCGACTTACGGTCATAAACAAAAAATACATTTCAAGAATCACAGTACAAGTATTAATACAATTATTTTAAGTTTCACATTTGTGTACAATTGCCATTTATATTTAAAAGAAAGCCACAGACCTCCAATATTTGTACAATAAAGTAATTCATTGACAGCTCTGCCTGTGTGCCTGTGTGTATCCTTTTTTCTCACTGTCTGAACTTCATCAAGCACCTCTTGCATCTTTGCATTGAATGACCATCAAAAATCTAATCTTTGGATGTTGTGAAAACAGAATACTGCCAGCCTGAAACTGCGGCAGACAGTCTCTATTCAAAGTGTTTTGATCTCGGCCTGCTGCCAATAGGAGAGAACTAGATTGATTTCAAAAGTGACACCTGGAGACAGTACTGTAATAAATATGCAGTTTAAACGCATTTTGTAGTTTCGTAGAGCAAGTACCGGTAGTTAGTAACAAAGAAAGCCATGCATTAGTGTTGCTGCAACTGTTTTAGAATTTCTATTTTTTGGTCTGTAAACATGAAAGTGAAATTAAATTATTGTAGTCTTAGCAGTATTTTTTTTTAAAGGTCATAGACTCAATGTTTCGATTACATAAAGAGTAAGCACTGTATTGGTTTTGTGCTAAAGGCATCTACTCTCACATTAAAGACTGTGAATAATTGAAAAAAACAAACGCGTGCCTGGCAGTAAACCACTGCTCTATCACCCAGTCAGCTGTATGAAATGGCCCTCATGAAAAGAAACTACATATTATTATTTGTATATTTAGCAGACGCCTTTATCCAAGGCGACTTACAGAGACTAGGGTGTGTGAACAATGCATCAGCTGCAGAGTCACTTACAATTACATCTCACCCGAAAGACGGAGCACAAGGAGGTTAAGTGACTTGCTCAGGGTCACACAATGAGTCAGTGGCTGAGGTGGGATTTGAACCGGGGACCTCCTGGTTACAAGCCCTTTTCTTTTACCACTGGTCCACACTGCCTCCTATATTAACTGAAGTGAAAGAGCCTTAATTTGTATCAAATCCGTGAAACACAGTACAGTGAACTATTACCAACACACACTGCTATTTCCTCTTAAATAAACTTGAATTGCGTTTTAAGTGTAGTTAAATATCACTTGAGCTGCATTTACTGCAGTATATGTTCTGCATCCAGCTTGCAAAACAGCTCAGACTCAGTTATACAATGCCATCCAAACAGCCATCATGCACAGCATAATCCAGGCATTGTTTTTTTTTCATACACAGTTTTTAGTTTTAGGGATAGAAAGATATGAAGGATTATTCATAATTAATTAGCTTGATGAAATAAAATATAAATATGAAACATAATCAGAGTTTTTCAGTGCAAAAGAAAGGTTAATCAATTACTTTACGTTGTTTTTTTTAATAAAAAAAAAACTTTTTGATCGGCGGTACAAATTTAGATTTGAAAGAGAAACTGAATTAATATAAAAATTGCTTATTTTTTCAGTGCAATAATTACTGTTGGCAATAAACTCAGAAAAATGTTAATAAATTAACTCACCAAAAAACAAAGAAATTGGTAATGGTCATTGAAACTTCACATGACAGGACATGTATTGACATGTACAAGACAGGTGGTCATCTTTAAATTATCTATTGTCTAGTGGCTAGTACATACCTGCCAGTAACATTTAATTATCAACTATCTCCTATTTTAAATGAACAAACTATTGCTGTATATAAACACATGTTATCAATCAATCTGAATTTCTGAAGCAGTGTTGATGCTGAAATTGTAATAGAAACGCCTTTCACTATTTGTGTGGCTTTTACACTTTCCTTAAGAACATAAGAACATAAGAAAGTTTAAAAACGAGAGGAGGCCATTCAGCCCATCTTGCTCGTTTGGTTGTTATTAGCTTATTGATCCCAGAATCTCATCAAGCAGCTTCTTGAAGGATCCCAGGGTGTCAGCTTCAACAACATTACTGGGGAGTTGGTTCCATACCCTCACAATTCTCTGTGTAAAAAAGTGCCTCCTATTTTCTGTTCTGAATGCCCCTTTGTCTAATCTTCATTTGTGACCCCTGGTCCTTGTTTCTCTTTTCAGGTCAAAAAAGTCCCCTGGGTCGACATTGTCTTTACCTTTTAGGATTTTGAATGCTTGAATCAGATCACTGCATAGTCTTCTTTGTTCAAGACTGAATAGATTCAATTCTTTTAGCCTGTCTGCATACGACATGCCTTTTAAACCCGGGATAATTCTGGTCGCTCTTCTTTGCACTCTTTCTAGAGCAGCAATATCCTTTTTGTAACAAGGTGACCAGAACTGAACACAATATTCTAGGTGAGGTCTTACTAATTTATTGTAAAGTTTTAACATTACTTCACTTGATTTAAATTCAATACGTTTCACAATATATCTGAGCATCTTGTTGGCCTTTTTTATAGCTTCCCCGCATTGTCTAGATGAAGACATTTCTGAGTCAACATGAACTCCTAGGTCTTTTTCCTAGTTCCCTTCTTCAATTTCAGTATCTCTCATATGATATTTATAATGCACATTTTTATTGCCTGCGTGCAATACTTTACACTTTTCTCTATTAAATTTCATTTGCCATGTGTCTGCCCAGTTCTGAATGCTGTCTAGATCATTTTGAATGACCTTTGCTGCTGCAACAGTGTTTTCCATTCCTCCTATTTTTGTGTCATCTACAATTTTAACAAGTTTGCTTACTATACCAGAGTCTAAATCATTAATGTAGATTAGGAATAGCAGAGGACCTAATACTGATCCCTGTGGTACACCACTGGTTACCTCGCTCCATTTTGAGGTTTCTCCTCTAATCAGTACTTTCTGTTTCTACATGTTAACCACTCCCTAATCCATGTGCATGCATTTCCGTGAATCCCTACTGCTTTCAGTTTGAGAATTAATCTTTTATGCAGGACTTTGTCAAAAGCTTTCTGGAAATCTAAATAAACCATGTTGTATGCTTTGCAATTATCCATTGTCAATGTTGCATCCTCAAAAAAATCAAGCAGGTTAGTTAGACACGATCTCCCTCTCCTAAAACCATGCTGACTGTCTCCCAGGATATTGTTACCATATAGGTAATTTTCCATTTTGGATCTTATTATAGTTTCCATAAGTTTACATATAATAGAAGTCAGGCTTATTGGTCTGTAGTTACCTGGTTCGGTTTTGTCTCCCTTTCTGTGGATCGGTATTACGTTTGTTATTTTCCAGTCTGTCGGTACAACCCCTGTGTCAAGAGACTGTTGCATGATCTTGGTTAGCGGTTTGTAAATAACTTCTTTCATTTTTTTGAGTACTATTGGGAGGATCTCATCCGGCCCAGGGGATTTGTTTATATTTAGAGCTCCCTTTAACACTCTGCCTCTGTTATGATAAAGTTATTTAAAACTGGATAGGAACAGGTCGACATGTGGTGCATGTTGTCCATGTCATCCTTTGTAAAAACCTGTGAAAAGTAATCATTTAATATATTTGCTATTTTTTTTTCTTCGTCTATGATTTTGCCATTTGTGTCTCTTAGACATTTAACCTCCTCTTTGAATGTTCTCTTGTTGTTATAATATTGGAAAACATTTTGGAATTGGTTTTAGCCCCCTTAGCACTATTGATTTCTATCTCTCTCTTGGCCTTTCTAACTTCCTGGAATACTTTACAATTTGTGAGTCTGGGAACATGTCTACTACAGATTTTCTGAACTAGTCTCAGCATGTGAAGGTTTCTGCATATGCAACTTTATTTTTTCCTTTGGCAAAGAAAGATGTTGAAGTGCTGGTTTTCTGAACATCACTGGCTTTTTGGGTTTTTTGTGATCTCCGGCATGGAAGCGTATAGCATGTAGAGCAAAAAAACAGCATGATTTCCATTTTCACGATAATTATTATGTTACTTATAATGTAATAATTATTTCAGTTTTCACAAGATTATGCTAATTATTTTAGTTTTCACAAGATAATTATTATGTTATAACATAATCATTATTTCCATTTTCACAAGACAATTATTGCATTAAAACGTGATGATTATCTTGTGAAAATGGTAACAAACCGCAATGTAGCAGGCTTCAGAACATCACGCAGACTAATGCACTACTAATATGTCATTGTAGACATAACTTGTTGTAGTCCTAACTTGTTGCAGCCTAGTTCATATTGTATTTTAGTGGTATTATTTATTTTCCACTTACTGTAAACTATACTGCATTTAAATATTATGCTTGCATTGTAAACTTGTAACAGTAAGTCACCTTGGTTAAAGGCATATATATTGAAATTTGCATCAATATATAATATTATAAAATACTCAAAGATCAAAGTGACTTGGAGGCTAACGAGGGTGTGCACTTCCATAATCTGGCCGGGGGGAAACAAGGACCCTCAATTCTCATTGTAGTGTTATGAGCCCCTCGTGCACATTACAATATATTGTAGCGTGCACGGAGGTAGGCAACAGCAGGGCTGATAGTTGACTTAATCACACATGAAGACATAAGCCCGATATACGTTCCTTGCAAAGGAGCCGGCTCTTTTGTACAGCGGTATCAGCACTATGCTTTAGTGCGAGAGGTTCCGGGTTTGCACCCGGCCTCCGCCTGTGTGTGGATTGCCTCGCCCTATGTAATGTGCCTGCCTGCATTGACCTATTTTGCTATAATATTATTCCCGGACGAGGGCTTATCGCAGTGCAGCCATCATAGATGGTCAAGTATGTGAGCTTGCCTGGCGCACTCTGCATGCCTGTCACAGGGCTCCCCTGGGTCCTAAACTGCTAGATACAAACAGGGATTTCAGTAATCACAAACCGTACATGGCATGGTATCCATAATTTTAGTACCTGAAATGTTATCGAGAAATTGCCTTTTGCAGAAATCAAAGGTTTGCTAACCTAAAGAGGTGTAACAGTAGAGTTTTGAGCAAAATACGGGAGAAAATCTGTCAACAGGAGTTGTCTGGGAGAAATGTCCAAAAAACAGGAGAGTCCCGGCAAATAAGGGAGAGTTGACAAGTCTGTTAGTATGATGTGTGCCTTTCACCAGATTGTCTGACATTGAAGGAATGTTGATGATGACTGGCTGAACATATTAGCAGGAGAACAGTTAGTCACTGCCAATTACAGCTTTCCCTATAACAGTCAGGGTGTATGCAGGAATAGTTATTCAATACATTAAGGTTGAAGATTTTGCTAAATAACAATGTGGGGCACCACAAAAAAGGGGGGTAACCATAAAAGCAGAATTTATGTTGAAGATTCAAAAGCTAACCCAGGTGATACAAGAAGCAGCTGTAGCACCTGTGTATGCATGCAAAGTTTCGACTGGAGTGAGAGCTAGTGAGAACCTGGGAGCTAGAAACGGAATGATAATTGGTAAAAGATTGAGAAATAATTCATCCAGTCATGGTAAATGAAGGCAGTGCTACTGCTATGAAGAAGGGATCAGGTGAGTAATATATTAAAAACTCTAATGGATAATTCCATTTGATTTATGTTCTTGCTGATAATATGAGATGGTTGCAGTGCTTAAGCACTCACCCAATATAAGTACATTCTGTTCTCTGGTTTAACCCTGTGTCCTCATGTTATTTATCTAAAGGGCTGAGAAAAAGGGGTTTATGTTAAATGCAGGCTAACTATGGGAGAGCTAATTCTGATTAACCTAGTCAGATGTGAATGGAAATTCAGGTTTTAAGGCTTTGTCCTTAATATGTATATTGCATTCAAAATATATATGAAAAAAACTCAAAGCTTCTAAACTATGCAGCTTCAAAACCTGAGCCCACACTTGTACTCTTATCCTATCAACCAGCATCAATTTCTCCTTACCTTTCAAATTTCTACACCAAGAGGAGACCTGTTCTTAGAAAGAACAGCAATTTGAAGTTGAAAGATGAGAAATAAAATAACTGGTGTGCAGACTGTAGTGAAAAAAATAAGCTGATGGTTTTTGATTCAAAAACACTTAAAATACAAGAAAGTTATACCTGTAATACAATCGTATAAGCACGAGTTTCAAACTGACTTTGGAAAAGCCCTCAGTACAGCTCAGTGCATATGTTTGTATCAGAAAGCACGGATATCCATGGAGTCAATTCGAAAGAGATGAAAAGACTGACAAAACTTTACAATGTTTAATATTTATACCTTTGTAAGCAATTGTTGACTCCCTTTCAACCTGACTGGCTTCTGTCCAATAATTGAGGTAGCTGTTCTCTTATTACACACGGCGAGCCTACCACATACTTCCTCTGTGGGAAAGGGGGCAGTGCTCTCTGACCTCATGGTCTGCCACATGCTACATTCAGCAGGGCGCATCCATCTTGTCTTTTAAAATACCTCCCCCCGTCTCAGGGTCAGCCATGTGTAAAGAGAGAATTCTAAACTTGGACAATACTGCATTAAAACGACTATAAAAGCACATTCACACACAATTTAAACATAATGATTAAAAACAACTTATCTATAAAAGACACACACACATACACATAATGTAAAACTTATAATTAATAACATAATACCTCATGCAGAAAGCCATCACTACAAGACCGGTTAGGCATAATTTGTGTTGCTCTGCCATTTGTCAAAAGCCGTCGTTTTATAGCACTTGTGGTTGGGTAAACTCAAGGATTCATTTTGTTGATAAATGATTGAACTGTATTGCATCTACAATGTTTTGCGCTTTATCTATTACTTATTTCATCTGTGATTACATCATTTTCACAAACTTCAATATCACAATGTATATACATACATTGCCCTTAAGTGTGTTTACAAATCCATATTCTTTAATGGCAAATATGCTTCACAAAATAAATAACTATAGAATGTTAAGTTCCTTTTTTTCAATCCTCTGCTGGGGGTATGTTCACAATGGCTCTTTCCATTTAACACAAGCTTTATCTTTGTACCTGACAGGACAAAAACAAATACTTGATCCTGTTACTTGCTCCTGAAGCCCACAGTGCATAGCTCCCAGCATATCGTTTAAGTAGAAACAGATCTATCGTGATGTCTGTTGCCTGACACGATATGTTGCACACATCTGTGGGAAGGGTCTGTCATGAACATGTTTGACCAGAGTTGTGCTTTCAAATGGAGGTGTTCTGCAAATGTTTGCAGCATCACCCATGAGACTGTTTTGATGGACATGTTTGTGTCAATGCAGCCACTGCGTTGAAAGACGAGTCGGTTGCACAGATACCCACCACCATGCTCCTTGTGTCACTGAAAACCTGCTGCTTCCCTATGATCATTGCTGAATAGTTGCACAAAATATATATTTCCCAAAAAAATCCTTATGCAGGATCTTAAAGGAGGAAAGAAGAGGCCCAGAGTACAACAAAAACCCAAGTTGGCCAGGCAAATAATCAACAAGATAGGGAAGCACCCGGGTACTTATTTTCTCAATCTTCTCTTTACCTGGGTGGTTATTTGGATAAGGGCATCTTTTAGAGTGAAGGTACTAATTGGCCACTGTGAAATCGATGCAGCACCGCTTGAGTTATATTAGAAAGATCCCACAGCAGAACGGGGTACAGTATTTGTCAAATAATTCACTCAAATCTTTTACAGTGGTTGAATCTTGATCTCCACATTGTATTCATTCCTAAAGTTAAGCGCTTTGTCCTGTGGCTCAGACAAGCCTCATGCGCAGGTTTTGCATTTAATTTCAGTTGATTTAAATGAACTAATACACACTGCAGACAAAGCGAACAACTTCAGTTCTTTTCCACTCAGTTTGTGTCCGGTGTGCATTGGCCCTTAGCTGTTTATTACTCACACCGTCTCGTGCTTGACCTAATTTAATAGGTATGCTAATTGTTGTGCTTTTGAATGAACGACCAACCAAATTCAATCATAGTATGTGTTCCAAAAATACCAAAATCAAAAACTATAAGCAGCTTCCTAAACAAATGCAAGCAGTAGATTTTTTTTTCATTTACAGCCACTGGCGACAAACGAAATGAGCTGCAAACGAAGTGGAAGTAGAGGAATAACAGAGAGAATTGAATAGAAAACTATTTTTGTAACGCTGTGTCACAAAATAACTAACAGTTTGCTTACGTTTGTACATATGTTATCATCACAAAATATATACAACGGGCCTTACTTCATTCTCCAAACAATCTTTCCTAGAACCTGTTGTTTTCACCATGAAAAGGGAAACCTGAAGTATGGACTTTTAGATATTATTATTATTATTTATTTCTTAGCAGATGCCCTTACCCAGGGCGACTTACAATTGTTACAAGATATCACATTATTTTGACGTACAATTTCCTATTTATACAGTTGGGTTTTTACTGGAGCAATCAAGGTAAAGTACCTTGCTCAAGGGTACAGCAGCAGTGTCCTCCACCTGAGATTGAACCCACAACCCTCCAGTCAAGAGTCCAAATGTCTAACCAATACTCCACACTGCTGCCCTGATACCGTAGAAGACAAGGTTGCTTGTGTATAAGAAAAAAATCATTTTTGACAAGATATTGAAAAATGAATGGAGTGTAGGGGGGGCGATATTAACCTTTGCCAGTAACCTTTTGTCAGTAAAACTGGGTGGTAATATGAACAAGGGCAGACAGTCAAGACTGGGTGTTATTTGCAGCATGTACAGTATATAAATTAGGAATAACAGTGGCTACATGACCACTGGCATGCAAAGCAATTATCTCTTCCAATGCTGCTACTATAATTCAAAACTAAATCCAATAAAAAAACTTTTTAAGTAAAGGCACTGTGAAGAACTGGCTCTATTCCCAGTTTCAGATCTCAACATAACTGGGGCTATGTTACTTCCCAAAAAGGCTGACCTTTCTAGAATGAAAAACTCAAGGATGTCTTGAGTCACATTGAAAAATATTAATATCTCAATTCGTAATTCTGGTCAAATGAATTATAATAACCCTTCTTTTACCCTTTTCTGTTATTCCGGCCACATTCTGTGTTTTAAGATATACTAGCAGCCAAAAATTAGTGTTCAAAGGGGCCTGTAAAACCTGCCTGTGGCAGGGCTCTCCCCTTGGAAATACTGGCAGGGATGGAGTTAAATTCTCCCCCCTGCCCAGGTTGATTGTGTCAGGTGTGAGTAATCAAACAATTAATTATTCAATTAATCACTCAGCCACCTGGAATAAAAGGAGGCCTCAGCCTCCCAGTAAGGGGAGAATTCTAGAAGGAGAGGAAGCAAGAGTGTTTGTGTGTGCGGTTCTTTTTATCTTTGAATCCAATGAAGGCAACGCCCAGCCTGGAAGCCTTATTTTTGTAAGCTTTGTTTTGTGTTTATTGTCTGTGTTTTGAAACCTTTTTGTTTGGCCCTTGTGCTGGTTTTTTTGTATTTTTTTCTATTAAAAAGCTTTATTTTTGAACTTTTCACACTGTCTCTGAGTCTCAACCTCTGTTTGGGTGGGGCAGATGGCCACTGTGTGCCCATATGCCCCACAGCCAGAGCACAACTCTGCCACGAGCCTTTTTAAAAACAACTCCCAGTCGTCATCTGCCTCCTCCTGGGCCAGGGCGTAGGGGAATCCTGCCCAGTTGTGGCCGTAGACCTCGCAGCGCCCACACCAGTCCACTGGTGGCACTTCTGGGCAGGATCTCCAGCGGTGGTCCTCCTTCCCACACCAGGGGAAAAGGCTGGCTGGGTCCTCCAGCTGGGGTGGCAGCAGCTTTTGATTCTACTGCCGCTGTCTGCTTCTTCTGCCCACTTTTTTTTTTTCCAAAAAACACAAAAAAACCCACCACTCACGTAACTCAAAAAACACACAAAAAAATACTGCCCTGAGCCTCCAGATGGTGCTATCCCACTGCTGACACCAAATGTGACAGGATGACAGAGGTTGAGACTCAGTGTGAAAAGTTCAAAAATAAAGCTTTTTAATAGACAAAAATACAAAATAAACCAGCAAGAGGGCAAAACAAAAAGGTTTCAAAACACAGACAATAAACACAAAACAAAACTTACAAAAATAAGGCTTCCAGGCTGGGCGTTGCCTTCACTGGATTCAAAAATAAAAAGAACAGCACACACAAAAAACCCACTCTTGCTTCCTCTCCTTCTAGAACGCTCCCCTTACTGGGAGGCTAAGGCCTCCTTTTATGCCAGGTGGCTGAGTGATTAATTGAATAATTAATTGTTTGATTGCTCCCACCTGACGCAATCAACCTGGACAGGGAGGAGAATTTAACTCCATCCCTGCCAGTATTTCCAAGGGCAGAGCCCTGCCACACTGCCATAAATTATTATTTTCAAAACAAAGTTAAGGGTGGTTTATTTTGAATGTAATAAAACAATTGATAACTCTTCTCACAAGTCTTCCTTTCTGTGGAGGAGTACATCAAGCCTGCAGAGTGACAGGGTGAAAAACTAAACTCATCATAATCCTTCAGTGAGGTGCATCCCAGCTGCAATCAGAACCTGTAATTACATTTTCTTTTTGTTCCACAAAACCAATGCTTGTTGAAGATAAAACAAGCAGGCATCTCTTGATGAGAGAGGAAACTATGATAAATGCATGACATCACTTCCACACCCGCCATTTAGTGCTGGATTAAACTATTTTGGGTCTCTGTGCACTACCGTAACTGCCCCCACCATAATAATAATAATAATAATAATAATAATAATAAACAAGTACTATCTTTCTCAGCAGAAAACATCACCAAAGATTGTGAAGAAAACTATTTTTAAACTTATGTTTTCCCTTTTTACCAATTCTTTATGTCACTTTAACGCATGCTTCTTGTCTGAAAAGGTTTGCACACGAAACAGAACACAGCACCAGCTGAAGGTGAGCACAATAATCATTCCCGCTTAACTGTTTCACTATTGACTAACTCTCGACTGAAAATGTCTTTGGACACATAATGACTGTAAGACTGGCCAACCATGCGTTTGCACTGCCGTTCAGCTGCTTTGAAATTTGCATTGTGATTCTGCAAGGGAAAGGTCCTCATCAATCCTGAACATTCAGACATTTTCATTGATTACCTGCCATTCAGCTGGATCTGTCAATAAAAATGGTTGTGAAAGAACATAGAGTGCATTAGGGTTACTTATCCCCGTTGGAGCCTCAGACACCTCTAGCTGGGGGCCTGCTTCAGTTTGTTCTGGTTCAGACTGTACTAGGCCATCTTCAACAGTACAGCTTGAACTTGACATTCCCCTATTGCATGGTCAGTGTCAGTTACCTAGTGCACATTGGTTAATCCATGCCTGCCGCCAGTGCACAATATACTGTTCCATAAGATGACAATGCAAGGGCTCTCTTACTTTGCCATGTTCCTGGTTTTCTACATCGGGCAGGACATGCTAGAAATTGCATTGCGTCAAGAAATACTAGAAAACAGATATATTACATACGGCGACCGTTGGGCAGTGGATGACAACACGTTTTGTGATATGGTAGTGACATAGTGATGTTGCCAGTTTCTCCCATGGTGACATGCTGTCTGATTATGTTTCAAACTAATTGCCACCTTTTGTACAAGTCGAAACTCGTCTTGTCAACAAAGATGTATTAAACAGGTCAAATGCTGATATCATGCTCTATAGGAAAATGAAGGAAGGTACTGTCGACCATGCCCACTCCAACGACCACAGTCATGCTTAGAGTCCTATCCACATCCACAGATGCATATACATGCCTTCATCTGGCTGCTCCATGTCTCAGCAGTATAATTGTGTTAAGGGGATTGTATAGCATGTTCAGAATTTAGAAAATGCGTGCATGAACAAGTATTGTGTGGACAGTTCTGCAAATGTGCTAACAGTTCCTGTGTTTGTGCAGTATTGGTAATTGTGCTGTCGTGTCCATCACAGGGGTTATCCCTGTAAAACATCTTTATACAATAAATATTAAAATACTCAAAATATACTAACCACCACCAACAAATATGAAAGTGAGGTACAGTAAATCACAACGGGAATAAAAATCAAATTGTTTTACAGCATTTTATTAAGATTATTGTTTTTTAGTTGATGATTTTATTAAATTGAAAATGACAAATGTTAACACTAGCATTTTACAATATACATTATTCATTCTATTGTTGCCATCCTTTGTCACTAAATAATGACATACACATTTGCAACATAATTTAAAATACTTAAATTGGTTATTACAGGGTGTGACAGCGTACTCCCCTATGCATATTTTATGTTTTGTGTTATTTTGTATTTATAGTATTATTAGTATTTAAATGTAGTATTTTGTGTTTATTTAAAAACATGCTGTTTTATTGTTATTATTGTTTGACAGCCTGGATGGGGTTAAAATGCCCCATCCAGATAAAATCATGAGAATGCGTGGTCAACAGCAAGTGCTTATTGAGACAATGCCTGTTGACCACGCATATGATAAAACCTGTGCCGAATGTGGTTGAGGGATAAACTAGATCATTTATAGCCATTTAATCCCTCGGCCACAATATAAAATCCTGCAGCTTTGGCAGAACAGGGAGAAAGAATGGGAGAGAGGCGGGGCTGAGAATTATAAAATAAAACAATTGCTACTTGTTGCAGGTCTGTGTTTGTTTTGTTTTTGTTTTTGTTTTTGAAAAATAATAAAATAAAAATTAAAAGGAACATGAAGAAAAAGAGGCAAATGGACCAAGGGCTGGACAGCTGCCTTACCTACCTGAAAAGAGAGATGCTTCACCTGTGCCGAGCCCGGACTCCACTGTGCGGCCTCGTTCATAGGCGCCTTCAGTCATATTTGCCAGGGAGAAAGAAAAGGCGGCCGGGTGAGAGCGTGGAGGAGCAGAAGGGGCGTCTATATGTGAGGAGTGTGGGAGTATGCAAGCTGCAGCCATGAGGGAGGAGCCTGAGCATCCAGAGCCCACGAGAGGGAAGCATGAGCGTCCAATGCCCTGAAGGGAGTTCTTGGACTGACTGATAGACCCTAAGGGGAACTTTGAGGAGGCCCTCCCAATGGCAGTCAACCTGTTTTGGGCCAGCGATGGGGAGCAATGGGAAGCCTGGGAGCAGCAATATCGCCCGGCATCCATCCTAGACATTGCAGACATTGGGTTTCGATTACCTGGCTGCAGATATGGGCCCACCATCTCCAGTCCCATCAGGAGGAGCCATGCCTATCCCACATCCACCTCCACAGGGAGTAGGCACGTCCACGCCAGGGCCCAAAGGAGAGCCGCATCAGTCCCTAACACCCAAAGGATAGCCGCACCAGTCCCTAGTGATAGCGGGAGATTACCTGCTGCTCTCGTTTCCACCACCAGGGGGAGACGACCCACTGCTCTCAGCTTCACTGCCAGGGGGAGATTACCCGCTGCTCCCACCTTCACTGCCAGGGGGAGACTACCTGCAGCTCCTGCCTCCACCACCAGAGGGAGACCAGTTGTTGCTGGGACAGGGAAATGGAGGTACGAAATTCTAGCCTGGTGTCTAGGTTGCAGTCTGTAAACAGAATTAGGGAACTAGAATATAACAAAATAAAATTGACACACCTGCAATATGTACCAATATGCACTGTGTTTGAGTAAGAAAGCTGTCCTTCAAATTACAAATTAATGTATTTTTCAAATGGTGCACCTACTTGTGTTCTGTTATTATAAAAGCAATTCAGTCTGACGTAGTGTGATAGAAGGCTGATATTAGTTGGTGCTTCCGTATTTAAAATGACACAGATTTCAGCAGGGACAGTCCATTGGTTTGTCCCTTTATATTTTATTTTACTTTCTCAATTTCAGATGTTTCATGGAACCCAAGGATATAGAAACCTGTAAATTATATCACCGACTTGTCCAGCTCTCTTTTTTCATTTCATTTTTACTTGGTCTCAGTTCAGCTCCCCCGAGATGTCACAAAGCAGCTCCAGCTGAAAGGAGGAAGATGGTAGTCACTGAAATGCAAAAGCAGGAGGATATGATGAGGTGTGTCAAGGCGGTGTCCCAGGCTAAGCAGGGAGAATGGATGAGATAGAGAATGTGGAACATCAATGAAAATGAATGGATGGCTAAGGTAAGTAAACTGGGCTGGGTTGGATGGGGAATGGAGGGGAGTGGTGCTGGGATGCCAGCATCACTGTCAAGCCTTCCTGAGGTGTCGTGGGCTAGACAACGAAACACCAAAGACGGGAGGTGCCCACCTGATGACCCCTACAAAGTGCCCCATCTAGCCCATTCCAGATGGTTTCCATACTGAGGCACTTGAGTTGATACCTGGAGCCAGCATCTGCAACGTTGTGTGTAATGATGCACCAGGCACGCCATCAACACCGCGCCAATAGGAAATCCACAGGAAAATTGCTGAAGGCTCATATATTACAGCAAAGCTACATCTATTATCTCATTTTATCATAGTTTAGTGCACAAGGCTTCACCTAACGGTTACAATGCACAGCACAATGCTAATGTGCTTCCTCATTCTACTTCTTCACAGTCAGTCATGAGAAGTCGTTTTTGCTGGAATAATTAGTAAGCATGGTTAATAATGTTCTAAGCGGTAATTAAAGAAACTAAATGTTAGGAAAATGTAGGCAATAAAAGTATCCCTTTAAGAGCAGTTGAGTCAGGGTAACTTTTCCTGAACTGCCAGGCATGTACTTTTCAAAACAATAATCAAGCAGAACCAAGAAGTCATAGCCCTTAAACCATGTTCTAAGAAATAAAGAGTCAGCTGTTTGGAAATGCAATATCAGCAGAAGAATATGCCAAAGACCAAGTACACAGATCCCAACTTATTATATATAGCTGAGTACCACATGAGTTCAGTGCTACAGAGATATCAGACTGCTACATTGTGAGACAATTGGGGTAAGAACAGCATGCATACATCTCTCATGTGTTGTTTGTATCACGGCAATATCCTAGCCTTGTATTTAATGTATTATACTTTGTTTTTCACTGCATGTAATGTATTATGCTTTGTTTTTTTACTGTATCTTGTAAAGCGCTTTGTGATGGTGGTCCACTATGGAAGGCGCTATATAAAATAAAGATCAATTGCTTGATTGATTGATTGATTTTAAACTAATGACACTATTATGATATTTGAAATCTTCTCCTTGCTCACCTGAGCTACAGAAAAAAAGATCCAAATTGCAGCCTTGATCACAGGTTTGTTTAAATTTTATTTAAGGATTGGAAAAATACCCAAGAAGAGCAAGATTGTGTCAAACCTCACCTCAAACTGGGGTCTGGGGTCTTGATATCACCTGCCAAGGATGGGACCACAGTTCCAATTCCCTGGGAAGCCAGAAATCTACTTTTACTATACATATTGTATTATACTGGCTATGCCTGCTGCATTACTCGCTAGTAACCTCTTGATATATTATCCATTTAACTTCTATTCTCTACTCTGCTGTGCTTAACTGGTCAATATTGTACAAAAGCACACAAGACAAGTAATTACACATAACCTCATTGATAACTTACTCTTATAGGAAGTGTATTTTAATTCAAGAATAACTCAGCTTGGAATGTACATATTTTAAACTGCTCTGACATGTAGTACAACAAGACAGTTCAACCCGCTCTGTGATATGTTATGTTCCGTGACCAAACAATCGCTGGGGGGGCGACGACAGTGTTGCAACAGGCTTTAGGAATAAATGATCACATAATTGTGAGAATGCACTTTTATTTCGAACAAAATGTGCATAAAGTTGCAAAACACAGGGGTGGCGCTTACTTCTAGTAACATTCTTTAAAGAAGTACATTTAAAGCCTCTGACTTTAGCCTGAGGATCATATTACTACTGCTGCTAAGGTATGAGAGGGTAAATCACACATCTGCACGTTAATAACGTATTCCTTGTTATGCTATATACAGCTTTCACTAAAATGATGCATGCATATTGTATGTAAAACGCATATAACTCAACCGTGGACTGTAATTAGCTGCATAAAACAAATTGAGTTCTATCACAAGTCATCTAATATTGTTTATTTTAAAATAAGTAGCACAATTTATTGAAAAACATTTTCAAAAACATTGCTAAGCCAAAAAAAAAAAGAAAAAGGGAAATGTTTATAAATATATATTTATGAACTGCTTTTAAAGTGGGAGACCATGCTGGACCATGCCCCCTCACTTTTTGCTGCAAGAAACATGCACAGCGGAACAAAAGGCACTTGTAAAACACACAATGTTTAGTTGCGGTTATACTTTGTGTATACTTCGCTGTGGCGGCGCCCATGTGTGTACAAGTACTTCACATCTCCTTCAGACAGCATTTAGAGACATATTTATGAATTTGTGTAGTTTCCAATGTAGAGATCAAGTCTTCTACATTTAGAAACAGCCGGCAGCATGTTATTCTGTGTTTTCTCTATTTTCTCTTGCTTGGATTTAAAGTAAACGTGTTGAAAAACGTTTGAGTATTAGGAAAAACATTTATGATTTACTAATGCTAATAGAAAAATAATAAACAGGTGCATGTGTTGGCTTGGAAAACTGCATTGCTGGAATATCCCCTCAGATTTTTTTTTGTTTTGTTTTGTTAATGGCAGATATCAAGCGAGGATTGATAATACTGCATAACTGCATTGGGGATGAAACAGGAACCCGTATTCATGGTATTTACATTGCATTTGTTTTATATGGAATAACTAATGTTAATGCGATTAACACGTAAACATTACTTGTGTATTTCTTTATCCTGTATTCTATATGTTTTTCAAACACTGTAGAAACAGATTTGTTGAAGTGTGAATTCTTGCAAAATATGTCATTTGATCTTGCTGAACCCCCTACAATGTATGGGGGGAATACACATCAAAGGCAGGCTAAGCTTTCAAAAGGGGGGTATGTTAAAAAAAAAATTGACAACCCTTAAATACTTTATTAATAAATGGAGGCTAAATTACTTTATAGTATTTCAAACAGTTGTTCATTTTGCATATTACATTGCGAGTCACCTTGGCCATTTTGAGATTACTAAAATTCATGAAAACATTCTGCAACAAAAATACTCCTACAGTCCTTTCTTAGCGCTTCTTAATTTATCTTCCATGGGTCTCCCTCCCCTCCTTAAAAATAAATAAATCAATAAATAAATCTCCACCCCCAAGCCCATCTGTGTCTGCCTCCCCTCTTGTAGAATCCTCGAGTCGCCACTGTGTGTAAGGCTTGTGTATTAGTTGTTCATACACAATAAGGGTATCACAAATAAAGTGGGTTCAAAAGCCTTTGTTGGCAGAGTACATGCTATGAGGATGTGAATGGAGCAAAAGGGCTCATACTGTAAGTGCAGCTGTTTAGTCTTGCTCAGGTTTATCCCTCATTCTCACTTCTTGTATCCCCTACATAAAAGTCAACCCCAATCAATATACGGAACCCTAATTGTCCAAATGCAAACATACATTAATTCAAACCTGTAGTTTAAAGCTGTAGACACACATTTCAAACATGGTTACACATGTTTAAAGAAACCTATTATCGATTTCTGGTTGCTTCTCTTCATTTTTCTAACTTTACTATTTTTAAGAGTTTTAACGCTGGTCCTTTTTTTTCAGCAGGAATGATTGTGTTTTTCCAAGCATTTCTAAGAACTCAGAGGTTTTAGCATAGCTGTGACAACGATGTCAATGTACTGACTTTTTTAAAACGTGTGTTCCAGGTTCGCATCCTGGTTGTGTGAAGTAGCCAGGCTCTGTCGCGACTGGAGGTTAGGGTGCCAAAACCGTCAGGAATGGGTTCTCCTCATTGTGGTACAGCGAACCCTGCTGGCCAGGCGCCCTTGAGTTAATGGGTGTAAAAGAGGAAGCTGGCTCAGTCATGGGATCAGAGGACGCCCACCGAACCTTCAGTTCTCCTGAGCTATGTAAGGAATTGCTGCGGTGAGCGTGACAATTATTAGACATTTCAAACTGGGGAGAAAATCGGGGGTAAAATAATTGGGCACATAAAATAAAAATAAAATAAAAATGTGTTTGTGCATTTGCTGGTTCCCGGTGTGTGTATGGTCGAAAATACTCAGAGAAACACAATCATATGTGCATAGAAGTCCATAGAAGCAGTGTGCTGCAGCACAAATGTATTTGGGTATGAATATAAAATGATTTGGGCATCTGTATAAATGAAATTTTCCAGCAGAGAGACATTGTAAGTGCAAAATATTTTCCCTGCCAGGGGTGAAAATTAAAAGTGCAGAGCTTGGGATAAAAAAAAGCAGAGTCAGGGAAATCATCCCCTCCTCCCTCCTCCCTCCAAGGAGTTCTCTCTCCAAAAATAGTATTAAAATGCTCGGGGGGGAAAAAAAGTTCAGTGAACTTTTTTTACTTGCACTTTTTTTTCAGTAAGTGTTTACATCGATAACCTGTTAAGTATCACTGACATTCAGTTGTCTAAATAAAATCACTGGTCCTTCTGTACACAACATGGCTACCCTTCACCAGCCATTCCTTGTCCTTCTCCTGCACATCTCTGCTGATCACAGCTTCCTTACAAAACCCACAGCTGTTCCTACAGCTATATCAAAACAAAATAAAAATGTACAAAAGATGACTGTTTTAAAGTACCAAATATCATGACACAAAACAATATGAATGGGGGGAAAAAAAGTTATAGCCCAAGATCAAAATAAATGAATACATAAATCAAATAAAATGGGCAGTTACTGTACTATGGACCTAGAAGCTAGAATGACTTACGATAACAAAAAAATAAGAAACGGTTTATCACTCAAAATAGATTTTTTTTTTTTTTTTTTAAATCATGTAGTTGTAGGAAAAGAGGGAAATGGTATCTTTGTTTCCACCTCCTCTTTTGCTATGCAGAAGATAACAATATAAATATTAACCCTTGCTGCCGATGCAATTTAAAAATCGGTCATATTTTATCGATGACAAAACATGTCATATCTCAGCCGTCCAACCAGCAATTTTTTTTTTTTTTTTTTTTTTTTTGTGGGTCATAGCTATGACTACAGGTCGTGTCGTCATACCATTGATTTAGGGTTAGTGTGGGCGAGACATACCATATTTTGATTACAAGGACGAGTCACTGCCGGCACCATTATGAATGAGTGCACAGAGGATTTGAAGTTCTGTATCTCCTATAACGCTGGTGAACTATAAATGTATAATTATTTGGTTGGGTTAAATAGCCAAGATAGTTCCAGTCTCGTCAGCTCAAGTTACAGTGCACCGCCACTGCAAACCCCCTACCCCCTCCACTCAAAAGATCACAAATTAATTGAAGGCTTAAAATTAATCCAGATGTACCCCTTAGGTATATGAGAACGCTAATGATATGTCTTTGAAAACTGAGGACATGTTAAAATAAATTTAAGATACACTATGAATGTTCACAGAATAGTACTGTAGTTATTCCATGAATGAAGACAGCCAAATGGCAGACCAGCCCCTGAAGGAGGGGTGGGGGTTGTTGACAGCCAAAATAATAACAGGACTCTTAACTAAAACAACTGTCAGTTTTCAGTTTTATATAATGTAGCACCTGCCCGCCGAGACAGAGCAGAGCAAGCGCCACAGAATGCACAAAAAGGTACAGCCTGACTACGCCACTGAAGTTATTACACCTTCAGAATTTACTTTTAAAATTTACCAGATCACTCAATACACAGGCTTGTTATATAGGGCAATTAAAACATTATACTGGGCAAAGACAAGGAGCAACAACCAAGAGATAAAAGTATAACACTTTATTTAAGAAACACAGCTTCTGTTAAAAAGATCACATACATGATTAAAATACATAACTCACAATAGCAGGCAAGTAACAAGAGTATATTACAATTAACATCAATAAAATAGTTAAAGATTGAATTTCATACAGAGAATTGTACAGTTAAACAGGCAGCTCATACAATCAGGACAATTGTGGTAAAAAGTAATTGGTACACTAAACAATTAAACATAATATTACAACGAAGTGCACTCCATATATATATATATATATATATATATATATATATATATATATATATATATATAATGTAACTGACAAAAAAAATACATTTGCATCGATCACAGTATGATTGCACAGATCACCATTACCCGTTTTGTTGTTGTTTTTTTTAATGCAGCTGAATATACACCGTATATAAGTGTTGTTGTTTTTTTTTTTTAATCAGACAATAAATTGTATTCGAGAGAAAAAAAAGTAAACAAGGAGACCTCTTGTTTGTAAGTTAAAATGTCTTACCAGCATATTTGATCAGATTTTAAACGTACAGCCGTGTCAATGTGGTGTAGGAAAACATGAGTCTGCAATGTGTTTAAATTGTTACAGTTCCGTAAGGAAGATTACTGCCTTTAACTCCTTCAGAGAAGTATGGTAGAAATCTATTCCGCTGTTTCCAAATTTCTTTAGGTTGAAACACAATCATTAACTGAAACAGAAACAGCTGTGTAGGAGGAATAAAACTGGGTGAGGAACAGCCAAACTCAGCTAACAAGGTGAGGTTGCTGAAGACAGTTTACTGTCAAAAGTCATACACCATGGCAAGACTGAGCACAGCAACAAGACACAAGGTAGTTATACTGCATCAGCAAGGTCTCTCTCCCAGGCAGAAATTTCAAGGCAGACAGGGGTTTCCAGATGTGCTGTCCAAGCTCTTTTGAAGAAGCACAAAGAAACGGGCAACGTTGAGGACCGTAGACGCAGTGGTCGGCCAAGAAAACTTACTGCAGCAGATGAAAGACACATCATGCTTACTTCCCCTTCGCAATCGGAAGATGTCCAGCAGTGCCATCAGCTCAGAATTGGCAGAAAACAGTGGGACCCTGGTACACCCATCTACTGTCCGGAGAAGTCTGGTCAGAAGTGGCCTTCATGGAAGACTTGCAGCCAAAAAGCCATACCTCCGACGTGGAAACAAGGCCAAGCGACTCAACTATGCACGAAAACACAGGAACTGGGGTGCAGAAAAATGGCAGCAGGTGCTCTGGACTGATGAGTCAAAATTTGAAATATTTGGCTGTAGCAGAAGGCAGTTTGTTCGCCGAAGGGCTGGAGAGCGGTACACGAATGAGTGTCTGCAGGCAACAGTGAAGCATGGTGGAGGTTCCATGCAAGTTTGGGGCTGCATTTCTGCAAATGGAGTTGGGGATTTGGTCAGAATTAATGGTCTCCTCAATGCTGAGAAGTACAGGCAGATACTTATCCATCATCCAATACCATCAGGGAGGCATCTGATTGGCCCTAAATTTATTCTGCAGCATGACAACGACCCCAAACATACAGCAAAAGTCATTAAGAACTATCTTCAGCGTAAAGAAGAACAAGGAGTCCTGGAAGTGATGGCATGGCCCCCACAGAGCCCTGATCTCAACATCATCGAGTCTGTCTGGGATTACATGAAGAGAGAGAAGCAAATGAGGCTGCCTAAATCCACAGAAGAACTGTGGTTAGTTCGCCAAGATTTTTGGGGCCAACCTACCTGCCGAAGTTCCTTCAAAAACTGTGTGCAAGTGTACCTAGAAGAATTGATGCTGTTTTGAAGGCAAAGGGTGGTCACACCAAATATTGATTTGATGTAGATTTTTCTTCTGTTCACTCACTTTGCATTTTGTTAATTGATAAATATAAACTATTAACATGTCTATTTTTGAAAGCATTCTTACTTTACAGCATTTTTTACACACCTGCCATACAAAACTTGTTGCAAAAGTATTGTATATATATATATATATATATATATATATATATATATATATATATATATATATATATATATATATATATATAATGTAACTGACAAAAAAATACATTTGCATCGATCACAGTATGATTGCACAGATCACCATTACCCGTTTTGTTGTTGTTTTTTTTAATGCAGCTGAATATACACCGTATATAAGTGTTGTTGTTTTTTTTTTTTAATCAGACAATAAATTGTATTCGAGAGAAAAAAAAGTAAACAAGGAGACCTCTTGTTTGTAAGTTAAAATGTCTTACCAGCATATTTGATCAGATTTTAAACGTACAGCCGTGTCAATGTGGTGTAGGAAAACATGAGTCTGCAATGTGTTTAAATTGTTACAGTTCCGTAAGGAAGATTACTGCCTTTAACTCCTTCAGAGAAGTATGGTAGAAATCTATTCCGCTGTTTCCAAATTTCTTTAGTGATTTGTGCAATCTTGGATTTAGACAGGACAGCCCTCTGATGTCTTGCCCATGGTGACCCAGCCTGAACAGTAATTGCGAATACATTTCAATTCATAACAAAAAGAGACCGGGGAGCAAGTGACACACAAGAATGAAATACATACGTATACAAAGTATTCTATGACTGTAACACCAACGCAATACAGAAACAGACATGCCTCGTGCTTAATTAGCATACTCCTTAAGTTGCTCTCTGTACCATATTATTAATATATATATTTTTTTGTATCTGCCCTGATTTATCAATAGTAACACCGAAATAAGTTAATCGCTCCCGTATCCTCCCCTTTGCCTGCTGGTTGCAAAGCGCCGTCGTGTAAATGAAGTGTCAAACAGGGCTGTGATGCTGCTGCTCCCCAGAGAACAGTGATGTCAGCGCTGAGAACCCACAACGCATGCGTTCATCACAAGTCGCTAATACGGTGGTTAAGCCAGACAAGGCGATCCTGTTTGTATTCAGCCAAAGAGAAAGACGTAGAGATCTAGTTTGGACCATCATTGCGTACTACAAGAAAATCATTCGGTGGCTCCAAAAAGAAGACCCACCCTCCTTCCCTTTATTTGTCCACACCCTTGAAACAACGACAGTCTGAGAAGCAAAAACGCAGCTCGTAAAAGAAAAAGAAAAAAAAAAACATCAGAAGAGACGAGCTACGAAGCGGACATAGGAGTGAATTTCCGTCACAGCTTTTGTTTTATTAAATTGAGTCCTCAGGTTTGAGGATGAGGCTGGCGAGAAACAGCAGACGGTGCTCAACAGTAGATGGAGATGGGAAGAAGGAGCGGACTCTCCCATTCAGGAACCCCTTTGTGCATGACATACGATTCACTCCACTGCAAAAAGCCCAGGTAAGTGCATAGAATGAAAAAAAAAAAAAGCAATGAGGGTTAAACAGAACTGTCTAAAAATAAATAAATACATAAATAAAAAATAATACATACAAAATACATTTTGCTCAATATATCATGTATAATTATTATGTATAATGTTTGCCTAGTGCCAAAGCAAGTGTGTACGTAGATGGATCCTAAACTTAGAAGATCCTCAGTTTGTTTAATGAAAAACCAGCCGAATTACATTCTAATTAACATGGTGGCAAATCATTGTACATAACTGTGCTTGGCACTGTGAGTTGGGGGTGCTGCAGGCAGCCCAGGGCCCTTTACGCTTGCATATATTGAATATAATGCTGGACAGAAGTCCCCAGTGGGTAGGCGAGGAGGGGGTTATATATTTAAAAAAAAACAAAACAAAAAAAAAACACAAATAAACAGCTGTACTGTACAGTATATTGTTAAGTACGGTATTGCCTTGTAAATCGTTTGGTACAGAACCTAGAAAAGCTGTAGGCATTCAGTATACTACGACGTAAATGCAATTGTCTTGAAGGAAATTACAAGACACAGTAGTGCGTTGTCCTTTTAGAGCATTACATTATTTATTAAATTCGATTCGTGTGCGAAATCATCAACACCCTTATATTGGGGCACAGCTAAGTACAAAATACAAATGACACATGTATACGATGTAAAGCCAATTTGTTATTCTACTATTTATGCAACAGTGTATCATCGCCCAACGTTCAGTTACATCAATGTGTACAATGTTTTAGTTACTTAACCTTGTAATATTTTAACAGTCGCTGGGAAGTTAATTACAGTAGTTTGACCATTAAACGAATCCCGCTGGTTCAGTTGCTACATATGCAGAGTATGTTTTGTCAATATATTCATATAAATATATGACTGTTTATCTGTATTTTTTAAAGAAAATAGCAGTAAACTGAAATGTCAACAACTGCCCCTCTTGATTTTGCTTTTTCTTCAGTTTACATGTATATCAAGCTAGTCTTCTTGTAGACACTGATTGTACATGACATCTCTGAATTAAATCGTTACATTCGAAGGTGAACACATTTATTACATCGGTGGAGTCATGTCTTCGAATTCTAGAAAGCTGAAGTGACACTTAGCTTGACTGGTATCTTCTAGAAGTAAGTCACATACACGTTTTGTATTTCATCCAGAAAACTTGCATGTATATTGCAGTAAACTTGTACAGTACTACTTGTAATCCTGTCTGGTAGACTTTGCTTCACATATAACTTGTGTCTAATAATACTTTTTTTACATATCTATCTTCCCTTCCTCACTGAAGCATTCTTTTCATTGTTTCACTAGTCTGTCATTTAAAAAGTCACAATCCTACTGCTAACTGCTGCATAAGGTGGTTTAAAATACCTAGAATACAGTACCTGTGATAAATTAGGAGCACAACAGATTTGTGTCGATTCACCCTTGTGAGTGAGGAATTGACAAAAAAATAGAAATTCTGATTTCAAAAGCATCATACCATAAGGATTTGATTTAACTGCAGTCACATGTTCCGTATACCTGGTCTAACTACTAAAGCACTGGTGTTGAACCTGTTTTAAATAAGCAACCTTGCACAAGACATCGTCGACCAAGCATGATGGGTAAAGTTAATCTGTGCTTTAAAAGTAGTGTCCTCAGCACTTAAAGTAAGAAAAACAAGTAGTTTAGGCTTGCCCTTTGGAATCCTAATTGTTAATACTTGCACATGTTATTACATGTAATTCTCACCAACATCCATTATTACTTTGCTTAGTAATATATATATATATATATATATATATATATATATATATATATAATATATATATATAATCACACTTTTTGAGCTTCAGATCATAGAAACAGTAACATTTCGTGGAAATGGATTATCCAGTCATAACAAGCTTTTTTTTATTATTGTGAAAATAATTTATAATTTTGTGTTAGGAAACTTCATTATGGTAGTAAAAGGTGATGAAGGACATTGAACATTTGGAAAGTCAGTAGCCTTTGTTCAGCCTACATGCTTTAGTATACTGAAACTAACTTCCCACCAGTGACAACTCGTCATAAGAGGCTACAGAGGTTAAGCCTACGTGTAATTTTGTAAAAGTAAAAAAAGCTTGCCTTACATCATGCTTTCCAAGGTTTACTGTATTGCTATTGGCTAATGTAGCCTCAAAAGGGCAGGATTCTGTGTGTATTCCACACGATTGTGTGAAGGACTGAAGCATGCACTTAATCACCTAATTAGTGAGAGAGTTGATTGGACACTGGATATGGAGTGATTTCAGCTGTGGAATTGCAAGCTTCAATAAAAGCAATAAAGAACATAACAGAAAAAGAGTCAAGAGAGCAGTGCCTTCATGCAATTGGCATGTTGGAGGCTGGACTAGGGCAGCGTGCTGTGGCTTGCCATCTTGGGTGCTCACACCCAGCAATTTCAAACCTGGTGAGACGGTGTAACCAGACACACTCTGTCAATGACAGGCCACAAACTGGGAGACCAAAAGTCACAACACCTGCCCAAGATCAACAGATCATTTTGCAGCATCTTTGTGATGTCAATTGTTAATCAGCACAATAAAAGTTACTGCACCTGCTCTAAAACAGAGTTTGTCATTTTACGATCACATCTACTGAATTTTATCCAAATATAAGTGATACATTTCTTTTGATGCTAAAATATAAGTGATAAGTTTATTTTGATGCTCAGTGTGTGTGTGTGTGTGTGTGTGTGTGTGTGTGTGTGTGTGTGTGTGTGTGTGTATATATATATATATATATATATATATATATATATATATATATATATAAAAAGCAGGTTGTGTTGTGTTGTTTAGCTCCCCCCCCCCTTTTAAAGTCAGGCGCTGCTACTGCTTCTCACCCCTTATTTTGCTCAAGGTAGACAAGGCAGACCCACAAACACTGTTCCCTGATCATCATGCAGCACATTGCTTTCTAATGTCGGAAACCTTTGGTAGCAAACTATAAAAGCTGATTGACTTTTTTATATTTAATGAAGCTGCCCTTGATGCTTAACATGCTTTATATACTTCCAATTAACGTGATTACATCGCGATAGGGTGTCTATACAACACAGGCAAATGTAATTGAAACTTTAAATAAGCTAAAATTGAATACATGTTATTGGAGGAGACCGGTTTGGTTACCAGAAAAAGGTGTGGCAAATGTCAGGAAGTCAACAAGTATCGGTGCCCCCATTGTGCAGAATCTGGTTAACTAGAAAGTGAGCATTGTATTTTGTAGCAGTCTGGGAATATATTGTTAGTACTACTGGGGACTAGCCGTACATTTCTGATTAGAGTGACCAACAAACTTTTTAATTATGTTCAACATAAATGCACCCCTATCTAGAGGAAACTGTCTACCATTCCTTGAAATAGAATTTAAGAGAAGCCCCTTATTTCCTTGTAAAACCCTGCAAAACATTTGCTGTATCACCCTTTTATGTGTTAACAGTGTTAGACAAACATGTACAATTACTTTATGATTAAAAAATCCTATTGGAGATAAATATGCAAAAGCTCTGTCTAGGGATGTCCACGGTATCAAATTTTGACGGTCTGGTAACCGTCAAAAAATGTACCACGGTTATTGTTGTACCGCGGTATAATGTTATTTTTTTGTAATCTATTTTTAAATGGCTATTTAAAGAAATACTCAAGTCAAGTCATTTTTAACTAGAAAAATAACTTTAATTTAAAGGTTTAAAACAAATACAACACACCGGTACTACAGTTCTATCGGGTACTACCTAACTGGAAGTAGTGTTCACTCCAGCTCACACAGGCTCAGCAAAATAATGGTGCTTTTTTATTTCAAATTACTGTAAACACCAAAATATTAACATTTTCTGGGCTCAGTCTGGAACGATAGGGGGTAAGGATGTGACCACTGAATACCCTCTTCATCTTTATCAGTTTGGACGGCATCCTATTAGTTAAGACGGGTTTTCAACCGGGGGTACGGGCGTACCCCTGGGGGTACTTCTATGGGTCATAGGGGGTACGCAGGACGACTCAGAAATGCGCAAATAAAAATGAAAGTAAGAAAAAAGAATGATCTTGATTTTTTTTAACGGTATTCTATATTCTCCAAACCACAATGTATACTTATTTAATCTTTGTTTAGCAGCTCAAAGTGAACGGCTAATGGGGGGGAAAAAAAACACAGAATCTATCACGGCCACATTTTCCACCTGTACGCATGCACGATTTCGATTGCGTGGATTTCCACTGTGATATATAGGTGAAGCAGGTGTCTGGCGATTAATGATGAGAAGACAGCGCCTGCAAATTTATTTTTTTTTAATTTTTTTTGGACTGCCTGTTAACAGCAGCGAACACAAAGGAAAGAAGAAAAGTTAAGGCGGGTATGACAGCGTTGCAAAGTTAAGCGGTATCTAGGGGACTTTTTTTTTAAATGGAAATAAAATTGTATTAATTTTTGAATATATAAAACCAAAACCCCTACGACACTATCAACACGAGGAGACGGCAACATCTTTACAATACCGTTTAAAATAAAAAAATAATAATAATACAAATGCCTGTAGCATCTTAGACTTAATTATAAAGTAGTAAATATAGACTTTTTGATTCTCTGCATTGGTGTGTGCTTACTGCGTTTCTCTTGACCGATACGATAGATAATAGCTGCTGTTACTTCTTTGGTTTGGTAAATTAATAGGAAGGCAGTGATGAAAAGTTACAGTGCCTTGTTCTTGCTGATGTTTGACTATTTGTGTTTCATTTACTGACAATCAAGTTTGCTAGTGATCATTGTTTAGTAGGGCGGTTTATATTAAATATTGGTCACTTATTTAATAGCTTACTCGGAAAATCTCATACATGGCAGTTTTCAGAACTTGAGATGTTCTAATGAACACAGTGGCTCACCGATGGACAAACGGTGAAAAACAAACTTGCCCATATCACCTTAAACTGTGTGGTATAGAAAAATGGTTGCGGTTTCAAAACCATGGCAGTTTATACCGCGGTTTACTGTAAAAACCGGTATACTGTGACATCCCTAGCTCTGTCTGATAATGTCCATCTACTTCCGGTACCTCTCTACCTGTAGATCTTTCAAGACATACTGGCTGTGGCAGGGCAGAAGCCCTGCTGCTGTAAATAGTGTGTGCGTGGGAATGTAAGGTTGGCAGGAATGGGGTTAAATCTGTCCCTGCTAGCAACCAGTGTGGTTAGTGGTGAGTGGTGAGATTTGTGTTTTGTAGTGTTTTGAAACTTTATCATGAAAGCGAATGCCCAGCTTGCATTTTGTTTTGTTTTGTTTGAGTCTTTGTTTTGGCCCTCGTGCCATGTTTATTTGTTCTGGTTTTTTTTGTTTAATAAAGTGCGCAACAGCGCTTCACTGCAGCTTCTCTCTCTGAGTCCTTAATTTCTGCCAGTAGCCAGCCTGCACCGTGACGCTACCCTGTCACACTGGGTAAAATTGGATTGGAGTACAGGTAGCAGCACTCCTGATTTCCTTTAGCCACTTGGTTAGCTGTAATGTATTTTTGTGTATGTATATATTCACAATTAAAAGTGTATGTTTATTTTCAGAAACCATTTCAAGGTGGTTAACAGGTGAGTATATTCTTGGTGTCTATGCTGATACTAGCTGCACATCTGCTTCCTCCCCTGATAAATGAACGGTTTAGTGTCACCTGACAGGCTGTTCCATACAACAGCATCTAAGTAGCTGCAATTTTTACAGTCTGGGTTCACAGACATTGTGTTATGGTCTGTATTTTGTTGTCCAATAATGCATCTTACAGCTTATTGTTGCCAGTTTCCTTTCCGCTTCATAAATTATAGCCTCCATTTAGACAGTAACAGTAACCCAGGTCTAATTGGCATTGAACTTCATTGACTGAATTCACTTTACTTTGTCAATAGCACTGGAGAGGCTGTGGGCATTCCCATTATCATAACGGCATGAGAAGGTGCCCATTGTTGTTTATATTTTTTGCAGAGTCACAATTAAAAAGTAGACCTTTAAGGGATTGTCTATATTGTAACCCAGTCGTTTGTGTTTTGCTGGTTGCTTTTAATGCTGAAACGCTCAAAATAGATTAAAGCATACTCTACACCAAAGTCCAACTCATGATGCACAATCTTATTTTAAGTTTAGCATTGAGTATTTCCAAGTATAAACCCTGCAAAAACTGCTTCATGTTAAAAACACTCCTCAAATTCAGAGCTGCATGTGCATGTAATAGGTAGTGTATATAAAGATAACATAAGAGTTTGATCGCTCAAGTCTGCAGGCTTATTGCCAACTCTTTAATTATGTACAAATGACCATAAGAGGGACCAAAAAACATATCGGGATCTTTTCAACACAAGATGGTACGGTATGTGTCTGAAGCATTGCCAATTTAATGATAAAAGGCACAACATCCCGATCTCCTAAACTTATTGCCTAGGCCTGGATGTCAATCATTTTTATAGATGTACTGTAGATATCGATATGGTTATATAGGTAGATTGATGGATATTTTAAAAAAAATAGGTGCTTGCTTCAGTTAAGTGTTTAGTGAGGCAAAAAAAATAAAAAATAAATAAATAAGTACACATTTTAATTGTTTTAATTCATTCTAGGTCGACATAGGGAAGCAGTTTCCAGTGGTCAAGTGCAGTCTTGTATTTGTGTCGGTGTTAATTTATGGTTCCAATGAAGTAATCATCATTTCACAAAATACTTTTAAACATGTGAAGTGTGATCTAGGGCTCTTTTAGCCTTTGCATCTTTTTGCATTGTCTGTTTTGTGACAGTGATTACACTATTCTGTCCTGTGTTCCTTGTTTCCATCTTAGGGGAATTTTGCCACGTTTACACACTCACAAAATCACCTTAATCATCAAGAAGATTGACTGACTAGTTCACATGCCATGGGACATTTTTAGTACCACTACTGCTGTGAATTGTACTAAAGAAATATTCACAGTTACAAGACAGTATTTAAGTATCTATTTTAGTTGAAATCCCTGCAGTACTGTTTTACCCAAAACCACAACAGGTCACATGCTTATTAAAATAGCATAACATGTGATATGTTCTTTTCCTAAAGGCCTGATGTGTTGTTTTCCTATATTTGGTGAAGATTTATTTTTTTCCCTCAGGGCTTTCAAAAGCTGGAACTGTTACATTTTTTATTTTTATTTTTTTAGCTGAGACTGAACACATAGTACAGTGTTCCTAGAAGTATAGAATGGTGAGTTATATATTTAATCAATCAATACATTCCTTTATTTAAATGGGTAGAAGAAACAGTTGAGAACAACTTCTCATTTACAATGGTGACCCAGTGATAAGTTAAATAAACCAATACAGTACAATCCATTCGATGTAGATTTAACAGTTACAAGTCTCAGTCAGTAGCAAATCCAGTTTATGACTAAAGGTTAACAGAAACCAGATTGGTCAATTTCAAATCCCTCTATAACATTCCAACTGTCTGCTGCTGCACATTCAAATGAGTGTCTACCAAATGTAGATGAAACCCTTGCAACTGCCAATTTTATAAATGCATCAGATCTAAGCCAATAGTTTGAAGAGGAAAAAGTGAGTACATTCTGGAGATATGCTGGAACCAACTATTGTTCTAGAAACAAGCATACACCATTGTTTTACACCTGGTACTCACCAATTCAGGAGTCCGTTCAGGTCACAATGATGAGTTTGATACAGTGCTCCGGTTACAAATCTATTTGCTAAATGATGTAAAGTGCAACTTCTTCAATAGTGTAATGTACTATCCAACACTAATGAGCATGATATTACTGGTGCTAGAGAAATAATCTTAGATAGAAACAAAAAGGATATTCAATAACAAAAACAGAAAATGTTAATACCAGCAGTGGGTATGAATCATACCTTGTATTAACAGAGTTGTACAGACATACAGTGCTAGCTTAATGGTATTGTTAGAAATACACATAATGTTGTCTTCCTTTGAAACCTCTCTTATAATTATCGTTAAGGTTCTAATATGGTATTGCAGTAACAGTGGAGGCTACTTGAGGGATGCAGTGCCTCCTCAAAATTTCAGAGTGATTTTTTTTTTTTTTTTTTAATTCACAGCAGTGTCACAGGTAAAGTATCGTATTTTGCAGAATGTGCACAGAACTATTTTATAAATTGTGTACAGATCATTACAATTTTTCTAAACAGCAATGGAGAGATAAATGTACTGACATCAAGATGAACGTCAACGTTATTCAAGCACTTTACAATAGTTGTGAAACAGTGTTGTGATTAACAGCCTGTAAAGTGGATCTGTAAGGACAGCATTCAGTTCTACGCAGATGCATGTTCACCATAGGCCTTGCAAAACAAATATAATGTGTAACACATACTGATCTTGGGCATTATTCGACTCGTCAGTGACCACTGACAAGCAACCAGACTTTTTTACCAATTCTATAATCTCCTGCTTGTGATACTTGGCAACTTTAGATAAGTATTCACATCTAATTTGGGCTGATGAAGGAATTGCTCCACCATTTGTTACTCATTTGTAAACAGCTTTTCAGTGTCATGTTATGAGAAACAGCATTAATCCATTCAATTCTGAAGTCTGGTTACAGTACAATAATGTGGATTATTACATGATGAGAGGTGGCATTAAAATGGGTGGGTGTATTTTCAGGCAGCACAGAATCTCTACATAATACAGTGGCATAGTAACAAAAAAAAACTAATTAGAAACAAACTTCTTAATATTGCAAAATGTTATATATATATATATATATATATATATATATATATATATATATATATATATATATATATATATATATATATATATATATTGGCAGGGGAGGAGAGAAGAATGTAGTCCAGGAGGGGCTAAAGGACTACATCCCCCAGAATGCCATGGGAGGGAGCCAGGATGAGATTCACCAGGCTCTAAAATTTAATGAATATCACCTGCCTGTAATTAACAAGCAGATTTAACAGGAACACAAATGTTTGTTCAGGGCAGTCTGTTAGAAGATAAGAGGCTGTCGATAAAGGAACAAAGTATGGTAAACCTTTGCATGTGCTGCAATGTGAGAAAAAGGCAAGGTACTTTGTGAACCTTGGCATACTGTGTAAACGTGTTTGTATAACAAAAGTGCTATACAAGTAAGTGTTTTTGTGACTGGTAAACGGCTTAGCCATCCAGTGAGATAGTTTCAGGAAAAGAAAAACAAAGTATAGTTTAGCACTCAGTGGGAGTTAGGTTTTTGTTTTGATTTTCAATATAACACATTCAATTAGGTATATTTATAGCATAGTTTGGTTCTTATACTATGTTTAAAAAAAAAAAAATAGAAAACAATTACAAAGCTAAAAAAATCTTTAAAAATTATAGCAGCAATATGATACTTCTTTGGAACCATTTTTGAATAGTAGCAGGCACAAATATAGATGTTGTTAAATACTTGCACTAGCCCTCAATGTTGCAGGACTGTTCATACAAAAGCCCTTACGATTGATCCCATTTCAATAGTAAATAGTAAATACAGTACAGTAATTTCTTCTTTCCACTTTCCACTTTCCGACTTGTTCACCATTGGCAGTTTTTCATTGCTCTTCCCAGATGTAGAGTGGTTAGTTTCTAAGTGAACTGGAGTAGTTTTGGTTTCTCATTGCAAAAAGTGGAAAAAGAAGAAAAGTTTAATGCGCATCCTGGTGCAATTTATGTGGCTCTGAGGTTTTTCATAGTTTTAATAAAATTAAGATTAATATAATGGTGTTTTAATAGCATTACAGTGGGATTTGTATAATTATTTGTTTGCAAAATGTCGTTTGAATACCGTTAGGAAAATATCAGGAAAAATATATTTGCGTTGTATTTAATTATTTAATGGTGATCAGTGGTTATTTCTGTGGTGTAGTCGTAGTTTCATGACCATTTAAACAACCCCCCCACTGGTGGTTTGAGAAATGCAAGCATAGGTCATTCAAACTGCTGTGCTGAGACTCCACTCCTAATGATGATTTAGTAACGCTTCTCATTTCATGCCTTTTAAAATTCACCCATCATAGGTTAACCTTTGTGTCTGATTCAGCTCGCTTTCACTTTGCAGTTGTGTGTTTGTGCTACTTGAATGACATTCGAGGAAAAGAGGCACACTGCTGCAGATAGGCTCGCTCATTCAGCAATCTGTGCTCCGAGGAAGATAAGGGACAGTAAACCCCACAAGAGAAAGGCTGTTAGGAAGATGGAGTCCTGCTTTCTGACATATGCCACATGATCTCGCTTGTATTTATGTAACAGCCAAGCTCATGAGTATATTTCTGTTTTTAACAATTTTGAGAGGTATTTGTATTGGAACAGAACTGTGTAAAGATATTATCAATGCTTAGAAAACCTGTTTCTCAACAGGATGCTCTGGACTTCATGCTGGGACAAATATTGGAATGTTCAAACGAGCATTGCTTGCCGTGCATTCGGAGGCAAAAATCCGTCGGTCAGAAATGACATCATTAATAGAAATGAAAAACATGTATCACCTTGCTAGAATTTGCACGGCAATTTCTAAATTGGCAAGTGAAAAAAATACCTATGTCTGATGTGGAAGATTTATATACAAAAAAGAGTATCAACACAGCTGCTCTTGACAAATGTTTTGGACAACAAGTAAACCGTCCACACCCCACTGTCGGCTAGTGTGAGACAACTCTGAAATATAACTACAGGATTCTGTAGACTACCCTCGTAATGTTCTTAGTGTTGGGGCGTTTTTCTTTCACAAGAAAGTGGTGCAATTTACACCTTTTGAGTAAACTTACTTGATAGTGTCCACTGTGCTCTGCTAAGTAAAAAGCTTCATTTTCAGCTGCAGAATCTTAAGGTTCTTATTGGATATGTTACCCAGTCATGTTGTGTTGATGATCTTCTTTAAGGAATGAGTGAGCATGTAGGTGGATGGTTGTGAGTCTATTTATACGGTGATGCTGTATAATGTATATGTTGCATCAGTGTGTCAGTAGTTTTCTTTAAATAGTAATATTTATTTTGACACTTAAGCTATTGAAGCGAACTAAACGTAGATGTCTCTTTGCCTCAGTCTGACTGTTTATTCAAAAACGTAATTTTACTGTGTCAGTATTAGAATTTTTTTTTTTTTTGTGTTATCTAAATTTGACTACATGAGTTCCATCTAACTAGCACAGTTCCTACATTCTCTGTATCCTGACAGTATATGAATTGTTTTTCAAACTTCATGCTTCCTGTTTTTCAGTGTTGTGTGTTTCAGTTCTGGAGGGCCTGAGCTCAAGTATAACCGGAAATCAACAGGCTTACTATCAGGCGGGCTTGCCTAGTTGCATGCAGTAGTCTGCCTCCCTCCTGCAAAGACTCATTGAGTTGAGGAAGTAGCTTGCTTTAACCAACAGGTCATTTGTAAAATGACTGCATTTAAAAATGCAGTACTATACTGCCATTGCTTTCTTTTTAACAATTTGCTCGATATATTAAAGTAGGTTTTTTACTATACACATTTCAGCTTCCTAAAGAGATTTCATTTTGGATCTATCTGCAGAGGTGCAACTTGTTTCATAAAGTATCATCTTAACCTTTCTTCATTTTAAGCTTTATTTATGCATGGCTCTACAATGCGACCAATTTGGTTGCATATGCCAGTGGTGTGCAAAGTGGGGGGTGCGACTAGTAACGCAACACTCGGGTCTAATGGATTTAATCAAATATTTTAAATATAGATATCAAAATCACAGAGAATGTGAACAAAAATACAGATCAAAGAATCGTGACAAGTTTTCTGTATGAAACGTGACACACTGTCAAAATGAAAACATAACAAAGTTAGTATCGGGTATGACCTCCCTGAGCATTAACACAATCCTGGCAGCGTTGATGCATAACATGGTCTTGCATTGTCCTTCTGGAAAATCGACACTTTCAGATTGGCTTGCAGGAACGGAAAAACTGTTGCCTCATGGACTTTGTCAATGTATCGCTGAGCAGTAAGGTTGCCCTCAATCTGCACCAAAGGCGTTCTTGTGTTAAAGGAGATTCCTCCCCACATCATCACACTTCCACCGTCCCACCGATTGGCTTGAACAACGCAACAGTCAGCATAACGCTCACCATGACGTCTCCACACACGTTGTCTTCCGTCAGGTCTGTCAAGGGCAAAACGACATTCATCGGTGAATACAACACTCCACCACTCTCTCTGCTGCCACCTCAGATGTTCTCTGGCACACAGAAGACGGCGATTTTGTCTCTCAGCTGTCAACATGTTACCCCTGAACAGCCTCTGAGCATGCAAATCATTTTCATGCAGACGACGAGCTACAGTCATTCTGCTGATGTGCGGGTTATTTCTTCCTGGAATTTCTCGTGCTGTAGCCACTGCAGTCTGAAAACGATTACACAGATGGATCAGTCGGATGTGACGGTCCTGGGCCAGTGTGGTGACCCTCTGCCTTCCAGGACGTGGCCTGTCCGTAAGAGCCGGTTTCTGTGGACTAGTCTGCTGATTTGTTGAAGCAGAACATCTCGTTCTCTGGGCAACTTCTCTCACAGACATGCCGCCTTCAATCATGCCGATAGCAACCAGGCGATCTTCATTACTCAAGCGGGGCACAGTTATATCTTTCGCTGTTCTTGCGTTTTAATTAAAATCATGTCTTTTCAAATGGCTATTTTATATAGATTCTTAATCAACTCATGTTGACAATTTTAACTCAAGTCAAATACCAAACAGTGAGCACCTGGCATTTTTATGAAATCACATGACTTGAGCTCAGTATTTTGTTATCCCAAGGAACGATACTACTCGAACAATCAACAAATCTATCTGATCATTATTTGTCTTTATCTATGTGCCTAATGAACTTTTGATCTAAAACTTTTCATTGTGCATCAGTATACGTAACTGACAGCTAATTAGTCCCAAGTTCTTACCTTTCAAATGAGCCATTGACGATCACTCTAGAACTGGAGAAATTATCTTTGAAGTGGCGAGTGTGTCACTGAAACTGCAGTGAACAGATTTTTTGGGTTACGGGCGAACAGGGGCAACAAATGTAAAAAATAAATAAATAAATAAATTTTAAAAAGCACTAATGTTTTAACAGGTATTTTCCCCCAAATGATTTAATGTAAATCACCTATTTTTTCCTAGATTTAACCAAAAAAAAGTCCAGATTTAGCTAAATATATAAATGTTAAGACACATTCTCAAAAGTGGGAGTGAAGCACAGCTGTGCAGCATACAATGCCAAATCAAACACGTCAATGGGCGTGGGCTTGCATGTTAAAGGACTCTGCCAACTGGACACAAACGACGCGAGCGAATAATAATAATAATGTTGACCAATAATAATAATCACATTAGCTCTTTAACAAGCCAGTGGTATTCCCCAAACTGTTTCCTTTTTTTAGTGTGTGGTGTACCCATACTGTCTTTCTTTGTGTTTTATTTATTTTATTTAGTCCTTGTGCTGTATTCGTGTCGTTCGTGGCACTCCTGGTTTGCATACTTTTTTTTTGTGAAAACCCAGATTTTATTTATTTTTTTAGATTTGTATGTACAGAAGTGTGTCTTTGGGATCTTGTTATTTAATGACAGTTTCATTTTGGTTTCAGTTTATGACATATTTATTTTTTTGGTCTACTAAATTTAATGTATGGTAACCCAAAAAATCTTATTTCTCTTTTAAAACATTCTGTTTTTTCTTTTAAAAGCAGAGTTGGTCATCAAATAAAATGCTTTAGGAAAAGCAAAAGATTGAAATGATTGTACTGTTATGTTGTGCTGGTTGCAAAACAGGATTGTGTAGAAGATAGACATCACTGGTCATTATGCCCTAGATTTCATACGTAACGAAACAAGCGTTGTCTAAGAAATCTAGGCATCAAGCTGGGACAACTTCACTTTTTAGCTTTGTTTTATTTTTTTATTTGTAAACACCAGCACCTTGTATTACATACAGATGAATCCGTTTTATATCACTTCGCTTAATATCATGCCCCATTTATTATCACGATTTTTCAAAAACCACTTGCCATGCACCATCGGTTCTTTTGAGAAATTACCTCTCAATATCGTCTTGCAAACCTGCTTATTGTCATGTTTTGTGCAGCCTGTCAAATCTGCATGGCTGGGTTTTACTAAGTAACCACAGGATAGAATTAATTTCCAATGCAACTAACAACCAATAGTCATCTTGGTTGATAAACTGATGTTTTGTGCAGCTTGTCAAATGCTGCGTGGGCGATCTTAACAGTTCAGTTACAAAACACCAACATCACTGAATTTCTATTTCTATTAGTCAGTCTTATTCACAAAAAATCACCAAGTACAACGCCTAATTAATACCTCTCATCAGTCGACAATTTATGCCTTTTTTTTTTTTAGATAGACGCAAACTGTTTTGTTCCAGTTAATGATACAAAACGTATTTGTCCTGCAGTAAACCATATGCATTTGTTTAAATGTAAAAAAACGACAATGCACAGTATTAAAACACTGCTGTTTAATTCACCATTAGTTTCACTTTCTTTTTTTCTCACACTTGTAATGTGTTGTCATAGGCAAACGTGAAACCCAGTTAATATCAGGAATTATGCCTGCACGGCAATCCTGATATAAAGTGGGTTCATCTGTATTATGTTTGCAAATCATCCTGTGTTACAGGCGGGGGTTAATTGTCCAGAATATTAGCACATCACTACTAGGTTAGGAATGTATTACTGTAGGGAAGGTATTGGCTACAAATGGGTTTGAATAAAACTGTTAAATGGGCTGAAAAGAATACTGTATGTAGGCTTCAATGAAGGCTGAAGTGTAGGACTGTTTCAGAAGATGGTCATTTCTTTCCATTAGCATGTGATTTAAAATAATACCCTAACAGCAGCAGAAACACTACTACCATTCCAATAATTCAAATTGGGTTCTCCCAGGCATTGAAGATGATTGTTACAATAGGTCACTACAGACTGTTTGTGCTTAAGTGTGTCGAGAGAGCTCTGTTAATATAAAATGCAACCTGCCTGTTCTACGTATTACATAACTCCAGAGGCTTAGTCTTTCACTTACACGTGTATGGAGCTTTTTCTTCTTGCCAGTGATAGTGATTACAGTGATGTTGGTTCAAGGACGAGAATCAAGTGCTCGTAAAAGCTGAGGGATTGATTGTTATAGCTTTCTGTTGGTGCGCAGACCAGACAACATTATAAAATAAGAGCAGAGCTGGGCTTTACTGCATCACCTCACACTGCGGGGTTTCTTGACCTTCAGACTGAATGCTGTTGGGGTTGAATTTTTTTAACCCACTGTATTATGAAACGCACGAAGAAAGGACTACACTAAGTTGCACTTGTTTCCAAAGTTAGATTTTAATGTTACAGATTCACAAGCCTTAATGGTTCGGTATAGCTTTAGAAGGAGAAAAATCCCTGACATCCGGTGATTAGGAATCTTTTTGAGGACGTCCAAAAAACACCAGCGAAACATGATTTATTGATCTGGTCCATTTATTGATATATACTATAGATGTGTTTTATATTCACCATTTTGGTGTTTTATTATCATGAACACTGTTTGTAGCTTCTTTGTGGTCTAATCCCTGAAATACATTATGATGCCTTAGTTCACTAGCTTGACTGTCCTGATGCACATTGCATTGATCACTTTGGTTCTTTGTTATTGCTTTATTGCTCCGTCTCTGGCAGTTTAGCTCCAAGTTGCAAGGCAGCAGTAGTGATGAATGTTCATGTGGTTGCTGGCTTGGTGAGGTGAGTAGTATTCTTGCACATTTTATAGGTAACCAAGGTTGGTTGTAAAGAAAATATTTCATGAGAGGTATTAAAAATGAAGACAGGAACTATTTGGCAGTGACAGTAACTTGTCATCTGATGAAATAGATTAAATAAACACTAAATGAAGAATTACAGTATACAGATCACCAGTACAAATAATGCAAATCAACAATACTTGCACGAAAATATAATATTTTTAGTGGATGAGGAACGGGGGAAACGTAAATCAGTTTATGAATATTCAAAAGAAAACAAATATTTCAAAGTATACAAAAAGCAAAAATAGCAGAAGTGGGTCAGATGAGACAGAGGATGCATAGCACTGCAAATACTGCTGCATTGAGTTACATGTTCGCACTGACAATAAAAGAACATACTGAAAAATAAGTGACACGTTGAACTAAAACAAAGTTAACTGAGAGAAAAGCAATCCATCAGCTCACCGCTACCACCCCTGCGCTGACTCGGGAGGGCGAAGACGAACACACGCTGTTCTCCGAAGCCCGCAGGCGCCCGGCCAGACTACAGGGGTCGCTGGTGCGCGGTGAGCCAAGGACACCCTGGCCGACCTAACCCTTCCTCCCCCCAGGAGGCGCCGCCCCCTGGAAGCTCCCATCCTTGGTTTACAAAGGAATAGCCTGGACTCGAACTCGCGACGTCCAGACTATAGGGCACATCCTGCACTCCACGTGGAGCGCCTTTACTGGATGCGCCACTCGGGAGCCCCTAGGGACATAAAACTTAATGAGAAACCAGAACTGCTATGCATCATCGTATACTGAGATTATTTTCCCCCTGATTTTTTTTTAAACATTGTTTTATTCTTCTAATGCAAACTATTAGAAGAATAAAACAAGGAGGGAGGATTATAGTGCTTCAATAAATAATACTGCATTTATTGTCATTATGTAAATTAAGGTCTACTAATTTATGTAGGTTTGTGTTTAAGTTCCTGTGATTTGTAATCTGGTGGGCATGCAGATAGCTGAAATATCAGTAGTTTGTGGCTTTACAAGAGCATTTGCATACTGCAGCCAGTGGATTAACTATGCTAATGCAGGCTATTTACCCCCCAAAAATGCCATCTTTAACCTTGGTGTAGAATAAACAATATTCTTAAAGATGAACATTTGACTCTGCAAAGTGCAGTCATACTGTTGGGTGCTCTGCTTTACATGAGGGTGAAAAACTAGCAGGGCAATGAAGTAACTCCTGGTTAGTATGTGTGTTGAATGGTATATGTGGTTTTCCAGTGGTTTTAATAAAGTCTCTGCTATTGGGTACTACTTACTGTGCTAAACAAAGATTATAATCTAAATATATGTTATTGTAATACAGATCAAGTTGTTTTTTATTTTTTTGCATGTGTGGTTATTCAGGTTTTTAAAGTACAAGAGTGGTGAAAAGTGTAAAAAAAAGGGTGCATTCCCTTACATAATAAATCGTTTATTTACATGTACAGGAAACCCTTTAGAAATGGCACATTTTATGATAAATCCAAATTCATAACAATAAATACTATACATAAGTACAGCGCACAGTTATTTTGAAATAAATCCACTATATTCTGAAATGCTCTTTGAAAATTACTAATTGATTTGCTATTGCTTTGATTCCTTAAATGGAAACGTAATAGGCCTATGTGTTGCTCTGACCACAGGTCCCCAGTTGTACCACAGCAGTAGTAACACTTGATACGATCAGGAGACTGTATACCAAACATGCTGCTACACAACAGTGACTGCTATAATTTGGAAAGCCACAATCGTAATAGTTTTTATTTATTTTTTATTTTATATTGGGTTATTGGTCCAATAAAATATTGCACAATGGGCCATATACATGACAGTATTTCATTGTGTGATGCATAAACGGCATTTACTGTAATTAATATATATATATATATATATATATATATATATAATATAATATTATGCATAGAATAACGTTCCCTTGGAGACCAATTTTCTCATTAACATATTAAACGTCTGATTTCCTAAATCTGTATTGTGCCATTAAATGACCCTTACTGGCATCATAATTAACATGTGCCTCAGACCAGGAAGAGAATGAGATGTGTCTTAACGGTATACTTTCCTTGTATAGTTTCTGCGTTTTAGAAACATGTATTTAAGCCAATAGTAAAAAGAAATATTTAAAAAAACAGTTTTAATTATCCAGTAATTACGTAATCTTAAGTATTCTGTTATTTGTAACGCATACATTAATTTGCATTAAGACGTCTGAAAGGGATAAGCTACTTACTGGTTGGCAGGGCCGGCACCACGGGGGGGGGGGGGTTGGTTGTGCCCGCCCCAAAGTCTAGCTGGTGCCCACCCAGTTTGATTCATCTCAGCCTTGATAAACAATTAATATACTATGTAATCTGTAGAACATTTAGTGTTTTTTAGTCAAGTTTGTATTTATTGTAAGTTATCAACAACAAAGCCCAGAGTGTCCGCCCTGAGTTACCCCTTCCGATTCCTACGTATTTACATAGTCGCCGTACAACACGCACACTGAAAGTAGAGCAGGGGGCGGATCTTATGTGGCGCGAAGTGAACATTTCACAGAAAGCAAAGTAACTATTTTGTGAGTGTAAATTTAACCTCTACCATTATTATTTGTTTATTTAGCCTTTATCTTTATTCATGACATTGGTATGTTATGTTTTACATTTAATCGATATGCTTTGCCATTATAGATTTTCTGTCAATCTGTTGATTTGCTTGTTCAGTTGTTATATGATCAGTTATTTACTTAGCTGTTATTTGATAATAGGTGTATATAGTGAGTAGCATTGTAAAGCACTTGGGTATTAATTATTATTTGTGTCACTCTTATATTTAAATACCGGTACAATGTGTCAGTTTGTATTTTATACGTGGTATGTACATATGCCCCCTGTAACAGGGGAGATCTGTACTGACTGTCTGGCATATGCATGATTCAGTTTGAAGAGGGCAGCAGCCTCGTAAGATCCACCTGTCAGTCATGGCAATGACACAGAGGTGGGGAAGAGGGTGTGTTGGCTTACCCTCTTTCTAAGTGGCTGAGAGGCAGGCCTTTGGAGATTGCTTGGCCCATAAGTACTGTGCTTGGTTATGCATTTGGGTGGCCTAATGGGTTACCCTGTGACGCTGGCGAAAGACGCCAGTGTAAATTAAGACCAGGCAGGAATGCCAGCGGTTGAAGAGAGGACTAAACAGGCAAGCATGGCTGACAGCCCGCCTTAAACAAGAATTAAAATAAATTATTACGTACCCGAGGAGACGTGAGTAGATATAAGGGGAACTCTGGCCACCCCAGTGTATAGAGAACAGACAAGCGTAGGACGGAAACCTGAGCTGACCAGCATAGCGGCAGTGGGGGCACTGCGTAAGCAGCACTTTTGTTTTATAGTTTTATTAATGTGTTTTGTTTTCCCTTTTCATTTCGCCTTTGGTTTTCATTATTATTATTGAGCACCTGTGAGTGCCCCTGTGTTGGTAACCCTGTGGTCCTGATTACCGTTGCCGGTATCCAGGCCACAGACAACAGCACCCTCTCCAGGCTCAAATAAATTAAAAAAGAAAATTAAATAAATAAAACTGGGCACTTGTGCGGTGTTCTCAAATACCATCTTATGTCTCCCGTGTCAGTGAATACTACCACCCTTCCACACCCCCTCACAGAAAACATGCTGCCCCCCTCCTGTATAATTCCTGGTGCCGGGCCTGCTGGTTGGAAACATATAAATCACGTTTGTAGCCTATTCGTTGCTCTAAGAAAATGCCAGGCTTCGGTGTGGACTGTATCATCAAGAGGATGGAGATATCTTGAAACATGATCCAGACGAGTGAGAATACCCCGCAGTTTAGTTTACAATCTGACGTTCATCTTGCCACTGCTTCTAGCAGTATATGTTCTCTTTTTAGAGTACCAACCGCATTAACCTGATCAGCTATCTCCTACCATTTTTTCAGCCACATAACCTTGTATTTCCAAACAACTGTCTGCGTTGACAAGGACGTCTTATTTTAATAATGGGAGTTACTGGGGAGTGAATGCAGGTTTTCTTAACCTCTCACTTGCGTTCAGCACCTTTTAGTACAGGAGTCTCTTGCTATACAGACACAGTTACGCTGTACATTCTCATATGCCTGATATGTCCCCGATCATAATCATTTTATTGTGGCGCTAAGAATTGCATTATCAAAAGAGACCAATTGAAACAAAAACCCCTGTTAAACTGACTGGATGAAAATAAACCCAACAACAGGCTAATGTAATGTGTACAGAGAATACACTAATGTTTCAGCGCAATTATTTATACATTTAAAATAAACCAATCACTATGAATGTGTGTGTGTGTGTACAATTTATTTGTACTTTTTTTAACCTGAGATCTTGATATTTCCCGTAGCCATAACGTGACGGTGTATGCCATTGACGTCTTAAGTAGGGGACACAGCTCATTTGCATACCTTTGACACTCTCTCGGGGTAACAGTGGTGAAAATTATAGTGGCTGAGGAGATACACATTGAAGAGAATGGCCTGTATGAAAACAAGAAATGCAGGTAAGCAATTTTAAATGCAGGTAATAGATACAACATTTTAAAATGGTGGTTTAATGTACTATAACAACCATAGAATATTGTTTCCTGGTTCTGGATTACAATTCTAGCTTATGCAGTATTATTAAAATTGTTGCAATACTTTCTAGGTAATATATGAACCTACTGCTGGCTTGCTAAAACTGCCCAGTATAGAAGCTAGCGAGCAGCAAAATAAATATGTCCCCAAAAACTAAAAGCCTCTCCTTTAACCAAATTTGATCAGGTGCTTTGATATCTCTTAACCAAGATCATTCTTGAGGAGGACACCTGAAGCAATTCAATTGTGTTGCGCACACCAGCACCATAAGGGTTCATTTTAACCCCAAACACTTTATTGGAAACATTAATTTACATTTGTTAGATTACTGAAAAAAATTTAAATAGGATTGATAGAAAACAACTTACTTTACTAGTAAAGACCTTCACTGTTGACACTTTTTTATTTTATTTTCTTTTCAAGTATGTATGTCATATTTTATATATTTATATTTTATATATAAGTAATCAGAAATCATCTCTGATACGAATGCTGATTGTTTTTGTAACTGGAACCTAGAACACAGCTGATTTAAATATGCAAAACCTGTGGGCACTGTTTTATAACCAACATGATCCTAATGTAGTTGTGATTTATTGCATTGAAGTGTATTGGGATGGTGCTTGGTAGATTCAATTTGCAAGAAGAATGCAAATTTCTGTTTACATGCTTTGTAAGAAAACAATGCCTACTCTTTTCTTAATATATATTGAGACCCTAAGAGTAGAATTAACATACATGACAAACAATTTCAAATCGCAGTAATCAGGTTTTATTGGTAGCATTCAGGTACAATTATACAGAGATATTCACTACTACTAGAGTATATGAACTAGCCCTGACACAGAGTAACGGATCATGTAAAATACTTAGGTGTTAGCTCTGGACAATTGCCCATGTTAGCCCTCTCCTGTCTTTTCGAACTGTGGTGTTTAACATTGTAAGGCACACCTGTAACCCAAACCCCCATCCCAGCCCACAATAGATATATTCTCCAACCCCCGCCCTTTACTTGCAACAACACATGCATTCCTCAGATAAGGAGAGAGAAAGGGGCTCATTAGCCACCCCCATAGCAACCATTACATGTATTGAACTAGTTCAGTTCTCAGCAAGAACGAGTTAGTCAATTAAATGATTACTAAAATAGATAAAAGTACTAGTACTAGTACTAGTACTAGTTACACTTCTTTACTGCAGCAGGGAGATCGTCACATATTCTTGTGTTAGTAGCCACAATGTTGTTGAAGCCCCAGTGACCTGTTTAGAAAACACCTAATAAGACTTTCAGTAGATTAAAATGTTGAGAGAGGGGAACGGGCTTCTTGAATGTATCAATGCACAAACCACCAGAAAGCATGTCATATCAAATCAGAGGAGAGGAAAACTTATTTTCTAGGGTAAGAAATGAAGTCGCTGCCTCCTTGAAAGATCCATTAGGCTGCTGCTTTAAGCATCATGGTGTTGAACTCTAGGAGTAAAGCTCCAGACTGTGCAAGCCTTGGTTGATATGTGGTGCACAGTGATTCATGGATTTGGTCAATCCATCACTTACCGCCACTTGTCCTGGTTCATATCAGGGATGTACTGTATATGTGTGTGTGTGTTTGTTGGGACGGAGGAACTATTGATAAAACTTCTAACAAATAGGAGAAATCTGTATCATTTTAGTCTAAAGTCTGAGAAAAGCTGACGAGCAGTACCCTTTTGCTTTTAGATGGTTCATAATACCTCTGCCTTCTTGCTGCCAAACCTGCTTTAATAATTCAGAAGTAACAGCTAAGGGCACAGGGATGCAGTCTGCAAGGCAAGATCTGCACTCTTCACAACATCATCTAAGCTTTCAAAGCACTCTCGTTTATTTACAGCCATTTTCATCTTGCAAACCAGCTTTCATTCAGCAAATTCAAGCTGTGATTTCTTTAACAATAACAAACTGTGTTTGTCAGTGCAGCAGTAATGGCCCCATTGAGGTGAAGTTGGAATAGAAGACTGTTTTAGACTGAATGGGTTCCAACTTAATCTGATATTGTCTTACATTATCACATTCTAAATAGCTATCAATTTTGAGTAAAGTGGTGTGCAGTGCCGCAGCCCTGGAAAAATATCTGTCACACGTGTGACGTCACCATCGGAGTAAAGATCTCGTATTCAAAACCTAATTTCCATTTCTGCCAGTCATTTTATTGAATTGAAAATGTATGCATCACTAATTATTTGTGACTTCACATATTATAATAAATACACATTTTATCAGCATAAAACTCACCTTCCATTAAATCAAATAGCAAGGCACATCCAAGTGGGTTCAACAAAGTTTCCACAGTGGGTCCAGTACGCCACTCACAGTGGATGTAGTCACTCTTGTCCTGGTTTCTTCAGCTGAGCAGGGACTTTGCAACCAAGTAGTAACATAGTTTGTGGGATCCCATTGTGTAAGTGGGGTCTATGCAGTTTTATAAACATAAGTGAGGATACCCGACAGATCAGAATTCTTGAACGTGTAGGAGATATTATTGGGTTCATACGGCTAAATCCTCGCTCACATTCTGAGAGCTGCATGGCATTAGTTGTGTACAGTTCAGCAAAAGTTGTAATTGTTGAGGAATTCATTGCCGAAGCCAGCTGACATAATCTCTAGGCATTTAGAATAGTAGTAGATGGCAATTTGAACCGCTTGCAGAGAGAAGTTACCCCTAATTCCCTAGACCCTGCAGGAAGCTCACCTGGCCATTACTCAGGCTCAAGAACTTGTATTTGTTCAATTTAGACGGACATAGCTGGATTGAGCCTAGGATACTGAACAAGATCCTTTCTATTAAGATCTTGTGAACATCATCCAACGTTTCACATTATTAATGAGATTGGTAAGAAACGGCTGACAAGTTGCAGTTGCAATTTCAGCCTCAAGAGTTTTGGTGCACAGTCATTCTTTTAGTCTGCGAAGGATCAGTTGGTCTATGATGGATCAGTTTGTCATTCGGCGAGCAGGGCAAGTTCATTCAATGTGTCATACATGCAAGCTAAATCCAAAAGAAACTGCTTCAAAGACAACCTTTTAAACAGACCTTTGTATGTTTTTTCTGTCTGACAATGATCATCTTTCATAGCAAAATTAAAGTGAGCACACAATGCTTCATAGTGGTGCCACACGGCGTAAATCATTCGAAATGAGCTTGCTACTCGTCTGGTGCTTAAAATACGACCGATTGTTGGTAATTTGCTGTTCTAGTTCGGAAGCGCACTCTGTAAATTGTTGCTTATTTTGACTCCAACTTCTGAGACCAAGTCACCCACCACCAGTAGTTCTAACCTATGGTTTAAACAGTGCATTACAATATCAGGGTATTACTCCAAAAGCTTGTGAGCTACATCTGATTTGCTACCAAGCGAAACACTGGCACTGTCGCTCGTCACAAAGTTTTAGATAGGAGACATTCAAGTAGATGCTTGACAATTGTGTCAGCTTTTTGAGCTAGAAGTTCAATTAGATCTAAAAACATGAAGTGTGGTTCAGGTTTTGTATCACTTTCACATTTTAAGGTACACAATCAGTGCTGTTTTGCTAGTCATGCTGGTTGGCTTATTGAAGTATTGAAAGCTTACCATTTATGTCGTTAGTGTGTTTACTTCCGCATTTTCTTCCTCATCTCAAAAGCAATGTGCTCGATCATTTCCATAGCACTGTATCTGGAGTGCAGCCCAAATCCTATCTCAACCCCATTTTTGCCAAAATAATCCAAAAAGGCTCTCATTCATGCTGTCACACATTTTTTTGTGGGTCTGTTCTTTTGAGTTTTTCAAAATATGTTCGACTGCAATGTGCACTCTTGACTGTTTGTTACACAATTTTCTTTTGCAGAAATTTAACTGAGTGCTCCGGCATGATCCATAATATGATACACTAAATGAACGCCATTAGTTTGAAAGGCTCAATCCTTTACTTTAAAAGATGGAAAGATCTGCAACACTGGGGCAAACGTTGCACCCAAGTCTTCCATTTTTGCAGTCAATCCATGGATGGGCCTCCTCTTTCCTCATCCACATTTCCTCCGTCCTTGCATCAGGCCACGGGCACGGCAGTTGAATCAGGCCCTGTGGATGTTGAAACTGCTGGACAACCCAATGCTGCAAGTTATGCATGGGGTACACATTTGCAGCCTGTCATGAAACAGTAGTGGTATTGTGTCAAGAACATTTGCTATTGTCACTTGGACTTGTTGTTGTTTTGTATATTTAGATTTATTATTTTGTTGATTTTAACATGCCATGACAGACACAGCTGTCGACTCTTTTAATTCCATTTTGAACCATGCTTTTTTTTACTCCAGTAGTATTACAGGTAAATGTAAAGATTGAGGACTTGCTTATTATTTTTTGTCAGAAGGTGTGATTTTTTTTCTAGTCTAGTTTATAAGCATGGAGCTGAAGAGAATGTCTCTCTGCTTATTCGGCATGTTCCAGACTTTAAAATATAGCTGTGAAAAATCTTAAGTGTTTTTAGTACAGTATTTAAATATGTGGTTTCTAACCTAACCCAGTCAGTCATTTGCACTTAGGAAGGTGAACCCAATATGTGGCCTTTATTGAAATACATTGGATGAGCTGATCCTTGCCGCTGCCTGACAACTGATTTATTGCTTTAGAAAAAAATAATATGCTTTTCAAATGTGATTAATTGGTATATCCTCTATAGCTGGGGTCTCCAACCCTGGTCCTGGAAACCTACAGGGTCTTCTGGTTTTTGTTTCAACCAAGCTCTCAGTTATTATTTGTTTATTTAGCAGACGCCTTTATCCAAGGTAACTTCTGGAGACAGTTACTTAATTGAACCAGTTATTGGCTTAATTACTCAAGATTACCATGTGTTCCAGATCTTAAGCCATTAATTATGTAAAGACCCCTATAAAACCTGCAGGATTGGGGCTGTCCAGGACCAGGGTTGGAGACCCCTGCTGTATAAAATCATTGCATAATCTGATCATTTAAACATTATGGCACATAGCCCAAAGCCTTAGTGGGAAACAGTGTCCTGCACATTTTCTAGCTGTGTCAACATGGGTGACATGTTTATTTTAAAGAAACACAAAGATTAATTAATAATGAGTGTTGAAGAGTAAACTAAGGAGGGGAAGGGTACACCACAGAAACAGGATATCCATTCCAGCATGTCATTAAACTGTACTGGTCACACAAAAGGATATTTAATTTTATAGTTTTGCCAACATGCTTATTTGGGGGATAAGCCCCCCTCCCCCACGACCAAATACATACACACACATTTTTTTTGTTTTAATTATTGTATCTGTATTAATTATTGTATCTGTATTAAATCTATTTGCTTATCGATATTCTTGGTATGTTAACATCGAAGATGGTACGACTTTCTGTAGTTGTCAGTCACTGTATATATTTTGCTTTTATTATGAAATACATTTTTATTTGTAGCAGTGATCAGACACATGGGGTTGTTGTCAACTTATGTTCCAGATAATTGAATTATTGAGTTTTTAATTAATCCTGGACAGACAGGGGACTAAAGGATGAATGGAGACTATGACAAAGTTTAGAATTAACCATTCATGTTTTAATTTAGGAGGCTAGGTAGTCCAGTGGTTAAAGAAAAGGGCTTGTAACCAGGAGGTCCCCGGTTCAAATCCCACCTCAGCCACTGACTCATTGTGTGACCCTGAGCAAGTCACTTAACCTCCTTGTGCTCCGTCTTTTGGGTGAGACGTAATTGTAAGTGACTCTGCAGCTGATGCATAGTTCACACACCCTAGTCTCTGTAAGTCGCCTTGGATAAAGGCGTCTGCTAAATAAACAAATAATAATAATAATGCGATACAACAGTGTAATTGAGGTTGTATCTTTGTAAATGCATATTTATTTGATGTTTTTATTTTTTCCTCAAATTAAGGGTGGTAAATTTGGGCTGCATCTTAAATTTGAAGGAATACGGTACAGATAGATATATAAGAATTATTATTTTTAAATGTACATAAAGGTTCAAAAGATTAAAAAATCTTATTTTCAGGATGTTTCAGGCAAAAGCCCTTCCGCTGTTTTAAAAAGAAAAGTTAAACCCAGTGCAGTAAACTATTCCAGATTTGTAATTATACAAAAATTCTGTGGATGGTGTCATATTCTATTAGAATAGAATCCCAGAGAATCCAAAGTTCCCAGTTTGAAGATAAAGTTGCGTTCCTTTTATTTCCGAGTAACATTTGTTCCATAGCACTGATTGATCACACAGACTGTGATGTCTTCAGCAGTGTGATCATCACTGTTGAAGTGATGGGCTACTGGAAATGCAGTGGTGTTAATGCGAATGCTTCTTAAGTGTTCTACAAACCAGTCTGCTAAACGCCTTTTTAGTTTCCCCAATATAAAATTTGTTGCATTTCTTGCAGATAATGCAGTAGACTGTTCCTTCAGAGGTACAAGTAAAATATTCATGAATGTTGAAGGAAGATTTATTGCCTCTAATCTCTGTTTCAGAATGAATGTATTTACAGGTATTACATCGTGGTCTATTACATGGATATGTGCCTTTCAAAGGTTTCCCAGAAAGACGAATAGCACTGTGTACCACATATTCCTTTATATTCTTGTCTCTTCTGTATGACATCAAGGTGGGAGTCTTGAGAATAGGTGCTGTCTTGTAAAATGTTAAAGTTTCTTTGCACAATTGTTTGTATCTTTCTGTGGGTAGGGTGGTAAGTGAGGACCAGAGGGATTCTATCATCTGTGTGTTGTATATTGTTATTGTATAAAGCATGTTTCCTATTTTCTATTTGAAATGCGGGATTTAGCTTTAGTGATGATCTTGTCTGGAAAGACACAATTTCCAAAAAACACACACGTTTCCTCACTTTTGGCAAAGATATCTTGATCGTCGCTGCAAATACGTCTGAGTCTTAACAGTTGTGAATAGGGAATCGAGTCAAGGCAAGCCTTAGGTAGGGTGTGAGGAGTCATACTGCAGAAATGTCCTGAAAACAAAAGATTTAATCTTTTTAAACCTTTTGTGTACATTTAAGAAAAAAAGCAAAAAATAAAAAAACCTTTCCTATTTCTTCAATTTTGTAGACTGCATATATATATATATATATACACTACCGGTCAAAAGTTTTAGAACACCCCCATTTTTCCAGTTTTTATTGAAATTTAAGCAGTTCAAGTCCAGTGAATAACCTGAAATGGTACAAAGGTAAGCGGTAAACTGCCAGAGGTTAAAAAAAGTTTAGGTTACCAAAAACTGAAAAATAATGTACATTTCAGAGTTATACAAAAAGGCCTTTTTCAGGGAACAAGTAATGGGTTAACAACTTACAGCTGTTCTGCAGCAATGGAAGTAAATTAAGCCTTGAAAGTTGATGCTAACAATTCCTACAGGTGTCCCAACTTTTGTTGATTACTTACAAACCCTCTGTCTGTATAAAAGCAGTGGTGGAACAGACTATGTTACTACACCCTCTTAAGCATTATTTGGACAGTATTGTACAGCAGGAAGTAGTATATTGCTATCATAATGGCGAGAAAAAGGCAATTAACAAAGGAAGACAGACAGACCATTATAACCCTTAAAGTGTAGGTCTTTCCTTTAGAGAAATTGCAAAGAAAGCCAAGGTGTCAGTGAGTACAGCTTCCTACACCATCAAAAGGCACTTGGAAACTGGAGGAAACTCTGACAGGAAGAGGTCTGGCAGACCCAAAGCCACAACAGAATCAGAAGACAAGTTTCTGAGAGTCAACAGCTTGCGTGATAGGTGGCTCACAGGACAACAGCTTCAAGCACAGCTTAACACTGGTCAAAGTAAGCAAGTCTCACTTTCAACTGTGAAGAGAAGACTTTGAGCTGCAGGTTTGACAGGTCGAGTGGCAGTAAGAAAGTCATTGCTGAGATGGCAAAATAAGAAAAAGAGGCTTGCCTGGGCCATGAAGCACCGCCAGTGGACTACTGAAGACTGGAAGAAGGTCTTATGGACCGATGAATCAAAATTTGAAATCTTCGGTTCATCACGCAGGGTTTTTGTACGCCGTCGAGTAGGTTCCTCGATGTGTGACACCAACTGTCAAACATGGAGGAGGAAGCGTGATGGTCTGGGGCTCTTTTGCTGGATCCAGAGTCGGCGACTTGCACAGAGTGAGTGGCACCCTGAACCAAAACAGCTACCACAGCATTTTGCAGCGCCATGCAATACCCTCTGGTATACGCCTAGTTGGTCAGTGGTTCATCCTACAGCAAGATAATGACCCAAAACATACCTCCAGGCTATGTCAGAACTACCTTAGAAGAAAAGAACAAGACGGTAGACTTCAAATCATGGAATGGCCAGCACAGTCTCCAGACTTAAACCCCATTGAGCTGGTTTGGGATGAACTGGACAGAAGGGTGAAAGCAAAGCAACCTACAAGTGCAACACATTTGTGGGAACTTCTGCAACAGTGTTGGGAAGAACTTTCCGAACAATATTTGATTTCCATTGTAGAAAGAATGCCACGAGTGTGTTCGGCTGTTATATCTGCAAAAGGTGGCTACTTTGAGTCAAAAATTTAGATTAAATTTTGTTAAACAAAACGATTCCATGATTTCTTTTTTATCTCCAATTGTTTACTTGCTCTATGCTTTAATTTCAGAGTACATTGAGACATTAAACTGCGTAAATTTCAATAAAAACTGGAAAAATGGAGGTGTTCTAAAACTTTTGACCGGTAGTGTGTGTGTATATATATATATATATATATATATATATATATATATATATATATATATTACTAACAATCAGTTTGTCAACAGCAGCACATGCTGTGTGTAACAAGACTCTGTGGGGGGTGGCTGCATCTGGGTACAGTACAGAAGCAGTTAGTACATGGTGCCCAGGCAATTGCTTGCTTGCTTGCTCTCTCTCTCTGCTGTTGCTGTTGCTGCTGCTCCCAGGAGGAATGGTGCTGCTTCCAGTCTCAGGAACAGCAGATTGGAAATAAAAGCACCCAAATCGAATACCAGCCTGGCAGTCTGGAAAGTACACTGAGCCAATGTTATAATCTGAAATCTATACCAAGTTATATTACATTTTTGACAGGATTGTGTAAATGGATTTTAAGCTTTCTGTTGGAAGACTGAATTGATTTAAGATTTTCACCTTATTCTTTTATTACAGCTGACCAAAATCATAATTTTACTACTGCATACTGGGTAATTAATCCCATGTTTTGTTTTTTTTAAATAGTGAGAGAAACAGGCATGTCCATGTTTTCACTGTCTAGAGGTTTTTTAAATGGTTCAACTGGGCAAGGTGGTGGTCTCCTGACTTGTATTTCTGTTACCAGAACTGCTCACATGGGTGAGGATGGAGTTAAGACAACAGAAGTGTAACAGTTATTGGGCAAGTAAGTTCAGTTTTATGTAAGCTTGAAAAAACAGTGGACCTTTTTTTAAAATACTGTCCAACCCCCAAAAAACAATAGGATAGTACAATCACATTGCTGAATGATCTTCACTGCTTCAGAGAAGTTGTTCTTCACAGTCCTTTAAATTGTACAAGGCATATCAACAACTGAAAAATACCCTGTTAAAATAGTTCTGAAGTCATGTCATACATTCACCTGCTTTGCTACTTTTTGTGTGTCTTCATTTTCTTTAAGAAGTGGTTGGGGTGGGTCAACCTTAGCTTAACAGGATGTATTTTTAAGGTCTGTACCTCCTTGAATTGCTGTGTGAGTTTTAATGAAGGAATTAGGATAGCTCAATGTAGAGGTCACATCAGATGTGTATGCTTAGACTTTGGCCCTGTCCACACTATGCCTTTAAACCGTATTAGTTGCATTTAAGCCGGCTTAAAAGTGCTAAATATGGTTTGCGTCCACACCACGCAGCATTTAATACCGTTCTCGAGAACCGGTAGTCTCGAGTCCGGTTCTAATTAGGTATTGCGGTTTATCAGAAGTGTGGACGCTGTAATACCAAGCTACATTTTCTGTGTATCCTCCAATATCCCAAAATGCTTTGTGGTATGTTTGGCGAAATACTCAGAGCAGGTGCCCGAAGGACTTGCTATCAGTGTACACTCCGCACTAGGTATTCATTTTTATGCTTCAAAAAATCTGTCAGGACATCTCTGGTAAACTAGTGGGGAAAATAACAAAAACACAACGTTAAATTAGGCTTACTGCAAAATGAAATGCGAGTTAAAAGTAGGATCGGGATGAACAAATTACGTAATTTGTCAGCTCTGTTTGAAATAAAAAGAAGAGGACCAGAATTTGGCGCAGGCAAGATATAAAGGTAAAAACAAAGATTGTTTTGTAATTTTAAGAGCTTTTTTTCTGAGTTTAATTATAAAACAGAATCAGCTCAGTTTGTTTAAAGGGACTTCACCTGATTAAAAATAAAACCTGAAAACTTCAAGCCCTACTTGTGTGTGTCTTCGGATTTACTTTTTCCACAATACTTGTTATATTTCTTTTTAGCAATATGCACCTCTGTTAATATGAGGCATAACACATTATTTTAAAATAAAATACAGTGCATGGTGGGATACTATCGTATTCATTTCCACGGTTCGTTGCGCTGCTGGGAATTGTAACTGAACTATTCTAATGGTGTGTGGACGCATTAAGCCTGACTAAACATGAAATGGTACTTCAGTGTGGACGCTTTGAGCTGGATTAATTAGAGCGGTTTTGAGTACGGTTCCCGAGATCGGTTATGTAGTGTGGACAGGGCCTGTGACTTAAGCTTGCTGTAATTGACTTTCTCAAGATTCACATAGAAGTTATTGACTGAGGTTTGAAACCAGAATCTAAGTATTCCAACCCAAACTTATCAGATAGCTGGTATGAATAATGCAAACATAACAGGACTTTTCTGGGGTTACTAATTCTAATGCTTGGCACTGATGTACAACCACTTATACAGAGAAGCTCAGGGCTGGAGTCTCCCCAAGGGGTTTTCAGTGACAAGGCAGATTTTGTAGTATAGCAGTGATACAGTGCAACAAGAATACACCAGTTTGCATATCTGTTTAAATAGTTTTATGTCTGGCTTATATTATTCGTTACTTTTGGTGGCAGGAAATAAAAAGTCTTGGTAGGAAGTAGAACAGCGTTTCCCAAATGAGCACAAGAATAATGAACCCACGTCCCAAAATTTTAACTTACAACTTAACCAATCAAAAAGTGACGTTTCATTTATTTGTAACTACACTACATTATATAAGCATTCAGGCTTTGATAGTTTTACAGGTTGCTAAAATGTTTGCTTTTATCAAATTAATTATTACTACAAAATGGTATTAAACTAACATATGTTTAAATTTGTGCTGCAACACACTGAGTACCAGTTTTAATTTTCAATTCAAGCCGACAACCATACCAAAATACCGACAACCTGTCAGATTAGGCCAGTCAGTCACTACTGACACTTACTACAATACACGTTACCTGCATGCAGCCTGTTTCTGTGTTTTGTTTTTAATAGAAATATTAAAAACAATATATAGTGAAACAAAATAGTAATAGTGTACACTGAGTTCATATTTTGTAGATCGTCATATTTGGTTCGTGACCCCTACTTTTGGGAAACGTTTAAGTAGAATATACACATAAAATAGATTCAATTTACTTTTGCATTAAGGAGATGCTCTGGAAGGGATTTATACCATCCTAATTTTCAGTATACTATGTATTGGCCATTTCACTTCTAATTAGGTGATATCTACCATTCTCTTTGGCTTGCACACTAAAATATATTTTCATAGAGAGTATATTTCTTTTCTAGGGCCAGTGTGTGTGATGGTTGTACTGTGTGTGTGTCTGTGTGTGTGTGTGTGTGTGTGTGTGGTGCCCCTGCAAAAAGGCTGAAGTGTTTCCATAGCATCTCCAGTCGCATAGCCATATGGACACAAAACATATTTCTCACGTTTGAGAAATCTAAATCATTATTTAGATTCCAAAACCTCTACCTAACACTCTTGTATGACAGTTACAACTAGGTGTGCTAGTTACAATAAGAAATGTATTTGGTAAATTTATTTTCATTGTATGTAAAATTAAAAAATACATGTATTCAGCTTTACATAGAATAAATAAAACCGTACTCCGGAAATTACTCTCCATTAAGTGGACATAGTACTCGTTCTTTTGGCAGTTATTATAGCAAATTACTCTCTTGGTAGTTAATTACAACAAGGAGAACCATGAAAAGCATTACTGGGTCATCAAGAGTTACCCCTTTCACCAATGTTTTAATGTCAACTGAGTTGCTGAGTGGATATGAACAGATGTAATTCATGATCTGCAAACACAGTAACACTATCTACACAGGACATTGATGATCCATATTGATTATGGGCTGTTTCAGCATGCACACTAAAGCACTTGTAAACCTCCTATGAGGAAAAATATATTTTTTAAAAACACATGTAAAACAAAACCATCCTTTCTGTCTTTCACACATATTGGTATTGAGAGATCTGTCATAGACAATGAAAAGTTCCTTGCTCTGGCTATTACTCTCCTGGTGCCCTTTCCACATCTGTTCCAATATTAAGCTGCAAATTAGTGCCTGCTGTTGCCAGATTTTACAGATTATGTATGAAGTGTAGTATTTACAAAGCATTTGTATTGTGTGCAAGCCAGTATTGAAAGGTGTTTTTTTTTCTTAACTGTTAGATAATTGATTTTACAATTGTGAACAATGTGAGATACAATGATAGGTGTCAGAATGCATCAGAGATCCGAACATGATTTGCTTCTCTGAAGAGTTCTTGTGTTCAGTACCATTTGGAAGGTGCAGAACTGAATATACAGGCCCTCTGCTGTAATAGCAGTTACATAATGCATTTATTTTTACTTTTTATTTTACCCAAAAGCTTAATCCTGCTGGGGAGACCGGCACAAGGAAGATTAAATGTTATTTCCCAAGCAGCATAAATACGGCGTCTTTGCAGAGAAGCTTGGCAGATTAAAAATGAACTTCTTAGAAGGGTGTTACTCCCTAATCAGTTGTATGAGTTGGGATTAGTCTTTCATCAGATACCTCTCTGGCATTATCGTTTCTTTCTTTTAAGGATGAGCGTATTTACGGAAATGCTTGAGCAAAAAAGTACTGTATGGATGCTGGCTAGTCCATCATAAAAGATGAATGGGCCAGATTAGAAATGAGTTGAAGATTAGATGAACCCTACAGTGTTTTGGGCCCAGTTAGGAGGGATGTAGGGAACTGATATCGATGATCACACAAGTGTACTGCAAGTGCCTGCATTGTAGGTTACTCGCATGCAAAACAGTATGGCTAAGAGGTAGGAATAAGTGTTTATTATTTATTTCAATACACTACTTCATTGGAATATGTGTTTGAGTCATGAGATGTGTTTGTACAGAATGGTTTTGGTCCTTTTATCAGCTTCTACAAAGACAACATCAGATTTGCTTACACTTTTACTTTGCATAAACTTACAAATAGTTGACAGATGTCCACTTAAAAACTTCCCTGGCCTGGGCCTTACTTACATAACACCTGAACAGCATGTTATACATTTTCATTCTATAGTAATCCTGCTAGTGGTTTTTCCCCTGAGTGGATGGATGTGTTGCCTCTTTTATTAACTTCACTAAGTGCAACAGAGAAGGTTTACCAGGGTGGAGCTGTTTAAACAGCCTCCAAAGTTCATGATTACAGTTACACCACAGAAGATCCTGCTGTTGTAAACCCCATTCAGTTTTCATTTATTTCCCAGTTTTTTTTGTTTTTTTTAATGCAGTACTGTCACAGACAGATTCAGCTCCCACTCTGTAGCAGATTACTGAAGAACATAGAAAGCAACAATGAAGTGTTCTAGCAATTGTTTAATTCTGCTGCACTTCATAGCAGCGCATTATTCCTGCCAACAGAGTTCAGGGATTACACATCACATATGGTTATAACATGTATCGTTTGGGATGAATGTTCATGGTTGGGTTTGACTAAATTTAACAAGTGATGTTTTGCTACTACAGCACCTGGAGGTTATGATTGACAATGGTAATTTCAACATGGGCTTATAAAATACCACATTTTGCAAATATGTAATAAATAGTGCACTTTTTTAATGCACTATAATAATTATGAAAAAATTCAGCTGAGGAAGTGGTGCAACAGTGATTTATATAACCTATTTCCTATTGAGAAGCCACTAAACTATGTTTTATGGGAAACTGGGGAGCTGAAATGCCTTGTTTGCTAGTCTATGACAGATGATCAACAAAGATTGTCGCTTGGTAATAATCCTACATCCGTCAACGCTGAGCCTGAATATCACCAGGATAATAAATGTTGTCATGTAGTGCTGTAGAGCTTGTCATGACTGTTGATTCATATAATGCAGTAGAGCATAATCTTAGTTACAAGTCCTTGCAAAATGAGTTGTTAACGCAGCATTTCTGGATGTCAAAGGACCTGCTTTAGCAGTAGCCAGAAAATAAATAATTTTCAAATACATTTTACAGAGGAGAGCCAATGCATCTGCAGCGTAGTTTACTGCTTATTTCCATTTTGGCTAGTGGTGTTGGAACAATAATAAATATATGAATAACAATATCATATAGTCATACAATTATTCTTAGATGCCTTTAAAGTCACTTAGCTACTTTTATTCTCCTGCTGTACGCCAAAAAAAAAACCCAAACAGCAGACAATATGCAAGTACTACCATCATGACTCATAGGGGAATGCTGTCAATTGAGTAATTTAAATCTTTTTGATCCCATCTTGTTCTTGGTTTGGCAAATCTTATTTTTATTTATTATTTTATTGTCACTGCAGCAGCACAAAGTGGCCAAGTGACTTTGTAGGTAGACAGTACCACCCAGTATAGAGTAGCATATTCAATGTGTAAAGGGAACTAGAAACTTGGGGGTTTAGTAGTCATGGCTAAGATGGGCATGTTGACAAAGAATGGCTTCATCTAAGCGTAAAGGAAAATAAATATGCCTGAGAAGGGGGTGCCAGGCTGCCAACTGCATTGTTCTCTCAAACTGGTATAGAACTACTAGTATATATTTTATTATATACAATATATGCTTGATATTGCACCCTGTTTTACTAGCCAAAGGTTAATAAGTGCCCATGCTCTCCAAAGAGTATTATTTTGAATTATTGTATTATTGTGTATTATTTTAAATTGCAGTACTGTAAATCTAGTTAAGTCATTGATTTATGTCGGTCTACATTACAAGATGCATTTGTTTTCATTTTAGGCTTTTCAGATAATAATATCTGATAGCAATGTGAAACCAGAGATTAGTGAAATTTACTTCATCTTATTGAAATGAAATATTATGTTTCTGGCTTCAATTTTTATGTTTTCAATTAAAAGATAATTTGTTCCATTTTGAGACAAATATTGTATTGCAAGCGTGACCTCTGAAAACAGTACTGAACACTGTACAGTTTAGAATGGAATCATTACTTTCACAGTTGTGTCTTGTGCTGTATTTCTCCTTTATCAGCGTAATTTGTTATTGCTTTGATATTTTCATCTGTTCTTGTTCATAAACAAAGTATTTTAGGAGCTTTTATGAGCCTGCATGGCAAAAAAAGCAGTTTGGTTTAAAGGGGGGGAGGTTTTACTTCAATACAATACTGTGGAAAAATAAACAGTTCAAAAAACATCCACCAAATGCATCATTGGAACTTCGTACCAGATATACTGTTTTTTTGTTTCAATAAAAAAGCCACATCATTTCCTCAGTGTGGTTTTCGATACATAAACCCAAGACAACATGTTTTTATTTTGTGTGAACTGTGATCCGATATCCACCACTTTAATATCCAAAGTGTTGCATAATTCTGGCAACCTCAGGAATGATAACACTTGACACGGTACTGGGTATTTCAAAAGTCCTGACCATTTGCAGGCTGTACTATGTCATTGCTGTAGATTTTCACCTGCAACAAGACAAAATAAAGTACATCGGTAAAACGATATTCTTCGCATAACCCACAAAGTTTGATTTACCCAACCTTACCATTTTAATTAAAGTATGTAAAGTGATGTAAAAATATTTTCTGGCGTACAATTTAAGTGTGTAGCTGTGGGCCTTTTTATTAATTCAGATTATTTTTCATTGGAGAATTTGACAGTAATATTGGTAAATTGTAATGCCTATGTCCAAAACCTTCCAGTGCTAATAGAATATGTTTCGAGCATTGCATAACTTTCCATGTAGGTGCCTTGCAGTACGCTTGGCGAATCGGTGAAGTGTGTACTTTGGCATGTTAGTCTGAGCCTTGTTTGAGTATATAGCATAATTGTCTGTGAGACCTGCTAGTAATTCATGAGTAAAATGATTTGATTTGAATTGGGAGCTCCGGGGCTATAGGCATTGTCTTCTGTGATCATAGTGAGTGTTTGGAGAGGACTGCACAAGCAGAGCTTCTCTGTGGGCTTTTCAAGGGACGAAGCAACTGTCATGTTCAAGTCCTATGAATTTAAAACTCGGGAGGGAACAGTACTCCTAGTGGTTAATTTTCATACACTGGGCCCGAGTGAAATGAATTCACAAGACATTGAGACAAACAGACACGATACTTGTATTTAGGATAACAGTCATCTTTCGAGAGACAATAACAATGATAATATTACAACATTTTTAACAATGTTTTATCTGAAACTGTGTTTTTAACAATGTTTTATCCGAGTATTACTGCCGCAATAATACAAGTGTTTCACGGCTTAAGTTTCCAACGTTTTGTCACGTTTCAAAAATATCATAGAAGTATTAAAGAACAATCGAACGAGAAACAATTAAAACCAGTTTATACTTTGTCAGGCATACTAATCTAACTAAACCACCTTACATAATGCATGAATTAATTCTACTCATATTTAAGACATCTATAGTTCAGGTAATGAATATATGCTTACCCTCCTCTTTGTGTAATTGATTCAGAGTGCATTGGTGATGTCAATCAGTAGGTAAAGGCTTTTCAGGCAGAGTCTCAAATCAGGATTCAACTACAGAGGCTGGGTTCAAATTCTCACGAGCTCAGTTGAGGATCGGAGGTCGGATAAAAGAACACTTTGGTATCATTTGATTAGTTTTTATGTGCAATTTTTCAGTTGCCTACACACCTTTCATGAGGTCACCACGACCCCCTGCTCATGCAGTATGTGGTTACAATGTGTCTGCTAGCTATCAAGCTCACCTACATGTTTAAATTCACACTACAAAATATTTAACATGTTTAAGCAAAATGCACATACTACTCTAAGTAATATAATTTATAATGCATTAGTTTAAGTAAATATAAATCATAAGCTTATCACATTTAATCAATAAGTTCAGTATGTTAGTATACATCTTAACTTCACAGAAAATAGACTTCAGCCTACTTCCTCAAAAATCCACCTCTAGCAAGCAATATTGCAAGACCAAACTACACACTGACCATTTGACTGATAAAAAATACTGTCTAGATGGCCATTACTGGGTAGAAGTTTGTTTTTCAGAGAAAATGATTAGTTAGAAAAAGCCCCAAGCTCTGGCTTTTAATTATAGAAAATGCAGTATGCAACTATACTTTATGACAAAAGATATTTAGCAGCAAGCAAGCAAGCTCTTCTCTTTAGGTCAAGAGGGACCCCATCTTTTCAAACGGCAAGGATGGTCCCAGGCATCCAGTATCTTGCATCACAGGTATGGTGATCTCTCTCGGGTTGGCACCTGTAATGTACTGCAACTCCATCAGTAAGCTCCCTGCACTGCAGACATACCATGCTTCCCATGGCTCTCCAGTCTACTGGCTGTTTACACTTAAGGCAGGTTGCTCTTATTATTTCCTTTCCATTGAAATTAACCACTGACTCTCCTGAACTAACCTCAGTATAAACACAACATCTTCCAGGGGAGCAAACTGTACAAACTCTCTTTTTTTAAATAGGCCCTTTCTTAGTTGGCACTTGTCACAACAACAATCTGGGTGTCTTGGAGAAGCTTGTTTATTCTTGGAATGTATCACTCTCAAACCAAATCTTGTGGAATCCCCTGCAGGACAGTTATGGAAAGTTCTGTACTTATCCATCTCAGTGTGCTCACATAAATACACTAATCTGGGCACACCATGGGTCATTTTAATGTCTCGAATATAGTATGGACTTGCCTCCATATCTGCCACTTTCCACTCCTTTGTGCTGTAGTCACAGTGAGTGGGTATTTGCAACAACAAATTAGACAAGAGCCTACCTGAACATCAGTATTTATTTTATGTATTCTCCGCACCGTGCCAGGCTCAAGGGTTTTGATTAAGTCTGTGACACAACCTTCAGCACATCAGTCACGTCATTATGGCCTTGTTGAATTTTCTTTAACTTGTGTTTTGTGTGTTAGAACATTCATAAAATAGCAAATTTTAAATGAAGGCACTTGAACTTATTGCAGTGTTTGTTTTTTTGTAATTGACACATTAATAAATTATAAATCTAACCATATACAGTATACTTGTGGGTTTAGTTGTCATGGCTAAGGTGTGCATGTTGACAAAGGATGGCTTCATCTAATCTAATCGTAAAGGAAAATAAATATGTGTGAGGCTGCCAACCTCATTGTTCTCTCAAACTGGTATATAACTACTATTCTATATTTTATAAGGAAAAAGATTCAGTACCATCAGCCAATCAGCTTCCAGCTCTAGCGGGCTTCTATCAGACAGTAGATGCCTGCTGGAATGACACAGAATAAACTGTGAAGCAAACTTAAAATCAATCTGTACAAGTACCGGCTTAATAATTTTGACTTGCTGTATTCAACGCTCAGTTCACATCTATTGGACAGCAAATACTAAACCGACACAATTGGTCCAAATGTATTTAATTATCTACCAAAACTAGCCAATCAGTGTTTTGCACTGACGAAAGCAACCACTACTGTACCGACAACTGCCAAATCAGCCAATCACTGCCTGTCAGCTCAACTGGAGCATCTTTCAACAACACACCGACACACAGACAAATCCTTAAAATTGCTCCGTCTGGCATTGTGCAGATAAACTATAAGTAACAAGTAAAAAGTTATATCTAGGTTTTAAAGTGCTTTGTGTTTTTTTTTTGTTTTGTTTTTTTAAAGAAAATAATGAGAGATTGTTTTCTAATTAATGGATATCGCTTCATTGTACTTTGACAATCCAACAGGGATATTTCTCTTTGTTTATCTTCTAAATTGTTTTTTGCTCAGTTTATTACCCTTCCCTGTGAGAGGATTAACCTGGTGGTAGGCCTTAGGTGAAGCTGATTATACTTTCATTGGTATCAAGAAAACCCGTTTAATCCCATTTGGATAGCTTTCTTGGACACGTGCAGCACAGTATGTTTGCAGTGCTATTGTTCGCAAATACCTGTAAGTGAAATATATATTCAGCAGTGCTTGTTCTCAGATAAATCTGAACGAATCTGGCATATTCTTTAAAAGCTTAATTAAGGTCATGGATTTAGGACTTTGTAAAACTTTTGTGTTTTAGATAGCTTTGTAGAAATGCAGGCTGTAAGCATTGCAAATTATTTGTATTGTTTGTGTTCTGACTTGGGACTATGATGAAAGGTTAAACAACCCCATTGTGATCACTTCCTGGCTAAATGTTTTACCCTAAATATCAGTGCATGTTTTTTTTTTTCTGAACTATTTTTGGTTTTAAAGAAAAATAGTAGCTCTTCCAAAAAAAAACATCAGCCAAGGTGTTAAAACAACTGAATAAAATGATTTTATATTTAGGTACATTTTGCAAGTTTTTATTAGTAAGCTTGTAAGAAAATAATTATTTTAAATGTCATCAACAAATTATGATGATTTACTTTTTCAGTTATTTGTGTAATTTTATTTTTCATAATCTTAGTTGCTTTAAAAAATGTTTTTGTATTTACCTTATATCCCTGTTGTGGACCAATTGTCTCGTGGTATTGTTTTGATGGTTTTTAGATGTAAATTGGTATGTTAAATGTATGTTTACAAAATGTACATGTATATAATGTAAGTGTACAGTAAGTATTTTCTGAACACTAGAACAAAAGTCTTCTTGCACTGCAATGATGCCCTAACCCATTCAGTAAACAAAACTGTATTTACCCCAAAAAAACCTGCCCAGCTAGCTGCCCGGCCTGGTGCTGCACAAAGATCAGAATGCAGCTCGAGGGACCCTGCGTCAGACAGACAGACAGACAGACAGACACATTTGTATTCTTGTATTTGTAAGGGACTGCTCATTGACTCTCACTGTATTTTTATTTACTATTTCTAACTCCAGTCAGACAAAACACAGGGTGAATGTCGACAACATACTAAATATTTTTGCACTTTTTAATCTATTTTTTTGAAGGCATATTTAGTTCTTAAAGGTGTTTTACAAAGTGGGGATGTCCCCACAACGTCATTTTTTTCAGGAGTTACTATCTTTGTGGGGACATTTTCTCAAATTTAGTCCCCACATTGATAGTAATACATGTGCACACACACGCAGTCTAAAGCCCCAGTCACACCTGTAACGATAACAATTTTTAAAAATCGTTCCGTTCAAAGGAATTGAGATGGTCACACCACAACGATAACGGCATTTGCTGTACAATATATTGGAGCCCTTTTTTGTTCTGGTGTGACCGCTCCGTTGTCATTGACATTCCAGATGTGACCGGGGCTTAATGCACATATAGAAATATTGCAGGAACCTTTAAATTAAACAGCTGCAGAGCTGTAATGTTTTCTTTACAGGTATCTTGTTTTGTATTAGATTTCGGTTGCAAATCTGACCTGTGTTACATTAATGGATCAAAGTGTTTTGTAGCTTGTTCCAATTATTCTAGAATACCAAATTGATAAATGACTGAGTGTTAGTTTGCTAAGTTGGCAACTTTCTTCTTCAACCTGTTGTAGCAGGGAAGGAAATGCAACATAAGCCGTTGATTCAAGCTTGCAATCCCTGTGCCAGAAAAACTACCTGTAAGTGAGAAATTATTATTATGTCAGGCTTGAACTGATGAGACAAACTACAAATTGTATTTTATTTTATTTATTTATTTATTTATTTATTTTACATAGTTTATTCAAGCCATTGTAACTCATAAATCTCATTGTTCTTGTGAGTCACTCAGCCTCACCTGTTACAGTATGAGGCAGAAAAAAACCCTATTCAGTAAACCTGAGTAATCTTTAGGCCCCAAGCTAGGGTTGGGAGTAAATTATGACTTATGTATTGTGGTGTTGAATTGAAATTCAGTAACTGGACAGATGGGTGTAGTCGATTTGTATGTTAACCTGGAAGTGTGGTTCGGGAGGTGGAGCTAGGCCCACCTGCATCCTATCATCTTTCATCAATTAAATCTACCTTATTTAGCCATCTATCCAAATCCAGCAGATGAAATGGCTAAAGAAATCCGCCCGGTATCCTGTTTTATTCAACCAACATAGCGACTCTTCGACTCCACACAACGCCGACCTTCCATGTCAGCCTCTGCGATGTACTCAGGCAGCAGCAGTGCCTCTCCCCCAGCTGTTCAAGCTGCCGACATTTTACTCTCAGACTGCGTTACAAGATCCAATAGCGCAGATTATCTTTCTGCCCTTTTATAATATCTAAAGACAGCAAGCTTTTATTCAACTCTCAACTCTCTTCGGTGCACAAGCACCTGGAATCACTCAATATCAGCATTACCAATTCTGTTTACTTTCTTGCCATTGCACGAAAGTACGATATATTGTGAATGTGAATATTCGTGATAATCGTATCATGGACAATTTTTAATGAATCGATAATCATAGAAAACGATGGTCACATACTCACTAAACATGCCTGGAAGCAGAACAGATGCTTTTCTCTCCAAATACATTGGTGTAAAATCATTGGTGTGTACTAGGGCTGCTACGATTAAATCAAAAATCTATTTTTCGATCGCTTCCTTTCCTCATTATAAACATGGATATAAATACTGGATAATCGATTCAACAGATACATTTTTGTAATGCGCATAGTTAATACAATTATTTAGGTTTATCAACTAAAATGCACTGAACGCTCTGCCTTGCTATTTACAGTATTTCTGCCAAGCAGTGGGCGTGCTCTTCTTCACCTGCTCGTGTTAACTAGCATCTGATTTGCTGGTCCCATCCTACCAGCGAATCAGATTTAAAAGTGTTTGTAAGTACGCCCCTCTGTGTATTCACAGTGTAAACAAACAAAACAAAAAAAAAACACGCCACCTTTGTATCCAGAGCAGGACGACAGGCTTGTATTCATGGCAAGCACTGCAGCCTGTAAATAAATTGTGCAAATTGAAAAAAACTGACTGTATATAGTTTGCGCTGCTTTGGAGTTTCAAAATGAACTGTTATATAATGAAATATTGAACAGTATTCAATAACGTTAAAAAAAATAAATGATCAGTGGTGTTAAACGCAATTTTGGAGTAAATATCAGCTATTATTATTATTATTATTATTATTATTATTATTATTATTATTATTATTATTATTATGTTTTAGGCCGGGATTTCTGTATTGTGTGTTTCACAGATAGTGAAGGTTAGGTGGTACAGTAACAATATGCAATGCATGATGCTCCATCTGTCATTGAATTAAAAAAAAAAAAAAGTTTTTTGTTAACTTGTGTCTAGTTTATATAGCTTACTTTCCAAAGTACTGTAATCTGTTTGTAATAAATATTTTAATAACACTCCTGTAGTATGTTAAACTTGCTTTAGGCTTGTTGCGAAATGTTGTGTTTTTTTTTTCTTTTTCTCTTGACACTACCAAGGCGTAATTACCCCTTGCATTAAATTGTTGTGCGCAAGCTTTTACTTAACTGCAATGATATTAAAATAATAACATCAAGGGAAGAGGAATGCACCGAAAATGTATGGTACAATCATCGATATTTACTAGAATGATTATTTTTTGTGCCCAATTAATCCATTGTTATTTTGAGGCTTAACTGACAGCCCTAGTGTGTACTTTCACTATAAAAAAAATATACAGTACTGTGCAAAAGTTTTAGGCAGGTGTGAAAAAATGCTGTAAAGTAAGAATGCTTTCAAAAATAGACATGTTAATAGTTTATATTTATCAATTAACAAAATGCAAAGTGAGTGAACAGAAGAAAAATCTACATCAAATCAATATTTGGTGTGACCACCCTTTGCCTTCAAAACAGCATCAATTCTTCTAGGTACACTTGCACACAGTTTTTGAAGGAACTCGGCAGGTAGGTTGGCCCAAACATCTTGGAGAACTAACCACAGTTCTTCTGTGGATTTAGGCAGCCTCAGTTGCTTCTCTCTCTTCATGTAATCCCAGACAGACTCGATGATGTTGAGATCAGGGCTCTGTGGGGCCATACCATCACTTCCAGGACTCCTTGTTCTTCTTTACGCTGAAGATAGTTCTTAATGACTTTCGCTGTATGTTTGGGGTCGTTGTCATGCTGCAGAATAAATTTGGGGCCAATCATATGCCTCCCTGATGGTATTGCATGATGGATAAGTATCTGCCTGTACTTCTCAGCATTGAGGAGACCATTAATTCTGACCAAATCCCCAACTCCATTTGCAGAAATGCAGCCCCAAACTTGCAAGGAACCTCCACCATGCTTCACTGTTGCCTGCAGACACTCATTCGTGTACGCTCTCCAGCCCTTCGGCGAACAAACTGCTTTCTGCTACAGCCAAATATTTCAAATTTTGACTCATCAGTCCAGAGCACCTGCTGCCATTTTTCTGCACCCCAGTTCCTGTGTTTTCGTGCATAGTTGAGTCGCTTGACCTTGTTTCCACGTCGGAGGTATGGCTTTTTGGCCGCAAGTCTTCCATGAAGGCCACTTCTGACCAGACTTCTCCGGACAGTAGATGGGTGTACCAGGGTCCCACTGTTTTCTGCCAATTCTGAGCTGATGGCACTGCTGGACATCTTCCGATTGAGAAGGGAAGTAAGCATGATGTGTCTTTCATCTGCTGCAGTAAGATTCCTTGGCCGAACACTGCGTCTACGGTCCTCAACGTTGCCAGTTTCTTTGTGCTTCTTCAAAAGAGCTTGGACAGCACATCTGGAAACCCCTGTCTGCCTTGAAATTTCTGCCTGGGAGAGACCTTGCTGATGCAGTGTAACTACCTTGTGTCTTGTTGCTGTGCTCAGTCTTGCCATGGTGTATGACTTTTGATAGTAAACTGTCTTCAGCAACCTCACCTTGTTAGCTGAGTTTGGCTGTTCCTCACCCAGTTTTATTCCTCCTACACAGCTGTTTCTGTTTTAGTTAATGATTGTGTTTCAACCTACATATTGAATTGATGATCATTAGCACCTGTTTGGTATAATTGTTTAATCATACACCTGACTATATGCCTACAAAATCCCTGACTTTGTGCAAGTGTACCTAGAAGAATTGATGCTGTTTTGAAGGCAAAGGGTGGTCACACCAAATATGGATTTGATTTAGATTTTTCTTCTGTTCACTCACTTTGCATTTAGTTAATTGATAAATATAATCTATTAACATATCTATTTTTGAAAGCATTCTTACTTTACAGCATTTTTTCACACCTGCCTAAAACTTTTGCACAATACTGTATATAGCGGGGAAATACCATAGGACAGTGGGGTCCGCGAGCTCTCGTCAGGGGGTACGCAAGAAAAATCCTGTAATCAAATCAACAATGTTGAATCTCCTTTAAAATAAAACCCCAGCCATACTTTTGTACGTTTCCTTTCTGTTGGGCGAGGTTACCTATGAATACAGCTGGCTGCTGATAGTGAGTGAGCTTTGAGGCACACATGGCTAACGTACATATTTAAATAACAAGGCAGTGGTGACTGCAGTTTGTAGGCTAAAAAAAAAAAAAAGAAACTGAAAGATTGTCATTGTATAATATTGCTTATTTTAAAAATGTGTCGTATTTACTAGGTAAGTTTACTCTCAGGAGTTTAAATGTTCAGTGGTAGTAGTTTAATTAGTTCAGTGTTTTATCTACCTTTACGTTTTTAAATAATCTTATTTTTAAGTTGAGCGGGCAGCAGGCCCGCCCTAGACAGTGAAATCACTCAGTTGTTCTGCACTAGCGCTCGAGCTGGACTTGGACTGTTATCTTTACTTGCAATCCTTTGATGTGTTTTTTCATTATTATTATTCGTTGAAGAACTCCTTTATCATGTGAGTGCATTACCCTACGCCTCCATATCAGCAATTATTAATAAAATCAAAAGCATGATATTATTATTATTATTATTATTATTATTATTATTATTATTATTATTATTATAAAAATGGAATACTGGGATTCAAAAAAAAAAAATCAATCCTGAAATCCTAGGATTGGGACATCATACAGCGAGTGCCCATCCACAATCTTTAATGGTCTTACAGCTGATTAATACAAACAGACTACTGCACTAAGCATTTTGCTTAAAGTAATTTTTGACTGCCTGATATAAATATTCACTTTCTACTTTCAACAAATTAGCTCTTGGAAATATTCACTTCAAAACAATGTGCTTATTCTGGTTAGGTTCGATTCGATACCGCACAAGACACACATGGCATTTTACATTGTCCCTGCAGTTCAATTTAAAAAAATAAAATCTGTTTTCTCTCTACACATTTGCATTTGTTTGAAGAAATTCATGACCTTTTGTTGACAATTGCTTTTTTTAAATTTTGTTTGGAACCTTAGTTTTGTTGTTAAAAAGGAAACCTGTTTTTGGACATAACCATTTTGAGTTGATGCATTTACACCGTTGTTAACTAATAACATTTTATGTCATTAGTTTTTAACAGCAGTTTTCCATTTACAGTACTTAATCTAGATAATTAGAAAAGACCGTTATTTTTTCCTGTTTTCATAGGTATATTATGACTCTGGTAATATTTCAGAGCATGTGAAAGCCTACAAATAGTGATACTTGCTTTCTTACTAAAACAGAGTGCTGTCATTTGTCGAAGGCAAGCATGCTGTTGCTGTCGACATTCTGTCTGTGGTGTGAAGACTTGCCCGTACATTGTACAGAGTCAAAAGAAAGAACACGTGCCAAAAATTCTAACTTCGTTAAAAAAACATCATTGTCAGAAAACAAGGATTTTTTTTTTTTTAATGTTATTTGTCTAAGGACGGTTCACCTCCTATCTACAGAATTAAGATACGTAGTTTGCGTCGCTTGCGGTGTTTATTGTGCAGTAGTATATTAATTAGGTTTATTTTCTTTTTCTCTCTCTGTACTAGTACGGTATGCATTGGCACCTAAAAGACGTGAGTTTCGTGGTGACCCCTCAATTTCCTGATTTTCGGCGAAATCCCGAATTAGGTAGACCCCTGATTATGACCCTAAATCAGATGGGGGTATGCGGTAGACTACATTATTTGGAAGGGGGTACAGGGCCTAAAAAGTTTGAAAACCACTGCCATAGGATGTACATCCAATCCGCAGAATGTGGCAAAAGCACAACGACAAAAGCAGGAACAACTTTAAACATGCCCTTCCGCAGTTAGCACCCGTTGGAGTTAAAAGACGTCAGCAGTACACTGCCGGTCCTCTTCGCTGTCACTTGATGATAAATATTCTTCGCTTATGTCTTCACTGACACATTCGCTGACATCTGATTCAGTGGAAGAATTGTATGTATTTGTCTGAATTCAGTATTATTACTAATACTTCTTTCTCACTGAGCTATTTTCGCCGGTTTACAAATGCTGTTGACATTTTGTCTTCTCTTTCAGCAACTGGAATTTATTAAACATTTTTATCTACAAAATTCTGAGGTTCAAAATTGCATACAGCTTATAACATCAATGTCTTAAAATTCCAGACCTATTGGACTAATGTGTCCTGTGCTTTGTTTTCAGATTGCAGTAATGACAGTGACGCTGTTTCCTATCCGCCTTTTCTTTGCTGCATTCATGATGTTGCTGGCCTGGCCCTTTGCATTCCTTGCCTCCATGGGGCGCTCAGAAAAAGTCATAGAAGAGCCTCTCTCGTGGTGGAGAAAGTAAGTAATGCACTGCAGCGTTTATAGAGTATTTTCTTGTTTTAAGAATACAGTTGGCACTCACATGTCCATTAGCCAGGTACACATCGGTCACGTTTTACCCATTTTTGTGTGTGTGTGTGTATATATATATATATATATATATATATATATATATATATATATATATATATATATACAGTACTGTGCAAAAGTTTTAGGCAGGTGTGAAAAAATGCTGTAAAGTAAGAATGCTTTCAAAAATAGACATGTTAATAGATTATATTTATCAATTAACTAAATGCAAAGTGAGTGAACAGAAGAAAAATCTAAATCAAATCTATATTTGGTGTGACCACCCTTTGCCTTCAAAACAGCATCAAGCATCAATTCTTCTAGGTACACTTGCACACAGTTGTTGAAGGAACTCGTTAGGTAGGTTGGCCCAAACATCTTGGAGAACAAACCACAGTTCTTCTGTGGATTTAGGCAGCCTCAGTTGCTTCTCTCTCTTCATGTAATCCCAGACAGAGTCGATGATGTTGAGATCAGGGCTCTGTGGGGGCCATACCATCACTTCCAGGACTCCTTGTTCTTCTTTACGCTGAAGATAGTTCTTAATGACGTTCGCTGTATGTTTGGGGTCATTGTCATGCTGCAGAATAAATTTGGGGCCTATCAGATGCCTCCCTGATGGTATTACATGATGGATAAGTATCTGCCTGTACTTCTCAGCATTGAGGAGACCATTAATTCTGACCAAATCCCCAACTCCATTTGCAGAAATGCAGCCCCAAACTTGCAAGGAACCTCCACCATGCTTCACTGTTGCCTGCAGACACTCATTCGTACGCCTCCAGCCCTTCGCGAACAAACTGCCTTCTGCTACAGCCAAATATTTCAAATTTTGACTCATCAGTCCAGAGCACCTGCTGCCATTTTTCTGCACCCCAGTTCCTGTGTTTTCGTGCATAGTTGAGTCGCTTGGCCTTGTTTCCACGCCGGAGGTATGGCTTTTGGCCGCAAGTCTTCCATGAAGGCCACTTCTGACCAGACTTCTCCGGACAGTAGATGGGTGTACCAGGGTCCCACTATTTTCTGCCAGTTCTGAGCTGATGGCACTGCTGGACATCTTCCGATTGCGAAGGGAAGTAAGCATGATGTGTCTTTCATCTGCTGCAGTAAGTTTCCTTGGCCGACCACTGCGCTCACGGTCCTCAACGTTGCCCGTTTCTTTGTGCTTCTTCAAAAGAGCTTGGACAGCACATCTGGAAACCCCTGTCTGCCTTGAAATTTCTGCCTGGGAGAGACCTTGCTGATGCAGTATAACTACCTTGTGTCTTGTTGCTGTGCTCAGTCTTGCCATGGTGTATGACTTTTGACAGTAAACTGTCTTCAGCAACCTCACCTTGTTAGCTGAGTTTGGCTGTTCCTCACCCAGTTTTAGTCCTCCTACACAGCTGTTTCTGTTTTAGTTAATGATTGTGTTTCAACCTACATATTGAATTGATGATCATTAGAACCTGTTTGGTATAATTGTTTAATCATACACCTGACTATATGCCTACAAAATCCCTGACTTTGTGCAAGTGTACCTAGAAGAATTGATGCTGTTTTGAAGGCAAAGGGTGGTCACACCAAATATGGATTTGATTTAGATTTTTCTTCTGTTCACTCACTTTGCATTTAGTTAATTGATAAATATAATCTATTAACATGTCTATTTTTGAAAGCATTCTTACTTTACAGCATTTTTTCACACCTGCCTAAAACTTTTGCACAGTACTGTATATACACATACACACACACACACACACACACACACACACACACAGTGCCTATAGAAAGTATTCACCCCCTTGAACTTTTTTCACATTTTGTTGTGTTGGTGCCTTAGAGTTTCATGCATTTAAATGAGGATTTTTTCCACTTATCTACACACCATACTCCACAGTGTTAAGGGGAAAAACGTTTTTATTGAGAAATATTATATATTAAAAATACAAAACTGAAAGATTGTAACTGGATAAGTCTCCACTCCACTGAGTTAATACTTGGTGGAAGAACCTTTTGGCAGCAATTACATCTGTGAGTCTGTTGGGATAGGTCTCTACCAACTTTGCACACCTAGATTTGGCAATATTTGACCATTCTTCTTTACAAAACTGCTCAAGCTCTGTCAAGTTCCTTGGGGAGCGTTGATCTTCAAGTCATGCCACAAATTTTCGATTGGATTTAGGTCGGGGCTCTGACTGGGCCACTCAAGGACATTTACCTTTTTGTTCCTTAGCCACTCCAGTGTAGCTTTGGCTGTGTGCTTTGGGTCGTTGTCATGCTGAAAGGTGAACTTCCGTCCCGGTTTCAGCTTCCTTGCAGAGGGCAGCAAGTTTTCCTCAAGGACTTTGTTCCATTCATTTTCCCTTCTATCCTGACAAGTGCCCCAGTCCCTGCTGATGAGAAACATCCCCATAACATGATGCTGCCACCACCATTGCTTCACAGTAGGGATGGTGTTCGTTGGGTGATGTGCTGTGTTGGGTTTGCTCCAAACATAACGCTTTGCATTTAGGCCAAAAAGTTCCATGTTTTGCCACATGGCTACAGAGTAATGGCTTCCTTCTTGCCACCCTACCATACAGGCCAGATTTGTGGAGTGCTTGGGATATTGTTGTCACTTGCACACTTTGACCAGTCTTGGCCATAAAAGCCTGTAGCTCTTGCAAAGTTGCCATTGGCCTCTTGGTAGCCTCTCTGATCAGTCTCCTCCTTGCTTGGTCATCCAGTTTGGAGGGACGGCCTGATCTAGACAGGGTGGTGTCATACACCTTCCACTTCTTAATAATCGTCTTGACTGTGCTCCAAGTGATATTCAAGGCCTTTGATATTTTTTTATACCCATCCCCTGATCTGTGCCTTTCAACAACTTTGTCCCAGAGTTCTTTTGAAAGCACCTTGGTGCTCATGGTTGAGTCTTTGCTTTGAAATGCACTACCCAGCAGAGAGAACCTACAGGAACTGCTGAATTTATCCTGAAATCATGTGAATCACTACAATTTAACACAGGTGGAGGCCACTTAACTCGGTGTGTGATTTTGAAGGTGATTGGTTACACCTGAGCTAATTTAGGATTACTATTACAGTGGGGGTGGACACTTATCCACCCAAGCTATTTCAGTTTTTATTTTTAATTAATTTTCTACAAATTTCTAGAATATTTTTTTCACTTGGAAGTTGTGGGGTAGGATGTGTAGATAAATGAAGAAAAACAACTATTTTAATGCATTTTATTTCCAGGCTATAAGGCAAAAAAAGTGAACATTTTGAAAGGGGTGTAGACTTTCTATAGGCACTGTATATGTAACAAATTAATGCACTTACCCGTCACATGCGATTTCCGACCCCATCACCAGTTTTCTGATGCAAAGCCGATCTCTTTAATGTTACAATGTACTTGTTTATCCGTCACAGCCCGCTGTTTTGTTTTGTTTTGTTTTTTTCTGGCATGGCAAATCAGTCTATTTTGCCGTTACACAACGCTTCCTCCAAAAACCAAAGCGAACGAGAAAAGCTACGGTAATGTAAAAGTTAATAATTAACTACTCTGATGCGTTTTTTATGCATCTTTGATACTGTTTTAATTTTGGAAACTGGTGTTTTTTTGTTTTTTTAATCTTTTGATAAAATGCATTCTCTTTTACGTTTTACGCAGTTCTGTGTATGGGTTGATTTCATTTTGCTGTTGGGTCGTTAATGGGGAATTTTACATAATGCTAGTACAATACGTACTGGATTTAAAAGTATGTACTGTATTGCAGTCCACGTGTCGTCTATTTTGGCAAATTATATTTTCAGAATCGTATTGCTCTGAATTAAAATACTGCTTCTGTTAAATATAGTACTGTACCAACAAAACCAACTACAGTACATCTAAATGGAAGCCTACATATTTTAAAACACAGTCATTTCAGCTATGTATTTTCTGACATTGTATCTTTTTTGTGTTCCCTGAAAGAACAGACAAGTGTTTTGTCTTTTTACTGCTGTGTTATTCCCCCAACTCGTGCGCTAACAAATTTCAATGAAAGAATCAATGAAATACCCCTCTGGATGAAAAACGAAACTAACAGGAGGACCGTCTTCAAATAGTTAAACATTCGAGACAGATTGCTGAATCAAATCTTCCATGAATGATCTACCATCATCATGATCCATCTGTTGTGATATGTCAAAAATGAGAAAATTGAAATGGCAACAGTTCCAAAGAAAAGAGAAATACGCACTATGTCTCCCTGTACAGTTTCTTAAACCCAAGTCAAATTTTTTCTTTCCATACAAAGTGTGTGTGTGTGCGCAGGGCAGGGGGTTGTTTGGGTGGTAAGGGGCAGGTAACAACATGCTCACCTCCTTACAGGTCAGATCAGATGAAATAATCAGATATGCGTCACACTCATTGAATCGTCACTGAAGTCAAAATTTTATAGGGTCGGATATGTGAGTGCTGACTGTATAGGAAATATTTAAAAACTACAAATACTTGCAGCATGTATTTTAATACAAGTGTTAAAATCTATATTGCTTGGTAAATTGTTTGTATGTTGTAAATATGCTGTGTTTTTTTTGTGCGATTGGAGGAGACATGATTTAGATTTCCCACTTTTTTTTTTGTTGCAATGAACTGTGCAGAAGCTGTCCCAGGCTGACCTCTGCTTCATTGTGCTTCCTCGCACTATCCTGTCAGAATGCCTCTGCATTCCATTGAAGGGCCAATTCTAGAATGTATTCATCCTCATAGCCTCAAGGAGAGATTGACAGAAATATTTTAATTTATGCCAATAGTGATGCCTTGTCAGTTTAATTATGCAGACATCTGTCCATAGAAAGCCAAGCAGAGACCATGAGTTTCCCTAAAAGCCATTAGATGCAAAAGGCTGTCATTCACACGACCTGGGCTTCAGTTAGACTGGTGACTTAGAGACGATATGCTTTGTCTTGTCATTGGTCCATGCAGGATTTTTAGGAGCCTTATGGTTTTTGATTGCTGCAGTTTGGTGTCATAAAAGAGCCTGTAACTCATATCACCAATAAATCTCTTATCAGAATAAGTTTGGAAACCATGTACTCCTGTATTAAAAAAAAAAAGCACCTTCCTAGAAAACAATGTGTAGCAATTGATCCCAGCTATCCATACAATATATCCGGGCCTCATGAAAAGAAAACCAAAAAAGGTAATCTAATACCTGTGCATGTACTAATGTGTTTTGTTTAATATACCAGCATTTGAATATTATTATTATTTATTATTATTTATTTCTTAGCAGACGCCCTATACAGCATTTTGATCCAAGTCAATTCTGATTCACACTTATTTACATGCTTTTTTTAAATGTCAAAATAGAGGTAAGATACCATTCCTGTTGTGATATTCAAGTGAACAGTTCCCTGGTGCCAGTGGGTTAGTGTGTTAAGGTGATACTTGTCCCACAGGGTTTGAGTCATTACGGAATGTCTAGTTATTTAGCTAGCCCCAGGCACCTGGACAGCAGTTAGTTTGCCCTGTTTTGGGGGGAATTTTGACACACCGTTTGTACTGATGTTAGTTGAAATGATCTCCCATCAGCCATATCGTGTTCTCCCTGTTGATGATTCTATGTACCTGCTTCAAACACATTTGCAGCTCTCACAAAACGCACCCTGGTGTACTTCACGCGCCCTTTCCCCATAACCAGAACCTCATTTTGGCTCCTCATTTAGCTGCCTTCCAATTCTTTAACCAGTGGTATCAGAAGTCAATTCCAGTATTTGTAGAAAAGAAAGATTTCCGGTTGATTTTTAAGGTGCAGTTGAAGCATAACCAACGGCTTACACAGAAGGCATGACTGTGATACTAAATAGTAATTATTTTCCATAGCTGTTGGTACTGGGCAGAGACAGCATTTGCCCTTTGGTGATTATTTAAAATATAAATGATCCATCAGCAGGCAGAACTGATTGGATGGCCAAGTATAGAAGTATGATGTCTCTGGGGTTCTCAATTCATTGAGAGTAGCTACTGTACAAATATTTACTTGTTTGCAGTCCCATTTACTTGTTTATAGGGGAATACTTTTGAAATGTATATCAAAAGGGCTTATGTTACTATAAGTGGTTGGGGTTTGTTGACAGTGTATCTAAAACACATCAATTATTCAGCAGTGGGATCTGTGGGAATCATTAGAATGCTTTAAATCTTGGTAACAACATACAGCATGTGTCTGTCTGTTTCTCAACCTTTTGACAAGGTTGCTGTTTGTTCAGACACAAAGTAACCATTCTATTAAAAAAACGCAGTCGTCTAATGAATGATTTATATGTTGCTGGATATAAACAAAATCATTTTAGTAATGCAGACAGACTGGCTCCTAAACTTTACTATTAAGTGTTGTTTTATCTCTCTTGTCCACACTGTACCCCCGGCCTACCAAAATCACAGCTTTTAAGCAGCTTATAAACCATTTTGACTGTCAGCTGCCTAACTTTTTGAGTAATATGCATTTGGTATGGTCTTCATTTGTGATGACATGTTTCAAGGCATCTTTTGTTTGTCGTTCTGTTTAGTCGGAAGTCTTTTTGAAGCTTTTGTTTCTGACATTTCTGTGACTTTGTACAAGTGCATGGTATGGTTGCTAAGCAGCCGGCAATCCCTATCACCTCAATATACTGCATAAAACAGCATGCTGACATAAAATAGATATAGTATTGAGGTGTTTGTTTTAACTCAATTTTTGTTTATAAAAACAGAACATGTTCAATCCTTAATTAAAAATCCAACACTATTATTGGTTAATAAAAATATCTAAAATAAAAATATAAGCTTTTTTATTGCCTCAGTTTTATATATTTAAAGAGCATATTGGAGACTTTTTACCTTTTATCAGTATTGCAACCATACTCATTTACTGTTATTCAGTAGTCTATTAGCCATGGCTTGGTACAGTATGTTAATGACCTTATGCATTCCATTAGGAAATCGCTGTACAACTAATGCCTTGGTTCAATTATACCTTAGTGCAGAGGGTCAGTTGAGCTAGGGTGTGTTGTGGATATTGTAATCAATAGTAAGTAGGCACCCACATGGATACTTTAAAACTGATTGTTCATACATTCTGTATATGCATATCCGATTTCAAGAGAAGCAGGAGTATTAACATTTCCTATGTCACGTTTATAGTAGCTTGCCTGTGTCAGAAAAGGAATGGGACATATTTGAAAACATCCATACTTCAAAAGAGCTGTACTGTATAACTAACTGGCTATTGTTTCAAATTCTATGTCTAGGAATAAAATTAGTCAATACAATTAAGCAGTCACAAACTCTGAAAGGAAATGTAACCTGATAAACCGTTGTCCACAATAGAATTGAATGGCCCTGCCAAGATTAGATGCATGGCTGTTTATTAAAATGTAATGGCTCCATAATGGGCAGTGCTTTGTGATGCAGTATGGTTAAGGATACTGCTGAACCCTGTGTTTGAGACAAGGTAATAGTTACCTATGAGATCTGAAAGAAAAGAAAAGAAATACTTCCAAGTGATTAAAGATACTTGTTTTGGAACCGCAAGAGGACAGCTACAGTACTTGCTCGTGGATGTCATTTTTAATTAAAGTTTTGCTTTCAACAAAGTGGAAAAGTTATACACTGAAACAGACTGCATGAATATATGTATGGTGGTATAGAAATTGACATTTACAAAGTTTCTTGAACATATTTGACCTGATTTTAAAAACCAGTGAACAGATAATGAAATATATTAAAAACTAGATGAACCATGCCTACAAGTTCTAAAAACCTTTGTGCTTAGAAATGCAGGGAATGTTTTGCAATAAATGTTAACTATAATGGAAAACCAAAATTAAACATTAAACACCTGATTTTGGGATATTATTATTATTATTATTATTATTATTATTATTATTATTTTTATTTTTATTTTTATTTTTATTTATTTATTTATTTTTTTTATAAAAATGTTTCTTTTAAAACGCAAATGTGCACTGATGAAGGCAATGGCTGAAACATATGTCATTTTTTAAATGCATGTTTATGGATGAAATGTGACAACAGTGGATGCTTACAGCATGTTCCCTTAAACTCATCAGTCCCAAAAGAGAGTTAGCAGTAGTTTAGACAAAGGTTCTGAAGAGAATTTTTTTTTTTTGTCAATGTTTTATCCTTGGCTGTTCTTGTCTCTTTCAGAGTCTTTGATGTTCTGCTCAAAGTAATAATGCGGGCAATGTGGTTTGCTGGGGGGTTCCACTGGATGACTGTGAAGGGACGTCAGGCACTGCCCACGGAGGCTCCAATCCTGACGCTTGCTCCACATTCCTCTTACTTCGACGCCATTCCTGTCACCATGACCATGGCCTCTATCGTAATGAAGGCGGAAAGCAAGGACATTCCAGTCTGGGGAAGTAAGTAAATGCACAGTGTGTGTTTTCTAGAAGCCATGTATCCTGAAAACATCTGGGAAAACTTGAGGCAGGACCAGGACTGGCATGTGAAAAAGGAGAGCGCTGGCTGCTGCTCTAACCCTGTGTATCACAACAGAGGCCTAATGAAGATAAAGCACATGGGGGAGATTGTATATGTGTACTACTACTAATAGCAATATAAGAGTCATTTTTACATTTTAACCAGTAAGCACTTTTCAATGACTCAGTTTCAAAATGGTCTTTTGGTGCTTTCATTGGAGAACACAAATACAACATGGTGTAGAAATAGCAAGAAACAACTAGTTGCTTCATACTTTGCACTTGCTTCAAAACAAGACCCAGCGTAATATGCAGCCATGATTTATATATATATATATATATATATATATATATATATATATATATATATATACACAGTACTGTGCAAAAGTTTTAGGCAGGTGTGAAAAAATGCTGTAAAGTAAGAATGCTTTCAAAAATAGACATGTTAATAGATTATATTTATCTATTAACTAAATGCAAAGTGAGTGAACAGAGAACAGAAGAAAAATCTAAATCAGATCCATATTTGGTGTGACCACCCTTTGCCTTCAAAACAGCACCAATTCTTCTAGGTACACTTGCACAAAGTCAGGGATTTTGTAGGCATATAGTCAGGTGTATGATTAAACAATTATACCAAACAGGTGCTAATGATCATCAATTCAATATGTAGGTTGAAACACAATCATTAACTGAAACAGAAACAGCTGTGTAGGAGGAATAAAACTGGGTGAGGAACAGCCAAACTCAGCTAACAAGGTGAGGTTGCTGAAGACAGTTTACTGTCAAAAGTCATACACCATGGCAAGACTGAGCACAGCAACAAGACACAAGGTAGTTATACTGCATCAGCAAGGTCTCTCCCAGGCAGAAATTTCAAGGCAGACAGGGGTTTCCAGATGTGCTGTCCAAGCTCTTTTGAAGAAGCACAAAGAAACGGCAACGTTGAGGACCGTGAGACGCAGTGTTCGGCCAAGGAAACTTACTGCAGCAGATGAAAGACATATCATGCTTACTTCCCTTCGCAATCGGAAGATGTCCAGCAGTGCCATCAGCTCAGAATTGACAGAAAACAGTGGGACCCTGGTACACCCATCTACTGTCGGAGAAGTCTGGTCAGAAGTGACCTTCATGGAAGACTTGTGGCCAAAAGCCATACCTCCGACGTGGAAACAAGGCCAAGCGACTCAACTATGCACGAAAACACAGGAACTGGGGTGCAGAAAAATGGCAGCAGGTGCTCTGGACTGATGAGTCAAAATTTGAAATATTTGGCTGTAGCAGAAGGCAGTTTGTTCGCCGAAGGGCTGGAGAGGCAACAGTGAAGCATGGTGGAGGTTCCTTGCAAGTTTGGGGCTGCATTTCTGCAAATGGAGTTGGGGATTTGGTCAGAATTAATGGTCTCCTCAATGCTGAGAAGTACAGGCAGATACTTATCCATCATGCAATATCATCAGGGAGGCATCTGATTGGCCCCAGATTTATACTGCAGCATGACAACGACCCCAAACATACAGCGAAAGTCATTAAGAACTATCTTCAGCGTAAAGAAGAACAAAGAGTCCTGGAAGTGATGGTATGGCCCCCACAGAGCCCTGATCTCAACATCATCGAGTCTGTCTGGGATTACATGAAGAGAGAGAAGCAACTGAGGCTGCCTAAATCCACAGAAGAACTGTGGTTAGTTCTCCAAGATGTTTGGGCCAACCTACCTGCCGAGTTCCTTCAAAAACTGTGTGCAAGTGTACCTAGAAGAATTGACGCTTGATGCTGTTTTGAAGGCAAAGGGTGGTCACACCAAATATGGATTTGATTTAGATTTTTCTTCTGTTCACTCACTTTGCATTTAGTTAATTGATAAATATAATCTATTAACATGTCTATTTTTGAAAGCATTCTTACTTTACAGCATTTTTTCACACCTGCCTAAAACTTTTGCACAGTACTGTGTGTGTGTATATATATATATATATATATATATATATATATATATATATATATATATATATATATATATATCAATTAACATAATTGGGATTAAAATGTGAGCACAACCATTCATTCAAACCCTGTATTATGTATACAGTTATCACATCTACAGTATGAATTTGGTTTAAAAAATGTATTAAAAAATAAATAAATCATTGCTTTCATCATTGAAAATGATTTAAATTGACTGTTTCCCTGTTACAAAATGTGCTTTAAAAAACAAATGATGACGGTTCACATTTACATAAGTTAACTGATGTAGGACCTTGTGGCAGAATGGCTTGCAGTGGTGAGGTGTGGTGACGTCACGACCAGGAAGTACAGAAACCAAAACAGTGGATGGGCGGGTGAAGCTGAATGCTACGGCACTCAGCGTATTTATTAACCAAATAAACAAAACAAAAGATTTAAACAATCAACAAAACAAAAAGGCGCAAGGGCCAAACGAATAAACAAATACTGTTTAGCAGTCGTTTTTAAATCTAGTTTTTTCTCCTCGCTCTCTCCGCCCCCCCGTACTCTCCTCTGTACACTCAACCCCCCAGCACGGACAGCTGCAGGTTCTTATACTCTGGCGGAGGGGTTAACTAGCTGTTAATTATCTTATTACCCCTCGGCCACAGTCTGCACGAGTTTAGTAAGGATGCGTGACTGTCAGCTAGTTTAAATAATCAGTAGCTGATCAGCCACGCATCCTCATGAAGTTTTTAAAAATACAAAAACAATAACAAAAGACGCTGCGCTTTTATCCGCGCCGCAAACAATAATACAAAAACAGTGCACAAATATATATAGGGGCGGGACACTCTGCCACAGACCTCCTAATTCTTTAAACTATCTATTTAATAAAAAAAATTTAAAAGCACACAAATGATAGACTCTTGTTGGAACAGGTCATTTGGTTTTGCCCTTTTTCATACCGCCCATTTTGTATTATGTATTCACTGAATACAAAACCTGTTGAGCCTGCATTCAGAATTTAAAGCTTTAGTATCACAATGTACATTACCATGTGCTGCCAGGTTTGAGTTCATTGTGTTACATACTGTAGAAGTCAAAGGCATCTGCTGTAAAGCGGTCGTTAGCAGTGCAAACAGTTTAAATGTGTAATTTAGCCACTTAAAGCCAAGTAAGAAGTACATAAGCTTTCAACAGCCAGTGATAAATGACAGACAATGCAGTAACGGTGATTTAGGAAACTGTGGAACAGTGTGGGAATTCTGTTTTGCCTGCATTTGAGAGGCTGCAGGTTGCAGTAATGCTTTTGATTTTTACTTCTGTCTAAATGATCTGGTACAAAGCCTCAACTCCTCTTTGAAAATTGGCCTAGATAACATGATGATATTCCCCAAGCAGTGCTCCAAGTAAGCTATTTATTTCTGGAGCCTGCAAGCTGCTATATTTATTTATTTATTTATTTATTTATTTTAATTTTTATACACGGTCCCCTGAAATAAAATGGTTGCCTATTAATATGCTGCACTTCAATAACATACAGTACATACTTATTGTTGAAAATAATAATTAGGAATGTACTCACTACAGGATGTGTGTTAACCCTAAAGTTGTGTTTTAATTACACTCCCTGAATATTCTTAATGCTTTTATTCAACGTTTTAAATTAAAAATATTTTTTTTAATACTTAATATGTGTAAATGTGCGACAATGCTGTTGAGAAAAAAATAAGTTTAACTTTCGTTGCTACTAAAGCACTTGTATTATTAATATTGTTATATGGTAATATTATTGACGGCAATTCAGATAATAAGTCAAACAAAGTTTTTTGTAGAATATGTATCTTACAAATTAAATTAATGCGTCCTTTCACTACAATAAGTGGCATATGAGTACTTACTAGACTCCCCCCTGACAATGTGACTGACTTAAAGGAAATACAACTGACTTATCATCTAGTTGAACAATATGACTTCAACTAGCTGGTGAAAATTCGACTTACTTTTTCAACTCCACCATTATGTTTTCTTTCTGGTATTTTCCGGAATTTGATAGTTTAACGTTTCTCGGTGCCATAAAATCGATCATGGAGATTCAATTTCTTGCTCATTGTGAAAGTAAACCAAGTATGACCCCAAAGCCAAAAAATGATGTTCTATGTGAGATATGAACTTCAACTGCTTATCAGATATAACCCAGATATTTTATAGACCTTCTTAGCTCTGTTCTTAATGGCTTGTTACTGAAGTTTAATTCTTGAATTGTTTGCTTGAATTTGTTCAAGTCCTTCTATTGAAATTTGTTTGAGAAAGGTATTATACTGTGTCCATGTTGATCACACCAAAGGAGAAAAACATTTATGGTAATTTGTATAAAACTATTTAAAACACACAGCAAGACTGTCAAGATATGTTGATTCAATGATTCAAACAAAATTTGCATAAATAGTCCCCATGCTTCCCCATTTTCTTACTATTTTAGTTGATTCAGTGTGTGCTATTACATTTTGAGACAACGTATTTAATCATATGCAAATCCTGTTATATTAGATTAAATGAGATGGAACTGACAAAACACCGGAGTTAAATTATATTATGCTATAAAAAAAAAAAAACAAGCAGGATGCAATTTCCATTTTTATTTGAAGCACTCAGGGTTATCTGCAAATTATCAGTAGAGCTTTTGTCTGAAGCATGCAGAGACGGAAACAATCAGGATGCACAAAACCCATGACATGAAATTCAGTAGGCACAGTTTGGAAAAGAGCCAGCACTTCATGGGCAGTCAAGTTTTGAAAGAAGTATGAAGATTAATTATAAAAAAAAAGGCTACAGTCGGCACACCCAAGGTCAACACATTGATGTGTCTGGCTGCTAACCTGCCCACCGGAGAGCACAAAACAGTCTTACATAATACCAGAATGATCAATCGCTTACCAAATTATAATGATGCAAACAGTGCCACTTTTAATCAATTGCTGGCTGGCGTAATGCTTTCAAGCAGAGACTGGTAAGAAAATTCCATTTTATTTTACACCCGTGTCTTGCCTTTGTGCTCACAGAGCATTCCTTGTTTTCGTGTTTAATATTTTCAGCCAGCATTGCAATGCAGGAACAGAGCCCAATAATGCCATCCCAGTTTCTGTCAGATATTTCATAACCTTTCTCAAAACAGAGCCTGGTACAAGATGGCCTTAACAGAAAGCAATGCTCAGGAAGTGAAAGGGGAAGGAGATGAACAGTATGCCAGGTAGATTTTGATCAGCCAACAGAAACAAGATCCAGATGGTTTCATGACCTTGAGTCTAGAAGGGAGACTGAGACTACTCCTCTTCCTAATTTAAAATAAATAAAATGTTGTAAGAGTGTAGCCAGATGCTAAATATTATACAATACCAATAACTCGTATTTTTCTGCCCAGTTTGAAATGCCCTGTTCCTGCATGGGAATGTTGGCTGAAAATGTTCAACAATGGTTGGTTAGCAAAAAGAATACAACCAAATTTGTTTGTTTGGTAGCTTTTCAAATTTTGAAATATAGGCCTCTCATTAAAGTGTTTAAAAAAAGCCATAACTTCAATAAATTATAAATTGCGATAAAAAAATATCAGCAGTTGAACAGTTTCAGCACAAAGTCGATTACGTTGCGGGGTCAATGTCAGTCCACAGCCACTGGACAGCCTTTCAGATGGAACACAAATTCATGCACAGTAAGCTGTAAAGTACTTCACACATGTGAATGATAATTGTCAAGTAAGGATTTCTGGTGAACACAGATACTTGCAAGCTAAAGTGGAACCAGTTTAGTGGATTAACCTTGATATCACTTTCAGGTAAGCTGAGAACTGATAATATCACGCTGAACTGTTTGACACAGACAGGTTTCTTGCCAGTTCTTCAGGTTTTCTCTTCTTGACTGTCTGTTTCAAAAGTGAGCCCTTCTTGGTTTTACCTTTTCTTGAGGTAAGCAAAGTGTGGCTGCTGCTTTCACCATGTCAAGTCCAGGTTCCAAAGAGACTTCCTGTTCCTCACCCTGGGCCTGGCTAGATCCACCAGATGCATTAAAAGCCATTTTGGCCACTTCCACAGCTTCCTGTTTCACTGCTGCAAGAATAGCATCCTTATTTTCAAGATACTCTTGTCTAAAACGGGGATCCAGAAGTGAGAACACACTCACAAACTGTTTCACTCCTTCAGCCGAGTAGCGAGACTGCAAGTCCTCTGATATGGTATCCTTGAGCTGCTTAACCATTTCTCGGTCTTGGCCAGCATTCACTTCCACAATATCCCTTTGCAAGTGCTGCAGAAGTGGATGGAGCAGATATGGTTACATATTCTCCACTGAGAGAATCTGTAAACTCCAGCAGTGGTTCCATCACTTGTGCTATATATTGTAAGACTGTAATCAATCTATCATCTGTCATTAAATGCCAGTTTTTGCGGTCCTGTGCCAGGGTGGCAGAGATTGCCTGCTGCTGCTCAATAAATCTGATGACCACTGATGCAGTTGACCCCCATCTGGTAGGAACATCCTGCAAAAATATCAAAACCCTTTTAATCAAAAACACACCACACATTTAAATATGCAAGATTTTAATATGTGTTTCTATTTATGATAATTATCTAATTGAGATACATGACTAGAACATAAAAACAAGTTTAGACTGAGTTGCAATGTAATTTATAAAATAAAAGTCATGTTACAGTATTTGTAGTACTCATGTCTGTAGTTTAAAATAAAGAAACAACTGGGGAAAAAAAGTTTTGGCTAATATTAAACGTTTGCCATAAGGTTTTTTTTTCGGGTTTTTTCACTGAGATAATTGCAATTCCATTTAATGTTTGTTCAAAAACTGTCAATGTTAACTAGGCAAAAGGATTACTTTTCTACAGTTTAGAGTGAGCTGTATATTTTTGTTTTACAAGTAACAATAATTGTGTTTTAATGTTAGAAAACCAGTCCTGCTTTGCTTGTGTAAAATTTAGAATCAAAATCAAACCGTGACGTAATGTTAAAGCAAGCAATACTGTTTAAAATCAACACTTGCATGTATCAACTTATGGTCTGGGAGCCCAGGTTTCTGTTACTCCTTCTTCAGATTTCATTTCTTCTTCCAGCTTCTATGAAAATGAGCAACGACAAGACGGCACATTCGAACAGCTCTCTGTACCGAGTCAATTTTAAGTCCATTGTTTACTGCCAAACTTAAATTGTGGCCAAAACAACTCAGCCTTTGAACCTCCATAACCCGAAACGCCTTTACATAGTTGCTCCCGTTGTCTGTTACAGGGGAGGGGGGGGGGATTGAGGATTTTCTTGTTTGTGCTAAAATAGTAGTCCAAGCAAAGCTCAGCAGAATATCAAGGTCTTTATAGTCATATTATTAGAGTCTCAAATATGAAATAATGTTTTGTTTTGCTGTTTAACCACCAAACTGACCATTGCTGAGAGTTTTCGTGTGAATCATTTACGTAAAATTGACTTGACATGACCTTTTCAGTTTTGTACAGCAGTGTTTTCAAGCTACAGCTTCAGTTTTGGTGTACCATTTATGTGTGCTTTATGCTGTCACTTCAACTGCTTGTATCACATAAACTGTTTTTGTGTTATGGCAAAGACTGTACTTCCACTTTGTGGTTGTATAACTTTATGACTTCAGGATGCAAATGTTTCATATTTGGTACACATCTTTATTTTATGACTCTCTGGGAGAAGTTTGATCGTGGGTACAGGAAAAAATAACTCTTTGTTAGAAATTATCAGTTGTTAAATTAATAATGTACTTCGTCACTGCGCACAGTATTTCAAAAACTTAATGATAAGTTATTAAAAAATACTTGGACTACAACCACTACTTTTCTGTTTAAATTATTTTGCAGGTAAAGAAGTTGTGACCATGATTGTGGTTGTACCCTTATGAAGGTTTACCACAGTAATTTTGCACAGTATTTTTGCAGTTTTACCATGCTTTTCCCATAAATATACTATAAATTTGCCATAGTTTACTCTGGTTTGCCAGTATGTATGTGCTTTTCCATATCTGCCTATGCTTCACCATGCTTCCACTGTGCTTTATTACACTTTACTATGCTTGTACTATGGGGAACTTTTATAAGGGTAGCACCATTTAGATGTAGGCTTCATAGAATATATAGTGGCAGTACCTTCCTCTTAAAGTAATTGACATTTCTGTTTTCTTTTCTCTTTAGCCTTGATCAAGTACATTCGTCCAGTGTTTGTGTCCCGTTCAGATCAGGATTCCCGGAAAAAAACGGTTGAAGAGATAAAGAGGAGAGCCCATTCAGAAGGAAAATGGCCTCAGGTATGGTATGGTCCAAATATACCAGCTGACACACAGAGTTTAGATAAATTACATCTATTAAATGCAGTGTATTGATTTTGGAAACTCCACCCTCTCAATGGAGTTAGAGGCTAGTGTATTCTATAAAAGTCTGCCCTTGAATTTGTGGAAGGGAGACACTGGTTATTTTGAGCAAATCAGGACTTTAAAGACTCTTGTTCAGTGGAAAGCAGATTGCACCACTGCTCGTACATCTTATGAAAAAAGTTGCTTCTGAACTTTGGGTGTTTAAAAATGAAACACTAATAATTTGACAACACACCACCTCGACCCAGTCTCATTGTACTGCAGATGGGCAGCAGTGTGGAGTAGTGGTTAGGGCTCTGGACTTGATCGGAGGGTCGTGGGTTCAATCCCAGGTGGGGGACACTGCTGCTGTACCTTTGAGCAAGGTACTTTACCTAGATTGCTCCAGTAAAAACCCAACTGCATAAATGGGTAATTGTATGTAAAAATAATGTGATATCTTGTAACAATTGTAAGTCGTCCTGGATAAGGGCGTCTGGTAAGAAATACATAATAGATGCATTCTACAACAGGGTATTAGTACAACTCTCACCTCAACAGAGGTGTTAACTTAAACAGAAGTAAGCTTTCAATTGTTACCCCTCAATTGTCCTGTTTCTCAATAGGTCTGTGACTGAGAAATAATGCTCAGAGTGCTAATTTAAATGCCCCCCCATCCTCTTTTAACGACTTGGTAAATGCACACTGGTAACTAAGCAAATCTTTCAAGATCTAGACGTTAAAACACTTGCACGTTTTTGTTTCCTAGTTCCACAAATGTACATGATTTAGCTGTAAAATGTTGAATGAAATAGGGAAGCAGGCTATGGCAAGAACAAGGGATTTTCATGATGTCATAAATGTGTCTGAAATTGGTCAAAACTAGTGGAAGGGCTACAGCAAAAAAAGGGGCACTTTTAAAAGAGGGTCAGGTTAGAGTAAAGCAGTTTCAGGACTGACTCATTTTAATGTGCTGTAATCAGTAACCTCCTGTTTTGATTGTGTATCCTCCTGTATTACTGGCAGAAATGCATCTAACTGGTCTTTTGTTTTATTATTCCAGATAATGATATTCCCAGAGGGAACTTGCACCAACAGGTCCTGTCTGATCACATTCAAGCCTGGTATGTATATTGCAGCTTTCTGCTGAAACAGCAGATTGGCAAAAGCAACAGCCTAGTGTGGTATCTCTATGAACTCATCCAAACCGGCTTCTGTGCGTTTTAGCTCAACCACTGTATGAGGCATTATCCCTGGAGCATCCTGCGTGAAAGAACTTGGTGATCTAATTCTTGGAACACATTCAAACAGCCACCCAGATACTACTTTTAGTTATTATTATTATTATTATTATTATTATTATTATTATTATTATTATTATTTCCTTCTCTCACAGCTTGTATTGGAGCTGAGCTCACAATTAGATGTGTTGGAGTCAATATATAGTTTAACTGCACTAAGTAGCACTCTTCTGTTGCTTGTGCTGCTGCTCTGCATTTATACCACATATAAATTATACCACCTGCATTATAGACTCCCATTATTTTAGTAGGGATGCATTTGTCATACACAATATTTATTACACCTCCGCATCTAACTGTGTGTGTAACCCTGGCATCTTTGGTGATGGTAGCATTATTTATTCAGTGTAATTTTGTTTTTGTTTTTAAATGGATTTCAGGAAGCGCTTTGCATTTCTGTGCATACAATTTCAAGAAATATGGAATGAAATTACACCAGAGACTTTGAGAAAGTACATAGACACAATGCCAAGCTGTTATTGATGCCAAAGATGGCCATACTAAATATTAACATTAAAGACACTGACAGGCTTCTGCCGTGTGGATGCGTGCATTCGCTGCTGAGTGATGGGCAGGAGATCGAGATGGAGGTTGTAGTTGATACACCCCACAGGCGAACAGGTTTTATTTACAGAGACACAGACTACAGCTCACATGACACCACCAGCAATGGTAGCGCACTGAGCACATACAGTCGGAACAACAAGCAGTGTGTTCTTGGCGAGTATTCTCATCCGTATTGTACAGTTTTTCTGTACGATTTTGTTACTGCTCGGTGCCAAATTGAAATATGATCTTTAAACACGTTCTCATTGGATGCTTGCAGATCCCCTGGTATCCACTCTCATAATTAAATCAGTACTTTTTTGAAACACTGTTTTGACTGTTTGGTATTTACTATTCAAACTCAAAATTTATGTTCCACATTCTCTGCCAGAATTTGTACTTGAGCATTTATGATGCCCAAAGAACACTGAGGACACAACCGCGGTGTCCTCATGACTAGTTACAGCCATGATCACACACAGTAGGCAGGCTTTCCCAGGCGCTTCAGGTACTTCGTTAATTAATTACAACAATTACAATAATACACACTATTTACAATATACATTTACACAAAAAACCGTGTTCATGTGCAGGGCTCCTGTCCTGCCGCAGACCCTTTCAGACATACCTGTAGCTGTGTTTTTAGTTTTATATTAGTTTAAATAAGATGAGTTTGCAAAAATGTATAACTAATTTCTGTAGTAAATTAATATTTTATTTTGTGTGACAAATCTTGAGGTATTCTGTTAAATTTTCACACTACTGTATGTGTCCTGCTTGGGTTATGCTAGAACCGGAGCCTCACTTTACCTCGGCTGCTTCCAGAGTTTACAATAAGTGTTCCTTATTGATGTTTTCTATACACTTGGTTCACCAGAGGCCTCTTACTTTTGTGTTTATAAGCACACAGTAAAAATGTATTCCAGTATTTGACAAGCAGTTCAAATCTAATTGGATTGCTTTCAGTAGCTGACTGAAATGGTAGATAATGGAGATTATTGAGCATCCCTCTAAGGTAGTATTTATATAATTTTATTGCCATGTTACTTTTAAAAGCCTCATAAACCATTTAAATACACATAACTGCAGTGTTCCTCTACCGTTAAAAGTATCCTCCCTGTGACCTTGACATCCCATGATATGGCTGATATCGTGCAGTAATGAGAATTTTGTGTTTCCTGATAAGAGACCAAAGTGTTTGAGATGATTTCTTTACAACTGGTATGCACTTGGGGGTGAACTATGCATGACGACTACTGCTGCTGCAGTCACTTACACTAGGACCTCAGTTTTAGGTCTCATCCAAATTGAATTTGGGTTCTAGCTTACTCTGACATTCAAATAAGGAAAATGATTCATTCACTGAAAAACATTTCACAGGTAATATAATGTAATCCCTTGCCTTAGAGTATTTATTCTTAGATGTACAGTGTTTCATATCAATAACCTCTACAAAGCCCAAGCCCTACATATCCACATATGAATTTGAGGACCTCCTTGAATTTGCATTTTTAAAATATATATATATACAGTATATTTTTTGTTGTTCTATTTATTGTGTTTAATCATTCGGAGTAAATTATTCTCGGTTCTGCTGCTCCAACATTGAGTTATCAGTGAACTTGCTTTGAGCCTGAGTTACAGATCCTAAGTCCTAAGGACTGAACAGACTTCCTCATTCAATCTCTCTGTATAACTATAAAGTAGGTGGGGCAGTTCACAGGTCACATAAGTCACATGATTTGAATGTATTGAGGAAGGCTGTTCAGTCACAGTTCTAATGATTCTTTAAACAAGCGCAAACTCAGTATTGGAGCAACATAACCCAGAACAACACAGAATAATCAAACATCATATGGGGAGAGGAATTTAAAAAACTTTCTTATTTTTGAGTATACATGAGAACAGGACTAAACATATTTATTTATTTTTACATACATTTATACAGTACACTACCTCAAACTGGGACCTAGGAGTCCTGTGAGGTTCCAACGTGATTTCGGACGACTGAAAGGGTTAATACAGAATTTCCCCGGTCCAGTGATTTTAACAGGAAATATTAACTACAGTAGGTACAGCAGAGACAAACCGAGCCTCCGGAAGCTTTGCTGCTGTATGCTGGCAAATTTAAATTTATTTCATTGTCACAAGGATTTTATTCATTATATGTGGCATTTAATTGGGTTTTTGAAATATGTTATACGGGAATACAAATGTGCATGCAAGATCAGTCTCGCAGTATTGTTTAATTAGGTAGTGTTGTCTTTTTGTCAATACCTTTGTCTTGTTCTTCAGCATTTTAAAGGTTTTTAGTTTCAAAGTATCTTTCTCACATGTATTCTTCCTTTCACATCATGAATGATAATGCGTGGTGTTGATATGTTTTGTAAATCAGTATACTTTGCCAATTTATTTTGTTATTGAAACAATTGATCCTTCTGTTATCCTAAATGCAGTTTCCTTGTACAATCTGTATTCATATGGTCTATAGGCTAGATTTTGTGTGTGGTCTTTAACATTTTTACTGTTTTGTCTGTTTTGTTAACTTGTTTTTGTCACAGTGCTCAAGGTCCAAGTTAAACAGTTGGACTTTGAGTTTGGATGCTTGGTTTGACATTTCTACCCCTGAAATCCATAAATGATTGTAGTTGGGTTGGGTGGGGGGGGGGGTTGTTTCCCACAGCCGACACACTTTTTGGGAGTGGATAATGTGGAACTTGCAAGCACAAAACTTTTTCCCAGTAATACTAATATTAGGTGTCCGTCCTAACTGTTTTACTGCAGCTTAATAAGTGGCATGCTGTTTTCTTTTTAAGAAAGCAAATGTGAAGATGCCGACATAAATGCAACTTATCGTTGGTGGTTTTCCCAGAATATGGAATTTTAATAAATTTTACTTGTAAATATTCTTTCAGTTTCAGGCCAAGATCAGCCTAACGTACCGATTGAATTTCAGAAAAGGGAAAAGGGAACATTATAGTATTGTTATGTTTCGGTTGTTGTTACAGATTTCCTTCTTGATATCTTTTTTGTTTTGTTTAATATTCTTGCCTTTTTTATCGATTTATTTCAGCTTTCACTATTTATCATACTTACTGTTCCAGCAAAAAAAACAAAAACAAACACCAGGTCTGAGATTGAATTTCGAAAGTGAGTGGTTAGTAAAGTTACAACAAGGGGTGCTACAGTTTCTATCACCTCTCAACCCGATTTTCCATTCCTTGCTCACATTTCCCATAATTGCAGAGGGGTCAGAAATTACAGTTGCACAAACCTAGCGCCACTCCCTCACTTCTTAAAGCTGAATCTCTGGTCTTTTGAGCAGCAAACCCTGTTTTTGAAAAGGACATTAATTAATGTGCCTAATAAACAAGCTCAGCACTCGAGAATTATATTGAACATGTCTAATAGAATATTAAACGGTTAAGAAATAAAATATTCCCAGAATGTAGATGGTGTAAAGTACAGGGAGGTTAGGGAATGCAGGGAAGCAAAGGTTGATTAATTTCTAGTTTTGTTTAAATTAAAAATTGGACACATCAGGTCCGAACTGCTGTAAAACAACATTGAGATGAATCGGTATCAGTACAATTTTAAAAGAAAAATAATAAAATAAATAGCAAATGTATTATTGAAATCCGAGATTCTTGTAATTGTGTAACTGGGTTATGCAACCCTCAAGGGTGTTTTAGGGCCACCCTTAGGCGTGCTCAGGTTTCCCACCCCTGGTGTCTCGAAGTGTCAGAATGGGAAGGGATACTATAGTATTGTATTTGTTCCAATTTAAGAGTACAGTACCACCCACAGTATAAATATTGCATATCCCCTTGTAGAACAGGTTTGTGTGTACATACAACACAGCTGACTTTTCTGAACATAGAATATGCCAGGATTAAAGAAACACACACTTTAAAGGATGTCCAGTTTTCTAAATACACTAAATACCTGTATGCATTAATAATGCTGATTTAACATATGATGTACAACACAAGAACATGGATACATAATGACAAGTGCCAGTTGTAGGTTTATCATATATCTAAATGTACTCCACCTGGCCTGCAGCAGTTGTTTTAATGTGATTGTTGTTTTAACAGTGTTTGTTTCATGATAGCAGAGCCCAAAATATCATAGGTTGGCACTTAATCTTTTGTGGATTAAAGTTGTTAAAACTACTTACAATAGCAAATGGACTCAGGGGCTTTTCAAAGGCTATTGTGATGTGTTTTTTTTTTATATAGCTGAGAAGATAATAATTATTAATTAATTTATTAATACATTTTAAAAGTAAAAGCAATCATTTGAATCACAATTCTGCCCCTTGGTGTTAACAATTTTTTTTCTTCAAAGTCTTCCTTACACTGCTATAAAGTGCAGTTTCACTAATTAAAAAAAAAAAAAAAAAAAGATTTGTGTGTTTATTCCGTGTTTGACGGGTTTTGTTCTGATAGTTTTGATTAAAATATTCTTTCTTTCTTGTAATATAATACATAAGGTATATTATGATTGTATTTGAAGCAACTTTGCATTTTACTGTGCTATATGTTCTATAATTGTTTTCTTTTCAAAGTTCTGCAACACTGTGTGAATACAATACTAAGGTGTGTGTACTAGAAGGAACAACATGTTGACTCAGTTACCTTTTATACATAAATACTGTATTTACTTACTCCAGTTATGGGCTGAGGCACTGTTATAACAAACGTAATCGTTTTCACAGTAGACATTTTCAAAAGATTTAATTTTGCTAACAAGTGTTTTTTTTTGGTCTTTAGGGGCATTTATTCCTGCAGTCCCTGTGCAGCCTGTGGTGCTCCGTTACCCCAACAAAATGGTAAGAGCCTCCTCAGAGTGCAAACTGCAGAGCAGGTGCACACAAGATTTATTAAGGGGACACCGCAGATTTACAGGGCTTGCTGTTTTCAATTGACAGGTGGAACAGAAAAAAAAAAGAATGCTGGACTAGGTCACGCCAGGAGATTTCACTTTCTCAGCCAGGCGAGAGCGATTGGCATGTTTTTGCAGATGTTGCTGGTGTGAATAACACTGACACTATAAACACACTTTGCAGGCGACATGCACGTACCTGTACTCTGCAGTGGAGGAGCAAGAATCGTGATAAAGTAATCAATTAGCAATAGGTTCTACATTTTAGAGATAAATTGATTAGTCACGACCACATGCTAAATATGTATTTGAAACTCATGCAACATGCAAACCCTAACTAAGTTTATTTAATTCAATACCATAACCATTATACTGTGTTACAGTATATCTAATCGACACTCACTTGTGTTTGTTAAAAAGATAGCTACTTTAGCTATCTTTAGGTTTAGAGGTGTGCTGTTGAATTTGGTGGAGTAGCTGCAGCAAAGCGATTTCCATTTTGTATACATTGCACAAGAAAAAAAAGTAAATCTATTGGATAAGTTATATAACAGATTCAGTGTATATATCTGCAGTTAAATGAATGCAATAAAATTTGTTTTCCGTTTTTTATTTTTTGTTCATGTGATGTCCCTTTTAAAATGATATTGAGCTGACTCAACTCCTATAACCCTATAATAAAAAAATGCAGTACATTAGATTAACACAATCATCAGTGAATGATAGTTGTAACAGGTAATATAAGAAACAAGATAGGGAAAGAAACTCACAGAAATCAGTTTCTCAAAATTTTGAAATGTTGCAGTTACAGTTGTAGTCAAAAGTTTACATGCCCCAATGGAAATTTAGAATTTCAAGAAATTTCACAAAAACAAAGAATTATTGGAAAAGTCTTTTTGTAGCAAAAGTTTTGCTTTTGTGGATGAGTAAAAAAGTTACAAGAATAGATGTCTACAATTATTTATTTCAGCAGTTTTTTTTTGCAAAACTCCGAAAATGCTAATTCAAAAGTATTCATACCCTTTGATGCCCTGATAGTATTGTCTAAAGTGCTAGAAATGTCAATATGATAATGCAGAACCTAATTCTAGAAGTCTAGAAAATGTTTGATTGTAGGTGAACATTTTTAGAGTATAAGAGGGTTAGGCATAGGATGATTGCTGTCATTAACAATAGGTCAATATGGGAAAGTAAAGAGCTGTCTGAAGACCTTAGGCAGAAAATTATTTATTGTCATAAAGCTGGAGAAGGATAGAAGAAGATTTCCAAGCATTTGAGTATCCCAAGTTCAACTATTGTTTCTATTATGAAGAAGTACAAGACTCATGGTACTGTCACAATGCTCCCTCGGTCTGGAAGAAAGAAGGTTATTTCACTAAGAACAAGTAGAAGAATTGTGAGGAAGGTTAATAACAATCCGAGATTGACTGCCAAAGATATTCAAGTGAATTGGTTGCAAGTGGGACTGGGGTTTCCATTTCAACCACAGGTCTCAATGGTCTCAATGGTCGCAGGCCAAGGAAAAAGCCACTCTTAGGAAAACGTCACAAGGACAGTCACTTAAAGTTTGCAAAACAGCATTTGAATGATTGATATGAGTTCTGTCAAAGGTTTTGTGGAGTAATGAAACAAGAATCAAGCTATTTGGTCACGCTGATAGTCGTTACGTTTGGAGAAAGACTGGTGAGGCATACAAAGAAAAGAATACCTACCTACCATACATACTGTCAAGCATGGAGGTGGTAATATCCTTCAATGGTTTTCCACTAATGGCAAAGGAAATTTAGTTCCAATACATGGTAAAATGGATTCCATAGCATACCAAAAGATATTGCCCAATCATCTGAAACCCTCCACTATAAAACTTGGTTTAAAGCGCAACTGGACGTTCCAACACGACAACAATCCAACACGTCAAATCTACTTCAGAATGGTTAAAGAAGAATAAAATGAACGTTCTGGAATGGCCTTGTCAAAGTCCCGATCTAAATCCGATTGAGAATCTTTGGTATGAGTTGAAGGCAGCTGTGCACAAGAGAAGTCCTCAGAATTTGAATGAACTGGAACAATTTTGAGTTGAAGAATGGTCAAAAATCACTAAAGAATCATGCCAAAAGCTCATTGACAAATATCCTAATCATTTAAGAGGTTGTTATAAGGTGCCTCAGCTAACTATTAATTTCATTTTCCTTGTCAGGGTATGAATACTTTTGAATTAGCAAAAAAAAAAAAAAGCTGAAATAAATAAATAATTGTACACATCTATTTCATGTAACTTTTCTTCCCTCATCCATAAAAGCAAAACTTTTGCTCAGTCTGTTAGTCTTGGCTTGGTCTATGCAGTTGTATTTGGGATTATTCTGCCAATCTGTGGAATATAACACTTTTTACATGTATTTACTTAACCTTATATCCAAGTATGTTCTGGAGAGTTACAAGGTCTGGGGCTACTTTTATATAGAAGAACCGGTCTCTCTTAACGTATGTCACACTTACATTTCCAAAAAGCATGCATGGATGTATCAACTGTCTGTTAATTATGTTTAAAAATGAGTTATAATAAAACCAAAATTGAGTTTTCAAAATTGGAGAGTGAGTGCTCGGGTAATTAGCCGTGGTTCTCAATTGAATGTTTTTATGATAATGCATAGTGCAAAAGTGTGACATGCTCCTTTAGGCAAAACCCATTTGGTATTCATGTGGATAAAGTGGAACAGGTTATCTCTCATTCAGTGCTCTTTGCTAAATAACTCTACTGTTTTCTCCAGTCTTTTTCAACAGATTAGGAAGTAAAACACATTACACAGCTCAGCAATCTCAGTTTCTAGGGAGACTGTTGCTTTTCTCATGAGGGGGAAATAGTTTAGTCAATTTTTATATTTTGCAGGACTGCCTAATCATTTTAAATGAAAATTTGAAAAGCTTTTTCTTCAAAATGTGTTGTTTTTGGGAACTAAACCGATATTATTCCACTAATCACGATGTTCAAAAATAGATCATTTCTTCTACGCTGTTAAGTCCTTTGAAAAGGTTTTCTTTGCTCGTTTACCTGAAATAACCTTCCTGCCAAAATAAACTCACACTTTTAAGGATTGATAAATTTAAAAGAATCCTGCAACTATTTTTAATTCCATTCCTTGGTGCTTGTGTTTATTTAACACGTATTATAATATATGCTTGTAGTTTCAGTGGCTGTCAAACGTAAGCTGCCTGTAATAAATATATAGAAACACAGATATGGTTCAAATAATGAAAAGCAGCAAAAATGCATTGACAATGACCAGCCCTATTAATGAAATCTATACTAATTCCTGCATGGAAAGAAGCCACCTGAAAGTGTTTATACACAGATCTTCCTGTTTTTTTAATTGCAGGATACAATCACATGGACATGGCAGGGGCCTGGAGCGTAAGTACATGTTTCCATGATCATTTATCATCATCAAAACTGAGCTTGAAGCACAAAACTAGGCTATTTAGGTGATGCCTGAGGCAGTGGTTTTCAAACTTTTTTGGTTCCATACCCCTTTCCAAATAATCTAGTCTGTCACGTCCCCCCATTGGAGATAGTGTCATAATATACCTATGAAAACAGTAAAACATATGGTATTTTCTAATTACAAGATTAAGTACTGTAAATGGAAAACTCCTGTTAACAAACAAAATAAAATAGTTAGTTAACCACAGTGCAAATGCACCAATTAAAAATGCTATGTACAATTATTTGAAAATCCAGACTCTAATAAGTATGCCGAAATGTGTCCAAAAACAGGTTTTGCTTCTGAAAAACAAAACTAAGGTTCCAATTTTAAAACCAAAATCAAAAAGCAATTCTTAACAAGACACATTTCTTCCAACAAATGCAGAAGTGTAGAGAGAAAACAGTTTTTTTTGTTTTGTTTTTTTAAATTGAACTCAAATTTTATCGTTGAACTCTTGAGCTGAGGCAATGTAAAATGTTATGTGTTTGTGCAGTATCGAATCCAGCCAGAATAAACACATTGTTTTGAAGTGAATATTTCCAAAAGCTAATTTGTTGAACGTAGAAAGGGGATATTTATATCAGGCAGTCAAAAAGTACTTTTAGCAAAATGCTTACATGTTAGTCTTTAGTGCAGTAGTCTGTTTGTGTTAATCAGCTGTAAGACAATTAAAATGTGTTGATGGGCGCATGCTGTATGATAATTAATAGGTCTGGAGCAGGGAATCCAATTCCGGACACTTTTCCCAATCCCAGGATTTAGGGATTGATTTCCATTTTTGTAATAAAAATAATATCGTGCTTTCGCTTTTATTTATAATTACCGGTGTGGAGACGTAGGGTAATACACTCACACGACAAATGAGTTTTTCAACAAATTAATTCATAATGAAAAAACACATACAAGTATTGCAGTAAAGAGAACAGTCATGTCACTCCAGCGCAGAACAAGTGAGTGATTTCACAGGTGGCCCAGCTGCCAGCTCAACTCCAGTAATAGGCCTACTGTTATTTAAAAACATAAACGTACGCCTGTGGTCTTACTTGAAATGAGGTTCAACGTTGTTGATTCGATTGCTAAGTCGCACAGTACTACAACCTGGTAAACAAAACAAAAAAATACGTTGTCTGCCATTACACAATTTTTCTTGCATACCCCCTGACGAGAGCTTGCATGTATAGAATACTTGAGAAACGATTACTGGTACTGTAGATTCTAACCTTTTTGTAGATGAACTGCAGAAGAACTTGTCAAGTTAGCAACCTCATGGTACAAACAAAGCCCTGCACAGAATTAGTCTGGCCTCTTTCCCAGTTTGTATTTATTTTTAGAACACTGAAAAAAATGCACACAAGTGATTATAAAAAAAGGAGAATCTAACATGTAGTAATTACTGTAATTGGGGCTGTAGCGTGGCTATTATGACTTTGTTTACAAAAAAGAACTGCAATGTTTATTTTCTATTCTAGTCACACTAAATAGAAACTTAAGTAAGTTAAACATTTCGGGGAATCTTTATCATAGACACTGTCATTGACTTTGGCTGCATTTACACTAGGTCCATTTCAAACAGACTCGGTGTGGTTCCTTTAATTTGAAATGAGCAAAGGGACTGAGTTCATTTGGATGCAAGTTTAAAGTTAGTTTTTTGGTCCTTTTCCATTTTTTTTTTCAGGACCAAGATTTGTTTGTTTACAATGCAGTTTACAAGAGCACTTGGTTCATTCCTATGGTCTGTGAAACAGATGTTGGTATCTTGAAAGATGGCAGTTATTGAATTATTGCTCCGGTTTTTAATAGGCTGTTTTAGATAATAGCCTGTTTTTTTAGATTGTTACATGTTGCTGTGGAAGAAAGTATTGTGGGAGCACTTCACTAATTTAATTTATACATTTCTTGAACGCCTACAGTAGGAGAATAGCGCAGTATTCAGTTTAGCAATTCTGCACTGTTCTCCTACTGTTAGCATTAAACAAAGAAATATGAGAAAAGACAATATATTTTAATATTTATGCGAGTTTTGTCCAGTTCGGCTTGGATTTTGGTGTCTGACCAAATTTCTATCTGAGCTTCAGTTTCTCACAGAATGAAAAACTGGAGTTTTTTTGTTCTGCTTCAATTCACTGCCGTAAGAACTCTGAAGCAGTTAAAATAACAGTATATAATAACACAATAATAGTTTAAAAATTAAACATCGGCTGTATTTATAGCAGATCACAACAACTCCTTATCTAGTCAAAACATGCTAAATGTTCAAAAAGACCGATTCAAATAGATCAGCTATTACCATTTAAACATGTGTTATACACATAAGCAGATTGATTAAACAAATCCATTTTTTTTTTTTTTTTTTTGAATGGCGCTAACAAATGATAAACAAATCTGCTATTAAATTGCTGAGCAAACTGATACAAAAAAAGTGATACAATAGCAAAGCCAGTACGATTTAACAATTTTACTGTTTGACCAGGACAAAAAATGAATGCTGAAAACTAGAACAATCCTGATTTTCATGGGATATTTTGTTTTTGCTCTACTTGTTTCCTCAATATGCACTAAACCGTGCATGAAATGTTTACTTCCGAGTCAGGTTACCTTGTATAGTTAATTTCCTATGTGCAAAAGAACCGAGTCCCGCAGTTGTTCCCAATGAGGGTTTAGCAAACGAACCAAACTTGATGTGAACCGAACGCTCTAAACAGACTTGTGTGAACATAGCATTTGTCTATGTTTCATCTTACTACTGTCTTATGATTGAGTGTTTGAAGCTGTTCCTCCCTGTACAGTCTCAATGCAGAAGGGCACAGAGAGGCTTAGAAGCAAACTGGTAATTATTATTATTAATTTATTTATTTATTTATTTATTTATTTATTTCTTAGCACACACCCTTATCCAGGGCGACTTACAGTCGTAAACAAAAATACATTTCAAGATTCACAGTACAAGTGTTAATACAATTAAGAGCAAGATAAAATACAATGACTTTAGTTCTAGCAAGTACAAGTATATGACAAAATACGATTCAATAACGGAGTAGATAACAGTGTCAGATAGTTACATCAGGATATAATTAAATACAAAATACTACAGATTAAGTGACACTTGACAGATTACAGTACTCTAAAGTACAGGATTAAATGCAGTAAAACAATAAGTAATAAGTAACTAAGTGTGGCAGAGTGGTTGCAATGACGTCACAGACCAGGAAGGAGTAAATCATAAACAAAGAAGTGCTGGGCAAAACTGTAGCGCAACTGGCGCTCAGCACGTTTATTAAATAATCAAACAAAATATTTAAACATAACAAAAGACAGAAACAAAAGGGCACGTTGGCCAAACAAAACAAACAAACAAACAATTGTGCTAGCAAATATTGTGCTGGCGATTCCAGCAAAATAGCAATTGTTTTCGCTTTTCTCTTCTCTCCTTAACTCCCGTTCCTTACTCACTGAACACTCTCTCCGCAGCACGGACAGCTGCAGGTTCTTATACTCTGGTCGAGGGGTTAACTCGCTGTTAATTATCTTATTACCCCTCGGCCACAGTCTGCACGAGTTTAGTAAGGATGCGTGACTGTCAGCTAGTTAAATAATCAGTAGCTGATCAGCCACGCATCCTCACGAGGTTTTTAAAATATAAAAACAACAACAAATACGCGGCGCTTTGAACTGCGCCGCAAACAAAAATACAAATAATAATAAATAAATATATAGGGGCGGGACACTCCGCCACAATAAGTAATAAGTAAAACCTAAAATGCAAATAATCGTGTCTTGTTTTAATCCCATCACAATCTCGCCTTCACCTGTCTAACTCTGTGTATTCAGGAACTAGAACATGACTATATTTGTAACCTTGTGCAAGACTGTTAAATTACTGTGTCCATTACCAGACCCTAACGTTAAGAAAGATTTGTCTCAGACGGAGTCACCAATATGGTAAACTGATTAAAATGGAAAAAAGCTGTGATGCCATGAGAATGGAATAAAATGCTATGATTCTATAAAAATAATAAAAAAAATGTGTATATAAATAGAGTTGTATTGCAGTATTTAGATAGCCCTATTAAAGTGTTTCAAGATGGCTTGAAATGGCTAACTCTGACTCAAGGAACTTGACATTTCTCCTGGTTTCCTTGTTACAGTAAATGGCATACCCTCATCATGGATACCAGTAAACATGTATTAAGTGTTACCATAAAACCTTGCAAATAGGCGAGTGTGCTTGTGCTTGAGTATATGCTGTTTTCTTTATTAAATGCAGTTAAATTTCACATATGAACCATGTGCCTGCACTCATACAGTATAAAACCCAGGACCACGACTGCAAGCCATAGAGATAGTGTTGTATGCCACAAACAAATTCGTTCAGTGACATGTCTGCTGGAACACCTTATTCAGGCTATACCACAATTATGAATAAAGCCAATTATTTTATTTTTTTTAAATGTATTTAAAGCTGCTTTCTCTTAAGGCTTGTTCTTTACATGTTGTAGCTCTAACTGCCCTAAAGGGTCATGATGTGGAGCTTGTGTCATCTTGAAGTACAGCAGAATGTGCATTTTCATAAGAAGACACAGTACTTCATGACAAATGCTAGCCTTCATTTCCAAAGATAAGGCAGCTCAGAGGCCAAGTGACTTTATAAGCACCCTGTATGATATACATTTTCTAACTATCTTTTTGTGTGTGTGTGTTTTTCTTTTAAGGTTTGACATTCTATGGCTTACTTTGTGCCAGTTACATAATGTTGTGGAAATTGAGGTTAGTCCAATACAGTAATGCTTTTTTTTTTTTAATGAATATTTAGTAGTTTAAGTTTTAAGACATCTTCTACTGTAAGTGGGAGATTGATTGATTTTATTAAACTTAATATTCTGTAAGACAACTATGCAAAGCTTATCTTCCTAGAGAGAGAATGAATGAATGAATAAATAAATAAATAAATAAATAAATAAATAAACTGAAGAGCCAGTTTCAGTGGGGGGAAAGTAATACAGTGCTAACGATTTGTTTAAACTTTCAAACATAGAAAGTGTGACACAAACTACATAATAATGCTTTAATGTATTAGGGACACTGTAGCACAACTGTTCAGCTAAAACTAAAGACAGTATCAGGTTAAAACAAGTCTTAGTGTGCCTTTTGAGTCTATTTAAGATTAAGTAAAATTGCAGGCTTGGTCCTAATTTCAATATTTAAATGGTGGTGTTTTTTCTCTTAATTGCAGTTCCTACCAGTCTATACCCCATCTGAAGCAGAAAAGAAGAATCCAGCTTTATTTGCTAACAATGTGCGGTGTTTGATGGCAAAGTAAGTAGACGGCATGCATGTAATGATCAGGTTAAAAAAATTGAACTTAAAGCTCAATTTTCAGAATTGCATAAGTGGACCTGCGTTGGATTCGATACAAATGATGGGGAAAAAATAAGCATGTGTCAATAAATACTTTATTTTTGGCTTATAGAGACTTGTTTTACCATGCTGGCACCTAAACCTATTCTCTCAAAGTCATTCCTAATACAGTAGTCTCCGGCTAAGAGAACGCCCGTTGGGAAGCAAGCAAAGTGTTCTTCTAGCTGAAGTGTTCTCTAAGACTTAACCACCAGAGTTAGCCACCAGACACAATATGAATCAATCAATAAATAAACAAACAAACAAATAAAAATAAATAAATATGTATTACTTGTCATGACGCATGTGCATCAACATATGAAAGAAAAGCAATAGGCAAGTGTATGTAATGTAAATGGACCGCTGCCATACGGGTTCATGCCCCTTTAAAAATACGACCCAGTACACAGGAATTGATTTGATTTTTCTAGGCGCTGACAAGCTATATTTTTAATATACACAAAATAAAACAAACACAACAAAACACAAAATAAACACCTAGCTCCGTTTTGGAGCGCTAACTAAACAGGTTATTCCCTGACTAACTCGCAGGACGGCTAAGCCGTTTTACCTGGCACCACAACACACAACCACACTGGCTTAACCCAGCACTTACTTTTCTACGACTGCTCGCAAGCAGAGCATCTCTCTTCTGCCTCCTTCTACTCAGCAGCCCCGAGCATTCTGACTGCTCCTCTTTTATACCCTGCACCTGGTTTCCAATTACCGCCCAGGTGCAGGGGATAATTAAACAATAAACCAGTTAACAAAACTGATTAACAGAAAAGCAAAACAATTAAACTAAACAAATGTGCATTCCGCACATGTTTTTCTTCAGGGAGGCTTTAACCCCCTCCCTGCTGTCTCACACATCCTCCCCCCCAAGTGTACAACACTGACGGCCATTCCAAGGCCACCTCCTCCCCTAAAACACAACCACCCACCCTCGAGTCCACCAATGTCCCTTCTCGCCCTCTTCCACGGGCGGACTTGAGGGTGGATCGGTCCACGTCCCGGCCCCGCCAGGTAGGGACCATGCACCTGCAACGAGGGAAACCACCGGTTTGTCAGGGGCGACTGGAGCGACAACCGGGGCACTGGAGGCTGCAGCAGCGGGCAGAGGTCTGCAGCTGGGGCCCGGTGCAGCGACGTCCGGTCACCAAGGAGCATAAAGCAGGGATCCAGGTGGAGAACTGTGACCGGTTCTGCAGACTCCTGGGCTCTAGGTCTAGTGGAGGGAGGTCCAGGCCAACCGGCAGGGTGTCCAGGAGCAAGGGGCGAGGGACCGCACGCAGCGACGCCAGACTGGACCGCAGGGGTGGTGGTCGGGGCTGTGGTGTTGGCGGGCTCTTCACCTCCTCCCCTCTGGGCTTCTCCCCTCTGGGCTCCAGAAGCGGCGGTTCCTCCCCTTTGGGCTCCGGAAGCGGCGGCTCCTCCCCTCTGGGCGCCCACACACTCTTCCACCAAATGTAAATGGACCGCTGCCACACAGGTTCATGCCCCTAAAAATACGACACAGTACACAGGAATTGATTTTTCTCGGCTGGCGCTATACTTTTAATAAACACAAAATAAAACAAACACAACAAAACACAAAATAAACACCTAGCTCCGTTTTGGAGCGCTAACTAAACAGGTTATTCCCTGACTAACTCGCAGGACGGCTAAGCCGTTTACCTGTCCACCACACACAAAAACCACGCCGGCTTAACCAAGCACTTACTTTTCTACATCTGCTCGGAAGCAGAGCACCTCTCTTCTGCCTCCTTCTACTCAGCAGCCCCGAGCATTCTGACTGCTCCTCTTTTATACCCTGCACCTGGTCCTAATTTCCAATTACCACCCAGGTGCAGGGGATAAATAAACAATAAAACAGTTAACAAAACTGATTAACAGAAAAGCAAAACAATTAAACAATAAACCAAAAACAATTAAACTAAACAAATGTGCATTCCGCACATGTTTTTCTTCAGGGAGGCTTTAACCCCCTCCCTGCTGTCTCACAGTAAATAATAATAAAGTAACAGACACACTAACATTAATACACTAACTGTCAAACTAAATTAACACAGCACCCCTACACATGTTAAAAAATATACAAGATATGAACATTATTTAACAGAATGGAGAAGCAACTTGCCACACAGAACGGGAAACACCAAATTGCTATGCGACTTGTGTCCAATTCAGGTTTTTTTCCCCCAAGGACAATTTCCAACTTTTTGTAGCAAGAGAAACAGTGGCATATTTTGCTGTTGGTTTACATGCCATTTTATTGCGATGAAGTACGGTTCTGGAAAGATGTAATAAACCAATCAGTATGCCTGAAGACACTCTCGCGATGATGATTCGCTTTTGAAAATATTGAATAAACCATTTCAATTTAAGTTTAATGATGATGAGTTATCAGGTTACAAAAAAGTACTGTATCTGTTGTGAACGAATCGCTATCGGTGCCAAGAAGGTAAACTTCCTTTAAGCGAAGTTTTTGTTCTTTTAACCGGAGCATTTACAATGGGAAAAATCTGTTTCACCACAAGGGTGTTCCCTTAGGTGAAGAGTTCTCTTAGGAGGTGTTCCTATACGAGGACACTATTGTAGTGCAAATGTTATGGTTTACACAGGAAACAAAGCAGATTGATTGAGACAGCTAGAATAGGTACCAGTCACAAAGTAGATTATGGAAATTGTGTGGTGGAGGGGGGCTATTTTAACCCTTTGCGGTCCATTGTCGGACTGGGTCCGACATTGCAATTATTCCTATCAGGTCTTTTGTCGGACCCTGTCCGACATCATCAAAAACACAAAAGGTCGTTTTTCTACGGAAAAAGTCGAGAAAACCATTCAATGGCTGAGTGGGATCGAAAGGAGCCGAGACAAGCCGATTTAAAAAAAAAAAAAAAAAGGCATATCTCATGAATAGTCATACTTGCCCCTGACATCAGATGGGGCGGTCATAAGGAAACAAGCTGGGTGTTACTGTATCAGCTCACAGAGACTATCACGGACATTTGCAGAGCTTTTTCGAGATGTTATAGCAATAAAATAATAACTTGGATTGCATTATTGAGGAGTTTGGTGATAAAACGAGTCATCAGGAGATGATTGATCGGTATGTACGACTATTATTATTATTATTATTTATTTGGTAGCATATGTGAAAGCGATAGCAAACGAAAGGGTGGGGTGGGGCTGGAGATGCCTAGTGAGTGCTTTGTTGATATGCAGGGCCATTTAAACCCGTTTGACTGTGGAAAAAAATACTTTTAAACCGCGCGTCTAAAATCAACTGCGTGTGTGAAAATAAATTAGACCTGGCGAGCCTGACGCACAATTAATAAATGGACCGCAAAGGGTTAAAGAACTATGTATGTCTACAATGCAAAGTACTATAACTCTTCTTTAGAGGTGGATGCCAGTGGTTGCTTTAATTGTAAAATGTATGGATGTGTCTGTCAGGGCCTTGGAGGTTCCAGTTACAGATTACTCATTTGAGGACTGTCAGCTAGCAATGGCCGAGGGCCAGCTGAAGCTTCCGGCTGAGACGTGCCTCTTGGAGTTCGCCAAACTTGTCAGAAGACTCAGGTGAGTGAAATTAGAGAGGCCTGAACAGAGGGGGTTTTTATTTGTTTGTGTTTTTTAAAGTTTACAAAATACCTTTATAATTGTATTCTATTTTTTTTCCAGTCAAAATTGTATATATTTTCTCCATCCTTTCAATCAAATTGTCCTGTCAAATTAACATGATCTGTGTTGAATTTTTAGTTTCATAAGAAACATATAATGTTGTTTTGATGCTTTTGACTGCCAAAGTAATATGTTTCAATATCAACATTTCAATCTCAACAGTAGTTAATTAAGCAATAGTGCCCGTCATTTGAAGGCTCTACCTTCAGCTCGGGACGCATAACTCCAGTCGCGTTCAACTACCACAGGGTAGAGCCTTCATGGAGAGGGCACTGTCACTGTTAGAAAATTATTTTTCATTATTTTCTTTACAAAACACTTTAAAACCTAGATTTACCTTGAACTTGTAAAGATTAATCCGATACTCTTCCGCTGAGCAAATTTTTAGGAAAATAGTCCCGAAAATGTTGACATACAGTACTGTGCAAAAGTTTTAGGCAGGTGTGAAAAAATGCTGTAAAGTAAGAATGCTTTCAAAAATAGACATGTTAATAGATTATGTTTATCAATTAACTAAATGCAAAGTGAGTGAACAGAAGAAAAATCTAAATCAAATCCATATTTGGTGTGACCACCCTTTGCCTTCAAAACAGCATCAAGCATCAATTCTTCTAGGTACACTTGCACACAGTTTTTGAAGGAACTCAGCAGGTAGGTTGGCCCAAACATCTTGGAGAACTAACCACAGTTCTTCTGTGGATTTAGGCAGCCTCAGTTGCTTCTCTCTCTTCATGTAATCCCAGACAGACTCGATGATGTTGAGAACAGGGCTCTGTGGGGCCATACCATCACTTCCAGGACTCCTTGTTCTTCTTTATGCTGAAGATAGTTCTTAATGACTTTCGCTGTATGTTTGGGGTCGTTGTCATGCTGCAGAATAAATTTGGGGCCAATCAGATGCCTCCCTGATGGTATTGCATGATGGATAAGTATCTGCCTGTACTTCTCAGCATTGAGGAGACCATTAATTCTGACCAAATCCCCAACTCCATTTGCAGAAATGCAGCCCCAAACTTGCAAGGAACTTCCACCATGCTTCACTGTTGCCTGCAGACACTCATTAGGTATGCGCTCTCCAGCCCTTGGCGAACAAACTGCCTTCTGCTACAGCCAAATATTTCAAATTTTGACTCATCAGTCCAGAGCGACCTGCTGCCATTTTTCTGCACCCCAGTTCCTGTGTTTTCGTGCATAGTTGAGTCGCTTGGCCTTGTTTCCACGTCGGAGGTATGGCTTTTGGCCGCAAGTCTTCCATGAAGGCCACTTCTGACCAGACTTCTCCGGACAGTAGATGGGTGTACCAGGGTCCCACTGTTTTCTGCCAGTTCTGAGCTGATGGCACTGCTGGACATCTTCCGATTGCGAGGAAGTAAGCATGATGTGTCTTTCATCTGCTGCAGTAAGTTTCCTTGGCCGACCACTGCGTCTCACGGTCCTCAACATTGCCCGTTTCTTTGTGCTTCTTCAAAAGAGCTTGGACAGCACATTTGGAAACCCCTGTCTGCCTTGAAATTTCTGCCTGGGAGAGACCTTGCTGATGCAGTATAACTACCTTGTGTCTTGTTGCTGCGCTCAGTCTTGCCATGGTGTATGACTTTTGACAGTAAACTGTCTTCAGCAACCTCACCTTGTTAGCTGAGTTTGGCTGTTCCTCACCCAGTTTTATTCCTCCTACACAGCTGTTTCTGTTTCAGTTAATGATAGTGTTTCAACCTACATATTGAATTGATGATCATTAGCACCTGTTTGGTATAATTGTTTAATCATACACCTGACTATATGCCTACAAAATCCCTGACTTTGTGCAAGTGTACCTAGAAGAATTGATGCTGTTTTGAAGGCAAAGGGTTGTCACACCAAATATGGATTTGATTTAGATTTTTCTTCTGTTCACTCACTTTGCATTTAGTTAATTGATAAATATAATCTATTAACATGTCTATTTTTGAAAGCATTCTTACTTTTCAGCATTTTTTCACACCTGCCTAAAACTTTTGCACAGTACTGTACATAATTGGAGAAAAAAAACAAAATAGATTTTACTTGTCAGAGCTGCTTTTAGCTCATCTGGACAGTGCCAAATATCTGATTTGGCAGAATATTACTGAATTATCCCTTTCTCGGTTTGTTGTTGTTGTCTGTGACTGGCTAATTTGGCAGTTGCGGGTACAGCATTGGTTGCTTTTGTCAGTGCAAAGTATTGATGGGGTGGTTTTGGTGGATTAAAAAAAACATTTAGACCAATTGTGTTTTTGGTTAGTATTTGCTGTCCAATAGATGTGAACTGAGCTTTCATTATAGCAAGTCCAAATGAAAAAGCCAGCACTTGCGTGGATTGATTTTAAATTTGATTCAAAGGTGATGCAGTGACGTTCCCACGAGCATCTATTGTCTATTAATGCCTGCTTGCGCTGGAAGCTGATTGGCTGATGATACTGGATCGTTTTCTAATTAAAAACATACTGAGTTGTAGTCAGATTACCTGTGTGGGCCTTTGTAGTTACTATCTGCTGCCATCTAGTGTCCAGTAAAAAGCATTGTAATTTACACAATTGTAGTATACACTTGACATAAATAAAAAGGTGCCAAACCTTATTTACTTATAGCACGTCTGTAGTTTGTTTACACCAGGTATATAGGGACCCTATTAGTATGCAGCTTGGAAGCCTTAATAAATTAAATTGCCTTAAATTATGCTGGATAAAGAAATAATTAAAGGCTTTGGTCATCTGTTTGACAACAAACAAACATTTGTCTGCAAAGATATATAGATACCGTCAAATAAAATATATCAAATATGGAACTTCTTTTTACAATCATATTTTCTTTTTTTAAATTCAGTAGATGAAATGAACAATTTAAACCACTGAATGTATTTGCAATGTAATGTATAGATTGTAAAAATTATCCAATGGTTTAAATATACTATTTGTGGCTCAGTGTTGGGTCTTTCCTGATCATATGTTTAGAATCAGGTTCAGGACTGGAGGTTCAATAGTGGCTTTTAGATTAAGATAAGGTTTAGTTTAGGATTACTGTTATATAGCTAAGAGCAAAAATAACCCAGGACGTATATGCAGGGACTTTTGAGAGAAAACTACTGAATGGTGTGGAGGCTTGCGCTGGGATATTTCCTATGCTCAATACATGATTCCTTAACCCAAATCTGTCTAATGGAACTGTATCTCCCTACTAGTTAGCTATGTAATGTGTATCAGCTCTGGGTCCCTTACTGGCTCACTTGGTAAAGAGATGACTGCCTGGCAGGAGATTGCAGGTTTCGCGTTTAACGATGTGAAGTTGCCATTGGCTTGGTCGTGTCATCGAAGGATGCCCACTGACCATCAGTTCTCCTGAGCTGTTGAGGGAAGTTGCTGCAAAATTGGACGTTCTAAATAGGGGAGAAAAACGGGTAAAAAAATCTAATAACTAATAAATCTAAATGAAAAAAATAAATGATCAATTCTAATAGGTTATCATTCAAGTTAATGTTATGAATTACTAGAACATGGTGGCCACTGCTTTCTACTGTATGCTAAAAGTAGTATGCCTATCCCCTTTGTCTTGCTTGCCTTATTCATGTTCACATGAGTTGGGAATAACGTATTTTGTCTTTTGTAGCTTAAAGCCTGAGAAGGTTGAAAAGGACCTTGAGGAGTACGGGGAGAGAGCCAGAAAGACCAAAGGAAAAAGGCTTGACCTAGAGGGGTTTGCCTCCTATTTAAATCTCACAGTCTCAGACACTCTGAAAGATATGTTCGCTCTCTTTGATGAGGTAAGAAAACAAATTAGTGTCTTTTTTGGTTTTAACACTGATTTGTATGCAAGTTGAAGTTGGTTAGTATTGATAATCCCCAGCAGGGATTAATTTCTCTGGCAATGGGATATAGTGGAGGCACTTTAGAGTTCTACAGGTATTTAGAGAAAGTCTTATCACATTTGATGAAACTTGAATCAGGGATATGCATTACTGTCTGTCTTTGTGTGAGACTCACTTGTATCTAAAGAAACACTTGATAACAAGAAAGGTGTGTCCTGCACATTTGTTATATTAAAATGTTGTGTTTTTTGAACCAGTAGAAGTTCAGATATTTCTGAAAACATATAAAATAATCTTGCTCTTAGGTTTTTTAACAAAAGTTGTTTCTGTCTGAGCACATACACATCAATAATTTGGATTTAAATTACTTTAGTGGATTTGTTTGGCATTGTTTGGCTTTGTTTTTTTCCTAATGTTTTTGCTGTCCCTGTTCACCGTCTGCTGTAAAACTGCTTGCTGACAAATGTGAGATTTATCACAAGCGCTGTACAAGAGTCAAATAAAGGGCATCTGTCTCATATCATTAAGCAATGAAAATCACTTGTACTCTGCCATAAATATAAGGGATTGCAGTCATTGGATGCTGGGAATCAGTGTTATTGGCTCAGTAAGTTGCTCGCCTGCCATAGGCCAGAAGGTCATACATCTGAATCCTGTTTAATAACATGGCAAGCGTCACAATAACAGTGCATAGTGTGTGGCACTCTTGAAAGTTCCTTCATTTATATTAAATGTAAAACTGATGTTACTTCTTAACAGAAAGCAAAGAGGAGGTGGTTGAGTACCGCTATGATACCTCATCATTGTAAAAGCACTCCCTACCACATGCAGTGCAGGGTTAGTCAAGAGTAAGGATAAGATTATATCACAGTGGTCATGACTTTCACAGGACCCGTGAGTGTTGCCATTTCTTTCCACTCGGTGTGAAAATAGGAAGTGAGCAATATGCATACTTTGAATTGGTGGCAGTGCAAAGTTAAAGCAATTAGCAAACTTAAAATCAAGGTAAATACTTACTCAGAACTACAAAAAAGTGGTGAAATTTAAGTTCTAAGCAACTAGCGGAACAATGTGCCAAACAATTTCATGACAGTGGAGGTAGCACTGTTAAAGGAGAAACAAACTTTTCAAGTTAACCAAAGCCTTTTGTGTAGAAAATATATCTCTGCAAACCCTTGATGATGCAAAACCTAAAGGCAGGGTGTTTTACAGTTTTGGAGAAGCATGAAACCCTGATTTGCAGCTCTTGCAGTAGCTGCCCTGCTGTGCTCAACAGTACCTGACAACAGTGTAGCTGCTGAATGATCCTTCAAATCTTTTAACAATGTGCTCAGGGATGACAGACGTTGCATCAAAGTGAACATTTAATGTACATCTTGTAATAACAAAACCACAGCTGTGTTTAAATATCCATTCACAAAAATGATAGTGTTGTAAAATTCTCAATTTACAACCAGAACATTTATTTTACAAATTACATTTATGTTCAGATTTCTTTTTTACATCGACGAGGAATATATGTTAAAATGAAATATATGTTAAAATGAAAAGCATATTCCTGTATTGTTGTATGAAAAGGTACAGTTAAAAAAATAAAGCAAAAAAAAGAGCATGTGTTAAAAAAAACATTAAATACATGTTTCTACTTCTCTCCCTTTGGGAAAGATATTCACACTTCTAGTATATATCATACTTTCACGTGTTTTCAGCACCTTTAGCCCTCAGTTCTGGTTACTATCCAAAACGGCCTTGTGCACCGCTGGAAGCCGGTGAGATTCCCCGCTCCTTCCCCGGGATCCAGTTCCCCTCTCTGGGCTAACTTCACACTGTTCCACTCCTTGATGCGCTCCTTTGAGACCCTTTTCTTTCTATTTCAGAGGTGGCCAAACCACGGCTCTTTTTGCAGTTCAAGTGCGGCTCCCGGCGAAATGCTGGGTGACGTATGCTTTGAGGCTGAAATGAAATGAAGAAAGAATAATAAACAAAAAATGAAGAGAGAAAGTAAAAATTAACACAACGTTTATTATTTGTCTTCTCTGTATTCATTCATGTTAATTCTTTCTTCTCTTTCGTTCTCTCGCCTGAGCCTGCATGTTCACTCAAAGATATTTCATCACTTGTTGACTTTCGACACCAGTCGCTGGCGTATGCATATTTCGAAATCAGATGTGCAGTTGAAAGTAAATTTCATAATTTTGAATTAAGTGCTCGTTTGTTTGGTGGAGCCAGTGGCATTGAGCAATCCCTCCACGAATAATAAATGAAAGTATGAGGCTTTAAACTGGACTGAGAGAGAGATTGCTTGAACTGAAAAGAGTGATAAACCTGTGTCTCATCTGGAACAAATCGCTTACACACAGGCAAGCAACCTCAAACGTCATTGAAACACATTTTCATCTGAATATCCTCCTGGATCAGGCTTAAGGCAGATGCTGCTTTCGTCGTTCAGTAAAGAAGCTGATTCAACGACTCAATCAATTTTTGTATGGCAAGCATGGAATATCGCTCGTGGTAAATGTCCTTATTCAGATGAATGAATCTTTTTATAAATTTTTGAGTGTTTGGTGCTAAACTAGAGAATGCATGTTTAAATGTTGTATTGCAGGTCTAAAATTATTATATTTACATATCTTACATCTTGTCATGAGCAGATACTGTAGTCCCTTTCAAAATAAATACAGTGCATTTGTCATCCACAAAGCTCAACAGTATTTAATACATGCAGCATTCAGAGCTTCAAGGGAAGAGCTTGTCAAAAAGAATCCTTACAAAAATGTGTGTTTTTTTATGTGGTGTTTTTGGTGAAATCAGGTCAGTTATTGTATTTTGCTTCATAACTGAATATATTTTATTAAAGTGTATAATATTTACCGTATAAACAGAAATAATGGAAAAACACCACAGTGTTACATTTAAATTTTAATACACTGTAGATCTACAGTACAAATCAAATTACACAGAAACTGTAGGCAATGTTCTATCCCTTGTTCTTGTGTATTTTGCTGCCATCAAGAGATAGCCTAACAACCCCTGTACTGCAAACAATGCCAGTATTTAAAATGTCTGGCTCTCGCAAACTTTTCATGTTTTACAGAACGTATCTTGCGGCTCTCGACTTTTGGTATGCGGCTCATAGGGTCAGGACTTTGGCCACCCCTGTGCTATTTATTTTTCTCTCCATCTAGTGCCAGGCAAGAGAGAGTGATGTTTGTATTACTGACATTCGGAAAGAAAAGTACATACATTTCTTTTCCTCCTTTCTTTCTAGATTGTTCCAGCGCAAATGTGGCCCGCCTCACTGTTGCTAGGCTACAAAGCCTGTGCTCACAGACAGCCTCTAGTTCCAGCTGCCTAACTTTGATCAGCCAGCTTCTCCACGCTTCAGGAACAAGACACTTGCTAGTGTTAAAGGCTGTTTACAGCTACACTGCATGGCTGTGTTGGCTGGAGTCGACTACAGATGGAGAGACCGTCTCCCCAGTGTCATATGCTTATTATTATTATTATTATTATTTATTTCTTAACAGATGCCCTTATCCAGGGCGACTTACAATTGTTACAAGATATCACATTATTTTTACATACAATTACATTTTTTTATTTTTATTACACATTATTTTTACATACAATTACCCATTTATACAGTTGGGTTTTTACTGGAGCAATCTAGGTAAAGTACCTTGCTCAAGGGTACAGCAGCAGTGTCCCCCACCTGGGATTGAACCCACAACCCTCCGGTCAAGAGTCCAGAGCCCTAACCACTACTCCACAGTGCTGCTTTAGTGAGCAGCTGGTCAGCATCACTTTTGCGAAGGCTGCTAGGAGCTAGTCAGCTGACAGATCTCGGCCCCTGCATCAGATCACTGGTGCAAGCTGTACATTCTTGCCATGTGGCCTCCACAGAACATTCACCACCTGCCTCCATGGCTCTGTACTGAGCCCATACTGAGTCAGCCCTAGTCCATGTTAAGCACCAAATGCTCCTTTTTGCCAGCATAGCCTGGCTATTTACAATCGGTACCAGTGTTTTTACACTTGGTACCAAGACCGGCCTTGCTCAGTGTTAGCGGCATTGCTCAATATTAACCCAGCACCGGTATTACATATCCAGCTTCAATGGTTGCTCCGTTCTGGTCGGCACAGAGTCCACTGATCGTTGCTGAGTCCTGCATGGACATTGGGTGATTGCATCTGGTTCCAAGCTGATACCAACTTATAAAAAAGACAGAGATTGTTCTTTTATTTGAGTGCCTTGTGTGCTCCTCAGTGTACCTTCAGCACCCGGACAGCTCCGCTGTACCATATTTACTATGCACAGTGTGGCAAGTTACCCTGCGGCATCTTGACCCAGACTGCAACTGTGGGTCTGGTACCTGAGCAGCTGCAATATAGCCAGCTCGGTCTTTCGGATGAAGTTAAAGCAACCCTCTGCCCAGTTCCAGCATTAGCGTACAATGTTGAATGGACTCGGGGCTGGCGTCAAACAGAGCAGCTCTTAATCTGCTATGGGTCTAAGTTCCATGGACAAACCCTGTCCAAACAGCGGCTGTCGAAATGGATTGCTGCCACTGTCCAGGTTGTCTCTGATCTAGCCAACCTGCCTCCACCACTGGTCATTCCACAATAGGCCTTGCAGCCTCTTGGCATACATACTTTCACTAGGTTCTGTAGACTGAATGCCTTAGATCCCCTGGTTTTGGGACCAGAGTGCTAAGGGCAGCCACTTGGTCTACCCTTTGATACACTTTTACCATAGTGTGGGTTTACCCTACACTTTTTCTCTAGTTTCTCCGTTCCTGAAGCAGAGGGGGCTCTCCGAGCAGCTTTGACATACAGGTCATTCGGGCTACACAAAGATATCCCAATCCAGTAATGGATAAGATTTCCTATTTCAGGGAACCAAATCTGTGTAGCCGTGATCATTCCATGAAATTGTCTATTTTTAGCCGTGACTGTGCTGCAATTTGTACGTATTTTTACAGTGACAAAATCGTATCCTTAGTCATGAGTAGTTCAAATCTTGTTCATAGCGAGTTTGCAACCTTGGCTGGGGGACTGCAGGGGGTGCTACATTGGCCTTTGTGCTCAGCACCTTCAGCAACTCCAAGTAGAGACTAGCTGGACCTTGTCTCAGTAGCTTGGTTACATCCATTGCTTACGATGGATTGAGTGGCAGTGAAGGTCACCTATTGATCTTCTGGAAATTGGTTGCAGTAGGCGACAGACAATATGGGCACAACTTTTCACCTTGCTGTGTCACACTGATTATGAACTATACCAGGGGTGGCCAAAGTTGGCCCTTCCACTCCTGGTTTTTTGTTCCAACCCCATTATAAATTGTTTAAATTAACCAATCCAACTTCAATCCAAAACCTTGAAGTAGTTAATTGTATAGTTTTACCAGGACTGTGATTGGACACCCCTGAACTATACTGTAAATTAAAAGGGAAACAATACCCTAAGGTAAATGTATTTGAGTGTTTTATCCTCAATGTGATTTTTAGTATGATATATTGTTGGCAATTGTATATTAAAAATGAAAACTTTTTCTCAATGGTGTTCAATTTCTTTCAGAACGAGGATGGCACAGTGGATGCCCGAGAGTATGTGATTGCCTTATCTGTAGTATGCAGACCTTCTAAAACTCTTGAAACGATAAAACTAGCCTTTAAGGTAGGTGAATTTCCATTGAATAAAACACTTGTTATACTGTAGTAACACCTTGACTTGGGATTATTACTAACTTATTATATTGGTGGACACAGAAAATGAACAGATATTTCATTTTTCATAGTGTGTGTGTGTGTGTATATATATAAAATACTTTAAGTATTTTAAAAGCCGCACTCAATAAAGAAACGTAAAGGAATTTTTTTTCTACCCCTGCTCAAAAAATAAAGAAAGAAACGCGCAACTCTGCCTATGTACATGACACCCCCTAAGAGACTGCAACCTCAGTCCAGCATGTAATACAAACTAATGTACCTTAGTAAGCAAATGTTATTTTATAGTCCCAACAGACAACCCAAGATGAATTACTTACGGCACAGCAGTCCTAACTTCTCTTTTTTTCCAGCAGAGTTCAGTGCCAACACAGCAGGGGATAAAACAAGGGCTGTCTGTTTACCTCGTCGTCAGCTTGGATGGTGAAAACTTAACTTAGAGCTTTGCCGGTCACTCTAAGCGCTATCCGAAAGCTGGCTGAAGCTATATTCTTGTGGGGGGTTTAGTTTAGTTGTTTTGTTTTTTATTCAATTGGAATTTTACTCAGTCCTGTACATATATATATATATATATATATATATATATATATATATATATATATATATATATATATAACTTGCTTATCTATGAGAAGATTTAGTTTCGGTTTCTCTTACAGAGAAATTACTAACAAGCAGGTAAATTGCAGTGAGAAAAAAAAAAAAAACGAGTAGGATATATTTTAGTTTTAACAGAAATCAAACCGATATTCAGAGGTAATTTTTTCCGTTAAGAAAAACAACTGCATCACACTCAACTAGCGTTCTCTCTCCTCTTCTTGTCCCACCCCATAGCAACCAATACACACTCCTGATTCGCTGGTACAGTACTCCCCCGACCTCCCAACTCCCACCTAACACCTAATATGCTCTTGTTGACTGTCAGTAAATGTACTATATTCAAGCCCCAAAAACACACAGAGTATAGTGCTGCAGATAGGAGGCTCTCACGGCGCCGCTTCTAAAATGCCTTAAATCATGTAAATAAATATTGCAGCATTTGTAAAGCATAGTATTATTAATAAAGGCCGTCCTTCTATAATCGGCACCCTCGTTTTAAGGGCCGCAGTCATTTTGATCAATTTAAAATAAACCTGCGGCGCCAAATTGAAGTAATACGGTATTTGCATAAATTGCTTAATTGCATAGCATGCAGCTGGTCCTGTTTTTAGTGCATCATTTTCTGTGATTGTAGGATAAGGTTAAATGCATATCGGCTAAATGCATAATTCACTTAATTGCAGAAGATGCACAGTCCCAAAGTCCATTGTACATTGAATTTTAATTTGGATAATTGCATAATGCAAACAACGTTCAATAAAAAAATAAAAATTAAAAAAATTAAAAAAATGAGTGTTCCAGCAATAGCAGTGACGTAGAGCGGGAAAAGCCGTCAAGAAAGACACAGAAAATGGCAAAGCGAATCTGTAAAACTCGAGCCTCAGCACACTACGAGCCTTCATGGAGGCAAATGGTTCAGTCGTGACAGTCTTTTATCAGCTCAATCGGCCGAATACTGTGCCTACTTCCATCAAAGTTTCTTTTTTTTTTGCTACGTTGTAGTCACAAGAGCTATAGTAAGGTACTGTACACACCTGTTTTACTGTACTGCATTACAATAGCTTAGTCTATGCAGGCTGTTATATACTGTACATTATTTTACATTATTTTACTAGTGTTGTTTACATTGAGCGTATAATATATTTCAAATTATTTAATTTTTCTAAACTTGTTCAGTATTTTAAGTTACTTGTAATAAAATTAGGGAAAAGTGAATTTATGAATCTGATCAAAATGAGTCATATATGCATGTACACGTACATATATGCACATTATGTGGATGACCTTGCACCAGTCCCGAGCCCATGCAATTATGCAGTCGACTGTATCTATATATATTTTATGATGTTGTGTCTGTAAATGGCCAGTAGATGGCACACAAACTACTGTTTTACTGCCTTGTACAGTTCTTTGAGAATGTTACCCTTTTGAAAAAGAACATTGGCACATTTCACAAAGCAGTTCTAGGTAGCTGTCTGCTCAATCTAATTCGATTATCTATCTATATCTATCTAGCTATCTATCTATCTATCTTAGAAACTGTACCACAAGCACCTCGTTACTGAGCGACTAATTTACTGTGTGCTAAGAAACTGACACTGACAGCACCAGACAGCATGACAGAGGAAAAATTCTCTCAGCTTGTATGACCTTGCTGACCACGAAGCTCCGCCTGAAATGTTTTTTTTTATTGTTCATTACATGTTCATTACATGGGTTACAGACTGTGAGTGATTAATTAAATGACTTTAAATTACTACCTGCAATAATGAATGCACTCACATACACACACGGTCTTGACTAACGTCTCAATTTAGAGACAGTACGGTTCACAGTAGCCCACGGGATGAAATTGTTAGCTAGGTGGCTCCATTTTTTTTTTTTTTTTAAATCAGCAGTGGGAGAAAACCGCTTCATCAAGTGCAATAGGAATCTGCCAGAACTGACGGACGCTAAATCTACAAGGTTGGATACAAATGAAAGCATAAATACAAAATAAAAACGAGGGAAACGCAGATTTTTTTTTCAAGAAAGCTGGGGGACTTTGTATTAGTGGATTTGAATACGTGAAGGATCGCCTTCCAGTTTATCACAGCCGCCAGTGAATGTTTTGCTATTGGTATAAGAAAATGGAGTTTTAAAAACCTTACTTTAAGCTTCCAATCACTTAAAATATGCTGATGATAATGTAAACAACACCATGCTACAAATAACGAGTTCCAAACTTGTTCGTGTTCCTACTGTTTATAGGAAAAAACTCAACTTTATTACATTGTGGTGTTATGTTTTAAGCAACGTATTACGATTATGTCCATGATGGTAATTGTTGATTTATTAGTTTTTAAAATGTTTAGCAAAAACATTTAAACACATCTAAAGTCACACTTACTTAAAAGATGCAACACGTAAAATCAAACACCCAATAAACAGGAAAGCATTTTAAAAAAAGGCAGGGAGGGTGCTCATGGTTGAAAGGTGATCCATACCTGCATAACGTATGGATTATTCCAGGAGGAGGGTGTCTCTGGGTTTTGTCAACAATCTCCGATTCCGCCCGCACCCCCTCTCGCTTGCTCGGTTTACAAGGGACACAGTAAAAAATATATATATATAATATATAATTTTGGTGCGTACCAAACCATTTCTGCTGGTACTCATGTGAGAACCTAATGATAAAGGTTATGTGAATCCTTGCATGTGTGTGTGTATATATCAGTCAGTTATTTATTTACTTAAGCTGTATCAGCTATATTTAAACAAAATACTGCAAAGCCATAAATATTTGCAACCAGAATATTTGGCAAATCACACCCATAAAACCTTTTTTGCTCTAGAAATGTGGGCGCCCTGTTGCACTGGTAGTAGTATATTACTTCATTATATGCACAGCACTAAGATAGTCGTGCCAAAAATGTTTACGCATAATAAAAGGCTTTCAAATATTTATGGCTTTACAGTATATAAAGTCATATTTACTGTCCAACCTTGTGTGTCTCATTATTTTGACTGACTCATATGTTAAATATGTACTGCAGACTCATAGTGGAAAATTAAATGCCACTCGGGAAGACTATTGTTACCTCCAGGGTGCAATGCTCTAAGCTTCGGGCATTATAGCCCCCTGTCGGTAACAATAGTCTTCCCTCGGGTCAATAATTTTCCACTATAGCCCTCCAGTCCATATTTACTATATGTAAAATATATAATTATTATTATTTATTTTGTTTAATTAAAGAAAATAACTAATGTATCTTTTAATCACATATACTTGCTAAGTGGATTTCTACTAAACCTTATTGATAGCTTGCTTGCTAGCAGCCTGCTAAGTACTAGCAGTGCCTATGTGAAACTGGCCCCAGCTTAACATATTTGAGTGTGTACATTCTTCTACAGTTTCTTTATTTTGTCCATCTGTGCATCTCTGTCAAACAGACCTTGTTGACAATTTTATTTACAACGGTAGTTTTGTCTTGTAGGACACAAGCTTCTGTCCTTTTGTCACTCTGTGATCTTATCAGACATGCTGCTGCTACTACTTGCAATGGTAGAAGCTTATGAAGTACATAGCCAAGCTCTGTTGCATTAAAGAAATCGTTTTTTGTTTAACCGATTAACATTTTTTTCAGGAAATATCTGTAGAGCTGATATCTCATCAGGTAACAATGTTATAGATCACGACACCTCAAACCAGTTTTAGCTGTTCCAATGCCATGAAGAATACAATTTAACAGTAGATATATTTTACTCTTGCACAACTGTTCATTTTGTTTTTTTAACAGATGTACGAGTCAGAACAAGATCAAACGATTTTAGAAGAACATTTAGCCTGCATTCTGAAGACAGCCTTGGGAGTATCAGAACTGAATGTAACAGATTTGTTCAGAGCAATTGATATTTTGGAGAAAGGAAAAATAACTTTCAGTAAGTATGACAAGATTAAAAGGCCCTGGAAAAGGCCCTTGTTTTTTGGTAATGTATTTTGTGTCTTGGTTGAAATGTGTACCTTCAAATAATTGTAGGTTATTGCCAACCAGCTACAAATTTATTTTCTGGTACTGTATAAGCAAACAGTACAAAGTCACTTAATGCTTTTACTTTTGGCTGAACCTCACTCTTTGCAAATCTTATCTGTATTTACACATTCACATATCAAAGATGTAATTTGGGAAAGTTTGGTTTCCAAAAATGTGACTACATTGGGATATGAGAACATCCAATAAATTGAGCTGTGAGAATTTGTGGTATTAAGTACTGCCCTATCCAGAATTTTCATGAAAACCTTATGTCCTATAGTTACACTGCCAGATCTAGTGAAAAATTGCTAGTCTCTCATTCCCACTGTGTAAAAATTGCTGAAAGCATATGAATGAATGTTTATTTTAAAACTAGAATAAATTCATTGCAATTGCATAGCTAATTCCACTTGTTTAAAAAATGTTCTTTTTGGTAAGTGAGATTTGGGGTTTATCAAGCATCTAAAACGAATTCACTGATTTCAGGAGATATGCAGATATAGGGCTGTCATGTAAGTAGCATAGCTGTACTTGATTTAATTGGTTGTTTATTTCTCTTTTGGTTTCATCTCTGTTTCCTGATTGCAGACGACTTCAATGACTTTGCAGAACAGAGCCCTGGCTTTGCAGAGGAGTACCTCTACCCAGAGCAGACACGTTTCCTAAGCAGTGCAGAGACCCCGTCAGCCCCTATTGGAAACGGCTTCTGCACAGACTTCAGCCCAGAGGACCAATACGAAGAGGAAAGGAGGCCCCTGCGGAAAAAACTTAACTGAATGGTTACAAAACATGCCTGTGTCTCCTCTCCTGGTGAGAGTAAAAAGGCTTATGCCAAGAGTGTGCTACATGGTCGGTCAGGCATATGTGGGAATAACATAACTCTGTGGACATGCTACTCCCCCTTATACTAATCATTTCTTAATTGTTTTTCTTGTCGCTTGGAATGTAACAATTTTTTTTCTTTATTTTTTTTTTTCAAATGCTATTTAAAAAAAGGAATCTGAAAGCCACAAAATGTGAATGTGATTCATCTGTAAAAGTACACTTGAAGGCAAACCAAGCACCTATTTATTTAATTTGTATTTGTCTTGCTTTTCTTTTCATAATTATTTGTTTAGTTTTATGAACAGTGTAACTTACAGACTGCATGTTTTAACACAAAAAATCAAGTGGGGGAAAAAAAGTGTAGCCCCTGTTGTATTTAGTGCACCTTGTTTAGTGATTTATTATAGTGGTGTATTTATTTTTTGTTAGCTTAACTAGTTTTTCAAGAAGCTTTTGAAAACAAAAAAGGTGTTTGCATAGGATTGTCTTGAAATGTTTTTTTTCAAACATTATGCTAATATACAGGGGTCTGACAAAATGGCCTTTAGAAACACCCTATAGTGTAAGGGAGTAGGGCATTTTATAACTGATGGTTTTTGGTTACTGACTAGTTTTCTTGATTGATCAGATTTCCATGAGCAAGCAGCCTATAAGCCAGTCTAAAATGGAGCTCAGGGAATCAGACAATGAAAGACTATAAGATGGGAGTGGGGAATAGATCAACTACACCTTAGAGAAACACAAATGCAACTAATATCTATACAATATATACACATTTTCCAGGTTGTATGTGATAATTGGCTGAACTGTGAAGCTTTAAAGCTAAACCTACTGGAAGTTATATTCTTTTTAACCTTAAATGTGAACGAAACTTCCATATATGAAAATCCTCAGTGGACCAAAAAAAAAATAAACATTCAATTACATAATTTATATGCTATGGGCAAAGACCAAAATGTCGCCAATGACGTATACTGTTCACATATGTGGATCTTGTTCTGTTGAGATACAAACTGATTTCTCAGCCTGAATGTGGTATCTGCATTTGTCAACAGCATGACATCACATTGACCTGATCTTCTTGCTAAGTTCTTCATGCCTTACAGTAAGAATTAAGATTCCGGTTACAATTTCTCTAAAACACAATTTCTCTAAAACATTCCGCACCCTGTCCAGCTTACTGTACAACCAGTTTGAAAATGAATGATTACAGTGGCATTTTATTTCCATTACAGAAACACTTCACTTAGCACTGCCATATCAAAACTTTTTTGGAAATGGATGAAGAAGAAAGACAACACTTAAAATCTGCTTTCCAACCGAGCCATACACAACCAAACCCAAATTTAGAGTCTAGAAAACAGGGAGTTTAATCAAATCGGTAAAATATAATTAAGAAACAAACTATTGTAAATATAATAGCCTATTTTAATATATATATAGTCTAAAAGAGCGTTCATTTTATTCTCTTTTGCTATTATGACACGAAAGAACAAAGAGTTAACATCCAAACGGTTTCCTAACTTTCTAAATAAGATAAGTGCATCAGTGCTGTTTGGAGCATTGCAAGTTTAGAAAGTACTATGCAAAACCTGTTCAGGGTTGCTGAAAGTTTGTCGAAATTACTTTTAGTACTTTTTTTTTTTTGTGATCGTACTTTATCAGAATTGTTAAATAGACATGGCAGCAGAATACACTGTTCAGTTAGCTTGTTCAAGCTCTGCTTTAGAATGCTGTGAGGGTTCTGGTGTCGTTGGCCCCCCCGAGGGAGTGAGGGGTGGTGTTTTGTTTTGTTTCGTTTTGTTTTGTTCTTTGTTTTGTTTACTATGGAGAGGGAAAATGCATATCCTTGCTACATTACTGGTAGCTGAGCTTCCGTAGGTAGCTACCTTCCTTTTGCATTTCCTTCCTTGGTTTTCCCTGGAAAAGCAATAAGATTTTAAAAAGTGCAGCAAAGTGATACATTACAGGTCCCAAAAAGCATCAGCCATTGACAATTTCAGTTGGCCTTGTTTTTTTTCTCGCTTTTATTTATAAACCATTGTATATTCCTGTCTGCACATAATTAAGGATTGCACAAAGTTGAACCAAAGTGGGTTACTATGAACACAAACTGGCTTTAGACTTTTACTGTAGAGTGCACTGATACAATACTTTCCCCTTTTCCCTTACTTTTCTTCTGTTTTGCCTTCTTATAAGATACGACTCCTCCTGAATGTATTTCAAATATTCCATATGCAGGCCATTATGTGAATACTAATATAAATGGATGGTTATACATGTACACTGCCATGATTCCGATCTGTACTCCACGAGCAAGTAGAGCTGTGCTGAGACTTGGTGATTTGTATATTAGTATGTTATACACTTCTTTTAAAAAAAAAATGTAATTATAAATAGGTGCACCTTTCAGTGAGAGAATGAAATGTTTGTCTCTTTGTTTTTCAGTCTCTACAATGACTCGATTTCCATATTTGGTTTCTCAAATCTAACTATGTGCCCAGGTAACCCAGCATTTCCCTTGTAATACAATGGCTGTACTTTTGTGTCCTTGAAAAATAGTAACATCATCAGATTTTGGAGTCAAAACAAGTAAAGATACTCTGTGATTTCCACTTTAGTTCATTATTTTAACCCAGTCCTGAAACATATGGCTGGCATTGGACAGTTTCCGGACAGGTAAATGTAACCTTTACCCTGGCATCTCAACATTGTGTTGCAGTTTATGAGAAACCTATTCATGGTATATGATGGTCTTAAACAGCATCTTAAAATGAGTCAGTTTTCCAGTGAGATCTAGTAATAACAAATGACCTTTTCTGTACCTTTTAGTCAAAACCAGCTTTATTAATGCCAGACAGTATTTAGGTTAATGAAATGTAAGGCAGGGGACCAGGGGGAGTTATTGTTTCTGTTTGTTTATTTTTTTCCAACTTTTGCCTGACAATAAGAAAAGGTGGATCACAATAACATGTTTTTTTTTGTTTTTGTTTTTTTTTGCTCAGTGTCAAAAAATGAATAACATTGAAACACAGTCTGCTGTTTTCAGTCAGCCTGTGTCATTGTGACTGTTGATGACTGACCATATTCATTTAAATCGTTTTATCAAAATGTAAATGTCTTAATACTCATACCTAAAACTGCCGGCGGCAGTCATTATAACGGTTACATTTTAAACAACATCAATATTAAAATGAAAGAAACTATTGGATACAACTCAAACGTTTTATTCAAGCACGTCATATCAAACATCTGCACAGGGGGGCTCCCGAGTGGCGCATCCGGTAAAGGCGCTCTGTAATTTCAATTTCAAAAGTGAAAACTGTCAAAAGGACTGCCGTGGCAGTTATAGTGTTAATAATCGATACCACCTTTTGATTCCCCAGGGCAGTGATATGTACTGATTTGTGCTGGCACATTGGTCTCAGTTTGAGCAGTTATGTCATTTCTTGTTTCAAAAGGATATGGATTGGAATTATGCATGTTCTGAAATCCAATAGTAAACCATTTCTTTAAAAAAAAAAAAATAGAGTTGGGAACTAATTGCATTTTGGCAATGACTTGTGCTCTGTAAGTTTTTGCAGCTTATTTTAATTGCAGGACTGAAGATAAATGTTTGCTTTTTATTATAAGACTTTCAGAAATACTAATCGTCTTGAACACAATATTTAGTACCAGTGAGGATGTCCTTGTACGTTTTGCATTACAAGAAACATAATGCACATAATAGAAGGCAGAAGCTGGGATGCTGTGCTTCTTACTTCATGCACTGATGGGTAAACTATATTGGAGGGCATATTGGAGGGGGTTCTTTCCCATTTGCTGCTCTTGAATAAGTTGTTCTTGTTAGTAAATACCAGAAAAAAATGGACTAGTGAACTGGCTAACCAGTTAGCAAATGCGAATCACAAGTTTCTATAGAGGCCAGATTGGCGCTATAAAAGACTGGTAACCTTAACTTTTTCTGTATTTCATTCTAGCTGATTTATATTGTTGTGAGACTCTAGGGGCAAAAGAAATATCCCAATCTGACATGTAGGTGGCATTCAAATGAAATCAGTTTTACTTCAGGTGTTTGTATACATCTGTTGTGTCTATTTTCTTTAAATACCTCATGGGAACAAGCTTTCATTCTCTTGCTGTTTTTAAAAGGGTAATAAAAACTGAGAGAACTTATTTATTCTGCTGTTGCCTGCTCGCTGCTGTGTCCTACACTGAGCTAAAGAAGAGACGCATTGTAAACTCATCATGACGGAGTGATTACTTGCCTTTCTGATGGTTGTTGTGTGGTGGACTGTTATCCAGTAGCTTTTTTTTTTCAATGTATTTAAAAGGAGTCCTTGCTCAAGCTACCTTGAACTGTTTCGTCATGACTGCTATGATTGAACTTGTCAATGTGACTCTAATAAAAAAAGAAGAAAACATGAATGTCCACATTTTAATTTCTTTTGCTTTTTTATTTCCTACTTTTATTCTATATTCTTTTTTTTAATAAATCCTTAACAAGAAAGTGCTAATAAGTACCCATATCCTAAATGCTGTTCACTGTTATCAGTACAACTTGTATCAGTTTGACTACAGTACAAACTATCTATCATCCGCAGTTCCAAATGTAATATGCTACACATAAGAGAAACAGGAAAGTCCACCAGATTTTCTCAATGCAGATGCATTTCAGCTAGCTCAGCCTCCAGACCTATCCCACTACCATTACATTTTCACATGACCTCTCCTTTAGACAGCATGCATCTGTTTCTATTCTCTGACCTACTAAATCCTCCAAAAAAGCAAGTGTCTCTAAATACCATTTTAAGTTACAGTAAGTTAGTACAAATAAGTATAACAACAACTGTCCTTTTATGGGCTTTGAGGTGAAAGCACTAAACCTACAGTTCAGGGACAGAACAAGAACTGGAACATTTGGTCTTTGTACATTTAGTTGACTGAGTAAATGAGCTTTAATTTTATATATATATATATATATATAATTTTTTTTTTTTTTAAATATAGATAAAATTAGCACATGATCTTGCTCTGGGAGGTCTGATTATGTAGAAGTATGCAGAGCATTGCATGTATTTTTTAAATTTATTTATTTATTTATTTATTTATTTATTTATTTATATCGGCATTATATGAACATGCCCCAGTAACTGAAACATTTATAAAATGAGGAACATTTATATGTAAGTGGTATACAGAGATCTCCAAGTGCCAGATATGCAATCCTTGAAGATATTTTTATATTAACCCTAATCCTAGAACGTTCCCTGAAAGAGAAGACAACCACCAACAAACATTATGTATGGGATATGCCTGCCCATTGGGTACGTATCGCTGAGCTCTCTATACCAGAGCTGCCGGTAGGCCCTTTCCTGTCCTGTCCACTGAGGGAATAAACTGTCATCCCGAGGAAGCCATTTCTCTTTCCATCATACCCTTCTGGGCGACCAATGCGACCTCGTGGTTGTTAGTCGTCTTCTTTCAGGGAACCATGGTTACGGTAAGTAACCCAACGTTCCCTTTCAATTCGAAGACGACCACCAACGAACATTATGTATGGGATAATGTATACCGGCGCCGTTGCGATGGAGAAGGAACGGCAGCATATGGGGGACGCACTAGCACTGTCTAACCCTAGGGTTAGCTGTTTGAACACCCTCAAGGACCCTCGTGCCTAGTTAAGGCAGGGCAGGGTCTACCACATTAAGGCGGTAGAACCTAGAGAAGGTATATGGCATAGCCCAGCTAGCCGCAGTACAAATATCAGACATCAACGCCCCTCTGAAGAGGGTCCAAGATGTAGCCAACCCTCTAGTGAAGTGTGCGGCTACCCTACCAAGTGGGGGCCAGTCAGCACCATCATACGCAGTTGAGATTGTGTCCACAATCCAATGTGACAGATGCTGCTTAGAGAGGGGCTGTCCTAGGGTCTGTGTCCTGTGACAGACAAAGAGCTGGTCAGATTGACGCAGAGCTATTGTCCTATCCACGTAACATCTCAATGCCCGCACTGGGCAGAGGAAATTCAATCTCTCATCCTCCGTTGAAGCAAATGGTGGTGGATGGAAGAACTCCAGTTCCACAGACTGATTAATGTGGAAGGCTGTGATCACCTTGGGGAGGAAAGCAGGGTTGGTGCTCAGAGACACCCTGCTGCCATTCTCCCAAATACGCATGCAGAAGCTGTGCACAGACAGCGCCTGCAGCTCACTGATCCACTTATCAGAGGTGATAGCTACGAGGAAGGCTGTCTTCATAGACAGGTACTTCAACTCTATGGAGGGTATGGGCTCAAACAGGGCCTTTGTGAGACCCTCCAGTACAATATCAAGGCTCCATTTGGGGAGAACAGTCCTCCTGGGAGGGCGTAATCGCCGAGCGCCTATAAGAAATCGGGTAGCCAAGAAATAAGCACCCGGAGACACTGAATCTATGGGGGCATGGCATGCAGAGATAGCTGCTAAATACACCTTCAAAGTGGAAGGTGACCTACCAGCATCAAGCAGTAACTGTAAGATGACTGGCATAGGGTAAGATAGACACAAGGGTCCTTGAGGGTGTTCAAACCGCTAACCCTAGGGTTAGACAGTGCTAGTGCGCCCCCCATATGCTGTTGTTCCTTCTCCCTCGCAACGGCTCTGGTATACATTATCCCATACATAATGTTCGTTGGTGGTCGTCTTCGAATTGAAAGGGAACGTTGGGTTACTTACCGTAACCATGGTTTCCTGAAAGAGAAGAAGATGACCACCAACCACGAGGTCGCTTATTGTGTCGAACTGCGGTTCCTGTAGGCAGGGGCTTCTCACAGGCGGAGGTGGGACGCAAACCCGGGACCTCCTGCTCTGAAACATGGCACCGATACCGCTGTACAAAAGAGTATCGGGCTTATGTCTTTACATTTGATTGCGTCACCTACCAACCCTGACCCGTACCCCACTAGCACTCTACACTATCATAAAAATACATTTTAATATTCTCCAACAAGATCTCTCTACAGCTACTATTTTCATCAATCCACCATTGATGTCTTAGAAAAGAGGCAAATATCTAAGATAATATTTAGTCCATAGTAACATGGGCCCTAGTTGTGACCAATTTAAAGGCTTATTTCCATGCAACAGGTCGCGCTGTGCTACTTGTAAATACATCCACAACAACACAGTAATCAAAGGGGCAAAATCTTCTTTCACTATTCATGAGACTTTTACTTGCACCAGTAAAAGAATAGTATACTGCATTGGTTGTGTGAAGTGTAACCATCTGTACATCGGAAGAAACAAAACAGCGTCTAGCTGATCGCTTCGTGGAACATCTATGAAATATAAGAATTAACACCTCTGTCTCCTGTTGCCAGACATTTTAACACACTGCAGGAGACATTACAATTTGTGGTATAAATCACTGCTATCGGATCAATGCCAGGAATCAAAAATTAGGCACTTTGGAACTGCTTGGAATGGACATTCTATTCTGAAGTATAGTAGAAAGAAAGCAATGTCGATGTAAAGGAAGGTAAGTAAGCTGGGCTTAGCTGAGTGGGGGATGGAGGGAGGTGATGCTGGGATGCCAGAATCACTGTCGAGCCCTCTTAAGGTGTCGTGGGCTAGTTGACGAAACAGCAAGGATGGAAGGTGCCTATTTGAAGACCCCAGAGAAGTACCCTACTCAGCTCAGTCCAGATGGTTGTCATGCTGATGCGCTAGGGAGGCTGCACTGTGGTTGATCCCTGGAGCCAGCATTACACTTCAGCCATCAACACCAGGTAGAAGGATATCTACATCATCAGATGGAAGTAAACGCAGATGGATCACATTAGTTTGCAGTAAAAGAAGCTATGTCTTAGTTGGTGCTTATCTTGGCGAGAGCCGAGTCCAATATCAAGAAGTCATCATGTCATCATCCTCCGGAACATTTCTTTTGAAAGACAACTTGTTTATAACAGTTTGGACACATATTCGTCCATCTTGCTGGTGTTGGGAGTAGAGAGAGGAAGAAAAATAAATCAAAAGAAAACAATTGCTACGCGTGCTGGTTAAACACCAGCACGATACTTGTTTGTTCCATGTCCATCTTTTTGTTAGTCTGTTTATTATGGCCATAGCAACATTTTGTTTCTGTCAAGTGTTTTTGTTTTGCTCAACCTTTTTATTTTTCAATAAGCCGGCGCATCAGCACATTTCTTCATTCACTCACCACTCTGTTGTCTACTTGCTTCCTGGCCTAACGTCACCACCAGCCAACCTGATCACGTCCTTACTATAGTTTTGTACTAAGGTGAGTACTAGCTAGTACAGTACTACCTGAACATCATCCCCAACTCTATACTACCTTAGTACCAACTGCAACGAAAAAACACAGGGGAGAAAGTTTGGAATTAGCTGATCCCCAACTTTAGTACAGACCTCAGGGTTAAACAGATCATTTATACTTCCTGTATGGGAAACGGCAATGAATGTGGGAGGGACAGTAAAGTAAGAGCAGTGCTGCATTCCTGTAATGCATATTTCAAATATACCTTTAAAACACTATTATTGTAGCTGTTTTCTATATTTGTATGTAATTGTATTAATACTCATCATGTGAAAATTACAAAGCATATTTTACAGTATGCTACATTTTCAAATGAAATATATTTAAAACATTATATTAAGTTACCCTTTCATCACTGAAGACAGTGATGTATACCTATCAATTGAATTGCAATAACACTCAATGCAAAGAAATTCAGTACCTGAAATTGAAAAGAATAACTGTAAAAAATTGAAGAAACGGTCCAAACATTTGTATAATTTTATAACTATGTTCCTTTTTAGTAGTCATCAAGGAAATCCATCAGACAGGCTTTTGCAGCGTAATGTGTTTCAGCAGTTCATGGACGGAATTTAAATTAATGTCAATGTACTTTATTTTATTTACGCCTTCAGAATTATGTTTAACTTGTGCTTTATTAATTTAATAAAATAGCTGCTTTGTTTAATATGCTGAAAAGGCACATCAATGGTTCTATTCATATGAGTAACAACTTAGTACAGCTATTAGTCTAAAGAATTACTGGACTAACTTAACACCTTGTTTTACAATCTTCTAAGGGGCAGAAGACAGATACATTGTGTTCGTGGCAATTAAGAACATCTTAAAACATAATCTGTAGATTATCTGAAGGTGTTTGATTAGTTGCAATTAAAACTATCCTGCAGACTAAAATTAGCACTGTCCTCTGTACTGACCACAGGATCATCCCAAGGCCTTGCCGACAACTATCTGTCTCAGTACTTTTTGGGTGGTAGTGTCTATCTACAATTGTTTGAAGTTGATCCTGCATACAGCCAATAAGAAACAGGTCAAGAGATTGTGGGAGCCAGTCAGCGTATCTTCACATACTGTACCATAACGCGCATTAATCTACAAATAACCTCCGAAATCCTAAAGTGTTGAAGGTCATTGCCCTGCTCCTTCCATTCCAAGCACCCAAATTAAGAGGCTTTTTTGAACAGCTGTTTTAGAGTTCTGTGAAGAATTCCGTATAGTTACTGATCATTGTTTTTTCCCTTCTTTCTTCTGTCCATGTTTGTACTGCACAGTCTGTTTTATTTAATAAATAGACAGGTCTTCATTCCAGTGTATCCACTGTTCTACATTTATCACAGTAATTGTTTTCCAGGAGAACATCAAGTTTCAATACTTGTCAAATCAATTCTGACATGATTGGTTAATGTCAAGAACATTGACTAAAAGGTATATGGCAGACAAAGTATTTGGGCAGGTAAAAAATCAGAAAAACCCCAAAGAAAGTGATTTCTTTAATTTCGAATTGTTCTGTTGAATGATATAAATTAATGTAGAGATTCAGCTTTATAATAAAACAACACATTATTACATAACATGCATAAAATAATTACATACTTTGACAAACGTATTTGGGCACCCTTACATTAGTATTTTGTGTGCCCACCCTTTTTTTGTATTTTGAAACCAGTCAACTTTCCGGAGATATTTTTGCCCATTCTTCAACACATACAGCTTTGAGTTCTGCTATCGACTTTGGTTTCCTTTTTGCAACAGCAGTCTTCAAGTCAATCCACATCTCGTTGGGATTCAAGTCTGGGGACTGAGATGGTCAATCCATAACTGTAACCTTCCTTATTTCAGAAATTCCTTTGTAGACTTTGCAGAATGCTTAGGGTCATTATCCTGCTGGAATACAAACTTCCATCCAATAAGTCTTCTAGCACTGGGTAACAAATGAGAGTATTCATTGGTCGTTCTACAATACAAAGGTCGCCAGTGCCTGAAGAAGAAAAACAAGCCCATACCATCACACAACCTCCACCATGTTTAACACTGGGCTTGATGAACTTTTCTTTAAATTCTTCTCCTCTCTTCCTCCAAACATATTGTTGCTTTCTTGGTGACAAACGTTATATTTTGGATTAGTCTGACCATAAAATTGTCAGGTTTCTGCCCCACCTTACAAAAAACCCACCAGCCGCCACTGACCAGGAGCTTTATTGTTTTAGATGTAATTGTATTGTAGTAACAAATTTTGTGTTTTGTTTTTTAGGAATGTGCAGCCACTGTTTCTTATACACCGTTTCTGTTCTTAAACGTTTTGTCTATCCCAACGATTGTTTTAAATGTAGAAAGGTATTGCGTGTTAGAATATTAACTTGGGTCAGAAACTGGTGAATTAGTGCAATCTAGCTGTTTGTTCCTGTTTCCTCTCCCGGTGCTTTAGGTCAATATCGGGAAGGGGTGAGGGGTAGATTTTTTTACTTTTAGTTTAGTAGATGCACTGATATTGTGTTTCATTGTATAAATTGCACCAGTTTTGTCACAAGTTAGTTTATTAGTTGATGCACATTTGATTTATTGTTTTTCACAATATTTTTTTTCTTTTAGTTTCCCCCTCCTGTACTGCTTATGCTGGGAGAGGTTCAGACGTCATTCCACGGAAGAGCCTTTACTTGATGTTTTGACTGAATTCTCCTAGCGGAGAATTCTAGTACTGTAACTACTGTAATGAACCCATATACGGTATGCTGTATGTATAGCAATGTACATGTCATTTCTGTGTGCGCTCATATCAGCATGTTAGAATCTAAAACACACGTCTGGGAAAAACAAAATGGAAGTCTGGAAAAAGTATGGAATTTTGATGTTGAAAAAGTGTATGAACCCTGTTTTAAGCTTTGTTGTTAATGGCTTTGGGCCATATTTTCATGTAATAAACCTTTTAAACTGCATTCTTGTCTATAGACTCATTTATTTGAGGTAATATTTATTTGTGTTGGGTACGTAGGGTTTCTCTCTGGCTCTATGGAATACAATAAACCTTAGAGAGTGGCACTGTCTAATAGTCAGTAGGGGACGCAAAGAATACAGGGTCCAAATCACAGCCCCGCTACACACTTATTTTGCTACATATACCTAATTGGGACTTCTCATGACAGTCTACGTGGACACCTGCATTATTTGGGCTTGTTGTATTATAATGGAAGACTGTACAAAAAAAAGTATTATCTACTAAATGTTAAAGACTCCTCTTGAATGCAAACAAAAATTGTTACAAAATATGAGGAATTAGTAGGCATGAATTTATATCATGTCAAACATTTTTTTCTTCTTTTTTTATCACTGGTAATATGATGACATATATCTTTATTGTTTTTTTTTTTGTTTTTTTTAAGACCTACTGACATCGTGAAGAATATTCGCTTCTACTTTTAAGACGTTTTTCACTTAGTGTCAAACAGATGACAATTTACCCTGTTAAGTTATGATTCCTGAGGAAGAAATAGCCTACCCTGTGTTACCCAGGAACCCCTTGGGAAATATTTCATTGCTACAACATTCAAAATTTGACAGTGACTTCATGACATTAAGCCTGTCTACCAGCTCCATGCCCTGCAACACTCACTGTAATATTATCTGTCATCACATTAAGCATCATGTTTGTTTTGCACAATTCTGTATCAAAAGTTTAACTAGTGATTGCATTACATCACATTACATTGTTTGTTTGTTTTTATGCAGCCAGTTCTTTGCACCCATTAAAACAAATATAAAAGGGTGAGGCACAAATAACTTACAGCATCCTTCAAAATTCTGTTTTAATGCTTGAATTATTATTATTATTATTATTATTATTATTATTATTATTATTATTATTATTATTAATAATAAATAATAATATATCAATTGCATTTTATTGTAACAAATTATTCTATTAATTGTATACTTTACTGGTTAATAATTGGAATCGACTGAACCTTAGGGCACCAATCACTTTGAGATGTTCTACAGGAAAGACGCTATATAAAAATAAAATTGATTGATTTCAAGACCACTAATGTAGGTGTACAACAGTGAAAACGTAATGAGACAAACTTCTATTTTTTTGCAGAAAGTAACAGTAATATTATTGCACTCATTAAAAATCTAACGCGTTATACATAAAAGTAACAGTATTACAGCGATGTGCTACTTAACTCCCAACTCTGCAAATGGACAATGCTCTAAAAACACCTAATGAACTACACAGATTATCCTGGCATCTACAGATTCCAGACATGAAGCCCAGACAGGATAGTTCCATGCTGACCTATGCCTAGCGATGTTTTAAAATCACTTGAAAACTGTTTAATTCTCAAATTAAAAAAGGTACCAGATCTGGGATAAGGTGAGATCTGGCAAAAATGAACCCCTGGCTATTATGATTTTGGAACCCATTAAATCCATCTTGAACTTGATAGCACTTTTGGTGTTTACATTCATCCCTTGTAACAGTAACTAGAGGAATGGGATAATCGACCATAGTGTAACATGCACAGACACGTGCCACACTGATATTAAACTTCTCACTGACACTACTCACTGGTTTTGATAAAACATACCGTTTGGTCAAGGAAACATGCATTTGAATGTATTATAAGCGATCATAATGTATGTTTTCACAATAACTAGTCCTATTTTCAGACAAATGGTTAACTGTTAAGGATTCATCATTTGTTTCAACAAATTATTTTCTATCATTTACTGCTAACTGCAGCTTTCCTACCAGCTGGGCTAGAAATACAAACAGTAAACTGAATAGTTTGTATGTGCTTAACATTAACAAGTAAATATTCACTGAACACCAACCTTTCACTATGTACCTTGAACACTACAGCTCAGTTTTGGATTGGTGTGTGTGTCCTTCTATGTGTCTTTCTACGTGTGCATGCTCAAGTCCTGTTAATTTCCTCTCTGTCTGCCTGGTTTTTCTTTTCCATTATTCTGAATATAGGTTATTCTGTCTTGTTCAATTACTGGCTGAAAATTTGAGGACCTTTACAATCCTGGCATTGCCATTTATTGAACTCAGAGAAATTACCATCAAAGGTAATGAGATCTTTGGAAAGTGAAGGTAAGGGAGAGAGAGGGTAAGCATCACAGTGCAGGGGCAAGAACAATAATGTTGCATTATAGTGTATACTTCTGGGTTAACATTACTTCTGGGTTAACATTAGCAGATAATTGACAAGATAATTGAAGTCCTGTGTTTCACAGATAAACGTGCACAGTGGTCTGTCTGTAGCTTACCTCTAACTGTGGACAGGCTTGTAGCAGGGAAGCACAGACTCATTATTAGTTATCAGCAGGGATCCTAGTTTTCCACAATAATTAGATACGCAAACAGTACTATTGAATAACAGTTAACAGGAAGTATTTATTGGTACATTTTTAAATTCTAAGGAAGTTACAAGCTCACCAGTTAATCAATAATATAAAAAAACTTGCCATGTTACTTTAAAGATTACAAATACTTCTGTGTAGTAATAATAAACCCCCCAAAAGAGTTAAGTATATTAGTTTATCTCCGAGTTAGTCTTTGTCATCTGGATGGTAATTGCCAAACTCTTTAACCTGATCTTTAGGGGTGATATTTAATTGTTTTTGGCATCTTTAAACAGCTTGTTCAGTAGTAACAACGCACTGGATAGTGAGGTAAATGTAGCTACGTTCAACATGAATGTAACAGCGTGCCTCGTTCAACCTTGACCAGAAGCAATTTTATTGAACAAGTACATTTACGTAAATTGAAAGCAAAATTGTCTGTTGATGATTATATATGATAAGTGTACTGATTTGGTTATCAAACAAACAAAAAAAGCCTCAAGTGTAAATCAAAAGAAATGTCCTGCGTTATTCCTAGGATCCCTGGTTATCAGGGAGGGACCCTTGCTAAATTATACTCTACTTTAATATTCTGATATGGGCTTGCTTCATTGGTATGGGCTTCTGATGTAGCACATTGCAGGGCCATATACTGTATAACAGAAATGCTTTGAGCAGTACAAGGCAAACTCTTCAGAAACAGGACTTCAGGAGGCTCAGGACTAGCGTGTGCTCGATCTGTACGTTCTATTAGGGAGTGCTGTCCGTAGATAACATATTTTAAAGTATCTATCACACTTTTACAATATAATCAGCCATTGGGTGGCTAAATAATACAATGTAAACTTTCACTTAATTTCTATATGTTGTATAAAAATGTCTACAACCACACTTCAATTACACTGCAATCGCATGTGTAGTTGCATAGGTATTACATTGGAAATACACAACAATGTATCAGAACACAGTGTAATCCCTTAGATGTAATTAAGCATATAGGTGCACTGTAATTACAGTTTAATGACAGTGTAGTTAGCAACACTCAATGCAGTGTTACCAAATATATTAATCTCATAGACTCATCTCGTACCACAAACAAGCTGCTCAAAAAACAACCCCTGTACAGCAGGTTATTCCACGATAAACCACTCTAAACAACCAATCAAAAATTAAAACCCTAAGTAGAAAAAAAAATCATTGGTCAACAGCTGTAATTTGCTTGGCAATCCATTCTAATGGCAGAAATCCAGCATGGAAGCCTCCACTGAAGGGGCTGCTCCACTGAAGGGGCTGTTGTATCAACTGCAAAAGGCTCCAGTACTTCAGGTGTATCTATAGACAAACTGAATGTCATGGCCAACGCTTCTCTGAATATTTTTTTGTTGCTCCTGGAATATTTTCCATTTAAGCAAAACCATTTTACAAATGCACTTCACAGGATGCTCCTGGAATAAGCTTTGTTTAAATATTTATTTAATTTAATCATAACTTTTTTTTTTTATATAACTACCATTTGCCTTTCTCTAAATGATATACAACAGAATTATAAATATTTAGCTTTCCTCAGCCCTGATGGTAATCAATATAACCCAAGCCAAACTAACAGAAAAAAAATGTTAATGTCAGTTTCATTTTATACCTCCGAGTTCATTTTTAATTAATGAGTCGTAAGATAAATTAGTTGAAACAGTATTCACTACTAACAACATGGCACCCCACTAATGGCATTTGAAAAACAATTTGGGCAAGAGCAGTAAAACACATTACTAATCAACCAGCCACAAAGCATTTTGCTTTATTACAGCAGCTTAGATTCACTCGTGTACCAGTTCTCTGTGCATACAAACCACATTTTCGCAAAATTTCACAAGTAATCTTCAAAAACAGCACAAGCACTTTACGCATAGCTAATTTACATATCAACCCCCACCTTTCCTATTCATTTTCATGACTTTGGGTGAAAAGCCCGGTTTACTTGAGTAAAATAAACTGAGCGAATGGAAACCCAAAATAGCATTTTACATGAGACATTTTTCTCGAGCAAATGTCTTGAGCTAAAAAAAAACACGCATGGAAACCCCATGAATGTCAACAGTTTTTGGAAACAATGTGTTGTTTGTTTGTTTGTTTTCCATAATATTTTCACTATATCATATTCACGCAGTTAAGAGCTGAGAAACACCCACATTGAAAAACAAGTATGATGTTTTGATGGAATCATCACAAGTTTAAGAACAACATTGGTAAACCAAAAAAAACCACAAATATGTCTTGGTTTATATGCAAACTCATTCAAATTCATAATAGGCAATACAAAATTATGTTAACAATACATGTATTGTGTCTGTTTTTTGGGGGGTTTTTTGTACTGTTTAGGTCAAAACTTTTCATATATATCCATACAAAAGATTTAGTTAAAATACTTTATAGTTGAATATAATACCCAGAGTAACAGTCCAACAACCAGCACTGCATTGACTTTGTCATGTTTCTCCATATCAGCTTTGTGAGTGTGGCCAATCTTGGTAGTCAACCATAATAGATACACATTTGGACTCTTCTCCATTCAGCAATACCAAGATATTTGGTGAAAACAAGGGGTTAGATAATAGGTAATAAGCGCTCCACTCCCTGTTGTTCTTAGAAACTGATACATTTTGGGGTGCAACTGCACCTGTGAGAAGGCTCCAAAAAAAAAAAACAGTGGCCAGTGTATGTACATTATTATTATTATTGTTTCTAGACCTAATGTGCTGACCTTGATTATTATTATTATTATTATTATTATTATTATTATTATTATTATTATTACTAATGACCAGTAAAATATACAATTCATAGAACAAGTAATTACAATAAAGTAGTAGCTAATAATAATAATAATAATAATAATAATAATAATAATAATAATAATAATAATAATGTGGTAGATCCTTGAAAAGTTTACCGTGTAGATTTGTTACCTACTGATCTTTTTGTTGTAACCCAGAATATGAAAGATGCAATGACAAGTGTCAGGATGCAGTTTAACCTCAATCAATATTCCTCACACCAAATGTGCAGTAGAAAGCCATAAATGTTCACTTATATCCAAATCATGGCCCATAGAGCTTGTTTTGTTTCAGGCTGAGCTGCAGCAATTTGCTTTAAAAGCTAAAACAATAACCTGCGGCTCGATCTCTAATTGCCTGTGCATTTCACCTGTTTAACTCTTCCTAGCTACAAAATGCATGGTGAGTACTGCAGCCTTAAACAAGCCTACTTATAGTATTTCACCTAAAGTGCATGTGAAATGGTGCAGAGGACAGGAAGTGTAAGATAAAGAAGTGATTTCCAAAAAATGTGGTCAAACACTAATTTGTATATGTACAGTATGTATCCATTTACAGTTATATATCTTGATTTATCTGTGTGAATCCTTGTGTGACTTTCGAAAATTGCCAGTGCCTTGGTCCCTACAGTGATGAAAAAATCAAAACAAGTAAACAAATGACTAAAATCTTACATACTTATTGTAATAACATGGCCACATTGGAGGTGCCCAGAAGAGGGGGCAGGTTGTTTCTGATATTGTTATTCTTTATTGAAAACATGGTGGATTGATGTAGCAAGGGAGGGGGGTGTGATAGCTTCCAGATGCTAAGTGAGTCGGGGGGTGGGCGGAAGCAAGTGATTTATGTGTGTGTGAGAGAGAGGGAAAGAGAGAGAGTGTGTATATGCCTTGCTTATATATCTACTGTGGCACCTCTGAATCTTTTAACAGACCACTGCAGTGGCCCCCAAAGGAAATGCTGGGCACCCAAAAGAGTTTATCAATTTCTAATTAATCTGACAACCGTTAACTGGAAAACTCATTTTACTAAACTGAGGCTTTTTAAAGCAACTTTCAGAGCAGACTTTACAGTGCTTTGAGGCAAGTTCAGAAGCTCCTAGATATAAGGTATTACATTTCAGCTTCAACAAGGACAAACCAATCCTTACCGGAAATCCTAGAAAACTGTTTCAAGAAAAACAGATTCTCTTCACATCTAAGGTAAGAAACATATCATTTTTTATTGTAAAAACAAACTCAATATAAATGATTAATGTAATTCTAAAAATAAAAAGAAAATAGGGCTAACATGTTTGTGCTCAACAAGTGTCAGATGGTTTGCTGATGGAGCATTTTTTCTTCACTGTAAGTTGTTAGAAATTAATAATTGGAAATTGCAAATATAACCATTTATATTATTTAATTACATGTTGTGTTTTCACATGTTGTTTAAATATTTACCAAACTACATTCACTATTTTTTTGATCAAATAAATAATGTAATATGTATGTGTCTATATTTAATACAAGGGATCTAATAATTTTCTTAGAACTTTTTCCCCAACACTGATAAGATAATGTGTATGAAAATGTTAATCAATGTATATGCAATAATAAAAAAGGCTTATTCAAGCACTGTATTCTATAGCAATATAAATCATAATAGTACAACTGCGAAAGGTTACACATTTAGAATGTTGTAGATTTTTAGATTTTTGTTATTTTTTTGTTGCAGAGGTTGGAGATAGTTTTCAGTCCATGTCTGTGATGCAACTATTATTTTTAGATGTCAATATATATATTCTTCAATTGATTTCTCTTTATTAAAAATTATATTTTGAAAATAATGGCTTCTTTCCAGATCCAGGGATATGAATATCACAAAGCCTTTTAAAAGCATAATTATTTGTACAATAGATGGTTATGAAATAATGTAAATATGAAAAGAACAAATGATAATTAAGTACTATGATAATTCTGAACTAAGCTCATTAGTCGACAGCACAGAACAAAATACGTACAGCATGCATTTGTGACCATGTATGGCTACATTGCCAACAATATTCACTGTAGAAGGATGCAAAGTGTTTGCACTACTGCAAGAGTGGGTAGGTGAAACTGAGTCTGGCCATGGGGGAGTTATTTTATTCAATTCAAGGTTAAAGGCGTGACTGTGGGTGCTGTCAGGACTGTGAATCTTCTCTCAGGGTGCTAAGATCTCCCCATGATCAAAGGCAGACTACCAGTTGGACAGATGTCTTCAGTGGTTGCTCCTGCCAAGCAGTCAAACGACATGGGTCCCAAGGAGGTGGAGCTGATTCTGGTGAAGGAGCAGAATGGGGTCCAGTTCACCAATTCCACCCTGATCAACCCAGCTCAGACCACCACTAGCACAGAGGAGAGGGAGACCTGGGCGAAGAAGATTGATTTCCTCCTCTCTGTGATCGGATTCGCAGTGGACCTAGCCAACGTCTGGAGGTTCCCTTATCTGTGCTACAAAAATGGAGGAGGTAAGGCTAAGTGTGAGCCAGTCTTATCTGTTTGTGCAGGTGGTGGAGTAAACACAGCAAAATGGATGGCGCTCCTGTTTACGGGAGATATTATAATGATGTAGCTTCCCCTGCAGAACTGAATGCCACTCGTAAAGGGTATTCCCGTTAATCAATTTCTCTGATGTAAACACCTGTTAAACATTGTTTACTACTTTTTTCCAAATACCGTATCTTGCAGGATTTCTTTTTAAAGGACTCCTTGTTGTAATTATTTATATTGAGAGGACAGAGATACAAAATATTAAAAAAAGGTGATTGTTGTGTGCCTATCTGGACTAAAAAGATTTATTTAAAAGGATGTTGCTGTTATATTGGGGCAGATTTAATGGACAAAGCTTGTTCAGTAGAGTAATGGTCATTTAAAAACTTGAAGACGTTTTCTTAAGAATGGTTTACCTGACCATGTAGAACAAATCGACAATACAGACTAAGCCCACAATCTGTGTTTCATCTTAGGCATTCCTCCTTTTTCAACATTAATATTTTTGTAAAAAATATATTTTATTTTTTTTTGACTAATCACTAGCAATCGTCCTCTAAAATGTTAGATCTTTTCCCCTTAATTTACATAAAAGAAAATCACACCAATTGGCTAGCATTGTGTTTTTTTTGGAGGGGGTAGAGAAATAAATATGTAATAAATGTATAAATAAAAATATAGTAGTGTAAATAAATATGTATCTTTGTATTTCACATATATTATATATGATATAGCATCCCATATTTTAATGTGGCATTATATATATATATATATATATATATATATATATATATATGACAGCTATGGCCAAATGCTTTGCATCAAAAGATCTAAATTATGTTCATATTATTATTATTCTTTTAATTATGCCTTAATCCTAAAATTCAAGGTTTTGAAATTTCCCAACCTGCTGGAAATTGAAGATTTTTTTTTTTTTTCTTAGAATAAAAACACTGTAGGCTTCGCAGAGAGTTTAGGAAATGCAGACCTCAAAATACTAACCTAATGTAAGAATGATATTACTGTATAAACTGATTGGACCAAAAGAATTACAGTACAGATTTAAGTGTCCTGTCAAATGTATACTACACATCAGAGAGACTACTTTTAGAAAGCATTTAAAAAATAAGAAGCCTTGTAAATCCTGCTAATTTCAAGGAATGGTCCATGTAGTTCCAAGTTACAATTCATCACATTTCATTCGGCCACTTGTATGGACAGTTCTTTAAAATGAAAAAAGCAGCCTTCTTTTTCTGAGCAGATTTTATTTAACCTTTCTTTCCCTCCACAAAAACAAAAGATGTAGGTCCCTATTCAATGAGCGAGACCTACCAAAATGTTTAACTTACTTGATGATCTCTTATTTTGAATAGAGCTTTTCATGAGGAAAGTAGTTCTTCCCAATTAGATCCTTGAAGTGGTGTTTAAAATTGGAAATTGACAGCATGTTCCTCGTTGTAGCTCGAGAGAAATTATAAAATCTATCCATTATTATTTTTTTTTAATTTAATTTAATTGGGATATGAATAAAATATACATGTTTTCATATTATATTAACTGTGTACGATAAAGGTGTATGTGTTAAAGAGAGAGAGGTTGGTGGTATTGTGATATACCTGGCTATACATTTGTTCACTCAATATTGTAAGTTAACAAAATGATTTAGTTGTTGCCAAGTTACATTAAAAATACCAGCCACTTCATATTCTGTGGTGCTTGCAAATGCAAAATGTTGTTGCTAGCAATGATGAAGTGCATTGTCACTCCTGTTAATAACAAAACAATATCCATAGGGTCATGCCAGATCAAATTTTTTACTGAAGAATAATCTTGTTTTAAGAAAAAAATTGAGTTTGATAAATCATTGAAACTTTTACTATTGCTATTATTTTGAATTATGTTTGTTTAATGATATATTTTTAAGTGGTTTATTAAATGATTTTTGATGATTATTGACAAAGAATATCAGTCTATTAAATAAAATTTTAATGACACATTACCAGTGTGAAGCTCTTTTAAGATTTTCTTATAAATGCCTTAATTATATTTTGTTATAACACTATGTTGGTCCAGTGGTTAAAGAAAAGGGCTTGATACCAGGAGGTCCCCAGTCTTAATCCCCACTCAGCCACTGACTAACTGTGTGTGACCCTGAGCAAGTCACTTAACCTCCTTGTGTTCCATCCTTCGGATGAGACGTAAATCCAAGGTCCTATTGTAAGTGACTCTGCAGCAGTTGTTGATGCATAGTTTACCCCCTACACTGTAAGTCGCTTAGGATAAAAGCATCTGTTAAATGAATAATAATAATAATAATAATAATAATAATAATAATAATAATAATAATAATAATAATAATAACAAACATACTTATTTATAAAAACATTACTTGTTATGGTTATTAATAATAACTGTCTATTATTGTCTAAAACACCCTGTAAGCATATTTACAGATGCCATTTTTTACTATTTGTTCTTAACTCAAGTGTTACCATTTAATTAAAAAGCGACTGCTAATTTATCTACACGTTTTCCTACTAGTTATATAATGACACACATTTATATTAATGACAAAGGTTATGTTGTACTTATGTTAGATATCAACAAAATAAAGAAAACATGTGACAATCCCCGAAATACTACCTTGTGAAATCCCTCGATGCACAGAGGTTGATTTTCTGTGGTTCCCTGTCTTGTGAATAAAGTTATTAGGAAGGTTTGTGTGCTGCAGCTCGAGACCAGAAGGGTTATTATCTTAATGTGAACAATGGTGAAGAGGGATAGCAGTTTAACCTATTTGAGTAGAAAATGGCATGCATCAGGTGTTCATTATTTTCATTTCAGCAATTGACAATGGAGGTTCCACAAATGAATACAATCGCATTTTACATATAACCATGACATACGAATGAATGAATACATAAATATTTAAGTATATAAATAAATTAATAAATTAATATATTGTTTTACTACTTGTACTACTAGTAGTGATTACCTCTACCAAGACTACAAGCTTATCTTAATGTGACACCTTTTGGAAATTTCAGGTTTAAATTCAAAATTATATCAATAATCATACAATAGTGTTATGTAGCCACCATACTGTAGTTCATTTGTCATTTTATCAAATAAAATGACTGGGGACTGGGTACTTGAGTTTTTATGTCATGTTCAGTGACTTGAGTAAGCTCTGTTGCTGGTTAATGGATACAAGATGCAGAGGTACTAGCCCAATTAAATATCACCACTCAAAATGAAGTCTTTTCTCAGGCAAGACTGATTTTAGAGAAAACAAACTGACGACAACTGAAGTGACACCAGTCTAAAAAATATGTTTTCAGAAATGTTGATTGACATAGTATTATCATTTTTTAAACAAAAACACTGCTAATATTCAGAACAATGGGAATCATGGGCAAAATTCAATAAATAAAGATTGTGCAAGTCTTTTAAATTAATTTTATTAAGTTTGCCCCTATATTATTGTTCTTTTAAGAATAAGTGGACTATTTGTAGCTGAAATAACTTTCAAGAGTTTCTACCTAACTGTAATTCTACAAAATTGGATCACATCTGTCATGACCAACTTCTGTTTCTCCAATTTACAAAATCCAGCAACAGGAAGCAAACCACAGTTCACAGGATATCAGCACCCCTGTCATAGATGAGAGGAGGACTTGCATAAACACAACTAGTGATGAACCCGATCAGATGAACCAGCATAAGAGAGAAAAGAACCTCAACGGGCACAAGCCTGGAGTTAAATGGCCAAGAGCTTCTGAGAAAACAGTGTGGGACACAGTAAACACAGATCTCTGTTTTGCGTTGGAAAGGTTAGGTGGAACAGTCGAAAAGAAGTTGGATAAATTTGGGGATACCATCTATGCATATGGAAGTGAGAGGTTTGGAGTTGAAAAAAAAATAAAGAATACACACTATTCCTGTAAAGTCTAGACGGCAGCAGGAGATTGAGCATTTAGTTAGAGAAAGGAGACAGCTGAGGAAGCAATGGAGGAGAGCAGAACAAAGTCAGAAGGAGGCACTCAATCTTACAAAGGGTCATAAAAGATAAGCTTGCAACATTGCACAGAGCTGAGCACCTACGGAAACACTGCAAAAAGAAGGAACGTGTGAGAACAAACTTTTATAAAGACCAATTCAAATTTGCAAAGAAGTTGTTCACCAGGGAGAAAAATGGCACACTAAAAGCAACTAAGTCTGAGCTGGAGAGAAAGAAGTAGAGCAAGATGTGAAAAAGGCAAAGGTATCATCATCTCCTGGGTCTAATGGAGTTCCATACAGAGTGTACAAGAGTACCCCTGGTGTTCTACAAATCCTGTGGAAATTGATGAAAGTAGCATGGGAAAAACAGGCTGTACCAAGAGCATGGCGCCGAGCGGGTGGGGTCTTTATACCCAAAGAAAATGATTCTACGAGTATCGGTCAGTTTCACCCTATTTCCCTGTTAAATGTGGAAGGCAAGATGTTCTCTATTGGAGAACTGCTTCATTGACACTTCAATACAGAAAGCCAGTATTCCAGGTTTCCCAAGATGCTTAAGCACATCAGTGTGATTTGGCAGCAAATTCAAACAGCTAAAAAGGATTTAGCCAATGCATACAGTTCAGTACCACATGAACTTCTTTGGGCAGCATTTGATTTTTTCAGTGCACCGAGGACAATAACAAACTTAGTGAAAGCCTACTTCTTCGGAGATTTGCAATTTTGTTTTTCAACTTCAGCATTCACCACTACATGGCAATGTCTAAAAATTGGAATAATGGCAGGAAGCACCATTTCTCCACTGGCTTTTACCATGGCAATGGAAGTAATTATTAGGGAGTCAAAATGTGTAGTGGGAGGAGAACACTTAGCTTCTGGAATGCGACTGCCACCAATTAGAGCATACATGGATGACATGACAATCATGACTACAACAGCAGCCTGCACTAATCGGTTATTGGGTCATTAACTATTCATTAACATTGAATGGGCATGAATGCAATTTAAGCCCACTAAGTCAAGGAGCATCTCTATAATTAAATGAATAGTAGTGGATAAGAGGTTCTACATTAACAGTGAGGGAATACCAACAGTGTCTGAGAAGCCTGTGAAGAGTCTTTGGAGATGGTAAGCTGGGGACCTAAAGGACACAGTTCGTGTGGGAGAAGGGTTGAAGAGCATAGACAGCAGCACTTTACCGGGCAAACTTAAACTCTGCTGCTTTCAGTTTGGTCGACTGCCAAGACTTCTGTGGTCACCTGTGTATGAGGTTTCCTTGGCAACAGTAGAGAAGCTGGAAGCGTTATCAGTTCATATGTCAGGAAATGTTTAGGCATTCCACACTGCCTCAGCAGAGTGGGACTGTATGGTAGAGGGATACTGAAGCTGCCAGTCTCAGCTCTAACTAATGAGTTTAAGTGTGCCAAGGTTCAATTGTAAATTACATTGGTAGAGTCACACTACAAATGTGTGAGGCAGGCAGCACCTGTGTTGAAAACTGGAAGAAAGTGGGCGGCAAAGGAAGCTATGGAAGATGCAAAGGCTGCCCTTCATATCAGTGATATCATGGGACAAGTACAGCATGGAAGAGGAGGCCTTGGTCTCAGTTCAGCTCCTCCTACATGGCACAAAGCAGCCCCAGCTCAATGGAGGAAGCTGGTAGTCAATGAGGTGCAAAAGCAGGGAGAATGGACGAGATTGGAGAGTGTTGAACAACGCAAGATCGGCTAGTGAGATTTATGGACAATAGAACAGAGCAGAATCAGTTTCGTCATCAGGTCAACCACAGAACCTTAATCCTACAGGTTGGAGAGGATCCATGGTGTCCTTTGTGTTCATCACCAGCTACATTAAGGCACATTTTGACAGGATGTAAGGTGGGTAATAGCCATAGACAGTTTACTTGGCGTCATGACCAGGTGCTGTGATGTTTGGCCTTAGCATTGGAAGACAAGCGTAGCATGACCAACCGTTTGCCACCAATTCCATCAATATATGACACATGAAGAACAATATTCCTCCATCCAGGGGAGCAACCACCAAGAAAAGGTATTAAAACCAAAACTCATCTCTGACAACTGGAAAATGCTAGCAGATGTTGGGCAACGGCTTATTTTCCCACCTGAGATTGCCACCACTAACCTTTCGATCTGATATTGACTTGTGGTCTGGATCAGCACGCCTTGTTCACCTGGTAGAGTTAACAGTGCCATGGGAGGATGCTGTGGATGAGGTGTATGAAAGGAAGAAACTTCGGTACGCTCAGCTAGCTACTGAAGTGGAACAGTGAGGACAGAGAGTCCAGGTTTACCCAGTGGAGGTGGGTTGTCAAGGATTTGTGGCACACTCCACAACCCGGTTTCTCAGAGACATCGGATTCAGTTGTGACGCATAGTGAAGAACTTATCTGAAGCAGCAGAGAGGAGCAGCAACTGGCTCTGGTTGAGATGAAAAGATTCTGGTTGGGGACAGTAGACAGAAAGGAACGTCGATGGAAAGGAAGGTAAGTAAGCAGGGCTTAGCTGAGCGGGGGATAGAGGGGGGTGACGCTGGGACACCAGAATCACTGTTGAGCTCTCTTAAGGTGTCGTGGGCTAGTCAACGAAAGACCGAGATGGAAAGTGCCCACTTGAAGACCCCAGAGAAGTACCCTACTCAGCTCAGTCCAGACTGTAGTCATGATCATGTGCTAGGGAGGCAAAATAGGCTGATCCCTGCAGCCAGCATTACACTTCAACCATCAACACCAGGCAGAAAGATATCTACATCGTCAGATGGGTGGAAACAAAGATGGATCACATTAGTTTACAGTAAAAGAAGCTATGTCTTAGTTGGTGCTTATCTTGGTGAGAGCTGAGTCCAATATCAGCATGAAGTTCTAACACCTACTCTCATGTAATGGAAATCAGCATAATGACCTTGACCTTGACCTCAAAGGTTTGCCCATAATATCACCCAATTTTATCTGTGAGGAAATCAGAAAGCTTTATTTTAGTATACTATACTTCACTTTGCTACAGAAAATGACTAAAGGATTTTTTTGCAAGGGGACAGTGATGGTAATATTTATGTTTATATTTATGTTATTTGTGTTTTTAGGAGTAACTTACTTAGAACATTTCCACCATATTATAATATACCAGTCATTACAAATGTAGTTATGTTTACAATATCCATGAGATCAGTTTTAATCATTAATTTAATAAATAAATTATGATTGGTTGGTCATTATTGTAATTTACATGCTTTTTATGATTTTTTTTTGTGCTGTTTTTCCCCAGGGCGTTTCTTGTCCCCTACCTGTTCTTCATGGTTATTGCTGGAATGCCTCTCTTCTACATGGAGCTGGCATTGGGGCAGTACAACCGCGAAGGAGCTGCTGGTGTCTGGAAGATATGCCCCTTGTTCAAAGGTGGTGCAGCTTGTGTAATGCATAATACCTTGCCAATTTTACCTTTACTTTACATTTCTTGAATTAACACCCTATTCGTGATATTCTTACTTTTAACCAGATCAGACTTTCTAGTAGTCTAATTTGTTATAGTCATCAACAATTCCAGGAATTTTTTTTTAAAGGAAAAGGATGCAAATTAACAGACCCTTAAAAAAACCTTAATGGAATGTTTTGTTAAAGGCTTTTTTCAAAAGCCCATTTTGATTAATTCATTCAAGTTTGCCATTAAGAAATCTTTTTTTCCAGTTACTTTAGTGAGGCTTTATTAGTTTATTCTCATTTTTTAAAACTACTGTTAAACCTAAGCCAATGTTTTTAAACACTCTTCCAAACCTTTCTTAAAGTTGTACTTAAACACATGCATTTAATGATGCTTTTATTTTTGGTATTCATTATTCTTAAATGTACCTGGATTTGGTTAGAAGCAGGCTGCACTAAATTCTGAAGTTCATTCGATCGGGGTCATATTTTAAAATATATATATTTTTGAATAAATAATGAAAACACTTCAACTTGCTCAAGCTCCCATACCTTCCCTGACATTGCTTTCAGTGCCAATTTCAACAGCTTTCTTTCATACTCTCACTTCCTCCATACTGACTGTGTTTGCTGCAGTTGTGGAATGCTACTGCAGACTTTTCCTAACTTTTTGTTTGGTTTGTATTAGTGTAACAACAGTACTGTGAGCTTTCTGTTTATATATTCTTCATCTTTTGGCCTTATGACCAACCCACATGGAGAACAAAACTGGAAGTCTTTAACTTGAAATTACTTTGACTTACTGTCATAATTTAAAGTGCACAGTATGAACGAGGGTCATGTTTCAGTTCAGTTTTAGACTGCTTTTAAGGTTGGCTTTGAGATCCTTATGGTGTCAAAAGAAAAACAGAAAAGGCAGCCAATGTCTGTAAAGACAAAGCTTGTAGAGAAAATATCAACAGTGAGAAAACAGATGTTGCAGCTGCAGCCAAGACCCACATTCAGTGGAGCACAAGAGCAGAGTTCTCACCGAATCGATCTGAAACCCAGTGATCTTGAAGTCAGCACCACTAACACATCTGAAAATGGTGTTTTTCCAGGCTAAATTACTTCTTTGATGTGTCTGAGAATCAAGAGAAAGGAATATCTTCAAGAAAATTCACAGTTTTGCACCTCTGACAAAGGGATATCAGTGTTGGTATATTGGGAAGGTGGTTTGTTGATCATTGATCAATGATGTAAAATGTGAAAGGCAGAGATGAAAACAAAATAAAAAAGCATTCTGTGTAAAAACTAAATTTGATCAATTACTGCTTTAGCCTATATCCGTATGTTGTCAAACTGTGTAAGTGATATCAGTTAAACATGTGAACTTTAGTTGAGCTGGCTAGGGAAATAAGAAAAGGATCATATGTTATGCCTCACACTAAAGCAAATATTTAAAAGGACATATCTTTAAGATAACATTGTCTTGAAAGGACCAGGAAAATACCCCCAGGCCCATTATCCGGATATGTGTTGTTATTCTTAACTATTTCATTTTCCATCTTTCTTCTGGCAACAAAATTCATGTATCCATTTCAAACCTACATTTGATGAAACCCTACTGTTCAACATTTAAATATGTGGAATGAGCTATCTGTAAATTTGGTTCAATAGTAGCAAACTAGCAAACTGTTTACTATAATGTGTAAGCCTCTTATATAGAAAATTGATAGACCTTCAAAACATTGGTCATTCTTAAGATAAGTAAGATAAGTATACTGGATGTTTGTTTTTTTTTAACTGCAGAGAATGCAATTGAAAATTGGTATAGCTATAATTAAACTGTAAAAACACAGTAATTACAAATATTTCTGTGTAATTGCAAGTCAGCAAAATGCTTAATTATAGAATGACACATTGTAGTTATAGATGTTTAATGTATTGTTGCCAAAATGGGGTTTAAGCATACATGTTTATATAAGATATATGTATCTATGTATCCTGAAGTCTGTATTTATTCCTATCTTTATGAGTCAGAGCAGCATATCTAATTTGGTAGATTAATACAAGGATTTAATGTGTGCCTTATTGTAAATTGAGTCATTATTTTAAGAATGATGTTTACATTTAATGTTATGTTTATAGTAAGACTTCTCCCAGCAGCCACTAAGCTTTCTTTAAATTTACTTCCAGGAAAAACGACCCCTGAGAAATAGTCTCAATGTAAATTAGTGTATTTGTTATTCAAAAAGAATGGTGAAAATCTTCTGCTGAAGCAGTCATTTTTTTCTCAAGTCATTGAAGACCCTTGTTACAAGGGCAACCAAACCAATGATTGTTTGTTAGGATGTGATATTTTTGGCTATCATTAGATCGCCAATTGGGTAATTTGGTTTGTCTTTCATTCAGGTGTTGGGTTTACTGTGATCTTGATCTCCTTGTATGTGGGCTTCTACTACAATGTGATCATAGCCTGGGCCCTCTACTATTTGTTCTCTTCCTTCACTGGGAACCTCCCATGGGTGAACTGCAACAACACCTGGAACAGTTTGAACTGCTCGGACATCTGGACTTTCAACAGGTCGTCCCACAACGTGACACACAGGTCAACCCCAGCAGCAGAATACTTTGAGTAAGTCAATAAATCACAGTGTAACACCTTAAACTGGAGGGATACTGCATATGTATATACAGTAAGTGTTTTTCATGTGGCTTTAATTGGTGTAGGGGCTCAGGAGCATTCTCCAAGAAGACCTATTCACAGACCCTTAGCATAGTTATTACAAGACCACAAAAATCATTTGTATCCAACTATTACTAGCTGTTGGGTTAAAGAAATGGCCCAACCATCCTAGAAATGTTTACACTTGGAAGAGTGTACTATTTCTTACAGACTTCAAAAAATAAATAAATCATTAAAATAAAATACAATAATAATAATAATAATAATAATAATAATAATAATAATAATAATAATAATAATAATAATAATAATTAAAGAGGTACATTTTTAAAGGTAAAAGTTGATTCACTTAATTCTTATACTACAAAACCTTTCTCCGATAACCTTTCTATATTTCTATTCTATCATCTCTTTCTCATGTCTCTTTCACCATTAACTTTTTAGATCCTAATGTTCCTGTTATGGAAAGTTTTTTGAACTTGTGCAAATGACTAAATGCAAACTCTTCATATGATTTGTATAAATCATACATAAATTAAAATAAAAAGTGGCACATTTAGGATTGTTACAAACCATAATAAGTTGGCACCCTTACCTAAGTGGAAAACAAAATTGGGAAATTGTCTCTCTTATGTATCACCAGGGGTCCTATTTTAAAGTGGTTTCTTGCTATCTGTTATTCCTCTTTAAAAAATATCCCTTTGCACTTGTATTGTTTTAAAATAGGACCCAGGTGCTGTAGTCATTTATAATAGTGAGTAATGTTAGCAACCGTATATCTTCCTAGGAGAGGCATGCTGCACCTTCATGAGAGTGAAGGGATCAATGACTTGGGCTTGCCCAGGTGGCAGCTGACATCCTGTTTGACTGTGGTGATTGTGGTCCTCTACTTCAGCCTGTGGAAAGGAGTGAGGACTTCGGGGAAGGTCAGTGTTTCATACATTTGCAAGTCATAAGATTACTTCGTCATTACTTTCTGAAAAGTTTTTTCTGCCTTCTTTGGAGTCCATAAAAACCCCAACAAGGCCATTACCACCATCAGATGGTTTACCACCATTGTGGAAAGGTGCACAAGACCATTGGAGCTCTAATGAATCTTTTTTTTTTTTTTGGAAATGCTAGATTGGCCATACTATTGATCTGAACAGGCATCAGGTGGTATCTTTTTGGTTATCAAAGCTAAATAAAATTAAACTGATTGGCTAATATCAGTATACTTCCTCTAAGAATCTAGCCTAACTGGAAATGAAATAGACTGATATGACGACTGTATTGTAGGTTGTCTGGATCACTGCTACCATGCCATATGTGGTCCTGATCGGGCTGCTACTTCGTGGAGTTACCCTGCCCGGAGCCATTGATGGCATAAAGGCTTACTTGAGTGTCGATTTCCACCGGCTTTGGGAGACTTCGGTGAGTCCTCACTGTTTTCACAATCCCCCGTTTCAAAAGCCACTTCATAATTACATGCATCACAAAAAGCTAAATTCCACTTAAAACATTTAATCAGGCTACTTCTAAGGAGAGGCACAGTCCTCCATGGCTTTCAAATTGGAGAAGGCTGAGACTGAGCCCCCTTAACCATCTGGGGCACCTCTTGTGAGTGAATAAAATGTATATTGACAAAAAAGCCTTTGTTCCTGTGGTACAGTGATTTTTGCTCCTTTATTGGTCTGTTTATCTTGTTCGTAGGCAGATGGGTTTCAAAGAAAATAAAAAACAACTGCATTTTGTTAGTTAATAGCTGCAGAAAAAAAAAGAAGGAAATCATATTAACATTTTTTTTTTCAGTTTACAATGTGTAGTCGTCAGTGCTCAAATAAACCTGTTACAACCAGTGAATGAGCCTAGTTTTTGTCAAATTAAAATGACACCTACAGGAAAGTTTTTAAAATTGTATCAATACCTTGTGACATTTACTATATTGCGGTTTTCATTACACTTTTAAATAATGGTCGGAAAGTCATATTTATTTTATCAAATTGAAATGACTGTTACATTTTTCAGTCTGTGAATCTGGCTTTTGTAAGTCTATATAATATTCTACTGGCAATGCAAATAAACCTGGGAATATTATTTCAAAGCATTTTGACTAGTCCTTTATCCCAACATTGATCTGTTAGAAACTGGGTATGATGGAATATACATAACTAACAAACTAACTTAGTTTAGTCTTTCATTATAACAAGAATAAAAAGAGAATAAGATGTCTACATGATTAAAAGTATTTGCATAACACAGCTGTTCTGTGCTCTGAAAGTTAGATCATTTGTTTCTGAGCTGAATGATGTCTTTGAGGTTTAATTACTCCCTCCCCCCGTCCCAACCCCCTAAATTCTAATGTCTCTAGGTAGGAGTCTATAATAACAGCTATTGACATTCTACTAATCATCAAGTAGTTATGATTATGGATGCAGTTGAAACAGTCCAAAAAGGAAAGTATATATTTTTAATGTTTGAAGTCCAGCATGGTACAATACTGGTAAAATTCATTTTTGAAACATTTTTGTTTAATTAGAAGTATAGGGGTAATTTCAATACAAACTCCTGATGGTCATCCACCAGTATAAAACATTAAAAAAACATAGCCCTATTTTGAAGTGCAAAAGCAAAGCCACAGTTTCTAACAGGAATAAAACCATTCTAACAATATAAAACTAGCAAGGAACTTATTGTTAACCTAATATAATTATTTTGCAAGTATTAACTTCAGCACCACTTAACTGTTTACATAATAATAATAATTACAAATAATTTTAGCAAATTGATTGATAGTAGTGTGTGTATATATATATATATATATATATATATATATATATATATATATATATATATATATATATATATATTCTTTGAAGTCTGCAGTTATACGACAGAATGATATCTCTGAAATGTACCTAATAAATATTTTTGATTTAAAAAAAACTAAAACATTTTTAATATATCCATATATACAAAAAATGATACATATATCAAAAAGATATATTCTATTACACACAATAACAATAATGTTGAATAGTAATTTTATATAATAATAATTTTGAATAGTAATTTGAGTTATTCTGTAATACCTTGTATGGAATATTACATATTTTATTAAATATAACAAATTATATTTTATTATATTTCAAATACCTTTCTGCGATATATTAAATAAATATGAGCTATATCCTGCAATATAAATAATATATTTAGGCCCTAGTTTACGCAGACATTAGTATATACTCAGATTTAAAAAAAAAAAAATGTTAATACAAAAATTACAAATACAGTTTGTTTTCCATGTGATGCCTACAAAGTTTGGAAATTTTGCTAAAACCGTGTTGCTGTATGCTACTGTCTCAAATTAAAAGTGGCTTGTTAGTTTAACATGTTTGTTCATATTGTTCCAAAGCTGCTACAATTGTGTTTTAAGCAAAACTCTTGACAATGTTAAAGAAAATAGATAAAGCAGCAGCCAATATAGAATGAAAGCACATAATGTCCTGATAAAATTGAGATATCCAGATGCTATATTTCTATTAGGATAATTATGCTTTATAAAACAGGGTCATGTTTTTATTATCATTAAAGTATTAAAAAAAAAAAACATGACCAAGCCCAGAAATATTCTGGCAAAATGGAGGCCACTAGTTCATTTGCTACTATTATTAGGCTTTATAAAACACAGGCATGTTTTATTATCAAAATCCTTGTTCCCCAGCTAATGAAGTTGTACAAATTCTGCATTTACAATAAGTAAGGAGAAATTCACATGCAATTTCCCCGAGTACCCACGACCAAATTCAGGAATTAGATGAGACACTTGCATACAGGAGCAATTTACAAAATGACCCTGTATTCAGAAGTGTCTTTCATCTTTCTGCTGAATGAGTTTCCTGCAATTATCTCTAATAGCAGATTTTTTTTCTCTTCTTTTGTGTCGATCTCTGTCCGTTTGTTTTGCAGGTTTGGATAGACGCTGCCACTCAGATCTGCTTCTCGCTAGGAGTTGGATTTGGTGTGCTAATAGCGTTCTCAAGCTATAACAAATTCAGCAACAACTGCTATAGGTAAGACATGAACCATATCAGATTTTTAACTGCGTGGCCATCAGAAGAACTGTAAAATTATAATATCAATTATAATATCTTTGAAGCCCTCCTGACAGTGCTTTTGACACCAGATTTAAATATGAAGAATACACCTGTAAACATCAAGCTTGCACTCATAAATCATATGGTCACACAGGTGGAAAATACACAAGCTTTATTATAGTTCACACTGTGGGGCTTTATTTTTCATCAATTTGTCAGGGGAAAAGCCCATTAATAATTCCCACCCTTCCTTTTAAAATGTTTCTCCATTACTTTAAATTTTAAAATATAGTCTGAACTGAGGTACAACTCGTAGGGACTGAAGGGAGAAGCCATATTGTTTGTCTTAACTTCTCTACAGAATGCTAAAGCATGTCTATAAAAAAAGGGTTATTGGTTGTTATTTGTTGCTTGATTTAGCATGATGTCTGAAAAAACACATTTGGTAAAACAGTTTTAAGAAGCATGTCCTTGCTGTCTTTTTAATTAAAAGGTGATTTACAAGTTAATCAGTAGAATATGTTGGTAGAGCGTGTTGCATACTCAAAGTGCTCACAAAGGTTTTGCAGCATACAAAAAGATATAGTCAACAGTGCATATAACTTTACATCGAAGAACTTTACCCACATTGCAAAATAAGAAACTGACAATGGCAACAAAAAAAAACACAGCAAGGAAACACTACAGTAAAGCCCGCTATTCAGGACCTGAAATATTCAGTGTGTAAATAGGAGGCTCAATCCAGAAAATAGCAGTTGCTAATCCGATGTTGTATTGTTGTTGTTGGTTTTTTTCAGAGATGCGATCATTACCAGCTCAGTTAACTCCTTAACAAGCTTTTTCTCTGGATTTGTCGTCTTCTCATTCCTGGGCTACATGGCACAAAAGCACAATGTGGCTCTTGAGGATGTAGCCACTGATGGTAAGTTTTCCAACAGTTAGCAATGTCAAATCAGGCCCCATTCTTGAGAAAAGGGCTTCTTTGCATCAGAGCGCTAAATTAATAAAGTCTTCAGAAAGAGACAGCGATATGCTTTTGAAAGTTGACCCTGCACTTCATTGTAAGCTTAAAGGCAACCCCAATATGGTCCTTTTAAGCTGTGCTTAGTCCTTTACACAAATAAGACTAATTGGAAATGTTTTTTTTTTTTAACAAGCACATAATCTTAGCAGATCTTCCGTCTGTGTAAATTGGAATTACAAGTCTTTCTTATTTGCAAAAGCAATTTGAGACATGAGTCTCCTACTGTAGGTTCTTATTGGTAATTGGGTCAACAAGGCATGTCATCATGTGATTTAAATCCAACTTGTGTGCACTGAACAATGTTAATCCACTCAGTGATGCAGTATTTAAAACTGATTTGTAAGAATACAGTGAAAGTTATCATAGCCTCCAAAACATGTTGCAATTAAGAGGATCCATGATGTTCCATTGAAGAACCTGAGTCCACTCATAACAAATCTTCTAAAAGGTGCGTGATTTCACTCCTTTTTGGGCACTCATGAAAAATAATGAAATAAAAACTGAAAAGTTACAGCCCTATATATAATCAATTAATCTATATTTTGTGGGAATGTATGACTACTTTGTGTATATATACAGTATATATATAAATATAAAAGTATCTGAAAATGTGTATTTTGTTGTAGGACCTGGACTTGTGTTTATCATATATCCTGAAGCTATTGCTACATTGCCATGGTCCTCTGTCTGGTCAGTGATCTTCTTCATAATGTTGCTGACCCTAGGTATTGACAGCGCTGTAAGTAGATTTTAAACTAGCTTTATTTTTATTTATATTTTAATATACGTATATATGTTTAGCTAAAGGAAATTTAATTGAAGCCCACCACATGGCGGGTTTAACTTCAGCATTTACCTTCACACACTTGACAAGGACATAGCCTTTACATGAAAGGCGTTATATTGACTGAATTGGTATTCTAAAAATACCTTTTAAAGTGAAGAAAATGTATTACAAATTAAAAAGTCAACTGCACAATAATAATTGGCTAGAAATTGATTTTAAAGCTTCTTGCTGTCATTGTAACACTGCCTTTTAGTGAGTTTGAATGGTCCAAGGACGATAAAGATTCATGCCTGCAGTGGATATACAGTTCATGTGTATGAGTGAGTGTGTGGTTCAGTTCAGTTTTGATGTGCCTTTCATTGATTGTATAGCGTATATGGGTCCAACACCCTCTTTAACCTTAAATAGCTCCATAGTTACAAAACAAAGTCATTTTTTCTCATTTGTTTCCAGATGGGTGGGATGGAGTCAGTTATCACTGGTCTGATTGATGAGTTCAAGTTCCTGCGCAAACACAGGGAGCTCTTCACCCTCTTCATAGTTGTGTCGACATTCTTGATATCTCTCTTCTGCGTCACAAATGTAAGTTACTTGTTGGCAATTATAAAACAATTCAAATAGAAAGGGGCCGCTACATCCAGATAGTTATTTTGTTTCACATGGAGATGCAGGGACAAAAAAACAATTAATTGATAAACAACGACCCACACTCTCCACTAAAAAAAACAATCCGAACAATTCCTTTATTATTTCATTTTTGATTTAAAAAAATATTTTATATCCACCCCGATTATAAAACATGCATAAGACAACAGTTGTCTGGCACATATAAAGTCCAGTTGCTGTACTGATGTGAGAGCTGATTTCTGTGTACAAGAATTTGGTTAGGGATAAATCTGTTCAAGTTCACTCTTTTTCCACAACGGTTAGATGCTTAAAATATCTCCAGGCAACGTCCACCCTTCCAACATGGGGAGAAAGAAATGTGTAGGAAAAATATATGAATAGGATATGAAGTATATAACTGATATGACGAACCCATGACTGACTTGTCAAAGTGTTGGAATGTTTTGCCCAGAACAAAAACAGGCAAGCTCATTTTTTAATTAACAAGCAGTCTCAACAATTGCAGTTGTATATTTACTATTTTAAAACCAAACAAAAGCCATTTTCATTCACTTGCACTTTAAAATTGTGGCCCAGTCAAAAGTGGCTAATTGGGGGCTCCCGAGTAGTGCATCCAGTAAAGGTGCGCCACGTAGAGCGCAGGATGCACCCTATAGCCTGGAGGTGGCCGGTTCGAGTCCAGGCTATTCCACTGGTGACCGTGGACGAGAGCTCATAAGGCGTGGCGCACAATTGGCCGAGCGTCTGCCGGGTGGGGAGGGCTTAGGTCCGCCAGGGTGTCCTTGGCTCACCATGCACCAGTGACTCCTGAAGACTGGATGGGCGCCTGCGGGCCTGCCTGTAAGCTGCCCAGAGCTGCATTGTCCTCCGACGCTGTAGCACTGAGGTGGCTGCATGACGGGCCTGCAGAGTGAAAAAAAGTGGTCGGCTGACGGCACACGTTTCGGAGCACAGCGTGAGTTCGTCTTCGCTGCTCCCGAGTCAGCACGGGCGTGATAGTGGTTAGCTGAGCCTAAAATAATACAATTGGCTGTGTCAAATTGGGAGAAAAAACTGGGTAAAAATCAAATGACGACCACTAAATTAAAAAAGGTGGCTAATTGCTGATCCTTTTGCCAAACAAGGGATTTTTTTTTCAGTTTGTATCTTTAAAAGAGGCTCTTCATAGGAAACTAATGGTAACCTCTTCAAAACAAAGAGAGCACACCACTCATGTTGATGTCGACCACTATAAGGGAAGTACACTTCACCCACTTGTGCTTACCTCTGCAAAGCAAAGGTTATTGCTAATCACTTCATGACAGGCGGAATTCACCAGTGACCCCCTTTAGAAGAAGCAGGGTTTTGTAACTGTGCCATTAGGTGAGGTTAATTTCAATGGTGACCTCTAATAAATCTCAGAGTTCACAGGTAACCTTTTAAAGATACATAGATACATAGAGATCAAGGTCTGGCGGCATCATTTTTTTTTTATATATAGTAATGGCAGTTGTGCTGTTTTGAGTTTCATAAAGTTTTCTTTGACTCTCATCAGAGTTTACACGTTTTGATGTACTGAATCTTGTGAGAGCTTAATACAGTATATTTAAGTAATTCGATGAACTAATTATTATTATTTATTTCTAAGCAGATGCCCATATCCAGGGTGACACTTACAATTGTTACAATATATCACATTATTTCACATTGTACAGATACCACATTATTTTTTTTACATACAATTACACTGTATATACCACTTATACAGTTGGGTTTTTACTGGAGCAATCTTGGTAAAGTACCTTGCTCAAGGGTACAGCAGCAGTGTCCTCCACTTGGGATTAAACCCATGACCCTCCGGTCAAGAGTCCAGCGCCCTAACCACTACTCCACACTGAATTATCCAATTCATAATTGTCAACATTGATTATTATCTATCATGCTTTCAAATAAAGGAGAATCATTATTTATAATTATGTAGTTGTCCTGAAAAAACATAAAACAACATCATGGATTATAATTTAAATGGTGCTGTACATGTTAGGCGATCATTTAACAACCAGTATTAATCATAATAAAATATGGTATTTTAGATGGGGTTTATTGAGTTTTGGTCATTGAATGCGCTGGATTGGGCAGCAGTGTGGAGTAGTGGTTTGGGCTCTGGACTCTTGACTGGAGGGTCGTGGGTTCAATCCCAGGTGGGGGACACGGCTGCTGTACCCTTCAGCAAGGTACTTTACCTAGATTGCTCCAGTAAAAATCCAACTGTATAAATGGGTAATTGTATGTAAAAATAATGTGATATCTTGTAACAATTGTAAGTCGCTCTGGATAAGGGCGTCTGCTAAGAAATAAATAATAATAATAATAGCCGTTCCGGTACTATTTTCTATAGGCAGCAGTGGTGTAGAGCTAGAACTCGCATAGTGGGCAAGCTAAGTCACATGACTCAAATCTCCCGCACAACTATCTGATTCAGTCAGTAGTCCTCTTGATGCAATGAAGAGTATTAGGAACAACTTCTATTGCAAACTACTTCTTAAGACTGTGGACACATAGACACATCAAGTAAAGCATGGAGAAAGACAATTACCTTTAGTAGGAAAACGTTGATGACCAAGGACAGAGACAGCCCCATATACCCCCATAATCTGATTTTCTCAATAACTTAATACCAAGATTCATGACAATTGGGTAAATGCAGAAATGTGAGGTGTTACGACCACCTCCCCTATATCCTCTTTGCAGGGGATTTCATCCCCAGCAGGTAGTGTACTTTTGTCTTTAAATGTGAGCAAAAGTATTTGTTTTTAGATCTGCCACTGTTTCGATTAATTAAATAGATCTTCCTGTTATTGTTGTTGGCTCCACTAATTTTGAACCAAAATCATTTTAAATCCCATATTCTGATTGTCGCCCCCCTCTCCTGATTTGATCAATGTTCAATTTATGGCCTGGAAGCTTTGAAAAATGTGCTTCTGGTAGAGTCTGTTTTTATTTAAACTTATTTAAGAATGTCATGTGCCAATGCAAATGTTGAAAATGACTTAGTTCAAAACGCACTTCTCTGTCTTAGACCATGTACTACAACCTGAATTCAGTTGAGACTTTTCTTCCAGGGACAGCTACTCTGTTGCTATAATAGCAGAGGACTCAGCGACCCTGCTGTGTGTTCAACTCAATGTCAAATCTAATTTTCTTTTCCAGGGTGGTATTTATGTTTTTACTCTGCTAGACCATTTCGCTGCAGGAACATCAATTCTTTTTGGAGTGCTTATTGAGGCTATTGGCATCGCCTGGTTCTATGGTAAGGCGGTGTTCACTTTTCATGTGCTGAAATGCTGATCCTATATTAGTAGCACAATATTATATTGACAGCAGATAAGTAGGTTCAGTGCTTCACTGCAATGTAATTAGAGAGGCACTTTTTATTCAAACTGAACTGTTGGTCATAATTTCGCCAGTCTTAGCTCATTTTAACATTTTACATTTTTCATTATGTGTGTTTAACCACATTTTTGTTCATGGTTTTTTAATAATTACTTGTCGATTATTAAGTAATTCAGTAATTAAATTATTCAGTAATTGCAATGTCTCATTGAACTCCCCTGAGCAGAGAATAAATCTCAGCTAATGCATTCATCAGAATAGTTCAATTAAGATGCATTTTTAATAAAACACAATTCAGTTATCTACAGCTCCTTCTGTGGTGTTATTCTTGGATATTACGTTCTGTTGTTAGTCACACTTTGCTGCATCTGGAGAAGAGCAATATCCTGTACAATACATATAGCATCACTTCAGGGCTTTGCTGGCCTTTTTGAGACCTCAGTTATAAAAGACAAAACTTGAAGCACTTTACCCTACTCAGTGACTATCATCTGCTTCCCCTGGCTTATAGTCTGTCTAATTTAACCTTCTGCTTTTGAAAAGTTCCTTTGGGGGACTGGGAGACCAGGGTGAGACATCTAAGAGGAAGCAACAAGTCAGTAAACCCAGAAACTTGTGTTGAACTCCAACTTTATATACAGCACACAACATACCTCCATTAGGACAGCTGTTTCACAGTCATAGACAATCCTATTACTAACACTTCTAGCATGTTACTGTGTAATTATGCTCTCTAACCCATGGTTTTACCATGTCTGTATTCTATACCATGATTTCACTATATTTTATTACTTAGCTTTACATGGATAAACCAAAATAGAGCACTGAAAGAGCATAACCTAAGTTGCTTAAAGCTTTCTTTGGCATCAAGGACAGATGATTTTACTGCACCCACATGGTGTATACTTCTGAATATGGATTTGTCAGATGAACCAACCTCCATGTTTTCAACAATGTGTATATTATTGCTGCCTGCCAAATGGTTCTTTTAATTACACTCTTTTTTATTGATTGTGGAAATGGAAACTGCTTTAAGAATTACGAGCAACACTATACATACCCTGGAAAATGTGTTGAATGACCTTGACTTGAAGGTTTGTCTTAATAATGGCAAAAAGGCTGAATGAAGGTCCAACAACATTAAAGTATTGCAGCTTAGACAACTTTCAAGTCATTCTGAAATTATGCTTTCTCATTTGAATTAAAAAATATCCCTGTATGTGGATTCAACTTTTATGTTTTGTAATGCTTAATTTTGCATCTGTTTTATTTTAGGAGTTGGGCGGTTTAGTGATGACATAGAGGAAATGATAGGCCATAGGCCTGGCCTGTACTGGAGATTGTGCTGGAAGTATGTGAGTCCTCTCTTCCTCTTGGTAAGTTGATACCCTCTTTCCTGTATGAGATGGATTTACCAAGACAATATTGGCATTAATCCTGACTATAATGTATCTGATAGCTCCTAAGCACTAAGAAATCCAAATTCATATTTTTTGGCCATTGCCATGAATTGAAAGACAGACAAAAACTGTGTTGAGAAAATATAAAAAACATTGTACCGTGTGTATTAAATATGAGTTGAACATGCTGTAATCTTGCTGTCACCTGTTAATTTTTATCTTGCAGTGCATGGTGGTCATCAGCTTTGGAACATTTAAACCTCCCTATTATGGAACCTATGTGTTTCCAGTCTGGGCCAACATAATAGGCTGGTGTGTTGCCATATCCTCAATGGCAATGGTACCCATATACGCCATCTACAAATTATGTGTCCTGCCAGGAACTTTTCGAAATGTGAGTAAACTGTGAACCTTCTGTACAGTAGCTCTTTATTTTTGAATAACAAAGTTATATAAATGTAAGAGTCATCATTGGTTTCCCTGGTGTGTCACCAGTTTAAGTAACATACTTAGGGTTTGAGTTCAGGTTAGGGTTGAGGAGCGCCAACCAATTCCTCATCCACTCATTTCAATTCTTAACATTATTTCTAGTCCCATTTTTATTATGCTGAGAATCTTTTTGTTCTCCACTTGTTTTATATCAATTCAGGATATGCAATTCGTTCTATTCGATACTAGACAATTTGAGTTTGTTTCAACAAAACACATCGTTAGGTATCAGGAAGCTGCATTAACGTTTAACCTATAATGTTGTCTATGAAGTATACAATACAAGCAATAAACCAAAAGATATTCAATAGAAGGAGTAAAAGGAACCATGATAATAACGCTAGTACGAATACCAGGAAGCATTGGTTAGCAATCCTTCAACCTACATTCTCAGCATAAAAGAGCTTTTTGTTAGTTAGACCTGGGATTTGGAATCCTTTACCCCTGGAAACTCTGTATCAGCTATTTTAGTTTTCAGTTTTAAAACAGATTTGTGTGTGTGTTTAATAAAATCAACCTCTACTTTTTGTCTCATTCAAGAAACTAGCCTATGCAATCACACCCGAGAGAGAGCATCACCTAGTGGAAAATGGGGAAGTTCGTCATTTTAAGGCAAGCTTTTATTATGTTTTCGATTGTGTATCAACCAACATGTAAAACCAGAAGTGTACTTTTACGTTTTTTTGATGGTAGTCTCTGTAATGGGTCTTAATGCCTGTCTTTGCAGCTTCGCCACTGGCTGATGATGTAAGATGTCTGAAGCTCAAAAGTCCCACTTTTAAAATACGGGAACCAGAATCCAAGGAGCTCCTCCACACATTGGAGAGTTTGAGTGTTGGTGTGCCAATGGAACAGTAAAAATCGTTCATATGTTATCTGTAATTGGAAATGTGCCTGTCAAGTAGATAATTTACATGGCATTAATCTCTATGCTGTTGATTTATGCCAATATCAATCTAATTCTAAAGCTATAAGACGGTTGGGTATTCTGGCAAACCAGTATTGTTTTGTGACCTGAGCGTTACTAGAGGTCTCAGATTTTTTATGGATTAATGTTGCTGGTACTTAAGGGTAGTGTTACGTGGAAAAAAAATACAATTGAGAAAATGGGTTGCCAAACATGAAGATGTATCTGTTTTTGGTATATATATATATATATATATATATATATATATATATATATATATATATATATATATATATATATACACACACACAATGGTTTCGATATATACAGTGCTGTTTGATATATATACAATGAGGTTCGATACAGGACCCTATACATTGATGTTTGATATATATATATACAGTATATATTGATGACAGTCACATTTTTAGTAAGCTTAGTAGGGCCCTGATGTTTACTTTTGCAATTCTTTTTTTTTTATTAAAATAGTATTACAAATCTAAGTTTTTTGATTTGACAAATAAATAAAATAATTTAAATTAATATTATTATTTTTTAGTTAGACACTCCATTGGAGTACTGAGGTCCTTTCAAATATACAGCATGAAGAAATGTTATTAACAGCAAGAGGCGTCTCGGTTTTGGATACACGAAGTTAGAACCTAGCGATCGACAATCGGGAATCAGAAACCAGAAGAGGGGACCAGGGATTTTAAAAAATCTGATAAAACAGATTTTCAGTATCAGGGAATGATGATTTTATTGTATTTGTCTGGATTATGAATTTACAGGAAATAAAATAAGAATTCTTTACCAATATTTCTGTTTCTTTTTTTGTTTCCTTTTTCCCCCTTCGAGAGGTCAGCTGACTGCAGAGTGTGTTCAACTGTACCTTAAGGAGTGTAATAGCAGTGTGGGTCAAATCGTTAATATTGTGAAGGCGGCACTGTTTACACTGTTATAACAATTTTACCTGAACACACATGCCAGCAGCATGGTTAAAATGCTACTGTGTGTGCTTCATTCATGACAAATTAACTGTTTTTATTTCTGTGTCTCCAAGTGCAGGTCATTATATTGTGACACAGCCTCTGTATCACCATATACAGGTGTCAGAACGCATTTCGCTCACCCTGAGCAGCTCAGAGCGCTGCAGAGCAGATTTCATCAGTGATCAGATGAAGAATTCTTGCTCTGAGCCGCTCAGTTACTTCACGCATCCATTATAGAAGCTGTACTTGTTGACACAGATGCGGTATCACAATATAAACACCTGTTCTTGTTGACAGAGAAGCTGTGATATTAATCACAAAGTTAAACAGTTAGTTTCACATATCACATAGCATTGTAACCATGGTGCTAGCAGATGTGTTCAGGCAAAATTGTTGCACCAGTGTGAACAGTGCCGCCTTCACAGTATTAACAGTATTTGACCTGCACTGCCATTACACGGATTGCTGTACAGTTGAATGCCCACTGTTGTCAACTGATCTCTCCAAGAAAAAAAAGAAAAAGAAAACAAATCGGTAAAGAATGCTTATTTTATTTCATGTACATTTATAATCAGGACAAATACAGTAACAATCTAATTCCCTGATACTGAAAATCTATTTTACCTGGTTTTTAAACCTCCCCGATCCCCGCTTCTGGTTTCTGATTCCTGGTTTATGAACGCATGGTTCTAACTTCCACGTGTACACAAAACTATGAGACGCCACTCGCCAATAACAATATTTCTTGATGGCATATATTTGAAAGAACCTCGGTACTCCAATGGATTACCTTATTAAAAATGATAATATTTATTATAATAATTTTATTTATTTGTCAAACTTAGATTTGTAGTACTGGTTTGACTAATTTTTTTCACATTAGACTCCTTCCTACGTCATCACGTTCAGAGTGCGCAGTGCCGCTTAATGTCAACACCCACATGTCGAAATGATGAAGAATTTAAACAAACATGTTAAAAAGAGCACGAAAATGAAAATACAATTAGAAAAACAAAACGTATTTACATAAACCTCGCAGTCGTATTTGCGTTCAGTGTGAGAAACGAGAGAATTTCACCAGATATCTGAAAAAGACCTGGACAAACACCTTTTGAATTTCATCTTGTCAATATAAAAAAACAGCTTAGAACGAAGGTAAAGGCAACCAGGTTTAAGAAGCATAGAATATATAAAATAATAATATGGGTCAGAATATATTACCACACAAAAATATGTGTCTTCTTGGTTTTGAGCTAGTAATGAACTTGTGGCTGTGACACTCGTGCATTAGGGCGCAAAACCAAATCGAGACATATTATTGTGTGGTAATATATCCTGACCTATATATATATATATATATATATATATATATATAGTCAGTGGTTGGAAATTTTGGCTTGTGATTGGTTAAAACCTCATCATAGGAGGAAATATAGATTGAACTATTGCCCTAACATCCTTACACCACTGGGCAATAGTCTCCCTCTGTCATGTGATTGGTTCACATTACTGTCAGTCCTGCCTGTTTTCATAGGAATGCCCTTCTCCCCTGCCCTCCTCACAACAAGAGAAAATGGCTAAATGTGAGAAAAACTGCTGTTTGTGTGTGTGTGTAATAAAAGACAACAACTCCATTGACCTAGGATAACTGAAGACTTACATGGTTAAAATAAAACCATGTTTGGTGGATCTTGAGTTTCTAGAACAGATACTGATTTATCCATGTGTACATTTTCAATATATCCACATGTTTATTTTTGCACGCAAACTGGTAGCCTACCTGTGTTGATGATGTAGATGTTATGAATGTATTATCAAACAGATATATAAATATCCACCAAATATCTGTTTTCATTTAAAATTAAACCACAATGCTAACATACAAGACAATAACCGTAAGTAATGCATTTTTTACATTATTTTTTAAAATACATGTTAAGTGTGTTTATGGAATCGTTCTTTATAGCATCGAATATATGGAATACTATAGTAAAATAAAATGTTTTGGCGAGCACTAGAGTTGCAGACAAAAGTATTGGTACCTCATATTATACCTTAATTCAAGGTAACAGATTAAGGACAAGCATTTAGTAAACTTTCACCACTTTTTAATACAACAAAAAGCAAAATATACAATTTCTAGTAATAATCTTGATAAAAACAAACTACATTGTTTAATTGTTTATAGTATTTGTTCATGAAAAAAGTATTGACACCCCTGCTTTAGTATTGTGTGGGTCCTCCTTTTACAGCTTTCAAACATTTATAATCATTCCTAACCAGTATGTTACATCTTGTTGGTGAAATCTGGGCCCATTCTGTACTGCATAGTTCCTTCAGCTCAGACAGATTGGATACACATTGCTTGGCTACAGCTTTTTCCAGATCAGTCCAAAGCATTTCTATTGGATTGAGATCTGGTGCTTGGAAAGGCCATTCCAGGCCAACTTTTATCCTCGATTTCTTCAAAAATTCCCGTTGACTTAACCATATGCTTTGGGTTATTGTCATATTAGAAGTTGCCAATCAGTTTACAAGCAGATGGTATCATTGTACTTTGTAGAATGTTTTTTTTTTTTTAAATATATATATTCATGGCTGCATTCATTCGATCTTCAAGCACATGAATGTCTCCAGTCCCTGAACTGCTAAAACACCCCCGTATTCTGATCAAACCACCTCCATGTTTAACTGTAGGTACAAGGTTTTCTTCATTGGAGGCTTTCCTTTTTTTCTCCAAACACACTGCGGTACATTTTTGATGAAAAGTTCTACTTTGGTCTCATTGGCCCGGATAATTTTGTTGCAAGAATGCTTCAGATTCCCGTTCTTATTTCTTGGCAAATTTTAGACAGATTGATTCATACATTTTCTTTAAAAGTGTTTTGCAGTGAGGTCTGTGTGCATACAACTCTTCTGTGTTCAGGTGCCTTTGTACAGTTCTTTCATGCACTATTATGCCTGATGCTTCTAAATGTTTCTTTAAGTCTGTAGCTGTTATTCTTGGATTTTTTTTTTGCTGCTCAGACGATTCTCTTACATTCTGTACCTGTAATTTTCTTTGCTTCTTTCAAGCTTTTCAGTTACATTTGTTCTGTGGTACTTGCTGATTATTGCTGATTATAGATCTTGATAGTCCATATTTCTTTGATACTGTTCTGTAGCCATTTCCTTTGTTGTAGTTTGCTACGAGTGCTTTTTATCAAACGTGAATCCAACTCCTTTGTCTTGACCATCAACTGCTGTGCTGCCAAAACATTCTTCTTCAACAGATGTTGGAAATAATTACCTCTTTTTCTGGCTATTGACTTTATAATGCAGCTTAGTTGGCGTGTTATGGTTTTCAATCGATAAATATATTTTTAAACTAGTCTATTCGATTTTTATAGACGTTTAATGTAAAGGTGCTAATACATTTGTCATGAAAAAATATTTGAAATTGCTTTAGTGCTTTTGCTTTTTTTATTTTTTGTAAAGATTGCCTGTTAAACTACCAGACATTTTTTTTTATTTTTTTTTTTATTTTGCACAGTCCACACATATTACGGGTTACCTGCCAAGAAATTCACATAACTGTTTTGTTGGCACTGATCACACCCAATAATGGTCAAATCATAACTATAGCTATTGTGACAAGAAGTCAATACTTTCAATTGACACTTGAAAATATTTTAACCACTGTATTGTTATGGGTCAGAGATCATGGGTGATAAATCAATAGGAAATGGCAGTAGTAAAAGGATCACTTGGGCCTGGATAGAAAATGCTTACTATTTAAAGCTAATGGCTGGATAGCTACCATTTTTACTTGACATCTTAAACAACAGTTTATCACCCATGTGCATCGTCCCCCAACTTCTCTTATAAAATATACTGTGGGGAAATGGAATGTGGAAAAATATTTTACATACATGTCCCATTTTCACACATGAATCATGTATTTGGTAAAAGTATAGTCTGACAAGCTATTTTTCTGACTTTGCCATGAATTTAAACTGGTATGAATATGTTCCCATTTCTAGTGATATAAGATAAAATACAGGAATCCATCATCATTGACTATCCCATCGGTGCAGTTCTCAGAAGCAGGTGGCATAAAACATACAAACAGCAAAATATCACTAAATATCATAAAATATATTTTGATTTGGGAAACTTGCTATGCTCTATAAACAACCTCCAAAGAAGAATTTCAAAAGAAGCATGACATCATTACAACCATGTCAGCCTCACAATCACACTGCAATTGACATTAGCGATGACTTATTATGCAGAGCAGAAAGCGGACAACTGATGATTTTTGTTTTTGATGTAAACAGATGGTTGTTCTGGGGAAGGCTGGTTTCTTGAAGTATTTTTTAAGGTTGGAAGGTTAAATTCCATTTAATTCCATGTTTTTTTTTTCTTTTTAAAGCAGCAATCCTACACTTCAAAATGTTTTGAATAAAAAGGATGTGCTTCCCTGTTCAGACTTCCTCAGAATTGTTGTGCTTAAGAGTCTCACCATGGTCCATCAGTGTCCAGGAAAGGCAATCCTCAGCAATAAAGTGCTCATCTTCTTTTGAATGGTGCTTTTGATGTCAGGCATATAGCAGAGTCATCTAGCCAATGTAGTTAAGGTGGCTTCATGTTAACTATATTGATGTAGCTGTTCCGCTGTGTTTAATTATATTGACTGAAAAAAGACTGTTAGATAAAAGGAGCTTTCTTCATTCCCTAAATCCACATGTTAATTTCCAAAATTAAGTTTTTGCGTGCATTTTACTATGTGAGCTCTTTTGTCATTTAGGGATTAATTTAAGAATCAAATGATTCATTGCACTTGTATAGGAATAAGTTCAGATTCAAAGTGGATAGTTATCCTTTTTTCAGTAAGCAAATGTGATCGGTAATTCATTATTGTGCACCAATAAAAAGATGCTATAAAAGCCCGCTCATTCAGGCTAGTTTGCATATACCACTTTCCTGGTACTTTGACATTTACGAAATCCAGTTTGAATACAAACTATTAGAAACAGTGAGTGTTTATTAACAAGTATTTGTGGGGCTCCTGGATATTTTATTTTAATTTTAAATGCATATACATTTATTGTCAGAAGTCAAAATCTTGTAAAAAAAAAAAAATAATAACATTAGTTCAACTTTGCTCTTGTCAACCCAATGAAAATGCATTTAATAATGAAACCTGATTTTTTTTAAGGCTGTTTTTAGTTGTGAGGTGTAATGTGTTCAGTTTGTATTACGTTTTCTTAAAATGTTGTTTTATCTTGTAATGTTGTTTACATCCATCACAAGTCCTGTCAAAAAGTCTACCTTTTGCTTTCACTAGTGAAATATTTCTACCTCATAGCATGCAAGGAGTTTAATTTGCATACAAAATATGAACAGGTGTGTAAAATCTCAAGCAGTGCTATAAAAAGAAAAACATCAAATAGGTTATCCAGAAAATATTTTAAAAAAACATACTGTTCCACATTTGTTCCATTATTTTTTCCTAAAATATTACCTTTAGCACCATTTTCACTGCTCCCCTTTGTGCATTACCATATGTTGGTGGCTTAATTCAGATATTCTTTACATAATTGGTATCAAAACCTTCTTGCCCTATAGCCACAAATCAGTGCATTTGTATATTATTACAAATAATAATTACAATATATACTTTCCTTTTTTCTAAATGCCTAATTCAAAAGGGAGATTTAATTTTTTAACTATTTTTAAATTAAAAAGTGGTACCTCTATTATTTTTAGTTATTATAACAAAAGGGCTCCAAATTAGTGACAGATATGCGGGTTGCAAATAAATAATGTTTTTTTTTTTTTATTTGCCAAACCGTGTTGTGTGCACCAAGAAGTGGATTCATAATCCACTTATCAACGGATATTAAGATCCATTGTATGTATATTATGGTTAGTTAATATTACTTTAAATATTAAAAATACAGTGGTTATATGTGTGTACCAAGAAAAGAGAGGCAGCTTCAAGGAATACTATATACATTATCCTTTGAATTTGCAGAATGCTTTATTTTGTATGTGTTTAGTATCCCATGATATGGGTTTTAAATCTTCATGTAGTACTGTTTCTGAACGAATGGATAGTTGGCATGTTTAATTAAGTCGCCAGCATATTTGACCTTTGAGGTTGTCTCTGAGCAAGGTGGAATTTCTGTAAAGATTGTGTTTCAAAATGCATCTGAATGACTTACCTGTGAAACACTGAGTTTGTCAAAGATTTTCCACAATTACAAGTGCACATCCCTAGTGGTCATTTTATTGCCTCATAACAGAAATCCCACCAGGCTCATGCTTGATAATCACAAAGCATGCTGATGACTTTATTAAGTAGGCCAAATATCCATGTTTGCAGAAATAGTAATAATGATTATTCAATCACTCGATAACAAACACATAACAAAATTAAAATTATGCAGACCTAAAGCATATAAGGTGTTCCTTTAAATTGTGGGATATTCCACTGCATGTCTTGTATGAAAATGTTTGCTTGATGGTTGAAATTCAGTAACAATTCTGCAGTAAATGAAGTCCCACCTAAAAAGGCAGTTTTTAACCACTGTTGATGTAAAATGGTGTATTCTTTAAGAAATAGTGAACATGATTAAAATAAAACAAAACACAAATGTCAATTAAAACATGGAGAAATGTAATTACAGAAATGTTGAAATGTAAACGCTTTGCTGCTCAATGAAAATATATCTGTCTTGTGTGTTTCAAAATGACTGCAGTGCTGTCTTTGTATAATTAAAGAGGTTGCAACACAGATGTTTTGGGGAAAATGAACAATCTTTAATTGTGTGTGCTTGGCTAATATTTATGTACAGCCTGTGCAATCATAACACTTATTTCCTTTTTGCGTGTTCACAATGAAGTGCAATTTTCTAGTAGGTTCTGAACTGTTCTAAATTTTAGCTCCTTTTATTACGTACTGTGCACATTGTTCGTTGGATGATCTTGTTTGTATGAACCAAGTAAATGTCCAGTTGTATTTTAGGTAACTGTTTGTGTACTATACTTTTTAATTTTTTTGTATTATTGACACTAAATGTTTTGTATTATTTGACTACGTAACATATATTGTAAACAAAAATAATAATAAATAAGTTGAATTAAACTTTATAAAACAGCTTCCTAAATCACTCAGACTTCTAACTCAAAACAATACAATAGCAGCTGGAATGGAATTGACTGTAATGTCGTCACACCTTCATAGAACTCTTGCTTGGATTGCACACACTATTCGAGGAATACACACAGTGTTCCCAAGAACTACTTTTCTAGTTATCACAACACACTGTTGAAGGTGTTTCATGAAATATTTAATTTCTTGTCTATACTTTATCTCACTATTTACTGAATTACTACATTGTACATTGACTGTACATTGACTGTTGGGAATCCAAAGTAATAAAACACAAAGAGATTATTCACAAATTGCAGACTGCTTTCAATGTCTGAATCAAATTTCCTTCCGTTGGGATATTGACTTTGACCACAGGACACCCTTCTCAAGTGGAGAAGGAAGCCACAACTTTGATAATGAAACGGGTGTTAGGCTTGCCACCTTTTCCACAGACCAAACCTAAACATATTTCTTAGTCAGCCTTGGTCTATTAAAACTGCATTACACTGTAATACAATTTAATTCCGCCAGATCTTGGTGCAAATCAATAATCGTGCAGTATATACAGTATTGTGCTCTTGATATTTCTAGCAATCAAACTCGATAACGATTTCTTGTTCAGTTTTCAAAATTACTTCTAGATGGATGCAGTTTTCATAGATGGATGCGGTTTTCATTATTGTGCTTTTAAATATGTTATAAAATGATGGTTCCATGATTTCATATAAATATTCCTGAAAAATCAGTTATACAATTAAGCGTGTTACAAATAATAATAATAATAATAATAATAATAATAATAATAATAATAATAATAACTAATTTTTCAGAAATGTTTATACACTTAAGCGGGTTGGTGATTCCTAGTCCTTACATATAATATTACTTTACTGTTAACAGAACCGTAATAGAACCGACCAACTTCATCAAGGAACTTTCAAAGCCATCATGTCATCAACATGAGCCGCCAGTCAGATATGGAAACCATGTCCTACGATTATCAACGTTTTAGTCAAAGAGTCCTCCTACCCTGCATGGGACAATACACTCATAAACTGCTCCTGACCAAATCAATAGGTTTTGCAGCGGCCTCAGAACAATGCAGTCTCCATCCTCTCAGGTTCTGCAGCCACCTCAGATCTATGCATTCTTCATCTCTGCCCAAAGGCAGCCCCATCTCCAGCTCCATCTAAACCACCTTAACACTCAAGACCAATATCCACCACATTCAGTAGATCTCTACAGCAGACCACCGCACACTACTGACAGCACTCCATCGTTTACTTCCTCAGATCTCTGCACTATTCAGCAGTCAAGGCTAACGCTAATCCCCATCTAATCAAAATACGGGGCGCTTGACTTCCTCAGCAATCTATTCATATGTCCGCTCATCCTCTCAAATATTACAGCATTAATACATGGTGAGAGATGTGGTACGAGACTGGAAATCTGTCTTGATTATGAATTAAGGACTTCAACTATTAGGAGAATAACTGGAGTTGTGAAACCCAAATTTCTGAACAACAGTTTCAGTTTCAGCTGGATCAGACAGGAGCACGATGTTCCTCATGCTCTGCGAAGTCATGTCTGCCAAACCGGTCTTACCCCCTCCTCCAGCTGCCCGGTCCCGCTCATCTAGGCGTCCAAGTGCAGCAGCAGCTTTGGCCATCTGCTACAGAGACCCAGGGCAGAATCTCACCGGTATCAGTGGTTGCATCCACCAGGGCCGTCAGTATCCATGAAGAGATATTTGCCAACATCAAGGGCTTCCTACAGCTTCTGGTGGATTCATTGTCTACCATCAACGCCAGGCTTGATGCTTTAGAGAAGCAGCCCCGCTCCAGCCAGCGGAAGCTGAGGCTCCTCAGTGCAATCTAGCCTCAGCTTCTGCTGCACCTCAGCCCACAACAGCCATCAGACGCCACTCCGTATCACCCCAACCAGATTCCACCATCTCATGCCAGCGCAGCCCCTCACCCTCTGCAACCTCCTCTGTTCTACCAATTAATCATGGATTAAATGCATCTCTTTCTAGACTGCTAAAATCAGCACAGGATTATATGTCTGCAGCCCTGGCTCCTGCTACCAATTCATCACATCGTATTGCATGGAATGCGTACTCTCGATTCTGTGCACAACAGCAGATAATCCCACTGCAGTTCAACCACACCGGGATCCTGACATTCATTGTTCACCTCAGAGACAATAACCATCTTTCTCCTTCCTCTATTCATTCCTGTCTGTCCGGAATACAGCACCACTACCATCTTCAGTGCATCCCGGCGCCAACATTCCTCTCCTTGCCTACTGTCCATCTGACCCTCTGAGGAATGGAGAAATCCCTCCCTCCTGTATCTCCCAACAGGTTGCCAATCACGATGGACATATTCTTCAAAGTGGTCTCCATCCTTTGACGAGGATGCTTTAATCCCTCGGATGACAAAGTGATGGAAGCTATCTGTATAACAGCATTCTTCGGATCCCTAAGATGTGATGAATTCACGGTATCGTCCCCCTCCAACTTCCCATTATTAGGAGTTCGAGCTAGAGCCCTCTACTGCACGCAAGATCCTGTGATCATCAAAAAAAATAAAAAATAATTTGCTCTGGTCAACTGTCTAAGATTAACTCTCCTTTATGTCCCTACAGCTCTCAAGCAAAACTCCTAGCAATCAAGAACCCCAGTCAATTGCACCCTCTGTTCCCTGACTGTGCAAAGACCATCATTGTAAGAAACTGGTTCTCCGCCCATCTGTCCTCCCTCATAGCTAAAGCAGGCCTGCCACAGCAATTCTTCGCTCCACACTCAGAAGTTGACTCAGAGAGGCAACTTCCGCTGCAAGAGCAGGCCTTAACCAGCATACTATAAAATTTCTAGGTCGCTGGACATCATCAGCAGTTGAATCATATATTAGAACAGTTCCCTCGGACATTGTTGCTGCCCAACAATCCCTTGCTAGCTTTGTAGCAATATGTGCGGAACCTATTGTTGTGTGTTACTGTGTTTCTGGGCGGGCGCATTAGGCGCGTCACTGCTCTAACAGGACAGGAGCAAGAACAGAGTAGTAAGGCAGCAAAGAGTCCTGTGTAATAAAATCTAAGTTGTTTTGTTTCACATCTGGATTTGTGTCGACTTCTTATGCCGGGGAACACATCAAGCTTTAAACAAGCTTGCCCGGAGTGGGGGCGCACTCTCCTCCGGGACCACCAGAGGTTTCCACCAAAAGAAAGAAAAAAGGAAGGTGATTTTTCCTCTTCACTGCGTGGATGGCTTTCCTTTAGCTTGTCTAAAGTTATTCTACTATGTCTTGTTTGTGTTTCATCCTAGAATGTCATCAGGGCGCAGTCTTCTTTCCCCTCACAGGTGCGGGCTGTCTAGCGGGGGGCCGGGGGGCCAACTTTTGGGGGGGATAGTGATCACACTTCCTCTAGCCTCCTGTGGCATCCGGCCATAAATAATTCTGTCCTGTAGCAGCTCATGCGCTATAATGCTTTTATTCAATCTATCGTTACCCGTCTTTCCAGTCTTATTTATATAACTGTATACTAACCATATATATTTCCTATTCAGGGTACCCCTAAAGCCGATGCCAACCTAAACGTTGGGGTCTCTCTATATCTATTCTTTTCCTTTTCAAGGGCACAATTGCGAGTCCATTCTGCCCTCCGAGACGGGTTATCTATCCTCTTCCCCCTATGGGTTTGCATCTGCATCAGTAGTGGACAAACATTTTATGTTTTCCAGGTTCATCAAGACCAGCCTTCAGTCACCAAGGTTTCCGATCACGAGACTCAAACTTGCTTTCCTGTCATTCTTTCCTCCTTCAAATAATTTCCTCTCACTACTAACCAATGCACTGTGAAGCTTGTTACTATTTAATTCTACTATTATTCCGACCTCTTCTTTGCAATAGACTATTGTAAATCTGCTTCGCGATATTAAGAATATCAATTTAACAAAGGTTTTCCACTCAAAATACGTTAATATTACTTTCACTAAGGGACAACTAAAACACCTGTTCTACTCAGTTTCCTAGGACAATTTTCAACACGAGCTTAAACGGTAACACTACACTATGGGACACTACACCTTTAAATAAAAACACATTTCAACTTTCGTGTGAAAAAGGCTTTCACTTTTTATTTAAAATACAGGATAGTACATTGTGGCAAATTGGTAATTAGTGCGCAGGTGAAGTGCAGGTGCAGTAATCCAATGATACAAACAGACAACAAAGTATGGGTGAGATGGTTTGTTTTATTTTTATAATCCAATGGTCTGATGACCACACAGCAAATAATAAAGAGCTTGCAATACAATGTGTATTGCACAGTAATGATAAAGGGTTGCCGTCCTGTAAATAATAAACACAGTAATAAACACAATTAGACACAAACATGGTCACAAGTCCAAAGTGAGTGCTGGAGTGCTTGTGTTGAAGTACAATTTATTACGTGCAAAACAATGGTGAACAAGTAGTGCAGTGTTGTCCGGGTTTAGTGCTGGCTGTGGGCGACAGCTCTGGATCGTGTTAGCCGTGTAGTCTAGTGAACAATGAACAATAACAGAGTTTTAGACAGACAGACAAAACAAACAAAACACTTAAGCTTCTCTATAACAATACACATGTCCTTTCGGTTTCAGCGTAACCATAAATAAAGGACCAGATCACATCACTATGTCCCCTTATATACCGTCAACCATGATCCCTTGTTTAACACTAGAAGGACCGGAGATATACTCATACCTGAAGCCTCGCAGCAGTCTTTCTGTCGGCTGTATTCAAAACACTGTAAATAGTATAACGAAAGGAGAAACAGTCCGATGTAATTAGTTTTTTTTTTTTTAATCTGAACAACCAAACCATATATATATATATATATATATATATATATATATATATATATATATATATATATATATATATATATATATATATATATATATATATATATATATATATATATATATATATATATATATATATGAAAATTTATTTTACAAATCAAAACAAGAAAATGTGAATAAACATCTGAAATTGAAACAATAGTAATACATGTTTAACTTTTCAACAGCAATCGGTTTATTATCAGATGAGCAAAAGCAACTGAACAACGTAGATACATAAACTTAGAAGAAAACATTTTACAGAAGCGCACAGCACAAGAAGTTATAAAAAAAGTCTAATTTATTTTTCTTTTTTTCGACAAAAGGGTATTCCTTTACCTTGAGTCTAAGGCTGTTCAGAATCAACACAGATAATGCGCTTCTCCATGTCGTCTTTCTGCACAGGGCACAGCTGTCCGAAGTTTTATTTTTATTGCACTTGCCAAGGTGGCATTGGCGTCTCTTATGGCTCTCAGCGGGGTTGCCAGCTTCAGCTGTAGGTACAGGCTTGGCAGTCTCACCTCTGTTCCAAATGCTTCTTGTGAAGTTCCCGTGCTAACTGTAAAATATATGCTCTACTTGGTAAATTCTTCTCTGTGCATTCTTTGTAAAGTACCCAGGAATTGATGGCTGCTAGGTCCAATACATTGTAAAACACCTGAACAGGCCACCATCGGGAGCCAGCTTTCACGGAATACTTCCATGCCATCTGATCCAAAACATCAACTCCATATTTTGTTGCGTTTCTGGTATTTATTTTCACTAGTGCCGATGCTAATTGACTGACCAAAGCAGCACAGCTGGCAAGCAGGCACCAGCCTTTCAAAAGGCTGATTGAAAAACACTAGACTGTCAGTCATTCACTCAGGCAGAGAGTAGAGACTAATCTAATTACAGCTAAACACATTGCGGACTGGTAAATAAACATAATAAAGTAAAATACAATTGTTTTCTGTGTGGCCGTCAATGTGACTGCTCCCGGGGCTTTTAGGTATAATGTAATATATCTCCTTTATTTCTGCACTCCCGCATTTCATGCTTTGTGGGAATATTTAATACATACGGACAGAAAGGTACATGTACGCGCAGCCCCATATGTGTTACACGACTGGAGAAAATTACATTTTAAAACCAAAAACCGCCAAAATGACTGCCGTGGGGCTTCTAGTGTTAACGAGTCCAACCACTCCTCCAATCTGCAGATGCCACACCGTTTCCCTTCTGGGTCAATGATTTGAGATGACCTTTCTAGATGGCCGACTTCCGCCTAACCCTGGGAGTGAATTGTCAGGCCATCCAGTCCAGGAGATCTAACACCAAGAATCATTCGATCTCTGTTACATACGTTTACAATATTCTGAGGTAAGGTGTCCAACAAACAAAGTGAAGCCATGTTAAGATGTATAGCAGAATAATAAATTGGCATCGGCTATTCCACGTCTTTTTCATTAATATTATCTACTACTATTATTATTCTTGTTTAAAACTAGTTTTTAAAATAATTTGGATAGCAAATGATAAAGTCTGAGAGTCAATTTAGTGGGAAACTTACATCAACATTGTAAGTTTTAGCCTTCATACTAGCATTAACTTTGGCTTTCAAGACACCAAGTGTACCATCATATAAGAATGATTTCCCTCATTTGAGAGAGTTTTCTCCCTTTTTAATAGTTGTTCTTCCCTTTAAAAAAAGTGAGCGCTGAAAACATTGAAAGCGCCTTGCTGTTTGGAACCAGGTAGCAGCAATCTCTAAGGAAGAGAGTGTCAGTGACGAAAGCACTGAAGAGCCATAATACATTTACATCATGTGGATATGTTATTCAAATGCTGCGGACAAAGTAGAATGTGCAAATCATCACAGTACATTTCTAATAAGATAGTGGAAATAATTTAAGCAACTAATACATGTCAAATAAAATATTAAAGGAAGGTTGGTGTTTCTTATGCATCTCCCTTAAAATCGGACATTAGGGCGTCCGGACTTGTTAATTCCTGACACCCGGACACAGTTGCTAATTCCTGGACTGTCCTGGTCAAACCCTGACAAGCAACCCTAACGGGTGTACCATGTATCCTAATAACAGGCTGTCAGGCTAGCTGTCTGCCTGTACTATTGTCACACATTTTTTTCCATTTATCTAGAGAACCCCTTATGAAGAAATATGCTTCGGACATTCTTTAGATTAACTGAAGCAGTTTACAATTAGGGATCACTTAAAAAAAAAAAAAAAAAGCATACCATCACGGCAACCACAAACTATGTTGATATATATATAAGATTGTGTAACATGAATACATGGAAAATGTCATTAAATTCATAGGAACAGTTTCCAAGATATAGCTTTGGATTGATCAGCCAATTAGATGTTCAGCAAAAAAGCAAAGATTACAATAATAATAATAATAAAAAAATACATATAAAGTTCACAAAATGCAGTAGCAGACTACAAGGCAAAGTTCACATGTACTTCAAGGAAGCTAAGTTTCTTTCTATATTTAAAACCATTACCATAAAAATACCAAACCTTTAGAGGCTGTTTTTTAATCAACCAATGGCAATACAATGGCAATTATTATTACCTAAACCAACAACACCTGGTAATCCAACCTTAAATCTGTGAAGGTTATAGTGATGAAAATGCCATGCATTATATTACATGCACTGCTATACTGCAGCTTCAACATTGATGCTGCTGATCCCCACAGTAAATAAATTAAAAGAAATGTGAAGTGCTGAGTAGAGTTTACATTGCAAGTATTTATTTTTATGGTAAGTCTGGGGCAGTGATAGTCATAACAGGAATGCTGTTACTTAACTGTTTACATGGACTAAACAAATCCATCTTCAGAAATGTCCAACTTTCTCTGCAGGAACATTCTCCATCACATAAAATCTGTTCAAATCTCTCCTTAATTCATCTTCTAGAAAGCTGTTGCTTGATTCCACATCTTGGTTTGCTTTTCCATTGTGGGTAGTTTACAATCGACATAAATCTTTATCTTGTTCGTAAGTTAGTCTTGTTTTGAAACTGATTGTGAATAGATGTTTTACATATTTTTTTTGTTTAACTCCAATTTTTGTCCCTAAAACTATAGAGAATAATTATTTAATATTATAACTATTTTTCATGTTTAGCGTAGCAAAAAAATTTTTTTTCTCATTCCACAACAATAAAATGTGGCCCTATTAACAAAACTTTAACTGATGAGTTATTTAAATAATCTGAATTTATAAATTAAATAGTTATTAAACTGTTCTAGCCATTTGCTGGCTTTTTAAACTTCAGCCTCGGAAAACTGCATGAATATCATACTTGATTTTATTCTTAAGAAAAGACTTTTAAAAGCATACTTTAAATAACTAATCCGATAAAGCTTTTGAATAGTTAAAACAGTGCAATGAATCAGAATAATTTAGATATAAAATAACAGTAACAGCACATCCACTGAACCACCGACAATGGCCGGGTTTCCACACAGCTTAGAAAGTGGTCGCTCTCTCCACAATCATTATTATGTGACGTATTATACACATTATAGGAAGTGCCCGTCTAAAACATTGTATGACTTTAAAGAGTGGGTAAATCACTTTCTTATGCTAAAAAATGTTTTTTTTTTCATACACGAAAAACGCATAATAAAAGGCTCACAAATATTATGGCTTTACAGTACGTTATGCTTCTGAGACTTCAGCAGTGAAAATCCTGTTTGTGACGTAACCTCACGCAACCTTCAACTATAATTCAGGCCGTGCCAAGCAATGCTTTATTATCTGAGTTCTGCTGGAAGTAGTCATCTCAAGGTTTCTATGTCCAAATAGTAAAAAATAAGCATAGAGCACGAGGGGATTAGAGACCTTCATTGTGTTTATTTTTTATGTGATACCAAGCCGATTGATCATTGGATAGCTGATTGCTTTAAGCCTAGACTTTTCTGTCCCTTGGCAATAAGATGCAATACAGTGTACAATAGCCTTGCAGCATCTATCATGGGTCCCCAAGTACAAAGAAAAAAAAAGTCACGTTTGTACCAAAACATGTATTAAATTAGCAGAGCTGTGTTATTGCTGTGGGCTAGCGACAACATCAGGCTTGAGCCTAATTCATTGAGCAAGATTTATTTTAAAAGTATGAAAACATGAAAAAGAAAAAAAAAAAGTAAGAAAGACAACAACTCAAGGCCAACTCAAGGCCAAATTGGAACTCAGACATAAATGTATTTTAATATTAATTATGTTATTGGCATTTGGAACGAGAATTTCTCTGGCTAAAAGAACTGTCAGATTTCGCATGTACTCTTGTTATATATATGCTCTGAACACACTCTTAAACTCAGGGGAGACGTTTAAGGAGGACAGAGATGTTCAAAACTCCTGTAAGTGGTTTTGTTCGTGCACTGGGCATGCTATATGTCCAGACAACGTCTGACACAGACTAATTTAATTTGAAGTTTAAACGAATCAGAGCAGTAGTAGTGCGCTTTTCGGTTTATTAAATGTTTTAAAAATGGATCAAGTGGTTTGCAAGCCACTTTGGATCCCTGCTAATAGGCAGCTTGGGCGTTTCCAGTGCCTTTACAGGTTTAACAGCATTAGTACTTCAATACAGTAATACAAATGGTTATCATATGCTTAGCATTCAGCCTATAAAATGCAAAAAGCTAAAGCACCCACTGCTATGCTTCAGAACATTCAATATATCACTCTCAACAGCTAAAATAGAAATCCTATACCTTATAGCAATGCATCCAATATAAAAGAGATATTAAATTCAAATATACAGTAGGCTTACCTTCCAGTATATGGAAGAGTAGTGTAGGATATATGAAAAATAAGAACTGTCTTCAAAAGACAGAGACTAACTTCGACCAAACAGCAATCAGTTTTTCAGAGATCCTCAGAGCATGGACAACACAACTTTTAATTAGCAAGTCGAGCGATACTTGACTGGGGTTTTACCTTGGTTTTTATAAGATTTTCACTCCATTGAATACATCAGGAGTCCCAATTAAATCTGATCATCAATCTGCCTTGACAGTTCTTATCTTTGAGTTAATGATATATTCTCGAAGGATCTGGTCAACTCTTTTTTAAAACTAATTGGAGTTGCTCAACAACCTTCAAAATTAATTGGATATAACTTCCTTCCAAATTTGGAACATGATCTCATAGCTTCTCTTTTTTCAACCCCTCCTTTTTCTAAAAAGTCAGGTGAATCACAGTTCACAGGATCCATGCTATAATATCTCACAATACAATACATGTTTATATGTGTATTAATTAACCTGAGCCTAATATATTCCCTCTGAGCAACACATCTCATCACCTTTTCAGTTTAGTTTACTTTCATATACCGGCATGTTAACAAACTGTGGAACAAAAAGACTGTAGGAGTTTATGACAAGCCTTTGAATAAGCATACGGTGGTTAGTTCAGTTATTTCCATTTAAATGTAAGCTATAGTAAAACATGTTAAATATAATTGCCTTATATTAACTTGTATCATGCTTGGACTAAACCTGATCTCTCTCTGTTTTTAAAAAATTGCCTGCACAAGCAGGTTTCAGACACCCTGTTTACTTGCCAAGGCTAGTGTTTTAATTAATATGAAGCTCCACTGTTAGCACTTTTCCAAATTCACCGCATGAGTTCATTTTTTGGCCGATTCAAGAGACACCTGGCCTGGTATCTTTTCAGATAATAATAATAAAAAAAGCTTACATCCTAATTTTTATAACTAAACTCTTATTATTTTCTTAATGTAATAAGGTACATACTCCTGTCTTTCTTAAAGCACCTTCCGTTGGTTATCATTCAAGGTTGGCAAATCCCGCTTTTAAGAGCCAATACTGAATCCTGCTTTGAGGTGCCTAAGACTAAGCCTTATCTTTTGAAGGACTAATGCCCTTCCAGAATTATACTGTGTGTCTGAGACAAGCATTTAATTCTTTCACTTTTAAACTCTACAGTTTTCCTGTAAATAAATAACTTTATTACTGGAGTAAAACCTTTATATAAGCTAAACATTTATATGCTTTAGTGTAATTGATATTATAAAGTCTAAAAGACGTTTTGTTAAGTTGGAGAAACTGAACTCATTCTTTAATTAAATTAAATGAACATTATCTCAAATGTGTCTTAACAATATGTTTACAATATTGTCAACACCATGCTTCTGTTATAATAAACTTTTAATATGTTCTTTCAACAGTTTAACTTTAAATGGCATTATAAGAAGCATTTCTAATTAAGTTACTTCAGTATAACAGTTGCTCCTAGAAATTGTAATATTATTTTACTCCATTGATAAACCTTTCAAGCTTGTAATGGAAGGTCCAGTTATGTTTAGCTAAATACAGGGTATCATTAATATATTAGAATGCCATAGTGTTATAGCAGGGCTTCTCAAACTCACTCCTGCTGGTTTTCATTCCGGTTGCAGAGTTCAAGTTACTGATAAAATGTTACGGCTAACTTAAAATATGCAACTGTTAAGAGCTGAAAACAAGTAAAAAGGTCTAATAAAGTCAATTATCAGTTCAATTAAGGGTATAGTTAAGTAACTGAGAGCTCAGTTGGGATGAAAACCACAGACACAGGGGGTCCCCAGGACCGAGTTTGAGAAGCCCTGTGTTATAGTGACTGAACTAAGTCTGACCTTCTTCACTGTTCATACAAAATCCAGTTAAAGCAGGTTTTAAGACAACGCTGCTTTTTGCCAATTTTAGGGTTGATTAATCTGAAACACTATCGTAAGCATTTTCCAGTACTCATTATTTCAAACCAATATCTAACTTAACATATTAACACGTCCTATTCTTTTCATTCCCATCTCTTCCTGTCAGGTTCAAATTAATTGCTGTTATATACAGAAAAGGATTATTGTAATACAAACTCCTATCTTCTGTTATCCAAAAGGTATTTTGGTCGTTAATATTAATGAGATTGCTCATTATAGAGAGGATCTTGGCTTTTAAATCGCTGACCATCAAAACAACCCAGCTACATTGGCCAAAACCAATGAATCATCTTCAACACTGCTTTTACTACAGGCAGGTAAAGATGAGTTTACAAATCGGTTCACTGTATATGTAAAGTTACAGTTTATACTTTAAATGATTTTATAACATGTAGTTCTAATTCAGATATGTCAATATAGCCATCTCTTATAAACTGCAATTCTATTTTTCTTCATTGATATACACAGAAGGCAAGAGGCTAATTTTTAATTATTAATATTAATATTAATTGAATATTTAAACTGCTCATACATTTACTTAATGTTATTATCTTAGGTTTCTTATTTATTTAAATACTTTTGCTTTTTCTTACATAATCAAACCTAGTTCGATTGCTTCTAGCATATTAACTGTGCATAGATTCTGCCATTCTGCTCTCGCTTGATCAGAATGTTTTGAGACTCTGAGTCTAATTAAAAAAAGATGCTTTTGCCTGATAAGGGAGGTTTGGAACTTACAACAGGTCAGTCTGACCTTCAATGCAATGAAGTCCTTCTCACAGGATTTACACAGATCTGCTAATATTATTTTCTAATGGGTGTATGTTCTTTAAAACATTACAGTCATTACAATATTTGTTGCAGTTTCACAAATGTTCAATTTGTATCGCAAAGATCAGCCTGCTTCCAGTAGCTTTATGGTGAAGACCACTTTTGGAGAAGTCTTTTTTTGAGGAACAAGACACTCCACGGCCATTGAACGTCAGGTGATACTATAATGGTATTGTGGACATAATTAATTAATCTACCTTCTAAACAGTGTGGGACTTTTTGAAATCCCCCAGTGGGACTGAACTATGCTGTTTTACTTACCAGAATACCGGTGGTCAGTCTGAGATCCAAACAACCTGGTGGGTATAGAAGAGAAGGTTATTATAAATGTCACACGAACATAACCCCTGACACTTATTCCCGATTCAAGGCTGAAGTTCGTTACTTATTTGCACAGTTACGTAGTGAATATTAGCTCACATTCTAAGGGGGAAATCACATCGATAGCCTGGTTATGCCACCTCAAGTAGGATATCATTTCAAAGCACGAAATATATACCCCCCCATTAACAATATTTGCTACTAACTACTATATCATATTCTAAGGGTTAAATTACATTGATAGCCAGGTTGTGCAACCTCAAGTATGGTATCATCTTTGTAATTCAGTTGTGAACATGCACAATGTTATTGTTTAACGTAGAAGGTTGTACCCACATTGAGTTGATGAACATAAAATTATAAAATGGTTGAAGTGAAGCCCACATGTGTTGAGAGCTTCCTACATTAAAACGCTGCTCACAATGCTGTCGGTTGTATCACTGTCCTTTTTGTGAGCAGTATATATAAGCCAAGGCACCAATATAGTGTAAGTTGACACCTGGAGGTCCATCTTAAACAGGCAGTACAGTATGAAGGTTTGTGTTGTGTTTTAAAGGGTTTTTTAAAAAAAATTATATATATATATACAGTACTGTGAAAAAGTTTTAGGCAGGTGTGAAAAAATGCTGTAAAGTAAGAATGCTTTCAAAAATAGACATGTTAATAGATTATATTTATCAATTAACTAAATGCAAAGTGAGTGAACAGAAGAAAAATCTAAATCAAATCCATATTTGGTGTGACCACTCTTTGCCTTCAAAACAGCATCAAGCATCAATTCTTCTAGGTACACTTGTACACAGTTTTTGAAGGAACTCGGCAGGTAGGTTGGCCCAAACATCTTGGAGAACTAACCACAGTTCTTCTGTGGATTTAGGCAGCCTCAGTTGCTTCTCTCTCTTCATGTAATCCCAGACAGACTCGATGATTTTGAGATCAGGGCTCTGTGGGGCCATACCATCACTTCCAGGACTCCTTGTTCTTCTTTACGCTGAAGATAGTTCTTAATGACTTTCGCTGTATGTTTGGGGTCGTTGTCATGCTGCAGAATAAATTTGGGGCCAATCAGATGCCTCCCTGATGGTATTGCATGATGGATAAGTATCTGCCTGTACTTCTCAGCATTGAGGAGACCATTAATTCTGACCAAATCCCCAACTCCATTTGCAGAAATGCAGCCCCAAACTTGCAAGGAACCTCCACCATGCTTCACTGTTGCCTGCAGACACTCATTCGTGTACGCTCTCCAGCCCTTCGGCGAACAAACTGCCTTCTGCTACAGCCAAATATTTCAAATTTTGACTCATCAGTCCAGAGCACCTGCTGCCATTTTTCTGCACCCCAGTTCCTGTGTTTTCGTGCATAGTTGAGTCGCTTGGCCTTGTTTCCATGTCGGAGGTATGGCTTTTGGCCGCAAGTCTTCCATGAAGGCCACTTCTGACCAGACTTCTCCGGACAGTAGATGGGTGTACCAGGGTCCCACTGTTTTCTGCCAGTTCTGAGCTGATGGCACTGCTGGACATCTTCCAATTGCGAAGGGAAGTAAGCATGATGTGTCTTTCATCTGCTGCAGTAAGTTTCCTTGGCCGACCACTGCGCTCACGGTCCTCAACGTTGCCCGTTTCTTTGTGCTTCTTCAAAAGAGCTTGGACAGCACATCTGGAAACCCCAGTCTGCCTTGAAATTTCTGCCTGGGAGAGATCTTGCTGATGCAGTATAACTACCTTGTGTCTTGTTGCTGTGCTCAGTCTTGCCATGGTGTATGACTTTTGACAGTAAACTGTCTTCAGCAACCTCACCTTGTTAGCTGAGTTTGGCTGTTCCTCACCCAGTTTTATTCCTCCTACACAGCTGTTTCTGTTTCAGTTAATGATTGTGTTTCAACCTACATATTGAATTGATGATCATTAGCACCTGTCTGGTATAATTGTTTAATCATACACCTAACTATATGCCTACAAAAGCCCTGACTTTGTGCAAGTGTACCTAGAAGAATTGATGCTGTTTTGAAGGCAAAGGGTTGTCACACCAAATATGGATTTGATTTAGATTTTTCTTCTGTTCACTCACTTTGCATTTAGTTAATTGATAAATATAATCTATTAACATGTCTATTTTTGAAAGCATTCTTACTTTACAGCATTTTTCACACCTGCCTAAAACTTTTGCACAGTACTGTATATATACAGTATATATTTTTATATATATATATATATATATATATATATATATATATATATATATATATATATATATATATATATATATATATATATATATATATATATATATATATATATATATATATATATATATATATATATATATAAATAATGTTTTCATCTTAGAAAATAAGTAAAGTATTGTTATTTCAAATATTATTTTTGAGAAATCTTTGAGTACATTTTTTTATTGTTTAAGTACTTTGAAACCATTGGAACTACATTAAATAACTCATTAAACATTCTTACAATTCAAACAGGTGTTGTAAACTGGAGGATATTCAGGAGTACTGCACCGAGTTTCACATTATGGAGTGTACAAAGAGTATAGCGTCCCTGTGAAATACTTTTCTAGGGTTAGGGGTGTGGCGAATAGGGTGGTGGCATGATGTCACACTATACAGTCTGACCAATCAGGGTGAACTAGGACACTTTCATGACACCGGAACAAAGTCAATCTTAAATGCATCAGGAGATACACATTGTGGGCTTTGACAGTCTCTGTCTATGGTCAGTCAGTGTGCTTTCTATACTTTTTTTTTTTCTAAAACAAATCTCTTTTTTTTAAGTACCCAAGATAAAAATCAGTCAATAAATACAAAAGCAGAGGCCAGACAGGTCAGCTGCTCACTTGGTAAATAGTCTGGTAATCTCAAGGTGTATTCATCTTTTCAAGTGCTGCTGTGTGTGTGTAGGGCTACACAATGTTTTTTTCTTAATTAATTGGATATATATTTGGCCAGATGCAACAACAGAAACAAATATCTATGGATCGAGCACAAGTGATTATTTGATTTCTTAGAAACGTGTGCTTGTGCAAATAATGCCCTGATAAATGTTTCAAAATGAAATACTATACTGCAAAAGTGGGACAGCAGAGACCTGTTGTTTTTCATATTACTTGAGTTTACAAAGCATATAGTTTCATAGTAATACACGGTAGTGAAAAACAACTTTAACTTTAAGTTTATGGCAATGATTCCTGGCATAGAATAAGAGTGATAAGCAGCCAAAAAGTTGTAAATCTATTGTTATTTTGCTACATTTGTCCCAATTGGATTTTTTTGAACATAAAAGCTAGACATAATTTGACTTCAAAAAGAGATCAGATTCCACTAAAAGGTGTAATCGAGAATTTGAGGGACACCTCAACCAAAGAAACATCTCATGCATTCCAAATAACACCTGAAATTGTCTACAATTGGCATGTTTTCATTGGTTCATGGTATAGGATTGATTACCAAGTCATGTAATGTGTCCAGCAAATGCTTTTGTGTTAGTAAAGCAGTTTTTAATGTCAGCACTAAGAAAAATAAAATACCAAAGCTATTTCAGTTTTAAGTATCCTGCCTTTCAATAACTGTCTTTTCTAATACCTGCATCAGCTAGCAGGGGCATCACCTTGTGTTCTAATGCCTACTAGTAAATGCATATTTAAATCAATAATATTGGGCTTCTGCGGAACCAACAACAATCTTTCAATAATGACATATAATGATGATAAGCACTGGTTTCTGTGGCAGACGTTGAAGTGCTGCAATTTGTGATACTTTTTATTATTATGACTGGAAGGATGGTGGGCAATTCACTGACACACAAGGGAGACAGAAGTTTTATTTGAAAACACTGCACTGGTGCCCAGTTTCATTATTTTTGTATGTTTTCATTTAGCCCGCAGAGGGCACTGTTGTCCGTGGCCTATGTACCGGCAACAGTAAACAGTAAAAAACACTGGCGCACTCACAGGTGCTCAAAAACAATAATGAAAACAAAAGGTGAAATGAAAAGAGAAAATGAAACATAGTAATAAAACTACAAAATAAAGGTGCTGCTTACGCAGTGCCCCCACTGCCGGTCAGTATGGGCCTCCGACCTACGCTCAGCTATTTCTATACACTGGGGTGGCCAGAGTTCCCCATATACCTACACATGTCCCCTCGGGTACGTAATTATTTCTTTTACTTTTTAAATTATTTTAAGGCAGGCTGTCTCCCTCAGCCCGGTTTGCCTGGTCCTTGTTTACACTGGCGTCTTCTGCCAGCGTCACTGCATATTCCCAAACACGGCCACACAAATGCACAACCAAGCGCAGTTCTTATGGGCCGAGCAATCTCCCAAGGCCCGCCTCTCAGCCACTCAGAGAGAGGGAAAGCCAACACACCCTTCCCCACCTCTCCGTGTCATCGCCATGACTGACAGGCGGATCTTATGAGGCTGCTGCCCTCTTCCTGCAGTACCACGCATGTGCCAAATAGTCAGCACAGATCTCCCTCTGTTACAATTACATTGATTTATTACTAGAAGAAAGCCGCAATAATTTTCTAGATTCTACTTACATAGCTTAGTGCACAAGTTTCACACTTATGGGGTGCAGAAAAAGGATAGAAATTGAGCTGTTCAGATTTTTCTTGGATTTTAGGTTACTTGTTTTTGGTGCCAATAGTTCACTATAGAATCAATCTATTTGTTTAAGTCAGCCTCTCTGTAAAAAAGACATATCAGAAACTTAAATGCAGTATGGGCTACATTTCACTAGAAACAAATCAATGAAAAATATATAAAGAATATTATGCACTCAAGTCTACAAAATAAAGCTCTGTAACTAATACTAAATCTCTGTAACTAATACTATTTCTGCAGTTAGGAAAATTATTATAATGCCTTTAATTAATGTGAATAAAAAATGGTGTTGTGAAAACCCAAACATGTATAGTACGGGAGAGTCAGGTTGAATTCTGCAACAGGGTGGAAGAACCCTGTCTCTGTTTTGAAGCCATCCTCAACCATAGCACTGTAAATATTGTATATTTTGTATTCTGTTGTGTTTTCTGTGCCCACTGCTGATGATAATTTCTTGTCTCTCCAGCTTGATAAGCAATCTGGCCTAATTAAATAGCCAATTGGCCAATTAGTTAACTAAACTAAACCACCTGGAAACCAGGTGTATAAAAGGCTGCAATCACCCTTTGTTGCAAGGAGGTGTGGAGGTGTGGAGGTATGGAGGTGTGAAGGCTGGAGGCTGGAGGCTGGAGCCTGGAGCCTGGAGCCTGGAGCCTGGAGCCTGGAGCCTGGAGCTTTTACAGTTGTGTCAGTAAGTTGCTGGGCAAAGAAACCAAACAATGATTTGTTTAACTCCCAGGAGAGATAGGAGCTTTTCTTGGCCAGGGGTAGGGCCACTTTATTGTTCAAACTTTTATATAGTTTTTGTGTGAATATTAGTGTGCTTTGGCACTTAAAACATATTATTTGTATTCGCGTGATCATTGCCTGCCTTACTGCTCGGCTACTCTTTGACACTGTTATAATAATAGAGTAATGTCATCTTTTTAAGGGCTCTGTAGTCTTAAAATGCTATATGATTAAGACAACAATGAACAAAAACAGGGATCTAATCATATGTATTGTTATAAATGTTCGATATACCATTTCTATATTAATGAAAACCTACCCGTACTTAAACACGGGTTTTGAAGCTAATTCAAATATATTAAATAGATGTTGATATAAACAAGTACAATACTAAAGTAGAACTGGCAAACAAGTACAGTGAAATGACCCTGAAAGGCACACATTTCTTTAGGAAAAGGTGACTGTAGTTAAATAAATCTGTTTTTAAGGACAATATGTACGATCCATTTTGTATTGCTTTCCAGGGCAGGTATTATCATGACTTGGGTGTGTCCTGTTGTGAGGTTCTTCATTAGCTATCCAAAACAATTATACGTTATATACAGTATACCCTAATTGGTTGTTTTATAAATGTTCTTGTTAAGGGCCTAATTTAATTAAACTATCGTATAAATAACTATTTCCCAAAATGCTAGAAAACAAAGCAAAAGTGGAGCAATAGATCAACAGTTCATCAAATATTTAGTTCCATTTAGTGCTATATATTAATATGCTGCCAAATACGTCTTTATGCTTGAGAAGAAAACAGTACAACAGTATGCACCTGGTGGAAGGGTTAAGCATCAAAGTGGTATGTGAAAGACCACACCATATTTTCTGACCTTTGCTTTCAAGTGGAAGCCTGTTTTATTAGAAAGCTTGTAATACAAGACAGCTTCTAAATTGATAGCATTTACTGTACAGCTATGGCCAAAAAAAGTCAAATTAAACCTGCTGAATAATGTTACGTTAACATATTGAATGACATATCGCTTTGTAGTTTTCCTATCTCCTCCTACGAAAAACTGACGAAAAACTGCGAAAAACTGACAAAATGTGACATTTCAAAATCTAACATGAAATCTAACATGAAATATTGTACTACTATTTTGGCTTCATGTAGACTTCTGAGATATAATTTTGTAGTTTCCTTGACTACATGATAAATAAAATATCTAAATTACGTTCATATAGTTGGTTTTTTAAAATTATGTCTCAATCCTAAAATTCTAGGTGATGCAAAACTTATGACTAGAGCTGTAGAGCCCTTTAGCATCATACACACATGGTTAGTGCTTTCTGAGACACTGAAAACTTTGGATATTAAAGATTGAAATTATTGATTTAATTCCATTTTCTGTGTTAATCCAAACTAGATCACATTCACTTTTGAAATTCATAACCCTCTAGGACATGTATGCGGAACACTTTTATAATGGTACTGGAGCACGCAGGGTCTGCCCCACTAAAGTGCTTTAAAATAAGCTGAATTACAACGTTAAAATGGGGAAGTTATAAGGGTTCATGAAAACCACAAAATTAAGGGTAGCAAAATGGTGCCACTATAATTACCTTTTGTATAACCCAAACATTTGAAATGACATAGTATTTTCACACTTTCTAATTTCAAATATCCCTGAATCATGCCTTTAACTGCTCCTTAGGCAGTTATAACAGCAAGTGTATAGTTTATCTGGAGATAGCGAAGGGGTTGCACCTTGGGCCCCTGGGGTTGCATGGCAGATTTAAACACTGCCACTGTTGAAAACAAATATTTACAGTGCATGGGGCTCTCTACTGTAAGAAACAAGATGTAACATACAAGGTTATGTCTTATTTTAATAATTTAAGCAACAGCAGGATGGCAGTATTTCAATTATCTAAATGCCAACATATGTAAATACTACTGCCATTTCAAATAGGGTCCTATGATATGTCTGCATACAGTACACATTTTTCCAACCATGAGCCAGTCACCAGATACTCTCTATTTCATTTTTTTTAGATAAAAGCACAAACTAAGTTTTACTTATTAGTTTTCAGAACAAATAAAAAGACTAAAATACATTAATGTATTTTTTTAAACATTTACAGGTATCAAATGACAGATATTTTTTCTGTTTGTTTGTAATTCCAACTACCTTGTCTTGTTTCTGTATTTTTTTTTTTAATCCTATAACGGTTTTCTGCTTTGAAGGGAATATCAATACTTAAAGGATGTTTGCTATTTAATCAATCGAAAAGAGAAACGGCGGCAGCAGAGTAGCAATAAGTAATTGTCTTGCCCTTTTCCCAGATAGCTTGCATGATCCTGAATTTACTCATTTCATTAGAGTACAAGAAAATATAAAATACCATGTAAGGCCATGAAAACTGAAATTTAAAAATGTTATTGAAAAATGACAGTTGAGCACTCATGGCAAATTAAACACACATTTTGTTGGATATACTTAAAGTAAACCCATTTTAGGAAACTTAATGGAAAAAAAATAGTCCAATGGTAATTTCAGCATGCTGCTAAAACATATGTAAAAATAATAAATAAATAAATAAATAAATAAATCAACTACAAACATGACATAATTACAGGGACACAGGTGGATCCAAACTGAGTACCATTTTGTAATGCAATTAAACAAGGTAGATTAAAGGGGTCTCTTCTGAGCTTTTGTCATTCTAGAAGCACAAAACGGTCCCATCCTCACACACAAATGACCAGACTATGCATTTACATGTATCATTTATTTAGGCAGGGCTCTTGGCATTATTATACTGTTTAAAGACTTGGGGAGTAAAAAAATGAGAATCTAGCAAAACTGAAAAACATAGTTTTAATCCCAGGAGGGGCAGTATGTGCAACACAACTGATTTATGTTTTATTTACAACAAATTGATGCTGTGTCCCAAGAAGATCGAGCATCTCAGGTAGACTCTCGGGGCAGGATTTTCAAAGGTTTGTAAATGGTAACTCCAGTGTTAATCAAGAAATCAGTATGCAGCATTGATTTTGGCTTTTTTAAGCGGTCGTTGTGCCTATTTCGTTCTTAAATAATCGTCTTAATGTGATTTCCAAAATTATGTTGGTGGTTTACGAAATAATGTTAATACCTTAAAGAGCAGTGCTTCTTGTGACTATTTCTTTTGATTGAGTGGGAATTTAAAAGCAAATCCATGTTAATTGTCATCATTTATCAGGAGTTAATTTGCACTTTGAAAAAAGAGGGTTTTAATTAACGAAAGGGTATATAACTCGCCTTGAAACAGACATTTAGCAGATCGTGTCTGTGACACCGACGAGAAAGTATACAGGACCAGGGTTCATTTCTTACTGACTACCTCGATAATTCAATATTTGTAGTTATGAAAATATTGTACCATTTTCTATAATTGTGGTCCTGAATGAGATTTATTCACTTGTTTTAACCATTTGTAACCTTACGGAACGTTTGTTGTATTGCTAAAATGCTAAATAATACCGTTATTTGCACCCAGTGTAATGTTACTAAGAAATTATCAATTCAACTGAAGCCTTTTTGAATTCTGCAAATACATTATATGACAGCTGACCTCTACTGTAGATTTTATTTGAATTATACAACTGAAATCTTGGTATAGAAAACGGTGTATTAGATATTACAATGAAGTTTCTTTAGGTGATTGTGGATTTGCAATGCGTCCTTGGCTTTTAACACCTGTGTCTTACCCACACAAGAACGAACAACAGGCGTCAACGACACAGCGATCCATTTTGGAATGTGATCGAGATCGTTGATGTGGATTTTGCCTAAACAAATTTGTAATGTTGTCAGACTCCCCCCACACTTTAAACATAAGCAATCCTTCACAATATTTTACTATTTGCTTGTGTACTATCCTCAGTTTGTCAGTAGAGTGAATGAACTGTACATTATAAATTAAACTGCTTACATATTGACTCATTTTGATAGTATTATTCTTTATCATAGTGTACCAATGCTTTATCAAAAACAAATATGGCAGTAACATACATCTCACACCATGCTGTAAATTCAAAATTAGAACTATCACTAATATATCATGGTAGATGCATAGCATAGTAAAACTAAAAGCATTACATGCATAGTATTCAAATGGTAAAGCATGGGAAACTGAAATAAATAAACAAATGTATCTTCATTTTTTATGATGTTTTTAGTCCCTATCAAGTAAAAAAAGATGTCATTCATATTCACAATGATGTAAATTACTGTACCTCTCCTCTAGTCTGTTGATATGTGGTAGACCAAATCTTGCATCTTCCTCTCTCAACACCAGTGTTGTCAGGGAAGCTCAATTATTTAGCACTTTGGGCTACAGAAGCATAGAAAGTAAAAGTGGTCATTAGAACACTAACCAACAACAATGACATATAATTTCATGTCTGGTAACAAAAGTAGCCTAAAAGCATACAAAATAGGAAATATTTTTTTAAGACAAACCAGATTGATTTCCTTTCTTAGTAAATAGAGTTGTATTTTATACTATTTGCTCTTAAATAGATAGATAGATAGATAGATAGATAGATAGATAGATAGATAGATAGATAGATAGAGCAGCCCCATTTTGTTAAAATGAATAGGTGTTGTAAAAGATCCCGCCCTCTCTGCGGTTCGTTGCCCCTTTAAAACACTGACCCAGCACGCAAATGGATTTTTTTTGAAAGCGCGGTTGCGCTATTTTTAATGAAAACACAAAACAAAATAAACAAAACAAACACCTAGCTCTTCTTTGAGCAATAACTAAAACAGAACAGGAACCTAACTTAAACAGGACAGCTAAGCTGTTTACCTGTAACAAAACAAACAAAAATCACACACACAAAAAGGACTCACTCTACCTTTTTTTCTTTTAGATTACGGCTGTACCCACACACCAGCACAGTCGGGCTTCTACCCTCTTCAGCAGCTGCCCAGAGCAGACTGACTGCTCCTTTAAACGGGCACCTGGCTCCAATTTTCAATAGTAGCCAGGTGCCGGTAATGATAAACAATAAAACAATAAAACAATTAAACAAAACAATTAACACAAATTAAACAATTAACAAAACAAAACAAAATGTGCCTTACGCACATGTTTTCCTCTAGGGAGGAATTAACCCTCCCTGCTGTCTCACACATCCCCCCATGTCTTTTCAAGACATCGGCCATACAACGCCACCTCCCTCCACCCTTAAAAGACCACCCACCCTCAAGTCCACAATGTCAATTTTCGCCTCTTCCACGGGCGGGCTTGAGGGTGGGTTGGTCCCTCCGGCGCTTCCAGGGAGGGACCCAGGACCGCGAGGAGGGACCCAGACGGCTTGTCCAGGGCGACCACAGCGCAGACCGGTGACCGGAGCCAGGACTGACAGGCAGAGGCGCGCCTGTGGACCTGCGCAGCGACCTCTGGAATTCCAGGTGGAGCACAGCACGATGCAAGGGGAGCGGAGCAATCAGCAGGGGAACGCTAGTGACCTCTGCCTTGCGTAGCGACATCTGCCTCTTGGCGCAGCGACGCCTGGGATTCCAGGGGAGTGGAGCAAGGGACCAGGCAAGCGACTGTGTCTGGCTGTACTGCGACCTGGGAGCAAGGTCCAGCGCAGGGAGGTCTGGGCATTCCGCCAGGTGTCCACGATGACGGGACTGGGACCTCCTCGGCAACGCCGGGCTCACTTGCACGGATGATGGTTTTGGAAGAAGCGGCTCCTCCCTCTGGGCTCTGGTAACTGCAGCTCCAACCCCTCTGGCTCTTGGGATGGCAGCTCCATCCCTCTGGCTCTCGGGACGGCAGCTCCATCCCCTCTGGCTCTCGGACGGCAGCTCCATCCCTCTGGCTCTCGGGACGGCAGCTCCACCCCCTCTGGCTCTCGGGACGGCAGCTCCCACTTTTGTAGCAGCAGCTCCAGTTCGGTTGGCTCCTCTCCGTATTATCCACGGGCCAACCCCAGCTCTTGTGTCTGCCTCTCCATCTTCCTTGTCTGCTCCTCCTGAGCAGCGGTGTTTTAATAATCCTTTCAATTAAATCTTTAAAATCCATTCTTGGGTCATTAGGGCCCCACTCGCTGCCACCATATGTAAAAGATCCCGCCTCTCTGCGGTTCGTTGCCCCTTTAAAACACTGACCCAGCACGCAAATGGATTTTTTTTGAAAGCTGCTGCGCTATTTTTAATGAAAACACAAAACAAAATAAACAAAACAAACACCTAGCTCTTATTTTGAGCAATAACTAAAACAGAACAGGAACCTAACTTAAACAACAGGACAGCTAAGCTGTTTACCTGTAACAAAACAAACAAAAATCACACACACAAAAAAAGGACTCACTCTACCTTTTTTTTTTCTTTTAGATTACGGCTGTACCCACACACCAGCACAGTCGGGCTTCTACCCTCTTCAGCAGCTGCCCAGAGCAGACTGACTGCTCTCTTAACCGGGCACCTGGCTCCAATTTTCAATAGTAGCCAGGTGCCGGTAATGATAAACAATAAAACAATAAAACAATTAAACAAAACAATTAACACAAATTAAACAATTAACAAAACAAAACAAAATGTGCCTTACGCACATGTTTTCCTCTAGGGAGGAATTAACCCCCTCCCTGCTGTCTCACAGTGTTTAATAAAAAAAAAACGCAGTAAAAATCCCAAAGGATGACAGGTTGTAGAATTAGTATCTTTAATTCAACATGCATCATTATTTTCTCAAATTCATCTACTTCACTTTTCAGTGCAGGTCCCTTGGGCGTTCAGCTGCTGTCACCCAAGGGACCTGCAAAAATTTGCAGCACGTCCAATCAGGGCCAACATGGATCTCGAAAACGGGGGTGCAGTAGCTTCCGAGGCAACCTCAGAGCTGGGCTCTGCCTCGGTAGAGAGCGCAGGCTCCTCTCCTTCCTCCATCTCAGTGGGTAAGGAGTCCTTGTTCCAGGAGGCCACAATAGAGAGAGCGTCCTCCTCCTCTGCCGTCCGTGCCGGCGATTCTAGCTCACTTTGAACTCCTTTGGGGGAGACAGGGGCTGGTACTGGGACAGGCACGGTCGGAGTGGCGGGCCAACAGCTCCAGAACCTGGGCCATCTGTGCCTTCAGGTCAATGATGTCTTGCCTGTCTCGACCCTTGACCCGCTTCACCATCTGTGGAGGGGAGCGGCTGTGCGAGGGTGACAGTTGAGCCTTTGCCTTGGGTTTCAGGGGGAGCGCAGTAGAAAACCAGGCAAACCACTGTGCCTGGTGGAGCATTGCCCTGGGACCAAGGACCAGCAACGGGAGGGAGGTCTAGACACCATGGCAGAGTGTCTAGGAGCATGGGGCAAGGGATCTGACCTACCGGCTTTTTTTCTCCCGGTTCTGGTCGGTAGCAACCCTTGGGCACTCCGGTATTGGCATCGCTGTCAGCGGTGGGGAACACTCCAGTCCTGGCAACGCTGGCAGTGGCAATGCTGACAGCGGAAATGCTGGCAGTGGTGCGGGGCACTCCAGCCGTGGCAACGCTGGCAGCGGAAATGCTAGCAGTGCGGGGCACTCCAGCAGTGGCAATGCTGGTAGTGGCAAAGCTGGCAGCACGGGGCCCTCCGTCAGTGGTGGCAGCACTTGGCACTCCAGTAACGGCAATGCTGGCAGCGGCAATGCCGACAGCAGCGCACAGCACTCTGGCAGTAGCAGTGCTGGTAGCGGCAATGCTGGCAGTAGCGCCGGGGACTACAGCAGTGACGGCGGTGCTGGACCTTCCGGCAGCGGCAATGCCAACAGCAGCGCGAGGTACTCCGGCAGTGGCGCCGACGCTGGGCACTCCGGCATTGGCAGCTTCAATGCTGACAGCAGTGCGGGGCACTCCGACAGTGGCGGTGCCTGCTCTTCATTCTGCAGGGGGCAGCACACCAGATAGTGCCCGAGCTCGCCACAGCCAAGATTTTGGGCTGGCAGCATGGAGCACTCCGGCTGTGGGGACGGTGGCTTCTCTCCCTTGGGCATACAGGAAGGCAACGCCTTCCTTTTTGGCTCTGGAGATGGCACCGGCTCCTTCTCTCGCCTCCGGGGATGGCCACTCCTTCCCTTTCTCGGCACTTGGGATTGCGCTGGGAGAGCATCAGGCAGAGCCATTCCTCACTGCTGCTCGTACACTGTTTCCTTTTCTTTTTTTTTAAAACTGCAGCACTGCTATGAGCGCTATCCCAAGACCAAGCTGTTACTGTCAGGAAGAGAGACTCAGAGGTAAGACAGATGCAGTTTAAGTGCTATTGCTCACTGTGGCAGGGCAGAAGCCCTGAAAATGTAAATAATGTGTGAATATGAAAGGGTGTGTTAGATATGGCAGGGCTGGAAATTAAGATTCCAGCCCTGGTTGTCTTGGGTGTGTTTCTGGTGGTGGTTGGCAGGGATAGGGTTAATTCCTATCCCTGCCAAATACATGTGCAGAATGTAGCCAGGTGTTGATTGAATTATTAGTTCTCAATCAACCCTGGCCACATGGTATTTAAGGGACCTAAAGAACTCCATTTGTGGAGAGAGCTTGTGAGAGAGACACATGCTCCTGAAATGTTTGTTTAAAACATTTAAAAACTTCACTGTGATAGTACTGCTTGGGTGTGGGTTCTTTTGGGTTTTTTTTTTCATTTTTGTGGTACGTGATTGTTTTTGTTAAACCTTTTTATTTTGTGTTTATTAAAAATGACAGCAGCGCTTAAACTGCAGTTTTACTGTCTCTGAGTCTCTGTCCACCCAGCCATCCTGTCACACTCACGTTTATCAATAATCAATCAAATTTATTTTATATAGTGCCTTTCATGCCAAGGCATCCCAAAATGCTTCACAGTAAAAACAAGTATAAAATATAAAAATAAAAACATTAATACTAAAACATTTAAAAACACTCAAAATAAGTACTTAAAAAATACATAATAATAAAAACAATCTAAACACAATTTAATACACAATATAACAGAGCATGTAAAACACAGTCTGATACACAACAGAGCATGTAAAACAATCTGATAGACAAAACACTCAAATAGACGATCTTAGTCTACAAATAGGCCTTTGTGTAAAAAAAAAGTGTTTTAAGTTTAGATTGAAATGTATTTAATGTATCAGCATTACGTTTATTACACAAATGCACACTAAACAAAACATTAACAAAACAAAAAGGCACAAGGCCCAAAACAAAAGGTCTACTACACAGAAACTCACGGACAACACAGGACAGCACAGCACAGCAACACACCTTCACCTTCACCAATTCTAACATTAACACCTGTGACTGGAGACTAATTAATAATCATTTATTCAATTTACGGCTCCAGCCACATTCCCACGTGATTTCTGGCAGGGAGGAATTTAACCCCCTCCCTATCAACCCAATATTCCCTACACACACACATTTTACCCAGGCAGGGCTTTCAACCTGCCACAGGAGCGTCTAGGAGAGGAGGATTTCAATGAAACAGAAGATGGTGTTCCTGAGATGCAGCCAAAAAGGACAAAGAAAATACCCTGAGAAACTACCTGGATACAAGACTATCTCAAGACCAGTGATGCATTTTTTTTTCTGCAGCAGATTACTCTGCTCTCCGTTTTGAATTTTTTGAAGGAGGAATGTACTCGGTACAAGCTTATTTTGAACTGTCCAGCTCCCCAAATCAGCATTTCTGAAATGAAAATTTTCATTGCAATCCTCATTCTTGGTTATAACTAGCTTCCTGGAAAGTGCCTGTAGCGGGAGAGTGGGGGCAGTGTGCGGAATGAACTGGTCTACACAGCCATGAGGAGGGAGCGTTTTGTCCAGATCATGAGGTTCATCCACTGTGCAGACAACACCAAGATGGATCCTAAGGACAAGATGTGGAAGCTCAGGCCATTCATGGAACTGTTAAAGAGATTTCTTTCTCACTTCAAGCCTGTGCAACAACTTGACTTTGATGAATGCATGGTGGCCTACTACGGTCACCATGGATGGATGCAGTTTATTTGTGGTAAACCTATCAGGTTTGGATAAAAAGTTTGGTGTCTAAACACAAACATGGGATACCTCATCAGCTTTGATGTTTACCAAGGCAAGAACCCTCTGAGGTTAAGGGACTTGTTCAGGGTCACACAATGAGTCAGTGGCTGAGTCGGGATTTGAACGGGGTACCTCCTGGTTACAAGCCCTTTTCTGTAACCACTGGACCACACCGCCTACTATGAAGATAAGAAGAAGAGTATGTGAGGAACCTTCGGGAGCGTGCAGAGCAAAGAAGAAGGCATCATAATTGCACACTGGGTTGACACCGAGCAGCACGAATATGAACGAGAATGTTGCCAAGCATAGGATTGGAATCAGAGGGAAAAAGTGATGGTGGCCCATCTTTACTTGGCTGATAAACATTTGGATCTTAGCCCGCTCAGCAGGATCGGACATACATCAACTTGAATTCAGGTGGGAGATCGTCCAAACTTATCTAATGAGGTACCACCTCGAGGAATTGGGTGACCTGCTACATTGCGTGGGAGCACCACCCAATCACGGGTGTCTGACGAGACTGGATTTGACAGACAGGACCACCTTGTAATTCCCACTGAAAACAAGAAGAGAAGGTGATGTGCAGGAGAAGGATGCCAAGTGTGGGTCGCACAGAGTGCAGCAAGTGCAGAGTTGGACTGTGCCTTGATTGATTTGCTCCATTCCACACTCAGTAGAGAGCTATGGAAAATGATCATCTTTGATTACATATTTGCCTAGCGTGACCATATGGTCACACACTATTTTAAGAATTCTAAAACAAAAATGTCCATTTTGTTTTCAAATTCATGTTTAAATAAATACTTTTGATTGTTTCAAAGTATAACATAAAGGACATTTTAAAAAATGTACACTTTTATAAATGTCCACATTTTCGTGAAAATATATATTATTTATTACCAGTATCTTGCTTGGATAATGGATAATATATGAAAATATGTAGCAATTTGTATAAAACATTCACCAAATGAAGGGCATATATTTAAATTATAAAAAAACATATATTTAGATTATAAAAAACATATAAGAACATAAGAAAGTTTACAGACTAGAGGAGGCCATTCGGCCCATCTTGCTCGTTTGGTTGCTTATTGATCCCAGAATCTCATCACGCAGCTTCTTGAAGGATCCCAGGGTGTCGGCTTCAACAACATTACTGAGGAGTTGGTTCCAGACCCTCACAATTCTCTGTGTAAAAAAGTGCCTCCTATTTTCTGTTCTGAATGCCCCTTTATCTAATCTCCATTTGTGACCCCTGGTCCTTGATCTTTTTTCAGGTCGAAAAAGTCCCCAGGGTCGACATTGTCAATAACTATATGGAGAGCACCATATGTTACATATACTAACAAATAAAAATACTATAAAATCAGGCCAAATTTACAACCAATCCGCATATAATTTATATATGAACATATATGTATACACATATAAAACAAAGGAAGAAAAATAAGAGGCATATATGTATAACATATTGTTTTTAATATATGTCAGATATAACTTATTTCCGTATGGGGAAAGCTTGTGATTAATTATTGTTTAGTCCAATAAAAAGGTATCACATCTCCTCCTCTTTGTGTATCATCTCTAGACTGATATGGTTACCATTTCATCTATCAAGGTTAAACTGAAACCATAAAGAAAGAAAACATTGGATCAATTTACAATGAAACATTTAGCTTAAATGAATTTAAAGCCAAAGCAGTTGTCTTTTCATAAATGATTATGAACTAAAGGCAATAATCACCAAATTGCTGTCATAATATGAGAAGTGCATTGCACTTTGTTTCCATTATTGTTTGACTATGAATGCCCAAACAGTCATAACTGTTCTCAACCACGAATTCATGTACTGTGTGTACTAAAGCAAAATGTTATAAATACAAGTCCATTTTTTTGCTTGGTTGATTTGAGATATAATTAGCAAAAATGTGTGCTCATAGGGTTTCCTGCAAAGAAGTCTGATATCATTGACCTTCAATGTAACACATTAAAAACATTTTCATCTTGCATTGTATAGAGCCCTCTAGTGGAAAATATGAAACAAGCTTATGTTAAACAAAAACACAGCATAATAAAACATCCAGCAAATGCAACTATGCAAATCGTATACTGTATTGATTTTTCAAAAAACCGTATTTAATACGCAGTACTAATAGAGTGTCTTGTGTATATTATAGGAAAGGGAATACAAGCATTAAAACCAATATACTTCATTGTTAATCCTTTCATATTTTGGATATTCTGTTACATTTTACCACTTTTTCTTAAATATGACAAGTATAGTAATCGCTGAGGAATGGACACATATCCCTCCATAGCAATTTAAACATCAATTTTGTCTAACCCCTTTACAGTGCAGATAAACTCCTGTTTACTGGTACTACAACACATGGGGTGATGCGGTACCAGGAAGCAGCAGGAACTTTTCATCTTAGCATTATTTTTTAAATGTATCTGCATATTCCAAAGTGAATACAAGCAAGGAGCAGAAAGATATTCAAGATAAGTAAAGGGGGAGCTAGGCTGTGATAATGCTGCAAGTGCAAGATATGTTAAATGGATTTTAAAACCTGAGTTAGCAGTCATTTAACGCTTTTTGAATATGGTCCACTATAGTAGATATTTAAAAATATTTCCCCACTGTATCATACATCTTTTGTCTGTGGTGCCAGCAGGCTCAATGAGAGTCCCTCTCATAGCTCTGTGCACCTCAATCCTGACCTGAACACCACCTGCTTTTCAGTCACTGGCCTCAAACAGGGGCTGACAACAATCAGCTTGTGGTGGTTTAGTGATAGAGACAAACATTTCAGTATTGTGGTTAGCCTTATGTCAGAGACAGTGTTAGAGGGAAGTGTCTTAAATTGAGGATGCTGCAAATCCTGCAAGTAGCAGACGGAGGCAATGTCAGTGTAGGGTCTGGGTTTATTGCACACTGAAAGGATAATAATCAAGGTGAATTTGCATAACAACTGTTTTGCAAGCCCAAGTCAAAGTCTGTAAATATAACCAATATAACCAATATATGACTTTGTTATTTAATTTACTACAAAATTGTATAATGTACATTTTACTACAATATTGTCTGTAACCTTTACTACAGTATTCACTGCATTATTTAACTTTTTTTAAATGAACATAGCTTTAGAATGCTACATATTAATAGGGTCAAATAAAATCAACACTGTATACTTAAAGTGTTGGTGACATTAACCTCTGACCTATTATGGCTTCCATAATGAGGTCATGATGGTTTTAAGTTTCTTTGGGTATAGAGACAGGGTGGAGTGTGTCACTTGATGCCAAAAATTAATTTAGAAATCATGGTTACGAAGTTTCTTGTGAATAAAGAAAATGTCAAAATAAACACTCAATGTAAAATGAAAAAAAAAAAAAACAGCAAACAGCTGCTGACTTGGCGTGCCAACAAATACAACTCTGCAGGCCACGCGTGCCATAGGAGACACACCAGCAGACACTTTGCGCATGCAGCTCTGCTTTACCCAATCAGAATCCTGGCCAGGGCAAGAGTCAGTGTGCTGAAAGAACGTGTAACGCGATGCTTCTGGGAAATGTAGTGGAGTAAAAAGTACAATATTTTCTAAACAAACGTACTTGAGTAAAAGTAAAGTATCCCAAAAATAAAGTACTTAAGTAAAGTACAGATCCCGAAAACAATTTTTCACCCTTGAACACTGTACATGTACACCCTTGGAAACATGCTTTTGTCCAGAGTTCTTAGATTTAGTTTTATTGTAAGTTTCCACTGTTGAAAATATTTATAATGGCACAAAAGACAGATCGCGACCACTGTAACTAATGTCAGTCACCATCATTGTTTTGATTTTAAACCTAGTAGCCTCGTTCTGGATTAGCTCATGAATATTCATGAGAGAAAATAAAGCGTGACCTATGCTCCTTCCAATGATGCCCCGGATGTATTACTGTCTCTTGCAGTGCCTGAGTAAAATATTTTATATATATATATATATATATATATATATATATATATATATATATATATATATATATATATATATATATATATATATATGTTGTGCGTAAATTGGACTATCTTTCGAAACTAGAGTGAAGCGGAAAACGTTTTCTGAAGTGTTATTTACTACAGTTACCATAATGCTCTGGGGTAACTTGATCTAATACTTCTCGTGAATCACATCCACCAGGAAGTGCAGAAAAACAGTGACAGCTCATGAAAATAGGTCTGTGTTAATCTCCAGCTCATCCAAACCCACAGAGTTTAACCGAGAAGTGTAATTCTGTATTAAAATCCGGATGTGAGGACTATCTGTAGCACAATGATACCGATTAGCTTTTGTTGTATTTCGTGTTGTGTTCATTTTTATTATTATTATTTTTGTTTTGAACGTACACCCGCCATATAATTTTGTTTTAACCGTTTAGTTCCGCATTGGGACAAGAAGAAGCTATATGCATGTTTAATTGAGGTGTACGCTCTCAAAAAACAAACGGCATGTTTCACAAGACCTCTTTTACCACCCTAATAATCGGGGTGTTTGTAGTTTATGTGCTACACACTTGCTGGGTCATGTATGGAATCGTTTACACCAAACCTTGTGATGAAAGCAGCGGTGTACACTGTGTTACACCCTACCTTGCTAAGAAGCCCAGGCTTCAGGTTAGTATATATTTCCGGATACTGGTATTATTATGATTATTATTCATTTATGCATTTATTTATTTGATTTCGTCACTTTGTTTATCATTAATTTATGACTTTCCTATAGATTTAATGTGGTGCATATGAGGAAGCTGAAATACTGGGGTAGGGTTTGTTGCTGCAGTATAAATGATCTTACCAAAAAGTCGTTGTTTATGCAGTTTTACAGCACTGATTCTGGCTGCTATATCAGTGGCACTGCATTTTCTACTTTTTAAAATTGTATTTTGTCATGGGTTTATGCATTGCACCTACTGCAATGGGGGACATTTCAGATAGACTGCTATCAGGTTAAATTATATTAAGGTTTAAACAATGTAATATATATATATATATATATATATATATATATATATATATATATATATATATATATATATACACAGTACTGTGCAAAAGTTTTAGGCAGGTATGAAAAAATGCTGTAAAGTAAGAATGCTTTCAAAAATAGACATGTTAATAGATTATATTTATCAATTAACTAAATGCAAAGTGAGTGAACAGAAGAAAAATCTAAATCAAATCCATATTTGGTGTGACCACCCTTTGCCTTCAAAACAGCATCAAGCATCAATTCTTCTCGGTACACTTGCACACAGTTTTTGAAGGAACTCGGCAGGTAGGTTGGCCCAAACATCTTGGAGAACTAACCACAGTTCTTCTGTGGATTTAGGCAGCCTCAGTTGCTTCTCTCTCTTCATGTAATCCCAGACAGACTCGATGATGTTGAGATCAGGGCTCTGTTGGGGCCATACCATCACTTCCAGGACTCCTTGTTCTTCTTTACGCTGAAGATAGTTCTTAATGACTTTCGTTGTATGTTTGGGGTCGTTGTCATGCTGCAGAATAAATTTGGGGCCAATCAGATGCCTCCCTGATGGTATTGCATGATGGATAAGTATCTGCCTGTACTTCTCAGCATTGAGGAGACCATTAATTCTGACCAAATCCCCAACTCCATTTGCAGAAATGCAGCCCCAAACTTGCAAGGAACCTCCACCATGCTTCACTGTTGCCTGCAGACACTCATTCGTGCACGCTGTCCAGCCCTTCGCGAACAAACTGCCTTCTGCTACAGCCAAATATTTCAAATTTTGACTCATCAGTCCAGAGCACCTGCTGCCATTTTTCTGCACCCCAGTTCCTGTGTTTTCGTGCATAGTTGAGTCGCTTGGGCTTGTTTCCACGCCGGAGGTATGGCTTTTCGGCCGCAAGTCTTCCATGAAGGCCACTTCTGACCAGACTTCTCCGGACAGTAGATGGGTGTACCAGGGTCCCACTGTTTTCTGCCAGTTCTGAGCTGATGGCACTGCTGGACATCTTCCAATTGAAGGGAAGTAAGCATGATGTGTCTTTCATCTGCTGCAGTAAGTTTCCTTGGTCGACCACTGCGCTCACGGTCCTCAACGTTGCCGCTTCTTTGTGCTTCTTCAAAAGAGCTTGGACAGCACATCTGGAAACCCCTGTCTGCCTTGAAATTTCTGCCTGGGAGAGACCTTGCTGATGCAGTATAACTACCTTGTGTCTTGTTGCTGTGCTCAGTCTTGCCATGGTGTATGACTTTTGACAGTAAACTGTCTTCAGCAACCTCACCTTGTTAGCTGAGTGTGGCTGTTCCTCACCCAGTTTTATTCCTCCTACACAGCTGTTTCTGTTTCAGTTAATGATTGTGTTTCAACCTACATATTGAATTGAAGATCATTAGCACCTGTTTGGTATAATTGTTTAATCATACACCTGACTATATGCCTACAAAATCCCTGACTTTGTGCAAGTGTACCTAGAAGAATTGATGCTGTTTTGAAGGCAAAGGGTTGTCACACAAAATATGGATTTGATTTAGATTTTCTTCTGTTCACTCACTTTGCATTTAGTTAATTGATAAATATAATCTATTAACATGTCTATTTTTGAAAGCATTCTTACTTTACAGCATTTTTTCACACCTGCCTAAAACTTTTGCACAGTACTGTATATATATATATATATATATATATATATATATATATATATATATATATATATATATATATATAATTTTTTTTTTTTTTACTTCAATTAACACCACACTGTTAAAGAACATCAGCACTTAAAAAACAACCACATAGCAAACATATAGGCCATTTATTACAACGATTTGGGGAATTTGGTTGTAATGTTGCCATTGCCAATAAGAAAAGAGACAATAAAGGTTGTGTTTGTTTTTTCAGCTCAGCATTTACACATCCTTGAAGGCTACAGGCGATGGAAATCCAAACCTAATTTTGTACATTGAAGACTTTGATATACATTCCAAGTTTGAGAGGTAAGCAGTTTAATCTTTGGGTGAGGTACGATTTAATGATTTAGCATTCAGGTCACCATCAGTAATATCCCTGAATTGAAATGCATAAACTATGTAGACTGGTGCATTATTTTGTTTTACTTGAAATAACAGGACCTTTAAAACCATCCTGTATGTGTTCTTGGCTGTTTTTTTGTCAGTGTTTGTGTGTGTTATCCTAGGAATTGCTGTTAGTTATGAATGGGTCACTGTACATGGTTTGTTTAAATTATATAACCACATGTTTAGCATAGTTAGTACAAGGTATTGATAAAGGGTATTATGTGCGTAGCGACTTAAATTTGGCACAGAGCAACACCTCCAAGATGAGATACAAGTTTACTGCAGATCCCCCTGGGACTTTTTCAAACAAGTAAAGCTGGCTAATTGAAACAGTATTTATATAGTTGTTTGAACCATTTATTTAGAAATGACAAAGACCAATTAGAGCATGTAGAATCTTGGCGTAATTAGATTTCTTTTGGCTATGTAATCTAATGTCTGTTTGCTGGCTTCATTGTTTTTTTGTTTTTGTTTTGATTTCTAAATAAAGGAAAATAAATGTTTCCATACCTAAGAAGACCAGAAACAATGGGACCTTGTACACATATGTGTTTGTCCACCAGGCTGGTGTCTCTCCGTGGCACGACAACAAGGAAGTACACCTTGTCGCCCAGTTGACTTCGTACATGGTGCTCAAACCCCAGGAAGTCAACCTTATCAGCGGAGAGGATCCCACACAGGTAGATGGCACAACAAATATTTTAAAAGGCATTCATAACCAAGGTAATATTTTAATTTAGCAAATGTTACCACGTTATTTAGTTCTGTTTGTTGTCACAAATTCTTGATTAAGAAAGCAGTGCATGAGATTTTACAGTAGCAGTACATTCTTTTAAAAACGTGCTGCTTCTTTCCTATAAGGAATTGTTAGTGGATTATCTGGTGTATTGACAGCATGGATTCCTAGCATCATGGCACTATTGCATAATCACATGACACAACGATTGGAAAAGAGTTCCAAAGGAAGCTTGGTGATAACATTAATGGGTGTAAATATGTTGATTTTTATATGTCCTTTTTTATATGTCCTTTTTTAACAGCATGTTATTTTCAAAAAAGTTGTTTTCTTTTATAACAAAGAATTTGATACAAGCTTAGCAAATAGCACTGCATTGAAGGTAAGATGTTGAAACCTACATTACACATCAAAATAAATCGGTGACCGACTGATGTACGCAGTCCAGATTTAGTTATGTCCTGCCTCCAAAATTCTGTGTTTTTGCCTAACCCATATTGAACTGTCACATTTTTTTTTAATCATACACTTATATAGACACTATATATATTAAAAAATAAAAATTAACAAAAAAGGTCCCCGAGTGGCACATCTGGTAGAAGCGCAGCCGCATGGTGCGCAGGGAAAGTCATGCAGTGCAGGTTCACTGGCTGTGCGAAGTAGTACGGTCTTCGCTTTCAGAAGGGAGCGTTGCATTGGCTCTGGCACTCCTGTGGGTTAGGGAGGTAAAACTGGCAGGGACAGTTTCTCCTCACCGCTCTACAGCGAACCCTGCTGGCCAGGTGTCCAGTGAGATCAGAGCAGACACCTGCAGGGCTGGCTTCTGTCCACTGAACGTCGGTAGCTCGCTGACATCCGCTCTCGAGTTCCTGGGTGAAAAAAGAAGCTGGCTTGGCCATGGGTTCGGTGGACGGCCACTGAATCTTCGTGTCTCCTGAGGCATGTGGGGAATTGCCGTGGTGTGGAGAAAAGCGATTGGGCATTCCAAATTTGGAGAAAATCAGAGGAAAAAGTATAATTGGACACACTAAATAAAAGAAAATAAAATAAAAAAAGCCTTTACTGATTAAGCTGATGTGATGCAATTTATTTTGTATTTGATTTGCCTAACACACTCAAGATAACATATCTTTTAAATTGGATTTTGCAGCAGTCAGAACCACACAGAAAAACCACCAATGTCCCCGACAGACCAGTTGCTCACTGGAGGTCGCGTCTCACTTTTAACATCATGGCTGATGACTTCTCTTTTGATGGAGAATCTCTTCCTGGTGATGTGCACCGCTACATGAAGATGTGGGTTACCCAACAGAGATTTGTATGGTTTTACTGAATTTATTTTGAAAACCGCTTTAAGGTTGTATGCAAAGCTAGTCTAACTTGACTTCTCCTTTGACCGCAAAGAATTCTGAAAACTTCCATTTTGCTTAAAGGCTTTGTCGGCAAATTTAACTCCATATCTACAATCTCAGAATGTTATCCCTACTATGCAACTCATATTGTTTTGTCATGTACTAAAGCAGCGTTTTAGATTATATTTATGAATTTCTTTTTCATGTAATTCAGACTGCAATATGGAAAAAAAGTGCAATATCTGCCCATACTGTTTGTCGACCTCCTGAGCAATCGAGTGAAGGATCTGGTGGTACGTTTCTTCATATAATCAATATTGAGTACACTTAGAGCCTATTTGGAGACGTGTACACTGAAAATTAGATTGGCTGGCTACTGAAATACAAAATGCATAACTACTGTATTTTTGGCCAGCCAGTGTGTTACTTAATTGTGTGTTTCATTTTGATGCCTGTGGCAAAGTGCCCCCCCTGTGTGTATTTTGTGTTACGTGTTGTGTGTAAATGTTGGTGTATAGGCATTGGTACACGGGATATAAGCGGGTCTGTGTTTCACATGTGTTTTAAATTGTAGATTTGTATTTAGGCACGAGGAGGGCACAAATCAATAAACATGGACAAAAAGTAAACAATAATGTCATGTGACGTGATTTGTGCCCTCCTCGTGCCTAAATACAAATCTACAATTTAAAACACATGTGAAACACAGACCCGCTTATATCCCGTGTACCAATGCCTATACACCAACATTTACACACAACACGTAACACAAAATACACACAGGGGGGGCACTTTGCCACAATGCCAAATGTAGATGTTTAAAGGTGAACGTGCAGTGCACAGGAATTAAAAGCATAATGCAGAAGATGTTAATCTCTTACATCAATGTTTTCTCTATTTAAAAAAAAAAAAACAACAACTCTGTTTTCATTGTAGGTGATTAACAGTTCTACAACAGAATTACCTCTCACAGTTTCCTATGATACAATTTCACTGGGAAAACTCAGATTCTGGATTCACATGCAAGATGCTGTCTATTCACTGCAGCAGTTTGGTAAGTGCACCTTGAAAGCTGAACAAATACAATGGAATCTAATCCTTTAGAACAGAGAGAAAAGATTTCAGAAACAGTAAGTACAAATAACCAGATTGTTTTGTTGTATAGAGGCAAAGTACAAAATCTGTATGTTTTTCATGTTTTACGTGACGAATTCAATTTCAGTATAATTTTAGGTTTCACAGAAAAGGATGCAGATGAAATTAAAGGGATCTTCGTAGACACTAACCTCTACTTCTTGGCTCTGACATTCTTTGTGGCAGCTTTTCATGTAAGTCGCAACTGTCACTGTAGGATTGAAAATGAAAATGCTAAAACCTGCATTCTCTAACAGGTAATTTTGCTTTCCATTAGATTCTATGTATTTCCAATGCAGCATTTTAAAATACATTCTGGTATACATTTATATTGCATGCAGCAAATTCACATCACGCTTTTTTTTACCATGTAACTGTTTGTTTTCTGCATCTGTACATCAGGTTGCACAGCCTTACTTCATCATTTTGTATAAACTGTTGAATCGTGCATTACTTAATGCTTACACCAAAACATGTTGATCAAAAACATTCTTTGTAGCTCAGCAACTGACTGACTGAAACAGCAGTATTTAGAATTTAAAACAAGGGAAATGGGCAACAAAGGACATCGTTAGTCAGAATAATGTGATGGACTAATGCTGAGAAGTGCTGCATACAGTAAAAATACTCACACCAATTGTTTGCTGATGCTGTGGTGTACGATCCAAGTTTCATGTTAACCGTGTGTATCGGTTTGCAACACGTTGCATTTTCCTTGAAGCTCATGAACTGGTTTCAGAATGATTAACAAGAACATTTCCTGTTCAGAAAATTTACACTGCAAGTTATAGGGGGACCATTCTTTTCAGGTTTTCACCGTGCTGTTTAAAAGTTACTAGTTTACTGATTAGAACTATGACAATAGGTTATAGGGCTAGATACTCCAGCAATCCTTGGAAAACGTACCTTGTGTGAGCTGAGAGAAGTACATCCAATACCTATAATAATGGGTGGAGATTTAACAAATAAAATAAAATACACAATTGTGTATAAAAGGCACAAAGACTGAGTAATTCTGAATAGTTTTCCCAAGCAATGCAACATCTTCTGGTGCTAGTCAGTTTTTGTTTATCTTTTTTATTTTAGTATACAGCTAGCACTAAAGATTATAAAACACTGCACAGGCTTACGTTAGGAACAGATTTTTATAAAACGGTATGTTTTTGTGCTGTGTGTATGTATATGTGTGTGTATATATATATATATATATATATATATATATATATATATATATATATATATATATATATTGTGTGTGTGTGTATATATGTATATGTATGTATGTATGTATATATGTGTATTTATATATAACAAAAAAATTAATAAGCACTCTTGACATTTTGCAGCTACTATTTGATTTCCTTGCCTTCAAAAATGATATCAGCTTCTGGAAGAAAAAAAAGAGCATGGTTGGCATGTCCAGCAAAGCAGGTAAAAGCATGAGGCAGTCCAGACCAGTGGGTTTCAACCTTTTCATCTCGAGTACCAGTGTTTCACCACAATCAACAACAGAGTGGCTGCTTTGGTTCTCCATCAGTAACTTTGAAAGTTCACAACAAATACCTCTCCCTCATAGTTTCTCCTTTCTCTGTGATTCAGTGGAACAAACATTATGATAGTGTGATTAAGAGAGTATTGTGGTTGAGGAATTTTATATCATCATAAAGAAAAACCGCCGGTGTCATGGCAAATTTTGCCCCCTATAAAAGTGTATTAATAAACATCGTTAATGCGTGTCTAAACAACCAGCACTATTGGTGTGTCTGTATGAAACCAAATTAGTTAAAATGTATTTAAATTAGGTTGAGGTGCAAAAACATATTTTCTTTTTACTCTGTTCACTCTGAATAGCAAATCAAAATCATCGCCACTTGACTCGTTTAGGACTACAGGGAGGGGGGAGGAATCTGCCAGCTTGTCCTGTACCAGTACTGGTACGCATACCACAGGTTGAAAATCACTGGTCTAGACTATTGGCGTGAATGAATGGCAGGATAATGTAACTGGCACACTCAATGTGTGATTATTGAAATACAGGTTTTTGTTCGTCATCTACTGGTAGAACCACCAGAACCATAGTTGCTGTTACCATAGGGTTATTTTCAAAGCTTGGAAGATATGTTTATTTTGTGTTAACTTTTTGTTTTGTTTTGTTTTTAAACTATCTTTAGTCTGGTCAGTTTTCTTGTCGCTAAATGGCTCCTTTTGTTTTTAAATTTGAATGCCAAGATTGTAAATATGATCATTGTCATTGATTTTTATTCCAGTGCTTTGGAGATGTTTCAGTACCATTGTTATCTTCCTCTACCTGTTGGATGAACAGACAAGTATGCTGATTCTCATACCAGCAGGGGTCGGTTCAATCATAGAGGTATAGTAGCTTTTTTATGTAGCATAGAACTAAGTATTGACACAAACAATTGTTTTCTTTCCAGATTTCCATTCTTTAGATCCCTAGCCAGTGAATTTAGAGAGTGTTTTGCAAATAGAACTAATTCATTGCCTCTGTCACGACAAATGTCTTTAACCCTTTACCATATCGAAACAATGTCTTAACCTGTGGAATAACATTAAATGAACTGTTGAAATAGGCTCGCAATATCAAAACAAGTGTTAAATGCTTGGTTTCTAAAGTGCAGTGTTCTTCTAACTAATCTGTTTCCTGTTGAATAGTTTCGTTTTCTACAGTGATAAGGTACCCGCAAGTACTAGCAAAACCATAAAAAAAATATATATATACAGTACTGTGCAAAAGTTTTAGGCAGGTGTGAAAAAATGCTGGAAAGTAAGAATGCTTTCAAAAATAGACATGTTAATAGATTATATTTATCAATTAACTAAATGCAAAGTGAGTGAACAGAAGAAAAATCTAAATCAAATCCATATTTGGTGTGACCACCCTTTGCCTTCAAAACAGCATCAAGCATCAATTCTTCTCGGTACACTTGCACACAGTTTTTGAAGGAACTCGGCAGGTAGGTTGGCCCAAACATCATCTTGGAGAACTAACCACAGTTCTTCTGTGGATTTAGGCAGCCTCAGTTGCTTCTCTCTCTTCATGTAATCCCAGACAGACTCGATGATGTTGAGATCAGGGCTCTGTGGGGGCCATACCATCACTTCCAGGACTCCTTGTTCTTCTTTACGCTGAAGATAGTTCTTAATGACTTTCGCTGTATGTTTGGGGTCGTTGTCATGCTGCAGAATAAATTTGGGGCCAATCAGATGCCTCCCTGATGGTATTGCATGATGGATAAGTATCTGCCTGTACTTCTCAGCATTGAGGAGACCATTAATTCTGACCAAATCCCCAACTCCATTTGCAGAAATGCAGCCCCAAACTTGCAAGGAATCTCCACCATGCTTCACTGTTGCCTGCAGACACTCATTCGTGTACGCTGTCCAGCCCTTCGAACAAACTGCCTTCTGCTACAGCCAAATATTTCAAATTTTGACTCATCAGTCCAGAGCACCTGCTGCCATTTTTCTGCACCCCAGTTCCTGTGTTTTCGTGCATAGTTGAGTCGCTGGCCTTGTTTCCACGCCGGAGGTATGGCTTTTTGGCCGCAAGTCTTCCATGAAGGCCACTTCTGACCAGACTTCTCCGGACAGTAGATGGGTTTACCAGGGTCCCACTGTTTTCTGCCAGTTCTGAGCTGATGGCACTGCTGGACATCTTCCGATTGGCGGGAAGTAAGCATGATGTGTCTTTCATCTGCTGCAGTAAGTTTCCTTGGCCGACCACTGCGCTTCACGGTCCTCAACGTTGCCCGTTTCTTTGTGCTTCTTCAAAGAGCTTGGACAGCACATCTGGAAACCCCTGTCTGCCTTGAAATTTCTGCCTGGGAGAGACCTTGCTGATGCAGTATAACTACCTTGTGTCTTGTTGCTGTGCTCAGTCTTGCCATGGTGTATGACTTTTGACAGTAAACTGTCTTCAGCAACCTCACCTTGTTAGCTGAGTTTGGCTGTTCCTCACCCAGTTTTATTCCTCCTACACAGCTGTTTCTGTTTCAGTTAATGATTGTGTTTCAACCTACATATTGAATTGATGATCATTAGCACCTGTTTGGTAGAATTGTTTAATCATACACCTGACTATATGCCTACAAAATCCCTGACTTTGTGCAAGTGTACCTAGAAGAATTGATGCTGTTTTGAAGGCAAAGGGTGGTCACACCAAATATGGATTTGATTTAGATTTTTCTTCTGTTCACTCACTTTGCATTTAGTTAATTGATAAATATAATCTATTAACATGTCTATTTTGAAAGCATTCTTACTTTACAGCATTTTTTCACACCTGCCTAAAACTTTTGCACAGTACTGTATATATATATATATATATATATATATATATATATATATATATATATATATATATATATATATATATATAAATATAAAATCTATCTCATATATGCAATCTGCATACAAATGTATATATTTTTTTTTTTCTTTTTACCGGTTATGTGGGAACTATGAGGAATATTCTCATGGCGTAAAATGAACAAGAGAAACCGGGGTACAACACCTGCGGTACTGCATGGTGTTTCTTATTTTAATAATCTAAACAGCAGCTGTTCCTAATATCACCACCATAAAACTGGTGCTGTTTTAGATTGCCACTGCTTATCAATTGGATTGACTCCACAGTGTTTTAATCTTCATGTAAACAGTTTTTTTTTTATACTTTTTTCATTACAGGTCTGGAAAGTGAAGAAGGCTTTTAAGATGCAAATTCACTGGCATGGCTTGAAACCAACATTCAAGGTTCATAATTATTTCTTCTTTTTAATGTTGAGCTTTCCTTTTAAAATTGGTATTTCCACTGATGGCTAATTTGAGACAAACAAACTCCTGTTACTATTGTCCTGGTATAGTACAATTGAGTTATTGACCTCTACCCACACTGTGTATTGGATTTCAGCCAACCTGAAGCGTTTGCCTTCTGTTGGTGATCAATCTGAACACAATTTATTTCCGCCTGAATACTTTTGACATCCGGCTACTGACAATCAAAAAAGCACTTAAAAACTACACAGCCTGGCAGGATGCAAAGATTACTGCTTACAGGGCGTTCCCTCGTGTGTTAGACAACCAGCAGCACTGTTTCTGTTACTCAAGACTCTCTTCCTGATCTATCTCACTCATTTTAGTTACTCAGTATGTCACCAGGGTCTTTGATTTAGAGATCTTCTTGTTTGCAGGGTAAACCTAATGCAAGAGACTAACAGAACTGTAAACAAGGTACATGACTCCATGTAACAACCTATTTTATATTCTTTTATCAGTTTGGAACATCTGATGAATCTGAGAGAAGAACTGAGGCATATGACACCCAGGTATAAGATAAGTGTGATTTTTTTTGCTTTGTTTTGTTTAATTCAGATGAGTTATGACCGGCTCTATAAAGCCCTTTAAAACAATCAAATACAATTTTAAATGTGGTATACTATGAGGTACCAGCCACTCAAATATTTACATATGAAAATGTACTGTAGAGTGTTGCATTGTCATTCATACTATTGCCTTGTAATTAGTAGGGAAGAAAAAGGTTTGCGTTTCAAACATACTAATTCTATAGATATAAGAGAATCACTGTATTTCATCACCGTTTGTCAGACCAATGGTGTATTGATTAAAAGATCCAGATGTTGAGATCCACAATTGTTTAATTTTTTTTGTTTGTTTGTTTTGTTTCAGGCAATGAAATATTTATCATATTTGCTCTATCCTTTGTGTATTGGAGGAGCAGGGTACTCGCTGGTGTATGTAAAATACAAAAGGTAAGAATCCTGATTTATACTTTTTGAAAAAATATAATCTGTATTAAATAATTAGTTTGTTGGGCTCCCGAGTGGCTCATCCAGTAAAAGCACTCGTTAGAGTGCAGGATGCGCTCTATAGCCTGGACGTCGCCGGTTCGAGTCCAGGCTATTCCACAGCCGACCGTGGACGGGAGCTCCCAGGGGGCGGCGCTTAATTGGCCGAGCGTCGTCTGGGGGGAGGGAGGGTTAGGTCGGCCAGGGTGTCCTCGGCTCATTGCGCACCACCGACCCCTGTAGTCTGGCCGGGCGCCTGCGGCCTTGCCTGTAAGCTGCCCAGAGCTGTGTTGTCCTCTGACGCTGTAGCTCTGAGGCAGCTGCATGGTGAGTCTGCAGAGTGTAAAGAAGCGGGCGGCTGACGGCACATGCTTCGGAGGACAGCGTGTGTTCATCTTTGCCCCTCCCAAGTCAGCGCAGGGGTGGTAGCGGTGAGCTGAGCCTAAAAATAATTGGGTATTTCAAATTGGGGAGAAAAAATAAAAATTAATTGGCAACGACTAAATTTAAAAAAAATAAATAATAATTAGTTTGTTTCAATATATATATATATATATATATATATGTGCTAACTTCACTATAACGAACCGCCATGGGACCTGGAGAAATGTCAGTTATATTAGGGTGTTCACTATTATGAGAGTTGAAAGTAACAAAAAGTAAATATAATGCAAACTCCTCTATAAACCAAAAAATCTATTAACAACAAAACAGCGTACCTTAAATCGAAATTCAATTTACTCAAGGACGAAAAACAGCATACATTAAATGGAAATTCAATTTACGCAAGGGGGTGCAACTTTATTTGAGCTGTGTACTTTTGCTCCACAGTTTATTTTAAATAAATTTTATTTGAACTGTGCAAGCACAAAGTGTCAATCATTCCCCTCAGCCTCGCTCACTTCCATCGAGGAAATCGGGGCTTGTTCTTCCTGTCTGCTGACACATTCAGCCAATCGCAGCTAACTTTAGTTGGAACCCAAAACTAACATTCAACAGATGACAAGCTCCCAAGCTTTACAGAAGGACCGGGCTGAAGTTAGTTACTTATTCCCGATTCGAGGGCTGAAGTTAGTTACTTATTCGCATTAGCTCACATTGTAGGGGAATTCACAGATAGTCTGATGTGCCACCTCAAGTAGGATATCATTTTAAAGCTTGAGCATTTCTCTTCAACATAAAGTAGATTGCAGAGTGGCACAAGTAGGCATTCACAGGCTATGCTGTGAAATATACACACACACACCTTTCTTTTCCTGCATATTCGCACACATTGCGAGGGCTTTGCCACCTCAAGCTGGGTGTGATGTTGAAGGTTAAGCAATTGTCTTGCAAATAGAGTACGGTGTGTAGTGGCATGTACAGTACTATTAAGTGCTATTTAGTATGAAGTTACCTCCTCACTCCTGGTTGCAGTCTGTGTGAAGATGGCGGGCAGGCATCGATTGCATATGTCTTGCATGATTAACACTACAATAGGTTATCTTTGAATTCACCAACCATGGTCTTTTGTTTTCACTGAGAGTAACACATTCACACTGGAGAACGTTTAGTGTCAGTCAGTACTGAGATCGCTGTATTCAGGTCTATCCTGGTAAGTGATCGTTCTAATAAGACTAATTTCCATTGAGAATCGTTTCTTGCTGTTGGGATCGTTAAATGGGGGTTTGTTATAGTGAAGTTAGCCTGCATATGTGTATATTATTGCAATTAACAATCTTACTTGATTTTATTTTTTCACAGCTGGTACTCTTGGCTAATCAACAGCCTTGTAAACGGTAAGCCAATGTGTTTTGCTAACCTCACAAAGCAATACTATTCCCTGTTATTTATATGATTCCTGTTAAAAAAAAAAAAATTAAAGTATTATCTGACGTAGAGGTTTAAAATCACTTTATGATGTATCATGAAAGATTAGGATTGGCAAAGTTTCATAAGTCAACCTTCTTTGACAAAATTTCTGTCATAATAAAAATAGACTATATTGGTGCATTTACACTTACAACACAGACCAGAGCTCGCTTAGTCGATTAGATTAAAAGATTCTTATTTGAGCCACCCCGATTATAGCACAGACCTAAACTGGCTTTGGTCCCGTATGCACGTGCACAGCCCCTGAACTGTAGTGCGTGCCCGATGACATATCGACCACCCCTTGCGTGAAGACATTTCCCCACTCCAAAACAGAGGTGAAAGTGTTCAAGTCAACTACAAGCCTGCAATTTGTGTCGCTTGTATGTTTCTACTTCAAGGTGGTCGTTCCATGCTAATTGAGATTTAGTGGAATCAAATGGAGAGAAGCATTGAAACCTTGCATAGTGGACATTTAAATAAACAGGTGTTATTCTATACATTTACACATCAGTCTGACAACTCTTGTATGTAAATGTAAACAGTAACTCCTGTTTATTTTCTTACCCATGAACAAGGCTTATTTTTGCTATTCAACAAAAGCAAAACTCATTCAGTTACGTTTATTTACCATATACTAACAACACATTATGGTACTGTCGATGATACAATTTTAAAAATAAAGCCTTTCTTAAATCAAAAGATTTCCTTCTAGGGGTGAGTAAAGTTATTTTGGACCTGAAGCTTGTGCTTCTACATATATTCACATCTAGGGTTACCAGCTTTCCAAACTGGGACTTTTTTTTTTTCCTTCAATTCACTGACACCATAGCAACTCTGAAGCCTTAAAAACAATATATAAAAACACAATCATAATTTAAAAATTAAACGTCAGGTGTATTTATTGCAGATCATAACAACTCCTTTTCATTCTATTGTCATGTAATCAAAACTTAAATGTACAAAAAGCTAGATTAGAAAAAATTGATCAGCTATTACCATTTAAACATGTGATGTACACAATCATAATTATTAAATTCTTAAGATTGTAAATTTTTATTTTGAATGGTGCTAACACAACTAATAATAATGAATTAATTATAAACTAATAATAAATTACTCTTGCTGAGTTTGATGCCGACAGGGATGTTGCCCACATGTGTACAAAGGAAAACGTGAGCCGTCTCCATGACTGCTATGTTCAGTAGAGCAAAAAACAGACCAAAGCCGTCACAGAGTCCCGCTCTGGAGCAGGGCACTTTTAAGACGGCTGGACCTAGGGTGGCTGTGTTTTACACACCAAAAAAAAACCTAAGCCGCGTCAAAGCCAGCTTAAAAAATGTGGCTTTATAAACTGGGTATATGTCGCCTACGCTGCTTGGCCACAAATTTGGAGAGTGTATGTAAAATTGGACAAATGTGTAGTCACCTTGCACAAGTTATTGAGAGTATTCAAATCTATATATAGAAGCACCCCGTGTCTATCCATCTGTCCATCTTTGTCACACTTACTTTTTGTCATTTATCTAGAGAGAACTGATTATCCAGGCGATGTAATAAAACAGGGTTGATGTTGGTCAGGTTATTTACTTTTTCATTATACTGATTGCTTTAGTTTTGTATTGTAACAGCTAAGGTGGGAGTATATCACTGCCATATTTTATTGTTTTTGAGGATGTCAGAATAACCACATACTATGAATATACCTGTAATGTGTTCTGACTCATTTTTTACAGGGGTTTATGCTTTTGGATTCCTCTTCATGTTACCGCAGCTCTTTGTTAATTATAAGGTTAGTACTGAAAATGTGTTTTGCTCTATTCCTCCAAAATGTCCTGTAATTAGAAAATATGTATGGTCTCTTCCGAGAATATGTAGGGATGGGTATATTATTAGGATAAAATATTGTGTGTTAATTTTTGCAATGTTCTTACATACTTGGTGCTTGGAATATGTTGTAAATATAAGACGATCAAAAAAAATATATACAGTACTGTGCAAAAGTTTTAGGCAGGTGTGAAAAAATGCTGTAAAGTAAGAATGCTTTCAAAAAGAGACATGTTAATAGATTATATTTATCAATTAACTAAATGCAAAGTGAGTGAACAGAAGAAAAATCTAAATCAAATCCATATTTGGTGTGACCACCCTTTGCCTTCAAAACAGCATCAATTCTTCTAGGTACACTTGCACAAAGTCAGGGATTTTGTAGGCATATAGTCAGGTGTATGATTAAACAATTATACCAAACAGGTGCTAATGATCATCAATTCAATATGTAGGTTGAAACACAATCATTAACTGAAACAGAAACAGCTGTGTAGGAGGAATAAAACTGGGTGAGGAACAGCCAAACTCAGCTAACAAGGTGAGGTTGCTGAAGACAGTTTACTGTCAAAAGTCATACACCATGGCAAGACTGAGCACAGCAACAATACACAAGGTAGTTATACTGCATCAGCAAGGTCTCTCCCAGGCAGAAATTTCAAGGCAGACAGGGGTTTCCAGATGTGCTGTCCAAGCTCTTTTGAAGAAGCACAAAGAAACGGGCAACGTTGAGGACCGTGAGACGCAGTGGTCGGCCAAGGAAACTTACTGCAGCAGATGAAAGACACATCATGCTTACTTCCCTTCACAATCGGAAGATGTCCAGCAGTGCCATCAGCTCAGAACTGGCAGAAAACAGTGGGACCCTGGTACACCCATCTACTGTCCGAGAAGTCTGGTCAGAAGTGGCCTTCATGGAAGACTTGCGGCCAAAAGCCATACCTCCAACGTGGAAACAAGGCCAAGCAACTCAACTATGCACGAAAACACAGGAACTGGGGTGCAGAAAATGGCAGCAGGTGCTCTGGACTGATGAGTCAAAATTTGAAATATTTGGCTGTAGCAGAAGGCAGTTTGTTCGCGAAGGGCTGGACAGCGTGCACGAATGAGTGTCTGCAGGCAACAGTGAAGCATGGTGGAGATTCCTTGCAAGTTTGGGGCTGCATTTCTGCAAATGGAGTTGGGGATTTGGTCAGAATTAATGGTCTCCTCAATGCTGAGAAGTACAGGCAGATACTTATCCATCATGCAATACCATCAGGGAGGCATCTGATTGGCCCCAAATTTATTCTGCAGCATGACAACGACCCCAAACATACAGCGAAAGTCATTAAGAACTATCTTCAGTGTAAAGAAGAACAAGGAGTCCTGGAAGTGATGGTATGGCCCCACAGAGCCCTGACCTCAACATCATCGAGTCTGTCTGGGATTACATGAAGAGAGAGAAGCAACTGAGGCTGCCTAAATCCACAGAAGAACTGTGGTTAGTTCTCCAAGATGTTTGGGCCAACCTACCTGCCGAGTTCCTTCAAAAACTGTGTGCAAGTGTACCTAGAAGAATTGATGCTTGATGCTGTTTTGAAGGCAAAGGGTGGTCACACCAAATATGGATTTGATTTAGATTTTTCTTCTGTTCACTCACTTTGCATTTAGTTAATTGATAAATATAATCTATTAACATGTCTATTTTTGAAAGCATTCTTACTTTACAGCATTTTTTCACACCTGCCTAAAACTTTTGCACAGTACTGTATATCTATCTATCTATCTATCTATCTATCTATCTATCTATCTATCTATCTATCTATCTATCTATATATCAATGAAAAAAGGACTGTGTGAATGTATAGACTTTAAATGTGTAGTGCTCCTTATTAGGGTCTATTTGTACTGACATTTGAAGATGTTTTTATTTATTTTTACAGTTCAAATCTGTTGCCCATTTGCCATGGAAGGCATTCATGTACAAGGTAAGTTTTGTTTAATTTACAGGTGTATTTTTTTTTCATTCTCTGATAAATTGTTTAATACATTCTTCCATTGTTCATCTCTTTGTACATGCTACATAATAAAAATGTGATATTTTCCGTTAATAATGGATGTAAAGCACCCTTTGAATGTTGTGACTGTGTGGAGTATGTAATGTGGTTACTCATACATTTTTAATACCTTTTCAACATTCAGCTATTGCTAGTTACCTTACATACAATGAAATCTCGCTTGCTTGGCCGGTAAATGAACAGCAGTAATTGTTGTTGGCTAGAGTAATACTAGATTCCTGCTAATGTTCTGTATTCAATAAGGATTTTTGTATTTTTTATTTTGTAATGCTGATCTTGATGGCAGATCATAAATTAAAAAATACTGAGAAGCGTGAAAAGAATGCTTTGATTTTGCCTTTCATTCGAGCAGTTGGAAGAGAGAACGTACTGTACTGTGCCTTCAGATGATGATCAAAGCTGTGGTAATTTTACTACCCTTTGTTTTTCTAGGCATTCAACACCTTCATTGATGATGTCTTTGCCTTTATTATTACCATGCCAACATCACACAGGCTTGCCTGCTTCAGAGATGACGTGGTGTTTCTTGGTTACCTTTATCAAAGATGGTAAGGTTAAGAGTCTTTGGAGTTAGTGAGCTTTATTCACACAAAGATTGCTGTTATTTGAAGCCCTTCTGAAACTCACATAAGTGAAGATTTGGTCTGCTTCAGAGATTAACTGGTTTGCTTTAAAAAAATAAAAAATTTAAAAAAAAGTTTTTAAATTTAAATAATTTGGTTTTGGACATGGAAAGAATTTTGATCTCAACATCTGAGCAGTCATGCAGAGGCAACGCCTGCAGTAAGTTTAATTTAAGGATAAATACAGTAATTAAAACAATTTACACATGGCTTGAAAAATAGTTAAGAATTTTAGATGTGCATTACTAATGGCCTAGAAAAAATATTGTATATAGAGCAGTAACATCTGAAGCAGAGGTTTAGGCTAACTGTCTCCCTAAATGTTTTGCTTCTGCCACTGTGCCATACATCTTCAATACTGAATTCAGTATTGTTAAAATTAATCTGATTGTATATATTGTATTTTTTTAGGCTTTACCCTGTGGATAAAAGTCGAGTGAACGAATATGGACAGTCATATGATGAGAAACCTAAAGGAAAACCCCACAAAGACTGAAGAATTTGGTCTGAGGTTCTAGATACACCAATCTGTTGCTGGAGTGGAACCTTCTGGCTTCCACAGTTCAGAAGTGTATTCAGAAGTAGAATATGTTTCTAAAACAATGTGTCAAACAGATCCTGCAGCACATCAAAGTACCTATTAAGTTCCTGTATGCTTCTATTTGGCACTGGCAGGAGGTATGAGGTTGCTCTGCTTGGTTGAAGGTTTAGTGGTTAGACAATAAGAATTTGCTTTGTGGGTCAATATTGACTCGGGAGATCCCATTGTTAGCCTACAGAGTCTACAGCTATGGCCAAAAGTTTTGCATCACCTAGAATTTTAGATTTGAGACATCATTTTTTTACATATATATATATATATATATATATATATATATATATATATATATATATATATATATATATATATAAATATATATAAATAATGAACATAATTTAGATCAGATTTTTGTTATGTATATGGAAAACTATAAAGCGGTATGTAATTCAATATGTTAATGTAAAATTATTCAGCAAGTTTCATTTGACTTTATGAAGCAAAATTAGTTAATTCTACATGGTGATGCAAAACTTTTGGCCATAGCTGTATACAAAAGCTTATAGTAGTAGGGGCTGAACAAAATGAAGCATATTCTGCCTGACTTCCTTTTTTAGTATTGCATTTGAAATTGAAAGAATGCTATGCCTTCTCTGTTGCCATCATTTAGAAAAGAGACCATATTAAAGTATAATGGAATGTATTTCTTTAGTTAATGTTTTCATTACAGTTGCCAAGAATGAACTACTGAGATAGTCAGTCATACCATGATAATAACGTGATTTTGGTCGCACTGAATAATAGAGTACAATGTGATTTATAATCCTGTCTGATCTTGGCACTGTGGACTTAACTACTGTTGGCTGTGTTTGAGGACCTACCCAGAATTCCAAAACCGAAATGTACAAATTGCTAAATAATATCTTCTGCCAATGTTTTTTCAATGTTGTTTTTTAATTTTTTGTGACCTCTATTTGCAAAGTGATGGTTTTGATTTTAAACACTTGGGATAAGATGTACTGTATAATAATAATAATAATCCCAGCAATAACAATAGGCTTCCCAGCCATTTTGGCTGGGAAGCCTAATAATAATATTTAGCAAGCTTTAAGGTATATGCAATGAGCTGATGTTTTGGCGTGCTCAGTGACATTAGAAGTAGGGACTTAATTTACACACAAACATATTTACAGAATGTATTTTGTGCACTTGTTTTTGTTGCGATAGTCATGCACCAAATGCGTTAAATACTGAGACTTTTAGTATTACAGTTATCCAGCAGATTAATCTGTATTACTCTGTATATCAGTCTAAAGGAAGCAAGACTGACCTTTTAGCTGATTTAAATTATACCCACAACACACATGGAGATATATATGTAAATTACAGGTTAAATGTTGATGTGTATGTTAACAAATATGTGTCATTAAAAAATTAAGTATTTCCTTTCTGACTTCTAGAGCTCAGTGAGTATAATATATTAAATGATAACATTATATTGCCAAATTTCTGAGGCATCTTACCCAATGCATGGGCATGCTGATTGGAAGTCCTTCAATTTCAAGTTTCTGCTTCCTGCTTACTTCTCAGAGACATTGTCATTTTCTATATTAATGTTAAACACAACTCTGATATGTTCAAAGTTATCTAATGGTAGAATGTAACTGTAACTGGTGTTGACATTATTTAGATTCAACTACAGATTCAAATGTCATGTCAACAACAGAAAATATAACATCCTGCTTGGAAATGGTGTTGTGTAGCTGCTACTTAAATTGTACAAGCTTGATTAACACTGCAGCTTATGTCACAAGCACAGGTCTAGGTTTACACTTAAATTCTGAAATGACCCAGACTTGTAACATATTACAAAAAAAGTGTGGATTAAATATCAGCATTATCATGCTAGACATTCACAGTGCCTGATGTAACTTAAACTTCATAAATACCAACAACCACAGCAGGCCAGAATTCTCCTCACTGTAAATGCATCAAAGATTGACATGTCCTCACCCCTTTTAAGCTTCAAGTGCAGCCATCTGTAGTGCTCAATGGATTGAAAAGCACTATTTTACTATATAAAATTTGAATGCATGCATGACTTCCATGTTTTGTATGTTGATTACTGATCTACTGTACACAAAAATGAGGAAATGTGAATTTTTTGTAAGTAAGATGGAATTTCATAATTTGTGTATAATGTTACTATACACTAGCTAGCACCACCAGCAAGTAAGTTCACAGTACAGAGATTTGTATTATTATTATTATCTGTCACCTGGGATAATAATACAACAGATGATTTTTTGAAAAGCTGTCTTTAAGGTTGTTTGGAACAATTCCTGTCTATAACATGATTAGTTATGTGGAATGTCTGAGGTGCAGTTGGGCAACTGTTTTCTGTTTTGATGTGGAGAGTTTTTTTCCCCAAGCATTTAGTCTGCAAATGGAACAGCAGAAAAGGAGACAGAACCTGAACTTCAACCACCACCTTCATCAAAAGAACCCCCATTTATACAGTTTTAGCATGCTGAGCTGTGTGGATGAGAAACCTGCATGCCAGGACTGAAATAGTTTGGAAAAATAATATACAGTATATCAATTGGATGAGTTTAAACAGGTAAAAACAACAGCTTCAAAATGTGTATCTGTGACAGTATGACTGCTTTTTTTCAGAAATGTCCTGTAATTACAGCATGGTCAAATGTGCAGTGTGTTATGATGGAAATTAATGTTAATGTCTAAAATGATAACTTTCTGCCTGCTAAATGGAATCGGTATCAATTACTGTTTGCATTATCTGTTCTTTTTTGTACAGTTGTCTTCACTTTGTTCTACTCTGTGAAATAACAAGTAAAGTTAATGTGTTCATCAGGTGTTTTTGATTATTAAGCCTAAAAAAGTTCCATTCCTAATACCTACCTGTTAAGAAGTATCTCTGCCTACATTCATTTATACCACAGGCACTCAAATTGGTTGTAGGACATTAAAAAGATATCCATGTTACTTGAAAGGTAACAGGTATTGAATACGGTCCCCCCTGGTATGGTATTTTTGTTTTCTCAAATTAGTTATAGAGAATGTTTATTTATTTAATTATGTATTTATTATTAAATGGGGAAGCAGGGGCATTATAGACTCTAGTTCCTGAATAACTTTTCATTCATAGCAGTGGTAGATTACTTTCAATGTTCAGTAAATTCCAAGTGGTTGCAGTTGCAAATGCATTCGAGCTATATTTACAAACCTCAGAAAGGTAGCTTACCTGTAAACAAAATGTTCTGCTTTCCTAACATAATACATAATTCACATAAATCATGACGGTAGAGAGAGTATCGACTTTCTAAACTGCGGGGAAACCTGGCCAGGTCACTTTAGCATGTCATTGCATCAAATGTATTGGTCACATACATGTACAACAGGATACAGTAAGATTAACATAACCACGTTAATCCCATAGTGGGGAAATATGGCCATAAACAGCAACAAGTTAGGTCTGAAAGGAGCAAAACTGAGTTGTAATCCGAATGCTGCAAGTCAGCATAATATCACCTGGAGTGTGTTTAGGGTGACCACTTGTCCCTAACTGGACAGTCCCTAAATGTAAAGATCAAGTCCCGGTCCCGGATTTAATGCCTCACATCACATGTTACCCAACAGCCTGACTGATATTTTGGCTACAACAAACAAAATACAATTCACAGAATATTTTATTTTCAGTATTTTCTTTGTTTATGCGAAATGGCTGACTCAGAAAGTTGAAGTGACACTGATATTGTTACGTCGGTAAAGGAAAGAGCACCCTCTACGACGTACTCCACCAAAGAAAAAAATGAATCACCTGTGTGTGCAAATTCAGAGAGGAATGGGTTATAACTTCATACACGGGTTATAACTTCATACACGTGAATTAGGAAAAGTGCAAATTATTCAACAAGTGTTTTTTATACATTATGTAGAAAAGATTTTAGAATTGGATACTGGGGTGAAAACGTTGTTAAGAAGCATTAAAAGTTGATATCTAATTTTGAAATACTGTTATTAAATGTACAGTATAAAATATGTAAATATACAATAACGGGTACGCATACCACATTCTGACGACATATCACTTTCTGGCCCTACACCGGTATTTACAAATAAGTGAAATTATTACAAATCGCAGAAGTCGTGGACTGATGAACCAATGAAAACACTCACCAGTCACACGTCAGTGTCGTATAATCACGCAAATAGGCGCATAACACAATGCAGTTTTTCTTAAGAAAATGTATTGCTCGTTAGGTTTCCAATGGCTGGGTTATATTACCGTCCTTAGTGATATAACATTAAGGTGTGGGGGCTAAACCGATAACATACATGTTGTGGGTGGATTTGATTTGTTAGAGAATTCCACTTTTTCTTTCTGTACATTTTTTGTTTTTTTTCTAACAACCGTATATCGTCGTCTCACCAATCACCAGCTGCATAATTTGTACGATGAGCTTGTTTCCGCGTTTATACGGTAGTGTGTCGACTAGGCGTAACTTTGGAGAGGAACTGGCCCTGGAAGATCAGCGTGTGGCGCTGTAATCGGTTAAAGAAAAAATAATAATACAAAAATATAAAAATAAATAAATAAATATAGACAGAGACAGAGACAGCTCAATTTCTGCAGCACGTTTGACTGGCAAAGCACGACTTCTCTCAGTTTCCAGACGAGCTGTGGAAACACGAACAGGAATATTGCTGCCAAAGTAATGTTACAGTAAATCATGTTTACAAAATACAAAAGTGTGCCATGGAGCCAATGAAAGAATTTCGTCGTGTAATTTGTATGTTGAAGTCTGTATATTCAGAGGTACAGGGAATCGAATCTTTTCTTGAGACGATCGGGTGGAGAGAAAGGAGGGAAGGGCAAGACCCTAGCTTAATTTCGAGCAGTGACAGTGTGAAATATAAGAGATTTATTTCTGAAATCATTGTCTGTACCACACAAGACGTGAAACTGTTATCGCAGCCCGTCAACTTTCAACAGGTAAAGCAGGAAATGTATTATTATTATTATTATTATTATTATTATTATTATTATTATTATTATTATTAGCACACACATGGTATTGGCTAGTAATTATGGGGTAGTGAGTTTGAATGAGACATCATTAAGACATGTATGGCATTATGTACTGGTACTGATCTAGCCTCAAGTTAAGAATGAAATACGAAAAAATATATATTTTTGTTATACATCATGTCATGAATACATTATTGTGATTTATTTTTCCATATCTCGGGGATAATTCAAGGTATTGACTTCATATCTGCATACAAGCAGTGGCTGCTTGGTGTTGTTGACTTCATTAACCTCTCACCAAATACAGCTGTGACTTCTGAGGTTTTGATTTTGTATAGAGATACCTTTATTGTCTTCATGGTTTGTAGGTAGCTGCATTTTAATTATTTTTTGGTAAACAACATTTTCACTACAACATTGTTTTAACCTCTGGTCATACCAATGTTACAGATCCCGCACTTTCAGATGGTGTCTTCACATTTTGGTACACAGCTGTATTCTCCGATTCATTTTGATTTAGATACGCCTTCTCCCAGGGTTTTTTTATTTTTATTTTTATTTTACAGAACCTACTATTTCAATAAAAATGTGTTTAAAAAGAGGTGCCTGATATTGCTCAGCTAAAACTGAAAAAGCATGGAAAGGATATGTTATGCTAATTAGTTTAGGTTGTTCCCATTTCAAATGTACTGTTAGAGAATAGCATTGTTTTTAATGTTAATTAACCTGCCATGGTATACTTGTGTTTCAGTTGTCAAGCCAGAGGGAAGTGGTGGCCAGAGTCATACAGAAGCTTTGTGAAAAAGGGAAGAAGAATGTCCTGTCTTCTGGTTATGCCTGTATTTCTGAGAACAGTTCTCAGTTTGTCAAGTTTGCTCCCAACATTTGCATCTTCCAACCCAATCAAACTACCTTCACCATCGGTGCTAGTCCCCTTTGGGAGACCTTGCTAAGTAGGATTGGTGACGACGTCATGATGCATTTGTTGCAACGCTGTGCGCTGTTCATGCTTGCACCCCCAAGCAGTTGCTATCAGATATGTGGAGTTCCTGTCTACAATTTAATGTCCTCGGGTGTTGTTTTTTCATTCAGATGCACCCAGCAGAAGTCACTAAATGCCAAATTCAATGTCTTATCAAAGTTTGTAAAATTACAACGTGGTTTTTATAAAAGGTACCAGCAGAAGGTTTATCAGTGGAAACAAAGATCAGCAGTTGGAGGGCAATCTCGTTACAATCTACGAAGTTCAGCATCCCTTCAGCGGAAACAGACTAACAAAATCATGAAGGCCAGCCAACAGAAGAAAAGGCGTCTTGGTAAAGGTGTTGTTCCTCCCGCCAAAAGGGTTAGATCAGATTCTTGCAATATCAGCCTTCTGGTAGATAATCGAAAAGGTGCAAAATCCTGCCAGCCAAGCATTCATCCCAAGAAAGAAAAGAAGAAAGTGCCCTTTAAGGCCCCCTCAGTCAACTTCTCTTCTGTTTATATTGAAAGAAGACATATGTTTTATTCAAGCCAGGTTTTAAAGAAAAGCTTTTATAATTCCTTTGGGATAAGCCGGCAAAAGGACTTCAAAGTTGACGAGAAGAGACTGATTGAGACTATCTTCTTGCAGGGAGGTTTGTTTGGAGGAAATGATGCCAAAGGGAGGCCTGACAACTACTGGAGGAAAAGGATGCTGCCGAAACGCTATCACCAAATGAGGAAAGTGTTTAAGCAGCTTGTGAAACGACATGGAACGTGTCGGTATATTGAACTGTTGAAGAAGTATTGCCCTTGCCCTTTTAATCCTGTCAAAACCCAAGAATCAAGTAACCAGGGAAGTACATTAGAAAAACTGCTGCAGCAGCACAGCCATCCCTGGAAGGTGTACATGTTTGTGAGGGAATGCTTACATTATGTGGTACCACAAGAACTGTGGGGCTCGAACCACAACAAATGCAGATTCCTGACAAATGTGAAGAAGTTCATCTTTTTGGGGAAGTTTTGCAGGTTTTCTCTTTCAGACTTGATGTGGAACATGAGACTCAACAACTGTGACTGGCTGGAAATCAAAAATGAGAAAAAGAGTAAGCTAAATCATAAAAAAAATCGGCTGCTTGTGAATGTATTTTGATTGTAAACTCTCATGAAATACTGTGAACAGCCTCAGAATCTTGTGAATGTATTTTGATTGTAAACTCTCATGAACTGCTGTGAACAGCCTCAGAATTGTTGAGGACTGTTGTGGCACTTCAGATTTCCATCTTCATTGTTATCAAGACCTGCAGTGCTAAATAATTTAGTTAAATATTATAGTTGTAATACGTCATAATATTGTAAATTATGGTGGGGATGTGTGGTTAGAAATGTTAAATGATCTGCTAATAGCAATTGGTAACTCAGAAATAGTAATTCTCTTATCAGTTCATCCATTTCGTTCACTTTCCAAACTATTTTATATGCAGCATGGGTGTTCAAAGACTCATTTTTAGACTTCTCAATACAACCTTTCTTTTTCAGAGAGAATTCATTTTTATTCAGAGGAACACAGGCTTCGTGAAGTGATCCTGGCTAAGTTCTTGTACTGGTTGATGGGCACCTATGTGGTGCAGCTACTTAAGTCCTTCTTCTACATCACAGAGGCTGTGAAAGGGAAGAACACGTTGCACTTCTACAGACAGTATGTCTGGGAACTTCTGCAAGATATTGGAGTCAGGTACACTTTACTTATTACTGAAACTCAATTTTTCAATTGTTAGGTTCTCTGAATCTTTGAATACCTGTGATCAGTAATATCACAAAAATGGGCCTTATTCTGTGTACCACTGGAACCTTTTCAACTATTGCATGATATTTGTGAGTTTCTATAATGTTGCTGAATCCAATAGAAGCTTTATTTATTATACTGGTAGTTTGAAAATACACATTTGTCTTTTTAAATATCCATGTAAAATGAAAATGTTTTTTCAACAGAAAACACCTAGAAAAAACACAGCTGCAACCCTTATCCACAGAGGAGATTGCGGAAATGCAGACACAGAACAAAGACCTGATGATCTCCACACTCCGGCTCATTCCCAAACGCAATGGGTTGAGACCCATTGTGAAAGTGAGGAAAACGATGGGAATGCAGAAGCAGATTCAGCAAACCAACGAGAAGAAGGTTTGTTCATCTTTCCAAAAATCAACCCTTTCACTTCTGTATTTTCTTTTTTTTTTTAGTCGTCACCAATTTTTTTTTTACCCCGGTTTTCTCCCCAGTTTAGCATGCCCAATTATTATCTGTATCCTCGCTCACCGCCGCAAACCCCCGCCGACTCGGGAAACAGCGGCTGGAGCACGCGTCCTCCGAAACGTGCTCCTGCCAAGCCGTCATTTTTCGCACTGTGGAGCCACAGCGATGCCACCAGACCGATAGTGCCGGAGGACAACACAGATCTGGCGGCTCCACTGCAGAACCACAGGCGCCCTATCAGCCACAGGGGTCGCTGATGCGCGGTGAGCCGTGGATTCCCCTGCCTACCTAAGCCCTCCCTACCCGGGCAGCGCTCGGCCAATTGTGCACCGCCCCCTAGGAACTCCCGGTCACTGCGATCTCCAGGCTATAGGGCACATCCTGCACTCAGCTGAGCCTTTTACTGGATGCACCACTCGGGAGCCCCACTTCCGTATGGTTTTAAACTCTGGCCATGTCAATGATACAGACCACATGCTTTGACATAGGGTCATCATAGTTGGTATAGAGTTGTATTCTACAATTCTCTTAATGTTACAACATCAAATTGTAGGGTCATAAATGAATCATTAAAAAAAAAAAAAAAAATACATTAAAATATTTTTCCCTCCTACTGGATTCAGCTGAAGCTCCTGTGTGCTGTTCTGAATTATGAACGGAGAAGAAATCCTTCTTTAATGGGATCATCCGTGTTTGGAATGGATGGCGTCTATAAAGTGTTGAAGCAGTTTGCACAGGAAAGGAAGAAACACATGCAAGACCTACCTCATTACTACTTTGTGAAGGTAGGATCCCTACATAGCATCACTGTATGTTATTAAAGGAATTGTTTAGCACTGAAGTAATTCTAGTGTGCTCTGTGTAGTTGACAAAAACTTATTCTAACCAGACATGCTTACATGACTTGATTCAATATTGTTCCACAAAAATGATACTCTTGCAGTGAGTGGACTGAATTAGCAATTGGCAGATTTGGATCAGTTCGATCCAAGCTACTGTTCTTCTGCCAGCTGCATGGGTTCTTTTTAATTCAAATCGAATATCGAGAATCGTGGTTTATTTTGTTTCTTGAAAACTGATTTGTGGCTGTTTGTTTCAGAATGTTTTTTTTTTTTTTTTCACAGCACCAATCACTTAAAACAATTCAAACAGCATTAACTTCAACATTTTTTATTCAAGTTGGATCCTACTGTAGGTTTGTCAAGATCTGTCTGCATTTTCTATATTTCAGGCTGACGTCACCGGGGCCTTTGACACCCTTCCACATGATAAACTGCTAGATGTGGTTTCAGGTATAATACATCCTGATATCGAAGAGAGCTACTGCATCCGCCACTATGCTGAGATCTGGAGTGACCCTGTCCGGCAGATAAGGAAGTCATTTAAGACCGATGTATGAAAACATGCTGATATATTTCATATGATAAAGTTGAATCGTTAAGTTTAGTATTAATAATTTTTATTATATGTGTGTTGTATGGTCAAGGAGTATATGCAAGCCTTAATTGATGTTGAAAAGGGTTACAGAATTGAGCTGAATTTTAGAATTTCAATTTGTGTGTTTTTAACAATATCTGGACTTTTCTACTTCATTGTTTTTAAGTTTGGACTGGATAATATAACAGGTTGAACGGTTTGATGGCATCTGTGCCTAAAACCATAGCTGCAATATAATGTTTAACTGTTTTTTACTAATCATACCTTGTATCTCCGATTAGGCTTATACAATGATGGATCTACTACCAAACATGAAAATGTTTGCCTCTCAATTGCAGAAGGAGAAATCTTTGCGAAGCGCAATACTCGTAGAACAGGTAAAGATCTATTGTATTATACCAGGAAAGATTGAATTTCCGTTATCCTTGATTCCTGGTAGTAGTTTATAATGTGGACAGCTGTCCACTACCAGCTGTGCATCAGAAGTAATGTTTACCTCTGGTTATGCAACTGTCAAACTTTTGGTCACTTGCAGCAGAAAATTATGTTGATGAAAGTACTTTTTTTTGTATTGTTTTACTGAATGTTTGATTTAATCTTTATATCAAACTATAGGGCATGTCCATAAATGAACCTTCTAAAAAACTGCTTGCATTCTTCAAACAAATGCTGAAGAGTAATGTCATCAAGATTGAAAATAAGTAAGTCTTAAAACACTACTTTTTTAATTTTCTGGGGTATTTGAATATTCTAGTAAAATGCTATTACGTAGGATGTTATAAACTGCAAATATTGCACATGACAGGAGAAAAGCCAATATTCACATACAGAAGTGCTTTGGTTGTAACAAAATGTAATATTGTTTCATTTGAAAATACAGTGAAACCTCAGTTACGGAAACCTTGGGGGGGAGTTTTCAATGGTTTTAATAAATGTGCATGCCTGCTATCTACACCCTTAATCTGGTGAATAATGCCAGGATACAGCACAGTAATGCAATACTCGTATTGCTATGGTTTGATAGGCTTTAAAATCCTGTAAATGTAACTTGCTATTGAAATTGTAACTCTAGCAGAAACACAGATTTAAACTTCCAGGAAAAGCTGGGTCAACATGGTGCTTGTTTTTATTTTATTTTAAACAAAATGCATTAGTGTAGCTTGCTCAGTCATTGGGCTTGTAAATAACTTTGCTTTGTTTAAAACAAAAATGTTCCTAGTAAAATTACCCGTACTTGCTTTGCAGTAATTGTGCCTTCTCCGTGACCAGCACGCCGCTTATGGAGTGCGTTATCAAAATCTCATCAGCAGCTTTGCATATGATTCATCTGTTTTTACTGCTCTGCTGTCTTTTGCCTCCTTTGCAAATTGTTGGGTTATTATAAAAAAAAAAATGGTTGCCTTTTAAATGTTGCTGACAATTTCCTGAAACCTGATACATTTTTTCCATTGCTGAATATGATAAAAAAATCTGAGGTTCTACTGTAATATGATATCGCCATCTGCTGGGAAAAAAACAAAATTACACCTGCTGTACTACATAAGATGTTTTAGAATGTGTTAATAAAGTTGCCTTTGGATAAAGTATTTATTTTATTTATTTTTTATATAGTAACAGATCGATTTCCCATTTATACCTAAGACACATTCAGATATTCTGCCATGTCATTCCATCCACTTGTTACGTACTGTACATTTTACCGTCATAAATAAGGAATGGTACCAGGTTTTTGTAGATTCCTCATTGTCTTAAAAATAGGTTGTTGGTACAATACTTTAACCTAGCTAATTTCCACATATTTAGAATCTAGCATATATAATTTTGAATTCTTATATATTATCCAAGACTGGCTGCATTGCAGTGTGTGCTTTAAATTTCCACTGTGGATTGCGCTCCTGATGTTTTCAGGACCTACCTGCAGCGCTGCGGGATCCCTCAGGGCTGCATTGTGTCCACCCTGCTGTGCTGCTTGTGCTATGGAGACATGGAGAACAAACTCTTAAGTGGAGCGCAACAAGATGGGTACGTCTTCCAGAGCGGTTTTTGGCTTACTGTTTGTCATCATTTTCCATGTGCTGCTCTTATATGTGTGTCTTAGTTATTCCTGTAATATTTGGATACTGTGAAAAAGTAAAAAGCTAGGACTTGCTTGAGATATAAATGAAAATAATAGCAATTTTAAACGATTTAGTCGACAGATGCCACATCTGTTATTTGAAGTGAATCAAGTCAAAAATTGTACATTCAGAGGGAGTTTCTTTATAGGAATAAACTCTCCTGCATTAGCAAATAGACTTCCACAAGAATGAAGCTGGGGAAAAAGACTGGACAAAATGATCCATTTAATCGTCTTCTGTCGTTGTATAAGTTTCTTTATATATACTAGTGATCAGAATCAACTGTCTAACCCTCCTTCCCTACTCAACACACACTCACACAGACAATACACGCCTACTAAAGTCAGTGTGTGTCTTCCCCAGTCCTATTTTAAATAACCATCATCGAATTGGAGTCTTGGTACATACATTTTTTTTTTTGTATTTTCAAATATGTCTTTCTATTTTTTCTCAAACTACATCAAGAGTGTTGCTGAGATGGGTGGATGATTTCATGCTCATTACTCCTCACTTGTCAAATGCAAAACAGTTCCTCAGGTACGTCTTCTAAATATTTGAAACAGCTGTACTTGTTGGGGTTTACGCTACAGTTTCTCATTGTGAGTTTAAAAAAATGAATACATAATAATAATACAAAAATGAAAAAAAAAAACTTAACAATACTATGACTGGAGGGAAAGAAATCACTGTCTACAACTTTCTTCAAGATTTAAATGTGTGATGCAACGTGTAAAGGTTTAGTCATTTGATTGTAACCAGCCATTGGAAATACACGAGGCACATACAATTTAATAAGATAATGCAAACCCACCAAAAGCTTTTTTTTTTTTTTTTGAACAGGTGGGTTTGTGTTCTTGTTTAGTGTTAGGCCTATATTACAACTGGGGAAAAGGAAACTAAACATTAACCCCCCAAAAAGATGCAACCACCACTCTCCTGATAAAGTATTTTAAGTGGTTCTTTATGAGGTTGTTCCCTTATGTTAAATAGATCTGCATTTTCACCTACTATCAGAAATTGGGTGCATGTTATTGTTAAAGTACACACTCCCTACTGTCTGCATGTAAATGGCTCTTTAATGTTAATTGCTGTTCGAAATCAATACTGTTTTAATTTACCACCTCAATTTAGAACGCTTGCAGCCGGCATTCCTGAGTATGGGTGCATTATAAGCCCTCATAAAACAGCTGTCAACTTCCCTATTGATGACATCCCAGGTTGTGCCGAGGCCAAACAGTTACCTGGGGTCTGCATGTTTCCATGGTGTGGACTTCTGCTGGACACTCGCACAGCTGAAGTGTTCTGTGACTATGGAAGGTAAAACAGATTTGATTGAATGATTTGTCGAATGTGTCTTTTAAATTGCATTGAAAATGTTTAAAATCACCAAAGGGGGCAGTGTTGGATAAGCTATGTTGTCGTAACCACAGGAGGGCACTGGTCTGTATGGAGGGTTTCACAATCCTGGTCCTGGGGGACCCCCTGTGTCTTCTGGTTTTCATTCCAACTGAGTTCTCAATTACTTCATTAAACCCTTAAATGAAATAACGTGCTTAATTATACCTTTTTAATTGTTCTCAGCTCCTAAAAAGTTGCTGATTTTCAAGTTACTTATAAAATTGTAGTTAACTTGAAATCTCCAAATGTTTAAAAGCTGAAAACAATTAAAAAGGTCTAATTATGCTAATGAATGGTTCAATTTAGGGTTAATTGGTAACTCAGTTGGAATGAAAAGCAGAAGACACAGTGGGTCCCCAGGACCAGGATTGTTCTGTACAGTACACTACAGCATGTCTCGTACAGTAGTCAGCTGAGTTCATAAAATTGTATTGGCTTATGGCACCAGTGCAGATAACGCCATATCTAACGGCAATTGATATTAAAATGTAATGTATGCATTGACAATTTACAGGCAAATGGGAAATGTATAATTTATTGATCTAATCTGCGATATACTGTTCAGTTATAATGATGTGGTTTTATTTTATTGGCACGCTTTTCTTGTGTGTTTTGTGATAATCATGTAAAAATATTGCTAGTTTTAATAGTATTGTAATGCTGCTTGCAACAAAATTGTGCACCCAAAATAACATTACATGCAATTGCATGCCTGTGTCACAGCTTGACAGTTGCCTAAAATGTGGTAGACAGGCCCTAAATAAATAATAAAGCAGAAATATGTTGGATTGGTACGACTGTATAAATGTACTGGAGGAGTTAACACTCTCATCTTCTGTTTATGCTCTCTTTCAAAATGGGGACCCTTATGCACTGATCTTGTTTGCCTGCTTGGTGCCTTGAATGTTCTCACTGACTCCTAGTCCCTTATAGACATTTGGAATACATTTGCTGTTGATTTTACACACATTTGGTAACCTATAGTTTCATATGGTACCAGATTAAGAATAGTAGGAGGAGGGCCCCCTCTTTTAGTGTGTGCACTGTTTTGTTTAGTTTTTTTCAATCACATCATTTGCCCTCCGCTGTAGACAGTTAGTTTTTTCTTGTTTTTCAATGTGGTCGATCTTGTGCTTTCAAGTAATTGTTTAAAAAACAATGCAAGGCAGCTGCGTTGTAGAAAGCTAAAAGTATTGTCTAATTAGACTGAGTTACATACAGGCAGAGCCGTACCGATCCTTGATGGCACCCTGTGCGAGATATAAATCCAGCGCCCCCACTGGAACAGCGGTTAAAATAAATAAATAAAAAAAGGGTTCAAAATCTTTGTAAATGTCCAATGGAAACGAAACCTAGAGCCTACAAATGTACTTTTCTTGCTTTCAGTGATGCAAAGTCATTGATGACATTCAGAGAGTTGGCCAATGCAAATTTAGTGGTTATAATGGCTAGATTGGACAAGCGTTCTTGGGTCATCAAGGATCATTTTGATCAATTTCAGCTTACTGAAACTGCGTTGGATTGTTAGGGAACTTGCAAATAAATTACCTACCGTTATCAGCAAAAAAAATATTTCTAGTATTTTTAAAGATTTCTCAGGAGGAGTTATATAAGGGGTGGGGGAAAACATCTTAAAGTCTCTTTTGTCTTACAACCATGTTAAATAATTACTTGGTGTTTTGGCACCCGTCCATAGTTTACCTTTCTGTGTATTCTACTTATTTTTAATGAACTTTAATTGCCATGTAAGATTTATGGAATTATTTCATAGCTGTAGCCACTTTAAATGAACAGTTTCTAAATTACAGTTTAATTATTACAGGCTATGCCCAATAAAGCCCTTTATTTTGTAGGCTGTCCTATATTTTCCATGAGAAATGAATTCCTGTCCCTTTACGCTGCCATCTAAAGTATTTACAGGACTACCAAGCCAGTGATATGTGGGATGACCTAGTCATGTTTTTACTGAGCATATTACATCGTTTAACAGAAGACCATACTCATTTATCTTTTCTGAAAGTGCAAAGGTTTTCTCCATGAAGTATACTAGCAATCATAAAGATGTGTTATCCTTAAACTAGTGTACAGTGCGAAACCAAGCGTGAACTTTGATCTGAAATAGTCTGAACTGGCCATGCCTATAAATGAGGATAAGAGTCAACTTACTATGTGGTTGAGATAATTTACTGGACATTACATATGCACTGAAAACACCTGTGTTTATTTTTTGTTGTTGGTGAAGGTTTAGTGCATGCCCTCCTGATTTTACAAATAGTTCTATATTTTTATACCAGTAATTGACTGATCTTGATCTTGAATAGGTCCACCCATATGCTAACCTTGGAATTCCCGTCCCCTACTTAAAGACTTGTTATCATGTCATATAAGAGATATTTTTAGCTGTGCCCATAGATTGAAATCTTTTTTGATGCAGAAAATACAACCCTGTTGGAGTTTCCTGGAGTTTATTAAATTTACCCAGATTGACAGTAGGCTGGTTTTACAGATCCTGATTAGCACTGATTTCCTTACCTAAGATGACATTAGCCCATGATAAGTGCATGGGGGTATGTAAGCCCAGCCCAATGAAGAAGAACCAAGGTTTGTGAAACTGCTTGTTACACATGGTGTTCTTATTGGATCATTAAATTCATTAAAAATAACATAAAACAAACAAATGTAAAACGATACAAAACAAAAAAAGATTGCTTGCTTAATTGTTTTTGACACTTAGTAAAATGAAAGGTTTCACTGTATAAACACTACTTTTAGAACCCAATTTTATACAGTCTTGTATTTCAGTGACTCTTCATTATGGTTAGATCCATACAATGGTTTTTGGGTGATAAGATTAAATTAACACTGGTTTGTTGTTTTCTTTTAATATGTATTGTACTGATACGTGAGTTCCACTTTAAGCTAACAAAAAAAAAAAAAAAACGATACTATGGATTAACAGGTGTATGTTTTTAGTAGATCTATTTTATGATTGGTAATGATTATAACTGTCATTAATTAGGTTTATACAGTAGACTATCACTAATTCTGTTTCTACAGCTGCTATCGGCATGCGTTTCATTTTGGGCTATCAGGGTTCATACTGCAGAGATTACAACAGCATCATTTTATTTATTTTTTTAGTTTTTCCGGCACCTCCATTAGATCAAGTTTGACGCTTGGTTCCTCTCCCTGTGTTGGAAAAAAGATGAGGAATAAACTGCTGGCAATTCTTCGACTAAAAGCCCATGCCATTTTTCTTGATCTGGAGGTAAGAATTATCTAATATTACAATTCTCACATCATCCCTGTTTGTGAACTGTGCTTGGTATACTATAGGAAATCATCTTGCTTTGTTTTGTTTTTTTATGAGGAAACTTAAGGCATGAATTTGGTATTTAATGTTGTATGAAATATATCCATATGCCTAAAAACTAGGTCTTATTAATTGGTTTAACTCATTTATTACATTTCTGCCAGCCATGTCTAAGACCAGTGCATCTCTCAGTAGTCCTCAAGCATTCATTCCAAGAGAGAGAATGAAAACAAAGTTCTGTTAACCTGCTGTACACTTTTTTTTATATACAGCTCAATAGTCAAAAGACAGTTTGCATTAATATCTACAAGATCTTCCTTCTTCAAGCTTACAGGTATGTCAATCTTCATCTCATGTTTTATGTCCTCTTTAAGCAGCATTTCATTGGATGTGGTCTCTAATTTGAGTCACAGTCACTTGTGTTACGTGACCTGAAAGATTTGAAATTCAGCAAATGCATAGTTGTAATAAGCAGATAGCATTATCTGAAGTGGTACAATCTACACAGCTTTGAGTACTTGTCTTTATTTGATTTGAATGTCACGAGGTACTGTACAGGACTCTTGACTCTTTTTAAATATTGTCCAAAAGTTAGTTATAGTTCTCATATACATACTATATAGCAACCTTGAGTTGGTATCCTGCAGTGTTGAGTAGTTTAATGTCATATGTAATTTATATGTCAGTAAGAAAGGAAGCCACAAGCAGGGGTCAGGTAATACTATACTTCTTTTGTGTGATGCAAGTAACCAACCAGAGCCAAATTAGTCCCATTACCCCAAGCCTTGGTTGCCCAGGTAGTCATGCTGTCTGTCTCTGAATGCTCCCACCTCGTCCCGGTGTAAATCCAGCCACACATTATAGTTAACAATATGTCAACTATATGTAGTTTACTATTTTGAGAACCATGCAGATGTTCAGATTTAAGGATCTATTGTTTCTATTTTTACTGCCATCTAAAACCTACTGAATAGATCACCAGCTTCTGTATTAATGTACTGGAAACTGCTTTAAGGGTTAAATGTACTGTTTTAAAGTATTTCTTGGCGCTTGTTTAAATAAAATACAAGTCACATCTGCTTGCTGCATAAAGAAGGGATTACCATTTCTCTGATTTGAGATTGTTATGCTCCACTGCCAGTATGATTCTCATTGCCTGGTAATACAAAGTTCTACCGTGCAACTGTACAGGGGAAAGTTTGAATTCTTTAGTTAATGATTCTACAAGACTTCAGGGCCAAACCGCAGTTCTGCAGATAGAAATCAGTTGGGCTGCCTGTCAGCATTTCTGCAGTTTTTCTACATCAGATGGGAATAAGGTCTTAACCTGCTATAACCAATGTTAAATTCTGCCGTTACCCTACATTTTGTTCTGTAAAACGTAAGCCTTTATTTCCCGAACGCACAGTTCTGTAACAAAAATGAGTGTTGAAATACTTTGTGAACGCTCATGAAGTGTTGTAGTTAATCTAGAATGAGAATGGTTGATTATCCAATGAGCCACCAAGCCCCCATTTGAATATTCTGTTAATACAATGTACAGTGTGTGAAAAAAACAGCATGTTAAACAAAGTAAACTACATTGAACAGCTGGATTTGGGGTATTACTTGGATCAAACTCTGCAGATGCTAAGCATTTAATTTTATTGGTGGATTTGAATAAATGCAAGATTAGATTTCAAAATGAGAGTAACAAAAAAAAATATTCAGTCTGTAACATTGAATACAAATGTATTAGAAATATATCAATTCCTATCTATGCTAATGATGGGAGATGCCATTTTCATCTGTTTATAACGTCTCTAAAATTATATATTTTTTGTGTTTTTACTGAATTGTAATAATTATGAATGTCATTAAATTGTTTTATAAAATTCATCCCTATTGGTGATTGGTTTGTGTGGCAGGGCAGAGCCCTGCTTGTAAATAGTGTTTGTGTGTTGGTTGGCAGGGATGGGGTTAATTCCTATCCCTGCCAAATAAATGTGAGAATGTGGCTGGAGCCTTCATTGAATAATTGATGATTAATTAGGCTCCAGCCACATGGGATATAAGGGGAGAACATTTTTTGTTTGAGAGGTTGTGTTGGGAAAGGAGCGAGGTGAGTCTTGCTGGGTGCTGTATAATTATTTATTTGAAAAAAAAAAGTTTTAATTTATTTATTTTAGACGCCCTTACCCAGAATGACTTACAGTTGTATCCAAAAAAATACATATCAAGAATTACAGTACAGTTTAAGAGCAAGATACCAAATACAATGATTTTAGTCATAATAAGAGCAAATACAAAACACAGTACGATTTGATATCGGGGCAGTTCAAGAGCAAGTAACAGTGTTGATAGTTAAATCGGGGTTAGATACGAGTGCAGGTGAAATACAGAATACTACAGATTGGGTTAAGTGCAGGATTAAATACAGTAAACTAGGGAGCAGATAAGTGCAAGTTAAAGTGCATTAAAGGCAGGGTGCTATATTCTCCAGAAGGGAAGAGTTGAGTTTTACAGGTGTTGTCTGAAGAGGTGTGTCTTGAGGAGGCGTCGGAAGGTGGTCAGGGACTGGGCAGTCCTGACATACATAGGAAGGTCGTTCCACCACTGCGGGGCTAGGGTGGAGAAGGAGCGGACTCTGGAGGCAGGGGAGCGTAGCGGTGGTACAGCTAGTCTTCTAGTACAGGCGGAGCAGAGATGTCGGTGGGGGTGTAGGGAGAGATGGTCTGTGAAGGCGAATGCCCAGCTGGACATAAGCCCCAGTGCTTAAACCCACAGCTAAAGTCCCTGAGTCTGTCTGTGGTGCTCAGGACACCATATGTAACAGGATTGCAAAGGGTTAGAGGGGCTCAGACAGTAGCTGTGGGTTTAAGCGCTGGGGCACGCATTTTATTAAACAAACAAAATCAAAAGGACTTAACAAAACGCAGCTCACAGAGCCAAAATAAAAAAGTTTAAACAAAAACAAGTCTCGAACACAAAACAAAATAATACTTATGTCCGGTTGGGCATTCGCCTTCACAGACCGAAAACAAAATTTACACAGCAACTCAAACTCTCAACCAAAACATTTTCTCCCCATATATCCCATGTGGCTGGAGCCTAATTTAATGATCAATTATTCAATTAAGGCTACAGCCACATTCTCACATGTATTTGGCAGGGATTGGAATTAAGCCCCTCCCTGCCAACCACCACCACCAACACACAAACAAAACACTATTTACAAGAAAAGCTGTGCCCTGCCGCAGTTTGCTGTATGCAAAATAGAGCTTTTTTTTTTTTTTAACATGGTTATACAAAAGCATTTCATCACACAGATATAAAATGCTTAGACCAGAAAATATGTCTATCATTTTTCAGATTTCTAGAAAGCAAGCAGTGAACATATTAATTAAAAAAAACTAAATATTAATGAATCTTTAGAGACATTTTTCATACTTTGACTGTCCATTCATTAAATCCTTGAATTGCAATGGCACTTGAACTATTGCTTGAAATAAAAGGCATTGAAATATTTGTCTAGGTATCGCAAATAATCAGGCTGTCTTGAGGTGATTTAATAGAACAATCGGAGTTAAATTTTAAACATTTCACACAGATAGACATGTAATCATCCTATTGCATATTCAGTTATTGATTCTTGATCTTAAATAATAAAAACTAGTTTGCATGTTCTGGTCAGTTTAGCCTGACACGCCTCAAGTTTATCTGAGCACGAAGGCCCATTTCACAACGGTTTGGGGTTAGTCTTCACTGTAAATTAAGAATTTATAATAGGCAAAAGATACAAAGAGTTCAGTAAAGGGAAAGGCACCCTGCACATGTGTCCCCTGTGTCAGGTGGGTGGAGACTTTTTAAATCTGATTTATTATAATGGGTTTCTCCTACTAGGTTCTATGCTTGTGTCCTCAACCTGCCATTTGGACAGAGGGTCAGAAACAACCCTTGTTTTTTTCTTTCTGTGATCTCACAAATGGCCACCAGTTTCTACTCCACCTTAAAAATCAAGAACAAAGGTAAGTAGTTGTAATGTTCGCCTGCTTGAACACCAATGAAAGCTTTGTGAATAAGCTTGTCATTGCTGTGATTTTGGACCTGCTGTACTTCCAGTCACTCCCCACTAGGTTGTATTGCTGTGCAGTTTTGTTTAAAGAAATATCTAAGTATTGATTTTCATTTCTTGCCTGTGAGGTCTGATTCAAATCCCAATCAATTTTCTTTTCTTTTTTTTTTTTTAAACTTAGTCGTCAATGGTTTTAACCCTGGTTTTTCTCCCCAATTTGGAATGCCCAATTATTATTTTTATCCTGTTTCACCACTATAACTCCTGCGCCGTCTCAGGGAAATGGTGGCAGACACATGTGTCCTCCGAAATGTGTCCTGCCAAGCCGTCTTTTTTCGCGCTGCAGGTCTACAGCGAAGCCACCAGACCCATAGTGCCGGAGGACAACACAGATCTGAGTGGCTTCTACAGCAGACCCGCAGGCGCCCTGTTGGCAAATCCCAATCTATTTTCTACTAGAATCCCCATCCTCACCCCGATGGAACTAGTTTGCCTCTCTCAGTCATGGCCCTGCTGGTACTTGCAACAGTAAAATGTTTAGAAGGAAAAATGGTGACTGCCATTTTTTCCAAATGTTATATATATATATATCTGGTATTTGTGATATTTCCCACATTTTAAGTATATATTATTGAAAAACACATTTAAGGTAATTTCAACTGACATCAAGTTAAGTTGTAACTGCCTTTATTGATTTGACATAATAAAGGCTAGGTAAACCAACACATCGGGCATCAAAGCCAGCACCATCTGTTGCAAAGTTTCTGGGTTTTATCAGAAATGTAAAAAATATAGACCTTGGTTCAAAAAAGCTGTGAATTATTTGATGCTGAATATGACTTCACTATTGGTGACACTTTGGCAGATCCAGCATTTATAATAAGAAATATGATTTCTGATTCTTTACTCTACTACTGTGCAAGATCAAATTAAGTTCTTCATCTCAACTCTAATTCTTCAATTGCTTAAAAAGTAAATTGATTTGAATCCTCACAGGAATGTTTTCGTCCCATTGCACTATAAGGGCTAGCTTGCTGGCTCAACACATGTGTTGATGTTTCTTCCCCTGCTAGACCAGCCCTTGGGAAACAATCTGTCTCGACCACAAAGAACAAGGGAATGAAAGAGAAACCCAGTCGACTCAAATCACCTTAAAACTACCTACATCAATGAGCTCCCGAGTGGCGCATCTGGTAAAGGCACTCTGTATGGAGTGCAGGATGCACCCTATAGCCTGGAGATCGCTGGTTCGAGTCCAGGCTATTCCACTACCGACCGTGGACGGGAGTTCCCAGGTAGCGGCGCTGGTGGCGGCGCCGCCTGGTGGGGGAGGGCTTAGGTCGGCCAAGGTGTCCTTGGCTCACCGCGTACCAGCGACCCCTGTGGACTGGCTGTGCACCTGCGGGCCTACCTGTAAGTTGCCCAGAGCTGCATGGTCCTCCGCCACTGTAGTTCTGAGGTGGCTGCATGGCGGGCCTGCAGAGTGAAAAGAAGCGGACGGCTGACGGTACACGTTTCGGAGGACGTGTGTGTCCATCTTCGTCTCTCCCGAGTCAATGCTGGGGTGGCAGCGGTGGGCGGAGTTGAAATAAAAATAATTGGGTATTTCAAATTTGGGAGAAAATCGGAAAAATAATTGCCAATTCCAAATTTTATTTATTTTTTTTTAAAAAGTACCTACATCAAAAAATAAATAAAGCTTGGTATTTGAACAGCAGCACTTGGAACCACACAGAATTATTGCCAACATCAAGATGAAAGGTGGCAGTAAAACAAACTGTTAAATTGTTGATAGAAGTTCTAGATTTTAACCAAAACAAACTTGCATTGATGAGGGGTTGTGACGGGGTGCCCCACCCCTGTGCGTATTTTGTGTTTTATGTTGCGTGTGGTGTGTTAATGTTGGTGTATATGTATTGGTGAACGGGATATAATGGGGATATGTAGCACGAGTTATTTAAAATATATAGTTTTATTTAGGCATGGGGATTGCACAATCACTTCACATGCAGATAAAGTATGTAATAGTATGTGAGCACAGGGAGTGCACAAATTAGTTCACCTGCTGGGATTCAAGTAAAGGATTAATTAGTAATTGAATGCCAGCACAGCTGTATATGTAGAGTCAGTTTTCATGCAAACAGGGTTGGGTTTTCAAGGTGAAAGAACAGGAGCGAGAAGAAGAGTATAAACTGCAAACTAAAAAGCAATTGCTACATGCTGACCTAGCTCAGCACGATACTTGTTTGCTTAGTGTTCATCCAGCATGTGTGTTTGTCTGTTCGTTTGGCCACCGCGCTGTTTTGTTTGTTCAGTCAGTGTTTGTTCTGTTTTGTTCAACCTTTTATTTGCAATTCATTCACTCACCACTCTGTGTGTTTCTATTCCGGGTCTGACATCACTACAGCCATCCATTGTGACGGGTTTGTTTATTTATTTATTTATTTATTTACCTTTTGGATTATTTGATCACCTAGTGCAAACATTTTGGAAGAGATAAGCATGGCCATAATCATTGCAGATCCATGCAGATGTTTTCAAAGTAAAATAAATAGAAACTTAATAATAGTGGTTACAAAATTCATAATTACTACAAAAAAGGAAGTTATTTTCTACATGCATTGCAAGCAATGGCACAGTTAGTTATTGTGACCTAAGATGTATGCAAATGCTTGTTCATGCTATTAATATTTATTAAATACTGAACTTCAGTTGACCGCAAATCACCTAGCACAATAGGCAACTGCAGCTATTATCTGTAGTAAATGTCATCTATGTGGAAAACATTGATCAACACTAGTAGTTGAGTAAAGCTGAAATTGATTATTTTTTCTATGGATGGATACCTGTAGATATAGTAAAAAAAATAATGGTATCTTTTTATAAACATTTAATTATTACTTCTTTACCTTTTTATCATTGATGCTTTAAAGTAGAATTTATGTAAGGCATATTCAGTAAAAGTCAAACTTTTTTTTTAATTTTTATTATATTGATAACATGAAAAGTCCTGAAAATGAATGGGGGCATGTAAAAGTGTCCTGTCCATCTTTCTGTTCTCGTCACATTGTAAGTTTTTACATTTGTCTAGACAAGTGTGATGAAACTTGGATAGAGAATTCTTTGTCACATGAGGCTGTGTGGTCCAGTGGTTAAAGAAAAAGGCTTGTAACTAGGAGGTCCCCAGTTCAAATCCCACCTTAGCCACTGACTCACTGTGTGACCATGAGCAAGTCACTTAACCTCCTTGTGCTCCGTCTTTCGGGTGAGACGTAATTGTAAGTGACTCTGCAGCTGATGCATAGGTCACACACCCTAGTCTCTGTAAGTCGCCTTGGATAAAGGCGTCTGCTAAATAAAATAATAATAATAATATTGAGATTCACAGTCAAACTTACATTGCACATGATCATAAAGTAGATGTAGATCATGGGATCTTCTTTTTCATGTTACTGATGGCTCTAATTTTCCTGCTTCAGTGGGCAGATCTGTAACTTTGGGATGAGAACATTTCTACTAAAATCATTAGAGAAATTCAAAACAGTCACAGGAATACAGTTGTATCAAACAAATGTTTCAACACTGAAAAAAAAACATGTTTCTGTTGTTTGTAGGGACTCGACTTGGTGCCAAGGATGCCTCTGGAATTGTACCCTTTGAAGCAGTCCAGTGGCTCTGCTACAGAGCCTTCATAGTTAAGTTGTCCAGACACAAATGTACCTCTAAGTGTCTGAGTGGACCTTTGAAAACAAGTAAGCATGTCAAGTTTCCAGTTTATACGGGTTTGGAAGCACTAAAGGAACAAATTGCCAGCAATAATATGTTTGCATTTCTAGTTGACAGGTTGTTTGTAAGAAACTGGTGCACTTAACACGTAGTTACATCGAAAAATATAAATCTCTGTGCAAGTACAATGGAGAATAAGAGAATGGGCTTTTTCTACTACAGCTAGAATAACAGAATAATTTGCAGTAGCGTCATTGAAGACATTACTTTATCAACCTACTATAGCTCCAATCCTGAAGTAAAACCATTGTAACATATTTGCTCCCTTTTTTCCCTGTGTTATTACCACAAAGATGCACGCATGCATGAGTCACTGATATTGGGATAGTGATTACACATTAACAGCAATTCTTCACGTTAACCATTCCCTTGTTCTGCAGGCAACAAGAAGCTACAGAGGAAACTCCAAAAAGATATGTTTGAGCTGCTGAAACAGATCACTGATCCTGCTCTACCTCCAGATATTGCTCGAATCAGAGATTAACTGCTAACTGCTACATTAGGCAGTCAAGCTGCAAAGGAAGGTGTAAAATGGAGTCCAGGCTTGGGTCACACTGAAATGAGTGTGGTGCTCTCTTTGTAGTCATTCGTGTATTACAGTTGTTCAAAACCATCATTCATGGTCACAACTATGTCTAAAAAGGCAAGCTAAAAATATTTCAGGTCAGAAACATCAAGGTATATTGGTGAAGAATATGGTGAAGAAATAAAAAAAAATAGTCTGTGTTCTTTATAATAGGTACAATATGAAAGATTGTTGCAGAATTTACATTTGTTCATATTGCTTAGCTGTAGTAGTCTGGCACCAGTTTGTTACTGTCACTATGTTTAAAACAATGTTATGATTACACATTTGAAAGGGGCTTGAATTGTAAAAATAAATATGTTGCATGTGGTTTATTTCTCACACTGAACATACTACATCTGTATATTTGATTTACTTTATAGTTACTGTATTTTGTACCTTGTTGTAAAATTGTTGTTGTTGTTGTTGTTATTTAACAAAGGTCTGTATAATGTATTTTTGTTTGTTGAATGAGGCTGACTTTAAACAGCCTGCTTAAAATGTACCGTGCTGAGAAGCACTTGTGATACGCAATGTGTTTTCCAATAAAGCTACTACATTGTTTCCTTGGTTACTCTGTGTGTGGTTTGCTTTCAAGGTCTGCATTGAAAAATAAGGTCATTAACATTTCACAAGGATCTGCTATCTAAGCCCTTTTATTTATATTAGGTGTGGGATTTCTTTTTCTTTTTTTACTGCATGCTTGCCTTCTATAAAATAGAGATTCTACATTATGGCACTTTTTGGTTTATTGAAACATGAAAACATAAATGGGCTGTAAAATACTTGCTTTTGATTTACATTTACATCATCAGTTTTTGATTGTTCAAGAAAGCACAGCTTGAATTTAACTTCAACTTTAATTTAGATGACTACGTATAATTATGTTGATCATGTATTTTGCTTTATACCTTGTTTTTATATATAAATAATCTCTGAGAAGGTTCATAACCATGTTGAAAATGCCAGTTGTCTGATATACAGCAGGTGGGACTAGAAAGCAACAGCTTACAGTCACTATTTTACAGAGTTACTCTCCATAAACTAGAAGGGGGGCTGACTTTTTCTTCACACATCAGTTTTGAGTTTTATCCCACAATCCAACTGGTTTAAGATTTCTCATGCACCACTTTCTATGTTAGTCATTGCTGATGGGCTCACTTCACGTGTGACCATGTGACTACTGTAAGAATGGCTAGAACCGTATTTAGAGAGAAGCAAATAAAATTGTGTCAAAATAAACATTTTTTTACAGTCGGAGTAAAAGCAGGGCACTTTCAGATAGGTGTGGGTGAAGGTCAATTAAGCATCATGTCAAAGCCCTTTAGGTGGCATAATTTGAGCAACTGACCAATTATGCTTAAAAAAAAAGTTATTTAACTGCAAGCGCTAAAATTCGAATCCCCTTTGATTCTTGTACGCACAGTGCTGTAGCGCGATCAGAGTCATCTTTAGTTTGAATTGAACTCCTTTTGAAAGCAGACACTCCATCCAAGTTTCAAAATCACTTCAAAATTATTCAATAAAAAAGGTATGTATTGTAGAATACTAGCTGGTACTTTAAAACATTGATCATTTCTGTCAGTATTGCAACTCATTTCATAGCTGTATCTGCAAACAACTGTTGAAATTGTATAGTGTCTTATTTGAGTTTTAACCATTGGCATCAACTTTAATAAACGTGAGGGTATATGGTCAGTCTAATTTCAAAATAATTTTACAAAGACAAAGCTGAAAGGAACATGTTGTTAGAGATGAGTTTAATTGACAGTACATTGGAATATTACTTTGAAATCAATATGATTAACTGAGATTTTAAAGGTTGAATAATGTTTTGTTTTCATTTGCAATTGCAGTTACAGTGAATGCATTCTGCACTGGTTTTATTTTGATACGGCCAGTCAGAATTAAACTCTAACGCAAAGTACTATGCTCTTTTGTTTTAAGAGACTGTTTCTAAATCTGTCTGTACTAAAGGATGTCTTTTTTTCTTTTATGCAATGGAATATCAGTGGTGATTTACCTGTTTGTATGTATTTTACACATATACAGGGGATTTATTTAGATGTATTTGACCCAGATGCAATGAAGTCTATCAAAGCCATGCAAAAGGGGAACACAAACAGCATTATGAAAGGCTAGAACTGTATAAGGTGTCAATATTTTTCAAACCCCTTTTTTTCCATAGCTTTATTATTATTAATTTCTTAGCAGACGCCCTTATCCAGGGCTACAACATACATCATTTGTTATGAAATGCACATTAACACAAAAAAGCACACAAGTGCAAATTTAGTTTGGTGTAAACTAGCAAATGTTTAACGAACTGCCATTTATAATGTCTTCTTCAGTCTCTAAACATGATCTCACCTCAGGAAGTGAAATGTACAACCACCTATGGTCTATAAAACAAATGGCTTAAAAAAGAAATTCCTTTTAACTTCACTGAAGTTCAGGCTCATATGCATGGTTATCATAAGGATTATGATTCTGGCTTTGATATACTCTCCTTGTTATCCACTGAATAAATCTATAAAGGGCTACAATTGGGATAAATATACAGGGAACGGATGACAGCAGAATGCAGATTGCAAATACCCAGCCGGGATAATCCAATGTTTCAGTCATAGGGAAGTTAATCTGTAAAGGAGATAAAAAATACATACATCAGTTAAAAAGCATTGACATCAGCACTCTTGGGGTTAGAAAATATAAACGCTTCATATATGTTTACTGTCCTTTTACCTCTATTATGAATACTGTAGTTCTCATTGCAATTACTCAAATACTGTATTTAGTTTCTATTTAGTCATTTTTATTTACTCTGTGTTAAGGTACTTTGACCTGTATCCAAGAGCTGCTTTCCACCTTGCGTTGCTATTATTGTCTTTCACCATTCCTATATGTAACACAGGCTAGATTATCAACGTTGTGTGGTATATTTCAAAGAGCCTATGCATTCGAGTGAGCACATTGACAGCAACAAAAAAAGGAAACTTCAATCACTAGTTGGTCCTTGGTCTTAAACCTTAGTAGACTTTACTAATTATAAATATATATATATATATATATATATATACAGTACTGTGCAAAAGTTTTAGGCAGGTGTGAAAAAATGCTGTAAAGTAAGAATGCTTTCAAAAATAGACATGTTAATAGATTATATTTATCAATTAACTAAATGCAAAGTGAGTGAACAGAAGAAAAATCTAAATCAAATCCATATTTGGTGTGACCACCCTTTGCCTTCAAAACATCATCAAGCATCAATTCTTCTAGGTACACTTGCACACAGTTTTTGAAGGAACTCGGCAGGTAGGTTGGCCCAAACATCTTGGAGAACTAACCACAGTTCTTCTGTGGATTTAGGCAGCCTCAGTTGCTTCTCTCTCTTCATGTAATCCCAGACAGACTCGATGATGTTGAGATCAGGGCTCTGTGGGGCCATACCATCACTTCCAGGACTCCTTGTTCTTCTTTACGCTGAAGAAATTTCTTAAGGACTTTCGCTGTATGTTTGGGGTCGTTGTCATGCTGCAGAATAAATTTGGGGCCAATCAGATGCCTCCCTGATGGTATTGCATGATGGATAAGTATCTGCCTGTACTTCTCAGCATTGAGGAGACCATTAATTCTGACCAAATCCCCAACTCCATTTGCAGAAATGCAGCCCCAAACTTGCAAGGAACCTCCACCATGCTTCACTGTTGCCTGCAGACACTCATTCTTGTACGCTCTCCAGCCCTTTGGCTGAACAAACTGCCTTCTGCTACAGCCAAATATTTCAAATTTTGACTCATCAGTCCAGAGCACCTGCTGCCATTTTTCTGCACCCCAGTTCCTGTGTTTTCGTGCATAGTTGAGTCGCTTGGCCTTGTTTCCACGCCGGAGGTATGGCTTTTTGGCCGCAAGTCTTCCATGAAGGCCACTTCTGACCAGACTTCTCCGGACAGTAGATGGGTGTACCAGGGTCCCACTGTTTTCTGCCAGTTCTGAGCTAATGGCACTGCTGGACATCTTCCGATTGCAAAGGGAAGTAAGCATGATGTGTCTTTCATCTGCTGCAGTAAGTTTCCTTGGCCGACCACTGCGTCTCACGGTCCTCAACGTTGCCCGTTTCTTTGTGCTTCTTCAAAAGAGCTTGGAGAGCACATCTGGAAACCCCTGTCTGCCTTGAAATTTCTGCCTGGGAGAGACCTTGCTGATGCAGTATAACTACCTTGTGTCTTGTTGCTGTGCTCAGTCTTGCCATGGTGTATGACTTTTGACAGTAAACTGTCTTCAGCAACCTCACCATGTTAGCTGAGTTTGGCTGTTCCTCACCCAGTTTTATTCCTCCTACACAGCTGTTTCTGTTTCAGTTAATGATTGTGTTTCAACCTACATATTGAATTGATGATCATTAGCACCTGTTTGGTATAATTGTTTAATCATACACCTGACTATATGCCTACAAAATCCCTGACTTTGTGCAAGTGTACCTATAAGAATTGATGCTGTTTTGAAGGCAAAGGGTTGTCACACCAAATATGGATTTGATTTAGATTTTTCTTCTGTTCACTCACTTTGCATTTAATTAATTGATAAATATAATCTATTAACATGTCTATTTTTGAAAGCATTCTTACTTTACAGCATTTTTTCACACCTGCCTAAAACTTTTGCACAGTACTGTATATATATATATATATATATATATATATATATATATATATATATATATATATATATATATATATTCTGATCAAAACACCTTAACAAAAGTATACCATTTTTTAAATTTAAGAAAATGTCATTTAACATCTATTTTGGCTATCCGCCGCCTCCAGTGTAGTGTTACAGATAAACAAATTCTTAAAATACAGGACTACGAAAATGATAACATTGTATTCAAATTTGATGAGTGTTTAGAAGTTACAAAAGAATACATACATAGTTAGGATTCCATGCTTCATAGGTAGCAGGTTGTTGAACCTGCACCGTGATATATGCTAAAAACACAACCAGCAACATCCCAGGGCTGATTACTCTCCAGGTCACCTGCCAGTACAGATTAGGGCGTTGGCCAGTCATCCATTCTATATCATCACTGAATCTGTCAACAAACAACATCATGGGTGTGAAATATCACAGTTATCTTAGCTAATGTATTCTTCTTGTTTAGATTCAGCGTGTATCATTTTCGCCTTCAGTCAGACGCATCAGGTGACTTTTTCTCAGAAGTAAAAAGCATCCATGTGTCTTCAAACAGTCTTTTTAATATCTGCTCTCTAAATTCCAGTGGTGCACCATATTGTAACCATCAACCTGTTCCTCTGCAACACTGCCCCCAGTGAAAGAAAAGCAAAGGGCACACAACTACATTCTGGGGCTTGGTACTTAGTTTCAAGAGACTAATGGGTTGGTGTAAGGATACGCGCAAAGTGATTTGTGGGTGCAAAAGCCCCATAATAGTGCCATAAATCGTGTTCAGCCACCGTAAAGTACGATTTTGCTTATATTTACATCTATACCTAGGTTTTAGGCCACTGCATGGCACACCAGGGGAGACTTGGGGCTTAATACAGCAAAGTTGCCTCAAATTAGGTCTCCCAGTCTCCTGGAACCAGATTTCAAGCTACTATTCCTGAAAAAGTGTCTTTGTGTTCCCTCAGCTTAAGAAATAGCACATTTGTTTTATGAGTTATTTCTAAGTAATATATTTCTTAAATCCACTAAGGGCAGAGCATTGCATGTTAATAGTTGCAATCTGGTGTCATAACTGAAATTAGAGAAAAATACTTATTTAAACTTTTTAAAAAGTCACAAAAAACACAAAAAACTCTAACCTTCCAATTCCATAAATGTAAACCATGCCGATGATCTCAAAGAAGGCAATAATTAGAAGAGGCAAGGATCCCACATAGCTGTTGAAAATCTCAAGCCAATAATTTCCAGATCCCATTGTAAAAATCAGGGCGAAGAAAAAGGATATCAAGCAAAGCAACCCTGAAAGGAGAATAGACAAAGCAGCTGTTAGCTTAAGGAATAGTTTATGCCATCTGTTTAAGGTATTTTTTTAAAAACTGGGACCCTTCTATGCTGATCATGTCTGTCATAAGAACATAAGAAAGTTTACAAACGAGAGGAGGCCATTCGGCCCATCTTGCTCGTTTGGTTGTTAGTAGCTTATTGATCCCAGAATCTCATCAAGCAGCTTCTTGAAGGATCCCAGGGTGTCAGCTTCAACAACATTACTGGGGAGTTGGTTCCAGACACTCACAATTCTCTGTGTAAAAAAGTGCCTATTTTCTGTTCTGAATGCCCCTTTATCTAATCTCCATGTGTGACCCCTGGCACTTGAAAAAGTCGAAAAAGTCCCCTGGGTCGACATTGTCAATACCTTTTAGAATTTTGAATGCTTGAATCAGATCACCATGTAGTCTTCTTTGTTCAAGACTGAACAGATTCAATTCTTTGAGCCTGTCTGCATACGACATGCCTTTTAAACCCGGGATAATTCTGGTCATTTTTCTTTGCACACTTTCTAGAGCAGAAATATCCTTTTAGTAACGAGGTGACCAGAACTGAACACAATATTCTAGGTGAGGTCTTACTAATGCATTGCAAAGTTTTAACATTACTTCCCTTGATTTAAATTCAACACTTTTCACAATATAACCGAGCATCTTGTTGGCCTTTTTTATAGCTTCCCCACATTGTCTAGATGAAGACATTTCTGAGTCAGCATAAACTCCTAGGTCTTTTTCATAGATTCCTTCTTCAATTTCAGTATCTCCCATATGATATTTATAATGCACATTTTTATTGCCTGCGTGCAATACCTTACACTTTTCTCTATTAAATGTCATTTGCCATGTGTCTGCCCAGTTCTGAATGCTGTCCAGATCATTTTGAATGACCTTTGCTGCTGCAACAGTGTTTGCCACTCCTCCTATTTTTGTCGTCTGCAAATTTAACAAGTTTGCTTATCATACCAGAATCTAAATCATTAATGTAGATTAAGAATAGCAGAGGACCTAATACTGATCCCTGTTGTACACCACTGGTTACTTCACTCCATTTTGAGATTTCTCCTCTAATCAGTACTTTCTGTTTTCTACATGTTAACCACTCCCTAATCCATGTACATGTATTTCCTTGAAACCCTACTGCGTTCAATTTGAGAATTAATCTTTTATGCGGGACTTTGTCAAAAGCTTTCTGGAAATCTAAATAAAACATGTCATATGCTTTGCAATTATCCATTGTCGATGTTGCATCCTCAAAAAAATCAAGCAGGTTAGTTAGACACGATCTCCCTTTCCTAAAACCATGCTGACTGTCTCCCAGGATACTGTTACCATATAGGTAATTTTCCATTTTGGATCTTATTATAGTTTCCATAAGTTTACATATAATAGAAGTCAGGCTTATTGGTCTGTAGTTACCTGGTTAGGTTTTGTCTCCCTTTTTGTGGATCGGTAATTACGATTGCAATTCTCCAGTCTGTTGGTATAACCCCTGTGTCAAGAGACTGTTGCATGATCTTGGTTAGCGGTTTGTAAATAACTTCTTTCATTTCTTTGAGTACTGTCGCACTATACCGGGTGAACATGATAACTACCTTGATTTTGATCAATCTTCACTAAACTTTAACATACACTCCTAGCCTCCTACAGACATTTCACATTGCATTTGGCTATCATTTCAAGACCCCATAGTCTTTATTATCTTTATTATTATCATTACTATTATTATTACAGACCCTCATCCTGTGAAATGTCTCAGTCATGATGGAATAATAATAATAATAATAATAATAATAATAATAATAATAATAATAATAATAATACATTTATATTCATTTATATTCCCATGCTTATGAATATAATGCATCTACATTTAAACTGTTATACGGATAGATAGAATCAGTGTTCTTAGTATCTAGTATGACTTTTGTTGAGTATTACAACATTTAAAATTATACATTTTACTGTATTGATAACTGTACTGATTTTGCACCAATCTTCACCAAATGTTTCTTTTATTTTACACTTCTAGCCTCCTGTAGGTTTCTCTCTAATCTTGCACTTGTTACAGGATTATGAGGACCCTCTGTATGTGCCTGCACTGTTTTTTATGGCTATGGACCGTATGTAAAAACAAACTGAATATTGTATCAGGCCTTGTACAGTATCTAAGACTGTTTAATTTCTGTGGGCTACAAACGCATGCAAGGCCGTTTTGATTCAACATGTTTCCCCTCTAAAACGTCTTGCGTCTGTTTCCATGCTCTATTATTTCTTTATTCTTTTTGAATTACTTTTTTTTTTATACCTACATTGAATTAATGGTCCAGTCCCAATAATTGCTCTTCTATTTTAAATACTATTGTCTGTTACTAGCAACCTATAATCTCAGTCAGTTTGTTTTCCTTAGTTTACTTTATTTGTTTTTATTTTACATTTTTGTTTAAAAGCGTTATTGCCAGTTTTTGTTTCTTTTAATATGTTTCTATCAAATTAATATTCTGATTAACTTCAGCAAGAATGTTAATTAGAGATGTAACGGAACCCTGCTTGAGTCTTTACATTGTGTATTACATAACTTATGCCAATTTGTTAAGGCTTGTGCTTCACACATATTTAATTCAATTTAATTTAATCATGTTTTTTACCTGTGAAAGCCTCTTTAGGCAACCATTTAGGCACCACATGCAGATCTAACAGAGGCGTGAGGATTCCCTCAAGGTTTCCGAACATGGACGATAGACCCAAGCTGAAGAGCATTACAAAGAAGAGCACAGCCCACTCTTGAGAGCCTGGCATCTTGATCACAGCTTCCGTGAAGACAATGAAGGCCAGGCCAGTACCCGAAGCACTCTAGTGAAAGAAAAGAGAACCACTTTAAAGCAATATTACTCTTTGCAGTGCTTGCTGTTACTAATGTATATCTGTACTGTAGTTTTGCTTGAAGATACACCTGTTTTTTAGTTTACATTTATAATTACAGGCCTGTGAAATTCACGGGAGAATTAGAACAACATGACTAACCTGCAATTCAGTCCTAAACCTCATAGTGGAGCAGATAACATAATAATCATTCAAATGGTGATACAAGAACCAAATTCAGCACGTATTATGTCCTTGGGTCACTTAAGAAAAACACGTTAGCCACCTAAAAAATCAAAGATGGCTTAACATTGGTTAAGGAAAAGAGCTTGTAACCAGGAGATCCCCGGTTCAAATACCAGCTCAGTCCTGACTCACTGTGTGACCCTGAGCAAGTCACTTAACCTCCTTGTGCTCTGTGTTTCAGGTGAGACATTGTTGTAAGTGACTCTGCAGCTGATGCATAAGTCACACGCCCTAGTCTCTGTAAGTCGCCTTGGATAAATTGCTGAGAATTCCCGCTCGGATTTGTGTACAACAATGTTTCCCATGTGAAACTCCTCTGCCAGTTGTGGATGTTCATGCTCCAGGAACGTCATGTTTCTAAGGTGAATGAGAAGCTACCGTGCATAATTCACATTGTTGTTGGCAAAAAAGTACGGGATCAATTCAGATAGTGAAAATGGTCAAAATTGATGATGTCTTCTGAGTTTACAGCTGCTTCACTGCAGTAATCAGTGTATGCTGCCTTCATGAGCTTATAAAGACTGCATGCTCTTATCTGATGAGCTTGACGTGTTCTTGTGACACTCGGTGCTGACAGGAAGGATTCTGCAGTACCAGATGAGGCTACTCCTGCCTCAACAAGAACACTTGTCTACCTGCTGTCTTGAAGCAGAGTCCCAATCGACCTCAGTGCAGCTATCTCAATAATCCTCCACTTGTCCTCACCATAGGACTCAAGCCAGTACCACTGGATCTGCTTGGCTAGTGCATAGATTGGCTGGTCAGCAGTAATTACAGGTGTTTGTCCTGGATTAAAAAATGCCACTGTGTCTCTGACTTTGTCCATCACATGCTTTATGGTGGCAACAGAATGTGCCTTAGCTCGGAGGAGAGGCAATAGTGATGTAATGCTGACTTCAAATTTCTGGCCTCTCTTCTGAGAAGCATGGTGAGCTGACCACGATATACTAACAGCATCGTCCACTTCCTCAGTGATGTTCACCTTCTCAAACCATTCATACTCTGGTGTAAGATGTGGTCTCCGTAACCTAGTACCTGACATAGACAAAATTGGGGTTTGGGATGGAGGTGGATTTGGATTCTTCTTTGTGAAGTAAGCTGGTTGAATGTTTGTGAAAGAGTCTGGAAGCTCTGGAACTGTCTTCACCTTACCTTCTCTGATTTGAAATGGTTCACACAGTTCATCCTCATTGTCTGAGCTTGGATGCTGGAAAATGGAAATGCCAGTGCCATGAAATGGTGTGGTTGCTGTTGTTGCAGTTGGATTATGATCAATATTGGCCAGGGCAGCAGTGTGGAGTAGTGGTTAGGGCGCTGGACTCTCGACTGGAGGGTTGTGGGTTCAATCCCAGGTGGGGGACACTGCTGCTGTACCCTTGAGCAAGGTACTTTACCTAGATTGCTCTAGTAAAAACCCAACTGTATAAATGGGTAATTGTATATAAAAATAATGTGATATCTTGTGACAATTGTAAATCGCCCTGGATAAAGGCGTCTGCTAAGAAAATAAATAATAATAATGGCAGATGTTGTGAATAACCCTTTTCTCAAAGCTGGTGGGCACACTACCCCATCTTCCACATATTCTGTGACCACTGCATCTCCAAGTTGTGCTGAAATTTCAAGTACTCTGTCGTAGGAAATACTGTTTCCATTGTCATGGAGCATTTCTACTAGCTGCCTTTTTCTAGTCTTTGCAAATACCGACATTCCCATGTAAACCGGGAAGGGAGTCTCACAATCTTTGGAGTGTCTGTCTGTTGCTGCTCTTTCTTTGTACCCTGTATAACAATTGTAATGAAGAAGATGGGTCATACCCATGTCTGGTTTAGATGCACCAAATCTTAGCTGCAATTTTATACCTGCACCGTGTTCGATCATGCCCACAAGTTCGGAAAATGCTAGTGGATAGACTTCCCTGCCAGGTAAGCCTCGACCACTCTTCTCATGGTTAAGATGGTGTCTCTCTCTGTTATACAATCCTGCCAAGCAAGCAGGATGGTACTTCAGCTCCTGTGCCACAACATTTCCATCACTGAGTTTTGCAAGAGCCTTCCATCACTAAGAGTCCTTGCACATTCATTTAGTCTGTCATTGAGCTTCATGGTCATTGCTTGTCTCAATGCAGAATCTGGAGCCTCTTTCTCACACAAAAGGCATTTGGACGATTAAGAACTACTGGCTCTTGGGAATTTGCTGTGGCTCTGAACTGTGTCTGCTTCAACAGTAGATGGTCTTTTTTTGAGCCTTTTGTAACTTGGTGTTGTTGAACATCAGTCTACAGGTTTGATGATATTTTCCTTTGTTCCTTGTCATTGTGTCTTCTATACTGCCACCTTCGTCTAATCTGGCTGGATCCAGGATAATTGGTAATGCATTCATTGCATGAAACAGAGGAACATTTGTTGCAATGTTATAGCCATTTTGTTCTGTACTGTAGGAACTTGGTGGTGACTTGAAATCCTCCTTCTTGTCCTGTTGACAAAGGCAACATTTGCTCCAGTAGGTCTTCCATTTAGATTGAAAGTTAGCAGGAGTGGCCATTTTAGAGATCAATGGTTCAAGGCCAAGGGTTTATCCTTTTACTGCCTTTCACCTAAGCACTTTTCATGTATGGGATACAGCTAGGTTTATGCCTTTGCCCTACACCTAGCCTGATCGTTCATCCAGTGACATGTAAGTCCCGCTTGGCTCTCCCATGCTGCATATCCTGTACATTCAGGTGTGGCTACCTAACTATTATGGGACTTATTAGGTAGCATTTGGGACACTAACTTACAGCTGCATGTTGAGTACAAAAACATTAGCTGACACTGAGCTGAGTTGTACAGCAGTGATGTCTCCAGTGTGCCCTGGTAGTGCATTGACATTCACTCATTTTCTTCTGCTTTAATGGTCAATGATGACACCTGTTCTCATCACATTTTCCTGAAGTGATGTATAAAAACTATCAGAGAGGTTGCAAAATCAGTTACAACATGCTCATAAACATAGAAATGGACACTTAAATCATCCAAATCGAACAACTCTGTCAATTTCTGTAGCGAAAATAAGCTATTCCTAGAAATGGTTGATGGCCATCTTGAAAAATGGCCGCCAACTTTGATTTTCATGTGGCTAACGTTTTTTTTGTTCAGAAAAGATACACCATTGTGAATATCTCTAGCAAGTTTCATGCTTGTATCACCATTTGAACGATTCCTGTGAAAAAAATAACTTCTCTGCTTCACTACAAGATGTCAAAAGAATAATTAAGTAATCAACCCATTACATTTTGGCTAATTAGAAAACACCACCTAATTATGAGGGACAATTATTGTCACTCTAGACATTAATTCATTTAAAGAAAAAGTTTACTCGAGACTTGCTGTTTTAGAACAAATAGATGCACCAACTAACTCAAAAAGCATTTCATTGAGAGATCGCACGCAGCAATATCCACCTGGTGTGCTGCACACTAATGGGTATAACTTGTTTTGCGAAAGCCATAATGTTAGAATTCATCAAATGCATAATAAAGTTGCAGAATTAATAATGACACCCGAGCACTGATATATGAGTTGCACAGATCAGATGGCAGAATAAACAAACTGTGTTGTTAAAACTTTCCACAACATTTTTTCGAAAATTGATGAGTCACTGCAACCCTGATCAATGCAGAATAAAATCACGTTTTATTTAGCCAGCTCACAAGTTTCTGAAGGCAGAAAGGATTATAGACCTACAACATGTTTGTAGTTAGATTGTATTCCAGGGTTTGATGTTCACTGCTGATGGGCAGCAGTGTGGAGTAGTGGTTAGGGCTCTGGACTCTTGACCGGAGGGTTGTGGGTTCAATCCCAGGTGGGTGACACTGCTGCTGTACCCTTGAGCAAGGTACTTTACCTAGATTGCTTCAGTAAAAACCCAACTGTATAAATGGGTAATTGTATGTAAAAATAATGTGATATCTTGTAACAATTGTAAGTCGCCCTGGATAAGGATGTCTGCTAAGAAATAAATAATAATAACTGTAAATGAGAAATGCAGGGATATCAACTATATACAAAAGAAAACGGTAGTGCAATTTCTTTGACCGAATTTTGGAGAAAGAACTATTTCCCAATTTAGCAAGGCTAAAATATATTCGTCAGTTGTTAGCAATTCTGTGGATGCTTAAAAAAGTGTTTCTTCCTATGGACACATTTTCACAGAGCAACGTCAATCCATGAAAGAAGACTGGTGTAGTGTTATTTTCAGGTATGCAGTAAAAAGTGGTACACAGTGCACTGCGCTTGCTTGCGCATGCCTAAACAGCTTCTGCTAAGAAAGCAGGGAAGCGCAGATTCAAATCTGGTATGTTATGCTGTTTTTGGTCCTTTACATCTTTTTAAATTAAATTTATCATATTTTTCCTCTATTAAGAAAATAGTTTGCGAATATTTATCATATGCAATACATTGGGTTTGTACATTTTATACTTCTTAATACTTTTTTTCTTTTTAGAGAAATTGATTGTCTGTTTCAAGTTTAAGTTTGCTAAAAAAATATGTTTAATGAATAGTAAATGTACCTCTGTTTGACAATAGGAAAACACCCATCAGATAGCATTTGTAAAAAATAAAAAAGTATAATTAATGGTAAATGTACCTCTGTTTGACAAAAGGAAAACATCCATCTGATCGCATTTGCAAAAATATCATGTATAATTAATGGTAAATGTATCTGTGTTTGACAATAGAAAAACACGCATCAGATAGCAATTGCTTGCACCGGTACCAAAATCTGACAGTGTATAACTTTCAATGTGACAATGTACCACTTTCGGGGCGGATGCAGATTTTCTGATCAATATAAAAGTGATTAATAATTTTGAAAGTATCCCTGTTAACTCCTGCAAATTCAATATCTGCACTGACAATTATGAAATGAACTGGAACAGTAATATCAACCAAAAGCAGTTTTTTAATTTAAACGTCAAAGTTAAAAAAAAAACATGTAGACCTCACATGACAATAACATTTTCTTATTGACAATATAGGAAAAGTGCTTGATACCAGGAGGTTCCCGGTTCAAATCCCGGTTCAGCCACTGACTCTGTGTGACCCTGAGCAAGTCACTTAACCTCCTTGTGTTCCGTCCTTTGGTTGAGACGTAAAACCAAGGCCCTATAGTAAGTGACTCTGCACCAGCAGTTGTTGATGCAGTTTACCCCCTAGTCTTTGTAAGTCGCTTTGGATTAAAGTGTCTGCTTAATGACTAATCAAATAATAATAACAATATTCTACTGTGCTTTAAATTTGCCCTGTCCCATAATCATGTTTAATTTTACACTAAAATAGAATTCCTTGTACAGTATTGGATATTTACTCCATTCTTCCATACCTGCAGTTGAGGAACTGAAAAAAAACTGTATTAAGAAATGAAATACCTGAAGACTGCAGTGCTACAGATGCAGAGTGGGTGGTATTCAGGTGCTACAACCAGCTGGCATAGTTTTCCCTTGTCACATTTTGATCTCCAATGTTAAACGCGTTAGTGATTGAAAGGATATTTCTGTCGAGAAAAATATAAAATAACACTTTCAAAAGCACTATGTGATCTACTCAATAATATCAGATGACGTGGGCATTACCAACTAGAAAAGTAGTTGTGAAGATAATTGGCTGCTTGCTTTAGACCATTAATATAGACCCTAAGATGAACTATGCAGCAGGAGTTGCTTTTATTTCTGTACTGGATGCTTGAAAGTAAAAGCAATTGTGACAACTTTCAATATTTTAAACTGTTCAGGCATTTACCATTAAACTGGTCTGAGCTGACCAGTGAGAGTTATAATAGGTATATGTAACAGGCAGTGTTGCGTGAGGCCCTACTGATATGGATTCATGACCCAAGTCAGTAAAATGAGGTTAAGATGCTTGCCTGAGAGTATACTTAAACTATACAGGTGTACTTCTGTGAAATGCTAGTCAATCATAACAAAGTATCTTGTTGACCTGCAGCAGCGACAAATTACTTTATATACCAACTATCCGACAAACCATACTATACAAACCTGAGACTGTTTAATTAACTGTAGTTTATGTAATTTCCTTCACCGCTTACCAAATAACGCCTTACAAACAGTTACAATATGTACCAGATATTTCTGAGTTTTACATGTTCAAGATATTTTGAATTTACATTTTTATGGAATGGTGCCAAGTCCTAATCTTTGCTTAGTTAGATAAGTTATTTCCAATGAATCCACAGTATCTACCAATCTATTAACAATGTGCTCTACCAGTTGATAATAATAGGTTTGTATCAGTTTACAATTGCTTTTTTTTTCACATTTCAATCATTTTGAAGGCGTTTCTATTCTGTAAACCTTCGGTGGCAGGGTAGAACAGAGCCCTGTACATAAATAGGGGGCAGGGCAAAGCCCTGCTGATTAAATGTATTGTGTTTACTGTATCATTTAAAAGAAAATGTATTGTTTGTTTATTTTTTAGAATGGGACGTGTATTTAAAAAATGGGTTGTGTGTTTTGGTATGATTTGAATGTATTTTGTGTTTATTTAAAATGAGTGTTTTCTTTGTTATTGTTTTGGTTTGGATGTAGTCTGGCAAAGGCGATTGTTAGCTTGTCTCTGTCAGACATCACGTGATAATGCGTGGTCGGCAGCAGATTCATTATAAACAGAGTTGCTGTCGACCACGCAAATATTAAAAAACCTGTGCAGAAGATGACCGTCTCCAGATTAATCTGGAGATGGTCACCAGTATAAAAACCTGCAGCTTTTGTTGTTCAGGGTGTTGTTGAGAGGAGGAACGAGAGTGCTTTTCACCAGTAGTACCTGTCTGGGTGTGTCTCTGTCAGCTTTCTGGTCTGGGAACGTCACCACTCGGCCAACCTGTCACACCTTCTTATTAAATGTAGCAGAGCAATATCATTGCTTATGGGTGAATAATTAAGAGATCTGAAGTTACAATCTTAAGTTATTATCTGTGAGTAGTAATGAAACTACCAGAAAAGTAATAAAACCAGTTCCATTCTATAGTTTATAGAGAAATCAAAGTTCAGTAAGTTTTACAATAAGAGCCTCAATTAAGATGAAAAAGCAAACTCACCCATCTAGACAGTCATTATAATTAGAAGTTGCCTTGAAACCAAGAATAGCGAAAATAGGGATTGATGCGTAGATCGAGGTTGCACTGTTTATCACGCCAACTATCACTGCATCTCGTTCACAGTCATTTCTGGAAGACACCAAAGACAACTGTTTTTTTTTTATGCTATTACAAACCAAATTTCAATCAGTCAAGAGTTTACAGTAATTATTAATATTATTAATTATTAATCATTAATAACAGTTATTACTGTGTAATAGAGAAAGTTAGAGGTAATTGACTCATTACTCTGTTAATACTAGTAATTGATGCCTGGTTAATTGGAAATGTGACCCAAAAAATAAGTGAATTCAGATTACAGTGGATGCAAATCTATGTAATTCCATAGCTAATTCAACCAGTTGAAAACATAAATCGTAGGTAAATTGCATGGCTATGTTTGCCCCATAATCAAAAGTGCTGCCAAATTTCTTAAATACAGTAATCCGTCGCGTATCTGACTGTGGTGGGACCAGCGTAAGGGTGGATATGTAAAAAGTTGGATAAATGAATCCTGTTTTAAATACCATTATACACAGCTGTAACAATTACTATATTCACACAATTATTGTTTTGAGATTCAGCTTTTATTAGGGAGCCCCCCTAAATCCCTTGTTTAGAAAGATACAGGGTATTAGTGCTTGTGAAAGAGTAGCCGTCTGCCGTGTGGGTGCGTGCATTCGCTGCTGAGTGACAGGCAGGAGATCGAGACGGAGGTTGTAGTTGATAGGCTCTGTAGGCAAACAGGATTTATTTACATATCAACACTACCAGCAATGGTAGCACACAGAGCCCATACAACACAGTGTACGAAAACTTTGGTGGGATCTACAATCTGTGAACTAATCTCCTGTGTTCAATAACAAACTAATTTTCCTGAAGAGCTTGATTATGGCGGATAAACAGTTAGGGCAGATATGTGATGGGTGGATACACAATGGATTACTGTAGCTAAAAGTTTGCTGTCATTTCCTAAATAATGTGGCTGTATCAACATTTCTCATGGGTAGACTCAGGGCATGTTCCTGTGGGGCCCAAACAGGTTTTCTGAGTTTGGTAATTTAAAATTAGGTGCTACTAACTTTTGTGGATTATAGCTGGAAAATGCAATAAGACCGCCAAAGGCCAGAGACAGAGAGAAAAAGATCTGGGTGGCAGCATCCAGCCATACTTTAGGATCTTTTAGCACTTCCACCTGGAATGCAACAATAATAGTGAATGTGTTAAGTTTACATGCCATTTAATACATAACAAGTTACGGAGCAATTACCAGATGTTTACAATGTCCCATTCATTACTGAAATAAAAACATGCAATGATAATGCATGTATGGATACACAACCTTTCCCCCACCTGGTGTATTTTTTACTTTTCGATAAAAAAAATTAAAAAAAACAAACATGCTGATTATTTTACAGCACTGGGTGTTGGTATGCTACAGAGGAAAAAGCAGGAAGTACATTTTATTTTATTACATTGTAAACGTAAGTCTATCCAATGCCATCTGTAATATTTCAATTGTACTTCAAATGAAGTGCTTGTACAGTGCAGCGCTCATTGTACAGAGTACAGCACTTACTTTAGGGGTGAAGAGGTAGACTAGGCCTTCAGTTGCTCCAGGAAGTGTCAGCGCACGGATGAGAAATATGGTGAGGACAAGGTAGGGGAAAGTGGCAGTGATGTAAGCAGCCTAGTAAACAGGGAACAAGGATGTTACCATCACAAATTCTAACTGAGATTAAAATATTGTTTTCAAGGGAGGCCAAGAAAAAAGCCATGTCATATGACTAGTTCTCATTAGAAACAACATCCAATAATCAAAAATAAATGATGCGATTAAAATATTGAGTTTAAAATCATGTTTGGGTGTTTGCAAAAATAAACAGGCAATGGGGCCCTGTCACAGGATGGCTTTGTGGATGACGTCAGGCCAGGAAGAGAATCGACACATCAGCAGACTGGGGTATGAAACAAAATAAAAGGTTTAAACAGAACAAAACAGTGAAACAAAACAAAACTGCACGTTGGCCAAAACAAACAGACACTTAACAAACACTGAACAACCCTAAATAAAACAAGTATCGTGCTGGTGTCAAGCCAGCACAAGTAGCAATTGTTATTTTCATTTTCAGTTTCAATTTCAGTTTCTCGTTTGCTCACGTTCTTTCTCCCTGAACACCCCACCTCGATCAGCCATAGTGGTGACCGAGAGATTAACGAGCTATCACTGATCTTATTAACCCCTCAGTCACATTTTGCATGGGTTTAATAAATCTGCATGACTGTCAGCTAATTCAATAATTGACAGCTGACAGTCACGCATTCTCACAAGAGGTCCTAAAACATAAAACAACAACAAACAATGGCAAGCGGCACTTCGCTCGTCCTGCATTTAAATAATAATACAAATACAAAATAATACATAATATGCACAGGGACGGGGAGTACCCCATCACAGGCCCATGACAACAACAACAACATCACAAGGATCCCAAAGTGCTTCACACACACGCACACACACACACACAAAAACATTAAATTAAAAAGTCTAATACAGGTTTTGATAAAAACAAATTTAAAAAGAGGTACAAAATGTGGTTTTAATTGTACAATTAGAAAAAGTAATAGAAAGCTAGTTTACAGAAATAGAACAATTAAGCGTCTAAAACAAAAATGTAACAACATAAAAAAAAATACTGTTTATTTGTAAAATTAGAATAACTAAGATGAAAAGCCAGTATGTAAAAATAGAACAATTAAAAATCTGAATACAATTGGGAAAAAAAGATACATATATGAATAGAAGAAGTAGACCTCACCTTTCCAATTGTTTCAATGCCTCGGATGAAACAGATGTATACAATGCCCCAGGCACTTGCCAGGCAAATAACCACCCACCACCGCACATCCCCGCTATCAGTAATATTAGGTGTAACATTGAGGGTCTCTCTATACCAGAAATAGTTCACAGGCATGCTTTTAGCACATTCTTCAATGTATCCTAGAAAACAAAAAATATTATTCAATAAATTGGGGTTTTTGTATGAATTTATTTCCTAATTTAAGGATACATTTTGAGCTGTTGAAATAAAAGTGTATCTTTGGACCATACATTTAAATTAGGCTACATACTAAAATATATGTTAACACTAATGAGATATGGATTCACAAATCAATAGCCAGGAACAAGATTGCTTGCAAACAGACTTTTGGTGTACCCCGTCTTACCTGTGTTGTTTTGGTTGAGTGGACAGTCCCTCCAGGGCAGAGGGTCTTGGAAGGAATGGAAGAAATACCAGAGGACCCAGGCCAGAATAGTGTTATAGAATAGAGCAACCAAGAAAGACACTATGAGAGAGCCAATACCTGCAGCCAAACAGATAACAGGTATATGAGGAGGAACCAGCAACATCTTCAATTATCCATTTTATTATTATTATTATTATTATTATTATTATTATTATTATTATTATTATTATTATTATTATTATTTATCTTGGTTTTACAAAATCTACTTTGTACAAGCCCTGTCAAAATAAAACTATTTATTCTGTTTTTAAACTGACATAAAGTAGAACTGCTTCTTATAGAACATTAGTAGAGGTCCCTTTGCGTATCAAGGTTATGAAATCATACATCCATATTTGTCCCTTTTAATGTGTAAAACTCCCTAAAGGGTCATATTTCATTGATCTGATTAGTAACATACCCACTCCTCCCAGGAAAGGCGAGATAGAATTCCAAACCCCAATGCTTCCTTGACGTAGGTGCTGCCCGATTGCCAATTCCATGTGCAGTAACGGGATTCCCTCAAAGATCAGCGCAATAAAATAAGGGATTAGGAAGGCACTTGGAATTGGAAATGCAGTACTTTTAGAAAGGAGTATGGTGATAAATAACCTGACAAATCAGTGGATAGACTGACTCGATTTTCTGCAACTAGTTACATAAAACATGTGTGCCTCATTCCATTTGTCTAATTAGAATGTAAATTTTGTTAAAAAAGAAATACATTCACTCCCATTATGTATCGGGACACCTTTGCCTTAACACTGGTTAAACTATGTTCTATGCTTTTATCAATGTAACTGGCTTCAAGTGTCATTTTCATTTCTTTTTTTTTATTCCTATTGTATGGTGTTTGCAATCGCTGGGAGTGGGAAGGGAAATGTTTATGTGTAACTGATGATTATAAATTATATTTTAACGTTTCACCGCTGAAGGAGACCAGAGAGACAATGTTGCAGTTTCCAATTCACAGTTTATTTATTGTAAAATTGTTGGGTGCCAACCGAACGTGCTGCAGCAGCTGGCAGTCCCTTTTAAACTAATAATAGAAGCGGCTGCAAGGAACTGGTTACAGGCTTCTCAATGCACTTGATCGCTTTAGGTCTCGACCACGCAAAACAACTGTGTACTGTATACAACGCTAACCAGTCTCTTCATTTACTCCCGACGCTCTCCTCGTGAGAGGGCGCGCAGTTGCTTATATAACACCCCTAATCCTACCCCTCCTGACGTCAGCCCACCAGTCCCTTTACAGTGTTCTATAGCAGCCTAAGTTCAGTGTCCCTTTTCCTGATAGGCTGACCCTCCATTAACCATTCTCTGTAGCAGGGAGTCTGATGACATTTACCTAGATTGTCAATGTTACAATATAATGCACATTTTTGCTTCTATTCACATTTATCATTCTAACTAGATCTTAGTTGGTTGATAACTGTTTTTTAAAATCAATTCATTTGAAAGATAATATGGTAAGGCTTGTGCCAGAATATTGTACAAATTATGTAACTGGGGTGTGACAAACAGCAGCATTATTATTATTTATTTCTTAGCAGACGCCCTTATCCACGGCGACTAACAATTGTTACAAGATATCACATTATGAGCATATCCCGTCATATGGGTCTTTCTTAAACCAAATGTCTGTCCACAGAAATGTGCAAACAGGGTGAAAGAACAGGAGAGAGAAGGAGAGGAAAACTAAAATATAAAAACTGCCACTTAGCTGAGCATGGTATTTGTTTTGGCCACCGTGCCATTTTGTTTTGGGAAGTGTTTTGTTTTTGTTTAAATATTTTATTTAATAAAGAAACTAGCGCATTTGCATCTCGTCCTGTAGCACTTGCCTATTGTGTGTTCCCTTAATTTCCGGGTCTGACATCACCACAAAGCCATCCTTACCACAAAGTGTCACATACAAGATGTAAATTTGACCATATTGTAACTGACCTTACATCTCTTTAGTTGATTTTCTTTTTAAATACATACAGAGAAAAGCTGTTTGCTGATGTTTAGTCTTTATATTTTAACTTATCTGTATGTTTTTTTAATTTTATTAATATTTCCACCCTTTATGCGTTCCTGCTCCTCATAAAACCTGGTCTGGGTTCCATATTAATGAATGTGTGAGTGGAAACCTGCATACAACAGCTAGAGCTGCAGCACTGTCTGAGGTTACTGTACTCTTACGAGCCTGACTCCATCACAGAGTTAAGAACGGGTCCCTTGTACCAAAGTTAAAAAACGTAATGAAACAATACAATCGGTGTAAATTGTTTCCCTTTGCTCGTGGATATATTTGCATTGAGTTATACTGATTTCGAAACTTTTCTGTAAATGCTGCTGAACTATTGTTTATTTTTGGAACATTAAATGACAAACTTAATTAATTGAACACTTTTCCGAACTATCTCCACCTTTTAAGAGCTGAACATAATTTAAAAGATCTAATATATATATATATTAGTTTAATTAAGGGCTTATTTGAAATTGAGAGCACAGCTAGAACAAAAAACAGCAGACACAGGGGTCCTCCAGGACCAGACTTCAGAACCACTTGCATAACCAGTGGCACATGTCACATGAGTCCATCATGAGCGTGCATTGATCATACCAAGCTGTTTCACCAGTATTAATAAAAAAGTTTATAGGCAACATGACTGCTTTTTTATTAACACTTCTGTAGCAGTAGTCTCAGTAGATGATCTATATAAACATATAATAAATGTCCTCATATATTTTTTCTTCTGTTATAAAAACATTTGTGGGGGGTGCACAGGGAAGTGCCACTGTGTTTTTTGTTGGCTGGCTACGGCCCTGCTGTTAAAGCATTAACTTTGCTTTTTATAAACCAATTTGCAGAGGTAAATGATCAATTGTACTGTAATCTGTAAAATGTTAAATTCTTACAGGTTAACAAAAGTAAGTCTATTGAAACTTTAGGTCAATGTTACCCCATACAGTAGAACCTCAGTGTTACAAACACCTTGTGAATGGAGGTTGTTCGTAACTCTGAAAATGGATTTTCAATGGTTTTAATAAATGTGCACACCTGCTATCTACAAATCTGGCAAATAATACAAGGATACAGCACAGTAATGCAATACTCGTATTGTTATGGTCTGATAGGCTTTAAAACTGTACTATACACGGTACTATACAAATTGAAATGAAATTATAACTGTAACAGAAACACAGATTTAAACATCCAGGAAAACCTGGGTTAACATAGTGCATGTTTTTATTTTATTTTAGACTAAATGTAAAATGTTCCTTGTAAAATTGCCTATACTTGCTTTGAAATCTGCCTCACCTTTCATGACCAGCACACTACTTATATGTAAAGCTGTATTTGATTTACAGTTATCAGGGATTTCACGATTTCTATGAAATGTATCCATTGCCGTATAATATGTAGTTCCCCGTGAAAAATTCCAATTTCTGAACGAATAGTGTAAATATACATATTTTTATCACTTAAAAATAAATACAGGAAACATTTGCCTTATTGATGAACTACCTGTTGCACTGCACTTAGGAACCTGGCAGCCAGTTTAGTTTGCTTCCAGTAAATGATTAAACACACTGCATAGAGCTGCACGATTTCTGTAAAATGTCTTCAGCGAAAAAGACAGAAATATTTCTGCTAAGGATCACTCTGTCCAGTACAACAAGGGGACTTCATGTGCCTGTTGTTATTTTTTACATGTATTTATGTTTTTTATTTTATTTTACATGGAATGTCTTTAAAAAGTGGTCATAAAAGCAAAGTATTCTACAATTTAGCATTGGCTGTTTTTTCCGGTAAGAATTAAAATATTTAGGAACATTTGTTATAAAATAACTCTAGAGAAAATTATACATTTTAAATGTGACCATGCTATTTTTTTCTGCCTTAATAAATATTATGCTAAATTATTTTTAGATAGTGAAATGGAATGAAATAAGCCATTGTTACTACGAAAAAAAAAAAAAACCCTATCTGGTTGCATTGCACGCATTGTTGAGTGATTGCACACTTCCTGCTCAAAGTGGGGTGTTTATTAGACCATTCAGTTCGTAAGTTTGTTGTTCGAAACTCTGAGTTTCTACTGTAATAGTTAATTAAAGTGTCCACACCTTGCATACCACTGGTGTTTACATCTATTCACTTAAGGGCTGCATTTGTAAACATGAAAACCCAACCTACACATTTAAAACAATTCTAAAATACAAGCAAATGAATGAAGTGATTAGTAACAAGCAGTTCCTTAGGACAATTGGCTGTGGTGACTGCACTATAAATTGAACAATCATTTCCACTTGATTTCTTTTTTCTTTTTATACAAACTATATAATATAGCCTTTATTAATTTAGAGCGGCCAATTATTTTACCCTATAGTTTCTTCCTAATTTAGAATGTCCAATTAGGTTCCCCCTACAACAGCTCTGGAGATCTGAAGAGCAGTAGGCATCCTCCGATCCCACCACCATGCCAATGACCTCTTTACACCTAGGAACTCGAGAGCAGATGTGGACAAGCTACTGGCCTTTGGAAGACAAAAGGCAGCCATGCAGGTGTCCACTGGAGCTCACCAAGCACCTGACCAGTTAGGTCCGATGTATCACGACCAAAAAAACAGTACCTGCATGTAAAGTAAGGTTCTGGTGAATGTCGCCATAATTACGAGTCAGCGATACTTACAATATTAACAGTGCAGAAATATTTCTGTTTTTATCTCAGAAATAGATTCTGTAATTAATATGGCCTTCTTAACTAAACCAGCAAGTCATTTTACACAATAATAAAGGAGTTTGAATAATGTTGCAGTATAAAACAGAAACAAATGCTTTTCTAACAGTTAACAGTTCAATTAAATGTCTAGTTAAGTAATTGAGCGCTCAGTTGGAATGAAAACCAGTAGACACAGGGGGTCCCCAGGACCAGGGTTGGGAACCACTGATTTAGAGGACAGATCTCAAACCCCAGTACACTAGAGTGGACATTTAGCTTTGAAACAGACTTTAAAGTTGTAAGTGTAAAAAGTTGTCAGGGTGCTAACAATGAAAAGAGAAATTACAGGCACATTATTTAAACAGTTGTAGCAACACATGGGTAAGTATAATGCTATATTTTTCAGAACCCTGCTACTTACACTTTAAGGGCTTATAAGGCAGAAAGCATTTGAAAACCTGATTTCATTATACTTAGCATTTACACACCCGTCAGTACTTACCCCCTACGTATGTCTGGCACAGATATGGAAAGCGCCATACATTCCCCAATCCCACAGCAAATCCAATGTCAGAAGATATTGAACCTTGTTGTCCCATTTGGGCCTTTCCTCCACTGTTTTGCCCAATTCAGGCACAGAAACCCAGTGCTCTCTTCAGCCATCATGTATTATATAGCAATCTTTCTTCCTACTTCAGTCTCTTAATAATTAAGATGTCTGCTCTTGTGGCATATATGCTTGATTTGGAAGGGGGTCCTTCAAGCATCCTAATATACAAACACCACTTTTTTGGGGAGGAGCCTACGTGAGCATGAATTCCATTTGTTAAGGTGTGTGAAAAACTCATTTGTGTATTTTGCTGCCTAATTTGCAAAGCTTTAAACATGCGGTTACTTGCTAACTTGTGAAAGTTTATTAAACTATTTGAACATTGTATGTTCAACACCTCCAGTAGATTAACACTAATCTAAAAAAATGCCTAACTTCACTGGTCAAAGCAATATTGTCCTTGTATTATTATAATTCTGTAAAAAAAAAAATCATAAGCCACTGTTTGATTACATGTGGATCAGTGAAGAACATATACTTCATTGATACACACCCTTTGCAAAATGTTTAAGATAAGCAATAATAAAGTACACAAGAAAATTCAAATTAATGTGTACATAATGGGGCAGCCATAGCTATCTTTAGGATGGGAAGGAACAAATAAAATGGATGGTGTATTCATTTTACGACTAGGTACAGACGTAACTGAAGGGGACGTAACTTTATAGCTAAAGGTTAGGGTTAGGATTAGGGTTAGGGTTAATAAAAACCTGATTTAATTTGCTAAACATTACCACAGTAATAATTTGAACCGCTTTCAAGCATATGATTGACTGGGTATTGACCATCCATAGGGCTGTGGTTCTTGATTGATCACCCAGACACTGGGGTTCCCAGGGGCCGGGAGGTGATCTGCAGGAGCCTACTGGACACCTACTAGATTCACTGGTTGAATTATTCCGACTTGTTGTATTGATAATAGTAGCTTTTCTGTACTGGACAGGGCTGCTGGGATGTTAACGGAACTGAAACCAATTGTCTGATGAAGAGGACTGGGTACAGGAGGAGTAGTATTGGATGTGATGATATTAGAATGACTTACATGTCTTATTGCGGCTGGAGAATCAACTGCTGGATTACGTACTCCAAAATGGCGGCGCCCGTGGCTACCATTGGCTGAGGTAGCTGCATCTAATTACTGGAGAGCGGCGATTTGCAATGATGTCATTGCTGGAGCGACTGGAATCAGGATGTGAGTTGATTGAATACAGGTAGGGAACTTTTCTTTGTGGGCAGATGAAGGTAATTAAATGTTCTTTTCATTGAGGCAGTTTAAGTTTTGAAATAGTCAATTTCTAAATGTCAGGAACTGCTATTTTATGAATGTGGAGACAAAAGCTGTGGCGAACTGGAGTAGACGGCTGGGCTAAAGAATGGATTGTGCACAGCCGGGATCCCGGTTTCTGTTTGTAGTTGCATGGTGAAGTGCCGAAAGATGAAATTGGGATGACAACTGATCGTAGCTGAGGATGAGGAGAAGCCAAAGTCTGAAGAGAAGCTGGGGTCTGAGGAGAAGCTGGAGTCTGAGGAGAAGCCAGAGCCTGAAGAGAAGCCGGAGTCTGAAGAAAAGCTGGAGTCTGAGGAGAAGCCGGAGTCTGCAGAGAAGCCGTAGTCTGAAGAGAAGCCAAAGTCTGAAGAGAAGCCAAAGTCTGAAGAGAAGCTGGAGTCTGAGGAGAAGCTGGAGTCTGAGGAGAAGCCAAAGTCTGAAGAGAAGCCGGAGTCTGAAAAGCCAAAGTCTGAAGAGAAGCTGGAGTCTGAGGAGAAGCTGGAGTCTGAGGAGAAGCCAAAGTCTGAAGAGAAGCTGGAGTCTGAGGAGAAGCTGTAGTCTGAAGAGAAGCTGGAGTCTGAGGAGAAGCTGTAGTCTGAAGAGAAGCTGGAGTCTGAGGAGAAGCCGGAGTCTGAGGAGAAGCTGGTTTCTGAGGAGAAGCCGGAGTCTGAGGAGAAGCCGGAGTCTGAAGAGAAGCCAAAGTCTGAAGAGAAGCCAAAGTCTGAAGAGAAGCCAGAGTCTGAAGAGAAGGTGGAGTCTGAAGAGAAGCTGGAGTCTGAGGAGAAGCCAGAGTCTGAAGAGAAGCCGGAGTCTGAGGAGAAGCTGGAGTCTGAGGAGAAGCCAAAGTCTGAAGAGAAGCTGTAGTCTGAAGAGAAGCTAGAGTCTGAGGAGAAGCCGGAGTCTGAGGAGATGCTGGAGTCTGAGGAGAAGCTGGAGTCTGAGGAGAAGCCAAAATCTGAAGGGAAGCTGGAGTCTGAGGAAAAGCCAAAGTTTGAAGAGAAGCTGGAGTCTGAAGAGAAGCCGGAGTCTGAAGAGAAGCTCGAGTGTGAGGAGAAGCTGGAGTCTGAGGAGAAGCTGGAGTCTGAAGAGAAGCTTGAATGTGAGGAGCTGGATTCTGAGGAGAAGCCGGAGTCTGAGGAGAAGTTGGTTTCTGAGGAGAAGCCGGAGTCTGAGGAGAAGCCGGAGTCTGAGGAGAAGCTGGAGTCTAAGGAGAAGCTGGAGTCTGAAGAGAAGCTGGAGTCTGAGGAGAAGCTGGAGTCTGAGGAGAAGCCAGTCTGAGGAGCAACAGGTTGGCATTGTTCTAGTGAGTGGGCATCAATGACAAATGTGAATGAATTAAACGCAAGAGAGGGTGAGTTACATGGGTATTTATATATTTCGATGGGTTACAATTAGATGACGTAATGCATGGGTCCCTCCTCCCGAACTTCAGTGTTATTAAACTTCATTTCTTTTAGCAAACTGCAATGATTTGATTTCCTGTAACCCTTTATTTTGCATTACTGAATTCCCTACTTCTAAAAATATAGTACTCTCTGCCTTTCAAATATCATAATAAATACGTGAACACTTTTAACTTTAAGTTACTAGTTGTCAAAAGAGAGATTTTCCATTTCTGATTCCGCTAAACAGATGGGAGAGATTTCATATTACCCATTCCCATTGACGTAACAAGTAGCTATAAATTAATCTTTTAAAAGAATGTACAGTGATTTCTAAACCATCAGAATAATTGGAGAGTTCCATTCATTCTGAGAACCATGGTTGGACCTACCCTCCCAATAATATAGCAAAGCTTATGAACATACAATATCTTTTATGTAAATATCTGGAGCCTAAGAGAGGTACAAATGTTCACAGGGTTGGTACCTTTTAGGATGATATATATGAAAACAATACAATAAATCGCAAAAATATATTTTTAATTACACATATTGTATTTATTTAAAAGGTACAAGTCCTTAAACACAGTACTGTTTAAATTGCACTTATGCCTCTGACACCACAGATTCCCTTTATAATACTACATGTAAAACATAACAATCTAAAAATGCTGCAATTCCTGGCATTGTCCCTTTTTATGGTACTTAATATAATGTTTGAAATCAGAAATGTGCAGTATTGATGCACACATCCCTAACACAATTTTTTAAACAGACAATTAATGAATAAGATTGGCATTAAACAAAAAATCTTAGTCATTTCACATAATTGAAACGTAAATCCCCCAAAAGTGGTAGTAGCCATTTTACTATTTGATATTAATTAAATGTGAAATAATGACATCATTCAATATATAACACATTGCAAATAATAAACAAAATTAGTTTAATAGTTATTTTCCTTCTACAAACAAGAAATGTGAAGGGATCCACTTGATGTCACTGCATGAATACTAATGTCAAGAGCTGCAGACCTGCCTAATGAGTGCTGCAACATCTGCCCTTCAGCTGCAACCTAATTACCGTTGTCAAGCTGCAGGCTATGTGTTTTTTTTGTCTTCAGTTTGTGCTGCTGTGCTGGTATCTCCATTCTTTGGTCTCCCAGCAGTCCCAGTCTTGCGTACTATACATTTCCTTTCAATACAATGAAGTCAGCTACAAATCCTCCCTTGGCCAATTTTCTTCACATTTCATTTCATTTTGTTTAGTTGGGGGAAAAAAAACTGGTGTCTTCTTTTCAGTTCGATAGCCCATTTATCGACACAGCAGATGCAACGGTCTGGAGAGGCTGGAGGTCATCCTGCTTTCTACAGCGGTTCCAGATGAATTTGAAGAGAAATGTGCCAGGAATGACTAAACTCGGCACTCCAGCTAGGATAAAAATAATGACGTAGATCCAGGAGGGGAAGGGTAGTCTTTCAAGGCTTGGGAAATTAAGCTGTTACAGCAAAAGAAACAATAATTAAAAACTTTTCTCTCAGGTCAAGAATCATTTCCCACAAGCTGAAGCATTACTTATATTTTGCAATAGTCATGGCTTTAGCGTGTGGTCATCATTAAGAAATTGTGGTACCGCTAGTAGGTTTTGGAGGTCCTACTTTGAAACCTTAGAGAGCAGGTATTAGAACTAAAAAGCATTCTCAAGGCTTGAGCCAATGAGAGAGTCCAGTTGCTTGTGGGAAGGTTTTTGACAGAACAATCAGTATTGTAACAAGCCTGTCACTGTATAAACTTAACAATGTATTTCATATTAAATACATGTTTATGATGTCAGGCTATATTTTAGACTTACTATATAAAGCAAGTATTTAGAATGAATATCACACATTATTTAAAAACAGATGTTATTAGGGTGAAAAACAGGAAAGGAGTGATAAGAGGTAGGCTTCTTGGGTTAAAATCATATGCCAAAAATGTCTTGCAAACTTATGTACAGCCAAACCATAAGAAACTAAGTCAAGTAGACCAATGTTGTCCCGGCTTGTGCTTTCTTAAGTGCATTAATGTGTACTAAACTTATGTGCAAGAAACTGCATCTACTTACATAATCTGGGTTCCAGGCAATGTACAAGAGCTCTTTATTGACTTGCGTGACAAAGTAAAACAATAAGATAGTGAGCATGATAAGAGGGCTGATCACTCTCCACGTGGCTTGCCAGAAGATGTTGGGTTTATGTCCAATCATAAATTCAATGTCGTCATTAAACCTGCCGTACAGCAAAACCACAGATCAATAAAATATGTCAGTCTGTTCTTAAAATTGATCAAAATTAAAAACTGAAAATCTGAACACTGAAACACTGAAACACTGAAATCTGCCAGACTGATTTTGTTTACATGTGCTTTTATGTGGTGCAGAGGCAAATACATCTAATTTACAGGGAAATTGTATGGAAGGAGGATATAATATGGGAATCCACTTGGCTTCAGTATTCTACCAGGGTTTAGGGATTGTAAATATACTTCATTAAAACATACAGTTATCAACTAGTAATGCAGATTTGTTTCTGAGAAAAGAAATGGACATGATTGAACTGTGCAAGTACAGAAGTGGTTACTAATACCCACTAATTATATTGTATATATTATTAATTCACAATAACAGGCTGCTGGGGTATGCCAATGGAGTATAATACACTACAATATTCTCCTACAGTGTATTTGTCTCCCCTCCCGGCTTGACTTACTTGCGGGTGCCTCAAAGGCTGCTTTACTTGCGGGTGCCTCAAAGGCTGCTTTTGGCAGGCTACTGTATATTCACAATTCCGCTGCTCATGTTAAGAGGATCCAAATTGTGTGTACATATCACACCTGTTCTGGCTTCTCTGCATTAGTTGCCTGTTAAGAGCAGGATCGACTTTAAAATGTTATTGTTAACTTATAAGGCCCATAATGGTCTGGCTCCCAGCTACATCTCAGATCTGTTAAAAAAAGTACATCTCTACACGTAATCTCTTAAGAATTCCTAGAACTAAGCTTTGTTATATGGGTGATAGGGCATTTTGCTGTTATGCACCCAGGCTCTGGAGTTATCTCCCGCAGGGAATCAAGGACTCAAAAACCGTAGATATTTTTAATAAACAACTAAAAATGCATTTTGATCTATTGGCATTCCATCAGTTAGGTTTTTATGTAATTTGGAATTATGTACCACTTTGTTTTATATCTTGAGCTAAAAATATGTATGGTCTGTGTACTTGCTGTGTTTTTACATTGAGTTTTGCTGTGTTTTTTTGTTACTGTGTTTTATATTGTAAAGCACTTTGAGATGCTCTGCATTTAGGCGCTATATAAATTAAAGATTATTATTATTATATTATTATTATCTAGACTGGTTTGTCATTGGTTCATTTCTGTATTGTCTTACCTGTCAATTCCGTAAATGTAGACAACACCCACCATCTCACAAAAAGCGATAATCAACAGCGGGATGGACCCAGCAAACTCATCAAACAGTGCCAGCCAGTAGTTCCCAGATCCTTGTACAAAGATCAAGGCAATCAGAAACGACACCAAACATATCATACCTGAAACACAATACAAAAAATGAAATCAGTCTCCTTTCACAATGAACGACTGGGAATGCAATTGGTAAAAAAAAAAAATCTGATGAACATGGTTACCAGTGAGGGCTTCCTTGGGCCATGATTTTGGGAAAACATTCAGATCCTGTAAAGGCACCAAGACCCCTTCTATATTACCAAACATGGAGGACAACCCCAGACAGAACAACATAATGAAGAACAGGATGGACCACAAGGGGGATACTGGCATCTTGGTAATAGCTTCTGTGAAGACAATGAACGCCAACCCAGTCCCTTCAACACCCTGTAGGGAAACAATAGTTCACAATCACAAATATAAAGTACAGTATCTGCACAGAGTATAGCCCTGCTACCAAATGAGAATGTTGTGCAGAACTTAGAGAGACTAGATTTCACATGTCAGTAGAATTCCACTGGAATTCGCGGGAACTGTCAACTTAACAGAAATTTGTCAGAATTGTACTATTTTTCATTATTGATTCTGCTGAATGTCTTTGAGACATTTAATTTATGATAAATAAATATTGTTTTTTAATTCATCACCTCAAATCATTAAAAGGTTGTACCCTTAACTTCACATTTTTATGGAATTCCTTACAGAAAAACTAGGATTAGGATTGGGATACCATTACAAACCTAGTGTATGAAACCCTAGCAGAACCATTACCAGTGACAATTGACATTGATGTGGTTACTAAAATGCATAGTGATAGTTACAGTAGTTCCAATGCACAGCTACTGAAATCATTTAGAAAGCTGTGCGGTTTTTACTGTAGGCTTGAGGTGGAAAAGGCATGTCTGTGGCTAATAAAAGTAACAGCTGCTGAAAATCAGAGAGAAGATCTATATCTATGCCTGTATCGGCTTTAAGAAGCCCAAAACTGCATGTTGTTTTGTTTATTTTCTTTCGGCTAACAATAAAAGTGTACTGAAGTGCATTTCTTATTTTCGTGTGATACCTGCTTGCCTGCGTGACCAGCTTGTTACCCAAATCACAGTGCCACGCAGAGGATATTTGTAATTTGACAGAAGAAATGTATCCCATGTCTGCCAATGTAAAGCAAACATACCTCACTAAGGAGCGCATTCAGGTTGCAGGTTTCTAGATTAAGGTCTTTAATGACCTCAGGGTATGTGAGGTTCAGCTTCTTAAGAACCGCATCATAGTTATCTCCAGTGATGTTTCTTTCAGGTAGGTCAAAAGTATTCATTAGAGACAGGATATTTCTGTAAACCAAAAAAATGTATGAAATCATATCAGTCTTCCTTTTCTTGTGCATGTTCAACAGACACCTTATCCAACCCCCAACTCTTCCATATTCTGGGAGATTGTCCCCAAATTCCCTAGCTGCCAGAGATCTTGTTTTCTGTGCTGTGGCCACCATCTTTCTGGAAAAAGATGTTGGGCACAGCACAGAAAACAACATAGTTCATAGGTTATTTTTTTTTCTCCAAATACTGCCAAAATAGACTGATTTTGTCTATATGACAGCTACAAACAACTTAGTGGTCCTCAAGAGCCCCTGTTACCTAGTTATCAATATTGTTGGTAGGTATGACCTTGGACTCTTTAGTGCAGATTTTAAACCTTGCTTTATTTACAAAGTAATCAAGATGCGTTGTCTTCAATCGATTTTTTTTTCTTAGGAACAGGTCACAACGCAAAAAACAAACAAAAAACAAAAAAAACACAAATACCATTGATACAGTGTTTTATTAAAATGGAAATGTTTTGATTCAAAGTTAATTACCTATCATTGCAATCGTCGTATCTCTCTGTTGCGCGGAAACCGATGATGGAGTAAATTACTGTGGCAGCATAAACGGAGGTAAAACCATTAACGACAGAAATGATCATGGCATCCTGCTCACAGTTGTTGCTGGAAAACCGAAAAAAAAGACATTTACGCTTCAGTGTCCCTTGAGCATGTTTAATTGTACAGTAAAGTAGAAATCCTTAGTTTATGTTTACCACATGCTGTAGTATTTTTGCTGTAATATTTCACAGGAAACACCTACGTAACTGATATTTTTAAAGTGCAATTCTCATTTTGGCATTTTAGTGTACAGTATCCACTTGTAATTGCAAATGCAGTATTGCATTTGCACATTTTGAATGTCTTTTAGATATCATAGTTTAAACAATATATGCTGCATTGCTTTTGCTTTTGTTTGGAGAAACTGTTGTCCTAACAATAATACAAACTTTAGTCTCCAAAATGTATCCAAAGCAATTAATCCCAGCAGAAACAGAAGAGTAAAAAAGTTCTCAACTAATCCTGAATGTAATATTACAAATAGAGACACACATTTATATGTCTTCTGTTCAGTTTAGTTCATGTCAGTGACCAGAGTTTCCTAATCCCAAATATTTTGTGGCATAAAATCCAGCATATGCAGTTTAGATCACTAGTAGCAGTCACTACTCACTGGACTGAGTTGTAGCTGGAGAAGGATATGAGGCCCCCAAACGCCAGGGAGAAAGAATAGAGCACCTGAGCACCTGCATTCAACCATGTCTCCGGGTTGGACAGTTCTGCGATCTACAAAAATTAATTATTGTATTATTTGTTACATTTTGAATAAATAATAATGAGAATTATAATAATAGACAAACATGCATAACATGAACTAGAAACATAACAGAATACTTGCATCTGGTGTGAACAGAAAAATTATTCCATCAACAGACCCTTTTAGGGTTAAACCTCTTATCAGAAATATTGTGAGCACCACGTAAGGGAGGGTCGACGTTACGTACACAGCCTAAAAAAAGACAAAGGGCTTTATTAATAAGGTAATGCTGAACCGCTGTTTCTCTTTTCCGTTCTTGAATAGAAGGCAACCTCCTGCCCTATTCCATCTACTACTGTATGGCTACAACATGTAGAGACACTGTGGATTCAGACAAGACATAGATGTAAATGACTACTGTATTACAGTCATAAAGTATGTCATCCCAATGTGTTTGGAGAGAGCAGCCAAAAGGATCATGTATTTATCCAACATGTCACTTAAAGAGCTTCTAATGACATTTGTATCATGTTTTGAATAATTACTCAGATACATTATATATAAATATATATATATATATATATATATATATATATATATATATATATATATATATATATATATATATATATATATATAAGTTTGTTTTCTGATTGCCGGCCACATATACATGTAACCTAAGCTAGATCAGCCCTAGACCTACAGTATTTAATAAAGGCTCAGCATGTAGTCCGCCATTTTGAAAACAAGTTTCCTTTGGTTTTACTGGCAATATGCTAGATGTAAAGACACTTTTGGCTGATCAATTACACATGTCTATGGCAGACAACTAGGACTGAAGAGCAGCTCCTGTATTAAGTAAGGTAACAGTAAAAAAAAAAAAAAAACTAAGAAAATAAAATTTGAAGCGACTTTTTCTGTAGGAACCAGTGTCCAACGCAGCAGACATTACCTGAACCCCGCTACTTACTCTGTAAGGACATGGTTAATTATGTATAGGTAATAACCAACATAGAGGATATAAATGCTGTTATAAATCTGTGTACAAAGACATTAAAGTGTGTTTAAGGTATATTTTAATGTATAAAATATGCATGTTATTATACAGCTCAGCTGAAGAGCGTACAGGAGATTTTTATGTTTACAGGAAACGACATGGTTAATAATGTAGAAATGCTAATACACTTACAAAGACCAGCTATTATTAGAGTAAACTAAACAGCTGAACAATAAATACCTTTCCAGTAGTTTCAATGCCTCTAATACAACACACATACAAGACAGCCCAGGCGCACATAAGGCAGAGCAGCAGCCACCACTGGATGCTGCCAGCATCATCAATGTGTGTGGAGGAGTTTAATGTACTTCTGTACCAGAAATAGTCAACAGGAGAGCTCTTGTCACACTCTTCAACATAACCTGAGCAGGACCAATGCAGATGTTAGTGCACTCTAACGTACTCAAGCTATTCTGCAAACACATTTTTACTTACTGTACTGTATTATGCAAAGCCTATTTTGTTTTATTTATAAGGGGTGCAATACATTTTAAGTGTTATACTTTTTTATTTTTGTATTTATAACTCTTTAATGTATTTATATATTAAATATAATGACATAATATAATTATAACTCTTTTTATTATTAATTACACTGGTAACCTGTACTCAGAAATGACTCTGTTATTGTACATGTAGTTAAATAGCTACAACACCATTTGGGGCCATATTTTCAAAGCATTTACTTTAGTCTTTTAACTATTGTAAGATGAAAATTCAACAGTAATGTATAAGACTGAGAAACAAACAACGTGGAAGGTCTTAAGAGACCTCCAGTTACATTACTTTCATGTTTAATACTAGTTTTGTAAAGTCAGTAGCTGTTTTTCTCCTATAAAAAATAGGAGTTAATTAACAACTGGAGTAAATGGTTTGAAAATACAGGTATGACCCATAATGTTTTATTTAGACACTTACAGAGAAACCTGGGTATGGGTATGACATTCTTGTTGTTGTTTAGAATCACAGTGACTTTTTAAAAACTCTCAGAATCATGTTGTAATTTTAAGAAAATCAGGTACGCTTGAGTGTAACCATTAACCTGTCCCTTGCAAACACTCAGCCTCTAGTATACGTAACAAATACTATGTTGGCTTTTAGAGCAAATGTGATATTTCTTGTATCCACTAGAGAGTGTTGCAACAGGCAGTTTACACTTTTGTGTAATCTAATGTACTTTGCATTTAGACATGATGCTTGAAGCTTTATTGACATCCCAGGAGCCCTTTAAACATCAGTTCTAAGAAGTCAGGAAGATGTGAATGACTGAAACATAAAATGATGCAAACTGATTCTAAGCAACAAGATGATTAACATGAATTAGAATTACTTATAAGAACAAATTTTGTAAGAACAAATTTGACTTTTTTTTTAACAATTATTTTAATTTATTTTCCAATTTTCTCCCAATTTTTAGAATGTCCAATTATTATTCAACCTAGCTCACCGCTGCAACCCCCAAACCAACTAAGAGATGAAGTCGAGCACTCGCGTCCTCCGAAAACAAGTGCCGTCAGCTGTCTGTTTTTTTTAACTGAGCAAGCCCGCTGTGCAGCCATATCCAGAACTTACAGCGTCGGAGGACCACGCAGTTCTGAATTTAATACAGGCCAGCCTGCAGGGGTCGCTGGTGTGCAGTGAGCCAAGGACTCCCTAGCCAACCTAACCCTTACCCCACCCGGGCAGTGCTTGGCCAATTGTACGCCGCTCACTGGGAAATAAATTTGACTTTTGTTCAAGTTTAGATAGATATTAAGATAAGCTGGTTGTATTAACAAAAAAACAAATGGTATACATATATTTTTAGATTCAGATTTTGAATTTATAAAAAAAAAAAAAAATACCTGTTCTGTTGTCATTGAGTGGACACTGGCTCCAAGGAAGAGGGTCTTGGAAGGAATTGAAGAAATACCACATCACCCAAGCAATGATGGTGTTGTAGTACAAACTCACCAGGAAGGAGACACACATTGATGCTATACCTATAGAACAACAGATATTTCATTATTAGAAGTGTATGATACTCCTGTTTTACTTTGGAGTCTTTTATGACTAACATCCCTCTGTCAGCATCCTATCCACCCTAAATGCAGACTTCCATCTCAATGAAGTCCATGACCATCAACTCCAGTGAAATTCTTGCTAACATCAAAACAACAGGCTTACCTACTCCCGCCATGTAAGGGTGAATTGCAGTCCAGACCCCCACACTGCCTTTTCTAAGGCGTTGGCCAATTGCAAACTCCAGATGCAGCAATGGGATGCCTTCCAGGACAAGTAAAATGAGAAAAGGAATCATAAAGGCTCCTGAAATGAAAAGACAGATAGGAGAATTACGTTTTATTTCTGGCCAAGCACATTCATTCGAAATTCCATTCCAGGTATTTATCGCGAAACTGGACGGGGACAGAGAGAGTCCATTAATTAGCATTACTGCATACATTTTATAGTTGCGGAGATGAGTACTGCATCAGGTTTTCCGGTAAATCTTAATATTTTTTTAGCTTGTATTTTAGCAAAATATTTACAAGCTCTATCATCTGAATATTATTATTATTATTATTATTATTATTATTATTATTATTATTATTATTATTATTATTATTAGTTTATTTAGCAGACACCTTTATCCAAGGTGACTTACAGAGACTAGGGTGTGTGAATTATGCATCAGCTGCAGAGTCACTTACAACAACATCTCACCCGAAAGACAGAGCACAAGGAGGTTAAGTGATTTGTTCAGGGTCACACAGTGAGTCAGTGAGTGAGCTGGGATTTGAACCGGGGACCACACAGCCTCAGAATATGGCTGAACTGTTTCATAAAATGGCAAAGAATAAAGATAAAGCTCTAGGTATCATATACTGGGCATGGGGAACATCATTGTGCTCTTGACTCCATACCAGGCAGGATCAAATCAGAGCGAAGCCAGGCTCAGTTCTGGAGCACTACAGCAATCGGCAGCATATGTAAAAGGAATGAACGGCAGGGGGTGGTCAGTTGAGCATTGGAGTGTACTTACAGGGCTTTATGTATCAGGAGCACTAAATTCACAACAAATAAAAGTTATCCATGTGGAACAGTTAATTCAAATTTCTGCTATCCCGATGTTGGGTCAATGTTGACCAAAAACATATGAAACAAATTATGTGGTGCTACATTACTACTCCAATAACTTGATAATAATATGATTGAGTGCTGTGAGCAGATGCTGAAAGTCCACCCTGACATCCTTATTTCCGCCAATATAGATAAGAGAAGATGTCTGTATTATCTTGGTTCATTGTGTGCAGTGTTTTCTCAGAGTGCAATGAAAGGTACTAATGATATTAATTATTTTGTATATATATACAGTACTGTGCAAAAGTTTTAGGCAGGTGTGAAAAAATGCTGTAAAGTAAGAATGCTTTCAAAAATAGACATGTTAATAGATTATATTTATCAATTAACTAAATGCAAAGTGAGTGAACAAAAGAAAAATCTAAATCAAATCCATATTTGGTGTGACCACCCTTTGCCTTCAAAACAGCATCAATTCTTCTAGGTACACTTGCACAAAGTCAGGGATTTTGTAGGCATATAGTCAGGTGTATGATTAAACAATTATACCAAACAGGTGCTAATGATCATCAATTCAATATGTAGGTTGAAACACAATCATTAACTGAAACAGAAACAGCTGTGTAGGAGGAATAAAACTGGGTGAGGAACAGCCAAACTCAGCTAACAAGGTGAGGTTGCTGAAGACAGTTTACTGTCAAAAGTCATACACCATGGCAAGACTGAGCACAGCAACAAGACACAAGGTAGTTATACTGCATCAGCAAGGTCTCTCCCAGGCAGAAATTTCAAGGCAGACAGGGTTTCCAGATGTGCTGTCCAAGCTCTTTTGAAGAAGCACAAAGAAACGGGCAACGTTGAGGACCGTAGACACAGTGGTCGGCCAAGGAAACTTACTGCAGCAGATGAAAGACACATCATGCTTACTTCCCTTCGCAATTGGAAGATGTCCAGCAGTGCCATCAGCTCAGAACTGGCAGAAAGCAGTGGGACCATGGTACACCCATCTACTGTCTGGAGAAGTCTGGTCAGAAGTGGCCTTCATGGAAGACTTGCGGCCAAAAAGCCATACCTCCGACGTGGAAACAAGGCCAAGCGACTCAACTATGCACGAAAACACAGGAACTGGGGTGCAGAAAAATGGCAGCAGGTGCTCTGGACTGATAAGTCAAAATTTGAAATATTTGGCTGTAGCAGAAGGCAGTTTGTTCGCCGAAGGGCTGGAGAGCGTATACGAATGAGTGTCTGCAGGCAACAGTGAAGCATGGTGGAGGTTCCTTGCAAGTTTGGGGCTGCATTTCTGCAAATGGAGTTGGGGATTTGGTCAGAATTAATGGTCTCCTCAATGCTGAGAAGTACAGGCAGATACTTATCCATCATGCAATACCATCAGGGAGGCATCTGATTGGCCCTAAATTTATTCTGCAGCATGACAACGACCCCAAACATACAGCGAAAGTCATTAAGAACTATCTTCAGCGTAAAGAAGAACAAGGAGTCCTGGAAGTGATGGTATGGCCCCCACAGAGCCCTGATCTCAACATCATCGAGTCTGTCTGGGATTACATGAAGAGAGAGAAGCAACTGAGGCTGCCTAAATCCACAGAAGAACTGTGGTTAGTTCTCCAAGATGTTTGGGCCAACCTACCTGCCGAGTTCCTTCAAAAACTGTGTGCAAGTGTACCTAGAAGAATTGATGCTTGATGCTGTTTTGAAGGCAAAGGGTGGTCACACCAAATATGGATTTGATTTAGATTTTCTTCTGTTCACTCACTTTATGTTTAGTTAATTGATAAATATAATCTATTAACATGTCTATTTTTGAAAGCATTCTTACTTTACAGCATTTTTCACACCTGCCTAAAACTTTTGCACAGTACTATATATATATATATATATATATATATATATATATATATATATATATATATATATATATATATATATATATATATATATCTCCACAATTTCTGAGGGAAACAATAATGTCACTGGTATCAGTCCATTTATATTTGTCTCAGATAAGTCATTTAATTGAACAGTCCTTTAGGCAAACTGAAAATAGCATTTTATCCAGGTACCAGCAGTCTGTGTATTAATTGTGAAGTGTTAGTAATCATATGCAATATGTAACAAAGTATTGATGGATAAATTCCTTAATGGAAATAGTGTTCAACAATAAAGCAGTATTGTATCTCTGAACATGGCACCACCTGGAACATCGCACTAAAATGCTGGTAGATGTTGTAAACATTGAAAAAAAAGTGCAATACATATGTAAAATTTCGCAAACAGTGTAGTTAAGTGCTATTTTATTACATACAGTATGATTTTTTTATTACAAGAAAAAGGCAGTGTTTAAATAGCACTCTGCAACCACACTCCAGAGGAAAGATGCAGCCCCTACATGAATAGCACTGACATTGTTTTATTCATTGTGACAATTAGGTAATGCACTTAGAGGTGATGAATCTCAGAAAACAACAGTGTTAATGGCCCGCTGTGGTGCATTCAATAAACTTTAAGAAAGTGCTGCACATAAAGCCTGTTCAAAAGCTCATCTTGATGTAGTTATATGGGAAAGATTAGCTAAGACTGCTTCACAACCACTCATGCAAAACAAGACCTACTCAACCGTAGCCATGGAACCAACTGTGAAGATGAGCAAAAGCAGTAGGTTAATCTACTACAGATGTTTACCAGTTGTTAAGTTTGATGACCTGTTGTTTAATGACTGGAAAAATGTAAACCACAGTAAATGAAGAGTGCATTTCATTCATGGTGTTTTATGTTTTCCTAGGATGGCATTATAGGAGAGGCATCCTGGAAAATCTTCATATCCCACAATTTCAGATTCATTATGCCTAATATAATCATCAAAACTATTTTTGTAAAAATTAAAAAAGATCTTGATACTTTATATTCTTTTAATTTCTTTTACTTGGGCAAATTTGCGCTGACCTCATTTTGTCTTGTTCGTCGTGAATTGCTTTTTTCTTTTAAGAGAAATTGGTTGTCTGTTTCCAGTTTAAGTTTGCAAAAAAATTATGTAGAATGAACGGTAAATATACCTTCAATCTGACAGCAAACAACTTTCTGACATTACACAGGTCAAGTTTTGGTACCTGTACCACATTCTGATGATGTACCACTTTCAAACACTACACCAGTTGTATTGTATTTTATTATAATTTATTAATATGCTGCTATCTCAAAAAACATGTTATAGATGATAGTTGCTGCTGCTTCCTGGTACATAAAGTCAAGGGTTAATTTGTGAACAAAAAGGTACCGGATCTTATTTACAGTCGCTCCCATATATGCTTCAAGTTCTCATCTGATTGCAGGTTTCATGTCTTATTATCGGTGTCGGTAGCTGCATGCTGACCATTGCCTAGCCATGTTTTAACATCTTCAGATTTGAACAATACCAGTGGCGGGTCGACTAATCTTATGAACAGGAGCGACGACACCGTTGTTGTTAAGAGCGCTAGTTTTTTAGTGTTTCGCTGTTTGGGGAGTTAAAAAAAACAAGCAATTTGTCGCATCCTAAAATATATGTGTCATTCAATTCATGAAACAGGACAGCGTGTTTTTAAGCTCTTTTTTTTTTAACAAAATTTTTTTTTTTTTTTTTGCTTTGTTTCTTTTCAAACGGTTCATCAATTGCAAGCTGTATAAGTCTTGCCTGTCAGATCTGGGATCCAGTGTGATCCAGCACAAATTAACCCCTGCTTGTAGTTCAGACTCATTCATAATGACATACAAGTTAATCATCCTTGTTTTTACCATACTACAGAAATGGCCAAAAGTTTTGCATTACTCTATTTAATTAACTCACTTTGCTTCATAAAGTCGAATGAAACCTGCTGAATAATGTTATGTTAACATATTGAATTACATACTGTTTTGTAGTTTTCCATTAATGAAAAACTGAAAACAATTGAAAAATGTGACATTTCAAAGTCTAACATAAAATACTGAACTGCTATTATGGCTTCCGATAGACTTTTGCGATTTCATTTTGGAGTTTCTTTGATTATATAACGTAAAAAAATATATATATATATATATATATATATATATATATATATGTGAAACATACAAATGATTAATTATTGTTTGATGCCCTGTGGCTTTTGCTTTATACATAGATATCACTAAAAATAGGGTGGTCAATGGAATTAATTTACCAACAGTGTGTTTCATACGAGACATTAAACCAATGTGTTAAAACTGGTGTGCTGTCTAAATTCCACTTGGGAATAAATTCAGCAGTGTTGCCCAGCACTCTAAAAAGCAAGTCAGTTCTTGAATAGAACTTTATATATTTTTACTTAATATATTTTCTAAAGATAGACTTCCCATGTGATGGTGGTCCACTATGAAAGGCGCTATATAAAATAAAGATTGATTGATAGTAAGACTTCCCATGTGAATAGCATAAAGGAGTCAATTATTAATAGTGTTCTAGCTTTATTTTCCATACCCACTTGCCTTCAGTAATATGCAATTATTTAAACTTGTTATATATCTAGAGCCCCTTTCACACTGGCACTCCTACCCGGGTCCTGGCTACCTGAGTCACAATCCCATTTAGTTTGAAACCACGTACCTGGGTCGGACCCGGGTTAACCCGGGTCCCAGTGACCCACCTCAGGATGTGTGTTGAAGCGCTTTGACCCGGGTTGAGCGAGACAAAGTGCATGACGGCCGTTTATGGGCCGACACAAAAACAAACAGCCATGCCTGCGTGAAGGTTTCATTTCCGCAAGGACCATTTCCGTTTATTCTGTTTAGATGTAATCGGTCCATGCGGGATAGGCCACAACTGAATTTTTTTTTTATGATTTACAAAACTAGGGAATTATTACCATGGATTGCATTGCCTAATGTATCCTGGTAGATGGTAATGCACATAGATGGCATTGTAAAATTATCCAAAGAAGTCCAATAAAGTACTGTATATTTAAGGTTATTCTTTAGTAATGCTACTGTGATATATTATGTGCTATAGGATGATAAACAGATAAAATGTATATTTAATTCTTAAGTAAGATATATTTGTTGCAGTGGAATTTACCAATACAATAAAAAAAAATTGTAATTACATAATTGGTTTAATGTTCAGAAATTGTGAATACCTTCTTTAGTAAAATGCATTCTTATAAAAAACATATTGTATGTTTCATTCTTTATAAAAGCATTTCGTTATTTACAAATACAGAAAATACAGCCCATTATTTATTAACTGTTAAATATCACTGTAGCCACAAACAATACTGTTTCAAGAAATCAACATTCTGTAAGTTTTCCAGTGGTCACAAAATATTTCAACAATAGCTAGTTCCTTGGTTTCATTAATTCAATTGAGCTCAGAAAAACACTTTTTATAATGAAATCACCAACAAATGCCAATACACATGTCTATATAAAGCAAGATGCCTGAAATCAAAAGTTTTTCTTATATATTTTTAAAATCAAACAATTACAATACATATATATATATATATATATATATATATATATATATATATATATATATATATATATATATATATATATATATATATATATATATATCCATTTATTGTTTTGCCTTAGAAAGGGCTAAGGTTGTGGCACTTACCTCCTCCATATTTCTGACAAAGGTAAGGGAAGCGCCATACATTTCCTAATCCCACACAGAAGCCGACACAAGTTAACATGTATTGAGTCTTGTTGTCCCATTTAGGTCTGCCATCCGCTTCTTCCTGCTCTAGAATGTCAAGTCTCTCATGGGAAGGTATCCTGTCTTCCAAGCCTGGGTTTGGCAGCTTCAACTTCATGATTGAGCTTCAGCAGTGACAGATAGTAGAGAAGTCAAGTCAAAGTGTGCAGGGGCCTCTACCAAGTGGATGTGTCTGAGGCTGACAGGTGATATTTATAGTGAACCTTTAGCACTCAACCTGAAAGTGCACCAAACACAGATTGAAGTATCAGCAAAACAGCTGATTATCCATCTAAGCCAATTCTTGATAATAATTAATGTTATCTGGGGGAGGGATGAGAATCAGAAGAACATTTTGAAGACAATAAGAAAGTAATAGTAAAACGTCATGGGGGGCTGGGCGGTATTTATGTTCTTGCCCAATCATCAGCAGAGGAGCAGTCCAGCATCATGCTGCAGAGACTGGCTGTTACAGTTGGTAGTGATGCCAGACCAAGGGAGTTCACATTAGATTCACATTTGGAGTGTCGCCCAGGACTACAAGGATGGGGCAGTTTTGGTGGCACGCTATGAGTTAATCGATGCCTATTGAGGGAAATAATTAACAATATATCAGAATGTATTATATTGCAATGTGTATCGTTCGTTTGTGTCTATCGTGATTCATTCAAAAGTACAACACAGATCATTGGAGTCCACAAGTTTTTCTTGAATGGTGATTAAATGAATGTATGCATGCAGCCCTGTCTCATTTAAGTTTTGCCTTTTTACAAACTAGGCCAACATTAATGATCTTGCCATACATTGTACAACAGTATGCTATCAGGGCCATACATGTGTCATGCTATAGATTTCCCAGTAACCTTAGTGTGTCATTAAAGCCCTAGAAATAATTGTAATTAATTTGTGAATGGTACCACTAAACTTGCCTCACACTTCTCCCCCTATATAAAACATTTCAAAATAATATCTATGTAATCCATGCAATAATGAATGTCTGAGTTACTAACACCCTGTAGGTGATCACATCATGACTGATCAATCCTGTAACAGGGTCATGGGATGGCGTTCAATGTTGCAATAATTTACACTGACACAGAGGGCCTTGCAATTACTCAATGTTGTTCACTGATGTGTCTGTTTGAAAAGATACAGTACATTACAGGGTTTCCCTACCTTATGTTACTTGACCAGTTAAAATACATTGCAATATGGGCTACTAAACAGGACAATGCAATTCAAGTACAGTATAGTTTACCATGTTTTCCCCAGTTATTAAGTATAGTAAGAATAAAACAAAACAACAAGCCTGGAGAACCGTGTCCATCTGTTAAAATTCAGAGCGGTGTGTTCAGTTGACCAGTCAGTTTGTAAGTGTGCTGTTCATAACTTTGAGGCTCTACTGTATTGTGAATCATTTTCAATACATGGCTTACAGAGTTTCAAAAAATATAGCGCTATACATCCCCAAGTGTTGCCACAACTGTTTAAATAACATGCCTGTAATTTTTCTTTTCATTTTTTAAATCCTGACAACTATTTACACTTATAACTTTAAACTCTGTTTCAAAGCTCTTTTCAAAATGGCCACCTAGTGCACTGATAGTGTAAGGATTATTGCATATATTGTCAAACAGGTAACACAGCAATAACGGTCCATGACATTTTTCGGAACAGAAAAGCCAGAGCACTTATTGTGATGTTTTATTTTGTATCGCTGTTGCTGCAGTGATTTAGAGGACAGAGCTCAAACCCCAGAAAAAAAAATGACAGGTACGTTATTTAAACAGTTGTAGCAGCACGTGGGGATGTATAATGTATATTTCGGGACCCTGCTACTTACTCTTTAAGTGACATGCTGTGCAACCATCAACCACAATCAGTGAACCATCAATTTAAAGTAACTTATTTCTTGTAATTAGTGTGTTTTTTTGAATTGCAGAAGACAAGCGGATGAATTATCTCTGTACATGGTTAACAGGTGCTGATAACAGCATGTTTTTTATCTTCTTTTCTGTATTTTTATAACTATATGCAAGTCACTACATTTGTGCAGCATGTAAGGAAACCAAGTATAGACTTGTGGCACCGCACCCAAAGTGCAGCGTACTTTGGGACAAGGCAAGTCCATTTTTACATCACATAAACTATACAGACCCATTTGCCATAGTTAATAACTTTGTGCCAACTACTAACTGTTTCAAGATGCGCTCAAGATAAGTCAATGTCAAAGTCTAACTGAAAGATATGAAAGATTTAGTTTTATAGGGTTTCCTTTTTTTATGGCATGCTTGACCTCACTTTACAAAGGCTTGACACAGTTACCATAGGAACTCACATTAAAATGTCTCACAACCAGACTTAGGTTCGTCTTCGCCCTCCCGAGTCAGCGCAGGGGTGGTAGCGGTGAGCTGAGCCATTCCAAATTGGGAGAAAATAATAAAAAATAATTGGCAACGATACATTTAAAAAAAAGTTGTAAAATACTGGTTAAGAATTATCATACATGACCAAAAGCTGTAATAAAAGCAAAAAAAGGACACATGAAATACTAAAGCAGGGGTGCCAATACTTTTGTCATGAACCAATTCTTTAAATGAAATGTGCTCAAGATAAGTCAATATCAAAGTCTAACTGAAAGATACAAAAGATTTAGTTTTATAGGGTTTCCTTGTTTTATGGCATGCTAGACTTCACTTTACAAAGGCTTGACACAGTTACCATAGGAACTCACATTAAAATGTCTCACAACCAGACTTAGGTCACTGCAGAAAGAAGGAAGCCTGTTGTGATTAGGGGGTGATTACTGTCATTACATGCATCCCTTTTCCTTTTCTAATATTTTAGTACATACGGTCACAGGCAAAAGTATTGGCTTTAATATAATATAATTTGAGAAAACATGTTATAATACAGGCATTTAGTAAACATTAGCTATTAATTAATATGACAAAAACCAAAATACATGATTTGTGGTAGTTTAATAAACAATCTTTAAAAAATTAAAAGGCAGTTAAGTAGTTTCAAATATTTGTTCATGACAAAAGTATTGGCACCTTTACATAACAATTTGTAAAAATGTAATCGATTGAAAACCATTACGCAGTAATAGCCTGTAAAAGAGGTAATTATTTCCATCATCGGTTGAAGAATAACATTTTGGCAACACAGCCGATGATGGTTAAGACAAGAGTTGGATTCATGTTTGAGAAAAGTACTTGTAGCAAACTACAACAAAGGAAATGGCTGCAGAGCAGTATCAAAGAAATACGAGATACCTAAATCCACAATCAGAGCAATAATCAAGAAATTCCACAGAACAAATTCAACTGAAACACTTAGAAGAGGACGTCCAAAAAAAAATTATGGGTACAGCAGGTAGGAGAATCATCCGAGCAGTTAAAAAAATCCAAGATTAACAGCTAAGGACTTAAAGATAGATTTAGAAGCAGGCACAATAGTGCACGAAAGAACTGTACAAAGGCACCTGAACACAGAAGAGTTATATGCACATAGACCTTACTGTCAACCACTTAGAAAAGTCAGAAAACAAACTATTTAAAATTGGCCAAGAAATAAGACCAGGAATCTGAAGCATTCTTGCAACAACATTCTCTGGTTCAATCAGACTAAAATATAACATTTCCCTAAAAAAGGACCATAGTATGCTTGGAGAAAAAAGGAAAAGCCTTCAATTAAGAAAACCTTGTAACTACTGTACAGTTAAACATGGAGGTGGTTCGGTCATGATATATAGTTGCTTCAGCAGTTCAGGGACAGGAGACATTCATGTGATTGAAGATCGAATGAATTCAGTCATGTACCAAAACATTCAACAAAGTACAATGATACCATCTGCTTGTTAACTGATTGGCAACTTCTAATACGACAATAACCCAAAGCATATGGTTAAGTATACTCTGGAATTCTTGAAGAAATCGCCCGGGGGGAGGGAGGGTTAGGTCGGCCAGGGTGTCCTCGGCTCACCGTGCACCAGCGACCCCTGTAGTCTGGACGGGCGCCTGTGGGCTTGCCTGTAAGCTGCCCGAGACCTGCATTGTCCTCTGACGCTGTAGCTCTTGGGGGGCTGCATGGTGAGTCCGCAGTGTGAAAAAAAGCGGTCGGCTGACGGCACACGCCTCGGAGGACAGCGTGTGTTCGTCTTCGCCCTCCCGAGTCAGCGCAGGGGCGGTAGCGGTGAGCTGAGCCATTCCAAATTGGGAGAAAATAATAAAAAATAATTGGCAATGACTACATTTAAAAAAAAGTTGTAAAATACTGGTTAAGAATTATCATACATGACCGAAAGCTGTAATAAAAGCAAAAAAAGGACATATGAAATACTAAAGCAGGGGTGCCAATACTTTTGTCATGAACCAATTCTTTAAATGAAATAAGTTTTTTTTTTTTATAAAGATTATTTTTAAAATTATTAGAAATTGTGTATTTAGCTTTTTGTTTTATTGAAAAGTGGTTCAAGTTTACTAAATGCTTATCCTTAATCTCTTAATTTGAATTATGGTATAAAAAGCGTAGATTGCCGATACTTTTGTCTGTGACTGTATGTGATAGAATCTTGGTTAGCAAAATAAAAAGTAGCCCTCACAGTTAGGTCACTTTGCTATAGTGAGATATAGTACATTTCCACCAAAAAATAAAATACAGCTCCTTGTGTGGTACATCTTTGTGTGGTAATCTTTAATCTGCTACTGCTTATTCAGTAAAACACAGGTAAAAAATTAACCCAAATTAATAACCCTAACAGACACAGCTACATGCAAGTGTTGACAGCAAAGCCATTTGGGGTGGTTAGAAACAGTTCCCTACTCTTCATGGCTAGTACCATTTTCGAATTGCTTTTGATGTGTTTAACACACAACTCAACATATTTCTCAACTCTGTTCAGTTTTATTGGAGGGCAATCTTGTATTTATCATATTACAAGGTTGTTTAATGATAACACCCACGTGTGATTAAGAAACTGCACACATTTCACAGGGTCAGCCAAGTGTGACATAATGTTGTACAGTATTGTGACAGAGACAGAATGATTCTTTGTGATAAATCTTCCTCCTGACCTGTGAGGATGCAGTGTAAAGGGAACAGACTACCCTGGACTGGATGGCCTGACAATTCATTCCCAGGGTTAGGTGGAAGTCGGCCATCTAGAAAGGGTGCACAGCTGCGGTACATTAAGTCAACGCTCCAGAGGGAAAGCAATGTGGCAGTTGTGGTAACATGCTAGCAAACACCCAGAGACAGTACTGTCTGAGCGCCTTGGCGCTAGGGTGGCCACTGACGCATCCCCAGAATACAGGACATGCCCTTGGTAAAATCATCAAACATTGATTTAAAATACCAAGCTCATTGCTTTCTGTTATAGTAAAATATGAATTCTCATTTATTTGGCACATTTAATGACAATGCAACTGCCTGCATTCAATTCTGTGTATGATTACCAAACAGAATACAAATTGCAGCACAACTCATCAGAGTACCATAGTGGAGAACACAAAACTTTATCCGTGTGTGTACTTTTGCCTCCTTCACAAGTTTTTTGTTCTTGAGGAACTCAGAGTACATATCCTTGCATTCCCCTGTTAAATTGATACACATCTGGAGCTCTGCTTTCATGTTGTCTACATCCAGCCTATTCCTTTCATTTTTCCAAGCTGTGGTCATCAGAGAGAAAACCCTCTCCGTGTGAGCATTTCTGCATGGTATTGAAAATATGTAAGAGCTTATTTTCTTCAAGTTCCTGAAGTTTCCCTGTACTTTGTTGAACATTTTCAGGTACCTCCCTTCACTAGTCAGGCAATCATTTAACTCAGTAGAAGATATGAAGCTTTCTACAATGCCATATTCTTCACAGAGCTCATCCATGTCCACTTCTTTATACTGCATGGAGTGACTGGATTAAAATATGGTGACTAGTAGTAGGAGAAAACTTTGTGCTTGTGGTGGCCGGCAAGGCTGTAACAGACTTGCTGTTGTCAGAAAGAAATACATTTTTAGAATGACAGGTGAAAGGTTTGACAGTCTGTTAAACAAAAATACAAAATGCGACCCCAGTGACACCAGCAGAAAAAACTTGCAGTCACACTGCACATGTATAACAACTAGCAATTCCCAGCAAAGTGTGGCCACGAGCTTCTGACTCCACTCTTTACTTCAGAGTTTTCTTGCTCTTCACAAATCTCTAGCACGCAGTTTTCTCCATCGGGCTTGTCATTCTCTCTTTATTTTTTTCTGAATAATACCCACCAACTGTTTCTAGTATTTGGGTACCTCTATATTCTTTACCTAAGTGAGGGGTTATATAAAAGTGGAAGTTTACGAACTTCTATTAAAAACAATTTACAATAATAGTTTTTTGTGCAGCTAGTAGTATGCTAAATTAAATTTAATATAACATTCACACAAATGTGTTTTCTTTAAAAATTTCTTATTATGCTAACCAGTACTCTTTTTATGACTTAATTGCTATGACATTAAACACCAAGGTTAGATAATAAAAATAGTGCCATCTTTACAAACTCCATCAACTAAATTCAAATGTCTTTTGGATTTGACTACTTAAATGGAAAGGAAAAGTTCATAAATTAATGGGATTCAGTAGGACTTGTATTGTTTACCATTTCCTAAATGATTTGCCGTCAGAGTCGACTAAAATGTTTAATTTGGTCTCTCCACACTCCACATTGATAGTCTCCATTGTAGCGTCCATGTTGTTTTGGTGAATCTCAGTAGTTTTCTAGTCCGGTGACTCTGGTGGCTCATCAGTGACTTTAACATCAGTTTGTTGAGAGTCACCTGTTGACTTTAACAACAGTTCAGTGACCACAGAGTGTCATTGGGTGAGCAAACGGTGAATAAAACAACGCGGCCATAGTCTGTAAATTAGATGAGGTATCTGCACTATGCGAGTTCATTTTGTGCTTTTCAGAAGAAACGTGTTGACTCAAATCTCCTTTTCCACGATTACTGACCTCTACATCACATCTACACAGGCTGCAGAACATGTGGTGCTCTCCTTTCCTAATTTTTGCGAAGAACTCATATTCTTTTGACCATTCAGGATTAAGTGATGTCTTGCGTTTCAGCATGATTAACGGTACTGAAAAACTCAACTACGTTAACAGCACGTAACTGTTTTTGAGGGAACAATCTCTCTGTAGACATGGCCAATAAAAATGGGAGGGGAAATAAATGACAGGTATTTCCACCAAAGAAAACATTACACGTTGCTGTTCTATCCCGGTTCTATGAAGCGATGCATCTCACGATGAAATACAGGACAAAAACACATCTGGTTTTATATTTGTACTGGACAAGGGACAAACCTTCTAAAAATAGTGCTGCCCGGTATAAAACTGGACCAATGTCCACCCTACTTGGCACACTTTTATTAACCCAAAACTCATACAGGACAGCTAAGGTGTTTAAATGTACTAAACACAGTTCACAAAACACGTTTTAATCCCTCCATACCTCACCATCCACACTCCTACTATACCCAACCAGAGCCATACCGATCCTTGATGGCGCCCTGTGCGAGATATAAATCCAGCGCCCCCACTGGAACTTGCAGTCAGCGAATAATAAAAAAAAGGGTTTGAAATCTTTGTAAATGTCCAATGGAATGCACCAATAGAAATGAAACCTAGAGCCTACAAATGTACTTTTCTTGCCTTCAGTGATGCAAAGTCATATGTGACATAGTCATAGTTCAGAGAGCTGGCCAATGCAAATTCATTGGATATAATGGCTAGATTGGACAAGCGTTCTTAGAAGTACAGTTATTAATGTTAAATGTGGTTCATGCTGGGTCTTTTATACATCTAGTGGCCATATTCCGCTGTTGCTGCTGTTGTTCTATGGAATCCAAGCAAAGCAGCATCGTGTGTTATTTCTTTACCAAAGCAGGAGAAAACAGAATTTGCAAACTCCCAACAGTTTTATTTCATGCAGACTAGTGTTGTTTATTTTGATTATTTTGCAAAGGATGGAAACTTATTTTTTAACTTTAGGCTACATTAAAGTAAGTATGTTTATAATTTATTCATTCATTGATTTCTACATTTTATTTAAAGCATGGTTAATACAGATGTTCGTAAATTATTTTTCTTTTTCACATCAGCTTAGCTTATACTGTAGTGCGTTAATCTACATGATTAGTATGAGAAAGACATTACTAGCATGCTTACTAAGCTGTCCACAAATATTTTTTATTGTTCTCACCCTGTGCTGCTTGTTGAGATGTTGTAGGTTGACAACCTGACTGCAAGTTTAGAGAACCAATTCTTCCACTGGCTTGCTAGTTTGCGTTCCTTATCTTTGCGTTGCTTTTTCAACTTTCTGTACAGCTTCAGTTGGGAGTTTATGGCTACTTCTAAATGAGAGAAAGAATATTGTTGAATTAATTGCCTGGCCAAGGTGCAGGAGATTGCATAGGGAGCATGTGACAGAAAGCGAATGAATCCTAGTCAACAATCTCCCTCCCGACCTGTGAGGGCGCTGTATAACAGGAACAGTGACTCATTGTGTGACCCTGAGCAAGTCACTTAACCTCCTTGTGCTCCGTCTTTCCGGTGAGATGTAATTGTAAGTGACTCTGCAGCTGATGCATAGTTCACACACCCTAGTCTCTGTAAGTCGCCTTGGATAAAGGCGTCTGCTAAATAAACAAATAATAATAATAACAGATGCAACCTCAGCTATTCCTGTCTGGAATTCTACGATGTCACCATTAAAAATAAGAAATTGTTGGAAGCGACAACAATCTCAAACAGTAAGCACAAATTCAAAAAATAGACTCAAAGGATATTCTTATGTACAAAATTCACATTCAAGTATATAGTTCAGAATATTTATCTGTGCTGTTGAAAATAAACAACTTGGTGCTGAAAACATGACCAAGGTAAAAAAAAATGCAAATCTTATCTCTCTATCTAATTACTTTCTGTATCTATATCTCAGTAGATACCTGTTTATCTATACATGTGTAGGATGTGCTACTGTAAATCACTGTTTTAGTATATATTATAATTGGCATAATAAGTAGATCTTGTTTATTAACATAGATATCAGATGAAGTCCTGTAATTAAATGCGGGGGGCAGTTGCGTTGTTGGTGATCGTTTTTTATTCCATTTCAAAGGTGGCAACCCTAATAAAACCCCTTTTCCCTGAACCTAAATTCTGTGAGTTTCAGAAATCTGATTTTGGCTCTGTGCAGATCGTTAGTGTCTCTATTTCTACAGTGTAATTAATGCAGATGTGTTTATTTTAAAGTCACATTATACATTAAGAAACAGTGCAATCAATCCTCACCACCATGCCCCTGACTAAAATCCTTTGTTATCGGTATTCTTGCTTGCTAGGTCTATATCTCATAGTACATTATGTTTTATTTTCACATTTTGATAGTGGAGTTAAACATTACCCATGCTGCGTCACTGATACCATGTTATTATTTGTTTATTTAGCAGACTATATACTTAAATGTGAATTTTGTACATAAGAATATCCTTTGAGTCTATTTTTTGAATTTGTGCTTACTGTTTGATTGTTGTCGCTTCCAACAATTTCTTATTTTTAATGGTGACATTGTAGAATTCCAGATGAGGTTGCATCTGTTATTATTATTTGTTTATTTAGCAGACGCCTTTATCCAAGGCGACTTACAGAGACGAGGGTGTGTGAACTATGCATCAGCTGCAGAGTCACTTACAATTACGTCTCATCCGAAAGACAGAGCACAAGGAGGTTAAGTGACTTGCTCAGGGTCACACAATGAGTCAGTGGCTGAGGTGGGATTCGAACTGGGGACCTCCTGGTTACAAGCCCCTTTCTTTAACCACTGGACCACACAGCCACCATGTCTTATAAGTGTTTACCAGTTGCTGATTCAGCATGTGCTTGAAGCTCAAACAGTATATAACACACAGCTTTACCAATTGGCAGCAATGGATTATAAGAAATAGTCCAGTTAGTAGTGAAACATCAGAAGATAATACCTTACAGGATTTTAGTTCATGACCTAAACTATTATTACAGTACCTCTTTTAACATCATTAATTTAGTCAATTTTAAATAAACTGCCTGGCTTAAAAAAACAAAAACATTCTATGACTTCACTCTCTCTCCATCTCCTTCTGCTAAAAACCTAGGTGCTACTCTTGACCCCTCCCTCGCCTTCTCTCAACACCTCTTCCCTGACCGCTTCTTGTATTTATTTATTTTAATTTAGTAGTTGCCAATTGTTTTTAGTATTTTCTCCCCAATTTGGAATAGCCAATTATTTTTAGGCTCAGTTCACCACTAGCACCTCCGCGCTGACTCAAGAGGGCGAAGACAAACACCTCCGAAGCGTGTGCCGTCAGCCGACCACTTCTTTTACACACTGCAGGCTCACCATGCAAACACCTCAGAGCTACAGTGTCGGAGGACAATGCAGCTCTGGGCAGCTTACAGGCAAGCCCGCAGGCGCCCGTCCAGACTACAGGGGTCACTGGTGCGCAGTGAGCCGAAGACACCCTGGCCGACCTAAACCCCCCACCCCCCTGGGAAACTCTCGGTCACGGTCGGCAGTGCAATAGCCTGGGCTCGAACCGACGACGTCCAGGCTATAGGGCACATCCTGCACTCCACACGGATCGCCTTTACCGGATGCGCCTCTCGGGAGCCCCCAACTGCTTCTTTTTTAGCAACATCTTCCGAATCCGTCCTTTCCTCACTACTCCACCCAACTCCTTGTCCAAGCTCTTGTACTCTCCAGACTGGACTACTGTAACTCTCTCCTTGCTGGTCTCCTTGCTTTGGCTATCCGCCCCCCTTCAGCTTATTCAAAATCCTGCTGCTTGTCTTGTATTCTCCCAACCTCACTACTCTCATGCTACCCCTCTGGTTTGCACCCTCCAATTCAAGACCCTTGTTCTTGCCTACCGCTCTCTTTACCACTGCCCCCTCTTACCTCCAATCTCTCGCATCTCCCTACACCCCCTCTCGCCCCGTCCGCTCCTCTACGGGCCGACTGGTCATGTGTTCCCTTCACTCCCCATCCTGCCATGCCCGCTCCTTCTCTTCACCAGCCCCTCTGTGGTGGAACCAGGTACCGGAGAACCTTAGGGCTGCTCCGTCTCTCACTGCCTTCCGCCACCTCCTCAAGATCCACCTGTTTAGACTGCACTTGTAGATATCTTGATCTACCCCTCCTACTATGCATTGGACATGTCTGACCTACACACCACGTTACTGGATCGTCAGGTGATGCACTATCCTTGCACTATTACACTAGTAATTTGTCATTGTAGATATAACGTCTTGTAATCCTAACTTGTTGCTTTGTAGTTCATATTGTAGTTTAGTAGTATTATTTACACTTAGTGTAAACTATGCTGCATTTAAATATTAATATTGCATTGTAACCCTGTAATAATAATAATAATAATAATAATAATAATAATAATAATAATGAGTTGACTGTGACATACTGTATATGCTTTATGGTGACCGCATGGGAAATAAGCATTGTTAGAATCAGCTGTAAACTTGAGACAAATATATAGCAAAATATCTAATATGCTGTAAACTGCGAGATCTGTAGTCCAAGAGTATGCTCTGTCTGTATTTTTAAGCAGGAAAACAGATTAAATATATGTATCTTATTATGTTTCTAAGGTTGTTTTAATGGTGTTCCTTTGTATATTCGTTCACTAATGTAACAATGATTGTCTGATTCATTATCTCTTTTTGTCAACACATGCCTAATTTCCCAAGTTTTCACAGAAATCTTCCAGGAGCAGTCGTAAGCAAGACTGAAGAGCCGAAGGATTTACTGTAGTCTAGATACTGTACAGATGCAAATTACTAAACTCAAGCCTGCCCTCTAGTGTATTGACTTTACTGCAAACTACTTACATCTGGAGAATGGCTTTAAAATGAATGAATTAAAGATCAAGTAGCTTCAAATTTCACTTCAGTGTTTTAATGGGCTGTTTGTGGAATTTACGAGAAGCAAATGCCTTGTATACAGCAGGTAACTGTGAAAAATGACAGTGAATATATGCATTCCTGTAAGCAGCAGTGTAGTAAGGAATAAAAGCACAGTAAAGCACAGACAAGAATACTACATCACATAAGTATAGAAAACATGATTAACCATGGTAAAGCATAGCATAGTAAAGTAGTATTTACTTACAGTGTATGCATGGGGAGAAGCATGGAAGAACAGTGAATTTACTGTGTCATGGTAGATTAATAATTAGGTGGTATGTACTGTGAAATTCTGTCATGCTATAGGAATCTGATATCCAGGAAAGTTAATATATTGCAATACATTTAAAATTGTATACAGCATTGGAAACACTGTTGAGCAAATGTGTGTCACATTACAGTACGTAAATGGCAAGAAATCCCAATGGTAAGCTGCTAAGTAGAAGCAGTTGAACAATTATCTTAGAATGGAAAAGAAAGACGTTGTTTTATTAATTGTATTATGTTAAAGAGCGCTGGTTTAGTAAGAATCAACAAGTAATTGGATGAGGTCATATAGAGGGAGCAGATGCATAAATCTACCGCCTTGTTTGAAACTACACACATGGCCTCTATACATCCCACACAGTTGTCTTTAATTTAAGGGAGATGGTGCTAACGAGGCGGCTTTACCAAACACACCACCTTTTTGTCTGTTTAAATTGCTGCAGAATCTTCTAAACCACAATCACACAGAGAAAACACACATGGGAATTCCTTTTTTTTTTAACCACACCAAGAACCACAATTAAATCACATGGAAAGAATCAATCAAATGTAATTACCATCACATACAATGCAAACATTGTGGTAGATCATGCACTAAATTAAAATACTGTTGAAAGAATAGTAGTGTACATACAGTATTATATTATTCCCATTATACTATATACTGTCCACCTTAGCTTAAACATTCGAGATGCAGCACTTGATCCCACATCAGAAAAAGTGTTATCCGTGGGAATGGCTTACAAGTCGTGCTGGAATATAAGTTTAACGACTTTGCCACTGGGGGGTTACAACGTTACATTGACACTGAAAGATAAATGTCCCAAAAATTCACCGCAATGGAACCCTTCAGTACAATTATTATTTAGTTATTTAGTTACTTAAAACAATATTAGACATTGTGTTGACAGTACTTACCCTTGTATGTACTGAGGAAACTATTAGAGATGTGTAGTACCTGCCAAAATTAACTGTTGGATTAATAAAATAATATAACCCTTTTTTGAGGTGTGGTGATGTGCAATCTTTTTGAGTGAGCTGATAGTACAGTAATTGTCCACCAGGGGGCGATGCTGTTCACACTTAGTTTTTTTTTTCGTTTCTTTTTCGGAGGTAGGATTACCATTGTCGGTACCTTAGTGTCGGCTTATGCTGTATTAAATCTGCATGCCTGTGAGACGTGTCAACACGCACTGCTGTGTCTCTGATTCAGTATTATTCAGTGACGACCCACACACGTAGGGTACAGCTTTTCTTGCCTCGTATAGGAGGCTGTGTGGTCCAGTGGTTAAAGAAAAGGGCTTGTAACTAGGAGATCCCCGGTTCAAATCCCAGCTCAGCCACTGACTCACTATGTGACTCTGAGCAAGTCATTTAACCTCCTTGTGCTCCGTCTTTTGGGTGAGACGTAGTTGTAAGTGACTATGCTGATGCATAGTTCACACACCCTAGTCTCTTGGATAAAGGCGCCTGCTAAATAAACAAATAATAATAATAATTTGAAATCTACACATTATTGAATGTAAGTATCAGCACACCCCTCATATCACTGCCTCTTTTTCTTCTGTTGAAAATCTAATTTGTATTTATTTATTTATTTATTTACTATTTGGTATGTAGTTATTTCAAACCCAAAACACTACCTGCATCTAAATCATAAAAAAGAACACTCTGCACTGCAGATACCAAAATTAATTTATATCTTTTCTAAGCACTAAGGGCTAAGGTAGCAACAATAGTTACTTGCATGGGGAAACCACATTTCTGAGCTATGTCAGATCCCAGAGTATTGACTAAGTCTATATTATATTTTATGGTAATGTGTTACATGATAACTGTTGCCATCCATGTCTGCAGCTGGATCATCGATTGGCTGATTAAGCACAAGCAGGGAATGAATAAGGCAGCGAGAGAGAGAGGGGGGCCAGACAGAAGTTCCTGGCTCCTTTTTTTCATAGCTATGCTTTAATCCTGCTCTCCAAATGGTTTTGTAAATAGGATGTTCCAGCTGTGGAAATGCTTGGATGCATTTAGTATAATGTAATAATATAATTTATCCCATATAGCAAACGTTTAATTTCCCTTTTGTACAACATTTGTTTCCAAGTTTAAATTGTACCACATGAAAACCGAAACTCATATGGAACCTAACATTGTCAGTCCCTCTGTTGGCTCTGATAAAGTGAGGTCTTCAAATGCAAAGACACTGACTGAGTTCTCTAAATGTTCAGCTACTCTGCTCTAAGATATTTTCACTAAGCAGATGATTACAAAACATCTTACAATAATGCAACTGAAACAAAATATTCATATTACTTTTTATTCATATTATTTTTGTCAATATATCATTTTTACATGACCCTCCACCTGGATCAGTATGATGCCCAAAAAAACAAACACTTTTGATTAAAAAAAAAAAACTGTAACCCTTCTATTTTACAACTAGATGGCCCAGTACACCATTTATAAAATGTGTAAAGATGTCTGATTATACTGTACTTTGTAGTGGTAGAGTATGACAGATGTTTTATATTTGTTTTTATTTTATTTTAATAATACATACAGATACTGTACACATTTGGTAATATCTTTGTTTATTTGTATTCTTTTTTTAGTAGTACCCTTCTGTTATTGCAATAAGATTCTACTGCAGAGTATTACCGGTATTATTTTCAACAACAGATGATGGATCCTCTTTAGATATACAGATTACAGCATGAATGTGACTAACGTGTTGACCCTGCAGACTCTGTCATTTGCTTGTATCTTCTCTCTGTTGGAAGAAATATTTTTTTAAGCTTTGAGGAACTATAGTTCACAGACGCTGTTGCTGCTCAACAGGTGCAGCCCTTCATGAAAAGGTTCCAAACTTATACAGACTGTCCAGGCAGTCAACTGGATATGGGCTGAACCATGCAACTAATCAATACCTTTAGTTCCAGAGTGTAATGTCATGAATGTCCACGAAACAAACTAAATACAACTGATTCGTTTGGCTTTCCAATTATACCAAAAACATTGGAAGATCAGCAACTCCCATTGTTCTCTGAAATAATTCTCACCCTGTACGATTGGTAACAGGTCAATTTCCCACATATATTACCTGTGTGCAACGCAATGGCAAATATCACTTCGAATTACCGTTTGTTGGAATAACTGATGATTCTTCTGATCTTTGGACATTTCTATTTTTAAACAGGTAATGGGCAATATTCTAAGAGGAATAAAACATTTGTAACATTATGCAACTAGCAAGAAACAAGTTTATAGTGTAGCTAATTTAATATACATGTAGAGTACATGGGGTGTAAGTTGAAAGGTCATATTGAATGGAATGAGAAGGCTGTTCAGGTTAGGCTCTCCAATGAAACTCAAACAATGATCCAAGCCAGGTAAAGGAAGATTCAGAGAACATTTGAAATAATTCAATACTGGAGCAACATAACCCAGAACCAATCAGTAGGATTACAAACATCATAAATTAGCTTGGAAAGTGTATATAAATCAAATACAATGGCTAATATACACACACACTGTATTTTGGCAGATTCTCCTGGACAGTATTTGGTGTGAATCTCAGGAGTAAGAACTGTACATGCCCAGATGAAGGTGTGACTTGGCGTGCAAAAGTAATTGCTTAGGGAACAAGGGAGGATAAATGCACATAAATATCAATGTAACACACATCATTGACATTTTTAGTAGGAAATAAAAGCATTTGTTACTAGGGCATTTCTGGTGATAAATAACTCAAAGTGAGCCTTTTGAAATTAAACTCATAACTTTAAAGTCTATTGTCCCACATTAATGTAATGGTAACACACAAAAATAAAATAAAATAAAAAAAAAATCATCTGTATTTTCCAAGTGTGTGTGTGACCAGGAAAATATACCTGTTCAGGGAATTATGTGAAAGTGTGCAAAAGAAAAAAAAAATACAACAAGGTGGTTGGGAAAGGAAGATATAGGTCACCCCTATATGGGGTCATTCATCCAGCAAGTCAGATTATGTCACCATTGCCTCGACAACCCAGGACATCAACAAAACATACCAGCAATCAATACCCAGCAGGAGCTGCACAGGCTCCTAATGTGGTAGTGAACACTAGGCTCCTAAGTGATAAACTGCAGTGGGATAATGTGTTGATTGGGTGCATTGTATTGTTTGTGTTGTGATGTTTTGGAGACCAACTTGTGGTTCCTGTGGCAACCAACAGTCACGGTGTTTAGGCCTCAAGGACATTCTCTATTGTAACTCCACATTTACAAGACAAAGGCTATTACTTTTATTATGAATTGGGATTAGAGTATTTACAGGTTCTGGGGAATGACCTTTACGTTAGACATGCGGTTAGGTAGGCAGCTTGAACACCACCATTTTTATTATATCCAATAAGGTAGCTAACATTATTCCTTTAACAAAACTACCCTATCCTTGGGAATGATACTGATGTGGTGCATTTGCTATCCGTTTGACCTTTTGCTTTTACTAAGTATCCTGGTAGCCTATCCCTGAATAGATATCCACCATCTCCTCTCAAATATAAGTACGCAAAAAATCTATTGCCTCACAAGTGCAGTGTTATCCACGAATTTTATAAATATTTTTTAGGAATGCAGAACGACCGTGGTGAGGCATTTATTGACCATATACATACTCCACTTGGCAATGCTGTAATGGTGACCCATTTTAAAATACTATAGTACAGTACCATCCAAAAACATATTGTTGTATTCTACTGTATTCTATAAGGTATGGGAAGATTTTTGGGGGATAAAGTGGAGAACAAATGAGACCAAATGAAAATAAAGAGAACAACAGGTCTGAGTTGGTATGACAGGACGGCTGAGTGATGATGTCCCCAGAACAGGAAGTTGACACAGAGGCAGACTGGTTGCGCATTTTTATTGCAACAAAAATAAATAAAAAGGATATACAAAAACATTGCTCACAGAGCAAAATAGAAGAGTAAACAAAAGCAACTCTCAAACACAATACTGACATACCAGTGGTACAGCTACAGCTGAACAGCGTAGTGCTATTCAGACTGTGAAAAATAATAAAAGAAAGGAAATCAGTCCAACACATTGTTTTGGCCGTGTGCTACGCCCAAACTAAGTGCAGTCTCTGGATTATTTCCTTCTTCGTTCCTTAGTCTCTCTTCTCTCTGGTTCTACTTGGCTGTTCTTTCCAATTCTCTCTCCCAGTTCTGCAGCCTCCTGCATCTAGGCCATGGCCTGGGTGCACCAGCCACCAATCCCAAGCATGCACAGCTTCCTGCTCTTGATCAACAATTTATCCCTGATTTGTTACAACAAATGTTTCAACCGGGTCCTGCTCGCACTGCAAGCCAAGGTCCTGATTGTTGAAAATTCTCCCATCTCTGAAGTTCCTGAACACCTACTGCAGTTGAACCTTTGACTGTGGGTCACATAGCCTTCCAGAATATGGTTACAGCAGACCAAGGGTCGATATAATATAGAATTCACTTTTTTTAAGTGATAAAATATTAGGTTTGCCACCCTTGAGGTACAAAAAATGGGACATCCAAACGGAAAGGGGCTATTAAAAGTTTAAACACTCTTTAGAAATCTAAAAGGTAATATTCACAATATTACTATAGTATTGTGCGTCTATTGCAGTGATTTTGGGTCTTTATCTAACCTGTGCGCAACACATTGTACTAGCATTATGGTGTTGCTGCAGTAATCTACATAAGTGTGAAAGCATAAGATTTAAAAAAAAAGTAGCAGGACAGATGACAACTGGCAACCCTATTAATGAGACATTAATTTTAAATATTACTGGAAGCATAGCCTGAACGTGGGTCCTTTTAATAGGCAATAATGAAAAACCTGCTAAATTAATAGTTCTGTTTCTTTCAAGTCCTCCATTTAGCCACTCAAACCAGGCCGTGAGTCGGGCGCCAATCTAGTGCCACAGCTGGAAAGGGACACTGCTTGGTCAGCAGCTATTTTACTGCAACTGTTCCCTTCCTAAGCGGCATATTTATTATAACTTCGTCAGTTGGGCCTGTATTTTCATGCTGTTATTAAAGTTTTGAAACTGTGAAAAAGGTAACCTTTAAAGAAGGTAATTACTAGATTGAATGTTCAAGGAGTGACTACAAGTATTGTGATTCTAATGTGAATTCCATGATTACACTTATTAACTAAATGAAAAATAAAACTCGCAAAATAAATTATTCTTTTTGATTCAACGAAGCTCACACTTGAAATAACTAACACCATCACGTATTCTGAATTAAGGGGGGTAGCAATGGTTTTATGTAATAGTACATTAAAACAGCACAATAAACCTTTGCCACTGACTATTACTGTGCAACACCGTTATCTTTCTGCAGAGGATGAAGACGTAGCTTGTGATTTTTCTTTACACCACACCATGTCGCTAGTTTTCTTGCTAAAGAATGCAGCATCATCCTTTAGAAAGTTCCCCAGCCTGTACGTAGGATGCATATATTGAGCTCGCGGCTGATGGTGGGGGAGATCTTTTCTCCCTCTCGAATTCTAGACGGTCGTATTCGTGGTTTTAGTCTGGCAGCACCTTGCTCCTAGTGTCCTTGGAAATAGCTGTCCTCCCTGGATTAAGGGGTTTACTGTAGAAACGACAGGAAAAAAAAGAAAAAAAACATCCTGGATCTAATGCACCACTATTATTTGGATTTATTTACAGCTACCTATGGGGAAGTGTGTACAAAGTGAACGAACGTATAACTTAATGAGACGTAACTGAGGCGCATACTGCTGGAACTTCGCAACCTGCTGCTCGCTTGTTGTCGGTGTGCGTAGTCTACAGTGTTGCGGGGGGATCTCTCGCCGGGTTACTTTTGTAATCCACCTCTTTGCATGGATGCATCATGGCTACTTTAGTTTGCAGGGTTCAGTTTTTAGATGATACCGAACCTTTTAACAGCACTAATTTCCCTGAACCAACAAGACCACCTTTATATACATTCAGGGAAGATATCCCTCTCATCAACCAGATTGCTGGAGTCCACAGGCTACTCAAAGCACCTCATAAGGTATAGTGATTAAATACCTAGAACATTGTGAAATATACTAATTAAATAAACACTGGTATATAGCTATGTTTTGAAATTTGTTTTAGCACTGCACAATAAATAATATCCCCGTTTAGATCACATTTGTATGTGTAGGCATTATACTTTGAGGATGTTAAAAAAAATAAAAAAAATACAGTGGGATAAGTTACAGTATATATATATATATATATATATATATATATATATATATATATATATATATATATATATATATATATATAGCAAGGCAATTTAAAATGGCAAGGATGTTCGTTTTGAAGTCACCCTAGTACTACCCTTTTAGTTGCTAACGTTTTATGTTACTATTTTATTTTATGTTGGTACACACTGTTTTTTTTTTTTTTTTTGCCATTCTCCTTTTCATTCTGCTAATGCGTTCTGGGTAGTGGAATGCTTCAAATCGAGACACACCAACCACAGTGTCTTGATGTGTCAGAACTTAACATGTAATATTTAAACAGTGGAGATATGTCCCGGGGCTGAGCCAGGTCATTCGATTAAAAACGACGAGAGGAGGGGTAGGGGAATGGGCTAGACAGGTTGCAGCTCAGCACCAGTGTTTGCTGCGCAAGAAAACTACTGCAGTGTCATGGGACACTAAAACATGATGTACTTGGGTATAGTGAAGGCATTTATTCTCTGTCTAAACACTGAATGACAGCGTAGCTACTACGACTACTACGACGACTACTACTACTACTAATAATAAATAAATTTATTTGAAATTGGAAAGTTTTTCGTTCGTTAATTAGACACGGATTAGTTAATTATTTATAGTACTGTACAAGACTGCAGTGCTGTAAATCAATTGGCAGATCGATGTAATTGCTGAACTGGTATATTGGCATTATCCGCTGAATAATGGTCCTAATTAGAAAGCGATTTTAAAGCCCTTTGGGGATTACCAGCACTAATTTACATAAAAGCTCAATAGAATAGTTTGCAAAGTAAAGTTATAATGTATCAGGTTTGGTTAAACCATGTGTTCTATGTATTTAACTGCACATACAGAGTTTAGAAACGGCAAGTATTATTTACAGCTCAATCAGCAATGACTTCCTTTTTAATAAATCTTAATAGTTCATGTGTACATTAGCCTGTAGGGGAAAGGTTTTTTTTTTTTTTTTTTTTTTCTACAGTAAGCTATGTGAACGCAGTCTGGTTTCCCTGTACTGTCTGTATGTGGCTGTGTTGAACTGGGCCTGCAGAAGAGTTTTGTCTGCAGGCTTGTCAGGACCTGGTTGCTGTCCCAGCGGATTTATGAGTAAGACAGTTGCACCAAAACTGCTCCCCACCCCCACCAGACATACTCTGAAACCCAAATGCTTCATTATTACTACTATAGTGTTTCATCTGGCAGTAATATTATTAATAATTAGACCTATATCTGACTGGTCCCACACTATAGGTGTTCAGATTTGTAGCTGATATTTGACTGTATCAGGATTATTTTATAAAATATTGCCATCACAGTGTTAAATTCTTCAGTATCGTGTAATGCAGAAAATCCACATTTTGTTTATTATTTATTCTGTATTTATTATTTTATATGCTCACAATTAAATTACAATTAAATGTACTTTATACTATAATGGGATTACTGTATAATGATAATGTTATTATATTTTACCATTACTGTGCTTTTCCAATGCAATACAGGTACTGTACAACATATTTGCCTTGCTTTACCATGGTTACCAAAATTGTACCAACCCTTTGGAGTGAGTGGACACACTGGATTGATTTCATCTCCCTTGTCTGACCTCTTTGACCTTCTGCCTCTTAATCCTCTTAATGTTCACCCATCTCCAGTAAAGTTGTATTCCTTTCTAAGCTCTGGCAATTCTGTGACAATTCTAAGAACCAAAAGTAATTTCAAGAATTCCAGAGTTGGTCAGGATACTACAAAGTCAACTAGAAAGAACTGCTTTCGCTAACAGTGGGAGATAAACAGTGAAGGGGTCACTAAGTTTGTGCACTAAAGTTTATTTCTCTTAAGCAGATAGTTTTGTGGCCTGATGACAATGCATTTTTCATACACCTGATTGCCTGAGTTATTGAAGAACACATCTTGGGAATTATTTGTACGCATCTGATGGAACTTTGGGTTGTCTTTTTTTTTTACATGGAGTTAATTTAGATATTATGAAAGTTGCTGACACCTAATTTGATGAGCTATTGCAGGTTATATCCTGGGAACCACTTGTATGTTTTTTTTAATAAACTATAAGGCCTTCATGGTAGAGACACCTGTAATTTGGTGGTATTTACAGGATACAGTATCTTGGTGGCTGAATGCGTATGGTACTGAAAACTACATTATTTTACTGTTTCTTTGTTTTTGGAAACTGGAAAAGGAAAAGGTTTTGGAAACTGTTAACTTTAACTGAAAGCCTGTTAAATGACATTACCTCTATTTCTGACCAATAGGTGAAAAAAATATCACTTTATTGGTAGTCGTGTAGGTATAATTTGCCAGTTTTTTCAGCTTCTCTGTACATTCTCTAGTGTTAAAGATAATTGCTGTAGCATAGTTCCGTTCATAAACATGTTGTTAATGTATTATCATAATGCCCCTTCTCTTTCATCTAAGCTGCTGACGCAATTGGTAATGCTGATCCATGGATCATGCAGATATAAATAGCCTTTGCTCAAACATGGTCTGGGACCTGGGGAATGCTGCTTCCAGTCTGGCAAAGTTTCGTCACTAGAAGAACTAAGAAAACGTTGTACTCAGTGGTCACAATGCAGTACCTGTCTGCACCCACTGTAATATGACAGAGTTATTACCAAGTTCTGTTATATGATTTAGGGTTCAAAATGTGCCAATTGTTTTATTTTTTTAAATGTGCATACACAGATTTGTCTGTAGAAAAGAAATAGAAGCTGCCATTTTACTCATGCATTATTTGACATTGCATTGGTTTCTTGGCTCTCAGTCTCAAGGATAAGGGAACACTCTCCTGTCAGGTTTCTGTGACCCTTGCATGATGTGCAAGGTCACTCTTACACCAATTAATGCCCTGCATTTATTTTCTTGTTCCACTTACCTGTTCAGAGCAGGTACATAAAGATTTTATGAGATACTGAGTTTGACCGTATTCAGCAATGCAGCAAAGATTTGATTCATGTTGGACTATAATTGTTGCTTCATATATTCTTTATGTAGATTGTTCACAGACATGTATGCACACATTTGATATTTTCCTGTATAGTTTTACCTAATTTATGATCGAGTGTTTAAAGATGTGGACCATTTGCTGTTCTACAGTACCTGCATTTAATACGGAGAGTTAATAGATATGATATAACATTTACATTTGTAAAGCTGGTACGCTAGCTTTCTTCAGGACACACCGTTTGTCTTTGTTATTTCATTGTTTAATAAAACCCATCTCTTGTACTTTAAGCAATGTACACTCTGTGTTAATCAGCATGGGGAAGGCATTGAGAATTGCTTGTGCACCCATGGGGCTAACATTTTCTTTCTTGTAACTTTACAAGGACCATCTGTGATAGTAAGCTTGAAAAGGGATGAGGTTGTGTGTGGGAGTGAACTTTAAATGGAATAGTTACTGCTAACCCTAACCTGACTCCATAGTCATATAAATAATGCAGTAATATTCAAAGCTCCCGCAGTCAAATGGGTACTCATTTCATCAAGATTAAGCACAACATAGTGTGTGTGTTTTTTTTGTCCAGAAAGTGGCTATACCCATGTACTGTAGCGCATAGATTTTTGTGTTTAGCTTTAACACTGCAATACAAAATATGAATCTTTAGTGAGTTCCTTTAAAACCAAAAAATAGCAGGGTTGTGTTCAAGGGCGTCTTTTAGAAACCGAGACACATTTTATTTAGTTTTGTGAAAATTCTGTGTTAGGAAAGGAACACAATGAATAAACCAACAAATCATTTTAGGAATAGTTTTTATATTGCAAAGGCTGTTTGGTGAAATTAACTTGGTATTCACTATTTTCTGCCAAGCAATGCTCACCCACTGTGGTTATTCCTCTCCAAATGACAGCTAATAAAGGAACCACTGTTTGTCTTGGGATGAGTAATTTGATAGCGGGCTTGCTGAAGAATATGACTTGTAAGGTATGCATTATCTTGTCAAGGAACTTTAGTGTAGGATACAGTTGGGTTGGTGTTTGTCAAATGAAGTGTCTTCACCTTCTGACCCTAGTGGTACAAAGCACTGAAACTAAGTGGTTGACCACTGATCTTTCTGCCTTTGGCTTCCAATTGATATCCCTGTGCCCACTAGCTAGGAACTGTAGTTTTGATTTGCATTGTAATTACCATCTCATTCTGTAATTACTGTATTTATGTTGCTGGTATGAAAACAAACAAACAAACAAACAAAAAAAAAACACTTTATGCAGATGATAGAAAGGTTACCTTGCAAGGAGCCATTAATATGTGCCTGTAAAACACAGAAAACACTGCCATGGACAGATCTGTGATACAACAAGTTTGTTTGGAAATGTCACCAAATTATATTGCTTGCTGCAACACCATCTTTCTGCATGGATTTCAAGCTTTTAGTTTAGATAAGTGGAGTTATCTAGAATTTTTCTTCATGTCTGTCAAGCCCCTTTCACACTGGCACTTCTACTGGGTCCAGACCCGGCCTACCCAGGTCACAATCCTGTGTAGTGTGAAGCCACGTACCTGGGTTGTACCCGGGTTAACCCGGGTCCCAGTGACCCACCTCAGGATGTGGGATGACACGCTTTGACCCGGGTTGAGGGAGACAAAATGCATGACGGCCATCGAAATAACAAACAGCCACGTCTGCGCGAAGGTTTCACTTCCGCAAGGAATGTTTTTGTTTATTCTGCTTAGCCATATTTTTGTTGTTTGAGACACACCATGAGCCAGATTGCAGCAGAGTTGAAGAAACATTTGCTCTAATCAACATTTGGGCAGACGATTCAATCCAAAGAAGCTTGGATGGAAGTGTCAGTAACAAGCTGCTTCCGGGGCATTGATACGCTTATTGTTTACTTGCGTCTGTCACCCAGGTCAACCCTGCTTTATCAAAAGCAGTGTGAAGTAGTGTAGCAGACCCGCATGACACCGGGTCCTGACCCAGGTAGATTCTGATCTGGGTAGATCATATCAGTGTGAAAGGGACTTTAGATTTTTGATACAATTTTCTTTTTTATTCAGTCGTGGTAAACATTACTCAGGTATGTGTTGCAAAATGAATTGCAAAAACGTAATTTGCTGTGGTATAACTGGTTCTTTTTTTTAAATTATTTTGAGTAGTTAGATTGGTATAACTCATGTTACTGACATTTGGTGAGTGATTAATATGTATGTTTATCCTTTTTTCAATATTATAAAAAGACACTCATCTGAGATTTAAATGAATCAGCTATGGGAGACGTCCAATAGGCCAGCTCTGCTGTATTAACTGGTAGTAGGGCAAAGTGATATGACATATATATATATGCCTATGAAGTACAATAAGCTTTCTTTTTCAGTATTGAAGTTGCCAATACTGAAGTTGACCAAAAGTCATGATTCACAGGTCAAAAACTGTTGGTCAGATCAACTGTGTGAACTGGTCTTTACGTACTATCAATTGCTTGGCTTGTCTTTATGACGGTGTAAACCTGCTGAGATGCTAACGATGTAATTGTGAAAATAACTGATGTGGTAACTCGCAATGCGCATTTTGATAGGCCACACAAGGTTGATGCAAGTCAGAAAGCAGCTGTTTATCATCCAGTGAAAGTTCATTGTAAATATACAGCACTGCATAGTTTTCAATAATGCAAAGCACCTGGTTTGCCCCTCCTCTGTTGGCTGATTAGACTGCTTTGTCCTTAACAATGCAGGATAATAAAAGATTTTGAAAGAAAAAAAGAATGAAGAACAAATATGTTGGCAAGGTACAAGGTAAGGCTAAAAACAGAATTTCTAGTGATAGTTTGTGTTACTCTAAGTTATTGACTCTTAAGGTTTTAAGCTACCCACTCACATGCATATTAATTAAATCCCTTGCAAAGTGTCTGTGTTAACATTAGAAGTGGATCCTGCTGGTTTGTTGGCCCCTTTTCCATGTGGGATGTGCCAAGTCCAGTTTAACTGGCCATTTTTAAGTATAATTATTTTGGATAAAAAGCATGGTTGTAAAACCGATTGCATTCCAAAATGTGGCTCTTTTTATTTATAGGTGCAAATGGTATTTGTAGTCTCTGTCTTATGGGATTTGCAAAGAGAAAGCTAGAGAAAAAATGTAGGCAATAACAACTGATTGGGTGAAGCACTTATTGGCTGGGAAGCAGTCAGGTTTATTTCTTTGATGAAGAGATATGCAGATTATAATGATTGCAATCATTCTTTTCACTTGGATTAAAGTTAGTGGTTTGAACGGCTTCATGGTCTGTGCACAGCTCATGTTCAGTCCAGGGATGGCATATGTGCACAAAATACGGGTTCTGCTGATATACATTTCCATACACTGTGAGTAATGGTACCATAGTAGGTTTGTTGTGCTTTGGGGATGACATGCACACTCAGATCAGTGTTTGCCAGCATTATTGAAGCCTTAATCTGATAATGACACAAGAAGAGGCAGACTAATGTATGCTTCCTTAAGCTTTAAATTAGCTGTTAAATCGGGGAAGGGAAGACATCTAATCTGCATTGATTCCCATCACTGTAGAGAAATCAGATTAAACATAGTAACGTCTGCTTGCTGAGACTCCCAAGATAAGTGAAGGATAAACTAGTCAGTTACCAGGCAGCCACTAGTTGGATTGAGTAGGGTTCTGTCTCCAGAACCCTGAGGTGTGTTGCAATTTACAAATATCAGTTATCAGCTTCTCAGAGAGCAAGCTGTTCTTTTTTTTTTTAATTTAGTCGTTGCCAATTTTTTTTACCCCGGTTTTCTCCCCAATTTAGCATGCCCAATTATTATCTGTATCCTCTGCTCACCGCTCACAACCCCCCCGACTCGGGAAATGGAGGCTGGAATACACGTCCTCTGAAACGTGCTCCTGCCAAGCCGTCATTTTTGCAGATCCACAGCAATGCCACCAGAACTATAGTACCGGAGGACAACACAGATCTGGCGGCTCCATTGCAGAACCACAGGCACCCTATCGGCCACAGGGGTCGCTGATGCGCGGTGAGCCGTGGATTCCCCTGCCGACCTAAGCCCTCCCTACCCGGGCAGTTCTCAGCCAATTGTGGGCCGCTCCCTAGGAACTCCCGGTCACGGTCGGCTGTGACATAGCCTGGATTCGAACCTGCGATCTCCAGGCTATAGGGCACATCCTGCACTCCGCGCAGAGCGCCTTTACTGGATGCGCCACTCGGGAGCCCAGCTGTTCTTTTTTTAACTCTACCTGGTTTTACTGCAAGCACCCCTGACAATCAGTTCTTTAGCAAAACTGTAGCGTGAATTTAGTAGAACAAACTACTGGCTTCCTGACTGTGAGAACCTCTTGTTTTGCACTCAAGGGGATATAATTAAAATAAGCATTTACACGATTTACACTCGTAAAATCCACTGTTATTCCACAGTGCTTTAGTTAAACCTCACATTAAAATCATAAAACAGTAAGTGCGTGTTTTAGCTTTTAGGAATCAGCCAGATCTGAATTGCTAACTAGCATTTGAATTATTGGTTTGTAAAACACTTTGAAGGTCAGTTTAGATGTAGGTTTTGTGTTTTAGCACAGTACAGTAAACTCAAGTTGGATCTCCTTGTATACAGGGCTGGGAATGAGCAAATGTGGCTTATGGATTACATTGTTAAAATCAGACATTGCATCATTTAATATTTGCTACTTAAAATAAATTCCGTAACTGTTACAGATCATATGAGTTGTTTTTTTTTTACACTCTTTAAACATTAAACCACGCAACAGAGTTGAACATAATTTGACTAGTATTCTAGATCAAAGTTATGGGTGTTTTAATAGTTTTTTTTTCACAGTTATGTGGTTGCATTTTAATAAGGTGAGGAGGTGGAACCTTTCTATTGTGCCCCAATAAAACTTTGTGTACTGCAATTCATGTTTTTATTGTTATAGGGGTTCGATTTGTTTCAATGATTCTGTTTTTGAGGGAATTTTTATAAAAATTACAAAATTGCTTAATAAAAACCTTAAATAATTAATTCCCACTAAATTCCCACTTTCCTTTTGAACAGGTGTACAGTTACACGTCGGTGTTGTACAGTTACAGTAAATGTGTTTTGTATATCTTGCGTTCTGTGATAACTTTAATCGTTAGTAGAAAAATGTTTTTTGTAAAGGTGTCACAGATGCCCCCACTGCTGTTTGGAGTGCTGGGTGAGTCATCCAAGCGTGGTTTGAATGCCACGTGCACCAGGTGGGCTTAAACCCCACAGTGATCACTGCATTGGCCTTTGCATTCCTGCAAGGTTACAGTAGCAATGTCAATCAGTTACAGATAGTTTGCCTCACTTCAGCGACCACTTCTGCTCAGGTGCCCTATGACTCCAGATAGAGAGTTTCAAGGCTTGGCAAGCCTTTACCTGCAGGGCTCAGTAGCTTGTTAACATTCATTGTTTAGGTTCAGCGGGAGAAAAAAAGACAATACAGCAGGAACAGACCTTCAGTCCTCCTGATCTGTAAGTGTTACAGCAGTGGGACGACATATGAATTGGGCATTTCGAATTGGGTTGACAAATGTGATAAAAATGTATACATTGTTTTTTTTGTGTTGTGTGGAAGTTACTTAAGAGTTGTTAATTTTAGGAGTCATAGCATTAATGGACATGCTAGAGAAATTAGTTAAACATTTCTAAATAACCAGCAAAAAGAATAAGATTTTAGCTTTTAACTTTTTTTTGGCTTCGGTCATTTATATGAAATCTTCTTAAGAAATCAAAAAACAGAAGTAAAATAAATAAAAGGAAAAATCCAGTAAAGTTACCAAACAAGAATAAAATCCCTTTTTAAAAATGTAAGTAGTTATGTTTTCTTTAATTATATGGTGTTGAATATTTGCGTTTCATAAATTGAATGAGAACTTCTTTTAAAAAATGGAATTTTTTGACAACTTCCTTATGCTGATTGATTTGGTTTAATGCCACTTTTCTGTGTTGTTTAGTGCTTTGAACATATGTTTTTGTGAAATGAGTTGCTCTGTGGTTTTGCCATATTACTCTTACATGTGTACTGTACCATTGGCCTAATTCTGCATATAAAAAGAGAAAACCCTGTTCTGGTTAAAACAATACTCAAACATTGCTATAACTAAGTAAACAAATCTTTATTTTAAAATATAATGACGTCTAGACATACAAACCATATGTTTTGTTCCTGTATTCTTTTTTGTCTGCCACTGTTGCTATTTAACATATTTTAATTAGTTTGCCAATGAGCATAAAGTAGGCCTGTACTTCACTCAAAAGCCACATGTTTACAGTTGCTAAACAACACCAGATTAGTCTTTTATAGGAAAGGGGGTGGGGCAGTCTTCAATTGACCGTCTCAGAGGCTCTGACTGCTTTTGTACTTTGGCTTAAACCACACTGATGTTAAATGCTTAGCTCAATAGTTCCAGAATAAAACTCACTCTTATGTAGAAAATTAACCAAGAAGACACCAGTAAAACTCAGAGCCATTGTGTGACAAAAATGTACATAAAATAAAATAAAAAAAAATAATTAATTGTTCTAAACCTTATAAAACACACTATCGTTTATTTTCTAACTTTGCACTTTTGCCACTAGAGCAAAATCTAATTAGCTTTCCTTTGGTACACACATGTCTGTTTATTGGAGTCAGAACATTTTTACCACCCTATTCAAACTGCCTTTATAATGCGCGATCATACGTTTTTGTGACTGAAGTGCATGGCAATTACTGTATGTGGTTTCAATGCATGTTGATGAATCACACATGATTTATGTAGTGCAGATAACGTTTTTGTAACGTACAAAAGCAGATATATTCCAGATATAGCATTCTAGAGTTCAGGTCTAGAATGATCCAAGCTGCATAGTGCCAGAGATACATAACTACAGTAAGGCTTTCAAAAGTAAAATACAGTTAGACAACAACTTTAATAGAGCCCTAGTTGTAAACAAACAAACCCTTCACTTATCTAGAATACGTTGAAATATAGGTTTTATAAAGGATTTGTTGCACCTTAACTATTTTAACACTGCCAAACTCTATAGATGGCTAGATTAATGTAATGTAACTAGGTTACATTAATTACAGTGCCTTGCATAAGTATTCACCCCCTTGGACTTTTCCACATTTTGTAGTGTTACAATCTGGAATTAAAATGGATTTAATTAAGATTTTTTGTCACTGATCTACAGATAATAGTCCATAATGTCAAAGTGGGGAAAAAAATCTACATATTTTTCAAAATTATTTACAAATGAAAAACAGAAAAGTGTTGATTGCGTAAGTATTCACCCCCTTTGCCGTGACACCCCTAAAGCTCTGGTGCAACGAATTGCCTTCAGAAGTCACATAATTAGTTGAATAGAGTCCACCTGTGTGCAATTAAAGTGTCACATGATCTGGAAGGCCCCAGAGTTTGTTAGAGAGCATATCTAAACAAACAGCATCATGAAGACCAGAGCTATCAAAACAAGTCTGGGATAAAGTTCTGGAGAAGCACCAATCAGGGTTTGGTTATAAAAAAATATCCCAAACTTTGAACATCCCCCGGAGCACCATTAAATCCATTATTAAAAAATGGAAAGAATATGGCACAACCGTGACTCTGCCTAGAGGAGGCCGTCCACCAAAACTCAGTGACCAGGTAAGGAGGGCATTAGTCAGAGAAGCAACCAAGAGGCAAATGGTAACTCTGCAGGAGCTCCGGAGATCCACAGCTGAAATGGGAGAAACTGTCCATGGGACAACTATAACCCGGACGCTCCACAAAGCTGGGCTTTATGGAAGAGTGGCGAGAAGAAAGCCATTGCTGAAAAAAACCCATATCAAATCCTGTTTGGATTTTGCCAAAATCATGTGGGAGACACAGCAAACATGTGGAAAAAGGTTCTCTGGTCTGATGAGACCAAAATTGAACTTTTTGGCAAAACGCTATGTGTGGCGCAAAGCCAACACTGCTCATCACCGTGAGAGCACCATCCCCACGGTGATGCATGGTGGTGGCAGTATCATGTTATGGGGATGCTTTTCATCGGCAGGGACTGGGAAACTGGTCAGGATTGAGGGAAAGATGGATGGAGCCAAATACAGGGAAATTCTAGAGGAAAACCTGTTTCAGTCTGCAAAAGACCTGGGCCTAGGGTGGAGGTTCACCTTCCAGCAGGACAATGACCCTAAACACACAGCCAAAGCTACACTGGAGTGGTTTAAAAACAAGAACCCGAATGTCTTAGAATGGCCCAGTCAAAGCCCAGACCTCAATCCGATTGAGAATCTGTGGCAAGACTTGAAAATTGCTGTTCACCAATGGTTCCCATCCAACTTGACAAAGCTTGAGCAATTTTGCCAAGAAGAATGGGCAAAAATTGCAGGATCCAGATGTGCAATGCTGGTAGAGACTTACCCAAAAAGACTCACAGCTGTAATTGCTGCCAAAGGTGCTTCTACCAAGTATTGACTCAGGGGGGTGAATACTTATGCAACCAACAAATGTCTTTTTTTGTTTAATTAACTTTTGTGTCACAATAAAAAATATTTTGCACCTTCAAAGTGTTAAGTATGTTGTGTAAATCAAATGGTAAAAATCCCAATTAAATCGATTTTAATTCCAGTTTGTAACACTACAAAATGTGAAAAAGTCCAATTGGGGTGAATACTTATGCAAGACACTGTAAATACATGCAGCATCTTTTTAGTTGTTACACTGCTGTACTGTGTGATTCCATCAGTCCAGTTCAGTTATTCGATCAGTCCATTCTATAGGTGTTGTCCATTTAAATGAACCATTTCACTACCACTTACATTACTGAAAGTGCTCTTCATATACAAGTGCTTTTATACACATGTTATTTTACATGAATTTAGCAAAGCGGTAGTTTGGGAGGGAACTCACTTTAACCTTAGATAATCATATAAACAGAAAGCATATTTTAAGCGTTTCCAATATCAGATCAAATCGTCAGTCGAATAGATAGTATCTTATTTGTCCTTCGATAAACAACACGTCCAGTGATCGGCAAGGAAAGGATTTATATTTTAACTCAATCCATTACATCCTGCTGTCTGCCAGAGTTTGCTTCCTCCTCCCCAGACTCCACCTGCTTTTTGGCTTTGTCTAATGGGGGAGGACATCTATCTTGCCCCCCTGCCCATGGCTTCCCTACGGTCAGCCTCTCCACTTATCTGCAAGCTAATTTATGGGCAGGGGTACCTTGAAATGCGAGGCCAAAGGCCATAGAATGTAGTGTAAAATATGTATAATGTAGTACTGTTGTCTAGTCTCTGTTTTAATAAATAATCTATCGCATGAGTTTCCTGACTGAATAAATATCATCAGTAGAATTCTTTAGTGGTCACAATAGCGAGATGTACTTTTAATGCATATTGTACAGCTATGGCCACAAGTTTTGCATCACCTAGAATTTTAGGATTGCGACATAATAAAAAAAAAATTAAACTATATGAACATAATTTAGATATTTTATTTAACATCATGTAATCAAAGAAACTAAAAAAATGATATCGCAAAAGTATACCGGAAGCCATAATAGTAGAACAGTCTTTCATGTTAGATTTCAAAATGTCAAATTTTTCTATTTTTGTTAGTTTTCCGTTAAGTATATGGAAAACTACAAAGCGGTATCTAACGCAATATGCTACTGTAACATTATTCAGCAAGTTTCATTCGACTTTATGAAGCAAAATGTGTTAATTCTGTAGGTTGATGCAAAACATTTGGCCATAGCTGTGCATGTGACTTTATCATTGAAATAATACTAGGCATTTTACTTTCCCACATTACTAAGGAATTTACTTTAATGGATACCACCATGCCAAAGTGAACCATTAAGAATACAAAATATAATTATAATATAAAAGTAGCACTTTGCAGATTTGTTCACGTTGGCAGGCAAGTATTGTGTCTTGAGGTATAAAAACACTATAGTACCATCCCTAGAAAATTAACCATGGCACTAAAAAGCTCAGTGAATCACTTTAAATAATTGCATTCACAGTTTTTAGTTTCTATAAGATCAGTTGACATTTTTTGTGATATGTGGTTGCTTTGGTTTCAGCTTGATGACTGTACTCTGCAGCTGTCTCACAATGGAACCTATTTGGATCTGGAGTCTACACTGGATGAACAGAAGGATGAGCTGGAAGGCTTTCAACAGGAAACTGGGTAAGAAATAGATCATTCTTAATGCAACAACTAAGAAAGTACCTGTATACGGCGTTTACTATATCATAAAAGTGGAGTTAATTAAATACTTGGATAATATCCCTTTCGGTCACCATTTTTAATTACATTTTTAGAAATGTTAAAACAGCTTGTGTGAACTCTATGGAGTTTGATAAGTTGCCCGGCCAAAAGATTGAAAAAAAATATGTCATGCATTATAAAATACAGCTATGGCCAAAAGTTTTGCATCACCATTTAGAATGAACTAATTTACTTATGGTTTCCGGTAGACTCTTGCGATTTCATTTTGTACTCCATACTATTAAGGGGAAAAAAGTTTTTATTGAGAAAAAAATTATATATTAAAAATAGAAAACTGAAAGATCATAATTGAATAAGTTTCCATCCCCCTGAGTTAATACTTGGTGGAAGCACCTTTGGCAGCAATTACAGCTGTGAGTCTGTTGGGATAGGTCTCTACCAACTTTGCACACCTAGATTTGGCAATATTTGACCATTCTTCTTTACAAAACTGTTCAAGCTCTGTCAAGTTCCTTGGGCGGTTGATGGACAGCAATCTTCAAGTCATGCCACAAATTTTTGATTGGATTTAGGTCGGGGCCCTGACTGGGCCACTCAAGGACATTTACCTTTTTGTTCCTTAGCCACTGCAGTGTAGATTTGGCTGTGTGCTTTGGGTCGTTGTCATGCTGAAAGGTGAACTTCCGTCCCAGTTTCAGCTTTCTTGCAGAGGACAGCAGGTTTTCCTGAAGGACTTCTCTGTACTTTGCTCCATTAATTTTCCCTTCTATCCTGACAAGTGCCCCAGTCCCTGCTGATGAGAAACATCCCCATAACATGATGCTGCCTCCACCATGCTTCACAGTAGGGATGTGTTCTTTGGGTGATGCGCTATGTTGGGTTTGCGCCAAACATAACGCTTTGCATTTAGGCCAAAAAGTTCCATTTTAGTTTCGTCAGACAACAAAGCTTTTTGCCACATGGCTACAGAATCTCCTGAGTGTTTTTTTGCATACTTCAAACGGGATTCAAGGTGGGCTTTCTTGAGTAATGGCTTCCTTCTTGCCACCCTACCATACAGGCCAGATTTGTGGAGTACTTGTGATATTGTTATCACACTTTGACCAGTCTTGGCCATAAAAGCCTGTAGCTCTTGCAAAGTTGCCATTGGCCTCTTGGTAGCCTCTCTGATCTTTCTTGTTCCGTCATCCAGTTTAGAGGGACGGCCTGATCTAGGCAGGGTCTTGGTGGTGCCATACACCTTCCACGTCTTAATAATCGTCTTGACCGTGCTCCAAGGGATATTCAAGGGCTCTGATATTTTTTTATACCCATCCCCTGATCTGTGCCTTTCAACAACTTTGTCCCGGAGTTCTTTTGAAAGCGCCTTGGTGGTCATGGTTGAGTCTTTGCTTTGAAATGCACTAACCAGCAGAGGGAACCTACATGAACTGCTGAATTTATCCTGAAATCATGTGAATCACTACAATTTAACACAGGTGGAGGCCACTTAACTTGGTGTGTGATTTTGACGGCGATTGGTTACACCTGAGTTAATTTAGGATTGCTTTACAAGGGGGTGGACACTTATCCAACCAAGCTATTTCAGTTTTTATTTTTAATTAATTTTCTACAAATTTCTAGAATATTTTTTTCAATTGGAAGTTGTGGGGTAGGATGCGTAGGTAAATGAAAAAAACAAGTATTTTAATGCATTTTAATGCCAGGCTATAAGGCAACAAAAGGTGAAAATTCTGAAAGGGGGTGTAGGCACTGTATATATATAGAGCAGAACCAAGGACTACAATTCTCCTGTTATTTCTCAGACTAAAAGCAGGTCACTCCCTCCAGAACCACCAGAGATGATTACCTGCCAGCCCATCATCTACAACTGTGCCTGCTTAGAAGCATAACACTTTAGTACCATTTATTTTGTGGACAGTTTTTATTTTGTTTTCTGAAAATAAATGCACAATAGTGCTTAAACTGCAATTCTTTCACTTCTGCCTGCTATTTGTACAGCCATTAAAACTACAAAACGGTATGTAATTCAATATGTTAATGTAACATTATTCTGCAGATTTCACTTGACTTTATGAAGCAAAATTTGTTAATTCTATAGGGTGATACAAAACCTTTGGCCACAGCTGTATACAGTCCATGAGGTTATGTCTGCAGTAGTGAGTTGATAACAAATATAGCTGTCGTGACTCTAAACTGCAGTTACTACACAAAGTATGCATTGTTTTTACACACACACACACACACACACACACACACATAGGTAAGGGAGTTATGCTTAAAGGGATTGTTAAATCTTCATTGTCTTTAAAAACTACCAAGCTGGTTTTCTACCGCTGGAACATGCGCCTGGACAATGTGAGTATTGTTAAAACAAAAATTGGTTGGAACTCACTGGCCTCTGGGACAAAGTATTAATTTCCTACAACACCCTAAACCCAGTCCCCAGATTAATACTCTGAAACTAATCAAGAAAGTTTTGGCTTTTCAAAAAAGTTTTCCAGTATGAATAGTGTTTATTGTACCACTGTATGCATAAAAAGATGGGGAACATTTTCAAAGCCTTTTACATGAAGATGTAACTTGAACAATTTTTTCTTATTTTTATAAAAGGTTAACACATCCATATTCCAAACATAAATAAGTAATATAAAGATGATCTGCCTATCTAGTCTTTCTAGCAGTGATGATATTTTACAATCCAGATGCATTTGCTTCTAACTACTCAAAGAGACTTCAGCCTTTAGGTCTTATAAATGTAAGATGTACTGAGTAATTGCATTGCCTTTGTCTTACAGACCATATAAAAATCAAAATGTGGAAATTCTGAAGCACTGAGTTTTAGGTGGAAAATAAACAGTGATGCCACCACTGTAAACCAAGCATACAGTCTAGCAATGCCAACTGGCACTGCTTGTCAAAAAAACAACTTGTGATATTATGTCCATAGCAAATGCCAAAAAGAGTATTAAATACATACATTTATGAATAATACCAGTAATCACATTTTTGCAATTTGGACGTCACATATAGTATTTGTATTGTTATAGCAATTCACACCCCTACAGTATAAGTTTCAGTCCTTTCTGAAGGCAGAAGTGGCCTAGAATGATCTGGTTTAGTAAGCTCTGGTAATGAAAGTATGTTTTTTAATGTATTCTGTTGGCTTAAAAATGTAAGGGTGCTTCCAAAACTGCTTGGCTTAGCTTGGCCTACATACTTTGGTGCCATGAAAAAAAAGGCTTTTCTCAAGTTCTAATACAAGTGGTTTCAAGTTCTTAAGGCGGTTTAACATTCTTGTAAATGTGCAAAATGTTTGCATGCATAAAGTGGCTTTTGAGGGAGATGTTTCTGTTTTACAAACTTGAAGAGTTTAAGGTCTTTAATTGAGAAGCTTAATGTTTTTGCAACAGATTGCCCACACCCAAACCATTAAGATCTTCCAGAAAAAGAAACTATTAAAAACAGCTTTTATTTATGAGATCTACGTAGGTGTTGACAGCACAGACATATAACTCAAATGTGGTTGATACTACAGTATATACTGGCATGTGATGAATAGCAAATGCATAGATGGCTACTTCCATATGGACATAAATTATATTTTACCAAACCTGAAAAACTACAATTAATGATGTACTGTTCCAATAAGTGCATGGTAGTGTCCTGTTCATTTACTGGTATGCTAATGTTTAATCAGCAGCATTTTGTGTTTTTATTTCAGTTTTATGTTGTAGACTTTTCATATTGACAGCCATGCAGTTTGTGATATACTGTATAGACTAGCTGTAAAGTGTATTTGGAATGATGCAAGTCAACCCTATTTCTGGACAAAAGTATGTCCTGTTGCAGACTCGAAATAAAATCTTCACCTGGATAGATTTAGGAAAATATGTAGCAATATAAAATTTGGTTGACTGTCGTTTACTCCCGCATTTCCTTTACAGGAGCCTTGAATACCAGGCAGGTTCCACTGTTGCTGTTGCCATTGCTGCCGTTCAACCATAGCAACAGTAACCGAGGCCCCCTCAGCAAGCGACACTTACTCGGCTTGCTCTCTTAGAATCTGTGTAAAAGCCCTTAAAGCACAATTGACTTTGTGTGGGACCCTGAAAGACACAAGAGAACAATCTGGTGCCACTTGCAATTGTGCTTGCTGTTACCAACTCTGTGGGAGAGGGGCTGGCTGGCAGAAAAGCACTGCTACAGGCTGCAATCCTTCGCTCATTTAAAACAAACACAAAAAAATCTCCTAAAGGTGCAGTCCAAGGAAGAAATTGCTATAGTCAAAGCACATTAAACTAAGACAGATCACTGGGAAGTTTAACTGCAAATTAAAGGTCTACATTATGTAGCTGTAGTATTCTATAAAAGATAAAACCATCTTTACCATGTATAGTAATTATTTTGTGTAGCGCCCTGTATAGTTTTTAAAATATTTTAAAAGCTGCTTGCAGGTGCAGTATTTCGTGAAACACATTATGATAGAAACAAAAAGATCATGTGTAAAAAAGGGGCACCATCCTACAAAAGAGAGCATGCCTGTTTCTCTCACAGAGTAGCAAAGGGGCATTCTGTCTGGGCTTAATGTTTTTCTGCATCTAAATCTTTGTTTGGGGCTTATGATCAAAAGTGACAGTCCACCAGGCATGTTTTCTCATCAAATAAATTGCGCATAATTTGCTGTGGGAATAAACTGACTAAAATTGGAAAGGATTATGGAACACTGCATTTTATTAAGAGCTTCTTGTGAGATGTTATATGGTATTGACTATGTAATTCCCTTCATTCCTATATGAAGGATTTCCCTACTGTATAAGCACATATAACTCAAGTTGTTTTGTCTGTTGATTTAGAAATTGATCTGTGGGTCTAGGGGACGGCAGAATAACCTTAATTCATTTTTTTTTCTCTCCGCAATCCTGTCCCAAAAGTCCCTGCCCATTGGTTGCCGTCTTTCGGATTTCACTGGGCAGAGGTCAGGTTTTAGCTCCTTTTAGTTGTAACTGCATTCAAGTTTAAAATCCTGGCCTGAAGCGGAGCTATTTTGTCAATTTTCAGCAGTACAGAGGGCAATAGAAAAGTAAAATAGGAGTCATTCTAAGAGCTTAAGACTAAGTAACTAAGTGGCTTAGCCCCTGTTTTAAAATTTTTGTATGGGCTGTCATTCTTTATTGCGGACATAGAAAAATACTTTTCAAGGACATGCCATTGGCACTAAACAAAGAAAGACTATGCTGGTTTGCCCATTGATAATAACGCATGAAGCTTAGGCTTTGCCAAGAGAAGAGCTCGACCTACCTACAGCATCTTAGACTTGAAACAAAAGCCTTGCAACTTTACTGATCCTAATCTTTTTTGTAAATCATGTTACTGTGTACAGTTAGAGTGGTCTACATCTATTCATGGGCATCACCTTTCTTTCTCTGTCTATGGTTGGTCCAAAATGGCAAACACACACAAGAAGATAAATGATCATCTCAAGTTTTCTTTTCAGCTTTTATTTTGTCTGTAGGACATCTGTCAGCACCCAAGTTCATGGCCCGTGTACTGGCCTGGTGTGAAGATGGTTTGCCTGTGGTCACAGATTACCAAATAAAATAGTGACACTTGATAACCAATGAGTAAACATGTACAAACCACCTTGAGGAGACAAATGCTAGACTAGGCTTAGTAATGAATGTTCAGAGATGAAACTGTAGGTGTTTTAAGGCTCATTTTGAAACGGTAACAGCTAATGCTTGTGGTGTTGCTTTTACAATGAATACAACCTCCCTAAAGGCACAGAGACTCCTCTTAAACTTGGGACTCTAGAGGGAAAACATATCACATCAGTAAAATGGGCATGTTGAATAAGTGATTATTAGATCAATCAATATTCATCCAACGTAATTAAGTTACAAAAGCCTTTGTAAACATTAGCAGCTTCATGAACACTGAAGTGAGAAGCAACGCAGCCATGCCAAAAGATTAACAATCCTTACAAAAATGTAAGGCACTCCACAATAGCATACAAATTCCTGGACATTATGTAGTCAATTATTTGGATAAGACTTTAAAAACACTTATCCTGTAGGAAATAAACTTTAAAAAAAAATATATATATATATATATATATATATATATATATATATATATATATATATATATATATATATATATATATATATATATAATTGGAAATCTTTTCTGTAACAGTATTGGTTGTCTAAAGTATGATGTCCTATCAATCCTGGCGGTCCATTCCACTCCAGCTTTAACAGGTACAATTATATAACTACTGCAGGGTCTTGATGGAGGTTTAATTGGTTCAATTAAACAATTTAGAACAGAGATGGAACAAAGAATAGAGTTGGAAGTTGTTTCAAGTCTAAAATACCGTAGGTAGGTCGAGCTGTTCTCTTGGCAAAGAGCAAAGAAGAACAACCAGAATTATCCCGGGTTTAAAAGGCATGTCGTATGCAGACAGGCTAAAATGGAGATTAGATAAAGGGGCATTCAGAACAGAAAATAGGACGCACTTTCTTACACAGAGAATTGTTAGGGTCTGGAACCAACTCTCCAGTAGTGTTGTTGAAGCTGATACCCTGGGATCCTTCAAGAAGCTGCTTGATGAGATTCTGGGATCAATAAGCTACTAACAACCAAACTAACAAGATGGGCCGAATGGCCTCCTCTCGTTTGTAAACGTTCTTATGTTCTTATGTTCTAAAGACCAGGAGTGGAAGAACCAACTTTGGCCACCCTAGGTTTAAAGTTTTTTTTTTAAATTACCCCTGAAACTTTTATAGGCGTTCTTGACATTTTTGTAAGGATTACTTTAAGGTCAAGAGTGCTTAACCATTGTGCTCTAGGAAGATTTTTTTTTTTCTCGATTTTGGCATAGTATTAAAGTTATGTGGCCCAGAGCAGCCCAGGAATCTGTCAGTTGAAGTGTTTAAATCAAAGTTGAAGATTATACCCAGGTCGTTTCTTGTTTGGTGCAGTATTCAGAATCTTGAGGTGTTCGTTCCACAAAAGATGCTTTTGTTGACTCAGCAACTCTCAGTAAATAAAAAAATAAATGGTAAAAGTCCATTTCTTTGTGTTTAAAATAATCAGTGAGAAAAACGTCTGTCAGGTAAAACAGGCAACAAATGCCCCAACCCCATACATTATGGGTATTTTCTCCCAACAGTCTCAATACTTGTTGGTGGGTACTGCTAAAACAAACCTCTGCACTTTGACTGTGGATCTTGAATATAGGTTTGTTTGTCTCAACAAAAATGCATGGAATGAGAGAGATATCCAGCTAGACTCCAAATTGATAAGCTGCAGATTTCTGATGTCTGGCTTCTTTATGCTCCTGAGCAGCTGATCTTTGCAATCAGAGAAACTGTTACATAATTGGATTCTGTGTCAATAAAAGGTCCTGTATGGTAAATAATAGCCTGGTGCTGTTTATACAGCTAGAAGTAGTCAACAAGTACTGCCGTGTTAAGAAAAAATGATCATTTGCGCTGACTTTACACAGTCTTTGCTGCCCCTTATAGAAATGAAATTGCAATATATTGACAAATATAATGGCACAGTATATAATGTAGAGCTTCGCCATCTTAAATCTTAGTCTCTGAATACAAGACTGCAGATGATACTTATTTCTGCAGACCATTCTGATCAGATCACTCCAGACGAAATATCATTTCTGAGTGATCTAAAGAAACTTCCTGAAGTTCCAGCTATGTCTTCCAGAATAAGTTTGTTATTAGCTTAACTCTGGTGTTATGATGGGAGTGTTAAAGTTATGGATGAATTGGTTTTACTTTACTCATGCACTTCCAGACATCTCAAACAAGGTCATCCATTGCAGGGATTACCATGCTAGTCCGTTTGCTGCATGCAAGATACTGTGCAGTATGTACGCTTACGACCATCCTATACTTATACAGGCTACAGATATTGCACTACATTAGAACCTGCTTGATGTAAAAACCTGGGGCCGTATTACAGAACAATTTCCTAATTCTGCCAAGAAGAATGGGCAAAAACTGCACCATCCCGCTGTGCTAAGTTGGTAGACACTTATCCAAAACGACTCATGGCTGTTATTGCTGCAATACTTGGTGCAATCGGGGCTTGCACCAAGTATTGACTCAAGGGGTGTGAAGACTTATGCAATCAAGACTTTTTGGTTTTTTATTTTTAATTACTTTTTGAACATTTCTATAATTGTTCTTTCACGTTGAAAGTGTAGATGATGTTGTGTAGATCAGTGAAATGAACTCCTACTTTAATGCATTTTAAATTGTATTTTTTAAGCAGTAGAATGTGAAAAATGTTCAAGGGTGTGAAGACTTTTTCAAGGCACTGTGTGTATATATATATATATATATATATATATATATATATATATATATATATATATATATATATATATATATATATATATATATAGTTAATGTTTAATCAATGTCTATGGTCAACATCACATATTAGCATCATTATACATTTCGGGAAACTTAGGAATACATTCTTAATGTAATGCATTTTTATTCAGTTGTTGTTGCTATATATATATATATATATATATATATATATATATATATATATATATATATATATATTTAAACAGCATCCATAAATGTTTTTAAAATGTATGACAAATGTAAGGCAAAAACATAATATATTTTAAATGTATGGTAAATTTGTTGCAAATATATATTGATGCCAATATATATTGTAAAATATATTTTTAGTCAGTTAAATAAAATGAATTACTAATGTATAAAAAATACATTAAAAATATCTGGTGCATTTGGAATATATTTTAAATATAATTTAATCTGTGAGCCATATATTTATTTTATATGTTGAAAATATATGATAAGGTTATACATCTATTATTCATGTATTTAACATGTTTCCCAGTCATAAAAATATATTAAACATTTATTTTCTTTGCATATGGGATGCCATTTCCTATATTAAATTAAGATAGTTAGGAGAGCATTTTCTGTAATATCAACTCTCCTAAACGTAAATGTAGTTTGGGGGTGAAAATGTTTAAATGTTTTTGGCAAGCTGTGTGAAGAGATGTCAATAGCAGTATTACCAGAATTATCTTAATGTACTGCAGGACAAGTCGGAATAGTGGCGTGTAAGCCAAAGGTTCTAAATATACTGTATATATATAATATTTTTACATGTATATTTGGGTGGCCTAAAGCTCTCTGTTACTAGTGTTTAAATAAGGAAACTCAACAGGAGTTCAGAAGGGTTCCCTCTAAAGCTCTTTTTGACATGTGTTAATGGATTCTGTCTATTGTGGATTTTTTTTTCTTCAAGATTTTTAATACAGTAGCTCTTTCAGAAGGCAAATCCTGTCTCCACTCTTGGGAGGGCGGCTCAGTGAAACTTTCAGGAGGAAATAGGCCTGAGTGACACAGAGAATAATACCCATACTCAAAAAAAAAAAAAAAAAAGTTTAACATCTTTACATGGTTATTATGATTATTTCACACACTTTACCATGCTTTTATCATTTTGCGTGCCTTTTATGACTTACCATGCTTACTACATAATGTACCATAGTTAGTAAAATATAAGTTGCCTCGTTTACTAAGGGGTGCTAAATTTGGATTTAGTGCACACGTTAAGTAGTGAGCCTAACGGGCACGCTAAATCTACATTTACCAGCCGATTTACTAACAGAAAAGGCGCTAATCTATCATTTACATGCCATAGCATGTGTTAGTATACAGAGCATGTTAATTCATCGTGAGCCGTAATTTAATGCGTGTGATAATTGCGGAGATTTCCCTAGAGAGGCAGGAAATATATATTTATCAGTGGCTTTTTGTGGAAGATGGAGGTGGTTTACACTGGCAAAATAACTGAACAACAGATACAAGCCTCAGCAGGGGACAGGCAGAGGCAACGTAAACTTAAACTTCACACATATGAGGTTGAAATTCTTGTGGTTGTCTCAAATTATAATTGCTGATTGCTGTCATTACCAATAAGTCAATATGGGAAAACGTAAAGAGCTAGCTGAAGAAAATAATTTATTATCATGTTATCATAAAGCTGGAGAAGGATACATGAAGATTTCCAAGCATTTGAGTATCTCAATTTCAACTATTGTTTCTATTATCAAGAACTACAAGACTATCGCACTGTCACTACTATAGTACTGTCACAACGCTCCCTCGGTCTGGAAGAAAGAAGGTTCTTTCACCAAGAAGAATTGTGAGGAAGGTTAATAACAATCCGAGATTGATTGCCAAAGATATTCAAAGTGAATTGGCTGCAAGTGGGCCTGGGGTTTCCATTTCAATCATAGGCTGAGTATTGCATGGTGAAGGTCTCAATGGTCACAGGCCAAGGAAAAAGCCACTCTAAGGAAAACGTCAAAAGGACAATCGCTAAAAGTTTGCAAAACAGCATTTGAATGATGGATATGAATTCTGGTCAAAGGTTTTGTGGAGTAATGAAACAAAAATCGAGCTATTTGGTCATGCTGATAGTCGTTACATTTGGAGAAAGTCTGGTGAGGCGTACAAGGAAAAGAACACCATACCTACTGTCTATGGGACTGTTTTTCCTCTACTGGCACAGGAAATTTAGTTCCAATACATGGTAAAATGGATTCCAAGCATACCAAAAGATAATGGCCAATCAGCTGAAACCCTCCGCTACAAACTTAAAGCGCAACTGGACGTTCCAACACAACAACAATCCAAAGCACACATCTAATTTGACTCTCAAGTATTAAGTATATTATGATTTTACCAGTATGATTTTACGAGTACATTTTCCAAATGGAATGTGTAATGTGCACTACCAGATGATCACTATACTACCGCACATTTATCAGACTGTGTTATACCAGTTGGGAATAGAAATACATTTAAGTTTTAATTATATGAAACTTTCAACCTTTTTAACATTTATTTAAATTCTAGACTAATCTGCTACACATCCATCTTTCTCTTGTTTGATATATCACCATGTATTGCAAGTATCAGGTCTCCTGAGCATTAGATTATTCCCATCTGTGCACAGTTTTCTTTTTCCATACAATTTGACCATGTTTAAGTTTCCTTTTTGATGACAATAGTAAGAACAGAGAGTCACCCCATGCCTACAGCTGGGGCTGTTCAGTATATGCGGTTGGAATGGGGAAATTGGGTGGTTGTGGTGGGGGTAAAATTCCTGAGGTGATGTTGAAGTGGAAGTGACAGGAAGCCTCAGAACCCCCTTTTGTAACTAAAACTGGAAGCTTTGCAGCACGCTTTGGGAGGGTTGCAAATTCCTACCAAGCACTGGATTAAATCTGGAGAGATCCCGCAGGATCTAAGCAATCTGAAGCAAATTATTTGTTGTTGTTTCATTTGCCACAGAGGTGCATCTCTCAGTGGTGTGGTATAAATAGAACGCCCAACATAGACACGATCAGGAGAAATAATCCACTATGTGTTGTTGGCAGTCTTACCAAAGCAGACACTGGCCTATGCATACACCTCAAGTTTCATGCTTGACTCGTGAAACACAAACATTTAGACCTAGTCTTACACACACACACACGCTCATTTCATAAAATCTCACGCACAGGACTTATCTAGTTTCTGGACACTGAGAAATTCTGGAAATGTATGAACTGCCCCACCCCGGAGATGTCAATCACTGTGATATGGAAATTGTATTTGCTACAAATGTCAGTTATACTAGTTTGGATGGCAGGGAAATCCTGTTGGTTAAGAGAAGTAATGTGTTACTTAGCAATAGCCAATAGAGCGCATTTTAGGACATGCAGTGCCCGCCTACTGATCACACAGAGAGAAGGAGAGTGAAGGCAAGATGTCGGCCAAACGGAAATTTGAAGGTGCTCACAGGTATTAGAACAAAATTCACATCGGAGTGGCCATTTTCTGCACCAGGGTGCCGCTGCATATGTTGCGACAGAAATGACCAATACAAGTTTTTTTGCGATGTATCCAAAAAATCAGTAAGCTGTGCTCACCAAGGAAGAAGGGATGTAGAGTGACACGTCAACAGCGACGAGCACCAGGAAAAGAAGAAACATTTGGTGGGAATGGTACCTTTACAAAGTTTTTTTTTTGTGCCAACTTGTTCTCCTTTACAAGAAAAAGGCTGAGGGTCTATTTTCAAATTTTCTTGTTGAACACAACCTGCCAATCGCCACTGCAAACCACATTGGGCTTTTAGTAAGGGCCACTTTTCCTGACAGTGAAATCACCAAAGCGTATACTTCAGCTGCAACGAAAACATGATCTATAATTAATGATGCACTTGCCCCACACTTCCTTTCACCGACAGTAGAATCAATGAAATCAGGCCTGGATGCAATGACTGGTCTCAAGAAAATGAATCCAGTCACTATTTGACTTCTTGATATAAAAGCGACCAAAAATGTGTCAGTCGAGTTTTTAAACATGTGCACGACTAGTGCAGGTGATGCAGACATGCCTTTTTTCTAAATATGGTACGTTGTTGCTTCTTTGTTTTGAGAAATGATTCATAGGAAGATTTTAAGTTAAGAGGATGGAAAGTGGGGTCAGTTGTATATTACATGATGTTGATACCTTAGCTTGTTTAAAATCTTTAAAATACTTACCTTGTTCTTGCTGATATTTTCCAGTTTATGTATGTATGTATGTATGTATGTATGTATGTATGTATGTATTTTATTTATGAATATATTTATTCATTTATTGTGTAAGTTACTGACAATTGATAGGCTGTAGTTCGCTAGCAGTCATTGTTTTGTATGTTTAATTACATTACTAGGGCTAGTTTTGTGCTTGGTTTGTGTCTTGGAACTAGGGAGAGAGATCGTTACCATGTGGTACTTTGAGAAAGTGTCTTTGAGCTCTGTATTCTTTTAGCCAACAAGGTGTTAACTTCTGGCAGCAGTGCACTAGCAAAAGTCACAGGGCAGTGACATCAGCTCCCTAGCAACAAGCCTCCTATGTTGAGAATGGATTCTTTCAATGTAGCAGGTTTGCGCATTTGAGAAAGGAGAGGAAGACTGATGAGAAGCAATTACCCTCCTCAGTACTTAAAACAGTGTGCTGCATGTTATAACATGTTATATTTAATTTGTTTCCCCAGTCCTGAATGGTTTAAGTGGGATTACATTTAAAAAATAGTGCTTTACTGCTACAGCATATTTTACATCTCCAATGTTGTACGGAATGTATTAAAACAGAAATATTTGCTTTAACCTGTTGGCATGCCACAGGAGACTTAGCAACCAAAACAGACGCATCATCAAACCATCCAGGAATTTTGCATAGCAAACCCATTGCGAGTGCAGCTGTTGGCAAGGTTTCTGCACATATGCAGAATCTCTTGATGTGGTGCCTACAGTAATGCCATTTGACCTTGTGCTACCAATAGCCCAAGGCCAGAGCTGGCAGAAGTTGCTAACAGCGCAGCTCTGCTTAATAAATGTACCGTTGTAGCTTCACGTGTTAAGTGCAGCGTTTGGTAAATCAGCCGATAAGGCCTACACAAACACATTTTAAAACATGTTTTACATCCATATTTTTGTTCTAAATAAAGGGTTGAGAACTGCTGAGGTCTAAGCAGGGTTCCTTTCTGTGGCAGGTTGTGGCCTGAGCTAATGAACCTGTTGATTCCTGAAACTCAAACTGCCCCCCCTTGTCAGTTTATTTCCAGCCCCTGGTTGGTATTGACTGAAATTAATTTCCATGTTAACAACAGTTCAGGTGCATGTGTGTGAAATGATTTTGTCTTGTTCCTTGTTCAGCATTGGTATTTAGTTTTGTTACTTTTTGTGCTTAATTCAGTTAACATTTTATTACAGTCCAAAGCACTCTGAGAACAGTTAAGTTATTGATGTAGCTAAAACAGTTTATTTCAACTACATTCATTTCATTTTTTTTTTTTTTAACCATGAATGATCCCATTATGACTTATTTTCTGAAACCTCATAAATAGGCACTCAGTAAGACTCATGGTTGCAGAGAAAGTGGTAAAATTGGTACCCTCTTAAGTGGGAGGTTCAGGGGTGGTCAAGCCAATAATTTTCTCTGCCAATACATTTCAGACATTTATGGGAACCCTGAACCCTGGACCAACATATTTACTGTATGTTAAAGGGTGCTGTCAAAGGTAAACTGTTTTGATTTCTGATACACTTGATTGACAGCATTGAAAGTCTTTAAAGGGCAGTCACTTTTTACTGGGATACAACTTTCTTTAGATTGTGTTTTGCAAGTTCTAAGGGCATAACAGCAGCTTTCCTGAATAGTAGCACATATTTCACACCTCAATCAGGTATCAGATTTCCACTTGAAGGAACAGAAAGCCTGTTATATAAATTTCTGCATGTTTGTGTTTATAATTTAATTTACAAGCAGTCTGTATGAAAACATTGGAAAAATGTCAGGTCATATTTTATAGGCCTGCAAGAGAGTCACTAGCAAAATGTTGCTTTGTATTTGTGTATCAGCAGTAGTTAGGTATGGATTTGTAAACCAGGACATGTTATGTAACAGTGGTGTCAAATATACAGTATTCGTACAGCCTCCGCCTATGATTCTCATGTCACCACAACTTACTAGTTTCTGTGTATTTCATTTTACTAAATGATAAGCTGTGCGGCTTAGCACTACCTAAGAGGCCCCTATAAGGTATGGCAAGCCAAGTTATCATTTAGAGATATCTCGAAATGCATTTCAAGATATCTTAAATTGAATTGCAGATATCTCAAACTAATTTCAAGATATCAAATTCAATTCGAGATATCTCAAATTGACTTCCTGTCCTGTTTGAGATCTCAAACTGAATTTGAGATTGCAAATTGACTTCCTATCTAGTTTGAGATATCTCAAATTGACTTCCTGTGAAAATGCTCTGTGTTTTGAATGGACTTCGGCCCATTTCAAGATATCTCAAACTGGACAGGAAGTCAATCTGAGATATCTCAAATTCAATCCAAGATATCTCAAATTAACCCTGTTTTCAAGATATCTCAAATTCAATTCAAGATATCTCGAATTGACTTCCTGTCCAGTTTGAGGTATCTCTAATTGAATTTGAGAGATCTCAAAATGACTTCCTGTCTAGTTTGAGATATCTTGAAATGGGCCGAAGTCCATTCAAAACACAGAGCATTTTCATAGGAAGTCAATTTGAGATATGAGATATCTCAAAATTAATTCCTGTCCAGTTCTGGTTTCTGTCCCTGGCATGTATGATGAAGCAGAATCTGTGCAAGTTGAGGCCACATTTTCCCATGTAGCTGATACTTTGCGAACGTTTGGGCAATCACTGTGCTGATGGAAATAGTATCTACAAAAGGTATGAACATGACATCAGCAAAAAACACACCAGGTTTATTCGCCTTGAAATCATAAAAATAAAAGAAAATTGACTGAACTGGGCAGTGCAAGCCATCGGGAGATGCGGCAAAAATCACACTGGACATTTCCATCAATGCGTTCTTTAAGAGTAAATGTACAAAGCTACACAAAATATAATTTTTTAATCATAACGGACTATTTTATTATCAACAGTAAAGTTTATCATTGAATGTTAAGAGGATTATGAAAAGCAAAGCCTTGCACAAACAAAAAGGTCATTCTGCACTCTCTTTTTATTAAAGCGAGTGTAAAAGCTTCACAAACTGATTGCATGTTCACTTTATTGTCTTAGCTTAATGTGTCGCTTATTTTTCTGTTGTTCTTTTATTGTCAGTGGGAACATCTACCTCAATGCAGCAGTATTTGCAGTGCTCTGTGTCTTCTGCCTCATCTGACCCACTTCTATTTTTACTTTTTGTATACTTCGAAACATTCGTTTTCTTTTAAATATTCATAAACTGATTTACGTTTTCACCCCATTCCTCATCCACTAAAAATATTAGATTTTCATGTATTTAAATTTAGTTTTTGATCAAGCTAGTAGTTACCATGCCCAGAAATTGCCACAATAATCAGACTTTGATTGGCCAACATAATCAGGGGATAATGTGTCACAGAGAACCACGTTTGAATGTTATTTGATCCTCTGACGTCTAAACATCTGCTGTATCCTAGGATATAGTGTAGGGCTGCTTATTACAATGTCAGAGTAAAAATAAAACAGCATTTTAATCAAAATATTAAGTATTTCCTAGAAAATAGTACTGGGAAAATATTGAATAATAGATAAAAAATAGGGTATATATCGGTAAAAACCGACATCCTGTTAAAAAAAAAAAATCCTGTAATTTTTCAGCAGGACACTGAAAGTTAAAATACTTATGAACTGTATTGTTATCAGCTAAGGTTTATTGTTTATGATCTTGCAGGTTTAATGTTTCTGAGCAAAACAGCCTTTCTGAACCGGGCTGAAGGTGCTATCGCTGGTTTTCATCATGGTGGTTGTGTCTTTGCTCCCTGACATGCACACTTTGTGTTTATGATGTTTATCACTACCTGGTTAATTAGTCTCTCTGTGGACTCTTGGAAAAGTGAAAAAAAGGTTTCACTCTCCTTTTTGTTTGCGCAAGGCTTTGCTTTTCATAATCCTCTTAACATTCAATGATAAACTTTACTGTTGGTAATAAAATAGTGAGTTATGATTAAAACATTTGATTTTGTATAGCTTTGGACAATTGGTTTTAGATTCTGTTTTCAGGTTGTACTTCAGGGCCAGCCGGCAGAGCAGAGTCAGACACTTTATCCATCTGAACAACTGCCAAAGGACAAGATTTCATTTAGAGAAAGTGTATTATCAATGTAAACATTCAGTTTGCAGCCAGGGTTTGAATGCTTCCTAACCTTGCCTACATTAGCAGGGGCATCCTTTGATAAGCATGGCATGTGTGTTTCATCCCTTGCCAGGGCTGACTCTTAAGGAAACCAGTAAATATCAAAACCAGTTAATACCATAGTGGGATTAGAGGAGAGAAATAGAGCAGAGGAATAGCTTATTATTAATAATGTGTAAGTGTGGTTGATTATGTCTGTGTCATACTTTCCAGATTTGTTCATTATCTCACCAACACCCTAAATTAGACTTTTTTTTTTATTTCTGAAGATGTTCAATCAAAGACGGAGCAGCAAAGGCCAAGTTGTGTTTGTTTGTATTTACTTAAATCTATATACAAACAAACCCATTAAAGAGACCTATATCTAAGCCCAATATTGATATTAGGCAAGAGATCATTCAGGATGGGGCTCAGGAAGAGAGCTCATGTAAGCTCAGGAAGAGTGCTCATGTAAAGTTGTGAAAGAGCTAAAGTAACCTTGAAGTGGCAGAACACGAATGTCAGGATTATATATATTTATTTAGCAGACGCCTTTATCCAAGGCGACTTACAGATACTAGGGTGTGTGAACTATGCATCAGCTGCAGAGTCACTTACAACTATGTCTCACCCGAAAGACGGAGCACAAGGAGGTGAAGTGACTTGCTCAGGGTCACACAATGAGTCAGTGGCTGAGGTGGGATTTGAACCGGGGACCTCCTGGTTACAAGCCCTTTTCTTTAACCACTGGACCACACAGCCTCCCAGGAGTCATGGCGCTCCTTTATTTAGTTTAATTATTTACCTATTAAGGGAATGAAGGATGAAATTGATATTACTCCTTGGCATTCAAATGAAAAGTAAACAAGGAGCCAGTCTCCAGTTCTGAGTACTCTGCATGGCTGGAAACAATTAGAGAAATGACCAGGTAGGTATCCCTGATATTCACACCGAAGGAGACAGAGAGAGGGAGAGCCAGGGAGACTGATTCTTATTTATAAAGGGCAAGACACAAAGTCCTGGTTTTCAGATTAGGTTTCCTGGGAAAACATTCAGCTGATGTCGAAGGACACAACAGCAGTCTTTTAAATATGTCCAGCATCTCTCCTGTTACTAATGACCTGATCTACCACCGTAGAGATTTTAGGCATGATCTTGTTCCTGTAAAACAGGAAGATTGGAAACCTTGGTAAAGTGATGAGCATTAACAAATCTGTTCAGGGACAGACTTGGGGGCGACTCGGAACAAATATGTTAACTTCCAATGGAAATCAGGTAAAAACTTTGCCAGGTTGTTTTTCCAGAATTTGGGAATGTAGGGGGGTAACAGAAATTAACAGCTGCAGAGCCCAAATGTAACTTATGCGAGGACATCATTTTATTTGTTTCTTTCTTTTTTTGTTTATTTAAAAAATCGAACTGATTGTATTCTCAATGGGGCCTCGGTCACAGCTATTGCTCCTCATCAATATCCACAATTCTCGCTCAGATATATGTCTGAAGTTATAACTTCTTTTTAGTTTGACTAAAACACTATAGTCTAGAGGAGTGGTGGCCAAACCGCGGCTCCCTGGCAGTTCAAAAGCGGCTCCCGGTGAAATTCTGGGTGACACACACTTTGCAGCTCGAATGAACTGCAGAAAGAATAATAAACAAAAACGAACAGAAAAGAGAGAAAAAGGAAAAAATAAACACGTTTTATTATTTTTGTTTTCTATATTCATTCATGTTTATTTTTCTTTCTTCGCTCCCCTTCTCTATCTTCAGTTTCTTTGAGTCTGCATGTTGACTGCAAGGACATTTAGTCACTTGATGACCTTCGACACCGCTCGCTGGCACATGCGTATTTCAATCACCTTGCGTGAAAGTCGGATCTGCAGTTGAATGTGAATTTCATAATTTTGAATTAAGTGCTTGTTTGTTTCGTGGAGACAATGGCATTGAGCAAGCCATCCACGAGTAAAAATGGGAGGAATGGGAGGAAGAGTTTGCTTTCACTGAAAACAGTGTTAAACCTCTGTGTCTCATCTACAACAAATCACTGAAGTTACACACTGTAGTCTGTACAAGGCGAGCAACCTTAAATGTCATTATGAAACAAATCAAAACACATTTTCATCGGAATATCTTTCTGGATCAAACCTGAGAAGAAACAAGCTAGCCTCTTTAAAAGCACGCCTCAGAAGTCAGCTCCTTTCGGCGTTCAGTAAAGAAGCTGATGTAACGACTCAAGCGAGTTTTGTATGGCATGGAATATCACTCGTGCCAAACGTCCTTATTCAGATAAATGAATTTTTTTAAAATTGGAGTGTTGGTGTTAGACCAGAGAAATCATGTTTAAATGTTATATTGCAGGTCTAAAATGAATATTATATTTACATATCTTACATCTCATACAGCACATATGTCATCCACAAAGCTCTCAAAAGTACTTAACACATGCAGCAGTCATAAAAGCCCCCCTCCCCACTGCTTTTTTTTTTTTTTTTTTTTAAGCCAAGCGTTCAGATTTTCAGGGAAGAGCTGTCAAAAAGAATCCTTACTAAATGTGTCTTTTCATCTGGTGTTTTTGCTTATTTTGCTTCATAATAACTGAATATATTTTATTTAAAGTGCTTAATACATACAGTATAAACAGACATAATGGAAAATCACCATAGTGTTACATTTAAAGTTTAATACACTGTAGCTCTACAGTACAATACAAATTAAACAGAAACTGTAATGCTCTGCAATGTTCTCCCTTGTTCTTGTTCTTGTGTATTTTGCTACCATCAAGAGATAACAACTACTGTACTGTACAGAGTAAGTTTTATATTATACGTTTTGTAAACTGACAGAACACGCGCAAAGCAGGTAATATGGCTTACCCTGCTTTTTCAGTTACACAAAATGATTCTTCCCAATCCACCTTAACAACTAATGCTCTTCTTGGATGCTACAAGATTTATTTTTTACAGACAGCTGCTGTGTTGTTTCATTTTCACTTTTGTCTTTTCTTTTGCTAGTAAGAAACATGTCCGTGTTCAGGGCACTAATAAGGTGTTCCGTTGTACAGGTAGCAGTGTAGCAAAAGGCACAGGCAGTGATGTCAATCTATAGCAACAAGCCTCCAATGTTGGTAATGGGTCCTGGGACTTTGGCTGATGAGAAGCAATTACTCCCGCTGCACAAATTAAAACAATGTGTCGCTTGTTTTGCAAAAAATGAGAAAAAGCAAGTCAACAAATAATTAAAAAAAAAAAAAAAAAATTACGATATATTCATAAGTGAAATGGAAGTAAAGCGGTGGTTTTGAACCCCAGTCCTCTGGGACCCCTGTGTCTTCTGGTTGTCATTCCATTCCTTAACTAAACCCTTAATTGAACTAATAATTAGCTTAATTTGGCCTTTTTAAGTTGGAGATTTCAACTTAACTATACAATGTTATAAATAACTTTTTAGGAGCTGAGAACAATTAAAAAGGTCTAAATAAGCTTAATTATAAGTTCAATTACGGGCTTAGTTAAGTAATTAAGAGCTCAGTTGGAATGAAAACCAGAAGACACAGAGGTCTCCGAGGAACGGGGCTGAAAACCACTGCTCTAGCACATTGGATCAGCCCTGGCATTAATGTCAAATCAGTTTAGCATAGAAATGCTCAGGCATTTCAAATTGTATACATCAAGCTCAAAACCTCATCTTGCAATTGTATACTTTAATTGAAAGAGTAAGCTGAGGTACGTACATATTTGACATTTTCTTTGTCATAATATTTTAATGACAGAGTGCTGCCTCTGAATCATGAGGGACTGGCTGTGTTAAAAACGGAAGCTTTCCATTATCAAGAGACAAAGCTCCAGCATGAACAAGCCCCTGTCAAAATAAACCCTTAGGCCCAGCCAGATACTGCTGTCATTAGAATTCACCTGCAATCTCAGGAAGTTCATTTCATTGATCACTTTCTCCAGGGGGAACTAATATGGTGAATACAGGCAATTTTTTATTGGCTTTGCTTTGTTTTAAGATGGAGACAAATGAAGGTGCATAATTACATATTGACATAGATTTTGAGCTGTATCTGAATTGTTAATCCAGTTGGGGAAAAAAAAACTTGCCATGGGTGTTCATTTGCACAAGTGTGTGAGTTTATCAAATAAAGAAAGTCACATGCATGGTTCTGTTTTGATCAAAAGTTGCAAATATGTTACATGAAGTTCCCCCCCTCATACTGACTTCCCTGATACTGGCTGAGCTATTGAAGGCTATATCTGTGGAACTGCTAGTCCATGTTATTCATACAATTCATTGATATTTATATCATTTATTTTAAAATTACATAAAATATCCACTTGAAGTAACTAAAATATTTTACTAATAGAGCATGTTGTAAAATCTAAAACAGTGAATAGTGTGTCTTTAAAATGAAGGAGAAAAGACAGCTGAAACAAGACATATAAATCTGATGAAGTGTTTTGTTTTATTTTTATTTTCTCAACCAGGAGGGGTAAGAAGCACAGTATAGTGCTGAGGACGCAGCTCTCTGTAAGGGTCCATGCCTGTATCGGTAAGTTAAAAGTCAGTCATTTATTACAAGTCTTAAAGAGTAAGTAGCGTTTTTCCAAAAAATATAGTGCTATATGTCTCTGTGTGTTGCTACAACTGTTTAAATAACATACCTGTAATTTCTTTTCCATCTTAACATCATGACAACTTTTTACACTTATAACTTTAAAGTCTGTTTCAAAGCTCTTTTCAAAATGTCTGCTCTAGTGCACTGGGGTTTGAGATCTATCCTCTAAATCAGTGGTTCCCAACCCTGGTCCAGGGGACCCACTTTGTTTGCTGGTTTTCATTCCAACTGAGCTCTCAATTACTTAATTAAATTAAGGGTCTAGTTAAGTAGTTGAGGGCTCGGTTGGAATGAAATCCAGCAGACACAGGGGGTCCCCAGGACCAGGGTTGAAAACCACTGCTCTAAATCACTGCTGGAAGAGATCGATAAAAACAAAAACAACACAACAAGTGCTCTGGCTTTTCTGATCCGTAATACATCATGGATCGTTATTGCTGTGTTACCTGTTTGACAATGTGGGCAATAATCCTTACATTATCAGTGCACTAGAGCAGACATTTTGAAAAGACCTTTGAAACAGACTCTGGAGTTATAAGTGTAAAAAGCTGTCAGGATGTTAACAATGCAAATAACATTTACAGGTACGCTATTTAAACAGTTGTAGCGACACATGGGGCTGTGTAACTTTATATTTTTCGGAACCCCGCTACTTACTCTCTAAGAATACCTTGACGGCACTGTCATTGCTTAATGTCTGTCCTGCAGCACAGGAAATAGAAATAAATGTAAACCCATCTATGCGTTAATAGAAATGATTATTACTTTTTTCTTTTGCTGAGTGACACTTTAAAATGAGGAGGGTCAAAAGCATGTTTTTTTTTAATGACACTTTCACCTTTAAGGCAGAAGGTTAGAATGATGTTTTCTGTGGTAATAGTAGTGAGTGTCAGAGATGCTTAGGGAGAGTTCCACCAGGGATATTTTAGAATGTGTTATTATGGAGCGTTGTAAGGGTCAAAATTAAATCTTTAACTCTTAAATTAATTTGTCAGTTCTTAAATGTCATGTCAATTCATAAATTAATTTTGAAATCAATTAATTAATTGCATAAGTAATGTACTGTTTGCGAATTGATCTTTCAATTTAATTTCATATGAAGAGTATTGTTTGTAGTACAAAACAAATGCAACTTTTGTATTTGTTTTAAGATGGGTTGGAGATGTGCAAAAAAGGGTATTGCATTTCACACAGAGTTGTGCATTTTCATGCACATCATTCATTTGTAGGGTGCTTGCACATAGGATTTACATACCCTGAAATGGTTTCAGTGAAAGGTTTTTCTTTGGTTCACTGAATGAATGTTTCAGATTGCATGTTGGTAATAGTAACCTGTAATAGAAGAATTCGCTTGAAACAAATGCATGTGGAGAGTGTTAGCAGCTCCACAAAAATGTGCAACCAAATCTAATTTTAATTTAAAGAGTTTGGTTTTCAAACTCATGTGCACACTACGGTGGACCAGAATATGTACAAGTTGGTTTCAGTTTAGTAGGCACCATTTCTACATAATTGAAAAGGAAGACGATAAAGAGGTGTCTCCCTATTCGGAGCACATTTAACAGTGTGCACTGAACTGGCTTTGTAAAACTGATTGGGATTTTGAGAAATTCTTCCTTATGCTACATCAGTCATGTTTAGATTCCACTAGAATATTGTTTTCTTTTTTAACCACATATGCCTCCTGTAAACACTTTTATTATTCATGTCTATTATACTGCTTCTATATGGAAGAATGAAATCTGCATTTTTTGCTATAGCCATTTTTTACATTTACAGGATGCTTTAAAATATACTTACAAAAATCTAAATACATACATCTTTGTTTTAATGGTACAGGGTATTAAAAAAAATGAAGGTGAAGAATCTGGTTTAGTTGAAATAAAATAGTTTGATCATTCCACCATTGTTATTCCTCAAAAGTGATTTATGTCATCAACTGTGAGAGAGAAAAGACTACAGCTGTGCCAATACTGTGCAAGACCTCTGCAGTTCAGATTAAGCAGGCTTTTGGTGTATCCAGTCCAATGGTTCAATCATTTGGTGTAACCTGATATGTCAAGGCCTAATCCTTCTCACAAAAATAATCACCCTCATTATCAATCAGGGAGATTTTCTCCTGGTCAGGCCATTGAGATCTTGACACTTCATACAATTTCCTCATAAGTCACCAGTTAGGCGCCTGGAGATGATGCACACCAGTGCCAACCTCTTAAGTCAGTTGACCAATAAGGTTTGTATGTTTTGTTTCAGAAAACTGCTCACTTCTAAAGCCGCTGTGACAAATGCCTACTGTCATTAATCTGAAAACTTTGTGCAGTGGGAGGCTTTGTAGATTATAGACATTTTATGATTGTGGACATTTAAGGACATTTAAAAAAGAGTCAGTCCTTTATAACGCAAGAAGCATGCTATGATATCCCCTATTCCTGTTACCTCAGCCTGCAGCAAACAGCAGTTTGAAACTGAGTAATGTGCTTGTGTCCTCTAGGTTTTTTTTTTGAGGAAGTCTGTATTCATGTCAGTGGTTCTAGACTTCAAAGCTTTCAGGGGCAAGAAGTTTCAGTCTCCACAGCCTGTGTTGGCTTTGGGCTTATGTGTTAGAGGTTAATGGCTGTTGTAATCCATCCCAGCTGCTCGCAACAGGTCTTGTATTTCTTCTAAGCCCAATGTAATTTATTTTCTTCCTTTAACATCCTGTAGTCCACATGAAGGACTGTGCATGAACATTTTTGTTGTTTTTCCTGTGGATTGTCGATTGTCGTTGCTCACTGACTGACAAATCTATAGTCATGCCAAGATTCAGCTTATTTTTAGAGAACCCACTAATCATCTTCTTCTTCTTCTTCTTCTTCTTCTTCTTCTTCTTCTTCTTCTTCTTCTTCTTCTTCTTTGTCTTCTTGTGATACTATTTTTCTGTTTTTATTGAGTCTAAATAGCCTGTGATGGTAAGCAATGTTTACAGACAGGTAATACAGAATACTGTGTCTTTATAATCATGAAACTAATGTTGCTACCTATTTCTAAGGTAGAGGAAGTACCTTAAAAATAGGTTAGCAGACCTAACCTATTTTATGTCATTGTGGTTCTGAATGTTCATTTGAAACGTTGGCTAAAAATATGCACATTTCTGTGAAACTGTACTTTCTAGCTAACCCTTTATTCTTGTGAAATCAGGCATTTATTGTGTCTGTCAAGTGGTCAAGTCTAGAAAATATAGGATCAGGTTTTTTAAAGTAAGGTGTTAATATAGTCAGCCAAGGTATGGTAACTGTTTAAAAGAGCCTGCTAATGAGGGTTAAGCATGTGTATTTATTTAACTCGCAGGTTGAACTTTCGGAGGATTGGGTTACCAAGTTCACGACGTTGCTTGTCTTTTGTTTTGGATCACTTCCTCCATTCCTTTCCATTTCTCAAGCCAACACATTTTGGATGATATGGTACACATTGTAATAATGTTTTACAGATCTGAAGCATCCAGTATTATAATGCTAAAAATTAACTTGATGGTATGCTTCAGAATTCAGCATTGCTGTTGTCTGCATTTTTCTTTCTTTCTTTCTTTCTTTCTTTCTTTCTTTCTTTCTTTCTTTCTTTTTGCCCCACAGCAGACCACTTTAACTCCTGCAGCGCTCAGTCAGCATTCTCCATTTCTGGGAGCTGTCTGATTGGCTCTCTGACAAGGAGATCTCAAGGACCTGCCCACAGTTGGTGCATTCCCATTCTACCCTCAATCCCTTAATTTGTAGGGAGCGAGGGACAGCTGAGCTGCTCTAAGTGAATGATGACAATCTCTGTAAGATGACAGCCAGCTGTCGCTGCACTTCATTCACTGTCTGCTGGGGGACTTGAGGTTTTTGCAGACTTGCAGCATGGTTAATAATTACATAGAGAAAATCATTTTTGTTTGTTTGTTTTTAGTTTTTGTTTGCCCGGATTCTCTTGGTTCCCTCCCACCTCATTGCAATATACAAGTCTTTGTGCCCAAAGCTGTAACACTGTAAATATACAGTGACTGCAGACAGCGAGATGGCAGGTGCACTGGCAAGCTTTTGATTAGTTAATACCTGATAAAGGATTGACCTCGAGACTTAAATCCCTAATTTCAAATTTCCCTTATCAACTACAGTCAGTGAAACTTGCTGTCTATGGCAATGCAGCTAGGCTCATTTGTAGGCTAATGGGCTGCTGTTCATAGAACTGTATGGTGAATAGCAAGACCTGGATACAAAAGCTGTGTAAGCTATAAAGTCCAGTGAGTTCATTGCTTGTTATAACACTATTTATAGGATTTAGATACCCAATTAAGAACAGACAGTCTTTTCTTAAAGTGCCACAAGTAATCAGACCAGATGGCCACCTGCAAGCTAATTGAAATAGTGAAAGTACTTTACTTTTTCAACCGGGGGTACTTCTAAGGATCATAGGGGGTACGCAGTACGAATTTTTTAACAGTGTTATGTATTATCTCTAAACCACTGTGCATAAATATTTCATTTTTGTATCGCCGCTCAAAGGTTACAGCCTGACTATAGTTTCAAAATTATCATCCACCTGTGTACGCATGCTTGATATTAGGCGTGGCTGCATTTTAGTAAAAGCAATAGCACCCTGTTGAATTTGTTTTTGGTGTTTGATAGAGCATATCCGGCTCAAAAATTGATAAATGTCTTACTTGCAAAAGGAAAATGAAGGACAAATACACAGAAAGTACAAAGAGACAGATAGTTATACAGAGTCCCTTTGGATCATTTTTATGTTGTCTTTAATACAGTTTATCATAGTTTGTTATTGTAACTTTATCTTGAGGTTAATGTTTTTGATGTTGTAAACATTTCAAAAGGCACACACAGTTACTCTGAGATGGGAAGTAAATGGTAACGTGATAAATATTTGCAGTACATACTAATTTGGATTATTTATTAGTAACTTTGCCGAATAGAATGCGAATAGATGTGTTCCCGACAAGATTCACAAATACTGTCATTTGATTACTTTTTGGTATTCTATCCTTTACCACCAGTTTGTCAGTCCCAAACTGTTGTGACACAAATTATATATTCTGCCTTCAGTTTTATTGAAACTGTGGTACCATTCAGTAGAGTGAAAATTGTAAAAGGGTACTTGAACTGAAACTTCCAGACACATGGGGTATAGTTTTAAAAAAAATTTAAAAAAGTTGAAAACCACTGCTAAAGTAGTTTGTATACCTTTGGAGTGTATTGAGTTTGCCAGCTACATATGTTCTTTGCTACCTGGAAAAGTGTATTGTTTCAGAAAATTGAAGCAGTACTGGGTTAAATTATAGTAGTTTGTATACCTTTGGAGTGTATTGTGTTTGCCAGCTACATATGTTCTTTGCTACCTGGAAAAGTGTATTGTTTCAGAAAATTGAAGCAGTACTGGGTTAAATTATCTTTACAATGATAGTTTTTAAGAAAGAAGATGCTTATATTATGTTCATGCCTACCGCTCTCTTCACCACCCTGCCCCCTTCTATCTCCAAACCCTCGTGCCTCCCTACACCCCCTCTTGCCCTCGCCGCTCCTTCTCTACTGGCTGACTGGTCATGCCTTCCCTTCACTCTCCATCCTGCCATGCCCACTCCTTCTCTTCCTTAGCCCCTCTGTGGTGGAACCAGGTACCTGAGAACCTCAGGACTGCTCCGTCTCTCACTGTCTTCCGACGCCTCCTCAAGACCCACCTGTTTAGACTGCACTTGTAGATCTCTTGATCAACCCCTCCTACTATGCAGTGGACTTGCCCGACTTAAGCATCCTGTTACTGGATCCTCAGCTAATGCAATACTGCACTACTAATAGGCCATTGTAGATATAATACTGCCCTGTAACACCTGTAAGCCGTCTTGGACAAAGGAATCTGCCAAATAAATTTATAATAAAAGGATTCCTTATTTATACTCAGAAAGTCAGTGTATTGCAGCAACAATACATTGTAAAGAAGAAAACCATTCTTACAAAAAGAGAACATTGTGTTTACAACAATTTAAATAAAACAGAACAAAAGATCCATCATTTTCAAGACCAATACACATACATGTTAAGTAATGTGTTGTTTTAAACAAACTATATTGCCATTGTTCCTGATTTACAAAAAGAAAATCTTTACCAGCCTAATCTGTCTGGCTTCTTGTTACTTCAGATGAAACCTTTGTGTCTGTAAAAGCAAATTCCTCCAGCTACACTTTCTAGACCTTAAATGTAAGACAGGATTGAGTTCACCTCAGCCAGTGTTCTCTGTAAAAACAAATTCTCTTCCATTGTTCGTGCTTCAATAGGTGGTCAGTCTCTTTGGAATAGGAGTAATTGTTCAGGGCACAATCATGGGCAGATAAGATGTCTGCATTTGAAAGCCCAACAGAATGTATTTCCAAGCAGCTCAGTGGCTTCAGACAGTGAATTCCAAACTGGGGTCCTGGGGGCCTCAATGTGGTTTCAACAGGGCCGCAGCACAAACTCAGAATAGCTTCTCCCACACAAGTTTGGTACCTGACAAAGCAATGTTCCTAAGGCTGGTGGATCAGTTCATTTACATTAATGCTGCTGTTAGGAAGTTGGGGTTACTTTATTTTTATTACTGGGACAAATATCTGAATATTCAAACTAATATTTTTTGACATGTATTCAGATACAAAAATCAGATGTTTGTATTCACTAGAAATGACAAAAATACCTTGCACTTCTTTACCGCCTCACCAGAAATTGCGCGACAGTTTAAAAAATGACAAATGAAAAGAGCTCTGTGTGATATGTGAGATTAATAAATATATATATATATATATATATATATATATATATATATATATATATATATATATATATATATATAAAAAACAACAACACAGGATTAACCCAGCAGCTCTTGAGCCTCTATTTATTTAAAAGTTTTAGACAGCAAAACGTAAACAAACCTGATCATTTGCGCACGCATACTGATCTCTATGGAAAGCCATCTGGGTCAAAAAAGCGCTGCGACAGAAAAAAAGGCAAGCACGTCCTTGCTTAAACATTGCCCAACTTGCTGGAAATGTTGTGTAGTGATTTTTATAAGATTGTATTGTAATGACCTGTGCCCTCGGAAGAGAAAGCAGAAGACAGACGCTTTGCCAGGGTTCAATGCATAACCAATTTATTGGTGAAATTAACACGGTCCTTGTTCAGGCCAAGACCACGCCACAAAAACAATAAAACCCTAACTCCTTCCTTCACTCACTCTACCCCACTCTCACTCTCTCCCAGGCCCCTCGCCAGTATCGCTATATAAAGGAGCCAGCCCTTTTATACAGCGGTATCGGCGCTATGCTTTAGGGCGAGAGGTCCTGGGTTCACGCCTGCCCTCCATCTGTGTGTGGATTGCCTCGTCCTGTGTGATGCGCCTGCCTGCGTTAACCTATTTCTCTACAATACTCTAATGAAAACAAAATGCATACTCTTTTACAGTAGGCAGTCAAATACAAGATTTCTGTGAAATTCGTGATATCTGCATTTTCTGGGGCCCTACATATAAGGCTAGTATGATCTATACTGTATCTAGGTATTACCTCCTCCTCACACAGCCCTAGTAACGTCTGCCTGGTCTGAAATACTCTCTCCCTCTCACTCTCCTGTGCAGCTCTTCTGCTGGTTCTGTAACACCACCTGGTTTCAATAAGCGGTAATTTTAACACATGCTGAGGCACCTAGTAAAGTTAGCGCCCTTAAGTGAATATGGTTCGCATATCAAATACCTCCCTTGTAGTATTTTGTGACTTAAGTTGCATACAGGTCCACACATTAACATTGTCCATTATATTTAAATGGCTCGAACGCTGTACTTTTTCCACGCACTAGGTTGCCTGCCACTGGTTAGTAAATACAGCAGGTGTAGAAAGCGCACAGTAAAGGGGCTTACTGCGTGCAAAACACGTTACCGCTGTTTAGTGAATCAGGCCCACAGTCGGCACTCGGATATCCGTTACCCAGATACACTTCAGTCGCATTTTACCGTGATTGTATTAAGAATAAAATCAATCCCCATTATATATATGTAACAAATTAATGCACTTACACGTCACACGCAATTTCCGACTCCGTCACCAGTTTTCTGTTACAAAATCCGTCTCTTCAATGTTGCAATTTATTTAAATATCCGTCACAGCCCGGGTGTTTGTTTTTTTTTGTATGCCAAATCAGTCTGTTTATATTGTGCAAGAGACAAGCTATGGTAATGTCACGGTTAATATTAAACAGTTTTGATACTGTGATGTATTTTTTAAATCTGTGATCTTTAGTTGCTTTTTTGCATTTTCATTTGCAAGTGAACTGTGACATTTGGGCCTATCGAGTACTATATTCTGCAATTTTGGATACTGACTTTGGATACTGTTTTAATTCTGGAAACTTTTTTTTAATTTTGCTGTTGGGTCATTAATGAGGAATTTTACATACTGTTACAATAAGTACCGGATTTAAAAGTATGTACTGTATTATAGTCCATGTGTTGTCTCTTTTGGCAAGTGTATATATATATATATATATATATATATATATATATATATATATATATATATATATATATATATATATATATATACAGTACTGTGCAAAAGTTTTAGGCAGGTATGAAAAATGCTGTAAAGTAAGAATGCTTTCAAAAATAGACATGTTAATAGATTATATTTATCAATTAACTAAATGCAAAGTGAGTGAACAGAAGAAAAATCTACATCAAATCAATATTTGGTGTGACCACCCTTGCCTTCAAAACAGCATCAATTCTTCTAGGTACACTTGCACACAGTTTTTGAAGGAACTTCGGCAGGTAGGTTGGCCCAAACATCTTGGAGAACTAACCACAGTTCTTCTGTGGATTTAGGCAGCCTCAGTTGCTTCTCTTTCTTCATGTAATCCTAGACAGACTTCGATGATGTTGAGATCAGGGCTCTGTGGGGCCATACCATCACTTCCAGGACTCCTTGTTCTTCTTTACGCTGAAGATAGTTCTTAATGACTTTCGCTGTATGTTTGGGGTGGTTGTCATGCTGCAGAATAAATTTGGGGCCAATCAGATGCCTCCCTGATGGTATTGCATGATGGATAAGTATCTGCCTGTACTTCTCAGCATTGAGGAGACCATTAATTCTGACCAAATCCCCAACTCCATTTGCAGAAATGCAGCCCCAAACTTGCAAGGAACCTCCACCATGCTTCACTGTTGCCTGCAGACACTCATTCGTGTACCGCTCTCCAGCCCTTGGCGAACAAACTGCCTTCTGCTACAGCCAAATATTTCAAATTTTGACTCATCAGTCCAGAGCACCTGCTGCCATTTTTCTGCACCCCAGTTCCTGTGTTTTCGTGCATAGTTGAGTCGCTTGGCCTTGTTTCCACGTCGGAGGTATGGCTTTTTGGCCGCAAGTCTTCCATGAAGGCCACTTCTGACCAGACTTCTCCGGACAGTAGATGGGTGTACCAGGGTCCCACTGTTTTCTGCCAATTCTGAGCTGATGGCACTGCTGGACATCTTCCGATTGCGAAGGGAAGTAAGCATGATGTGTCTTTCATCTGCTGCAGTAAGTTTCCTTGGCCGACCACTGCGTCTACGGTCCTCAACGTTGCCCGTTTCTTTGTGCTTCTTCAAAAGAGCTTGGACAGCACATCTGGAAACCCCTGTCTGCCTTGAAATTTCTGCCTGGGAGAGACCTTGCGTGAGAGTTTTATTCCTCCTACACAGCTGTTTCTGTTTCAATTAATGATTGTGTTTCAATCTACATATTGAATTGATGATCATAAGCACTTGTTTGGTATAATTGTTTAATCATACACCTGACTATATACCTACAAAATCCCTGACTTTGTGCAAGTGTACCTAGAAGAATTGATGCTGTTTTGAAGGCAAAGGGTGGTCACACCAAATATGGATTTGATTTAGATTTTTCTTCTGTTCACTCACTTTGCATTTAGTTAATTGATAAATATAAACTATTAACATGTCTATTTTTGAAAGCATTCTTACTTTACAGCATTTTTCACACCTGCCTAAAACTTTTGCACAGTATTGTATATATATATATATATATATATATATATATATATATATATATATATATATATATATATATATATATATATTACAGTCACCTGTAGCAGCTTTGTTGCTTGCAGCCTCACTGTAGCAAGTTTAGAAAGCAAACACCATAAATGTTAGTTTCCTGTTCTAACCTTTTTACATTTACCTATGCGGAAAATGTGATCCATGTGTTTGTTTTTATTGGAAAGGTTTGTTGATGGAAAAGGAGTTTTTCAATAGCTTGTCATAATGCGTTACTAACACCCCATATAAGGTGCCATGAAAAAGTCTTATTTACCTTAGCTGAAAATTGTAGAATATGTAACTCTTAAGCAGTTACTTATTTAAGGTTAATTTAAGCAGCACTGAGAGCTTTCTTCATATCTATCACCTTTTTATAAAGCAAATGTTTATAAAGTATTTTTAAGCCTGCAAACTGCTTTAGGTACATGACAATACAGTATTGTATTACTCTAAAGTATAACAATGACACAACATTACTGTACCTTAAAAACGGATCAAACTGACGTAAGCCCCGCAAAATATACCAGAATGAATGGACATGCACACAAATATATAAAAAGTCAAATCCAAGACATTGCAGACACCCCAGTCTTTGCTATGTGCCAACTATGGGTAAGACTATTTTGGTGAGGTCTTCTCTGTTTTCTTATGAAGACATAAATAGGTTGTAAAATAAAACCCTGTCTCAGTATCAGATGCCACTTCCGAACAGGATCCTCTTTTTATTCCAGAACATTTTATTTTTTAAAGAAAAAGCTCTCTTCTAGCTTAGGCATGTTAAAACCTGACCTGTTTTTATCAACACAGGCACGTGCAGTCACACCCTATAATGTTTAGCGGATGTATTTCTTTAGCATAATGTCTGCCCTGTCATTGAATACAAGGCCATAATTCATTGGGGGTTTGGATGGATATCATAAATGGGGAGTGGTTTGCAGACTTCATCTGAACTTTAAACATGATGCAGTGTCTTGAAAATTCTTGAACCGCCCCACATGATATTTATACTACTACTACATCCAGCTTTAGTACTTTCATCATTATAAGTACAGTGCTCACGTTGTCACTTACAAGTGTATTACCTCCAAATTGTTGTTGAATTGAAAACCTAATCTTTTCAAATGTCTTACTGGGTAGACTGGGTGTTTTTGCACAAGACAGAAGAATATGTGTCCATCTCATTTTTAAGTTACAAACTACTATTTACCATGTTACAATTGCACTGGATTTTGCAGGTTTCCCTTGCTTTTTCCATACTATATCTAGTGCATTTCCGGCATAAAGGTCTATTATGGTAAGAATTTGTGTTGCAGATCAGCTAGGCAGGGGACATAGAACACCGGCATTCATTTCATAAAAGGCAATCAGCTGAAGACTTGAGGGCGACCGTGAAGTTAATTCTTCTTGTTCATTACAGGAGGTGAACCAATGAGCCACCAATGTTTAATGGCCCTGTTAAGATTTCAGTGAACAGCCATCTTGCATGATGGGATACCATAACTGTTTGATATTGTTGACTGATCCATAGCATTGGTTTATATGTGTACATTTCCTGGTAAAATAAATACATAAATACAATACATGCCTCTGCCATATGGTATTATTATTTATTTATTTGTACTTGTGGCAGCAAACTGTTTAAGATCCTCCCATCTGGGCCTATGCAAGGTACATTCATCCATTGGGATTTATATTATTTCCACGACCAGAAGAGCAAAGTGAATACATTGTTTTTTTTTTAATTTTCCTTACATCATAATAAGAGATCAAAACCTATTGAAGGATACCAAAACCAAATGCGGGTTGACATGTTTGGCAGGCCATAAACGGGGAATTCAGAGTTCACACCTGCAAGGCTTTCTTATTGAAGAGGAAACAACTTGTGAACCTAATACCTGAAAAACCTTATCGTGAGATTTAACAAGACGTTCTCCTTAGGAAGGCTGTCAATTATTCCTGTGATGTGGTGCCTCAGATATAGTATTGATTTAACAAAGCTGAAGAATTGTGAAGAGGGTGCAATAACAAATGCAGTACTGTAGTTCAGTGCTAATGCTGGGGATTATTTTCTGCTGAATATCTACTGACTCAGCACTGATCATAGTTCAAAATGTAAAAAAAAAGAACCAAAATCATCTCATTTTTAAGTTATAACACTACCATTTACCACAGTAAATGTACACTGTAATTTTGCATGTTTCCCATGCATTTTCAATGGTTATACTATACATTTATCATAGTGTACCATGGTTTGTTGGGCTTTATTACACTTTACTATACATTTACTAAGGTGAACTTTTATAAGGGTAGATAAACAATTCTGAACATTAGTGGACCTAATTCTGTATTTTGTTACTAGTACCATTTGATAAGCATTACATTGGGAACATTACTCTGTATTTATATTACAGAAAAATAAAATACTTTTTTAAGGATTAAAGGAGTAGGACAGGACAGTATAACCTAGCTGAGGATGTTCAAACTGTAGACTTGTCATGAGTATGGCAGCAAAGAGTTAATTACTCTCCCAGCGTTCCTTGAAAGAACTGAGCTCCATTCAGGTGCTCTGTGACTGGCAGAGGCTGTGGCTCAAACTGGATATTAACACCAGCTGCACCTCTCGCGCAGTACCAGCACAGGCCTGTTGTAACCCATATGCCATTAATCAGCAACCATCTGGTTCCCATTGTAATTCGAAAAAAAAAAGAAAGAAATACCTCTGTCTACATGTTCATCACCACTTACATTTTAGGTCCATTGTACACATTCTAGAGCTCAAGTGAAAGCCCCTGACATATTTCTGAGGTAACCTGACACTGCAAACAGTGATACTAATTCTAGTTGAGCCTAATGAGCTTGTTGTTTTCCTCTTAACTGATGAAGTATTTTTTATTCTGTATCACAGAAAAAAAACAAAAAAACATGATGCAGTAGATTCCACCACATAACTTTTATGGAATGACCTTTTCAATGTGAGGTGCATAAAAGGTGACAGACAGGGTATACGGTATACTATGATTAGGGGTCGACTTAAATTAGGATTTCCCAGACCTGTTTAAACATTAAATAAACCTAAGATAATATTTCAGAGCACGATAAAAGCCTAAAAATAGTGGTACTTGCTTCCTTACTAAAGTGTGCTGTCATTTGTTAAAGGCAAGCATGCAACATCCCCCAGCAGTTGCTGCCGACATTCTCTGTGGTGTGAAGACTTGCCCATACATTGAGACTGCACATTTTGCATCCACTGAATTGGCTGGAAGTGTAAGGCAAAGCTTTGCCAAGTTATACAGATGTGGAAATCAATTAGAAACAGCCCCAAAACTCAGTTACCCTCAAGGGCATCTGGCATACTTTAATAAAGGCCATATATACAGCACATTCATTGTCATGTTGTTTGTCCCATCCAGGAATTTATTTTGTTAAAAATAAAGAAAACGTGCCTATTCAGGACAAACATTCTAACTGTGTTTAAAAAGTAAGCAGCGTGTTGTTTGAAACGAGGTGGCTGTGCTACAATAGATCGTATCTGTAGTACTCATTTAACTTGGATACAACCGACAGGAATACTTTTTGTTTGCGCTGACTTTCAAGTTTGTTTTCTGAAAGCTGTTATTTGTTTTACGTTCTGTTTAGCAGCCTCTGTAGTAGTCTTTCATTTATATGTGTGATTCTGAAGCTAAATAGCAATCGATCGTATTTTCTCCAGTCGCATTACAAGATGTGCAAAACAATTTACCTGTATCTGCATGTAAAGTTTCTTTGGGAAATTTCTTGACACGAAATATACTTTGCTTTTTTGCTTTGTCGTCCATTTTTGGTATTTTACCTCCAGCTGTTTTAGCACCCTAAATAAAAAATTAAAAAAAACAATGCAGCACTGACTTTGTCCCACCTCCTACTGTACAGTACAGGTCACAGAAAAGCCAGTACAGATGCACTGATAGGCTGATTAAAATATCACTGTCATGTGAACAGTAAACAAGAGAGTTAACCGCTTTAGAGTATTTTATATTTATTTGTCTAAGGACTTTTTTTTGGTTTGCCTGAGTGCAAAGCACAAAGGATGGCGAAGGAATACAAAAAATACACAGTTTGCGTCACTTGCGTTGTGCAGTAGTTCATTTAAATTAGGTTTAATCTTTTTTCCTCCGTACTGGTCCGGTATGCATTGGCCCATAAAGAGGTGAATTTCGCGGTGACCCCTCAATTTCCCAATTTTCATGAAATCCACGAAATTGCGAATTAGGTAAACCCATAACTATGATATCTCAAACCACAACTTAGTATCAGCTGCTTTTCGTGATTTAGTGTTGTACATCGAGTACCTGTGTTACAATTACTTGTGTTAAAGCATTCAAGAAGTTTTCAGACACTGGCCAGCAGATTCAGTCACACAAATCTACCCCTGGCCCTCAGACTCACTCAAAGCACCAATGTAACAATGTGATATAACGTAGGACAGTTTTTTGTTTGTTTATTTAAGCAGGAGACTTACCCATTGAGGCCGAGTCCTCGTTTACAAGGGGGTCCTGGAAAACAATAAAGGACAAATACAATACAAGCAACACAATAAAAACATGTGTGGATAACACTTAGTCAGCAACATACAGATATCTTAGAACAGAGTAAGTCTGTTTTCTAATGTGGACTGGAGGTAAAGCATTGGCAGGAGGTTCTAAGCAATTCCCAAATATGATCATTATAGCCAGAGAAAGACAAATGTATAAATTCCATCTTCAAACCGATGGAAAGAATTCCATGTCTTTGGGAGTTGACAGTGAGCCACAAATAGACACTTAAATTACTGAAGCTGACCTTTAGAGCTATAATCATCACACAGCATAGAACAATGGTACTGCTTTGTCTCCTTTACTTAGAAATATTGCTGGACATCTTTTGTGATTATAGCACAAAATCTAGCACTCTTAACTGTATGTGAGTGAAATAATCTAGCATGTTACCATTAAGATCAACCAATCTTGTATTTTAAGTGTTTTTGCACAAGGTTTCTATACACAGCAATTACATTATTGTATGCCCTAAATATGCAAATCTTGTGATTATAATAGCTCTTGGGCATTTTGGACAACATCTGTCAATATGCTGAGAACAAAATAGGTAAGGTTACATATTTATAGGGTCTGTCATTTTGTAATGTTTTTTGTATCTAAACTTAAATATTCACATGGGCTGGGTATTCCATCTTGCATAGTGTAGCCTAGAGACTACAACAAACAGATATTTAGTAGATTTAAACATGTTTTTGAAGTTCCTCAGGGGTTTTCATGGCATGCAGCAGAGTGAAGGATAGTCAGAGAATGCCTGAAGGTTTGGGGAATGTTCTGTTTTGTGCTATACAGCTTTACATGTTTTTCCTCTCATTTAAGTGTTTGGTGTATCACAGGATGACACTGATAGATGCTCATTGTGAAACATTTTTTCAAAGTTTGGGGTAAACCGATGCATTTTCTGTCTGCATTGATAGCACTGGATGACATTGTATTGGTTGCATTTGATGAATGTGTGTTTTAGATGTTTGTCTAACATTAAAGCTGTTTATATTCATTATAATATATCAAAGCACACACCTTAGCATTGATGAGTGGTCGCATACCCCTCTGGAAACAATTTAAACTTCTTGCAGGAACTTAACTTCTTCTTAAGTTCTACAGAACAATTTAACTTCTCAACTATAGATAATGTAACTAGAAAACATAAGTTCAGCAGGTAAACCCAGCAGTGTATTAATTGCAAAGCTTGGACAAGTAGCTAGCTACATTAGGCTGATTGGTTAATGCTTTTGAAGCTAATACTGTACAGAATTCAGTGCAGCTCTATATGAAAGTGGTGGGCACATGGTATTGTGAGTAATCTATCATTTACATTTAGCACCGGTATCAGATATTCTTTTGAAGTTGTGCACAGGTGTTTAAGTGTCATTTTTGAGAACCAACATATTGGCAAAAAAATGGATACTGCAGAACTCTAAAGTTCTAAAAAACTTGGACTGCAAGTAGCTATTAAAAGAATATATCATAATAACAGGCGTTGCTTCAGAGTAAGAGGTGAAGACCCCCCACAGCTAGATGTGCCCTAAAGGCTCTCGGTGTTTAAAGGTTGCCAACCTCTTCAGAAAACACTTGGAGACCACCCACAACTGTGGGGGTCCTAAATGATGCCAAGAGAGCATTAGATTGCCAAACCCTTGTTTAGAGTTTGGAAAACAAAAAGTACAGTTTACGTGTATGAAGGCTAACAAAGAAATTGCAAGCTGTAGGCATTGCAATCTCAGTTCTGTTTTTATTTATTTTTTTTGTCTGGGATGTGAGGCCTAAATTTGTCCAAGGGAATGTGGAGCTTGTTTCAGTTAGGTGGCTAAACAAAATCTTTCCTTTCTTGAAACCGACATGCTGTCTCGATGTTCAATTGTGTACCGTGATGGGGGATTATCAACTTTAAAGCTAACTCAAACTGCTTTTATCATCATACATTACCCCCCTCTGGTTGCATGCAGTATATGACTTATAGGTGCTGAATGTCAGTGCTTTTAGATTGCCTTGATAGATAACAGAGTAATGCCTTGTTATCACCTGTTACAAGGAAAACTTAACAGAGGACTAGCTTATCTCCACAACTTACTGTCTGACCCACAGTTGATAGAGAAGCAAAACTATATGTATGTGGTCCTCTTTAACCGTTTCCCCAATAGAACATGCTGCAACAAACAAACCACTCCTTCCCTCCCCCTGCATAGTAACGAGAGCTGTTTACAACAAAGAGGCATCAAAAGCTGCCTTGTCTTTGTGAAACTGTCAAAACTTACAACAGTTGAATAGATGTCAAAGGCCTTCATTGTGGGCTGCCAATCTGGTTGCATCGAATGCAGACAATTAGGAAAAACAGAAAACAAAAATGAAATGTTTTGTTATTTGTGTCTCATTATGGTTTATTTAGCTAGTGGATTGTACTGCTAGGCATTAATGTAGAGTGTCATATACAGTTATATAGGGCTTTTAATCAGTCATTCATAGAAACCTGGTTAAAGAGCTGTAGTCTGAAGAAAAATGAAGCTCCCTATTGAAATTAAATGAGGTAATGAACAGTGAATTCACAGTGTCATTAAGTTTTAACTGGACCTCAGCTCTATATTGGAAATTTGGACTTGGGACAGCACTATTTTTAATTTTTCTACCTGAACAAATTTAAATGTGAATAGGTCTTTGACCGTGCCAAATTAGCTATTTGCTCATTTTGTGTAATGTTATAGTACTGTAAAGGTAAAACATTTCCATAAGCAAATAACATCTTGTAAAGGCTAATGTACCTTATTGTTGTGTGTATTTTTCTATAGTGGTTTCCATGACAGCAGTGTTAGTGATCTTCTCAAATGGCCCTTGATTTTTGACAGTGACAAATGTAATACATTTGGACGGATAATCGCAATAACGACATGGCTATGATTATAAACAAGGGGGTTTCTCTGATTTTGACATGTTGGCCATGTGGTTGGATTTTGTAATTCTAAAATCTGCTGGTATTGCTGGACACGATAAAAGTTATTTTACTCATCTTTTGGATCCTGTCATCAGAATGTCAGTTATTTTGGAGCTATCATAACAAAAACATACTGCTATTAGTTCCCCATGAGCTAATAGGAGGTAACAATTTTGTTTGAAATGTAATGTAACTCCCGGTTATTTTAAATGCAAAAAAATATACGTTAAGACATAGTTATGTTTTTGTAGTCCTGGTGATTGAGTGTTCTTCATACTGTATAGTTAATTAAAAAAAAAACTAGTATGAAGCCAGGTATTATCATGCTGTTCAGTCAACAGGCATTATCTTTCTTTCCACTCAACAGCCATGTTTCTTACCAGTTAAGGGCCTTTACAGCCAAGGAACGAGACTGATTGTGGCCCACAGCAAATGTAATGTGAAGTCACAAGTATCCTGTCTTGTGTTATACAACTGCATTAGAAAGATTATAGCAAAAAGGTTAATATGGCTTCATTCACATTGAACTAAGGCAACTGATGCAATGAGATAATGTGTGAACTATACAGCTTGAGAGGGGAGGTGAGGAGGGAGCAGGTCCAGGTCATGTCATTGATCCAGGAATAGAAATCAAGAGGGTCGGGCTTTGAGGACAGTGGAGTAGCTCCAGACATGTCTTGGGTGGGGGATTGCAACAGGTGATGGGACAAGGAGTGCCTTCCATTGGGGGATGGACTGCAGATACTGTAAGAATAGCAATGGCCAAAAGTTTTGAGACATAACAAAAATAATTAAAAAAAACATTTAAACATAATGTAGATGTTTTATTTAACATCATGCAATCACAGAAACTACAAATTGATATCAAGTGGAAAAGTCTACTGGAAGCCATAACAGTAATACAGTAGTCTCCGGCTAAGAGAACACCCCTCTTCACGATTTTGTCAGAGTATCTTATCTGCAGGCAAGAGGAGATCCCCCTTAAAAGAGTCTGACAGTTAAACATTTCCCAGTGGAGGAATATATTATTACAGCTGTCATTCCGATTTCATGCTTTGTTTTAGACAGTAGCCTGCATAACATAGAGTTCATTCACAAACCAGAATTCATGGCAGCATGGAATGGAGTAAAACTAAATAAATAAATAATACCAGCTGAACATTGGGGTAGTCGCCTGTTCTGATGAAACAAATCCCTTTGCTTGTATCCTCGAATGGTCCAAGTTTCCATGCTGTGATGTAATTTTGTACCAACAGAACAACAGCTTGCAGGCTATAGCATTGAATGTTGTTGAAGCCGACACCCTGGGATCCTTCAAGAAGCTGCTTGATGAGATTCTGGGATCAATAAGCTACTAACAACCAAACGAGGAAGATGGGCTGAATGGCCTCCTGTCATTTGTAAACTTTGCAGACCCGACCCGACCCGACCATCTCCACAAATATCATAATTCCAAACATACGCTATTGAAACTAAGTACCTTCAGTGTAGAATCTATTCCTAATTTCCAGTTAAAAAATAAAGAAAAATGAATCATTTACCCTAATAATCCAACACTGATTGATTTAAAAGAAGACAACAACAGGTTTCTTCAAAACTTTGTTACCATAAATAGCCACACATTAAGAGGCTCTTGCAAATTTGCTTGCAAAATCGTTTTGGACAAAATAAGTCATAAGACTGACTTGGCCCAGCTATAGGACGAATACATCCCTTTTCAGTGTGACCCTGCAGAGATGAATTTCCCATCTTTTTGCTGTAATATTTAGTAATATTTTGCAGTAATATTTTGCATTGTACAAAGCCACATGGACTTTTATTATCGCTGAATACAACAATGTTGTAATTTTTCCAAACAGTGGATTTAGACGTACCCTTTCCAGCCAAGGAACGTTCCACTGCTACACATTCTCCTGTTGATAGTTGATGCAAAACTTTTGGCCATAGCTGTACATCTTAAAATGCATTATTATATGTTGCCGGAAAATCTAAAATTTGTCCTTACAACTGTTCTTATTGACAGTTATTGTATTCAGAAACTACTTTTGCAGGTTGCTTTGTAGAGATTATTACACAAGCATGCCAGTGTTGTTTGCCAATATATTGCCCAGGATTTAATTCGAGCCCTGTGTCATTATCCTCTGTGCTTGCTCTATTCTTTTGTTGTCTTTTACATGTTAAACCAGGGCTCTCTGGGTGTGAAAGGCCCTGCCACTGAAGTCTCTGTGGGCTGTGGGAAAAAAGCACCCTAGCTTTGTGCCTCAGAGTGAGTGGAGGTAAGAGTCACATCAAACGTGACCTCAGTGGGGTTACACAGAGACAAGCTCCTTGCTGACTGGGCTGCTTTCATAGTGACCAGAGTGAGGGACTTGGCAGTCTCTGACAGTGATTGATGATGCTACTGGATTTCAAGACAACTCCTTTAGCAGATAGATTATCACCAGAATAGTTTGATTCAGGGAGTGTTGTGGCATGCCTTACTTTGTGTACAGCTCAACATCGTTATTTAAATCCTTAACAACAGTCTTGGGTTTCATGAATACCACACTTATCACTAATGTACCCAAAAATATTCTTAGAACATACTTATCCCCCCAGTAGAAATATAGAGTAGTGCAATTACAAAATAAATAAATAAAGCAAAACAAATTAATTGTTGACAAATGTTGGCATAATTGCTAAGAGACACCCCATGAGGGGAACTATGAGGGTCTGCAGTCAGTTAGTAATCACTGATAATTTGCTTCAAGCTGTGTTTCAAGTAAGTACACCCTCTATCTACATCGGCCCATCTCTGTATAGAAATGAGAAAGGTCCTGTTTTATTTAACTCTTGAGGTGCACTAGCTCTATTACTTCACCAAGCTAAGTACATTTTAGAGGAAGTTACTTTCCTCTTGTCTGAACAGCTCATATAGATGATGAATTGCCATCTGACAGTCTGTAGTAAACCAAGAGATTATCTAGCATATATCATTCATATCTAGCAAACGGTGGAAGGGATGATGAGTGCATTAAGTAAAGCCTCCCCACAGTTTGCTCATACAGATAACAGATAACTTGGCTGACTGATGGGCCATTAGCACAAAATGTAGAGATTGGTGATCTTTTCCAACACTGCGTTATATTAAAATTGTTTGAAAAATAGGATTTGGAGTCAAGCAATGGGTCTGTATATTCAAACATGAATTTATTAATAAGCATTTTGCATACAAAAATAGATACATTCCTCAGTCATTTTTACAGTACAATACAATGAATGCAATCTATGGTATGTGCATTTCAGGGTCCAAAAAACAAGCAATGTGTACCAGTATGTGGTTTATTTTTTCCATGGGTATGGGGAAAACATGGTCAATTGCAAAATGACTGTATTTTACCATGGTAAACTTTTAGAACAGGAATGTAAACAAACAGGAGAGTGCATAAAACACATAACCACAGAGGAATGTAGTAAACAGAGCAAAAAAAATAACATTTTGGTGTAACAGTAAACACAATTATTATTGTACAGTAAGGCTATATTGTAAATCTCCATTAACTACCCTTGAAGAACACCTTTCCATTTGTTCACCACTGCCTTTGTGGGTTTGGCACTCTGTATCAGGGTGCTGAACTCTGCCCTTTATTCAGTGCTCCTTATAGTGTATTTGAAAAGAGCTGTGCCCTTTCTGAACCCAGAGGAGATCACAGCGTACCCTTACAGACTACCATTGTTTACTGTTGATGTCTGCTTTGTTTTATTTCATTTTCAAAGGGGTGTTACTACACATTTACATTCAGTTATTTTGTTAGACCCTGGCCTGTTTAACTTGTAACAAAGCTGTAGTTAGTCATGTCCGAAACCTCACCTTGGTAATGCTGTTTATTGCAATAAAGTTGACAGGTTCTGTCCTTTTGAAATGACCAGTATGCCTATTGCTTCAATGATGTTGCCACTTTAAACAATACCCTTTATTTGATTAAGATGATGTTTCTTCCACTCATTAAATGTGTTTTTAAAGCTTCTGATTTTGCTAATGGAGTATGAAATAAGAAAGGGTTGTGGGGAGCAATTAGTTAGCCATTAAAAATATTATGATTATAGCATGAAGTGCTATATTACACGATTAGGACTCTGCTTCAGTGTTTATAATGTCAATCCAAGTCTTTGCAGTGTTTTCGGAACTTAAGAGCTTCTTGAACTTTTTCCTTGTATTCATCGCACTATGTAGGATTACCAATGCATGCTGTTAACTCAGTAACGTATGTGCCTGCATTCCCCTTTAAATCCCTAGATTTTGCTTTGAGTGTTTGAGAAACTCTAATGCATAATGGTACAAACTACCCACACCACACTCCTCATCCCCATTTTTTTCATTGCCTGAAGTGGAAAGATCTGGTGCTGTATGCTCATCTGTTCCAGGGTTTAATTTTAGCAGTCGCCTTGCAGGCACAGATATGCCAGCCTGGACTCTGAAGAGCTGTTATCTTTGGAAAGTGTTGATGTGACAAAAACATATGGGCAAGAGTGCTGTTGCAGACCCGCGCTGTCGGCAGTTAAAGTCAGCCTCGCAAACGGAATAATGACATGCTCCCTCTGCAATAGTGTATCACTTGTAAAAGTGTTGGATACTATATCCTCTGCTGATTCAATTAACTGCCTTTCTTTGTCATGTGAATAAAAGTTGAGGATCAGCCAAGAAAGCCATCATTGAGATAAAGTGCCTTTAAGCCAAAGTAAAATTTGCATTTTTTTTTTTTTGGGAAAGTAAAATCAAAAGTAGAATCAAACAAATTAGGTGCTTTTGAGCCCATAATTCATGGGTGCCCTAATTAAGGTCTTGGAAGGCCATCCTATTTTGTATTTTGATATAAAATAAATTAATCTAGGACATGGGTTGTGGTTAATTGGCTTAATTAAACAATTTAGAAAATTGTTGGAGGAGACTTGGATTTTTGCCCGGGCCCTTAAATTAACCTGTGTGGCTTGTTTCTAGTTTTATAATAGCATTTATTTTCCTTTAACAGAAATGGAGTTTCTGGAGTAAGATTTGGGACCAATAAGTTTTACAGCATATGACATAACCTGACGTAGGAGCCCTTAACTTAACATGTTGTTGTTTATTTCCATTTTAACTAACAGTATGGTAATGCATAGCCAATACCAGTGTGGTAGGTCAAATCAATGTAAACCACGGTTACTGTGTGAAAAAATCACACAGTAATTTTAATATGCTGAAAATCAACCTGTGGAGTCAGAGTAGCCTGGTAATTAAAGATGAAGACCATCAATCACAAGGAAGCTACTGCCAGTGACTCACTACACCTATTTTCCAGACAAGGTACTAGAAGTACTTCATTGTAAATGAAAAGTAAGATCAAATTTGGACTTTCATTTAGGGTTCTACATGCCATTGAATTCTTTCAGAGTATCATACTTCACATCTGTTAAGTGGTGTTTATTGCAGTGTAATTCACAATTACTTATTGTATGTTACTGGAAAAATAAATCTTATGTCTTTTTTGAATAACACCCTAATAATGTATGTAATGGGACATGGTAAGGACATTCTTTAGTGCAAGCTATTGAGAGTATCATAATGTAAGGATACACGGAGGAACCTGTCAATCCATCTGTCTGTCGGCATATAACTTTCGGTGACCTACTTTTTGGTGATGTAATTACAACTGTAAATTAAATAAAATAAAATAAAAAATATATATATATATATATATATATATATATATATATATATATATATATATATACACTACCGGTCAACCGGTCAAAAGTGTTAGAAAACCTCCATTTTTCCAGTTTTTATTGAAATTTACGCAGTTTAATGTCTCAATGTACTCTGAAATTAAAGCATAGAACAAATAAACAATTGGAGATAAAAAAGAAATCATGGAATCGATTTGTTTAACAAAATTTTATCTAAATTTTTGACTCATCAAAGTAGCCACCTTTTGCAGATATAACAGCCGAACACACTTGTGGCATTCTTTCTAAAATGGAAATCAAATATTGTTCGGAAAGTTCTTCCCAACACTGTTGCAGAAGTTCCCACAGATGTGTTGCACTTGTAGGTTGCTTTGCTTTCACCCTTCTGTCCAGTTCATCCCAAACCAGCTCGATGGGGTTTAAGTCTGGAGACTGTGCTGGCCATTCCATGATTTGAAGCCTACCGTCTTGTTCTTTTCTTCTAAGGTAGTTCTGACATAGCCTGGAGGTATGTTTTGGGTCATTATCTTGCTGTAGGATGAACCCCTGACCAACTAGGCGTATACCAGAGGGTATTGCATGGCGCTGCAAAATGCTGTGGTAGCCGTTTTGGTTCAGTGTGCCACTCACTCTGTGCAAGTCGCCGACTCTGGATCCAGCAAAAGAGCCCCAGACCATCACGCTTCCTCCTCCATGTTTGACAGTTGGTGTCACACACCGAGGAACCATCCTTTAGCCTACTCGACGACGTACAAAAACCCTGCGTGATGAACCGAAGATTTCAAATTTTGATTCATCGGTCCATAAGACCTTCTTCCAGTCTTCAGTAGTCCACTGGCGGTGCTTCATGGCCCAGGCAAGCCTCTTTTTCTTATTTTGCCATCTTAGCAATGGCTTTCTTACTGCCACTCGACCTGTCAAGCCTGCAGCTCGAAGTCTTCTCTTCACAGTTGAAACTGAGACTTGCTTACTTCGATCAGTGTTAAGCTGTGCTTGAAGCTGTTGCCCTGTGAGCCGCCTATCACGCAAGCTGTTGACTCTCAGAAACTTGTCTTCTGATTCTGTTGTGGCTTTGGGTCTGCCAGACCTCTTCCTGTCAGACTTTCCTCCAGTTTCCAAGTGCCTTTTGATGGTGAAGGAAACTGTACTCACTGACACCTTGGCTTTCTTTGCAATTTCTCTAAAGGAAAGACCTACACTTTTAAGGGTTATAATGGTCTGTCTGTCTTCCTTTGTTAATTGCCTTTTTCTCGCCATTATGATAGCAATATACTACTTCCTGCAGTACAATATTGTCCAAATAATGCTTAAGAGGGTGTAGTAACACAGTCTGTTCCAACACTGCTTTTATACAGACAGAGGGTTTGTAAGTAATCAACAAAAGTTGGGACACCTGTAGGAATTAGCATCAACTTTCAAGGCTTAATTTACTTCCATTGCTGCAGAACAGCTGTAAGTTGTTAACCCATTACTTGTTCCCTGAAAAAGGCCTTTTTGTATAACTCTGAAATGTACATTATTTTTCAGTTTTTGGTAACCTAAACTTTTTTTTTAACCTCTGGCAGTTTACCGCTTACCTTTGCACCATTTCAGGTTATTCACTGGACTTGAACTGCTTAAATTTCAATAAAAACTGGAAAAATGGGGGTGTTCTAAAACTTTTGACCGGTAGTGTATATATATATATATATTTTAGCTCAAAGAGCCAGCTGCCCAACGTTTCGATATTTCAATTGATCAAATAGTTGTTTCTGTGGGTTACCCCATTCTAGACTGGCCTCCCTGAAATGTAGTTTATGGTTAGCCAGAAAGAACTGTATCATTACTTCCTGGTGCCACTGTAAATTAATTCAGAGTCAGCACCTCAAATTCAGAAATCTAATAGCATGCAGTTAGTAAGGCCAAATCAGCTGGTTGATAAACATGCAAAAGGCCTACTGCATGCTTGCAAAACAGACAGCTAAAAAGGGAAATTGTCTCTTTAAAAAGCAACTAGCAGCTGCTCCCTAAGCCTCAATTCTGTGTAACCTGAATCCTCAATCTGGTGATGAGGCAGATTCCTTGGCAGTAGGTATTGCTTCACATTTTTTTTTTTTTATACCCTTAATTATCCGATTTTAATTAGCAGCGAAGGAACAAAAATGTATTGGATTGTTGGCATGCTGTATCTTGTAAAATTAGTGTTACAAACAAATGATATTCTGAAAAGTGGAAATTTCAAACCTGGCTGCCTCCAGTATACAGTAGTACTATTAGCAGATTCTTCAGCTTGAATATATGTAAAGTTTTTTTCTATAAGCACAAGAGGTTGGTTTCATATATTTAAAAGCCGTTTTGGTTACACTTTGTATATACCAAGCAATACATAACAAAATTACTTGTAAAGAAACAACCAGAGCGTGTGCAGGAATTCAAGTTTGTCTGAACTTTTTGGAGTTTACATGGAACAGCTGGAGGTAATCCAATAGCAATATTCCAAATGTTCTTTTCAAGGAGTTTATAATGAGGATCAATAATCGTACCCCCATTGTTCTTAAGAAAAAGCCCTTAAATGGACAAAATAGCTTATAGCTATTGTCTCACCCAGCATCACTGATACAACAGCACCATTATAGAATCACTAATCACCTTTAATGGTTTTGCAGAATGCAAACATTCAGACCCTTCGGACCCTGTGCAAATTTGCTGCCTGGCTGCTACAGCAGTGGTGACATATCCTATAGTTATATAATTAGATGACTACTCGACAGACAGTAAATTAAAATGCTATGTCTGGCAGTCTGTAAGTTCATTTTAAATTACTTAAAGTCTATTGTACTTTGACTGTTTTCGTCCTCGATTTGCAAAATAAAATGTAATAACATAACTACCAGAGGGAAAAAAAATTCTTCATGGGTCAATGAAACACGATAGTTCCTGACCTGATTGTATTGCAGCATGCTTGTGACCCTTAGAAAGATATTTCAAGAATGAGGAAAGTTTAATTATTTCTTAACACAAAACTCCTGAGGTAATTATAGGCTTTCCTTGTGAGTTATTCCACTCCAAAGTGTCATGTATTATGTTTATTATATTAACTTTATATTGTTGGAGTAGAATATTCAAAATAATTTGACATGTATACTGTATACATCAGGCCTACATAAAATACATGCTGAAGAATGTAAATACAAATTTCAACTATGCTCCTATGTCATTATGTGCTGGTTAATTTAAATGATCTTCCTAATAGGTAGTATTCAGAGAATGCTCTTAGCATTTGGCCTTTCTCTAGCTCCTTGGAATTCAGCAATTGAATTATCTTCGTTATAGACAGTGCCATTGAGTCTAGACAGCGATTCTGCCCAACTGATTGAACACCTGATGCTTATTATAAAGTGGTACCCTACAATGAGGCAACTTCTGCAAGTCTCTGGTGATTACCAATTGTCACTGTCTGCCCCTGAATATATATATATATATATATGTATGTATATATATATATATATATATACATACATACACAGTATATATATTTGCCCAGGCCAATCTAGTTTGGCCAAAGGCGTCTGGGCGAATCCCCCACTTTTTTTTCGGCACTAACCCTAACCCTAACCCTAACCCTAACCCACATCCAATCGGGTGAATCTAGATTGTCCCAGAACTTGAAAAAGATGACTAGGTGAAACCCGTTTTTTCAACAGTTTTCACTGAATTTCGGGGCTAGCCCAGGCGAGTTTAGTTTCATCCAATGCTTCAACATCAATGCTGGGCCAATCTAGTTTTGCCTATGCCAATTACTTGGGCGAGTCTAGTTTTGTATTTCTACACTCTCCTCTGCCAGCTTTCAAGTGCGTGCCAGGGTACCTGCCTCGCCTCCACTTCTGACAATGTAGCAACTGTGTGCTGGATTTCCAGTGGCGGTGCAGAAAAGGCAGGACACCAGGGCTGGTTTTAATAGCGGTTATTAGCTCTCTCTCCCAAAAAGTTAAAAGTCATTACCTGCTGGTTGGCATAAATTGAGAGAGACAATCACTTTCTTTATAGACATTACCGTATATTGGTCAGCACCTTTGTAGTGCAGTGCACAAAAGTTATTTTGTTTTGTTTAGGATATAAATATATATATATCCTAAGTGTGGGTCTCTGGCTGGCGTAATCAAGACAACATTAAAACAAGCTCTGCATTTTAACTTGCATTTTAAGCTTTTTCTTAACTGGCAGGATATCAAGGTTTTAAAGAAGACAGTAACACACAGTGGTAAGTACACCTCAATAATAATAACTGCGGCGACTATTCATCTCAGGAACTAAATCAGAAACAAAACAACATAACAACACCCTGTAGGCTTTATGTCAGTAATAATGCTGTGATCCATTAATAATAATAACTGTGTGGCTTCCAATACAGAATGCTTTTTCTACAGTTATTATAGATATAGTTTCTTAACAAAAAGGTAAAATAAGGAGCCTTTATTTAAAAATAAATAAACAAATAAATATAGTATTGTGAGCGGTGTACCCCAGAAAATAAACTGAAAACTGTAAACATTTATATTATTTTATGATGTATATTAACAAAATAAAAGCATGCACTCCAAAATGCATAAGGTGCAAAGCACACAATTAAATCAGTATGAGAAAAACATTACTTACATACTTATGAAACATTTACCTATTTTGCTTTGGGTTAAATAAAAAATATTTGTGGAGCACATTAAGTAAGTGTGCTAGTGCTTCCTCCTTTGAATGAAATATTTCCTTGGCAAAGTCTGTTTTCTCCTGCTTTGGTAAAGAAATTCCACACAATGCTCCTTTGCTGGATGTCATGTTTTAATCAACAACAACAGCGGAATATGACCAAGAATCACAAAGAATCCCACTGTATGAAGCACATTCAACAATAACTGTATTCAAACAGACGTTTTATTATTATTATTATTATTATTATTATTATTATTATTATTATTATTATTATTATTATTATTACGATGTTTCCAGTAATTAAAAAGGCTACACAGGTCTACAGATCTGAATGTATGTGTACTATATAGTATTTAAATATGTATCATGCACATTAATATACAGAAAAAGAAGAAAAGAAATGAGCACTAACAGAAACTTGCTTTTTTCAAGCCTACTGTGCAGACAGTAACGTCAAGATTTACAAAATCCACAGCTATGGACCTTATTTTACTTATTTTCTTAGACTACTGAGTCTACTTCCTGAGAGGGCTGTTAGCACAACAATGTCCCATTTGAAAGCGCTCATTGTGCTGTTTCCTTCCCAACCTATGTACTGCTACTTTTGACAGATACCACAGATTTAATACAGATAATCCAGGCTAAAGACGTGGGCTTCTTTAAAGAAAACATTGGGGTAGAGACTGTAGGCTTAAAGATGACAGAAAACAAATAGAGAAAGACAAATAGAAGCACACTGTAATTTTTACCTTCCATAAGCTTAGGTCCAATTTTCAGCATGGACCTTTTTAGTCTTTTGGCATGAAATGCAGTTAAATACAACAATGCAGCAACAAAGAATCACTTTGCGATTACTGTACAATTTAAATAACTTCTTTAATTATACAGGGGCAACTTAATTATATAATTGGCACCTGGCTAATTGAGCTACTAAATGATATGTTGGAAAAGCACTTGTCTGGTTTTGATGAAACTGTGGTCGTTTGCGGTCAGTTACGGACTCATCTTGGACCCGTTTACTCAACGAAAATAAATGCAAAATAAATAATCTGCCAGCCCAGTGGATCAAAAAAGAGGATATTAAGCAAAACAGCCACATTTTTACATGTTAGTTTGGAAAAACTGAGTAAAGAAACGATTCCATTTAATCTACCGAACTAAAAGCAATTGCCAAACCTTTTCTACATTTTATTTGTAACTACTGTATGCTAGTCTGTGCCACAATGCATGTGACTTAGTAAACCTACAGACTGATAAGTTTTCTATTCATTATTCTTTTTAAAGTGTTTTCTGATTAAATAGTATAAGGTACTTCTGATTTAAACAAACACGTTAAGTTCCTGACAGGGTTTGTAGTAAGTAAATTACTTTTATAACAAATATGATTTTTATACATATGGTTCGTTTCCACTCACCTTCCCATCAAGCACATTTGTTTCGAAGCAGACAGGCGACACTGTTCAGGGCTGCGTGCTTATGGTTTAGCTGTAGTTGAGTAAAACTAAACAAAACAAAAAAAGTGAATTAGCTGACCAGTAAAACTTAGCGGGAGGGCTGGCTTCATAATACATCTTTTACTGTTAGGGATTAAGTGTATATGCGCTGTAATGGAATGCTAAGCATTTTAAGGTATGACAGTATTTTGTGATCACGCGACCCCCCCCCCAAAAGCCATGTGACCCCCTTTTGGGTTGGGATCCCCAGTTTGAGAAACGCTGGTGTAGATCAAGGTAACATACTTTTTTTCATGGTTCAGACACCTGTAAGGTGTTATTTGTATTCTTGGCAGGAGATAAGTTGTATTGCTGCTTTTCCTTTGACGTTGACGTTATAAAAAATAATCTACATGTAGAAACACTTCTCAGATTTTTCTTTTCCTTGGCTGGTAGTTAAATTAACCTCTTAATCATATAATTAGACATGAACACGACTGTTTGACGTTTAGAAAATAGTTGACAATAAATACTTTCTCTGCAACACTACATTTCACACCAGTGGCGACAGGCGCGCACGATGTGATAGTCGACTCTCCTCTGATTGGTCATTTGTCAGTTCCTTAGCTGCCACGTGACAAAATCGCAAAAATAGACACCGATCTTTGATGTCATTTCAGTATCGCTCCGTCGCATCACAACCAGTGTGAATGGTTTATATCAAAAGTACATGTTTTCTTTTTTTTTTTTTTTCGTACCATGGTGTGTCGTACTAGACATTCACTAGTCGCATCGTGTCTGGTGTGAATAGTACAAATTATATGATGGATTTTTATAGGGCTGCAACGAAGGGTACATTTTGACCTTCAAAGGTTCGAACCTTTGAAGGCACTAATTTACTGGTGACGTCGCCATTGCTACTAGTTTATATTTTATTGAAAAGCCTGTTATTTTACAGGTAATCCATATAAATGGACTAAAACATGCACATGTATTTTAATAAAACATGCACATGTATTTTAAAAATACGCTATATAGAACAATAATCATGTTTTTATAATTTAAATAAATATAAAAATACACGTTGTTTTATTTACACGTAATCGATGCTGCTTGTGATATATACAGTAAGCTTGCATTGCACCAGCAGCAACTGTAGCGGACTTGGACAAAAAGATTTATTTAACAGTATCCCTTCCAAGCGGTCACAGTCACATTTTACTACTACTAAAAATATTAATAATAATACTAATAATAGTATGAACTTACGCTTGTCAAGTGACCCCAGAGATTGGTTATACCTCCATGATACGAGGTACACGTCTGGGCATTTAACAAAAAAATCATAAACAGCACAGGGTTTGAGACATTTCTTTCAATACAGCTTACGCTATACAACGCTTTGCTGTTGAGATGGCGAATGAAGAAATTAAAGGTTTGCCTCTGGATAACACGAGCTGGAGGGGGGAGGGGCGGACGGTGCTCAGTTTTCGAAATTAAAATGCTTCATGTTAGTGTATATTTTGTATGTTTCAAACATATTCTACCATATCACTTCTCTTACACTGTCTTGTACACAAGGTATTCAGTACATATTTTACTGAAGCACTACAATGGCTATAGGTACCGCCCCAGTGCTTTGGCATACTATACCCTACTCCATACACGGCAGCGGCGCCAAATAGAGTTGCTACCGCACGTATAACGATTTGGTACAATGATAGTGGATTTTAATACAACAACTTTTGTTTACATAATATGCATTATACAAATCAAAAGATCGAATTTTGCATGTGAGTGGCATTTAATGTGCGATTTTGTAGTATAAACACATTGTCAAATGGTTTCTGTTAACAGAAAAAAAGAAAAAAAAAACAAACAAACAAAAACATACAGTGCGTGAATGCAACTTGATAAAACTTCGAAGGTTTAAAACTACCTTTGAATTCCTGGCTAGTGAACGAACCTACGAACCTTCTAACACAGCCCTAGATTTTTATGTATTTGTTTGTTTGTTTGTTTATGTATTTAATACAGAGATTAAGCAGGAGTGACATTTTAGCTCCCAATGTTTTTTACACCTTTTCACAGTTGCCCATAGTGCCCTACGCGTGGCTAATTCTAGAATTCGCCAAGTGTGTGGTTTAATGGTTTTAAACCTTATCCTGTGGTGTCATTTATTTGCACATTTATTTACACCAGAACCACGCTGCATGCAAGGTATTATGGGCAACTGTGAAATCACAAATTGGCACATTATGTACCTGAACCACACGTTATCAGTTGTATCTATAGATCAACTGATCAACGATGGCAACATGTAATAACCTGCTTTTTTATTTGCTTGTTTTGAAATCATACACTTCTAGCATCTCTAAATTCTTTAAAAGATCAATACACTGATATCCTATTTTGTGCTTCTGTACTGTACAATATATCTGTATTACGAAAAAATGTGAACCAGTCCTAACCTGTCAATCTTTAGTTTTATATTTGTGCAGATGGAAGATGATTCTTTACAAGGGATAACATCTTTTTCCATACATTAGTCATATCATATCATATCACTAGCTTCTGGGAAACATCTGTCCTGTCTTTTACAGTAGCATCTATTTATTGAGTTTAAAAAAAAAAACAAAAACATTTTTGCTTCCCAACCTGAGTGTCACAGACTGGAGATTGGAATATAAAGTGTTTTTCAACCTTTGATGTTAAAGAAAACTAATGCTTTTCTTGTTATCTACATCTGGGTAGTCCTGATAACAACCTTTGTAATGCTTAAGACTTGGAAAACACATACACTGGCTGCTTTATAAGAGCTGTTGGGTGCTTTGTGCAATTGGGCATTAGTTATTTGCAGTTCTTTCTAAGATGGAGGATTAATTTGTGTCAGTTTTGTTTGAGCTGACATTAGGCTTATTTTGGAGATGGGGAACACTTTCAAATGTTGGGTATGCTCTAACTTTCTATTGGGAAATTCACTTTTTGGGAATATAAGCTGTCAGCATCCATGAGGTAACCCAGATACGCAACCATTAAAAAATAATTACCAGTCATTTGTTCAATTTAAGAGAAAGGTGAGAGGATTGTGGCAAACACATCTTCATGAATGGGCCATTTCAAAAGTCACACTTATATAACATATGACTACATTTCATCTGTTTCTCAGTATTCATGGTGAAGCATCACTGTGCTTTACTTATAGACAGATACACATCATTGCTTGATTATATTGATTATTGCTGGGCCTGAAAAAGCATTTGAAATCTAGTTTTACTTCTACTGCCATTACATACCAGTCTGAAAATTTGTTTTAGCTAGTGTGAGTTCAGCATCTAATGCATGCTCAAAAAAGTGTTGCATGAAAATTTCCTGAACATAACACAGTTTAATACAGCTTGATGTGCTGTTATAAGGCCTTGCTATAATCACAGATTCTGATATACGGTTATATTTTGGAAATCAGCCTTCCCATTTATTTAAAGTGCTGAATGGCAGCAAACCCATTATAACAATTGTTTTATTTTTATAGCGAACTTTCGTTGTTAGATGGATAGTGCAGATCTAACACTTGAACTAATAAAACATATTAAGAAAACATTATAATAAAGCTATTTATGTTGGCAGAAAGCAGTCAAACTAGCCTTGAACAGTTTTGTGGTTTCTATGATTGTTTCTCAATGCTTCTGCCAGCATTGGTAGTTTATTTCAAAGCCCTTCCTGTGTTTTCTTACGGAACGACTCAGTCAAGGCAGGCAGTATGGCCTTTCCTTCTGTGAGTGACAGTTTTAACATACAAACATAGCTTCCAATGAATTCTCCAGAGAATCACGGTTAAGTTGTCTGTTGCCCATCCGTTATATACAGGTACATAGGTTAATGGATTTAGGGGCTGTCCGGAAGAAAACATGTTTCGAAGGAATGTAATGTAAAAATCATTCCAAAGAGATTGTGTGTATGTGTGTGTGTGTGTGTGTGTGTGTGTGTGTGTGTGTGTGTGTGTGTGTGTGTGTGAGTGGAGCGATCTGTCACTGGTCATGAAATAAGCTTTTGGTGGTGTCATTGCCATCTGACACGGTTAGGTTAGCTGATTGGAGTCCCATTCTAATTGCATTCACCTTTAAATGTCTTTGATATGAATGCAATTCAGATTACTTCGCAGAATAGTTGGGGGAAATCAATTATAATGATATAAAAGTACTGCATTAGCCAGTGATGTATTTACTTAATTATAGTCTGGAGTAAACTGCAATATTCATACAGCCATTACATTTCCACTGATTAGCACATTTCAAATAGCTTACGTTGAATATTGCTGTATATTAAGCAAATAGGGAATATACCAATATTAGGAATCTTAAATTGCTATAGAACTTTTACTTAAATGTGACTAGGTCAAATCTTCTAGCATCATTTGCTTGTTGTTTCTCAAATGTTTTTTGCAAATAGTTTTGAAGAAATTAAGTTAGCTTCAACAACATTACAGGGTAGTTGGTTACAGACCCTCACAATTTGTGTTTAAAAAAAGTGCCTCCTATTTTCTGTTCTGAATGCCCCTTTATCTAATCTCCATTTGTGACCCCTGGTCTTTGTTTCTTTTTTCAGGTCGAAAAAGTCCCTTGGGTCGACATTGTCAGTACCTTTTTAGAATTTTGAATGCTTGAATCAGATCGCTGCGTAGTCTTCTTTGTTCAAGAATGAATAAATTCAATTCTTTAAGCCAGCCTGCATATGGCATGCCTTTTAAAACCGGAATAATTCTGGTCGCTCTTCTTTGCACTCTCTCTACAGCAGTAATATCCTTTTTTCTGTGACCAGAACTGAACACAATATTCTAGATGAGGTCTTACTAATGCATTGTAAAGTTTTAACATTACTTCCCTTGATTTAAATTCAACACTTTTCACTATATATCCAAGCATCTTGTTGGCCTTTTTTTATAGCTTCCCCACATTGTCAAGACATTTCTGAATCAACGTAAACTCCTAGGTCTTTTTCATAGATTCCTTCTTCAATTTCAGTATCTCCCATATGATATTTATAATGCACATTTGTATTGCCTGCGTGCAGTACCTTACACTTTTCTCTATTAAATGTCATTTGCCATGTGTCTGCCCAGTTCTGAATGCTGTCTAGATCATTTTGAATGACCTTTGCTGCTGCAGCAGTGTTTGCCACTCCTCCTATTTTTGTGTCGTCTGCAAATTTAACAAGTGTACTTACTATACCAGAATCTAAGTCATTAATGTAGATTAGGAAGAGCAGAGGACCTAATACTGATCCCTGTGGTACTCCACTGGTTACCTCGCTCCATTTTGAGGTTTCTCCTCTAATCAGTACTTTCTGTTTTCTACATGTTAACCACTCCCTAATCCATGTGCATGCATTTCCTTGAATCCCTGTAGCATTTATATTTGCTTTACAAATACTTTACATACTTATGGGAAGTAGCAGGCCAAACAGTAAATCACAAATGACCTGTATCGTGGAGCAATAATTTGGCTACTTAACAAACTATTGTCAGCTCTCAAATAGGGTATGATAATTAAGACAGAACACTGTACCTACAGTAATTACCTGTGTACCAAAATGTTTTACAGATCGGGTCTGATTGTAGGAATCAACAGCATCAGACACTTGGTTATTTACTGGTGGTTAAATTCTGTTTGTTCTGTTTGTAAATTCTGTTTATAGCTGACACAGTATATCGAGGCACGAAGTACATAAGGGTGTGTATTAGTATGTTGATCACACAGTGCAGCTCACGTTGTATCACAGTTCTTTTTCATGTAGGGCTTGCACTGTTCGAGGTTACCATTCAAAAAGCAGGTGGCAGCTCACCTGAACAGCACCTCTAACACTGCAGTTAGTGCCCTCATGCACATTGCTGGGATTTGCAAAATCCTGACTTTCTACCTACACTACTCTGACTTATGCTTGGTTTCCATCCAACATTTAATCACAGCACTTTTTCAATTAAAGACAGTCCGTTATTTTGTTGGAAAAAGGAAAGAAAGCTTTTTGGGATACCTGATCTTCATCAACTCACTTAACGAAAGTAAATGGAGAGTTTTAGTGAGTTTTGTTTTACATGTGTACTTAACCTCCATGTGAACCCTGATCCTAAGCTTTGCCCTGCCATTGACCAGCACAGTCCTTATGAGACCACCAAAGCAGGGAGCTGTTGCATAGGGTGCCTCAACTGTGGTTTTTATTTCACCGTCAATTATTGGCTGCATTCTCTGTGGTGGGAAAAGACCATTACATCCATCTCTTCCTAAGGTTTCAGTTATCTTTGATTATGATTTTGTTAAAGGGGCACAGGGGTTAAAGTACTGACACAGTACACTAGTCCTCAACTACAAAAAACTGGACAGCATTTCCACACAGGAGGGAGACTCATGTGTGGAATTGCTGTCCATTTTTTTATTGTTGAGGACTAGAGTACTTTCTTCATAATTACTTACTTTTGGTCAGTGTTGGTAAAATATATTGTTAAAAATCCCAGCAGTTGTTTCAACAATGTTTGTGTGGAAGTTGAATTGGTCATACTGGTTTAATAATGCAGATTTTACTTTTCGGCAAACCTCTGTGTCAGATATACACATTCAAATTCATAAAGGGTTTTTAAAAACTGTTTTGTTCAGGTTTACAGTCTTCTAAGGATGTGCAGATTACTTTGCCACAGATTGTGGCCACTTTGTTAGAAAATATTTGTACCTCATGAAGCAATGCTAAGAAAAGAATGTGTCACATTTTCAATTGTGCACTTTATACAGTACACCCCCATTAGACAATTAGTTGCTAGAAATAGGTAGAGCAAAGATATGCAAGTCAGATCTTTACCTGTTTTCCTATTGTATTTTGCCGGAATCTAGAGAGACACAAATGCTGGTTAATTGTCAGACTGATACATGAGTAGTGAGTAGTGAGTAATGGCTTTAAAATGGAACATCTGTAGCCTGTTGATGTTGTTATGGCATTCCATTATGAGCAAGCATATTTATAAAGGAGATGAGCTAAGTGCTCTCATTTCTGTTACTTACAGGACTTTTAACAGCCATTCATCAGGTCATTCATCTGACATCTAATGAGTTTTGAAATGTCTTGTTTAACTCATCGGCAATAAACTGCCCATCACTGCTGTTCAATTAGCTTTGAAGTTCCATCCCTTTGCTTTGATATTTAGTATACAGCTGTGGGTTGAGGAAAACAGTCAGATAAGACATAGTGGGCCAAATTCATCAAGCTATTTACTCCAAATCGTCATTTGCCCTTTTTTCAGAAAGGAGAAACACACCCTTAAAGCTCCCAAACCAGATATAAATAACTAAGGGCCTCATTCACTAAACAGTGGTAACGTGTTTTGCACGCAGTAAGCCCCTTTACTGCATGCTTTTTACACCTGTTGTATTCACTAAATAGTGGCAGGCAACCTAGTGCATGGAAAAAAGCGTGTGGAAAAAGTACAGTGTTCGAGTCACACACGGTAATTCGTTTCATTTTCCACCATTTAGTGAATTAGGCCCTAAGACTTTTAACTTAGGAACTTGAAAGTAGTCTTATGTTTTTTGATTCTTTTATAAGTGTAATGGTGATTTTTTTTTTCCTTTGTTAAAAATTGCGCTAAAGACGATTTGGAGTAAATAGTTTTGAGAATGTAGCCGCATCTATTAGATAATATTCCTCACCCCCATATATTATCTGTGGAAAAGATCTTCAAGAATAATTATAGATGCTTCCTTCAAAATTGTGTCGGTCCTAATGAGAGCACTGGTAATACAGGTGAATTGTTATGTAATAACTGGTTATCTTCTATAAACAGAAGGTGCCACTACCCAGCTATTATGCAGCAGCGTTTTCTTTTTCGTTGGAAAGTTGCCTTAAGACAAGTCACTTACATCTCAATGAAATGCTTGCATCTGAACAGGGAGTTGTTTCGATACTGGAACCTAAGTGTTGAAAGGCAGCGTTAGCAAATTTAAGACAGCAACAGATTTAAGGGATTTAAGAATGAATTAACTGAGTGCCTTCATATACCCTGTGATTGTTTATAAGTACTATGTTTAGTATAATAATGTGGTTTACATCTGCTGCCTTCTATTTCATTGATTAGAGGACGATTATTGAAAGTTAAACTATGTCAGCATACTGATTACCAGTCTCCAGGGAACTTTTGTTTTTGACATTTTTTAAAGAAAGTCAACATTATTTATCTATGTATTCTTAGGGTTCTTTAATTTGTATTTAAAATAGAAGGAATTCTTTTGACATTCAAATTGCATAGCAGCGCAGTGAAATATGCAAATGAGCTTGGATGAATATTTAATTCAGCTATGTACTGTGTAGAATTTGTTTTTTATGCAAAGCATCATCAGCTTTGGCTCACTGGTTCCACTTTAAACTTATTTAGCTTAATTATTGTTTTGCAAAAGACTGCAATGAGAATGCATAATAAAAAAACAAACAGGATTAGTATTTGGAATGGGAAGCTGTTCTCCAGTGTGTGAGTGAAACTTGGAGAGTGAGGAGGAACTTTCCAGGCAGAGTAAAGTGAAGCAGCAGTGCATCTGCAACCGCAATTAACATTGCTAAAGCCGTTGTCGTTAAACATGAAGTAAACAAAAGCCCCCTGGTAACAAAAAGAAAAGAAAAAAAGAAAGAATGTATACCCAGCTGGAAGCATACAATATCGTTATTAAAAAAATATAGGTGAAGATGGATTGTGTTGGTTATTATTTGTATACACTTATTTAGCTATTATTATTATTATTATTATTATTATTATTATTATTATTATTATTATTATTATTATTGGTACTGATGTTGCTGTTGGTCATTCCGATAGTTTCATAGTGATGCAGATTTTTATTATAGGCAAAATAAATATTTTGTTGCTACAGTATTTTCTTTAACTACTAACATTATGCCACTATAGCACATCTGTACAGCAAGATACACAAGTGGCTTGACAACAAATGACATAACCACTACAATAACCATGACAACAGACACACTGGCATACAGTTGCTGCTGGGCGGCCGATTCATTGGGAGGGGTTCTGGTTGCTGTTACTGTATGCCAAGTTTGTGCTCTGTGGTGTACACAGTGTGTGAAAGTGTTTCACAAAAAAACAACCCCTCCACTTCTATCTATCATGAGAAAATACAAAGGGGACTTATTCTCAGTGGTGGTGCACTAGGCCTACCCTATTTCCCTTAGGCCTGGAATAAAGAAGACAACTTGATCCAATTGCCAGCAGATCACCAGTCTGTATGCCTGAGCAAATCTGTTACAAATCCTGTGCCAATGTACGTAGCAGGGACTGCATCCAAGTTAATTAGTTAAATATCAGTTAATAAGGTGCTTGGGGGGGGGGACAAAAAAACAAAACAAAACAAAATAAAAAAAACAAAAAACACTTTCAATTAAGGGCTCCCGTGCACCAAAATGGATGTTTGGTTTTGTTTGTTTGTTTTTTTAGCTGGGTTTGTTTTCAAATATTTAAAATATATATTGGACATGATCTTATAATTCTAAAAGTATATAAACAAATGTTTTAGTTCATGTAATTAAAGGAACATTATTTGTTATGTTTTCATTTTATAAAGTTGCTGGCGATACTTCCAGGACTGTGAATAGCTTTAATATAAGTTTGTGTTCCAGTATACGCACAACCTAAAATTAGGAACATAATATACTTAGTGAATTTATGAAACTGATTTATTTTATTTTGTCTATTGTCAGGTGCCTCTCTGCATGCTGGGTTTTATTGCAAGAACTTGTTTTGTCCAAAGCAGCAGCACAAAGCGACTAAGTGAATCATAACAACTATATTGTACAGTGCATATGTACACTACCGTTCAAAAGTTTGGGGTCACTTAGAAATTTCCTTGTTTTCCATGAAAACATACATGAAATGAGTTTGATTAGGAAATATAGCAAAATGAATAGGAAATATAGTCATTGACAAGGTTAGAAATAATGATTTTTAATTGAAATAATAATTGTGTCCTTCAAACTTTGCTTTCGTCAAAGAATCCTCCATTTGCAGCAATTACAGCCTTGCAGACCTTTGGCATTCTAGTTGTCAATTTGTTGAGGTAATCTGAAAAGATTTCACCCCATGCTTCCTGAAGCATCTCCCACAAGTTGGATTAGCTTGATGGGCACTTCTTACGCACCATACGGTCAAGCTGCTCCCACAACAGCTCAATAGGGTTGAGATCCGTGACTGTGCTGGCAACTCCATTATAGACAGAATACCAGCTGACTGCTTCTTCCCTAAATAGTTCTTGCATAGTTTGGAGCTGTGCTTTGGGTCATTGTCCTGTTGTAGGAGGAAATTGGCTCCAATCAAGCGCCGTCCACAGGGTATGGCATGGCGCTGCAAAATGGAGTGATAGCCTTCCTTCTTCAAGATCCCTTTTACTTTGTACAAATCTCCCACTTTACCACCACCAAAGCACCCCCAGACCATCACATTGCCTCCACCATGCTTGACAGATGGCGTCAAGCACTCCTCCAGCATCTTTTATTTGGTCTGCGTCTCACTAATGTTCTTCTTTGTGATCCAACACCTCAAACTTAGATTCGCCTGTCCATAACACTTTTTCCAATCTTCCTCTGTCCAGTGTCTGTGTTCTTTTGCCCATCTTAATCTTTTCTTTTATTGGCCAGTCTGAGATATGGCTTTTTCTTTGCAACTCTGCCTAGAAAGCCAGCATCCCGGAGTCGCCTCTTCACTGTTGACGTTGAGACTGGTGTTTTGCGGGTACTATTTAATGAAGCTGCCAGTTGAGGACCTGTGAGGCGTCTGTTTCTCAAACTAGACACTCTAATGTATTTGTCCTCTTGCTCAGTTGTGCACCGGGGCCTCCCACTCCTCTTTCTATTCTGGTTAGAGCCAGTTTCCGCTGTTCTGTGAAGGGAGTAGTACACAGCGTTGTACGAGATCTTCGGTTTCTTGGCAATTTCTCGCATGGAATAGCCTTCATTTCTCAGAACAAGACAAGTTTCAGAAGAAAGTTCTTTGTTTCTGGCCATTTTGAGCCTGTAATCGAACCCACAATTGCTGATGCTCCAGATACTCAACTAGTCTAAAGAATGCTAGTTTTATTGCTTCTTTAATCAGCACAACAGTTTTCAGCTGTGCTAACATAATTGCAAAAGGGTTTTCTAATGATCAATTAGCCTTTTAAAATGATAAACTTGGATTAGCAAACACAACGTGCCATTGGAACACAGGACTGATGGTTGCTGATAATGGGCCTCTGTACGCCTATGTAGATATTCCATTACAAATCAGCCGTTTCCAGCTACAATAGTCATTTACAACATTAACAATGTCTACACTGTATTTCTGATCAATTTGATGTTATTTTAATGGACAAAAAATTTGCTTTTCTTTCGAAAACAAGGAAATTTCTAACTGACCCCAAACTTTTGAACAGTAGTGTATATATTTTTATATTTTGGTTCCCATGATTACAGCCTAGACATCATAGCCACTCTCAGCATGGGAGGCCAAATACCTTCCATAAATACACATATAAAATGAAAGAAAAGTAAAGACAAAAATGTAATGTGTGACGCTGGCAAAAAGGTCAGTCTCATTCAAACAGAATCAAATGCATTTCATTGGGTTTTATGTGGACAGTGGTAGACAGTGAAAGGACACAGATATTTTATGCCTGCTGTTTTACTCTCCTCTGTAATTTTAAATCCATCTGAATGGAGGCCAGCTGGATCTGTCAAAATATTATGTCCCTCATAAATCTGCAAAGGGAAAATCTGATGTAGGAAGCATTTACAGGCCAATTTGCGACCGCAGTGTGGATCCCTTGGCTTTTGTCATCATCAGCTCTTCCTATACTGAAGGGGCTGTTTAAGTGTGGATTAAATGTATTGCAGCAAAAACAAGGAAGCATTCAGTTTAGCTGGTTGACACATTCCATCCCTATTTAGTGTGATATACAGTATTTAATATGCTGATTTTAAACTTCCTCTTTCAGTGGTATGCACGGTATGCTCAGATACAGATTGTGGGTTTTAAATCACTTACTAAAAAAATCACAACACTAAATCGTTGTCTTGTTCAGTACCAACCACTAAACATTAGGTTTTCAGGGTCAGGTTACTGTATGCTGAGGAACTTGCATATGCACTGCATTACATAAGCAAGCACATGACTGTTTAAGTATGGACCTGTGCTAAGGAGTCATGTACGCTACTTTACTAAATATATGTTGCTACAGGTAGAAGAATGTCCTTTATCTTAAATTAACATTCATGAACCAAACACGTTCAATATCAAACAGCATTTACTGTCTAACTGAAGGGAAACATTTGGGACACCACTGGGACTTAAGTTTTGTCAATTAAAAATCACAACAGTAAGAGGCACGATGCTTCATTCTTCTGGTTTATCACATCTGGAAATCCGGGTTCAAATCTGGATCAGCCCAATCAAGTCAGTGGACAGTAAATCTTGTCACAAAAATATGTTACCTAAAAATCTATCAAGTCTGAACTGGTTTCACCTTTTAGCAATGTTGTATATATTCAGAATGCAATTTTTTCCCCTGGCTTTTTATATTCTAGTATTATTATTTATATATCCATCAGAAGGTTTAAACAGTGGGTCTGCTTTATACAGTATTTGGCTGAACTAAAAGAGCCACTGAGATGTAAAAATTGTTAGGATAAGCACAAACTATTTGTCTCGTGAGAGTGAGAATTGAGTATGGGCTGCAATGTAATTACAGTGTTGTAAAAATCACTGGGCATGCCGCAACACTCTTACGGATGCTATAACGTTTACTGCATACATATCCCACGTGTTTTCACAAAACACTGCAGTATAAGCACTGAACAGTACGCAGGCTGCAACCTAGCCCTTCTTCCAGTGCAAGCTGCATTCAAATCCCTGATTCAGCAGATACAGTAGCACCAGGGTTTCTGGTTTAAGCAGCGCTTTCCAAGTTGCAAACTCACAAGCTTCTGTCAGGAGCTTGTTAATATGAGATTGTGTCTGGAATGATAAAAAGAGAGATGGGTGGAGGAGAGGTGGACCAAAAGAAATCTGAAATGAACCTCTTTTTGAAAAAGTTAAATAATGTGGTGTACCTTTATTAGTTTGGAGTTTAACACAATACAGTGGAACTTAACTTCACTCCTGTACATTTAGATGTCTCTCACTTTTTGCCTGCATACACAACATTCTTTGTAATCAATGCCTGTCTATAGCATATATCTAACTACAACATGCAAAATGAGTGGCTCCCAGGGACTGCTTTACAATGTAGCATATTAAAACTCTTGTAAGTGTTTTTTTTACTGCTTAATTGAGAACATGTGTTGGAGTTTTGGTCATCGGGCCTAGAGGGGTGATATGATTAATGAAAAAGCATAATATCTCATGCAGCTACAGTTTGTAGAGAAATGTTTGCTCACGGGCACAGACGCTTGCTACTGATTTTCAGTAGTAAGCCTAGGGTGACATATATTAACCCATTACTGTTCCTTTTTATCTGAATTCTCGCAAAATTATTTGGTAGATTTTGAACCTGGTTTAAAAATATATAAAGACACACACAAAAATAGAGTAAACACTTTGTCGGTGGCCTTGATAGTACTAAAAATAGGAAAATGACCAGCAGTACAATAGTTGGGATTTGGAATATATATTTGCTGGTTTTTTATCTGGATTATAAAAACCCAGAGCAGATTTACTTGATGACTTTAGCAGCTGTAGGTACTGTAACAACTGACTGTTGAATTTTAAAGGGGAAAAAATGTCAATGCACTTGCTCTGCTAAGCTTAAAAAACAAGAAATGGCAAGTTTTGGGCCCATATACAGTTTGTCATTATATTTACTTGACATTAGATGATCATTAGAAAGCCTCAAACTGTCTTGTCATCTTCAGGTCAACTGCAGTCCTGTCGGTGACTCATCACTATAAAAGGCCTGCCACATCTGTTATTTGTTCCATTCTCCCTTTGCTGGCCACTTGTACTCCTCTCTTGAGCTTTTTATGATAGTGCTGCATCCTTCACTCACTTATATCAGGCACGAACAAGCCTTATAAAACGTATCATGCCATGCACTGTAAGTGGAACCTTTAGCAGTATGTTCCAAGAATGTTTCTAGTGACCCTCCCTTTAATCTCAGAATATCAACTCCCTTGGGACCTGTGTTGGCTTCAATATGGACAATGCAAATAGACTGATACTGTTTAAAAATGATATGTCCGTATGGGATTGAAGCATCCTGAACTTCATGCACTGACACAAATCTGTCTTTTGGCATGCATTAGATACATTTGAGGTGGCATTTGGTCGAATCCATCTCACTAGCTAAATTGCTCTGCATTGTTTTTGTTAAGATTTTCTGACTGCTGGCATGTATAAATAACTAAATGTGGGGACTTTGGTTTACCGCAGTGGCTGTAGAAAGATACAGACAAAATACAGATTTCTCCACATGCTCCATAATTACAGTACAGTACCATGGCAGATCTAACAGTTGAAGGTAGCCATAGGCAATATACTTTCACTGACAGAATGTGTGTATACTCTGTGGGGTTGGACAAAAAAAAAAAAAAAACGAGCACATAAATTTCTGTAAAATGAACTGTCCGTCAAATGATCTGCCTGTCATGCAAATAGTATCCCTTATATGTACATGTATTTTGTAAACAAGTCACATTTCAAGAATGTATTTTGTAAAATATATATTCAGTTCAGTCACAATATTCGTGTTCTAGAATGCTGCAAAAGAAGCCAACAGTAGTCTAAGACAGTTTCATGAATATCAGACTTTATCTTCTAGTGACAGGGTGGCTGTGCGGTGATGTCAGGTCAGAAGCAGGAAGGAAACTGACACTAGTACTGCAGATTCAAAATAAAGACGCGGCAGCACCGTTTATTTAAATAATACAAAAATAAAGTAAAAAAAGTTTAAACACAAAAAGACTGTGCTCACAGAGCAAAATAAAAGTTCAACTGCTGTCACTGTCCCTGTATTTGTGTTTAATTTTTAAGTTTTGTTTTGTTTTCTCTCTCCTCGCTCTCTCCGCTCTCACTCCTAATCCACCCACCCAGAGGGTAGAGAGCTGCAGGTTTATATACAGGTGACCATCTCCCGATGAGCAACAAATTAATCACTTAATCAGCTCGGGAGATGGCCACCTTCTGCACGAGGTTTTTAATTTATTCCTGGCAGAGGACGAGCACCAATCTCGCCTCTGCCAGAACATGTTTAAAGATAAGCTAAACAATAACAGACACGGCGCATGGCTCTCGCCGTTATACATTTTTAAATAAAACACACAGTGCCTCGCTGTCATATAAATACAAATAAATCATAAAACAAACAAATATAAAATAACAATCTGCACGGGGCGGAGGGGGAGACCCCATTCTAAAAATAAACAAATAAATAATATGTACAGGGCTCCTCGCCCTGTTACACTTGTTCACAAAAACATTTGCACTGCTGAACATTTTACTATTGGACCATTTTGCTTTAATTGATGTGTTTTGATGTCCAAGATTTTTCTAGCATAAAAGTGCTGATTTGTTACAGGTTTCTTGTATCTTTCAAATGAATTGTTCTTTGTTTCAGGCACTTCTAACTGGTATTGTTTACGAAAGGCATTCCCCATTGGTCTTTCCAAACACTTATTTTTACTTTTTTTAAGTTAAAATATAACAATAATACATGACATTAAAACTATTCAAAAAATGCTTACAAAAATAATACATAAAGGATAGGTGCAGTGGAAACAATTGCTGCTGCAAAATCCAATTTGCCTAACGGCCTATGTAAGCTTAAGAGCAATGCAAATTACTCAACACATACAAATAATGAGCCGCAATCATGATAATGAGGGTCACAATGAGCGCCGCCTGTGCATTGGGCTATTTAGCAGCTACACTTACAGCCCAGATGTGAAGTGAGTTAGGACTACAGAGAGCAGTAGGCACTGTATGAGATTTGTGGAGCACGAAAATCAAACCAAACAAAAAATATGTCAAAGGAAGGGCAGCAGAGTCCTCTTGGCGCACGGAAAAGAAAAGAAAAGTTTTCCGAGGAGGAGCTGAGAGTCCTTACGGCTGAGGTCACTCAGCATGAAATTGAGTTATTTGGAAAAGTCTCAGCCAACATCAGTTATGCACCAAAGAGGCCATATGGTCCTCTATAGTGGAGAGTCAGTGCTGTCGGTGTTACCAGGAGGACAATCAACACAGTCAGGAACAGTATGGCCACCATCCACATTACAGCTGACACTGGATAGGCAAGCGGCGTGGACAATCCATCCCAGAGTGACCCTGGGTTTGAATATGCGGGGTCTTCTCCATCTCCTTCTCCAAAGGTTTTCCTGCCTGTTCTCAACAAGAGCCAAGTGTCGCCGCATCAGGAAGTGTACCACAGCAGCCTGAGGTCAACGACAGGCCTCTGAAGGGGTATGATTTTATACAGCTCTTAAATGACTCATTTCTACAATGGTTTGCACCTTGTCAGAGGAGATGCAAAGTTTTTGAAGGGTCAGCAATTGCCCAAGTGCAAGGCAAAATCGATACATCTCATTATAATGTTTGCGCCCACTTAGTGTTCCAGATCCCTGTCCAATTCCATGCACTTTTTTTTTTATTATTTGAGTACATTTCAATATCATTTAAATGGATTAATGATGGCAAAGTGCTAATTTGACAGAGGGTGGAAAACACCAGGTGAAAACCATTCTTTACATACGCTAAAGTCCCACTTTACATGTGTTTTGCCAGAAATATGGGTGTTTTGCTTCTGTAAATCACTTTGCACATATCCTTACATCGGCCCCAAACTATACTGTATAATGAAACACATAAATGGCACCAGCAACCCCCACACACCTCATTCTTGACTCATTCCACACATTTAATTAACAGGCTTAAGTGACCAGCGTTATCCCAAATGTATTCACAAACATGTCAACATACTGTCAAAATTCAAGCTTTTTTTCTACATCATGATTTATCTACATTTCGAAACTGTTAGCTTCATTTCTTGCAATATCTCAGCCAGTAATGTATATCTTACTATATAAATAGATGTATCTATTTGAATATTGCTAACATACTGACTACTGACAGTGAGCATTTCAAGTATTTTAGTGGAATTCCTTTTGCTTCTGGGCTAAGTGATTTTACCGGAACAGTTTTTATGATGTGGTAGTTCAGTTGCCACCTACGTGGACAGCAACAGATGCTTCATAAACGTTTGCTTTGTATTATCTCTTTGCACGTGGGTTTCACATGAGCAAATACTAAACAGTTTTTCTATTATCTTTGCTAAAAAAAATCTGCTTTGCTTCAGCAATTTATTGGTTTCCAAGGAACTCTCAGATGTCTTGAGAAGAATTTTTATGACCACTGTGGCTTTTTTTCACATAATAATTGTGCCCCAGCCAAGTACATCAAATATTGTAGATTATTCTACATACTTTACATAAGCACAAGTTTTAAACAAAGTGGGCCCGATTTTCAAAAGGGGTTTTGGTAGAAACAGCAAAATACACAGAATTTTTCCACCTGTTAATCTCTTAAAAAATATCCTCCTATTTTCTAAGGCGATTCTTCATTTCACCCGCTGGCTGGTCGCATTTCATGAATGTCTGCGGTTCTTAGGAGCTTTACATTAATAAGTCATGAGCATTTAAGCAGTGTAATCCGCCAAAAAAAAGGTTCAAATGTGTTAGCAATGCTATGTAAACACAATCGAAAACTGTCCCAAAACAGAGGGAAAAAAATGAGTTAATGCAAACAAGACCAGCTGTAAAGGCAAAAGGGCAAGTTCTTGCTTATAAAAATGGTAATTGGCATTCATTACTCTGGCAGCCAGAAGAGATATCGCTATCCACATTAACAATTATAATAAAGTACCAGTAATTTATATCAAGTTGAAATTAAAGGGTACAAATACATCAGGATATTTGTCTACGTATAAAATATTTAGGTTGTTAACTGTGCAATTTATTTAATTAAAAGTGTGATCGTAAAGCAGCTTCTTTCATTCATTCCTATCAAAAATTACATCTTGTTCAAATAATGATTATTTATTTAGATGCACCAAGAACCAAAAAGTAATGTTTTACCTTATCCACTAAATAAAAAATTAAATAAAATATGTAGTAAGACTGTATGTACATATATACATTTCACATAGCCTCCATCCTAAAGAATCCTAAACATTTATTAATAGGCACTATACACACTTCTGGGGATCATAACTTTATATGCTAAAAAACAAAACAAACAAAACACATGCTGTGAAGCTGCACTTGTGGACTTCAATGGAACTGCCTCGGGGTATCGCGTTGCATAATCCACCACTAATAATATATGCATATACCCAGAATCAGAAGGTAGCAAAGGGCCCACTATGTCCATTGCAATACGCTCAAAGGGAGTGAAAATAATTGGTAGTGGGACCAAAGGGGCACGGCACTACTCGCTGGCAGTCTGGGCATGTGGCTACATATTTTGACACTTCATTATAAAGTCCTACCCAATAAAATCGAGCCAATATGCGTTCCCTCTTCTCTTCGGCTCCCAAATGTCCTGCAAAGGGGATGTCATGCGCCCGCCTCATGACATCGGGCCGACACTGACGGGGAACCATCAATTGTGTTACAGGCTGTCCTGTGCCTGTGGCAGGGTTTACCCTTACAGTAATTGCCCATTGATAATAAAGTGCAGATATACTAGCGCCCCAGCACCTTCAACATCCTTACCTGCAATAGACCGGAGCTGTCCCCAAGTGTGCACCAGTGTAGGGTGGTTTTTCTGGTCCCATACTAGGTCCGCGCTTGAGCCCCACATGTCCGGTATATTGATAGGGGTCGGAGTAACATCTGCCCTGGATGGCCCAATAACCTCACCCTCTCAGTCACACTGCGTACCGACTCCCTCCGAGCTCTCTCCCACCAGTCCCCAGCCTAGTTTCAATGATGCACCGTCCCATTTTTCAATCCATCTCTCTTTTTTTGTTTTTCTAGGACAAAAAGGGAAGAAAACAAGTCAGCTTGCAGGGGGAAAATCTCACCAATCGTATCTTGCGGTCTCTTGTACTCCCTGAAGCGCACGCGATGAGTTTCCCCCGTGATGTTCAGACGTCGGAGGATGGCCTGCTTCACCAACCCGTACTGGTGGGCGTCGGCTTTGGTCATGGCTTCCCCGATTAGCCCTGAGCCCAGTTGGCTAGCCCAGTACTCCTGCGGCCATGCCGCGGTGGCAGCCAGTCGCTTGAATGCTACTAGGTACACCTCCGGGTCATCCTCCGCCGTCATTTTCTGCACCCATGCCTTGGGTAATGCTGTCACGGGTCCCGCTGGTGCGCTCTTGCTGATACCAACCCTCTAAATCACAGCCATGTATATCTCCTCTCTCTCTCTCTGCAACCTCTCACCTGTCATCCAGCGCTTGCAGCAGCACGGATAGTGCAGTGACGTCCATCTCCCAGTTCTGACACCATTTGTGAACGTGTGGTTGGTAGTGCACAAGTGTGGAGGTGAGGCAGTGATTATAAACAACAGTCCAACAACAGTTCAATGGTCAAAACAAAGCTTTATTATTGCTTTTAAATAATATGACTGACTACACACAATGATGTGTACAGCCAGTCAAAACCATGGGGTTCAGTCCCAAAATAATACAATAACACACACTTTAAAACACCTACACGATCACCAGTCATTGAGTGCTATGGGTGCAAGTGGTGTTGTGAACAATGAACAGTGAACAACAGTGCAGTGCAGTCCAGGTTTGATGCTGGCTGAATAGCGACAGCTCCCAGATATTTAGCAGTCTACAACGACAAACACAGACAGTTAGCAAAACAAACAAAACACTTAACACTCACTCTCCTTATTAATTATTTCCATTTTCTCAACGGGTCCTTTCCGTAACCATAGCGAAGGAACAGATCACAGGGGCCACTTCCCCTAAATACCCTCCGTCACACCCTGTTTCGATGGCGCGGCCAATCACGTGTCCTCCAATCCGTGACTGACACGTCGTCTACCGCATTGAGACGCTGACTTCTGGTATCGTGGCCCTGCCCCCTTCCTGGATGGCCGGCTTCCGACTGACCCTGGAATGAACTGCCTAACCATCCATTCCGGGGCGTTCTGCTCCGGCTATACAGTGTCCTCACAGATCGGGAGGGATATTATTGATTACAAAGACTTTTTAAAATTAATTCAAAATTAATTCTCTCTCTCTCTCTCTCTCTCTCTCTCTCTCTCTCTCTCTCTCTCTCTCTCTCTCTCTCTCTCTCTCTCTCTCTCTCTCTTTCTCTGCCTTGACACACTTTTGTCTGAAACGGCTCATCATGTGAGAAACGGTGTATTTATGCCAACTTTCTTTTAATAACAAAGCAGTTACCCCAGTTAGCAGCATTTGTGACAAACTGATTTAAGCATGTGGTGCCACTGAGAATTTACAAGGAAATCTGATATTATTTTTTGGGACATTTTCAATATAATTCACAAGATGCATGACAGTGGAGCACAAGTGAACCTTTGGAGCCTTCTGAATGTCCTTTTCAACAACTACTGTAAATAAAATACCACTGTTCCAACTGTTTTTAAAAATAAACATTTCTAAATTGCAGTATTTAAGTGGATCATAACAGTATACACTACTTTTTGGAGACACATCCAAGTGTGCTGAGTGCAATACAGAATCATATCCAAATGTGCTGAGTACAATACAGAGTCATATCCAGGTGTGCTGAGTACAATACAGAGTCATATCCAGATGTGCTGAGTACAATACAGAGTCATATCCAAGTGTGCTGAGTGCAATACAAAGTCATATCTAGGTTTGCTGAGTACAATACAGAGTCATATATCCAGGTGTGCTGAGTACAATACAGAGTCATATCCAGGTGTACTGAGTACAATACAGAGTCATATCCAGGTGTGCTGAGCGCAATACTGAGTCATATATCCAGGTGTGCTGAGTACAATACAGAGTCAAGATATCCAAGTGTTCTGAGTACAATACAGAGTCATATCCAAGTGTTCTGAGTACAATACAGAGTCATATCCAAGTGTTCTGAGTACAATACAGAGTCATATCCAGGTGTGCTGAGTACAATACAGAGTCATATCCAAGTGTTCTGAGTACAATACAGAGTCATATCCAAGTGTTCTGAGTACAATACAGAGTCATATCCAGGTGTGCTGAGTACAATACAGAGTCATATATCCAGGTGTGCTGAGTACAATACAGAGTCATAGCCAAGTGTTCTGAGTACAATACAGAGTCATAGCCAAGTGTGCTGAGTGCACTACAGAGGCAGGTTAGTGAAGCTCACTTTTTACAGTTCACACAAGAAATGTTATTAGTAAGTGGACATATGTCTAATGTGTGAGTCAGACCTATATTTTTTTACATACAAATGACCATAATCAGCCATAAGTCCACCACACACAAAAAGTAATGTTACTGTACAAAACTAAAAACAACTTTGGCACACCTTCAAGAAAGCATTATTGGGCTGGAACACTTTGTTAGAGACAGTAATATAGTGGAGGTCCAAGTACATACTGTATGCATGTCACAATTACATTTTTACATATATCAACTTATAAATTAGTACTAAAACTTGGTTATGACATTCTTGACCACAAGTTATGAAGAGTATCAGAAGCTGGGATGCATGGAGGAATGTCCATACCACCATCTGCTATACTTATGTCATACTTACATTACTCTAATTTGTAGAAAATGCCTTCTTGCTTTTTCTTTTAAGTAGCATTAATTAATTGTACAACATAATTATGAGTAAGAAAGAATTGCAGGTCAGCTGCTTTGTCTGCTTTAAGAAGACATTGGGCTCTATATAAATGAATACAATGATGGCAATTTATATACTACAGTTGTTTAATAATTACATAGATACACTAAATAGTCTCCTATGCCCTGTTCGGTGTTTGATTTTCATATTGATACACAAAGGGCACTATTTTAAATGATCTTAACAGAAACAGTATTTAGATTAATTGAAAATACACCAGTGACTAGATATAGACTGGATCCCAATAGTCAGCTGAAGTGATCCCCTTCCCATAAGGCTGCTTCAGTACTTTGTCTGCAGAGTTGAAGCCAAGTTGAAGTTAAAATGTTAAATTTAGGAGAATATATCTGGTCTCCTCTGTTTTACTGAATATAATGAAAAAATACATCTTTCATCCTTATCTGACTAGCTGTCAGTCGCTGAAAAGATTCACTTGTTTTGAATGCATCCTATGACCCTAAATGGTCATTATCCCTTTTCAAGCACATGTTCTCCACGGGCAGGAACTACACAAATAAAATGCGGAATGGACATCTTCAAGATGGGGCTGTGTCAGTAAAAGCAGACACTGGTTTCAGTGGGAAAGTCCTTATAACCTAATTAGGTAGTGAACGACTTGGTACTTGTTTTGTAAGTGGAGATAACAGGTTTAGTGAATACTGACTGCTTATCTAGTAGAAAAAACATGACTTGAATATCTGACATTGATCCCTAGTCTTTCCTTTTTATTTGGCCAGTATGCAATAATCTAGATTAGACATGCCTACTGTATATCCTACACAATGTATAGGAGTGTTTATATATAATTTTTAGCCGTAATATATATATATATATATATATATATATACAGTACTGTGCAAAGGTTTTAGGCAGGTGTGAAAAAATGCTGTAAAGTAAGAATGCTTTCAAAAATAGACATGTTAATAGTTTATATTTATCAATTAACAAAATGCAAAGTGAGTGAACAGAAGAAAAATCTAAATCAAATCAATATTTGGTGTGACCACCCTTTGCCTTCAAAACAGCATCAATTCTTCTAGGTACACTTGCACACAGTTTTGAAGGAACTCGGCAGGTAGGTTGGCCCAAACATCTTGGAGAACTAACCACAGTTCTTCTGTGGATTTAGGCAGCCTCAGTTGCTACTCTCTCTTCATGTAATCCCAGACAGACTCGATGATGTTGAGATCAGGGCTCTGTGGGGCCATACCATCACTTCCAGGACTCCTTGTTCTTCTTTACGCTGAAGATAGTTCTTAATGACTTTCGCTGTATGTTTGGGGTCGTTGTCATGCTGCAGAATAAATTTGGGGCCAATCAGATGCCTCCCTGATGGTATTGCATGATGGATAAGTATCTGCCTGTACTTCTCAGCATTGAGGAGACCATTAATTCTCACCAAATCCCCAACTCCATTTGCAGAAATGCAGCCCCAAACTTGCAAGGAACCTCCACCATGATTCACTGTTGCCTGCAGACACTCATTCGTGTACCGCTCTCCAGCCCTTCGGCGAACAAACTGCCTTCTGCTACAGCCAAATATTTCAAATTTTGACTCATCAGTCCAGAGCACCTGCTGCCATTTTTCTGCACCCCAGTTCCTGTGTTTTCGTGCATAGTTGAGTCGCTTGGCCTTGTTTCCATGTCGGAGGTATGGCTTTTGGCCGCAAGTCTTCCATGAAGGCCACTTCTGACCAGACTTCTCCGGACAGTAGATGGGTGTACCAGGGTCCCACTGTTTTCTGCCAATTCTGAGCTGATGGCACTGCTGGACATCTTCCGATTCGAAGGGAAGTAAGCATGATGTGTCTTTCATCTGCTGCAGTAAGTTTCCTTGGCCCACCACTGCGTCCACGGTCCTCAACGTTGCCCGTTTCTTTGTGCTTCTTCAAAGAGCTTGGACAGCACATCTGGAAACCCCTGTCTGCCTTGAAATTTCTGCCTGGGAGAGACCTTGCTGATGCAGTATAACTACCTTGTGTCTTGTTGCTGTGCTCAGTCTTGCCATGGTGTATGACTTTTGACAGTAAACTGTCTTCAGCAACCACACCTTGTTAGCTGAGTTTGGCTGTTCCTCACCCAGTTTTATTCCTCCTACACAGCTGTTTCTGTTTCAGTTAATGATTGTGTTTCAACCTACATATTGAATTGATGATCATTAGCACCTGTTTGGTATAATTGTTTAATCATACACCTGACTATATGCCTACAAAATCCCTGACTTTGTGCAAGTGTACCTAGAAGAATTGATGCTGTTTTGAAGGCAAAGGGTTGTCACACAAATATGGATTTGATGTAGATTTTTCTTCTGTTCACTCACTTTGCATTTAGTTAATTGATAAATATAATCTATTAACATGTCTATTTTTAAAGCATTCTTACTTTACAGCATTTTTTTACCTGCCTAAAACTTTTGCACAGTACTGTATATATATATATATATATATATATATATATATATATATATATATATATATATATATATATATATATATATATATATATATATATATATATGTATATATACAGTACTGTGCAAAAGTTTTAGGCTGGTGTGAAAAAATGCTATAAAGTAAGAATGCTTTCAAAAATAGACATGTTAATAGTTTATACTTATCAATTAACAAAATGCAAAGTGAGTGAACAGAAGAAAAATCTACATCAAATCAATATTTGGTGTGACCATTTGTCCTGCATAGTAATACTAAAAAATCTATAGAATCGAAAAAAAAGAAAGAAAAAAAAGCCCAATAGGAATTTGGTCTTCTTAAAAGCATTTTTAATGTTTTTATTTTAGTAAATATAACACATTTTCACAGACTGTTCTTTCGGGCCACATACCTGAAAACACAAGACAGCTGAGCTATCGTCGGTTGTTTAATCTATCACTACAGCTAAATAATTAAATAATTAAATTAAGCTACGTACTTGCCTTCCTGTACTTCTGCTTTTATTCGTTCTGAATCTTGTTGGAGGTACCCGAGAATACTGTTGCTATTGACAAGTGATTGCTTAACATGCTGTCATAGTCAGAAATCAGAGAAAGTAATTCCACAGAATTACCTCGGTTTGAGGAATTGGTGCCTTCATCGTGCCCTCTGAATGCCATTTCTTGCTTGCCAAAGTAAACAATAGAATCAATCCAGCGTTTAAGAACCTCACATTTTTTTCTTACTCGCTCATTGTGATGTACTGTATCCCTACGCTTCTTCACGCCCAATTGAACATCAGTCCGGGTTTTACCGTCCTTTTATTAGAAGCAAATCAATTCCCATTATATATATATATATATATATATATATATATATATATATATATATATATATATATATATAAGAAATTAATGCATTTACCCGTCACACGCAATTTCCGACTCTGTCACCAGTTTTCTGATACAAAGAGCATCTCTTAAATGTTACAATTTATTTGATTATCCGTCATAGCCCGTATTGTTTTTCTCGCATGCACAAATCAATCAATTCTTTATTGTGCAGGTACTCAGCACTTCCTCCAGTTTCACCTGATGAAAATGCAACAAAAACAAAGCAAACGAGACCAGCTACTGTAATGTAATTCATTATTATACTCTGATGTATTTTTTTAAATCTCTGATCTTTAGTTGCTTTTGTGCATTTTCATTTGCAAGTGAACTGTGACATTAGGTCATTAGAGCACTATACTCTGCAATTTTGAATACTGACTTTGGATACTGTTTTAATTCTGGAAATGTGTTGTTTTTTTTAATCTTTTGCTAAATTACATTGCCTTTTATGTTTTACGCAGTTCTGTGCGTGAGTAACATTTTGATTTTATTTTGCTGTTGTGTCGTTAAAGGGGAATTTTACATACTGCTACAATACTTACTTACTTAGGTATTGACAATATCGACCCAGGGGACTTTTTTGACCTGAAAAAAGAAACAAGGACCAGGGGTCACACATGGAGATTAGGTAAAGGGGCATTCAGAACAGAAAATAGGAGGCACTTTTTTACACAGAGAATTGTGAGGGACTGGAACCAACTCCCCAGTAATATTGTTGAAGCTGACACCGTGGGATCCTTCAAGAAGCTGCTTGATGAGACTCTGGGATTAATAAGCTACTAACAACCAAACGAGCAAGATGGGCCGAATGGCCTCCTCTCGTTTGTAAACTTTCTTATGTTCTTATGTTCTTACTGGATTTAAAAGTATGTACTGTATTACAGTCCACGTGTAATCTCTTTTGGCAAGTGACATTTTCAGAATCATATCGTTCTGAATTAAAATACTTCTTTTGTTGAAAATATAGTACTTTAACAACAAAACCAACTACAGTACATCTAAATGGAAGAGTACATCTAAATGGAAGCCTACTTATTTCAAAACACAGTCCATTTAGCTATGTATTTTTGACATTGCATTTTTTTGTGTTCCCTGAAAAATGGATAAGGGGTGGAACGGGCCAAAATGAAATAATCAGATATGCGTCACACTCTTTTAACCGTCATTGAAGTAAAAATTTTATAGGGTCGGACATGTGAGTGCTGACTGTATTGTAGTTTGTATCTGAAATATTGTATCTGCTTAAGAGCATGTTTTGTAGAATTGACATATGTCAGTTGCCACTGGTTTCCCGTCAGTTATGCTTGTATGTGTAGTGCAATTTGGGTGGTTAACCAGGAGAGGAACTGATAAAAAGAAGGAGAATAGGGACAAAATAGACTAATTCAGCCTTGCTTGTATTCGGTGTACATCAGCAAAATGCCAGTGGGATTTTAATTATTATTTTTTAAATTAAAATACATTCAATATGAATTTAATAGGAAGTCATAATTACAGTTAAATGAACAGTACTTCCTATACAGTAAGATGTTACATTCAGATTCATGATTTTATTTGACTTCTGGCTACAATATTCTGGCAGGATGTTCTTTGAAAATCACTGTTCCTAGGAAAGCTTGTTTCACATTTTGACTAGTCTAACTCATTGAAAAAAATCTTTGTTATACTGTACTAGAATTCCTCAAAAAGTTGACATTGTTCTGAATCTAAGATCAGCCTAGGCCAAACCTATGTTTGGTCGACTCTAATTGTATACTTTGTTCTGACCTGAGTAGCTGGCTTTCTTTGTAATCGTGTAATATTTAAAATAAAAAGAAGCTTTTGCCCAAATCCCATGGTTTAAGGAGTACTATAGCATGCCCTTTCTGGACTTGGATTGTATTATTGTACAACATTACCCTTTCATTCAGTGCTGCCTCAAAAAACAAATGAGCAATGTGCTATTAATGAGCAGGCAAACACTGGCTGAGTCAAAGCTTGCAGTAATGATGAGGTTGTTCAAAGCTAATCGAATGATGAAGTTCCAGACCAGTATACAATGGGCCTCAGTTACGAAAGGGCACTAAATCTACCTGTAAAATGCACATTAAGTAGTGAGCCTAACGTGCACCATAAATCTAAATTTAGTGCCCCATTTACTAACAGAGAATGCATTAATTTACGTGGACACTATTTGGCTAATTTACATACCATAGATAATGTCCAAGTCCAAGAAATGGACTGAGCTGAAAAGAAATACTAAAGAGAAGATTGACACCACCACGGACACGCTGTCATTGACACCACAGACACACTGCCCGATGTGATCAATAGCAACACAATTTTCAGTCGCATCCGGCAGTGTGTTATGCTTTGCGATGCGATTTTATAGGATCGGCCGATCGATTTCAGTTTAAAGTTTAAACATGTTTCATATTTTGCGATGCGATTCGCTCGCATTGACTCGCATTGACTCGCAAGTCTCAATGTCAGCAACCAATGAGTTAGGTGAAATGCTTATAATGTCAGCAAACATATGTATTATGTTTTCCCTTCATTGTAAATAAAAATGTTATTATAAATTAATCATACAGCATGGTTATAACAGCAGTTTTTAAGTGTTCTGTAAATATTTCGCCTAATAGTTAAAAGTACAATGTTTATAGGGGTGTCAGGGCTTGTTTTCAAAAGATGATATTACATACAGATATTACATATACCAACGTTGCCTTCTAGTCAAAATTGTAGATACTAAGTAGGGGCTCCCGAGTGGCGCATCCAGTAAAAGCACTCGCTAGAGTGCAGGATTATTATTTATTTCTTAGCAGACGCCCTTATCCAGGGCGACTTACAATTGTAAGCAAATACATTTCAAGTGTTACAGTACAGGTAATACAATAAGAGCAAGATAAATACAATGACAAGTTCAAGCAAGTGCGCTCTATAGCCTGGACGTCGCGAGTTCGAGTCCAGGCTATTCCACAGCCGACCGTGGACGGGAACTCCCAGGGGCGGCTCAATTGGCGGCGTTGTCCGGGGGGAGGGAGGGTTAGGTCAGCCAGGGTGTCCTCGGCTCACCGCGCACCAGCGACCCCTGTAGTCTGGCCGGGCGCCTGTGGGCTTGCCTGTAAGCTGCCCAGATCTGCGTTGTCCTCCGACGCTGTAGCTCTGAGGCGGCTGCACGGTGAGTCTGCAGAGTGTAAAGAAGCGGGCGGCTGACGGCACATTCTTCGGAGGACATCGTGTGTTCATCTTCGCCCCTCCCGAGTCAGCGCAGGGGTGGTAGTGGTGAGCTGAGCCTAAAAATAATTGGGCATCTCAAATTGGGGAAAATAATAAAACTAATTGTAACGACTACATTTTTTTCAAAAAAAAAAAAAAAATGTAGATACTAGTAGACTGCTGCCATAGCCTTATGTTTTTGCCTTTTGATTTGCCCCATTGGCGCTGTACTTTATGCATGCAGGGCAGGTCAAATGTCAGGAAAAAACACTCAAATTGTCTATCCCTTCCTGCGATTGCATCAGGCCCGCTCGTAAAGACTTTTTGGCGAGGCAACTTCCTCCATTGAGATGCGACGATCGCATCTTGCAGTGTGTGCTGGGCTAAAATTATTCTCAACCAGGCAAATTACAAATGACACAAACCACTTAATTGCTTTTATAAAGTGTATTTCATAATTATGCAACATACAATACAATACAATACAACAGAGTTATCACGAAGATCTATACAAATCAAGAATAAGCCTAATCATACTTTTAAAGATCAGAAGACAACATCTTAAGGTAAAACTGTAATCTGATTTAAGAATTAAAAGTGTTTTATTTAACCACTCTATTATTTGTACAAATGTAATGAACTATAAAAATAAAATGTAAGACATTATAACATTCATTCACATTTATTCTCGCTTAATATAACCTGTTATTTACAGGTAATTGTCATGGCTCTATAGGAAAACTTTAATGCAAGTAATGTCTCCATGATGCCAGATAGATTTCAGCCCAGAAAAATAGGTTAAATAGTGCACCTATCAGTGATTAAAGCCTTGTTTCCAAACGAACAAATTATCGCTCACTTTAAGGTGCACACTATGATTATCGCCCTTTAGTAAATACGGTGTGAATAAAGCTCATCTCATTATTCAGAGCGGGGGGCCTCATTTAAATACATTATCATGCATTACCATACGAATCACATATTCATTCTGATTACCAGGGATCCTAGGAATCCGTTTGCACCAGAATAACTTACTGTCGGAGAATTTTTAGTTTTACACTTTGGGCGAGGCAAAAAACATGCTTTTTTTATTTGTTTGATAACTAAATCAATGCATTTATCATATATAACCATCAACACAAGCAATTTTGCTTTAAATTTACGTAAAAAGACTTGCTTAATAAAACTGCTTCAGATGTACAGAGCTAAAGGTTGAGGGAGGCGCACTGTCACATTCATGTTGATAAGTGGCTTGCAGTTTCTTCAGTTATACAGACGTGCCTTGTTGTTACTGAACAAACTGTTAAAGATGCTGAAAACGATCAGGTCAATGAGTTTGGCAATAGCCATCCAGATGACAACTCGGAGATAAACTAATATGAATACAAATATTTTTTTTATTATTAGTATTACTACCCAGACGTATTTATGTTTAAAGTAAAATGGTAAGTTTGTTTATATTATTGATTGATGGCACTGGTGAGCTTGTAACTTCCTTAGAATTTAAAAATGTACCAATAAATAGTTCCTGTGTTAACTGTTATTCAATAGTACTGTTTGCGTATCTTATAATGTGACAGGGGGACTCAATTTTAGTCTTTTATTTTAATTACGGAATAATACAGATTTGGCTTTTTTTCCCAGAGCATAGGATCCCTGCTGATTACCGTAGTGTGGCACAATAAAATCAGCACGCTCCATAGTACGCCCACTATTTTTGCACACTAATTGCAGTTATGGTGCACCATAATGTTTAGTGCCCTTTTGTAAATAAGTCCCATTATCATGAGACCAAAAGATGACAGAGTCATCCATATGACTCCAAGGTCAGCTGTCAGCTGTTCTCAGTCAATATTTGAGATGAAGAAAAGTTGGCTATATTTTGAGTCTATAGTGCCATACTGTAATGTTTTACATAAAACTCACAGGTGTCTTGCTTAGTACATTCATCCACAGGTCAGCTGTCTGTTCACTTTACTCCAGAAAGCAACCCAGTTGGTTAATTTACCTGCAGCTAAAGTTTCTTCCTTTTTGGAAACTTTCTCACCACCAACAGTTTTAGAAGGTAAAAACATGAAGTCAGTCAATCAGTAAGCAGTGTCGCTGTCAATGCTGTTTCTAAGCAATCTCACAACAATGTTTTATATACTGTATCCACAGAAGACATTTTCCCTGGCTGAACTACTTGACAACAGCTTTGAACATTTTTTTAAGTTTTTGACATATTGGTGTGATTGAGATTAACCACAACCAGGTGGGCTTAAAGCATTTGGGTACTTCAGTTACGACATCAAAGGAGGCAATCTTTTTAGAGATTGCTGTATTGAAATTGCTAATAACAGATTGCCAAGTATGGAAGTGTACAAGAGTTTTGAACTGTTTGTGAAGAATGTGACTTGAAAAGAATTAAGAAAAAAGTGGCTTGCATGTATCTAATATACTGTAGGTAACAAAGATGAGCATTAATTTGGCAGAATGTTGTCATTTACCTAGAAAACAGACAATTTATAAAATTAAGTTGTATGATCATTGCAAAAATCATTTTGGGATAAAGCTCTGTACTTCCTGGAATTTTGTGTTCTCTCAGTTTTACCCAGATTGTGTGGAGTGAACAAATAACCTTCTGAGATGCAAAAACACAGTAACCTATTTCTACAAATGTTTTATATTTTAATGTATTATTGTAATATGTATTATGTATGCAGGACTATTGCTTGTTATGAGGCTAATCAGACAACAGGCACAATGTTGACATCCAGATTTGAAAATGCTGACTCACAAAGGTATGTCGATGCAAAAGGCACAGGCACTTTCATGGCTTTGCATACTAGTTCTGAGTATTCCATGCATAGAGATAACCAAAAATCACAAAGTACTGGTAATTGTTTTGGAAAAGTGAGCTTCATGGTATTGTCGCATGATAAATCCACAAGCTTGTCCTGTACTGCTGGGGGCAAGGCTGCATTTTTAACAGCATCTTCTTCAAATGGGTTTCTTATCCAAAGGCTACCTGTTGCTGTAACTTGAGGAAAATAATACCACAGCTGGTTTTGTAGGCCTTGCAAGTGCGACAGACAGGATGATGTCCTTTATCTCACAGAATTAATTTTCTCTAATGAAATCTGCCATCAGGGAGAACTTTTCAAAACTGCCATCCTGCACAAATGAACACCAGATATTCAGCTTTTGAATGAATGCTTCAATCTTGTCATTTATAAAAAGAAGGTTCGTATCACGTCCTTGTAGACTTTTGTTGATTTCATTGAGCCAATCAAACCCATCCGCAAGATAAGCAAGCATTGCAAGCCACTGTGAATCTTGGAAAGTCCAGCATAAGGAAATCTTTGTTTCTCCAGAAAAACCATTTGCTTCTCGTCTCAGCTGAAACAAACGTGTCAAAACCTTTCCACGGGAAAGCCATCGTACTTCAGTATAAATCAGCAATTGCTGATGTTCTGAACCCATTTCTTCGCAAAGCACGGAAAACAAACGTGCATTAGTTGGTCGACCTTTGATAAAGTTCACCACTTTTACAGCTTCATCAAGCACCTTGTGAAGATCACCAGGCATATTCTTAGCAGCTAAAGTGTCACAATGTATTGAACAATGAGTCCAAGTAGGACTGCGTAAAACATGCTCAATTTGAGTCACCAGACCACTGTTTTTTTTTTTGTTTTTGTTTTTTTTACCATCATAGCTCTGGCACCATCAGTACATACACCAATACACCACTCCCAGTCCAGCCCAACATCTTTAACTGCTTCAGAAAGTGTGTCATGAATGCTTTCCCCAGTAGCTCGACCTGAAAGTGGACGACAAAACAATATATTCTCCTGCACGGGTCCGTCGCAAATGTATCCTACAAAAGCTAAGAGCTGTGCAGCACTTGACACATTAGTCAATTTCATCGCATTTGATAGCAAAAAAGTCACAGTTTTTCACTTTCATGTAAAGCTGTTTGCGAACATCAGCTGCCATTTCATGAATGCGCCGTGGAGTGGAAGCATTTGAAAGGGGTCTAACTTCATTTACTTGTGAATCAGGTCCCAGCATAATGGTTGCCATGTCAGGAGAACATGGCCCTATAGTGATTCATCAATGGGGTGGGGCTTACCGCTTTTTGCTATCCTTAAAGCCACCATGTAGGATGCACGTAGAGCTTTAGTATTCACACTGCTTGCTTGAAAAATGACATCCTGCTGTTTTTTTTCAGATTTGCTAACTTCCTCTGGAAAAAATCAATTGGTTTGTCCTGCAGGGAAGGATGTTTGGTTTCTAAATGACAGCATATTTTTGAAGGCTTCATACTTTCATGAGCAAGTATTTCAGCACAAAGAACACACTGCGGTTGCTGGTTGGTCACAGATCGAACATATGTAAACCCCATATTTTTCGTCATATGTCCGCCTTTTCGCTTTTGATACATGACTTCCATGCTCACATTCCTTACTACTTCCTTATACTTAGAAGCAGGCTTTTTCGAAAACCGATCCATATTATTACACAATGCAGTTCGCTAATACTGAAACAAAAAAAGCTTGTCTTTGTAAAATGGTCTCTTAGTTTATTAAGTTTTCATATGAGATGAACTCTTCTTTGCTTCATTGATTGACTCCTCTCTCTTATTATTATACAGAATAATCAGTGAGAAATGTCAAGGAAAGGACCACATAATTATCAGACCCAATTCTAAAGAGAGACAACGGTTACCCTTCACAGTTTAGCCTGTAACCTTCATAAACGTTGGTATATCTGTAACTAAGTAACTTCTGGCTATGTAAAGGTATAGGTGGGACCCACAGATATGAAGGAAGGAGAAGAAAGTAGAACATACAAATTAATATAATATATTAATATAGGGAGGGCATGTTGTTTTTGTAAGTCAATGTGCATAAAGGTAGTACAAAAAAATAAAAAATAAAATAAAAAAAAAGTTAAATCTACAAAATCCTTTGCGACCCCCTTCAGATATCCCAGTTTGAGAACCACTGGGTTAGAGGATAACACTTGGCAGTGTCTTTTCCACTGATATAAATACTCAACCACAAGATTAGCAAGAGATGTCAAATTATAAAATAAAAAAATGTCAACAAACGCCTGTCTCATAATGTTTGTTTTTGTTTAGTTCTAAAACACATTTTTTTCAGATGGTTGAACAGGTATGACAGATGTTTCTGGTCTCTGCTGTTTCTGTGTAGTTGAGTGCTGAAAGTTTATGGCAGTTTTATTCCAAAGTTTATTTGAAGTTCAAAACACTATTATGAGGATGCCTGTTCACTCGGCTTTGTTAAAGCAGGACGTTCTGTCTCCACAAAACAGATTATTGACTCATCTGCACAGGCCTCTCTTTTAAACTCTAAGCAATGTACAAGGGTGCTGTAAAATTTAGTGTGTTGTGAATTTGTATCATTCCCCAAAAGGAAAGTAATTTGAATCACAGCAAGCGCAAGCCACCTATTTGAGTTTATTGAGTCCTTAAGGTTCAAAGGAAATGTCAAAGGATTGCCAGAAAATAACTTTAATTAAGGATAGTTGGTAGTGAAATGGTTAAAAAAAGGTTGTTTTCTCGACATTTACTTGTTTCTAGGACAGGAGTTATAACAAGAACAGTTTTAAAGACAACACAGTAAATGGCAGTGCTCCAGCGACAGTGTCCTGAGAGTCATTGAAAACCTGGCGCTCCTGAAATTAAATTCTTCCGAATAATATTAGGAGATAATGATGTCGTTGCTAATAGTGCTGAGGGAGCCTGAGGCATTGCTGCTATTGTGTGGGATGTCAGTGTTATCACAGAGGAGAGGGAACACCTTTTGAGCAATGAAATGACGCCATTATCGCTGTGCATACTGCAGACTCCCATCAAAGACCACCTCAGTGCCAGAAAGCCTGTGGCTACAATCAGTATTAGTTACATCCCACACACCTGATTTTTGCATCCAGGCCACACACATACACATACACACATGCACGCACAGACACACGCACGCACACACACACACAATACAATACAAAAACTGATGGTGTAATTGCATTCTGTGTGAAAAAGTACAGCTTACAATTGCTATGCAATATGTATAAAGGGAAATATTTCAAATAAAGATTCAAAATTTTTTTTTTTTTTGGTGGGTGGGTGTTTGGTTGGGTTTAGTAAAAGTTGTTGGATTGACAACCCTGAGATTTTTTATTTCTCCACAGAGCAGGTACAGCACAGAACCCACACTGCCTCCTGCCACATAATAACATCACCAGAGGACCTTTTCACTGACCAATTAAAATGTGAAGAAACAAAGCACTGTACTTTAAATCTAACGAGCTGGTGTATGTCATGAAAGTTAATGATTCCCCCCGACTACCAATCAACACTTTCCAGAATTATACAGTGTGGTTTGAACATTCATAATATTTACTTCAATTTATAGGAGAGCCTGTTAGTGAAACGAGCCAATTCATATATGCCCCGTCTCTTCAGAGTTCATCCATTATACAGTGTTTATTTTTTCAGAAAAGGTATAGGTGTTTATGCTTTGGAGAGGCTGTTCAGTGTCATGTGTTCTCTTTGCTGGATGAAGTTTGTTTTTCTTATCTGACACATTTTTTATTGTTTGTGTGACCCCCCCCTGGTGCAATAGTCAAGTGAGTGCTTCCTGATAGGGTGCCTGTGAGCAGTTCGTGCCCTGTGTGGCAGTGAATGGAGACTTGAAGCAATAAACAGGAGAGGGGTGGTAGAAGAGAATTATAATTAACTCCACTGTTCTTCCAAGCCTAACTGTGTCAACATCAATGGTTTAGCTATTATTGTTGTGAACCTTTGTCCCCCACCTGGAGTATAAATCAGCATTTCTGGCACGCCTCCCTAACTTGTGAGTATTGAGTGTAAAGGGTGGGTTTTTAAAAGCTGAAGCGCTGTGCTGCAGTGTGTCAAAGCTGCTGCACTCTGGCGCTCAGAGTTCAAATCCCAGGGGAAAACTTGTCACGAGATTGAGTCAATCATAGCGGCTGGTGTCTTCCTATATCTTGACTTCGTATTTACTCTTTGAATTTTTTTTCTTTTGTGTGTGTCTGTTTTTTCTTGCTGTTTCTTTTTCTTTCCCATTAGTTCTTCCTGTAATGTCACATAGCTTATATTCAGCAAGCTTCAGAAGTAAAGGACAGCTATAAAATGTATCCTCGACTTTAGCAGTAACCTGTATTATGACACAAATCCAAGTATGGACTATAGACCCTTATAGATGTTTACCACAGTTTAAATTTGCAACAGTAATTTTACTGCGTATTTACCATAGTTCACCGTGGTTTGTAAGGTTTTTTAATACGCTTTAGCAAATGCTTGCCTATGCTTTACCATGCTTTGAGTACTCTGTATTACAGTTTGCCATGCTTTTACTGTAGTAAACTATAAGTGTGGTTAGTTCAGTGGGGAACCAATTAAAAGCTGGCACGCATTGGAGAGGGAGGTAGAGTTTCTGCATTATACATACAGCTTCACAAATGATTTAAACTTTAGCAACACTGTTAAAAAAGAATACGAACAAACCATATAAATACAAACTATGTGAAACAACATAAATTGTTGTGTGTCCCAGGAAACAGACATGGGCAGATGGACACAGAAGCAGAAATGACTCTTATCCCATCTGTCTCTGTAGGTATCAGTGTTAGACAATAAAGTTTGAGAGGTGCAATTGAAGGGTTATGGTGGGTTAAAATGTGGCCATTAAAGTTATTTGAGCTGGTTGAATTGGTTTAGTGATGCCTTTCAGGAGTGGATGTCTCCTCAAACTGATATTATGAAACAGCCTCTGATTACACTGCTGCTATTTACTGTGACGCAATCTGCAGTGTTTATTTACAATTGTTAACAGCCCTTGTTTACTCACATGGACTCATCAAAGCAGTTCAGTATTTATTTACTTTAACCGCTCTTCATCTTAAAAGACCATTTTATTCCAGAAAGTAATTTGTTGCTCCAGTTTAAAATGACTGTTTACAGTACCTCTTTCACTACCTCTTTCGGAGATCATCACAGCATTTATCTGCTTTTATTTTTAATTTGCACACAAACAAATAAAATTAATGCACAAATCAGTGCAATTGATAAAGATACAGAACAAGTCATGCTCCTTAGCCTTGTAAACCAAGTATTATATTTATAAAAATGCACAGATGCCTTGTAAAGATACTAACTAGTCCAAATTAAAATCACTTTCTCCATGAATCTATAGAGCATATTGTATAAAACACAGCATTGTTGAAAATTGATTTTGCATACTTTACCATATGAATCTGTTGCTTTCCTACATTTTCCTACGTTAGCATGTCCCAGTAATGAGCTGTTCACATGTATTTGACAGTTCAAATTTGGTCTCCAAGAAAATAATGTGAGAATACTAACTTACTCAATAATGACTAAATTACTCAAATAAACTAAATCACGGCTAACAGGCGTGATTTGATTTGTCATTGCATATAGTATACTTCTGTAGTATCCATACTGTAATGGGGAAACTCAACACAAGTTTGAATAATATGGGAACAAGGTAGGTGTGACCTCAAGTAAAACACTTGAACAATTTATGCCTCAGGTTCCACCAAGCTGTAACACACAGATTTGGACAAGATACATCACCTTCAAGTAACCTTGATTTTCTCTTCATTTCTTTTTGAAGGCACCTGCTTTGTATTATATTTTTGAAGTGAGTGAGGAGCAGCCCAGCAGTCAAGCTTATCTCAGTTATTCACGACCTGCTCGATCGAATGAGAATCCAGGCACATTTACCCTTGACAACCTTTCCAAGTAAAGGTGGGAGTACTGATGTTTATCAACTCTGACGGTGCTGGAATATATGTGACAGGGAAGACAGATGAAAGATGTACTGAATTAATCACGCATCTGTTTAGAATAACCTTTGACCATATGGAGTCTCGTTCTGTGCATTAACAGACCTTAAAGCTTTTACCTGGTGAAAGCTCCTTCCAGTCCTCTGATTCATATATATATATATATATATATATATATATATATATATATATATATATATATATATAATATGGATTATTGCCATAAAAATACTAGGCTGCCACTTTCCAGCTAAACTGGCAGGGTTGTACCTCCTTTGGGCATGTGCACGTCTGTTAGTCAATATTTATAGTCAAGGTCCATTGGCTAAGGGAGTTGACAGATTCCAACAGTTACAACCGTTTGAGAAAAAGATTTAATTTCTATCATACATGACATAACTCTCAAAAAGAAAGCAACCATTTTAGTAATAAAGTCCTGTAAGTCATTATAAAACATTCTAGTAATTAAAAAAGTTGGTTACGGGGGTTGCAGTCGGTCAGAGTTTTAGGCAATTTGCAGTGTTTTGTTTTTTATCCAGGTTTCCTTAAGTAGAGAAACAGCAATGGTTGGACTGATCTGTTTTTCTTTTTCCTGTTAGATAACTAATGTAATCAATCATATCAACATGACTTGTTTTGTAAAACAAACCATTCTTGCTGCCTCTGATATTCCCAGACATATTTCTTGAAACGAATACCCATTTGGAGTGCACATTATATTAATTTGTTACCCAGTTGACTAAAACCTGGTGTGGACAAGTTAAAAACAGTGAAATAAATCCAGTTTGCCTCCCTTGTGTGCCCTAGAGCCTTCGGGGCATGTGCTTAACTTAGTTTGTTCCTCCACTTGTATATGCTAAATATTAATGAAGGAAGTATGAAGCTGACAAAGAAAAGGGTAATGGAAGTTCATACTTGTAAACCAATGATCTGCTCCTCAAACTGTTATTAATGGCCATTGGGACTTGGGGACCGTACTAAGGAGATTCCAGTTCAGGGTTTTTAAGGTGTGCTTCCATTCACAAGAACATTCACAATTTTACTTGAAAGACTGGAGCAGGAGACAAGGAGTTTTGTACATTAAGTATGACTGTATTGCACTAACCAGAGCGCTAAACTTTTATGAAGTTGGGCCAGAATAATCAATTTTAGCCTTTAACATCAGTGAGTACAGTGGTTACCCTTTTTTATGCATGACTGAATGATGGATTATTTATTTAATTCTTACAGCCGTTTTGTTTATTTTTCAGCACGTTGTTTTATAATTGTAATTCATTCCTGCTGCTGTTATTGACATGCCGTTCCTGTAAACACAGTATTGCATCTCAGGAAACAGGCCTAAATAAATATGTATTAAATAAATAAAATGAATCCCTAGTTTTTTTTATCCATACTAGACATCGGAATTGTTCTGCCTCACATATTTTAGGGTAATGGTATTAAGGATGAAAAGGGAATATACAGTCCAGAAGAAACAATCTTTAGCTTATTTAACCTGACTGGATGAAAGACTCCAGAAAACAACTGCTGACATTGGTTTTTTAAAGATGCTTTTGTATTACTGACGTTTACTCATGTGTCCATCATGGATATTGTCAGTTGCGCCCAGGATGACATAAGGTTGCAGGAAGTGTAGGTATTAAGTCAATTCATGATGATACTGAAGAAAAAGACAAAAGCAAAAAGATTCACCACAGAGCAATGACGCTTAGCAGATGAAGGCCCAAGACAATGGGCCAGAAGGTTATACCACCACAGCTCATTTAGGCAACAGCTACATTGCAAGTGCCTTTGCATTACCTCCTTATTCTGCTGTTATCTGTCACAATGAGGATTTTCATCCTCTGAATAGCACCAAGAATACATCATTTATTCAAGGACACATACAGTGGCTTTACATTTGACCAATTAAGGGGATGTTTCCAAAGATAGCGTCATTTATGGTTTAGTTCATTTAATTTCACAACCCAAACTACCTGAGTCTACTCTTAATGAAAGCAAGGATGCGAACTGTGTTTGAATGAGTACACATATTCTTTGAGAATTATTTACAAGGTTCTGCACTCACTGAGGATTTTGAGTCACAGCTGAGCGCTCAAACCCTGATATTCTTGAGTGTTTCTCTCCAGATTTAAAGAACTAATATGCTCTGTTGATTTGCTCTTTGAGGGACTTTAATGATGTAACTTCACTGAAGCCATGCTCCAACCCCCCTTTCCCTTTGTCTGTGGCTGGATGTGATCTCTCTCTATATCTCTTATTGTGGGAAGCCCTTACAAAATAAATGAGCTGCTATAGTGAGGGGTGCTGGATGTTTTCCAGTACTAATAGCACAACGCTTTTGAGTAGGTGCAATATTTAAGACATTTGCCCAGTGACTTCCCAGGTTGCATGTTTAACTAAGAATACACTACGAACTAAACGATTCAGATCGACAGTAGATTGTAAGTCTGCCAAAGTTGTATTTACTCTAGGTGCTGTTGGATGTTAACCTATAGCATTTTATGACTGCAGAAAGAAATACAAATCAGTACACAAACTAGACGCAAATCATTTGTTCAACTATTACCGATGCTCACTTTCAGGTGTTTTGTTTTCTTTAACTGCCCTTTCTTCCAACCTTGGATTCCAAACTATCCAAGTACTAAACACAGCCAGCCTTGCTTAGCTTGTAATCAGAACTGAAGGTAGTACAGCCACAGACTTCTGTATCCCTGCTCTAGGTTACCCAGCACAAAATGACCACAACTTCAAAAATGATTTCCTAATTGTAAAGAGAACTCTCTTTGCTTTGTGCAATGCAATTTCCAACCTCATTAGAGCTATTCACAGGTGAGTCAACTGAGGTTAGCATTCAGTAGGGCAGCAGTGTGGAGTAGTGGTTAGGGTTCAATCCCAGGTGGGGTACACTGCTGCTGTACCCTTGAGCAAGGTACTTTACCTAGATTGCTCCAGTAAAAACCCAATTGTATAAATGGGTAATTGTATGTAAAAATAATGTGTAAAAAAAAATAAAAAATGTAATTGTATGTAAAAATAATGTGATATCTTGTAACAATTGTAAGTCGCCCTGGATAAGGGCGCCTGCTAATAAATAAATAATAATAAATAAATAATAACAGCCGCCTCAGGGAGTTAAACCCAAGACAGTGTGTTGTTCTAATCGCTGAACCTCTCTTACCCCTTATTAGCTCTTCTTTTAATAAAGGCACTTTTGAAAATTCAGATTTTAAGTGCTGCTTTACACAGTGTTCTCTTTTTCATCAGCTGATTCTTTTCCATCGGCATCAGTCAATTGTTGTTGTACACAGATGGCTTTATTTAAATCGTAGGCTGTTTCTCAGTGACTTAATGGCACTTGACTTTCCTGTCATTTGGAATGCTTGGATTCTCATTCACTTGGCAGCAATGAAGTAGCCTCATCAAACATAATCGTGTAATGGCTTACCAATAGGAACATTGTTTGTGATTTACTGTTTTGGAGTCAAGACACCTTTCCTCTGCTTTGGCTTCCTGCCCACCCAGCTTTATAACTAGGTATAAGACACACCCATCTGGAAGTTAGGGGTGACAGCCTGTTTGGTAATCACCAGGAAATAACTTAAATTATATGGTTTCATGTTAGCTTGAGGCTTTGTTCATCTTTAAACAATTTTATGATTAAGATAATTACTTTTATATTTATTTTCCACAGGATTCTCCCAGTGTTCTACAGTACAGCCCATACTTGAACATGTTTCACCATGTAGTTTTCTTAGTTAGACCAAAGATGGGCAGTGCTGATTTACAAAAAAGCCAATAATAAGATACAAAAGTCAGGTGATGATTTACATCTATATGCCAACTGTGGAATACACAGTAGTTAAATAATTTAAAGTAGCACATTGGGTACTATGGACAAAATATGGAGAAGAAAATGTAAGTAAAACAGCAGTGTTTCCTATGACACCGAGGACACATGCATCAGCAGTTCAGTTCCTGTATTTATAGACCTCTACAAGAAGGCAGTAGATACAGGGGTTAATACAGAATAGTACCATAATTCGATGTAAGTTGATTACAGTACTGTAAACACTTTTTTTTAACAAAGGTGGCTTTGAGTGCAGTGTGGTATCTTTGCCAAGGTGAAATTAATGTTGTTTCAGTAAAACACAGTTCACGTTGTAGACTCTGTAATTGTTGTATTACTGTCTGATACCACTACACAAGAAAGATTCTTAACAATTTAATGTTTTTTTGTGCTCTTAAATTGCTTAATTGACAAAGAATGTTTTAACTCACAAAGAGAAGTGTCTTGTCAAAGCTTGAAATCAAAAACAAAAAAAGATACATGAAATACACTTTATATTGTCTGTGCATAGAAGCAGGGCCCAAAACAGATGTAAACCAAGCTCTCTGCAGTGATTAATAAGTTATGAACGATTGTGGTTATTTTGAATTTTCATCTTTCAGGAAATCATTTCCATTTATTTATACATGTATTCATTCATCATTTACAGTGCCAATAGAATATCATTTTGCATTGTAAAACAAGAACAGTTGTGCATATCCCCTTGTGCTCTTTTTGGCTAGATGTACGGTAGAGCTCAGCAGATGTAAGCCTTATGTACTGTAGCATGAGTATTGCAGACCTGCAGTCTAATGCAGTGGCTATTTGATTTGGTAGCAAAATGTTTATGCTTACAGTAACACACTGTCAGTTTGGGAGATATCTTGAAAACAGAAGAGAAATGGCCCCATTAATATGTGCGGCCTACTTCTCTACATGTCTGAACAGCCTGAACAGCCTGTTCAGCGGGTGCATGTGTTTGTTGGCAACGGCTCTAATGATTCTTGTTATATTATCACCCTCACAGAAGCAACTGCTGAGTGGTGCCTTATTGATACTCTTGATAGAGTTGCAAACAAACACCAGGGTGATCTTTGCTTTTCCACTTTTATTTTTAATAATACTAACATTAAGTTTGCCACATGTGTCCTCAGGCCAATAATTTCTGCCAGGGTTTTTTAGTAACTGGCTGATGGACAGCATATGGTAGGAAGTTTTCATTGATGTGCATATAACGCTATTAAAGTATTTGTGCAGTAAATGTATCAGTCTCTTCTGAAGTGAGGACTAAAATCAATTACTTTTATATGATATTTTGTGGATTTGGCAGTTCAATACTGTAATTTTTATATCTTTATTTTTTCTTTACACATCGTTAATCCTACATTTTTTAACTTTAGGCTACTACCTCTACTCAATCCTACAGCCAGGTGGGACTGAAGTGAAAGGAGGTTAAATGAACTGCCTGTAAGGCAAACGTTAATACATTGTGGCAACCATTGGAGGTAACTGCTTCCTATGATATAAAGAGACTCTATCATGAAGATTACCTAATTAAAGCACTAGAAGTATTTTGGGCATGTGCTCTCATCTAATAGAAACTGTGAGGGTTATGCAAAGTCTGGTGTGATCTAGTCCCATTTGACACATAATGAATTCACACCCCATATGACGTGAAAATCATTCCAAAAATGTCTCTGTGCATTCTTTGTAAAGTACCCAGGAGTTGATGGCTGCTAGGTCCAATACATTGTAAAACACCTGAACAGGCCACCGTCGGGAGCCAGCTTTCACGGAATAATTCCGTGCTATCTGATCTAAAACATCAACTCCATATTTTGTTGCATTGTAAAACTCCACGGACTCTGGTATTTATTTTCACTAGTCCCGATGCTAATTGACTGACCAAAGCAGCGTAGCTTGCAAGCAGGCGCCAGCCTTTCAAAAGGCTGATTGAAAAACAATAGACTGTCAGTCATTCACTCAGGCAGAGAGTAGAGACTAATCTAATTAAAGCTAAACACATTGCGGACTGGTAAATAAAAATAATAAAGTAGAATACCATTCTGTATAATCTAAATACAGTTGTTTTCTGTGTGGCCGTCAATGTGACTGCTCCCGGGGCTTTTAGGTATAATGTAATATATCTCCTTTATTTCTGCACTCCCGAGTTTCATGCTTTGTGAGAATATTTAATACATACGGACAGAAAGGTACATGAACGCGCAGCCCCATATGTGCTACACGGCTGATTTATGAAATAATGTTAATATCTTAACGAGCAGTGCTTTTTGCGACTATTTATTTTGTTTGCATGGGAATTTAAAAGCAAACCCGTGTTAATTGTCATAATTTATCAGGAGTTAATTTGCACTTGGAAAAGGAGGATTTTAATTAACAAAACAGAGTATAACTCACCTCACAGAAATTTAACAGACCGCGGCTTGAGAGAGAGAGAGAGAGAGAGAGAGAGAGAGAGAGAGAGAGAGAGAGAGAGAGAGAGACAGCTGACCTCTACTTAGATTATACAACTGAAATCTTGGTATAGAAAACGGTGTATTAGATATTACAATGAAGTTTCTTTAGGTGATTGTGGATTTGCAATGCGTCCTTGGCTTTTAACATCTGTGTCTTACCCACACAAAAAAGAAGAACAGGCGTACAAGGACACACAAATCCACTAGGAATGTGATGATTGACATGGAATTTGCCTAAACATATTTAATGTTGTCAACTTTATGTACAATGTACACTTTCACTTTCACACGTTTGTATTGTTATTATTAATTTCTTATCAGACGCCCTTATCCAGGGCGACTTACAATTGTTACAAGATATCACATTATTTTTACATACAATTACCCATTTATACAGTTGGGTTTTTACGAGAGCAATCTAGGTAAAGTACCTTGCTCAAGGGTACAGCAGCAGTGTCCCCCACCTGGGATTGAACCCACGACCCTCCGGTCAAGAGTCTAGAGCCCTCACCACTTCTCCACACTGCTGGATATAAAATGTTCTTATAATACTGTAAGTGTTCGATGGCTACTTCTAATCATGATGAGTTTATTTATTGCGAGCAAAATCCATGCAGATGTCGCAGAAGTCCTCATTCCTGATGGCCTCGGTGCCATGTTGGACCCCTAGGCACCGCACGCAGAGAGAGCGCCCATCATTGTGCGGCATGTTTGCCTTGCTTGATGTGCAGGCGTGGAACCAAGGAAGACTCGTCATGGTTTGAATACCATGCGCACCGAGGGCACCGAGCACCATGGTAATAAATGGTGTTTTTGGGGTCCTCTTTCAAAATCTAGACCCTTGTGCACTGATCATGTCTGTCTGTGTCTCATGATGAACAGTATAACTGCCTGGAATTTTCATGAATCATATTCAGATATTTTTTGGGAAATCCAATAATCTGTTGATATCAGTTTTCCATTTATAATAGCGAGGTTATGAGGAACATCTGGATGTGTGAGCACTGTTTCGTCTTTTAGAAAAGATGGTGTGAAGCAAAAGCCTTAGAAATCAGTCCCATTGTACTGTATCTTGAACAGATCTGTGCCCACTGCCAATACATCTACAGTGGGAAAGGAAGGATTAGTCTTGCATCTGTCTTTCTCTGTTCCCAGTCTGATCCACCCTTTCTCCCCTGTTCTCCCTCAAGTAACATTTGTTCATATCTTTCTGCTTTGTTAAACCGAGGATCTCTTTGTAGACCTCTTGGAGCTGGATCCCACAGGGTTCGTGATCCATACTGTTTGACAAGGATTGCTCACATAGGCAATAAAACGTTACTGGTCGCACTTAGGGTACAAACCAGCTGGCACCATTCCAGCCACAGGTACTGTAGAAGATACTGCTGGCGATGGCAAATCCCACAGACCTCTGAATGAAGAATACTGTCTGTATGTGTCTCTGTGGCAGGATGGCTTTGTGGTGACGTACCCAGGCCAGGAAGCTGACAGACACACACAGGTACTACGGGTGAAAGCGCTGCGGCGCATATTTTATTGACAACAAAATAAAAAGGATAGACAAAAAAAAACACTGCTCACGGAGCAAAACAAAAGGTTTGAACAAAAACAGTCCTGAACACAAACAAATAATGCCTTCACCAAAAACATGTATTGTGCTGGGCCTTCCAGCATGATCAGCAATGATATTTTCTTTTTACTTTTGTTTTTGTTTTAAATCTTTCTCCTTTCTCTCTTGCTCACTCGTTCCAGTTCCTCTTTCCTGAACACCCACTACCCCGACCAGCAAAAGCTGCAGGTTTTTATACATTAATCAATCCGGAGATGGTGACATTCTACACGTTTTTTTTTCTCTCCGTGGCCAACTTTATCACTAATCACCAGCTGCCGACCACACATTTTCACGAGATGCCTGGCAGAGACGAGCTGCTAACAATCACCCCTGCCAGACCACATTTAACAAACAATAATACCATCACCCGTTTTTAAATACACCAAACAATATATTTAAATCATTCCTTTTTAATACATATAATGTAATAATACATTTAAATACAACAAATCATATTAAACACACCCCAAAATAATACATCTCTCAGCAGAGCTTTTCTGCCCTGCCAGTCTCCGTATCTGTTTATACACTTATCTGTATTTATCTCTCCCTACAGGATATTTTAATATGTCCCTGATATACATATGCCTCTGTGTATGTGTGTGATGTGTAAAAACACAGTACTGCTTGGATTCAAATGAGTAATAAACTAAATATATCCAGAACATCAGCCTTTCCTTTTTTAATGTATTTTGTTTCACAGCCATAGATAAATACTGCTGAGTGTGTTTGAAAAGTCTGAACCTTCCAAAAAACAACTGAGGCATAAAAGTGACTAGTAAAAGAAGTCTTGGGGATTATCCCTTTGGCAACCACACTTTCCTCAGGCTACCATCCACTTGTCAGACTCCCAAATACAGATTTATTGGGGATAAATTGACAGACATCTGCAATACTGAAATCCAAAATAATTCCCATTGGAAATGGAATTCATATTACTGTAAAAACCAACAAATAGCTAATTTGCCAAATGCCGGAAATTAATCGTGGTATCTGGGTTTTTATTATTATTTTTTCATGTTGACATCTGTGAAATGTCTCACGATTAGGGGAGTTAATAAAACCTTGGAAAATATTTAATAAATACTGATTTAAAAAAAAAAAATTCAATTGCCAAATCTGTGGTTAGAGTCACGTAGTCAGCCCCACAGGGAGATTATCTTTTCAAGTCAGCTTTTCTTACCCAGTTCCCCCTTAAACAGTGAAAGCTTTTTAAGTACTGAGACTGTTTTCCAGCTGTTGTCTTTCAGTTTTTTTTTTTCTAATAGTTTATTGTTCATTCATTAATTCACAAATCATTTTAAAAAAAAATCAATTCAAAGATAAAAGAGGAGCTAATTGTAGATGCTGTATTTAGATGTAACATTGATAAGCACGCCATATTTCCTTTTCTTAACGTGTGCCATTACACTGATGTATTTCAGGGTCATGTCGGCCTTCTTGACTACATTTTAAGGTTTCCGTGACTACCCAAAAATATTGCAGTTGTAATATCTTTGAGTAAGAATGTGAAAGCCACTTTTAAACAAATTACCATTTACTCAGACCCTACCGCTTTCAAATAGAGTGCCAGGTCTGATAACCAAGTGTAATTGTGTCCCACACTCACATTCAAAAGCATTGTAAAGTAAGATGGCCTTTTGCTACATTCTTCCATAGTTTACCTTTCTGTGCAGTCTACTTTTTTCAAAAAAACAGATCCTTTTGGCATATGAATATGTTGTTTACTAAAGGTTTTTTTAAGGATTGGTGTCCTTATAAAAGTTTACAACAGTATTTTTGCACAATGTTATTCCAGATTAGCTTTTTCAATACTTATACTAGACAATACATTTGCTGGTCTTTACCATGGTTCCATAGTTCTAAGTGCTTTACCATGCTTTCACTAATGCTTTTACTGTGCTATTAAGTGTGAAAATAACACTTTATCAACCTTGTCAGGAATCACACCACTGAGAAACAATCTGGATATATGTAAGTATACCAAAGTCTTTGCAAAATGATGGGTACATTCAATCATTACACCATTAGACTTTTTCCTGCTTCATATGTGTCAAAATATTTAGCAATTAACATAGGACATGGATGAATGCCATTGACCAGGTGCTTTGTCCCTTCAGATATTTTAAGAAGGCATAGATTTAAATAGGTTGGTATATTAATAATATGACAGAGATTTGTGGTGTTTGGTAAATTTTAAATGTATCATCTGCCAATATACAGTATATTTTTTGATTCTGATTCATCTGCTGCAATACAATACAACACTGTGAAAAACATTCCTTTATAGAGCCTTTCAAATTCAGGCATCTTAAGGAGCTTTAACAACAGGACAAACTGGAGTGTCAAGGCTTTGTCAAATAAGTACATTTAGATATGTGTGCAGTCCTTGCATAACAAATGCAATCAGTCAGAAGACTCCATTTGTTATCTTTGGGAAGCAAGTAGACCAGGCATGTACAGGCTGAGCAAGGTAGTCAAGACCAAGACCATTTAGGACATCAGTAAAGCTTTATTGTTGAGTCACTGAGTGGCTCAACTGGTAGAAGCGCAGCCGTGTGGTGCGCAGGGTGTCATACGGCGCAGGTTCGCATCCTGGCTGTGCAAAGTAGGTCGGTCTTTGCTGGGAACTCCGAAGGGAGTGTCGCATTGGCTCTGGCACTCCCTTAGATCACGGGGGGCAAAACCCGAAAACCCGCAGGTAAATTTTTCTAGGAAAATCTGAGACGGTCGAGCAACGGCTCTGGTTGCGTTGGTATGGAATGACCCAATATAGAATGATGGCCTTTACCTGTGGGATTATGTCTAAGCAGATGACTAAGGCCTCGTTCACGCACACACTGCGGTTAGAATGAAAACCGTATTAACAAACTGCACTCAGACCACCATTACATGACATTCATTAGGTTTGCGTGGCGGCAGCATGGAGGCTGTGTTTTTGTTTATACTTTTGGAAGAAAGTACAGTACATAATCGATTGAGAGCTTGTCAAGCACAGCTGTGCTCTTTTCTGCAAAACCAGTGGAGATGCCATTTTGCTTTTTTCTGCACTGCTAAATATGTGGTGATGATCTGCAGTGTCATGACGGTAGCTCAAAACATTTGGCTGATCTGCCGACCAGAAGGCTGGTGGGAACGAGTTGAGTGGTCTCCAAATGACTGGATTAAAAATGCATGCATGTCTAAGGAGTCATATATGCGTCTTTGTCATTTACTGAGACATTTCCTGGAGTGCCAAAACACACAGATGAGACGTTCAGTATTGGTGGGGAGGGCTGGAGGGCAATTTGGGGACCCGAATTGTCCCATATTGTTTCATTTAAGTTGCAAAACCAAAAATACACTTTGCGTTGTCTTTTTCTTACAACAGAATATTATACAACTATACTTTGATTAAATAAAACAAAAGTGTATTATATGTATGCACTATTTACTATTGTTATGAATTTACAATTCATCACTATTACAAAATCAACTTGGCTCATCAGGCACCTATATATATACACTACCGTTCAAAAGTTTGGAGTCACTTAGAAATTTCCTTGTTTTCCATGAAAACATACATGAAATGAGTTTGAATAGGAAATATAGCAAAATGAATAGGAAATATAGTCATTGACAAGGTTAGAAATAATAATTTTTAATTGAAATAATAATTGTGTCCTTCAAACTTTGCTTTCGGCAAAGAATCCTCCATTTGCAGCAATTACAGCCTTGCAGACCTTTGGCATTCTAGTTGTCAGTTTGTTGAGGTAATCTGAAAAGATTTCACCCCATGCTTCCTGAAGCACCTCCCACAAGTTGGATTGGCTTGATGGGCACTTCTTACGTACCATACGGTCAAGCTGCTCCCACAACAGCTCAATAGGGTTGAGATCCGTGACTGTGCTGGCCACTCCATTATAGACAGAATACCAGCTGACTGCTCCTTCCCTAAATAGTTCTTGCATAGTTTGGAGCTGTGCTTTGGGTCATTGTCCTGTTGTAGGAGGAAATTGGCTCCAATCAAGCGCCGTCCACAGGGTATGGCATGGCGTTGCAAAATGGAGTGATAGCCTTCCTTCTTCAAGATCCCTTTACCTTGTACAAATCTCCCACTTTACCACCACCAAAGCACCCCCAGACCATCACATTGCCTCCACCATGCTTGACAGATGGCGTCAAGCACTCCTCCAGCATCTTTTCATTTGGTCTGCGTCTCACTAATGTTCTTCTTTGTGATCCGAACACCTCAAACTTAGATTCGTCTGTCCATAACACTTTTTCCAATCTTCCTCTGTCCAGTGTCTGTGTTCTTTTGCCCATCTTAATCTTTTCTTTTTATTGGCCAGTCTGAGATATGGCTTTTCTTTGCAACTCTGCCTAGAAAGCCAGCATCCCGAGTCACCTCTTCACTGTTGACGTTGAGACTGGTGTTTTGCGGGTACTATTTAATGAAGCTGCCAGTTGAGGACCTGTGAGGCGTCTGTTTCTCAAACTAGACACTCTAATGTATTTGTTCTCTTGCTCCTCTTTCCTCTTTCTATTCTGGTTAGAGCCAGTTTGCGCTGTTCTGTGAAGGGAGTAGTACACAGCGTTGTACGAGATCTTCAGTTTCTTGGCAATTTCTCGCATGGAATAGCCTTCATTTCTCAGAACAAGAATAGACTGACGAGTTTCAGAAGAAAGTTCTTTGTTTCTGGCCATTTTGAGCCTGTAATCGAACCCACAATTGCTGATGCTCCAGATACTCAACTAGTCTAAAGAAGGCCAGTTTTATTGCTTCTTTAATCAGCACAACAGTTTTCAGCTGTGCTAACATAATTGCAAATGGGTTTTCTAATGATCAATTAGCCTTTTAAAATGATAAACTTGGATTAGCAAACACAACGTGCCATTGGAACACAGGACTGATGGTTGCTGATAATGGGCCTCTGTACGCCTATGTAGATATTCCATTACAAATCAGCCGTTTCCAGCTACAATAGTCATTTACAACATTAACAATGTCTACACTGTATTTCTGATCAATTTGATGTTATTTTAATGGACAAAAAATTTGCTTTTCTTTCGAAAACAAGGAAATTTCTAAGTGACCCCAAACTTTTGAACGGTAGTGTATATATATATATATATATATATATATATATATATATTAGCCATGCTTATCACACGGAAATGTCTCGATAACAAACTTGCGCACAAATCCATCGAGCAGTTGTTTTAGTGCAGTTTTAATACACACACACAGTTGCTGTGCATTAAGTAACCGAACTGAATTAATAACAGAACTCGCTACTTGTTCCGAACATCATTAACTAGTGTGGTTGTCGCTGCCATTTAGACTGTGTGTGTACGAGGCCTAAGTGGGCTGTGTTTAGCTCTTCTTAACCTGGAGTGGGCAAAAAAATCATTATAAATGACCTGCTCAGACACTCAGTCATGTACTGTGCCATTTTTTTGTTTTGTTTTTAATGGTCACCTCTCTAGCCCTGTTAGTAACCACCTTGCCGCTTGGTGTGAAGATGAAAATAACAATTAAAAATAGCAGGGGAGATATCAAAACAGTCATGTACTGAAGGAAGAGCCGATGGCATATGTAGTCTAAATTAAAAATGAATCAAAAGATAGCTTTATATTAAAAAAATTTGATCCCAAGGCAGGCGGAATCCATCCAATAAGCTAGTGGGTGTCCTGGATGTCCTGAGGGGGGCAGTTTATGTGTGTTTCCCCCCCATATTACTTCTTAGTGTGTTTCTGAATAGGTTTATACTGGTGACAAAGCCAGCCACACCCATGGCTATGATTCTCTGACCAAAATACCAAGTTGAATTGGATAGACTTTGCTGTAGAATAATAAACCATTTCAAGATTGATTTGAAATTTGAGTTGTATAGACCTCTGTAAATGAAACCCTATGTTTGCTTCTTTAAATCTTCATCTTTACTGAGAAGCACTTATATTTGGGGAGGTCAGGGACAGCCCCTCGTATTGTGAGATAGATGATAACAATGCTCCCACAGGGCAAGTGAAGGTTCTGATCTGTGGACAGTTATATGGCATATCTTTCTGGTAATGTGCACTGCTGCTTTTCAGGGTAACAGAATGTTAAGGACTTCTGAGGAAGTTTAAAGAAGCAGGCTGAGCACACGGAACAAGCCAATATGTCATCACAAGGATTAATTAGGACAAGCCTCTGTTGAGTGAGCATCTTAGCTGAAGTCCAAAGTGCTTTCTTTCTAACTTACCCCATGTGGAAAGCAATATGGGTATGCTGAACAATTTTTTTGTTAGGTCTTCTATAAATATAACAGTAACGTATAGCAGTTGATTTATATCAGTCTCCTATAGCGACTGATATAAATGTATATGAGACCTGAGAAAGATCTAAGACAGCTTTCCCACAAGTGGTAATTTTTTCCACCTGATTCTGACAGGTGGAAAAAATTGTCTCGAAACAAACAGTGTTAAGAAAGAAGAGTGCCTGATTGAGTGACTGAGTAGAGGGTGCACCGTTCCCGGTCATTTCCTTCAGCTGTGTCTTTCAGACATGTTCAGTAGAAGCATTCTGAACGCAGTGGCTCATTCCAACACTCTCTTAATCCAACACATCTGGAAGGTGAAAATGTAATTAACCTGTTTCCGTTTTCTTTGTAGTGGAATAAGGCACTATCCAGCTGAGCATATAGTAACTGAAACAGGATTTCTAAGTAGAAAATCCCATGTTTTCTTGATTGCAATTTGTTACTTTCTTATATTATTGAAACTTATGCTACCTTTTGAAAGCTCTTTTTCTGTGTTTCTGTGGTACGAACTGTTTACTTTTATCCATAACTTCAAAAACACTATGGCATGCCAGCAAATATATTTACCAGTCTCTCACTAAACTGTTTGGTATCCTTTTATAGGCTCAATCAAATTGGACCAACTGCACACTTCAAAATTCCAAATATATGTCTAAATCTTACCCTTTTCTTCAGGGAGGCGATATATAATATGTTAGGCTCAACTTTTATAAGACTACTCGGCATGTTCAAGAATGACAAAGTACTTGCATTTATTTTGGGGCTTTTGGAAGATCTTTAAAAATATTAAAGCTGACACAGCACCACCTGTACCTATCCTGCCTTTAACCAGATCTAGTAGTTGCATACCTTTCATCACTGTATAATTCACAGGCACCCCATATAAGAATTTATATAAATGTTATATTTCTTTTAAATGGAAGGTTAGTACCTTGAGAAGTGGAGCTTTGAAAAACTGCTGGGTTTGTCTACCTTGACAGTGCTGCCGACAGTCTGTGATGGACTGCCAGTACAGTGAGGCAAAGAAGTGACCTTGAATGAGTAACAGTCTGAGAGAGCGGCGTCCGCAGCTCCCTCTGGACCAGGTTGGGAGAATTTTTAACCATTCTGTATTCTTTCTGTTTGTGGCCAGGCTGTATGTCTTTGTGGTGACAGGTAGTGATGCTGGGCCCAGCCGTTTGAAATTAACTAAAAGATATGTGAGCACAGAGAGGTGGAGAGGACCAAATGCTTGGATTCAAGCCTTTAAAGAAAACATAGGAGGAGATGATTTTGACATCTCTTCATGTTGCCATACACCAGCTGAAATGCTTATATTCTGTTTTTAAGTGTTATGGACAAGTAAGTCTTCCACCAGAAAAGGGTAATTCCACAAGTTCCAGGGACAATACTTGTGAAAGACACATATTTTACCTAACTAATTTCTTACTTCATTCATTTCTCAGTCATATTTTAAAAACTAGAAACAAAACAAAAATTATTTGTATCCAATTACACTTAAGCTGTCTACAGAAGATGTTGAGCATTTTATATAAAAAACAGTAGCTGTGTTTGCAATGTCTAATGGAATGAAAAAAGGCATTGATTGTGATTGTATGACCTGATTAAACTTTCCTAAACATTTAAACATTCAACTGGAAGAAAACCCTTTCAGCTTATTTGTGTATTTATTTATTGTACTTTTATTTTTTTTACAGAAAAGATGCAGCCTATCACCTACTGTACACATGCTGGAGGGCAAACATGCCAATGCCACATGTGAGCACTGGGTTGTAGAAACAGCAAAACACTAGTTTCCATTAGAAGCTTAACATAAGAGAATGCATTTTTGCCATTTTGAATTCAGTACTTGAGAAAAATGAGATGTGAGGTGGCTTAGTGATGTGGGAAAATGTCATGTTACTTGAGTGGCTAGGGAACAACTTGTTGCCAACTTAGCGCCAGTGATTACCCACTACCCTGTTACAACATGACATTGTTTGCAACTAGAGCTTTAGTGCTTTAGTGAACTGAAACTAACCAGTAATTTATGTTGTACATTAAAGAGCTGAATAGGTGCAAACATTGTAGGCATGTACAGTATATAACGGCCAGTTTGTACAGCTGAGTTTTAAGTGCAGTCATAAAACATTATGTAAATATAACTCAAGTCTAATACATGAAGATGCATTTTTACTATTAACAGCATGTTGTATTAGGATTGCATTTTAAACAGAACCCGATGGTTCCCTCTCTTAGACCAAGCTGGAGATTCTTTGTCTGTATGTTGTACAATAGGTCATCTGAGGTCTTCCAGTCTGGCTCTGCAAACATTCAACTGCTCACAGACAGTTTTCAAATAAATGTTGCTTACGCAGCTAAGCAGTTAACATCATTTATAGTATTTTTTGTATTGGATTTTGCTTAGATAGCTTAGCAGTCGACACAATTCATACTTTATAATAATCAGTTTTTTCCATGTGGAAATAAAAAGTAAACCAATCATGCAGTAGTTGGTGTGACATGCCAGAATCTTCAGTTTTCATTTGTAACATATAAGTGTGCCTTTTATTGTCTCCACTGTGTCAGAAACTAGGTGGTATGTGAAAAATATATAGTTCACAATGTGAAAACAATTCCACTCCTGAGTCAAAGTTTTTCTACCTCATGAGTTGTTTGTCATTAGTCTTAAAAAGACATCACATATCTTCACCATATTTAATCCACACCATTATAAATCTTTATTCCAGTCTGCCCGTCATGTAGAATCCTATAGTCTGCGCTATTGGCGTCTGTCTAAACACCCCTTATTTGTTACTGCCAGTGGCAATGTGGTTTGACGCTTCCCTGCTGTCAGGACAGAACTGTGAATTACACTTCGAAAGACACAATTGCTTTTTCCTCAGGCAGCTTTATGACTTTACAGGTCATTGGTGGGACATTACACCACCCAAATAGGCTGTTTTTTTATGGAAGGTCATGGGTACTTGAAAGCTATTTTAACCGCATTCTCGTCTTAAAGATACTTTAAACAGAATTCAACACGTGTTGGCTGACATCGGCTCCTTTGATAAAATGCTGTCTGGTATGAAAGCTTGTAACATTGTATAGTTCTCTTTTCAATGGGATCAGTTTTATTCTGAAACCTCCTTCTGGTTACATGCATTGCAGGTACAGCACAGCTGTTGTTATACTTAGCGGACTAGTTAAGTTATAATGTGGTTAAAGTGTATAAATAACTTGGGGAGTGGCCGAACCTTTTCCCTTCAGCCATTCATTCAGTAGAGTCATTCAGTTTGAGTAAAAAAAAACCCTGCAAAAATCAGATTTAGTCCTCATTCCTTTTAGTAATATAAGTGTATGTTGGGATGTGATCACTTTATTGCTGACTGTGATCTGCATACCCTGTGCTAAAAAATAAATATGTTTTTCATATTCATATTTTGAGCAATATGTACGGAAGACCATACCATTATGTTTCTTACAATTAAGGAACCAAGTGAACACATCAGTACTAACCTCTTTAGTCACAAGATCCCAGAAGGCTGCCATTTCTGACCAAAAAATGTACTGAAGTCGTTAATTCAAGCACTTTTATTTCTTTTTTTGGTAGTGCAACCTTGAATGCATTATGCCTCCATTTAAAACCACCTACAATTATAACCTTGTATGGATGTGTGGCAGGAAGGTGCACCGGCGTGTGGGGAATATTGGGTGGCAGGGAGGGGGTTAAATTCCTACCTGCAAAAACACATGTGGGAATGTGGCTGGAGCTGTTTATTGAATAAATGGTTAAATGATTAATTAGGCCCCACTCACAGGTGTATAAAAAGGGTCATCATGGGTGTTAGTTCAGAATGGTGATGGTGATGGTGATGGTGATGGTGATGGTGATGGTGATGGTGATGGTGTGTTTGGTGGTTTGGTGGTTTGGGAGTGTAAATAAAAGCGCTTGAGCATGTAAACTGCAACTTCCTGGTCTTTGAGTCACATTGCCGATGCTGCCCAGTCACAGGTTGATAATGAAAATCACCTTCCATTTTAATGGCTGCAGGGAGTGAGAAGGTTAAAAAAAGGACATCTGTAGACAACATGCCTACAATTTTAGAGAGAGCTGGGGAACGGCGATGCAATTTGAGACGCATTCCTCCCCGGCATCAGCATTGGAAGATGAGAGGAGACTGACACTACAAGGCATTCCCTTGATTTCAATTCAGATGAATGTCAGACAGATGTCCTTGCTAAACAGAGAAGAAAAGCAAATTGCAATTGAGTTGACATTTGATAGAGTGATACAGCATGCCTTGAAGAAGGGGCAAAAGTGCATTATTTTCAAACATGAGGAATCTATTTCCAAAATGAAAATGATTACAAAAATAAAAGTAGCGATTGAGATTGACAAGGGTAGGAAATTGAGAAGCATGTGTTTGTCCCCTTTGAGATGTACATCTTGATGAATATGCTTTAGTAAATTGTTAGTTTTCTAAAGATTATGAATAGTATTGTATCTGCACAGTGCATCTGTAGCTTATCAAAAGTAACCAACATTTAGCAAGCTTGCTATCTCTCATCTTTATAGCAAAAACGTAAAAACACCTTTGACAACGGAGACATTCTTCACTTTTATGTCTTCACATAATTGTGAATTTAGGATTGGGTTTGTAATCAGTTGTAAATAATAATATCATTTGTAATACACAATTTGCCTATAACGTAATAGAGTTCAAAGTAAATTAATCCTGAGTCCATAACTTCAATCCTACTTCAGTGGATTGAATGGAAAACTACCACCTTGTTTATTATTAAAACAAAAATAAAAAATACACACAAACAAGCAATAGATTACCTTTGTTTAAGTCTCCAAAAGGTTATTACTTGCTGCTTGTTCATGGAGACCAGTATGCAGGTTTCTACTAATTATACATGCATTTATCTCGCTATAATGTTTTTACATATATATATATATATATATATATATATATATATATATATATATATATATATATATATATATATATATATATATATATAAATAAAATCTGGGCAGGTGGGTTTATTACCTCTTTTCTTAAACAAGCATTATAGGATGTTTCCCACTCAAAATGCAGAGGAGGTTACAGCTGAATAGATTAGAATTGCACGTTTATGACTGTAGTTACACAGACAGGTGGTAAGTAAATAAAGTTGTCATGTTTGATGAAAGTTCCAGTGGTAGAACAGGGGAGGAAGGGTGGATGATAAAGCTTGTTAATACTTTAATAAATGTTTCTCCTTATATTGCAGTGCAATAAATAAAAGGCTGATGCTTTCCAATTGTTCTGTTTTTTATTTGCACCAAATATTTCCAAGCAATATTATGATAAAATAAGAACACTAAAGTGAATTATTGCTCAGGGCTGCTTAGCATCCTGGAGACAGTGCGAGTGCCAAGGTTTTATTTATTATTATTCTGTTTAATCCTCACTAAGTTAACACCCGCTGTTTAATATTTCACTGGATCCACCCCAATAATCTATGGAAAGACTTGTTGAATCAGAATGTTATCTTCAGCGAACCCTTTAATTAATTCAATGTTGTCAAACACAGAGTGACTGTCACAAGATAACGTTTCTGCAGAATGTTCAGTTCCAAGTTGAATCCTTGTTTTTTAAAGCTGTCCCTGTCTTATACAATGTCTACATTTGCATGTAGTTCAGCTAACAGATGAAAAATGAAAAAAAAAGACTTACTAGTTCCCTGTGTGTTTTGTAACTGATTTTAAAAACCTTTTTTGGACTTTCCTCCTGACATATATAGAGAGAGAAAAACTCTTGTGCTAACTAATGTCTTAAAGCAGCGGTATCTAGGTTTTAAAATACATTTTCTTACTTCTTAGCACTTAGCTATATTATCACAAGTCCCATTTTTCTTCTATTGAAGATATATGTATTCTGTCCTTGTATTTTTAACTATTTTTTAGTTTGGACTATGCAGACAGGATTGTAGACATTGCTTCTTGATACCTAATGACATTCTACAAGTAGCTACAAACAGACCATGTTACCACACAAAAGTACCAGGATGTATCCGTTTATGTTTGCATGAAAATAGGTAAATAGTAATAATATATATCTTTTTTTAATTAGTTACTATGTAGCTCTTTAAATAGCTGATGTATGTTGATAAAGTATAAATGTAATATTTTACTCATGAAAGCTACAAGAACCATTTCCTGTTTTTTTTTATTGCCTGAGTTGAAAGTGCTTTATGATACTTGAATACCATAAACATGTATGTTATCCATTGCCTAACACTAATGAAATTAGTGTAATCCATCATAAGCTATAGACCAACTCTCTGGTTTACAGAATCCAGTTTGGCTTTGCTGCAAATCAAGTTGCAATGCACCAGTTCCCAGACACTGGGAGATTGTTTCCTCGTAAAACTCACAAATGAGAGCATAGCTGCAGCCAATAGCTGTCAAATAGTTTTAGGCAAGCCATGGAAATCTACATGTTCTGTGAAAACTATTACTTACCTCACATGTATTATTGTTATTGTTATTAGATTAGATTAGTGAGGGGGAATGGTGCATTGGCATACTGCCTATAAGGACAAACTATACCAGGTGCCCAATTTGTGTGTATATATATATATATATATATATATATATATATATATATATATATATATATATATATATATATATAGTCTTACATACTGCTGGGATTTATGGACTCAGATCAGGCTGGAAGTTGGTCACAGCTATCTGGTGGTGTTGCTAGTATTTATGGTGTTTATTTTTAAACTGACATGGGATGGAGCCTCTCTTCCACCCATACATCTGACTTACAGAGCACACAATTGCTAACAAAGGTTAGCCAGTTTGTATTTGTCAACATATACTGGCAATACCCAGGAGGGAAGCTCCACATTCATTCCACTGGTTGACCAAATGTTGCTTTCTGGACTGGAAGGTGTCAGAAACCTTGTCACTATTCTGAATATGAGAATGATTGATATTTCATGCAAGATCATAAGTTGTGATGGGAATGAAAAAATGCTGCTTGGTCCTTTTAGAACATCATTTTCCCGAGGGTGGTGTCTGATTTGCTTCTTGAATGACCCCATTGTTTGAGCCTTTGCAACTTCACCCAGTAGTGTGTTCCGCATATTTATCATTAAACTATCAGCAGTGGAAACATATTTCTTATTTCTGTTATTTCAATATGTGTTCTGAGACTAATCCCCTAAACTGAATTTGAAACAGTACCTTGAATTATCCCCATAACATTGGAGATATAAATGGGCCACACGCAAGGTAATTAAAAATACACTGGTGCCTACCTTTACACTTCTGTAGAGATAATTATTAATAATAAAGCAGACTCCATGACCCTGAACTTCCCTACTAAAACCACCAAAGGGCAGAATGAATACAGATGGTGCAAACTCTTTGTCTACACAATAATGTTCCTTGCAAAATGTTGTGGTCAAACACAATTCATTCAGGAGGGTGGGTGATGTTGAAGTCTGACCCTAGCCAAGCCCACAAATGTTGTGTTTATAAAGCTAATGTGTCCAAGGCAACAATACCTAGCTAAACCTTTTCTTACATCTCCTGTTTGGTTGAAAATGTAATGTCTCACTCATTAAAAAGCAGTTAGAAGTGCCCTGGTATTGTACTGGCAATGATATTAGACATTAATGTTGCACTGGGAGATGATTATTTAGACCTATTTTTAAGTAGCACAGCTCCATTCAGTTCTGAATTAAAACTTTCAGCACCAACATATTGGAAGCAGACTTATGGTGCCATTAAATATTATGTCTCTGTAAAGCCATAAAGGCTGCAGCAGTGCTATAATTTTGATTTAATCCAGTGATCGTTTCTTACTTTGAACCAGTGTGGCTAAAACTGTAGTTTCCTAGCCAAAGCTCACTGAGCCCAAGTCCTGTCAATCATCAGTTACCTACATTCATTTTAGAAATGCCTTAAGAGAAGCGAATGCACACAGAAGACCATATTTTAAGAGAGGAATCAATACTTTTACCGAACCAGCAAGGAACTCCATAACAATAATTTAACAGCTCCTTCTTTCAACTGCTTTCAAGTCATGTCTTGCTAGTTTAATATCATTACAAACCAGAAGTACCATCTCAAGCTATTTTGCATCTTGAAAGAGTAGTGTATAATTAATATCATACATTAGCCTACAGTTAAAGGTTACCAACCTTTACCAATAAGGTAATAATTTCCACTTGTCTGTCGTAATCACGTTAACGCACATCAAGCATATCTGGGTGCTTATGTTAAGGTTACCAAAAAAAAAAAAAAAAAGATAAAAGGCTAATTCTCTACAAAGGACCACATAAAATAGTGCAGCCCTAGTTGGGAGGACTCCATTTTAGACATGTTTCTTCCTGATAACTTTTGACCTGTGCTAATAAATAGAAATAACTGTGTAAAGGGAAGCTTGGATCTGTTTTTGCGAATATGACTGGTTTTCAAAACTTTGACGAAATAACTGAACCGTGAAGCAGAGGTAAAAAAAACAAAACAAAAAAAAACACTAAAATGTAACCAAAAAAAAAAAAAAATCACATCTAGAAAGTAATTGCAACTGGTCGCCCAGAAATAAACCCAAAAGAAAATAAACTGGTTTCCACTGACAACTTCACTTTTCTATCTTGTCAACTGACTGGCCTCCCCTTGTGACACATTCACCTTGAAAAGACACAGCAGCTGTATTTTGTATGTAGATTTTTTGCTTCAAGCTTTTATTGTATATCACATTTTTATTATATGAGGGTAGCTGTTATTTACTTAATGCTAATATTGGTCTTTGCGTTCGCCAAGATAAAATGAGATAATAGTGGTGGGAAACAAACAAGACATACTGTAGCTTTGCTGTAATATATGAGCCTTCAGAGCTTTTTCATAATGTGGTTTTGCTACTGGCCTGATATTGATGGTTGAAGTGTAAGGCTGGCTCCAGGGATCAACCTAAATTAATCTGAGCCCTCAGCAGTAAGCAAAACACTACCACGGTAACAACAGAGTTAGAATGCAGCTAAAACAAAAAGGAATTTTGTTTGAAAAGGCATAGTGATCTGCAGTAAAACTGTATATGAATATTTACTGAAGCTGTAACTGACTACTGCACATAAAATGTCTATGCTATCCAAAACACTCAGCTAGAGTATTTGTGTATACTTTCCAGAAAAAGGTACCTAAATCATATTTTTTATTAAACTTAAATAAAGCCACTGCATATCAATAATGTAGTTTACTTTCTGTATTTCACTTCCAGCGTGTACTGTACAATACAGCATTACTGTCCAACACAACAACCTTTTTAAAATGTCGTCTTATGTTATATTTTGGACTGGATGCTTTAAGTTCATATCACCATTTAAATCAAGCTAAACACCACTTTAACTGTCAGTTAATGACTGCTTTACTCAGAAACATGATTGGCCCAGATGACTCCAGAAGTTTATAAGGTGAGTTGATGCTGATGCTTTATCTCGAAATAAGTATATTTTTCAATGTTTTTACTGAATTTGGACTTCTTATGGTTTTACCTCATACTAGTATTTACTGAACCCACAAGTGAAAATTGCTCATTACCACAACGTGACCATGATGTTGGAATGCACTTAGCACACTTGACATTGTTTGCAGTTCAAACTAAGGGCACCCAGGTGTTGTAAAGTGCGAGGGTGAGTCTTGCGGCCTGTAGCGTGTGCAGTTTGTCTGTGTGTGTGTGGTGTGTGTGTGTGGTGTGTGTGTGTGTGTGTGTGTGTGTGTGTGTGTGTGTGTGTGTGTGTGTGTGTGTGTGTGTGTGTGTGTGGTGTGTGTGTGTGGTGTGTGTGCTCCCCCTCTCATGGGAGTGCATCTGTAGGACAGTGATCCAACCCATGCCATAGTCTAATGTGAGGATCTGCTAAATGGCCAGTGCACTTACATGAAACAGCAAATAGACATTCTTCCTCAGAACTACACTTATAAAGATTTTAACAGTTTAACACTAACCCTATCATACAGCGATTCTCTGTTCTTTATCGTGTTTTTCTTTTCTTTGTCATGATTTCAATTTGCTTTAAACATGATGTAACAAAGGGCACTTTTATAAAAGATGACTTCAATGCAAACAAGACTGTAGACTGTTAGCCATTTGTAATGGAAAAAGTGCCAGTATAGGCTTAAGCCTATGAACTGTTAACATGATAACACCCTTCCATAAGATAATATTCAAATTGAGATTTCCTTCATATGGAACGATAGTGTTTGTGATCCGCTAGTGAGATCACTATAACCAGCTAATTATGGAGTGCTTTACAAATAGGTATTATCAATGAAGAAGGGAAAGCAAGTGAGCAAGCGAAGAAAAAACTTTTTTTTTTCTTTTACTGGGAGTTAAAAATTTTATTTGAGCTTTTTTGCATTTACCTTGCAATCCAAACAAAATTAAGGCAAGCAGATGGGTTTCTGAACGTGCAAGAAAGCAATATGTACAGGATTTTTTTTTTTGTTTGTAAGGAAAATATTCCATTACACAGCAGTTAGAATTACATTTTAAAACAGTATTATATTTACCATGCTTGAGCCCAATTAACTGTAAAAACAAACAGTATGAGGAAACTTATCAAGGTGCAGGTCTCATTCTCTAGAACTGGTCTGTTTGAAGGCCTTGCAGACGCTGAGTGGGCAGAGAAGGCAGCGGTAAAGAGAGCTTGTGTCATGTCTGTGAGGTATGTATCCTCAAGGTGTAAAGTTTTGAGCTCTTAGCTCAGGCCTGTTGTGCCAGTGTGGTAAAGCTTGGAGAAAAATGCTTCATTAGTGTTAAAAAAAAAAAAAGACTATTATTTGTTTGACTATATTTCTTCAGGTTTCTAAATTATTTTCTATCTATTACAATATTTCAGATTCTTCAGGTGGTAGCCAAGATTGTTGTATCAGCTGAGTCAGTTTAGGTATTAAACTTAGCCATAAACCTCTTGGAAGCAATTCTGAACAAGTGCTGGAATCTGGGTTCAAGTTTAAGCTTTACAATGCCATATTTATACAAACAAACAATAACTGGGTGTATTTTTTTTAATTTTTTTTTTACTCAGAACAGTGAAGTAAAGCACATTCATAAACCCATGATCAAAATCAAGCTATTTTAGTATTTCCACTATTTATGTTTTCAGGATTATAAATTTGCTTAGCATCCAGCATATTGTTAATAGTTATTTAGAGCAGTATTGGTCAAGGCCTATTATAAAGGAATTTGTATGAATGTGTGAAGACTGCCTCCAAGTAAACAGAATTAAAATAATGGTAACAACAGAACAAAAGGAATCGCTAACACTGCATGTCTCGTTTTCAGTCTTGGTTTATGTAATTTACTGGTTTTAGTTCCTTAATCAAGACACTATTTCCTAGTTTGTTGCTATATAATACAATTGCTAATTTGTTGCTTGTGCTAAACAATATTGCATGCAAGACCAGGACTCTAAGCTTATAATCAAAACAGTTTTTGATGATCAGTGTCCTGGAAATAACCTCTTGGCACACATTTGTGTCAGTCTGTTACTTCACTTCAAATTAAGGAAATTAAGGAATACAATTGCCGGTGACTGAGAACATATCAATGGTTTTAGAAATTGTAATTCCTTAAGAATCACTTCATCTCACTTCAGGTATTATTCCTGGGTCAAACTTTGAACTTTGTGAGTCCTCCTCAGTGCCAGTTGGTATGGAACTAATCCCTCATTAAAAAAATATTTTCATAGCAATTCTCCTAGTAATGTTTTCAGTGGAACCTTCTGTTTGAGTGTATGTACTTTGTTTTGTGATCTCAAAGAGAAAGTTTTTGTCAGTTTTATAAATAGTTGTTTATTAAAGTCTTAGCGTACATCTACTTAAACAGTGATGCACCTTTGAAAAAGCTGTCCTTTAATCTATGATCCACTCTTGTGACTTGTATACAACACGGGAAAGCATTATGTTTTTCACACGTTTTATTTATTTGTTTTAGACATTTTTTATGTATTTAATTGAGATAAAAACTTATCAATACAATAAATCAAATTCCAGTAAATTAAAGAAAACCTAAAGGCAACCCAGTTGTTAGTTGCATAGTTTATAGAACAGTTGCATAGTTTAAAGAACAGTGCAATTGCCATATATTGTAGGATTATATATATATATATATATATATATATATATATATATATATATATACATATATATATATATATATATATGCATATATGCAATCTTACAATCTGTTTGCAATAAATCTAGGATTGCGTGGTAGTGCCCTTGTATCAAAGTTCCAGTAGCACAGTTCTGAGTTGCACAATTTTAGCAATGAGCTTTAGATGAGAGACAGTTGTGGGGACAGGAATAGAAACACTTCTGTCACAGGGTAACTTTGACCGTTGCCCTGCCTGCTGCACATTATAGATAGACACTTTTGTTATCTTTGCCGTTACTGAATTATTCGGTTAACAGATATACTGTATGAATACCAGCTTAGACTCAATATAAGTATCTGTGGCAGGGGCATGGGGCCCCTTGTGGTGGTTTATTAGACTGCAGCTTTAAAAAAAAAAAATAGTGCTCATAATCATGTCTTTCCCCATCTATTTCCCTGCAAGTCTTTAAGTTTAACTGTTGAAAGCACATGATGGCTTACCAAAGCAAAACCAAAGCACCCTTAACCCTCAGAGCCATGTGATTCCCTATTTCAAAAACTGCTGAGTTTTCTGGTGTTTCCCTTCCATATTTTCCTTCTCTGAAATCAATTATCAATGACATGGTTTTGGTGGCTGACATCAAACCCACACCTTATGATTAGTTGGCAAAAGAGTCTGGGCTCTCTGCCATATTGTCCTCCTAGAAAGGGATTCTGGGAAAGAACCGGAAAGTTATGTGTGTCACAGGAATGCATTATTCCAAACTTCAGAGTGAAGAGATGAAGTGAGTATCTTCTTTTTAAAGGCCTGTATATTCTGAAAAAAACAAAACAAAATAAATATTACACATCATAAAAAATAAAAAAGAACCTGTGGTTACTGTAATTCATTCTGTAAGAAGAAAGAAATCTAATTAACCAGGAATGTGTAGGATATTAGTGGACGTTCTCTTGCTAAAAAAAAAAATACTCAATGTGATTTTAGTTCTCTAATTTAAACTATACATAGCTTTTTATTTATTATTTATGAGATCCTTTTATGAACATTCCCAGCAGAAGGGTATCTGACGAATCATTACAACGTCAAGGTAAATCTAGGTTTTAAAGTTTTAAAGAAAAATAATGAGAAAAACGTTTTTCTAATAGCAATAGGGTTCTCTCAATAAAGACTCTACTGTGTGGTCGATGACCTTGACTTGCGTTAGCATCCTCGCCTTCAGCACTTGTTGCATAATTCCAGTCTTGCTCAACTACCACATGGTAGAGCCTTCAGCAAGAGGTCACTATAGCTTAAGTAAATTTACTATTTCAAACAGCTCATATGGGGGCTTGGTTTTAAATACATACTTGGTAATTACATTATATCCTTGTTAATGGAAAATCGGTGATGCTACAATGGCAGTGCAATGGTTCCATGCGAAGGGACAATGGTAGCACAAGAGCAGCTACAATATTCTTATTTTGACATACAAATTGTATCACAGTCAAATGAACCAATACATGCAGTACCAAGGTGTTGTACCATTGCCAATTTGCTAGCATCAATACTCATATCCACTGAATTATAGACAGCAGTGTGATAAACCAGCAGAGTCTGTTTACAGTCAGAAGCAACAGTGTAGCTGATACCACTACAGTAGCTCTCTTTATATTTCTACCAGCAGGTACCCCTGTTAGGTAATGTTAGTTTGGGGTGGTTCAACAGCTCATAAAATACCATATCATTAAAAAAAAGAATTCTCATTTGATCAGTGTTACCTCAATAGTGCAGGGTAGTTTCAAAGTCTAGCTACTGTGTTGTTGCCATATGTTGGGGGTCGCTATGGTTTATACACAAATTTAGCAGCCACAAGTTAACAAGTCTTGGATAGCAACAATACGAGACTTTCCTTGTTAGTCACTCTCTTGGCTTTTCAGCTACAGTAGCTTTCGACCTGCTGCTACATGAGCAACTGCTGAGAAAAGCAGAGTGCGATCACTCACAACTTCTCTCGGAAAACAGCTACATAGCAGAGAGAATTAAGAAATAGCCCAATCAGCCACTCATATCTGTGTCAACGACTGCAGAAATGTGTTTTGAGGATGTAAATAGCAAGCAGGAATCAGTAACGTGTACTTAACGATGACAGCAGATGAAGTCGATTTATTTAAAAGAAAGAAAAGGTCCTTCAAATGTGGCATGTTTTGAATATGCATGTGCAGATGTCAGTCAGTTTCAAACTATACTCTCAGGCGAAAACTAAATACCTTTCACTGAAAAAAGACCTTTTGACAAACAACTGTTCTTCTGCATGTCATCCTAAACCTCTGCATTGCATAGATTAAAGCACACCATAGACTTAACTGTTTGTATGGTGGAATACCCTTGTAATCCTTCATGTTGGAAATGTGTGTGGGAGGTCTTTTTTTACCCCAGATGCCTAAAAACATTTACTCACGCTGTGATTTTTTAATGTGAAGAATAGAGAAGGTGCACTGCATTTTAACCGTAATTAGGAAAAGCAAAACTTAATTTTATTTGTTTGTGTTTCTCAATAGTACCAGCACCATACACCCAGATCATAAATACATTGATATATTATACAATAAACAGCAGTGGAAATACAGGTATCAAATTAAAGTAGTACATACTGTGGTAATATAGATTTGATTGCTTTGTGCATGATCCATTAGGGGTTTTATTATAAAAAATAAGCCAAGTAACATACATTGTTGTTAAATCCTGATGAATTGAATATGACTACAATCAGTATGCTTGTTAGTACCATATGTAATTATATTTGAATAACCAACAAACAACAGAGAGTGTTTATTGTAGTGTCTGGGTTCAAGAGACTAGATTCAAGCTTTGTTTTGTCTTGTGTTCACAACATTTAAATTATGTTTAAAACGTTCTGGATAAAACAATAATTAACACGAAAAACTTGTCTAATAAATTACAAGAGTCATCCATGCAATAGCCTATGGCCCCGATATTCAAAGCAACACGCAATCTCCTCGCAAAAATGTGTGCCTCGCAAAAATGTGTGCTTTTGCACAAAAACTGATATATTCTAACACGACACAAAGCAGTTACGCTGGCTGGGAAATAACATTTTTGCTCAATTCGCAAAAATGTTTTTTGCCTCGCAAAACCACCTGTGCATTCATTACCAATATAGCAGAAATGCACAATGGACTGTTAACAATACCTTCCCAAGCAGCTATCATAGGTGTACAGTACATACCAATATTCCTCAGACGATTCTACACTCAAATGTAACCTGCACATAGAATGCAGAATCAAAGCAAAACACACATCGGTAGGATTGACACCCACGAAGTTGCATGCCCACCCCCACAAATATATAAATAAGTTACTAAATGGAGAAATGAAACAGTGGACCACAGGATAGTGTAGGCTATTCAACATATAACTTAAATAAAAATATATTGTAGTGACTTGCTAACTGGATAAGTGTCACCATGAAGGAGACAGACAAAATGTCTCTGTAGCATCAAACTCCACTCCACTCTAGCTCAGACCCGTGTTCCTTACACTATACATAAATTTATTTACAGAAGTGTGCACTGTAAAACAAACCACAATGCTGAAAACACTACTCTATTCAGAAGCCCCGAAGACGGGAATCTCTGCATGGAGCCGGCCAAGAACGCTGCCTGTGGATGCAGTCTGCACATGTGTATCCCTTATCATACTCCTGCTGAAAGCCCCTTCCAACTGCCCCCCACACACCACGCACCCTGCTCCAACCACACCTGTATGGCATAGTCAATAGCATGGAATGCAGATTGTGGGTGTCAAAGTATGCTTCTGATATCAATGACAAATAAATAACAATACTTATTAAAAAAAAGTCAGCGGTGTCCTTATACCTGAGTGTGGAATTACTGGGTGAGTGGCATGAAAAGGAAAGGGAGCCTTTGAAGAATGCAACTACAGGGATATTTTATGGATTGAGCCTTTGGGCTCTGCAGCTCTTTGCCAATGTTGCTGAGGATAGGGCACTTAGCAAAACACTTAGCTGTAATGGAAACATTCTGCACATTGCAAGCCTGTCACGCTTCTCGTAAAACCATTTTCATTCAAATTTGGCCTTCGGAGCAATTCAAAAAATTTTGTGCTTAAGCATATGAAATTTGCGCACACGCATACATTTGTATCTAATGTTTATCATTATCACAGGCATTAGCATGGCTAATGAGCTAAATATTTAAAGGGCCATGTGACAGCCCTTGCATTTTATTGTTTGATTGTTTGTTATTTAAAGAAAACGTTTGTTTATTTTAGAACGGGGTTCCCCCGCCCCTGTGTATTTTGTATGTATATTTATAGGACGGCAAAGCCGCATGTTTGTTATTGTTTAGAAGCGTGGATGGGGATGCCCCATCCACACAAAAACCTCATGCAGAAGGTGACCATCTCCCGAGTTAATTCATTGATTAATTGTTGCTAATCGGGAGATGGTCACCTGTATAAGAGCCTGCAGCTTTCTGTGTTCTGGGTGGGTTGTTCAGAGGGTGCAGTCTGGTCAAGGCATCGGTAGGCGAGTACAAGAGTCTTGAACTGGATGCGAGTGGTGATCTGGAGCCAGTGGAGTGAGCGGAGCAGTGGAGTAGCGTGGGAGAAACGAGGCAGAGAGAACACCAGGCGAGCAGCGGAGTTCTGGATGAGCTGGAGTGGACGGGTGGCGGACACAGGAAGGCCGGCCAGGGGGAAGTAGCAGAAGTCTAGGCGGGAGAGTACCAGGGCCTGGATGACGAGTTGCATGCAGTAGTTGGTGAGGAAGGGTTGGATTCTTCGTATGTTGCTCAGGAAGAATCGGCAGGTTCGTGCTAGAGTGGAGATGTGCTGGGATTAGGAGAGGCAGGGGCCCAGGGTTACTCCAAGGTTCTTGGCTGAGGAGGAGGGAGAGAATGTGGTAGATTCCAGAGGAATGGAAATAGAGAGATCAGAGGAGGGGGAAGATGAGGAGGGGAAGAAAAGGAGGTCAGATTTAGAGAGGTTGAGTTTGAGGTGATGCGAGTGCATCCAGGAGGAGATAGCAGACAGACAGGTAAAGATATGGGAGAGGATGGTGGGGTCAGAGGTGGGGAAAGGAGAGGAAGATCTGAGCATCATCAGCATAGAAATGGTATGAGAAACCATAGGATGCGATGAGGGGGCCCAGGGAGTGGGTGTAGAGAGAGAACAGGAGAGGACCCAAGACTGACCCTTGGGGCACTCCTGTTAAGAGAGGGTGAGGTGTGGAGGTTGAGCCACGCCAGGTACCTGGTAGGAGGAGAACCAGGCCAGAGAGAGAGGATAGGAGAACAGAGTGATCGACAGTGTCAAAGGCAGCAGAGAGATCGAGGAAAATTAGGACAGAGAAGAGACAGGAAGCACGGACAGAGTTTAGCGAGTTAGTCTACAGCGAGTTGGGAGAAGGATTCGATAGGAGGGAGGAGAGAGAGAGCAGTGGAGGCAAGGACAGAGGGGGGGAGAGAGAGCGGAGGTTACAGCAGGAGGTGACAGTGGGGGTAGGTGAAGTAGGGAGATGACAGAGAAAAATAGATGAAATAGTGATCAGAGAGGTCCAGAGGGGTGAAGGAGAGGGTGGAGGGGCAGCAGGCCCTGGAGAAGGTCAGGTCCATTTAATGGCCAGCTTTGTGGGTAGGAGGGGATGGAGAGATAGAAGTTGAAGGAGTGAAGGAGAGGAAGGAATCCAGCAGAGTGGGTGGGGTTGGAGAGTTATTGAAATCACCTAACAGGACAGTTGGGGTAGACAGAGAGGGGAGGGAGGAGAGGAGATAGTCGAGTTCATAGTGAAAGTGAATGAGAGGTCCAGGGGGATGGTACAGTACAATTAACAGGAGTTGACAGGGAGAGGTTAGCTGGACAGCGTGAAATTCAAAGGTGTTAACTGAGAGTGAGGAGAGGTCGGAAGGGACAGAAAAGAGTAAGGAGGGAGAGAGGAGAAGACCAGTCCCACCTCCCCGTCCAGTGAGACGTGGGGTATGGGTCAGGCCATAGAGAGAGGACAGGGCAGCAGGAGTTACAGTGATCAGGAGAGAGCCAGTTTTCAGTGAGAGCAAGGAAATCGAGAGAGAGGTAGGAGGCAAAGGCAGAGTTTAAATCAGCTTTGTTAGCAGAGGAGTGACAGTTCCAGAGGGCACCAGAGAGAGTGCGGGAGGGGAGAGAGTGGGAGGGGGGAGAGGCAGAGGGATGAGGTTAGAGGGGTTAGGGGAGCAGAGGCAGAGAGAGGAAAGAGGGCGGGAGTGAGAGGACAGAATAACAGGTATGTGAGAGACAGTCATAGCAGGACAGGTGAGACAGATAGGTACAGTAGTAGTGGGAGCAGGAGCAGTGGGGGGAGGGTACAGACCTGTCTAGTAGTCGGCGTCTTCCAGAGCGCTGCTAGGTTCGGAATTTCTCCAACAGCCTCTCCTTGCAGGTCTCTCCTTGCTGGACTCCCACAGCTAGACTCCCGGCTCTTTGGTAGAGAGGCTCTTCGCTTGGCTGGTGCTTTGTGCTGGCACACAAATAGGCTAGCTGTCTGTTATATTAACTAGATGGATAAAAGCTGTGTGTAAACCAATCAAATTGCAAATCAACCTCTATTCAATTTAACCACACTCACCTAGTACTAATCACAAACAGTAAATCACCTAATTAAACCTAATTAAATCACCACCACCTTTATAATGTTATTTAAATACAGCTAATGTTAATTACGTGAAGCAGGATCACTTACCTATCTGCCTCTGACTCTGGTCACCTGTAGACAGGTAACCTTATCAAACCGCTATTGCTCCGTGTCTGGACGGATTTGATTTTTGTAATGTGTTTTTTTTTTTTGTAAGAACTGTAAGTCGCCCTGGATAAGGGCATCTGTTATAAGAAAATACATACATACATTATCAACAACAACAATTAATAATATTAATAATCCAATGACAAACCTGGGGGGCAGTTAATTCAGCTTAAATAAAACTGACTGAATGGGCAGTGGAATAAGAAAGGAGCACCTTTCGTACATTTTACATTCAAAACGCAGACAAAATGTACCAATTTGCGATGCGCATAACCCTCTTCGCAGTGCACAAACCTTTAGAATATATGGGCCTATAACAGCACAGCACAGTGTCACGCATTTCACAGGTGTGCTGAGAGGAAGATGAATGGGACAGTTGTCAAACAGACCCTCTGAAACCTGAGCAGTATCTCATACAGTCTTTTGTGAGCTCTGGGTTCAGTTAATAGGTGGCTACACCACCAGTATGGTCACACTGTTCTGTTACCCACACTCAGTGTAGACAACAGCTGTCCAATGCGAGAGACTTAAGCCAAGGTGCCCAATAACAGGCCACAGCACAAGGCTAATCACCCTGTAGTGAACCGACTCATCAGGGCTGGCTCAGTAACACCCCTTCTAAAAATGGAACACCTTGTGACCCATATGATCAGATGTTACCTTGTTAGGTGACCCACGTGATCATCTACATTGTTCAGATTGATTAATAAAGTTGTTGTTTTTTATGATCCTTCACTATCATTCTGTCTAAATGATACCTCAACAACAGATAGGATGAAGTGAACATTTAAAATCTGTACTAACAGTAATTAATAACTGTAGTGTGTCTTTGGTCATTGTCTTAATAACTCATGTATGATTTTGAGTGTCATTTCCATTTCCATCATTGGAAAAGATGTAAGTATGAGAAGGTACATGTGGCGTAGCAGGCCAACTTAAGCCTGTTATGCCTTCACCTATAGAGGCATGGGTGAGATTTCAAGCGCAGTTGTGGCGGAGTGTCCCGCCCCTATTTGTTATTATTTGTATTTTTGTTTGCGGCGCAGTTAAAAGTGCCGCGTCTTTTATTATTTATATTTAAAAACCCTGTGAGGATGCATGACTGATCAGCTACTGATTATGTAACTAGCTGACAATCATGCATCCTTACCAAACGCATGCAGACTGTGGCCGAGGGGTAATAAGATAATTAACAACTAGTTAACCCCTCGGCCAGAGTATAAGAACCGGCAGCTGTCCGTGCTGCGGGGTTGGTTGTTGGGTGCAGAGAGGAGGTACGGGGAGAAAGAGAGGAGACAGAAATTAACAATTGCTAAAACGTGCTGGATTAGCCAGCACGACACTTACTTGTTTGTCTGTCTGATTCGTTTGGCCCTCGTGCCCATTTGTTTTGTTGTTTTGTTAAAATCATTTGTTTTGTTTATTTGATTTATTAATAAATACGCTGAGTGCCGTTGCACTCAGCTTCACCCGCCCATCCATTGTTTTGGTTTCTGTACTTCCTGGTCTGTGACGTCACCACTGCGAGCCAGCCTGCCACAGCAATTCACAAGATAAAATAGATTGGTGGTCTCAAATCACCCCCAAGTGGACATTAGTTTACATCACATATCCACCACAGAAATCAACACAATTATCACTGAATGTCAGGATTGAGGTGCCCTTGCAATATAAGTGGAAGCTCTCATGGTTCCTGCCAGCACAGTTCCATACTGTAGCCAATGCCATTGTCCTTTATTGAATCGATACTACACAGCAACATCTACCTATTTTAAAAGTGTTATTTTCATTGCAGTACTCTAATAGTATTGTACCACACTTTATACCAGAAAAAAACTGTTGAGAAGAGATTCCCAAAATCCAGTGCAAAATGTATGTCCCTTGTTTTTAGTCTCCAACCTTAATACATTCAGCATGTTTTGCTATTACACAACCATGTTTAGATGCAGTCATTCAATAGCTCAGGGTCAGTTCTGCTAACTTATGATTCTTCACCACATGTTTTCTATTTATCTAATTGTTCTATGTTGTAACTTGCCACCACCTGCCTTGAGAACTCCCTGGTGAGACTTTCCAATGTCAGTGAATAATATCATGGTAAACATGAAGCCAGATTTTCCATCAACTGATATTGCTCTCAACCGTGGAGCATCTTGCGTGCAAAATAAGTAATATTTATGCAAATAAATAGTAAATGTATGTAATCACTCAGTATTTGATTTTGTATTTATTTTTTGCTTAAATTTTCGAGGCGGCAGTGCCTCCCTTGCCTACCTCAAAGAGCCACCACTGTATATATATATACAGTACTGTGCAAAAGTTTTAGGCAGGTGTGAAAAAATGTTGTAAAGTAAGAATGCTTTAAAAAATAGACATGTTAATAGATTATATTTATCAATTAACTAAATGCAAAGTGAGTGAACAGAAGAAAAATCTAAATCAAATCCATATTTGGTGTGACAACCCTTTGCCTTCAAAACAGCATCAATTCTTCTAGGTACACTTGCACAAAGTCAGGGATTTTGTAGGCATACAGTCAGGTGTATGATTAAACAATTATACCAAACAGGTGCTAATGATCATCAATTCAATATGTAGGTTGAAACACAATCATTAACTGAAACAGAAACAGCTGTGTAGGAGGAATAAAACTGGGTGAGGAACAGCCAAACTCAGCTAACAAGGTGAGGTTGCTGAAGACAGTTTACTGTCAAAAGTCATACACCATGGCAAGACTGAGCACAGCAACAAGACACAAGGTAGTTATACTGCATCAGCAAGGTCTCTCCCAGGCAGAAATTTCAAGGCAGACAGGGGTTTCCAGATGTGCTGTCCAAGCTCTTTGAAGAAGCACAAAGAAACGGGCAACGTTGAGGACCGTGAGACGCAGTGGTCGCCAAGGAAACTTACTGCAGCAGATGAAAGACACATCATGCTTACTTCCCTTCGCAATCGGAAGATGTCCAGCAGTGCCATCAGCTCAGAACTGGCAGAAAACAGTGGGACCCTGGTACACCTATCTACTGTCCGGAGAAGTCTGGTCAGAAGTGGCCTTCATGGAAGACTTGCGGCCAAAAAGCCATACCTCCGACGTGGAAACAAGGCCAAGCGACTCAACTATGCACGAAAACACAGGAACTGGGGTGCAGAAAAATGGCAGCAGGTGCTCTGGACTGATGAGTCAAAATTTGAAATATTTGGCTGTAGCAGAAGACAGTTTGTTCGCCGAAGGGCTGGAGAGCGCATACTAATGAGTGTCTGCAGGCAACAGTGAAGCATGGTGGAGGTTCCTTGCAAGTTTGGGGCTGCATTTCTGCAAATGGAGTTGGGGATTTGGTCAGAATTAATGGTCTCCTCAATGCTGAGAAGTACAGGCAGATACTTATCCATCATGCAATACCATCAGGGAGGCATCTGATTGGCCCCAAATTTATTCTGCAGCATGACAACGACCCCAAACATACAGCGAAAGTCATTAAGAACTATCTTCAGCGTAAAAAGAACAAGGAGTCCTGAAGTGATGGTATGGCCCCACAGAGCCCTGATCTCAACATCATCGAGTCTGTCTGGGATTACATGAAGAGAGAGAAGCAACTGAGGCTGCCTAAATCCACAGAAGAACTGTGGTTAGTTCTCCAAGATGTTTGGGCCAACCTACCTGCCGAGTTCCTTCAAAAACTGTGTGCAAGTGTACCTTAGAAGAATTGATGCTTGATGCTGTTTTGAAGGCAAAGGGTGGTCACACCAAATATGGATTTGATTTAGATTTTTCTTCTGTTCACTCACTTTGCATTTAGTTAATTGATAAATATAATCTATTAACATGTCTATTTTTGAAAGCATTCTTACTTTACAGCATTTTTTCACACCTGCCTAAAACTTTTGCACAGTACTGTATAGATACAGGTAGTGGACAAAGAAATGGAAACACCAATGTAAAGTCACTTAATAGGGCGTTGGGACACTGGTATCCCGGTCTGTGGAGTTCTCGGCCGACTGTTTTTGATGAAACTGGCTGCTCGCTTCCCAGCTTGAAATTTGCAGTCAATTGAACTGCAGTTGCTCGCCTGTTTTGCCTCGCACTTTGAATTAATGCACGGATATCACGATCCTGGAGTATGCGCTTCCGCCCACTGTTGCCCTTTGCTGATGATGTTTCCCTCGGAGTTCCATGCCAACATCACCTTAGACACCGTTGCTCGTGAAACATCAGCAAGTTGAGCTGTCTTGGTCACTGAAGCTCCTGCCAAACGCGCCTCAACAATCACCCCTCTTTCAAAGTCACTGAGGTCTCCTCTTGCAGCCATGCTAGCCATAATTATAGGCAACCAGGCCTGTCCAGCATTTTTATACATGACCCTAAGCATGCTGGAATGTTATTTGCTTAATTAACTCATGAGCCACACCCGTGTGGAAGCCTTTGCTTTCAATATACTTGGTGTCCCTCATTTACCCAGGTGTTTCCATTTTTTTGTCCACTACCTGTATATATACAAGGGGCTTGGCTTAGTCAATTTTGTGGTCTCACTAAGGGCACACTTTTTGGTTTCCTTTTTTTTCCTTTTTGTCTCCAGCCCATAAAGTTGAAAAGGGAAGATGGTTTGTTTTTATTTCAACTTATAATTAGTTTGGTATCATTTGAGAACTGAGAGGGCTTCTCTTGGTGTTTTGCAAATCATTTATTGTTGCTCTGCATCATGCCGTGTTTAATAATACACACTGTTACGAATTCAGGGCTCACAGGTCTACGTATAGTAACAAGGCATTGAAAATATAGGTTAGACAGGGAAGAAGTGTTGCTGCCTGTACTGTACAGTACATGACCTGGGAAACACTCCTGCTCTCACCCCATCAGCAGCACAGTTCTCCATATTAACGATTACAAAAACACGTCCTGAATTAACAAAAATCCGTCAGAAAAATAAATCATTAGGCAATGCTGTTGGCTGCTATAATCGCAGGTCTATGGAATGTTAATGTGTTTTGGTAGTAGGCTATGAAAAGAAAAGGAGATTTGAAAGCTATGATTGCAAGGTGTCTGTGACAGCGTGACTGACGTTTGGCTGACTAGACGCTACTTGCTTTGACAATCTTTGACAGGAGAAATATAAATATTGGCACTCGATGTTAGATCAATGTAGCACCTGGACAAATCAAGAGTTTTTGGCAGATACACGCAGCCCCAGCTCACAGGGGTTTTGTGCTGTCAGTGTGGAGGAAGAAGAGGAGGAGGAGGAGAGCGCTCCAGCCACTGGGATGAGGCTCGTGAACACCTCCTGGAAGAAACGTTTACCAACGTGTTAAGGTTTGTGACAGCTCACCAGTCTTCTGAAAAACTAAAGAACCTTTATGGACAAAAGTGTCATTTTCAAGGTTTTCTTTCAAAATAACGAATGGATAATGTTTTTCATCTTCTCTTTGCCCAGTTCTAAATCATTGGCCATTATTGTTAATGACCTTAGCTCTAAATTCCAGGTGCACATATTGCTGTATGTGAGAAACTTCTGTTTTATTTAGAAAATTCTCACAGAGTAACAGACTTTAAAGGCATTTAACTAAACCTGACAGAGCACCTAATTCACTGGAGGGCCGTGGAGTGCAAGCAACACAAAAAGGAAATGCAATACACTGTAAAATATAACAATTCGCATACAGTGGATTAGGAATCGTTCCTATTATTTATATTGTTACTCTTACTGAATAACACATTTACATAGTGAGTTCTACTAAAAACAAGATTAAACTCACCGGTGGTTTTAGGACAATAATTATTAGTATTAGCTTTTAATTCCACAAGCTTAATACAGCAATACAGCATTTGGTCTCTGGGTGACATTTTGTGCCAAACAGAATCTCAACCAAAGGAACTGCAGTTACAATGTTTGGTCACTGGAGGCACTAGGTGCTATGCAAAAATATTATTGGAAGGGAATTTAAATCAACACAATGTTAAAAGGGAGCATGTTAAACAAATGCACATCAGTAGCTTAGGTTCATTCAACTGAGGCACAGTGATGTAGTAAACTGAGACACTGTGCTGGCTACTATAGTATTTTAGTGTGGTTTGGTAATGGGATCTACAGCTGTTGCTCCAAGTATTGGTGAGAGTTGGTTGACAGTTTTTAGCTGTCTTTTGAGGTATGCATGTGAGCTTACACAAATTTGTCTCTGTGATGTGCTGTCTATGCATTTCTTCGACAAGAGTAGCTGTGCTAAGACTAGAACATTTCCCATGGCATGGTTATACTGTATTCTTTGACTGGCTTGTATGAGTCGTACTGAGTTAACTGTAATACTCACCACAATTTACCATAGTGGGTTTCAAAACCACGTTTTTCCATACTTTTTTGCTTTGGCTTGGTTTTACTATCCTGGGACATTGTACAGTATGCACTGTTAAGCAGGTCCATGCATATTTGATTCTCATTCTGGCCTTTAATGGCAACAATGCCACAGCTGATTTAGCTAAAGCTGAGGTCATTAAGTATGTCCTGGGAACTTGTAGGATAAAGAAGAAAAAAATAGCTCAGATGGTTAAGTGTTAAAAAACTCAAGTAGTGTGTTTTTCATTCTTCTGAGGGCGATTAAATTACTCTTGTTGATATTTGGGTTAAAGAAGTAGTGCAGCTCTGCCATTTGACCGAGATTCTTAGACCCCCTACCTCCACCCAATGGTTTTTTTTTAACATAGAAAGGAATATACATAATATAGTTATATGTATCATATAAGCGAACAGAAATAGAAATTTAGAACAATAATAGTTCAGCTGGTACAGGCTGGATGACACAGGAATGCAATTGACATACAGCTTTCAGAGTTCAAGGTGTAAATCCATCCCATTAGCCAACCTTTCTCCCTCCCTTGCCAGGAAAAAAATGTTAAGCATACCATAACAACCGCGTTTTAACAAAATAAACCAGCTTCTCTGTGGTGAGTTCCCCTGGAGTGTTTATGTTAGGCCCTAGCAGTACCATGCAGCACAGTCAGATAGGGAAGCAGGGCTGAGGCATGGGCTCTGTCAGAGTAAAGAGCTCTCTCCTTTGCTGAGCAGCGGGAGTGAGGGGCTTCACTGTAAAGGAGTAAAGATGTTAGATTATTTTTTAGAAAAAGAAAATAACTTACTGAAATTGTCAGTATTTAACACTTTGTGATGTGAGACAGGCCTTGCGATTGTTACAGACATACCTTAAACATTTACTTTCACCTTTATTTTTTTATTGTAGCCTTTTCATATTTCAGCTGGGGGTCCATATTCAAAATCTCAGCTGTGCTGTACCAGCTTGTAATATTGTATGGGAGAAGTCAAGCACCACGGCCCAATAGTGACACCTACTGTGGGAGATAGATCAGGACAACTGCCTGTGCATTTATTATGTGCACCACTGCCTGCCAGTCTCTATTTCTAGGACAGAAACAAGTGCTGACATAATGATAGAATGACATACTATACCTCCAGACTCTGCCGTTTTCCAACTTTCACTGAAAAAGGCAATACTTCCCAATTTGCTTTCTTGTCGCTTGTGGCTGATACCATGACCTACTTTTAAATAAGCCCTGGCCTATGATTGGCTGAACTAAACTTGCCCTAATTTCATCAAACCGAAATACATGTCAGAGATGCCATTTGCAGAAACAAATGTCTTATGTGAGGGACAGCTCATGCTGTGGGTATTTCTTCTTCTTTTATTTTTTGTAGATGTACTTTGAGGCAACCTGAAAAGGTAAATAAAAACTTTAATAAATACATTAAATTTAATTTAATTTAAGAGCTCATACATACAGCCTAGTTTTTTCTTGCTGGTTTAACAGTTTGCTTTTGGCCCTTAGTCCTCTTTTCATGAGTACATCACACAAATCACTACCAAGAGATCCTTAAAAATAGCCAGTAATCTGTGTTTCCAGTGTAAAATGGACTGTTTGGTACCGGGGGACACGTGCCTGATGGGGACAAGTTTGCTCCGTTCCGTCTGTTCCGGCCCACTACTGACTGGTGTTTACATCCCAGTCTGGTACCAAGCAGGCCTTGTTGACAGTCCTGTTGCTGTCTTTAGCAGCTGAGGCAGCAACTGTACATTCTTACTGTACATTGCTTGCTATTGCTTAATGCCTGGGTTTTTATCCCTGAGCCAGACTGCCGCCCGGCCCTAGGGGTTTGCTGCCACAGGTCCAGGGCTCCTTCTCAGGGCACCAGTACTTACTACCATTCAGACAGGCTACTCACTGCAGTTCAAGCAAGGCCCCCCTCCCTTTGGGGGCGTGACAGCAACATCAGGATGCTGCTGTGGTGTCTCAGGAGGTAGCAGCTCTGCTCAAAAATTGGCTACTCGCATGATAAACCTGTTGGAGGAAGGGTTCTACTCCAGGTACGTACTTGTGCCCAAGCTGGATGGTGGCCTGTATCTGAGCCAAAGGAGGTTCAAAATGTTGACAGTGCAACAGCTGTTACAGTCAATCTGGCCAGGCAACTGGCTCACCACGGTGAACCTCAAAGACGCCTATTTCCATGTCCCCATAAAAACCGCCACACTTAAGTACCTGCGGTTCGCTTTTCAGAGAACAGCGTGCAAGTTCAAGTTTTGCCGTTTGGCCTCCCTCTAGCAGGGCTCTACGTTTAGATTTTTAACTACTGGCCCCTTGGGCCACTGAGCTAGTGTTTTTACTGGCCCGGATGCAATTTTATCTGGCCCAATATATTTATATATTTTTTCATGATGGTTTTTATTTTCAGTATTTTTCTAACTGTATATGGTAACCAAAGAGAGCCCACGTCTCAAAAGAAAGTGGCTAAACGAAGCCTTTCAATGAATGTTACTTCAGCCATTTAACATGCACACATTTGTGTGCTTGTCGGAAAATGAAAATACTGTATTCAAGATTTGAAAATGTATGTGTACAAATGATACAAATTTTTTTACAAGCAAACCTGCAACCAAGCTGTTACCATATGGTCACAGTAACGCTAAAACTGAATTATAATAATCCTAATTAGGGATCCATGGGGCAGTGTAGTCAAATACACGATTACACGAGCCAGTCGTGAAACAGCTTCTGGCAGCATGTCACCGGCGAACTTTGAATGTGTGAACTGAAATAAAATAATGTATATAGCAAGTGCTAAAAGAAGTAATCCAAATTTGGGTAACATCGAAATTAGAAAGTTAATTTAACGTCATGATGAATATAAAGACATACGTCTGCTAAGAAATAAATAATAATAATAATAATAATAAATGTTAAGCTGAACACCGCATTGACTAATAAGAAAAGGCAAGATACTTGGAGTTGGAAAAGAGTTCTTTTACTCTGGACTGCAGTTCTTGTGTAAAACATCTATTGTTGACTTTTTGTGAATGGTTGGAGTAACAGCAACATTTGCACTGACCATTAAAAGTACAACCAGGTATTCTTGTTTTGAATTATCTACAGGTTATTGAATAAACAAAGTAACTTGACTTAGATTCATCTGATGTCAGTACTTGATGGCTAGTTGTAATTAGTAATGTTAAACTATTGTAATGTTGGAATGTATTTTCTATTGTTTTGGCCAGGTTACAATATTTACACTATTAAGATTATTTTATAAATATTATTTGTTAGAATTAAACAGATGTAGATTGTTTAGGTTGCTATATGATAGGTGTTATTTTATTCTGAATACACTACAGCAAAAATTATTATTTGGTGGTTTGCGCAATATTATGCTACTATTGCATTAATTGGAAGAGATATGCCCTGTGACATTGCTGCTCTTTGAGTTCTGTATTTTAATTCAGTAAACAGAAGGAAAAACTTGTGCCTAAGGAAATAGGCTATTGAACGAAGAAATCTCATCTTGGACATTGTTTGTACACTTTGTGAAAACGGCTAAACTTTACCGGCTTACACTGTTACGGTGTCTGCTTGTAAACACGTATTTGCCTTTTATTCTTGGGAGCGTAAGTTACCAGAGTTTGGGTAATCGGATACACAAAAATGTGGCACCCTGTGTATTCAGATAGGAAACTATTCAAAATTTCCATCCCTAATCCTAATAATAAACACTATTAAAACAATATTCATAATACAAAATAATAACAGTCCTTCTCAGAGCGCTCTCGCTTGTGTAGCCGCTCCCAAGTCAGCGCCAATCATGCTGAGTAATACCAACGAGTCCTGGAAAGATTGTGAATGGCATTTTTGACCTGAACACATCGGTTCCCAAATCAAAAAGTTAGACAATTCGATCGCGTATCTGGGTATCCATCGGGACATCTTACTGTGAGACAGGATATGATGTAAACAAAATGTTAAGTTCACAACAAATAAAGCTGCTGTTTTATCTGCAAGTCTGGGAAACTGACGCCAAACAAGGCAGAACGCTACTTTTTTTCACTGGCATAATGAAGCCAGATGAAGCCTCCACTCTAAATGCTCATCTTCATTTTTTGTTCCATAATTATTATTATTTTTTTATTTATTGATTTGAAAGCTTTCCTTTTGGCTTATTGGTTGCTTAGTTGTAGAAAACCCGATTTGTAAAAGATTTGCCATGTCACGGGAACGAGTACCAACACAGCACTTCGGTACGCAGTCTCAGATTCTGATTGTACAACAAATATGACGTGCGGCGGGAAAGATAGGATTAGTTCGTAGTTATGTTTTTAAGAAATGGTTTGCAAATTAATTTTCAGCTTTTTGGCACACTGGCCCATTTTCCTGGATTCAAGAAACGGAAGCCATGTGCACTATATATATTACACTAGTTAAATGTAACCGGCCCAGTCGGGCCTGTGGTGCTTCATAACTACTGGCTAAACTGTGATCTCTACTGGCCCCAGGCCGCTGGGCCATGGTTAATGTCAAGCCCTGTCTAGCTCCCCATGCCTTTTCGAGGTGCAGGGAAGCGATGTTCGTCCCATTGAGACTCAAAGTTATCAGAGTACTCTATTATTTGGACGACTGTTTCATTGCGTCCAGTCTCCAGCTCAGACATACGCTCACACATAACTGTTCATTGGCCACCTTCTACGATTGGGGCTTACGGTGAGTCATACAAAGAACCAGCTCACACCTTCTCAGACAGCCTCCTATCTAAGAGTGTGCTTGGACTCACGGTCCATGCTGTCCACTCTGTCGGAAGGCAGAGTACAGAGAATAGATGCCTGTTCAGAGCTATTCAGCTCAACAGAGCGCTCATGGTAATGAACTTCTGGGCTTGAGGGCAGCAGCGTCTCAGACCCTACCTTTGGGTCTCCTGCGCATGAACCCTGTGCAAGCCTGGTTCAATAGCAGGGCTTTTTCAGCCCACATTGAACTGTGGCTGCCCATTGATGGTGTTCTTTACTGGCTAAGGACACTCTCTTGGTGCAGCCTGCCCATCTGCGCCTCGGTGTAGCGTTGGGCAGTGTCAACAAAAAGGGAGTCAATCGCCACAAACACGTCCAGCCGAGGCTGCAGCACTGGGTTTAATAGCACTCCACATAATGGTTTGGAACTGCAGGCAGTTTAACTGGCCTTGTAGCATAATTGTAGAGGGTTTGAGGGGAGCATGTGCTTGTCCCTGTAGACAACGCAACAGTGGTGGCTTATGTCAACCACAAAGGCGGCATCAGGTCGCTCAGTCTCCATCGCGTGGCCTGAAAGCTTTGCTCTGGGTACACGAGAACCTATTCTCACTGTGGTCAGTACATATGGAGCGCCATTTGTGCCAAAACTATCCAGCCATTAATTTGTCAGTTTGTTTGTCAATTGACAAATTTATGGATTGGTCCATTTGTCCAGCAATTCATCCATAAATTTGTCAATTCATACAGTAATTCAACTTATTTGTTAATTCATCTAATAAGTCATTAATTCATTTGTCAATTAATTAATACGAAAGGCTGTACGGACTTTAGTGTGAAGTGTTTGCTCGCCACTTGACCTGCAAATTTCCAATCAACCAGATGAACTACCCTGTAAACTTCCCCAAAAACAGACAAACTTCCAACTGTCAATTTGGCACTGTGCCGAAAACACTGCAACCTTTCTAGCCAATGGGAGCACACACTAATATCTTAACCAATGAAAATCCAGCCTCACTGAAAACTGCTTCAGCCAATAATATTGCAGTTTATTAGAAATGGGGTTTCAAAAGATATTCTATTTAACAAGATACTCGACTCTGCTGATTTTCAATGGAGACTTCCGTCTCACTGCGCACAAAGCATTGTGGTATATACTGAGAGCGTGGCAAAAACATTTCTATGGAGAGTCAAGGCAACTGTTATATGCCTTCCCACCGCTCGCCTTGTGTGGAGAAAATCAGGCACCGGGCCAAGGTGCTCCTAGTAGCCCCTTATTGGCCCAGAGAACTAGTATAAACCCTGATGCAGCTCTTAAGTGGCCAGCCGTGGAGACTACTCAAGTGCCATGATCTGCTCAGTCAGGCACGGGGGGACCTTATGTCATCCGACCCATCAAGCCTGTAGCTCGGGGTCTGGGCCCTGAACAGTGGCATTGAGCCATCTGGGTCTGTCAGATATGGATATTGACACCCAGCACAATGCCATAGTGGTGTCCACGCATTCCCAGTATGGGGACAAGTGGGCCGTTTTTCCCACGTGGTGTTTGCCTAAAGGCTTTGACCCCACGACCTGTCTCACGGCAGTTATACGGCAATTTTTGCAGGAACTGTTTAATTAGGGGAAATCCACCTCTACATTAAAGGTCTATTGGGCAGCTATTTCAGCTTACCATATCAAAATTGATTCAGTCCCCCCAGGAGTTCAGCTTTCTGGCGGGGCAAAACATTTTGAAAGTGGATAGATGGCTTCGGCCACCTGTGAAGGACATTAGTCCTCAATGGAGGTTAAACGTGGTGCTTAATGCACTCTTGATGTCTTCATTTAAGCATATGCATTCAGCTGAGCTAAAATATTATCGCTCAAGCGACTGTCTGCTTGCTATCACCTTCGCAATGCGGGTGAACGAGATGCAGGGTTTCTCCTTAGTGAGAACCTGTTTAATTTTTACAGAGGCCAGGACAAGGGTTACACTCTGTACCGATCCTTCCTTTTCACCTCCTTCCAGTCTGACAAGGAGCTGCAGCTCCATACACTCTGCCCAGTGTGGGCCTTGCCGTGCTATGTTGACAGGACAGAAAGTTGGAGGCAGTCCAGACCATGTGTTGTCTGCTCTGGAATAAAGTACCATGATCAAGCCCTGTCTAGGCAGAGGCTGTCCAAATGGATAGCAGACTCATGCAGAACTGCCTATAAGCTGGCCAACTTGCCCCCTCCACTGCTCACTGCTCATTCCTTCAATGATATGGCAAGTTTGTTGGTTTTATTCCAGCATGCATCTGTCAATGACATTTGCAATGCAGTGGTAGAACCTTTACTAGGTTCTACAGACTTAGGTCATGGAGCCTCAGGGTAAACAAATAGACATAAAGGTGAGTTTTTCCCTACATTTTTAGCCCTAGCTACTTGTAATGGAGTTCCTAATGGTAACGCGCAAGGTGGCCTATGGCTTAGCCTTGTAGGATTCCAGTTGGTCTGCAATATTGCCTTGTGACGGCTTTGGTATTCATACCCATTAGGTAATAGTTACATTTCGTACTTTATCAGGAACGTTAGGTTATTATCTTAGCTGTGGTTCCCATAAATAGAAATGTAACCATTAACCTTTAAGGCCGCTGCGTCCATGGTTGCAGTAGTCTTAAAGGAAAAATGATGACAATGTTTGTGCCAGCGGTCTTTTATGCCCTTGGGGGATGGGCACGACCACGTCACAGGCACTACGTGCAGCTGAGATATATCTTATTTAAGTTATCATGGTCTTTAGGTTAAATACCCATTAGATAAAGCTTACAGTTCTATTTCAGGTTCCTTAATATGTCTACATTCCATTTCTGACTTTTTCTTTTTTTTGTATTAATACACTGGGCTTTTATCAGCCAGTAATTGGGTAATTGTATGTAAAAATAATGTGATATCTTGTAACAATTGTAAGTCGCCCTGGATAAGGGCATCTGCCAAGAAATAAATAATAATAATAATAATAATAGTAATATCAGCATCTAGTTTGTTTGTGCTCTGTGCCTATTGCTTCCTGACTTCCACTGGTAACAGAGGGGCAGGAAAGAGTGTGCAGAAAAAAAAAACAGTGTCTTTCTGTCACAGCTGATGTGAGGCTGTGCTATGCGATGTAACAAAAGAATCATACTGAATGTAGCATCGCCTGTTTTATACAGAATATTCTTCTCACTGCTTACAAAGGCACTCATAGGAAAATAAATAAATAAATAATGGGGCACGTGACTTAAAATAACAGCATGGGGCAATGAAGCCGTCCAAATAATTCATCTTTGTGGGTCAATTCCTTTGCAGTCAAAGCTTATTATGGGGTTGTGATTCCTAGAATTGTGGACACAAATGAAAGGGTTAAAGAACAAAGTAATACAGTAATTACAGAAAACAACAGTCTGGAACAGCCCACCTTTAAAAACACATAGCTGACAGCTTAATAAGTACTAGAAATACCATCTGGCAAAAAAAGAAGTTCTGAGTCAAAAGTGACAAAGACCTTGTATACCTAACCCTGCTTTACCTTCTTCCCCTCTGGATGTCATGCAACCTTTGAGGCCATTACTGGAAAGTCACTGATTTTGTTTTGCTTCCTTCTCTTCAGAAAAACTGTACAACTCCAATGGACGGGAGCTGAGGAGGGCCCTGTTTTCCCTGAAGCAGATTTTTCAGGTAAAATCTTACAATCTTTCTTATGTAGATATTAAATCTCTCACTGCCAGTGTGATTGCACTGCTGCTGCCCCAGGCTGTGTAAAGTGTGATCCTTTAATGTGGTTAGACAGGGGAAAAAATCTAGTGTAGAAAGTGATGAATGCAAGATATAAGAGTTAGGATAAGGGAACATGCAACATTTCCTCGCAGATTTAGACTTGTCAGGGTAACCTTTCTTACAGAGAACCCACTGCAACATCAAAATGCAACTCACAGCAGTTTAAAGTTACAGAACAGAAACTCTGTTTAAAGCTTCTTTTGTGGGCTGCTTTGTATAGGGTTTTTTGGCCCATCTGCCAAACCGGACAGAGAGTGGAGAGTATGTCTGCGTCACTATAATTATATCCTGCCTCTAAAAAAACCCATGGTAAACCCAACCCATTTGAAAAATGTCTTCTACCTGTCTTTACATACAGCCAACATGTATTTCATTGATCTATACCCTTATAAAAGTTTACCATAGTAAAAGCATGGCAAAGTGTAATAAAGCATAGTGAAAGCATGGTAAAGCATAGGAAAGCAATGTAAAGAACAGTGAGGTCTGGTAAAGCATATTAATAAACATGGTAAACCAGGATAAATTATGGTTAATATATGGTGTTACAATGTAAAAAGCATGGTAAAAGTGCAAAATGCCATGGTAAACTTGTATAAAGGTAAGGCTATTCAAAAGTACTCTTTCTAACATGCTGGCTTATGAGGTCGAATTTATTTAAACTGCTCAATCAATGAACCACTGCCATTTGTTTTTTGGGACGGATATTAAATCAAGACCTATTTAGTCCTATTCAACAAATGGAAGATAAAGGGCCCTTTGGGCAAGTATTCTTCACAACAATACACATTACTGCTGCTCTGTAACACTTCAATGTGAGACCAGCATGGAACACATTTCTTTGGATTTTTGAGCATCTTAGAAATAAGAAAGGTCTGTCTGATACAGTAAAGCAGGCTTACCTAGTCGGCAGGTTTTAAATCAAACTTGGTCTTATACTTAGAGCTATCGTGTAAGTACTACCTGTGTAGTTGTGTTATGAGTCTTTTGACCTTTTGTAGTTTTAAAAAATGTACCATCCATCCTGGACACTCTTGGAAAGAGGTGCATCTCAATGAAAAGAAATAAAGTAACATGTACAGATTGTCATCATGGGTAATACGAATAGCATACCGGTACACATTTTTTTCACTGGTATGGGGGCTTTTCAGTTCATCTGCAGTAGCACAGTGTTAAAAGAGGAACAGTGTATGTGTATTGTAGGTGTCTGATTTTCATAAATCTGGTTTGAAAACGGTCATTCATTTAGCTATGCAAAATCAGAAGTATACTGCAGGTACTGTAGCTACCAGCAGAAGGCAAACATAAGTAGAAAGGAAGAAGCAAGGAGATCTGGACTGATCGAAAGCTGTATTCTGCAGTTGGAACACTCTGCAAGCTGTAGGATGCTTTCTCAAAGGACTTGCGCAGGATCCCTGTGGTTAGTGTGGGAGTATGTTTATATTCGCTCCCCTGGTGGATGAAAGAGACACTTCCAGGGAAAGTTAAGAGCAATGTTTGTAGTCGCAAAGTGTTTATTTTCTGCACTGGTTAGATTTTAAATTTGAAAAACAGGAAGTGGGGAAATTAAATTATTCAGTCTGCTCCTATAGGACTTCAACATATGCAATGACAACGGCATGTTCTTTTGTGATGCTTGAGTTAATCTGGCGTTAGAATTGATAGTTGATTAGTTTAAAGTATGGCTGGGAAAACCTTGATTCCGCTCCAGGAGGAAAGGTTACTTAAACCCCCACAGGCTGATTAACCAGAGATAGAACATGGTCAACTTGAGTTAAGTCACAGACAGGTGTGAGGTGTACATGTGGTTTTGCCATTAAGCCGCAGACATTTGTGGTGTTGAAATTGTGCTACTGGGGTTGCCAGTATCCACTACCCAAGAGCACACTATTATCATCTCCAGAGTCAGTTAAGGACATTTTAGAAGGTTGTTTTCGTTGTCTGATATTGTCAGAATTAAGTGCCTAAGTCAATTCACTGTTTTTTTTGTTTGTTTTTTTCCTGTGATAAACAGAGAAAATGTGGAGCAATATTGATTTTGATTGAATTCATTAACCATTAATTATATTTTAAATCAAATCAAATATGACATTTTCTCCACTTATTACCTCAATTTATAATATCCCATACTTTCTTTTCCCCCCAGAAAAGAAAGTTAATTGAATTGGGGCCTTACTGTCACTTTTCTTTGCTTAAGCTGCAGGTCTTAAGGGTTTTGGCTCACAACCACCCCAGTGTGCCAAAAAGAGATATAAAATAATAATAATTTATAGTCGTAGCATCTGCATTGACAAAGATAAGCCTTATTTTATGAGATATTTACAAAGACATCCCCCAAAACTTGGCAACGTGTAGCTTTCATAAACACCATGTAAGACACATTTATTATCCACAAATATATGTATTATTTTGGATAACTGACCCTGAGGACATTATGATCAATGTTTTTTGTGCGTTTTGTTCAAAGGGTGAAATGGCTTTGCTCTTTAAAATATTGCTGAAAACTGTACTTGAGAACACCAATCCTTTCTTCATTCCGCCTATGTTTTTGTGTGCACGTGTGATGGCTTAAGTATTCAGAAAATCAAACAGTTACATTACATGGGATTAGCAAATATAACTGCATATCTGTTCCAGCACAGCATTGGCAATTGAATAGATGCAATTTGGTCACTGTTGGGACTCTAGTATCCTCAAACTGAAACAGGTTTGGTTGCTAAAAGAATTTCGACCACTCATACTAAAGGCATACGTTGACCATGATAAACATATATCCCCTTCAGGTCACACATTTTACATTAAATTTTTAGAACATTTTAAATAGTTTTGTGAACTCGAAGTTGCCCTGCCATAATTTTGAGAACACCATATATGCATTATAAAATAGATACATAGATAGGAACCTTAACATGGCACAATTATGCACGTGGTGACTGAAGGGACTGAATAGTATGCACTTTAAAATCCCTTATTAACACAGATTTAAGTTAGGCTTATCTACTAGTAAAATACTGCTGTTTTACATAATGCTTGGCAAAAGAATCTTTCAGAAAGGCTTTGGAGTTCTCTGGATCTAAATCTCACACTCTTATATTGCAGTGCCTTTTCACAGCTGACAACTAAACAGCTGTGTAAGTTCATGTTTAAAAACTTGGTACATAAAAATCATGTTATCTGATACTATCTCTTGTTTCTTTTACAAAAGAAATTGAGTAATTTTTATTTGAAATAAAGCTGTAGATGTTTTTTTTTAAAACAACTATTGAGATTTGCCTGGATTGATGTATTTGTTTTTTCTTACCTAAAGTGTCATAATGACAGTTAGTTATACAGTTACAGATCTAATTGATACTTCTGTAAAATTTAATTTTTGGTTCCATCTGAATATGGGTTATTAAAGTGACATAGACTTTTATACTTGTATGACCAATTTGAATGTCACTTCACCGTTGCAACCCACTTACCTGTTAGGAGAACTGAAGATCAATGGGTGACTTCCTGCTGTTCCCGTTGTTAAGCAGATTGACTGTTTTTTCCTGCTGAACAGAAGCAACAAATGTGACCAAACTAATGAACCCTTGAAGCAAGTGTTGGGAAGCCTCCTCCTGGAATCGTCATGCACCTGACCAGTAGTGGTCTGTGCTGCAAAGACCAAGATAGGCAACTTGCCTCCAGTGGGATTTGAACCATCCTCTCATGGCCTACCCTGTTCTGACTGCAATGCTTTTACATGGGGCCTGATGAGACCGTGCCTTTTTATGATGCTAGGCTCCAATCTTATGTCTGGGGATACAAATCCTATCATTGTATGTTATGTATTGTTTGGCAATATGTTGTGGATGGTATTTCACAATATAATATCTACTGATTGTTGCACCACAAGCAAAGGTCTGTATCATATCAATACAATCCCACAAAGCCGTCCAGTTTTGTATCAGTGTACAGCAAGCATTTTGATACTACTCCAAAAGCAAGTCACAGATTCAGTTCATATGAATATTTTTCCACACACCACATCCATATCAGTACTCATCTATACCGGTAAACATGCCGCAGTTTCATATCAATACTTGTATCCAGCTGTTTCCATAGCAATAATACATTCCACAGGCAAGCCTGAGCTATGCAACAATACTTTACTCAAGTCCAGCCCTTTGCAGTATATAAATGATACTCGAAAGCTCAAACTCCGTGTTTCAGCCTTTCCCCTCTATATCAATATGTTACTGAGTGTTATGGTTGTTATAATAGATGTGCTGTTTTAGCAAGCCTTAATGTACCATACCTAACAAATACATATACATAAATCAATATAGACTAAAGTGTGTATAATTAAGTGAAATCAGCAAGAATAAACACCTCACAGATCATTAGGAACAGGATAAAACAAAACACAAACAGTGCATGGTTTAATGACAGCGACTTGCAATAAACACTGAGAATGTATTATTTCCTGAGGATTCCATATAAAAGCTGCTTAACGACTGCAAAGGTCGAGTTAATGTGAAACTGTTTTTAAGCAGATACTTACAGTATCAACGCTGATGCTTCTCTTCATTTTGTTTTACTAGGCTGCCTGTGAATGGCATTGTGGAAGGCTATTGTAGCAATGCTGTTTTAACTGTACATGAACTCATTCTTTAGCACATGTTGGGGATATTTGGAAGTGCCCATCTGTCTGTCTTTACAGATGCACTTAAGGCACACAGACATTTTTTTGTTTTTTTTCTTTTAAAAAGAACACTGATTTAATTTAGCATTGTGATTTATCATATCAGTTGTAACAGTTTTAATCGACTTAATGATCTTAGTTGCATGTAAGCTGATTTTTCTTTTTGTGCAATGTATTTCTTTCAAACAGTCTCAGAAAATGAACATACTTTGTATTCCGCTAACAAATAAAATAGCACTCAATAAATTACATTTCTCTTCAGCAAACATAAATAAAATAGCACTCAGTAAGTTAACTTTGTTAGTCTAAAACTTGAAAGCTAATGGTATACCAAAAACGGATCTGTTAACTACAGTATTCCAGGTTGTAGCGCAGCTGGTAATTTACAGTAGTAATTACAGTCTTGATGCAAACGGGAAGTACAGCACAATAGAAATGGCTTTGCTCTTTAAAATAGCATAGGCTCAGCACATGGGGGTTCACAGGTGTGCATCTGTTAGTGAGAGTTTGGTAGGTGTGCATCTGTGAGTGAGAGTTTGCTGGCTGGCTGCCATTTTGGTGAAAGGACAGCCTGTAACAAAATGGCCACTGTTCGCACAGGCACATGGTTGTTGATTATTTGATTGAATGATTCATTGTTTGATTGAGAGTGAATGGTAGGTTGAATGTGGCCAGGTGGTGGTTGATTGAATGATTAATTGTCAATCATCCTCTGCCCACATTGTATAAAAGAAGAACAGATGTTTGTTGAGAGGGAGAGGGAAGCGGGAAGCTTGGGTGTTTTGGGTTTGTTTATTTGAAGAGTTTTGTCGTGCTTGTTTGTAGTTGTTTTGTTTAAACCTTTGTTCCTGTGTTTTGCTTATTTGTTATTTAATTATTAAAAGTGCACAAAAAACAGTTAAACTGCAGTTCTGTGTCATATTTCAAAGGGCACAGACCTGCCTTGCCTGGGGCCACTATGCCACATGTCACTACTTGTAACTGTCTTTCAATACAATTTCATATCATTGGCAAATAAGTGTGATTAATCAATTAATCAATTGTAGATTGGATAATTAATTGACCAGTAGAAAATGTCAAGATTAAAACCCCTTGTTGCAAGCATTATGTATGGGGGGAAAAAAGACACATCCTGGGGTTATTTAAATAAAGACAACTGTGTACCAATTATAAAAATAATAATCATAATGCAAAAACACAAAAAAATAATATCAGCTTTGGTCAGTTAATTGACACAGTTAACTATTTGACATTTTGTCTCCATTGATTTTGTACTGTAACTGGAAATGGAAATGTAACTCCTTTAAGTCAATAACTATGTTGACACTATCAATATCAAACTTTGAATTGCACAGAAATAGTGGCTAGAAGTCATGTCTTCTTGTTTAGCTTTGACACAGTGACATTTTTATTATTTTAATACTGATTCTTGCTGTTTAGGTTGATCATTTGTTCACTTTTATTGTTTATTAAAAAAAATGTCCATTGTTAGTGTGCTCCCTATCAGCTGTACACACATTACAGGCTGATTTCATGGCCATGATGAAGCTGGCTGCTAAAAGAAATGACTAGAGCAATGTAAGGGGTTATCGGGAGAGTAGCGGGGCACAATAATGAACCCACCAGCAGCAATCATTCAATCCTACTTCTGTACTGTGACACGGTTTATATGTGATTGGGATTAAACAAGTGGTAAGGATGTTTGCAAAGACTGTTTGGGGTCTAGGAGGATATGAATTGTAATCACCGTGAGTTACGTAGCCGAGATATACAAGTCTGAAATAAATACTTCGGAAGTAAAACTTTTTAAAGGGAGATTAAAATATAAAATATATATTTATGGTAAAAACTTGTTAAGACGGACATAACAATGTGATGTACATGGGCACCGCTATAGATGATATTAGAACAGGAATCTGTGGATTTCAGTCACTTGTAGTTTACCTAGCTGAGATACAAAACTTTAAAATAAATAAGCACTCTTGCAGCCATGTTTTGTTAGAGATAAATATAGCTTGCAGTATCTTAATTCATTTATGCAGTTATTCATACCCCCCTCCCCCCGATTGAATACTGTTCATTTGCAGAACTCTTGCTTCTCTTCATAATACATGTTATATAATAAACCAGTACTGTTTTGAAACGTGCAGACTTTGCATGTTGCAGCATTGTGTCAGAGTTTAGAACAGTGATTCTCAAGCCCACTCACTTCACTGTTGCACTTCTTTTCTTTATTAAATGACAGTGTACATTTTATATTGTCTGTAAGTCTTATATTGAGAAAATACAGGTAAATGCTCTGAAATGAATCCAGAACCATACAGGTTGATTGATCTTGTTTGGAAGTTGCTGTTGTTTCCTGAATCTTCCAATAATCGAGAGCCTAAAGCTGAGGGAACACAAAATCTCTTTGTGGCTTGGAACTTGGTTTCGGGAGACTAACTTTCAGGCCACTGCATAGCACACCAGGGGAGACTTGGGGTTTGATACAGCAAAGTTGCTTCAAACTAGGTCTCCTGGAAAAAGGTTTTTAAGCCACTGTTCCTGAAAAAGTGGCTTTGTGTTCCTTCCACTTTATACATAACAATAAGCAGCAATCCAACAAAATATCCTTATTAACCCTTAACTACTATCCACAGGTCCTTGGAGCAGAGCGCTTTTCAAATACCCACTGCTCTTCTGTTATGCGCAGGCGCTCACTGTTCCCTCTAGCAGTTTCATGTTTTGTGGCGTTCTTGGTGGGCTGGTTACTCTACGAGGTTCTGCACATAGAAGACATGTGCCTGTGGGAAAGTAAATGGTTCAGCAGGCTAATAAAACAGTTTTTTTAAGAGATATGAAAATACTGTCAACTTGAAATAGTCGTGTCACATAGCTTTTTTCACACAAGTGCTAACATTGTTAGCGTAAACATCATCTTCAACTTCTGTTTGGTTACGTGACAAAAAAACCAAATATAAATCAATTAGAATCTACCTTGCTCTGAGCAAAGGAACCAAACAGCAGCTATCTCAAGTAGCAAGTGCACAGGTCGACAACAACTCAAATGTTTTCTCTCTTGTGTACTGTATTGACACTTATTTTGCACTGATGAAGCTATCACCAGTTTGTTCTGTTCATTTTGTCATTAAATCTTGCATGATTTTTTTTTCAGGACGATAAGGATTTGGTCCATGAATTTGTTGTGGCTGAAGGGCTGACATGTTTGATAAAGGTGGGAGCAGAAGCTGACCAGAACTACCAGAATTACATCCTCAGAGGTATTTGGTTCTTAATACTTGGTTGAAAGGCTTAGTTGAGTTAAAGGGTAAAAAAGGTCTCAGATACCACCATTTTAGGTGACACTAGTTTATGGATCCGTTTTAAGGCAGTATTCACATGATAAACATATAAATGTAAACATGTAAATTGCTGGTTGCCCTCCATGGTTTGGACCATGATATACCGCAATAGCCTTTGGGAGGGACCCTATAGGATTGGTACCCAAATCTGGCCTTCAAGGGCTCTTCCAGTCCAGGCTTTTGTTCCTGTGAAGTCCCAAATGATTTAATTGAACATGCTAAGTGTCAGTTTAATAATTAAGCATTAAAGACTGGAGTACCTTTTGTCCACAGTATCACAGAAGAGGGATTGATTGAATATTTAAAGCCACATCCAGACTATTGCTTGCATACCAGCGACTTTACCTGCATGCATAGATGATATTCATACTGGACACAGTATTTTTCCACTTACATTTATTAAAGAAACCTTAAGCCATCCCTTATACAAGTTTACCATGGTATTTTTGCACTTTTATCATGGCATTCCATGTTAATACCATGTATTAACCATAATTTACCCTGGTTTACCATGTTTATTAATATGCTTTATCATACCTCACTGTTCTTTACATTGCTTTCCTATGCTTTACCATGCCTTCACTTTATTATGCTTTGCTATGCTTTTACTATGGTACATTTTTATAAGGGATTTCTGGCTCCGTAATTGCTGACAAACACTTTTGTATGTCACAACATAACATGGAATCCAGACATTCTGTAAATCTTGGTCTAATATTTGACCATGATTGTTTCACAGTCACTCTTGGTATGCCAGTCAATGGTTGTGAGATACAACCATGTTATGGACACTCCATGGTCAAGGTTGGTCTGCCGTGCAATATAGCAAATGTGGTCTGGCATTATTTTACCATGGAAATGTCCTAGTCCTCTGGACCAATGTGGGACAATTAACCCTTACATACTATAGCAGTTACAATTGTTTTATTGTCTTCTAGTTAGGTAGGTTATACACACTTCGCTTTGTGTCAGGTGTTACAAGTAATTGTTCCTCATGTTCCGATTATTTTTTAATGGTCTAAATTCCACTGAATACAGTACGTTCATAACTAGTATAGTTATAGTTATTGTTTTCTTTATATAAGGAGGCTGTGTGGTCCAGTGGTTAAAGAAAAGGGCTTGTAACCAGGAGGTCCCCGGTTCAAATCCCACCTTAGCCACTGGCTCATTGTGTGACCCTGAGCAAGTCACTTAACCTCCTTGTGCTCCTTCTTTTGGGTGAGATGTAATTGTAAGTGACTCTGCAGCAGATGCATAGTTCACACACCCTAGTCTCTGTAAGTTGCCTTGGATAAAGTAGTCTGCTAAATAAACAAATAATAATTCTTTAGGCTACATTTCCTATTTACCATAACGTTTGTTATCCTTGGAGGACAAAACATTTTTGAATGGTCACCAGAGCACACCTTGATTAAATCCGAGTACTAACTCCATGCAAATTATTTACAGGTCAAATGAAGTAATGTGATCAGAGGGAGACCTGCACTTTTAAATTATGTGCACAAGTTCACTGTCATTATGTAGCCTGCAGGGGAGCTCAGGTTATGCTGCTTAAAAATCCAATAAAAATGTTCGTAGGATGTGGCAGATCATAAAACAAATTTATTAGTTCACTAATTCATTAGTGCTTAAAATAATAAAAAAGTGATACTGTGTTTTTACAAACGCATACACGTTTTGTTATTCTAGGGATTTTCAGTAAAATAAAAATAAAAATTATTACGAGAGCATGCATGACCTATAATTTAATTAAGTCCTTGCCTGCCAAAAAAGGTCGTTTTTCTAAGAAGGGCAGTTTGATGCTGGTTTCCCAGGTTTTCTTTTCTTTTTTTATTTAAAAAATGCTTCAGATGAGAACAGATAACCGATGAACTAGGTACATTGACAAATTTTATAAAAACAGGTTATACCACTTGGCAAAACTAAACCAAGTCAGATTTTGAAAATGTAAAGGCTGAAGAGGGTTTTTAGACTGTCTCTGGCTTTGTCTTTTGAACTTACCTGACAAATTTAACATCATTAAATGTGCATTTTCTGTCCTTGAGGGGTGTTACGATACTGTCACTGGGTGGTGTGTAAACTGGGATACATTTTTAGGTGTCATTCAGACCATGGCGTTAAGGGTGGGTTAAATAGAGCCACCACTGTTTTATATCATTAAAATAGACATTATTAATCTCATTATTAATTGTTTGGTATATTCTTGCTTTAGGAGGACAACATGCAACATTGTGCTCGTCTGTATTAGCTATTTTGCTTTATCAATAGCAAATCAGAATGCAATAAGGATTGGCGAAAAGTTATATTTACTCTATCGCTGTGCTAAGAGTTAGCTGCTGTGGAATTGAGGCTGATGTTAGATTTATCTACCTCCCGGATAAGCAGCAAAGCTTTTCAATTGTACTCAGTTCAGACTAACATCTAGGCTGAGTCAACCCCAGCAGGAGTTTGAACCAGTGACCTCTGTGAATGCATTTCAACCTTATAACAACAGAAGCAGGCTAGCCACTTGGTCATTAAATGAATCACACTCTTGGCAAGTAACTTCCTAAAGCACACAGTGATGTAGACAGTCTTCCTCATAAGAGTTGGTATGTGTTTTTGAGCAGCATAGTTTACCACAGTTTTTTTATGGAACCTTTATTAATCTTGAATAAATAAATGTATCGGAATTCCAAATGCACAATGTAATACATTTTTGGCGAATAATATTGGCGTACAATTACCGGTAAAATGACAATTGTAGTGCATTGGCCATTTTGATTTTGAAGATGTAACACCAGATAGTCAATAGTCATTTAAGCAATTAGGTTGGAAAGCTGATACTGTTTAGTAAACAACCAAAACAGGTAGCATGAAATTAGGATTTGTTACCTGTGTAAATTAAACTTTGATAGTGACTGCTTTCACTGAGCATCCACTGATTGTTTTGAAGTTCTTTAAATTACCAGAGAATGCTCACCATTCATAATGTCCAGGAACGGTTTTGACTCAGGTCATGCCAAATTTGTCTGTGAACAGAGAACTCACTCATTCTTTTAGTGTTGCAGTTTCAGAACAACTCATTGAATAAAAACGGCACACTTTTTAAGAGTTGTATTTTATTTTATTTTACTACAATTAGATTAAATTAAAGTGTTTGGTGGAGTTCTGATAATTTTACTAGAGATTCTGAGCATCTGTGTTCTAAAATAGCTCTGGCTTGATTGAATATTATCACACAGCCCTGTGAAAAGATGGTGGGAACCTAACCCCTAAAAGCATTTAGGATATTATTGTCTGACCGGCAGAGCTCCTCTGATCTAATTAGGAGGTCTGGAGATTTCTAATGCCTTAATCCTTATAAAACCCTCTTGCGGTTAAAGTGTCTCGTTCTTGACTGAGGATTTCCGTTTTTTGAGGTTAATGTATTCAAAAAGGAAACATGATTTAATCACTGTAGACCTCAACAAATTTGTCCTTAAGCAGAGCACTGTGACACTGATTTTGCTAGTTTCTAGTTTCTGACTGAACTGTAAAAGTATTGTTTTATTAAGTCATAAGGCCCCCCTTTTCAAAGCATGGCAACTTTATCTGTTCCTGAATATATTATGAAATCATGTTTTGTGTCAATGTATTTTGACAACACATCGTTTATTTGAGAAAAATGATATGAGCACATTCAAAACTGCTCTTAACTCATTAGTATAACTAACCCATAGGACTGCTGCTTTTAAAAAAAAAAAGAAGTTGCACCCAGAAGGTTTTGGAGACACAGTGCCAAGAATGACAGTTTTTTTTTACTTTTGACATTTTTTAATGTCCCAGTACCCCTGCCCCACCATGAAGGTTTGATGGTAAAGCAGTGGGGAGTCGAGTTTTCTAGGTTGTAAGATGAGGAGTGCTGTTCATACCCCCATGTATGGTGTGATTTACAGGACTGTCCATTCTCTTCCTAATATCAGCCATCATGGCTTGTGCATTGCAGGCCGAGAGCAAGACCATAAAAAGCAGCTGACACGGCCCACACAGGCTGAAAAGCCAGCAAGCTGGATTCTATCTACCTTTTTTAGTTGTTAATTGTAAATACATGTCTCCTGTCTACCTAATCTTGGCATGTAGATATGCTAAACAGCTGTTTTCAATTACAATTTCCTATAAAAAATACCAGCTCTGATAGTTGGCGGTAGATACACCAGTGATCTTGCGCAATAACAAGTTTCATCATGCATATTGGTGCATAACACAGGACCCGGTGTTAGTTTGTCAGAGGGAAGAAGGTCTTCCGAAAACGCCTACTCACCAGCAGTTATTTTCATTGACTGCCACTGTTTGCATTCAGTCGTTATGGGCCAAGAGGAGGATGATACTAGCTGGTTGTTAAATATATTTTCTTCTGATGTTATATAGGGATCTGGAGATTGGGAGTTGCTGCTGTGTTTCTCGTTCATGTTAAATGTTACACTAAAATATCACTAATAATTTCTTCACACAGCCGGGTTAGCTGTAGGGATACAATCTTTCTCTGCCCTTGAAACCTGCCATTACATCACACATTGAGCTAAATATGAAGCCCAGGCTTCTACTTGTAGCAACATGAGGTTACAACTCAAGCTGTTTATAGTGCAGGAAGAAAAATATAAGTAACAAATATAGATCCCATTTTAAATAGTGGTATTTTCAACATAGATGTATTAGGTTTCATACTTTTTGTCTAAATCCCATTTTGACCTATTCCTTTGTATAGACCCTAATAATTACTTTAGTCTACACACGCACAACCAATAGGAACTGAAATAAATATTTCACTGAGGTAAAAGGACCCCTTGAGGCAGGAGCCACAAAATGTATATAAATAATATTTGAAGTAGAGCTAAAAAAAACAAATGTAAATAAAATACTGCAAACCTTGGTTAAACATTAGAAAAAGGAAGCTATGGAAAACAGCTCTCCCTCAGCATTAAAAATAACCTCTTGAGAGAGAGTGTTTTGCTACCAGTGTGATATCCTGTATTTAATTGTATTATTATTATTATTATTATTATTATGATTTATTTCTTAGCAGACGCCCTTATCCAGGGCGACTTACAGTTGTAAACAAAAATACATTTCAAGAATCACAGTACAAGTATTAATACAATTAAGAGCAAGATAAAATAATGACTTAATTTCTAGCAAGTACAAGTATATGACAAAATACGATTCAATAACGGAGCAGACAACAGTGTCAGTGATAGTTACATCAGGATATAATTAAAAACAAAATACTACAGATTAAATAACACTTGTGACAGATTACAGTACTCTAAAGTACAGGATTAAATGCAGTAAAATAGGGAGCAGATAAGAGCAAGTAAAGCGCATTTAAGGAAGAGTGATAAAGTGTCCAGAGGGAAAAGAGGAGTTCTACAGGTGAGTCTTGAGGAGGCACCGGAAGGTGGTCAGGGACTGGGCAGTCCTGACATCTGTAGGAAGGTCATTCCACCACGGCGGGACGAGGGTGGAGAAGGAGCGGGCTCTGGAGGCAGGGGAGCGTAGAGGAGGTAGAGCCAGTCTTCTAGTGCAGTGGAGCGAGAGGTCAGTGGGGGTGTAGGGAGAGATGAGGGTCTGGAGGTAGCTGGGTGCAGTCTGGTCAAGGCATCTGTAGGCTAGTACAAGAGTCTTGAACTGGATGCGGGCGGTGATCGGTAGCCAGTGGAGTGAGCGGAGTAGTGGAGTTGGTGGGAGAAGCGAGGCAGAGAGAACACCAGGCGGGCAGCAGAGTTCTGGATGAGCTGGAGCAGGCGGGTGGCGGCGAGGGAGGCCAGCCAGGAGGGAGTTGCAGTAGTCTAGGTGGGAGAGTACCAAGGCCTGGACCAGGAGCTGGGTGGCGTGGTTGGTGAGGAAGGGTCGGATTCTTCGGATGTTGCTCAGGAAGAATCGGCAAGTGCGTGCCAGAGTGGAGATGTGCTGGGAATAAGAGAGGCAGGGGTCCAGGGTGACTCCGAGGTTCTTAGCTGAGGAGGAGGGAGAGAGTGTGGTAGATTGCAGAGGAATGGAGATAGAGAGATCAGAGGAGGGGGAGGAGGAGTGAAAGAAAAGGAGGTCAGATTTAGAGAGGTTGAGTTTGAGGTGATGTGAGTGCATCCAGGAGGAGATAGCAGACAGACAGGTAGAGATACGGGAGGGGATGGTGGAGTCAGAGGTGGGGAAGAAGAGGAAAATCTGAGCATCATCAGCATAGAAATTGTATGAGAAACCATAGGATGCGATGAGGGGGCCCAGGGAGCGGGTGTAGAGAGAGAACAGGAGAGGACCCAAGACTGACCCTTGGGGGACTCCTGTTCAGAGAGGGCGAGGTGTGGAGGATGCTCCACGCCCGGTTACCTGGTAAGTGCGATTGGAGAGGTAGGAGGAGAACCAGGCCAGAGCAGTGCCAGAGATTCCCAGGTCAGCGAGAGAGGATAGTAGAATAGAGTGATCGACAGTGTCAAAGGCAGCAGAGAGGTTGAGGAGAATTAGGACAGAGGAGAGAGAGGCAGCTCGGGCAGAGTTTAGTGAGTTAGTGACAGACAGGAGGGCGGTTTCAGTGGAGTGAGCAGAGCGGAAGCCAGATTGGAGAGGGTCGAGCAGGGAGTGGTTGGACAGGAAAGCAGAGATGGCGAGCAGGTCGGGAGGTCAGGGGACAGAGGGATTCGAGGGAGGATGTGAGGGAGGAGAAGAGGTTGGAGGTAGAAGAGTCTACAGAGAGTTGGAAGAAGGAAACAATAGGAGGGAGGTGAGAAAGAGCGGTGGAGGCAAGGACAGAGGGGGAGAGAGAGCGGAGGTTACAGCGAGAGATGACAGTGGGGGTAGGAGGAGCAGGGAGAGAGGGGAGAGACAGAGAAAAAGAGATGAAATAGTGATCAGAGAGGTCCAGGGGGGTGACAGAGAGGGTGGAGGGGCAGCAGGCCCTGGAGAAGGTGAGGTCCAGTTGACGGCCAGCTTTGTGGGTAGGGGGGGATGGAGAGAGACCGAAGTCAAAGGAGTGAAGGAGAGGGAGGAATCCGGCAGAGTGGCTGGGGTTGGAAAGATGGATATTGAAATCACCTAACAGGACAGTTGGGGTAGACAGAGAGGGGAGGGAGGAGAGTAGATAGTCGAGTTCATTGAGAAAGTGAGCAAGAGGTCCAGGGGGACGGTACAGTACAATTAACAGGAGTTGACAGGGAGAGGTTAGTTGGACAGCATGAAATTCAAAGGTGTTAACAGAGAGTGAGGAGAGGTCGGAGGGGACAGAAAAGAGTAAGGAGGGAGAGAGGAGAAGACCAGTCCCACCTCCCCGTCCAGTGAGATGTGGGGTATGGGACAGGACGTAGAGAGAGGACAGAGTGGCAGGAGTTACAGTGTTATCGGGACAGCCAGGTTTCAGTAAGAGCAAGGAAATCGAGAGAGAGGTGGGAGTCATAGGCAGAGATGAAATCAGCTTTGTTAGCAGAAGAGTGACAGTTCCAGAGTGCACCAGAGAGAGTGCGAGGGGGGGAGAGGCAGAGGGATGAGGTTAGAGGGGTTGGAGGAGCAGCGGTGGAGAGAGGGCAGAGGACGAGAGCGAGAGGACAGAACAGGGATGTGACAGACAGTCATAGCAGGACAGGCGAGACAAATATGCACAGTGGGAGCGGGAGCGGGGGTACAGACCTTACTAGTAGATGGTGTCTTCCATAGCGCTGCTAGGTCCGGATCTTTCCAACAGTGTCTCGGCGCAGGCCTCCACTCGCTGGACTCCCACAGCTAGATTCCCGGCTCTTTTGTTGTGAGGCTCTTCGGTTTGCTGGTGCTTCGTGCTGGCGCACAAATGGCCTGCCTGACTAATATAACAACTAAGTGGAAAAAAAAACTGTGTGGAAACCAAACAAATAGCAAAACAACCTCTAATCAATTTAACCACGCTCACCTGGTACTAATCACACACTACCTCACCTAATTGAAACACTTGAAATCTTACTTGAAACCTTAAAATGTTACTTAATGTAGTTAATTTAAAATTACTTGAAGCAGAATCATTTACCTAAAATTACTTGAAGCAGAATGAGTTACCTATCTGCCTCAGACGCTGGTCACCTGTAGACATGACAGTTCTGACATCAGTTAAACCACCTTGGCTTAAACATTAACATCTTTCAGGAGATGACTCCAGCCCAGTCGTTCAAGTTCAACAGATAACACACAACAGTTGGAGCAGTTATCAGTATTCCAGAATATGGACAAAATTGGTGAAAACAACAGCTGGTTGTATAATCCAAAGCCCATGGTTAAATTTAAATATAGAGATCCCTGTGCGCAGTTACAGTATCTCTGCTCGTGTTTAAAGTAAAACAAAATACAGTGTTTGGTTAGCGTATTGTTTAAGGACCTGGCAATGAAGCCTTCCTGTCTGCTGTGTATTATCCTGGGTTTGTTTCTGATGGGGGTAACTCTGCTGTGAAACACTTACTGTATAAATATTTCCACATTGTCTGTGGCAAATGAGCAGTCTGGGGGAGGGAGTGAAAATATGAATCACTGCTTGACAAACAAGGATTACAATTCTTTCCACATCATGCATTAAGTGAAAGATAGCAGATACAGCTGAAGTGGGAGCAGTCCTCTTTGTTATCTTCGGGGCAAGAGGAAAAACCACCAGGCTCCCCCTGTATTGCTCAAGAAATGGTACTGTACTTAGTTCCTCTCAACTTGGTCAGGAGAAAGGGTAATTGAAAATTGACCTGATCTGTATACCCAATAAAGATTAGTTTTGATTGAAATGTGAGTGATGTTATTAAATAATTCCCATACGTGTTGTACTCTGTTCACTCTTACCCTAACCCTCCCCCTAATCTCAGCTAGTGGAAAAGTGAAAGTGACATGAATCTGTGAGCTTGACAAGTTTGAGGGGTGTCATGTTCAGGTACACAATGATTGTTATATACTTTTGATAAATCTGTTTTTGAAAAATATTTTAGAGCAATTTATAGATAAGCAATAAATATTGATCACTCAGCAATAATAGAACCAGTCAATAGAATATAATCATGACTCACCTTTTTGCAACAAGGAAATGGTTACAAAAATTGGAACACCAAACTTAGAAAAAAAAGAAAAAACCGAACACCACTGTATGGAGAATCTAGTAGAAATTATGACCTGTTACTGATTGCTTGTGTGAGCTGGGTCTGCAAATGTACTGAACGGAAAGTTTTCCCTTATGTTGTATGGAAAAAACATTTAGGACAAAGTGGCAATTACCAATCCTTTTTTTTATGGCAGAGAATGTTGAAAATCAAAGCCATATGTTCATAAGGAAACGGACTTAGACAAAGTGCCACAGGACATCCTAATTTCCTTGGTACCTCCAGGGTTGTTTGACAAAAGTAGGGCTTGCTATCTATTAGGCACCCATGAAAAGAACCACTTCCGCAGTATTTTAAAAGTGTTATGCATATTTCAAATGCATAAGGCGTGAAACTTCCACTGATTCATAAACATAAACTTGCCCCTGATTGATTCCCTGCTATAATAATAATAATAATAATAATAATAATAATAATAATAATAATTGAGAATTTCTAAGATTAACATTTAAAGTTTTTAAAAATGATTATTATTATTATTATTATTATTATTATTATTATTATTATTATTATTATTACTACTACTAGAATTACAGTATTATTCAAACGTCCTCCTCCAGTGCTTTTTGTTTATTTATTTATTTATTTTTTGGTCCTGCAGTTAAGAATGAAAATCTTATGTGTGTGTATGGAAATGTGCTTACCTGTGCTGCCAAGCAAAACGAAAATACAAAGTATTTATTTAAAAAATACTTATTTTTTTCTAAATTATGACATGTCCTGAAATTTTTGGCAGACGTGACAGGGGCATCAGAATCAGGTTTTGCAAACTGCCTGTGACTGGCAGCTGCAGACTCGGGTTTCGGTAGTACTGTCGTGGATCTATTTTTCTTTTTGCAACAGCTCCCGACACTACCCAGGGAACATTAGTAATGCTGATGATGTCATCAAAAAGAGGCAGATTTTTGTTGAACAACTGTATACTCATTCATAAAGTGCTTTGCGACAGTCGCCTGTATTCTCGGATAATTTTTTGAATAGTAATATGGACGACTTTCCTCAGTTTTAAAAAAAATTTGTTTTATTACGGCAGTCTGCAAGTACTTTTATGAATAGGGCCCTTTATTTGAAAATAAAATATTGTAGATTTTATATTACTGTCATAATAATAATGTATGCATAAAGACTCAGACAAGTCCATTTGGTTAAAAAATGAAAGTTAAAAAAAAAAAACACTTTCCTCTTGCACTATTATCTTAGGTCATCAGTCATTTTCTCAGCTTTTAGCGGCAGGCATTACGTATTTATTGTGTATGGTTAACGTGTTAACATGCCTTAAAGGACCATGCTAAGTGCTTCTCAGGAGACTCATGAAATGTTTTCCCTCCAGTATTACTTAATAAAGTAAAAAGGACATTTAGGAAATGAATGCAGTCCCTTCTAGCAGGATTTATTTTACTCTGCTTTCATTTCCAGCGAAGAGGATTTCCCTCCAAACAGAGCTCATATTGAGCTGGCCCAGACACAACAAGCCCAATGCTTAGTCTTGGGCTCTGGAATATGTTTCTCCTGAGCTACATGTGGTGCTTCTTCCAGCCACTTTGTACATCTCTTCAACCTCTGCGGGAGATCCTGAGAGATGGACAGCTAGGAGAAGAGAAGCACTTTTGTGAGGCAAGAATGTACTATTAAAAAAAGCAAGGTGGAAATATACAAATATACCGTGGGAGAAAGAAAATTAGTTAACACACAAGGTATGCCTTTCAAGGCTCTTTAATATAGTCTTTTGGTTATTGTTGTTTGAATATTTTTGACTTGTCATTTCAGACTCCCTAAACCTTGTCAGTTAATAACTTAGGATCTTCCAATATGAGACACTAATTAGCAAAAAAGTGGTGCTTATGAAAGAGTAAACAATAAATCCAGTTCCTGACAACATTACTGGAGTACTATATATCCAATACAAATAAGAGAGCATATTTCCTTTATCTTTACTGTTTAATATTCACAAACATAAGAAGAAACCAAGCACTTGCGTACAGCAGCTATTAAATTAAGTCGCACTGTTTGAAGAGCATGTCTGCTCAGTCAGAGAAAAATGTGGGTTGTGTGATTGCTTTCATTTATCTTAATGATATTAATAGGGTGATACAGCTTATGCGGGTGGTCGTCTACACATTGCTGTGGTATTTCTAAACACACTTGTTAGTAATAGAGTTTGAGAATAGAGGGAGATATGCCGATGACAGCACTTCAAGGTTTATAGAGATATATTGATATATCAGAGTACTGTTTACAATTATGGTATGATATATATACAGTGCATTGTTATTTGTATTTGGATTGCATATGCTGGCTCCACTGAATAATCTTACAAGTGTCTGGTAAGATCTCAAGAGTACAGGTTATCAAAGAAAATGGGAAGATGTCAATCTGTGTCTGTAAACATTCTGCCCTATTCATAGAGCATTAGCTCACCAACAAATGCATCACAGTCCTCCACATTTAAGGCAGACTAGCCATGCAAGTAGCTTTTAACCAGCCGAGAGAGAGAGAGAGAGAGAGAGAGAGAGAGAGAGAGAGAGAGAGAGAGAGAGAGAGAGAGAGAGAGAGAGAGAGAGAGAGAGAGAGAGAGAGAGAGAGGGGGAGAGATATGTTGATATAGACAGAGTTGTACCGCTACTTTTTTTTCGGGTATTTGATGAAATCACTTCCTTGTGCACCATGTGGTAGAAATTGTACTACTAGGATATAAACATTAATATACTGGATTATATGTATTTTACAGGTATGATGATATTATTATGATCATGCTTTTTTTATCAAACTTGGCTGATAAAGTAGAGTTATAATGGAAATTGTGCTTTAGAGACTTCAAGTAAGTTTGGAATGTATATGACGGTGGTATCAATTAGTGTATTGTAACGGAGAGCCTTTTAAGAGTCAATAATGTCCATTTATTGATGATTTATGAACTCCTAGTGCATGGATTAACCCTTGAAGTCCTATAAAACACATAAGGCCTCATTCACTAAATGGTGGTTAATGACCAGAATTACCACGTGGCAGGGGGAAGCCACACCGTGGCAACTCTATTCACTAAGCTGATTATATGCACAAATAAAGCAAGCTAAATGATTAATTTGCAAGTCACATCACACGGAATTCTGCACAAGGTTACACACACTTTATTATAGTATATAAGGACGCTAGAAAGAAAAGTTAAGTACGGTTCTGAGTAGCTCCTTTGCCCCCGCTAACTCAGCGCTTATGTATGACATTGGTATTTAAGTGTATCACTCAAGGTATGTCCTCTATTTGTTTTGTCTGTCTTGTACATTGAATTATAACATGTACTTACATTGAAAATAATTGCGGATGACTCATTCTCTCACCACTCTACCACTGGCCATGTTGTGTGTCTCCTTGTCGTCCTGTGCAGGAGAGAAAACATCAGTGTTTGCATCACTTTATCTGGTAGTGCATTGTTAACAGCTTGTGGCAAAATGGTTTGCAGTGTGCAGGTGTAGATGTGATGTAATGCCTAAACAGGTGACAGACAATCCTTTATTTGTTTTATAATCCGGGTCGTATGGTGACTGTAAAGAATAATCCCTGGCAATACACAACAATGTGTACTGCACAGTGAAACTCCGGGTTCAGTCCCGAAATAATAAACATGGTATAAACACACACAACACAAACACGATCACAGATCACAAACAAGTCCAGGGTGATGCTAACGTGCAATTGGTGAAATACAATTTATTAGTGAACAGTAGTGCAGTGCTGTCCGGGTTGGTGCTGGCCTTTAGCGACAGCTCCCAGTAGGTGTTAGCCATCTAACAAGAACAAACGTTAACAATTAGTACGACAAAACAAACAAACACTAAACACTGGCAGTTGTATCACAGTCTGTGGCAGAGTGGTTGCAGTGACGTCACAGACCATGAAGGAGCAAAGTATAAACAAATAAAACAAAATATTTAAACAAAACAAAAGACAGAAACAAAAGGGCACGTTGGCCAAACAAAACAAACAAACAATTCTACTAACAAATATTGTGCTGGCGGTTCCAGCACAATAGCAGTTGTTTTCGCTTTTCTCTTCTCTCCTTAACTCCCGTTCATTACTCCCTGAACACTCTCTCCCCCAGCGCAGAAAAGCTGTAGGTTTTTATACAGGTGACCATCTCCCGATTAGCAACAATTAATCAATTAATTAACTCGGGAGATGGTCACCATCTGCACAAGGTTTTTTAAATAAATAAACAAAACAAACGCACGGTTTCACCTTGCAGTGCTGTGTGTTTCTTCCGGGTCTGACAGGCCCATAGAATTTTATGTAGATTGTAATCATCCCTTTGCGGGAGGCCTGATTTATACTGTATATCACACAGAAAATACCTAAGATTGCAGTCAACCCATCACTGAACTGTTTTTTTAAGAAGATGAAGATAGCTGGTCTTCTGATTTTAATTACTAACTACATATAATATTATATTTCAGTGGCAGGGATACAACATAACTGAAGGTCCATGTGTCAAAGTACCTCTCCATGCAGTGTTTACAGTACATAGCCAGAGCAAGAACTGGCTAACTCCTATTACAATGTAAGGCTGATCTGAAGTCTGAACTCACCAGAGTAACATCTTGGGTTTTGCCATTTATGTTTTATTATGACTGAGACAGTCAAGAACATGCAAGTCCACAAAGGGTCATCCTCACTGTTTTCTTGAAACTTTCAAAAAGTGTGACTTACCAAGTACTTGCACTAATGGCTTCAAGTGTAGCTTACTGTAAACCCATCTAGTATTTTATAAGAGATGTTTGGATTGTTTCAGCTATGGATGTAAATCTACTGAGATAGAGTATATGAAATATTTATACAAAGTGGCAAATTCAGAATTGTTTGTAAGAATATTCCTCAAGCATAGCAAATGGTTCAGGAAATACTACCTTAAAATATTTAGATGCATAGTTCTACTATAGGGATAACATATTCATTGACTTAAAATAATTCAGTCCAGTGATAGAAAATGAAGCAAATGAAGTCCAGTGATAATGGAATTTGTTGGGAGTTGTCAATAGTGGATTGCTAATTGAATTAAAGCAGTGCAATTTCTATTTTTTAGTTCAATAAATAAAAAGACATGCCACAATTTGGTGATGAATAGTGTAGAATTCAATATAACGTATGTTCTTCCATAAAATAGTACCAGGCTTATAGCAAACAGACACAAATGAAAATTGAAAATAAACAAAGCTTTAATTATTAAATAAAATGAAATGAGACCCTGACACTCAGAGTTGAGTATATTAGCTCTGTTACTTATTTTGAATGACGAATAGCTGCTATTACCCTTGACCGTATATGATTTCAGCATATGGCAAGCCTGACCCCCCTACCATCCTCTCTGGGACTATAACACTTTACAGCAGCTCTGCTTACAGTTTATTTTACAAAGCTACAAAATGTCATGCAATTACGATCCTCCATTGGCTTGTTTGCAGGGGTGGGGGAAAAAAAGCTAGACTTCTAACATTTAACCGCACCATTTGTTTCCATTTCCATTGTGTTAAACTGTCCAGTAAAGTTGTGGCAAGCCGTCTGTCTTTTGCTGTGAGTATATTTTTATAATTTATGGGCCCGAAGAGTTTTTACACACAGCCCATGTTCCCTGTTTTAGGTATTGTATTGTCTTCAGGTATGTGGTTCAGTTCCATAATTCAATATTCATCATTTAACCACCTGTTGTGCTTTGGATGTGGGCTTTCTTTAATTGATTTTGCTCTTTGCTCCATTTGCTGTTTCACTGACTAACTGACATTCGTATTTCACTGACTAACAATCAAAGAGCAGTATATTAAACTGCCTGAACACTCACTGACTATATACTTCTCACTACTTAATGTGGCTCATGTTTTCATCCACATTATTTTACTGACTTACTGCTCACAAAATAATCTCATGAACCCTTCAGAGAACACCTTCATATTGCTATCTGAAGTATTAAAAGTTCAGTGGATGACTTTCAAGCCAAAGAAGGGATTAGGTTGTAGGGGCTTCTTTGATGTTTGATGGTGTTCCACATGCAACTGAACCCCTTCCCCACTTCCCCCACAGCCTTTCTTCTGTGCAGACTCAAGTTCACACCACTACTAACTGCAAACATACAGTAAGCAGTTTAAATCTGCTTTACATCCGTGTATAGTAGTGTTAAGCTTTGTTACTTCAGCATGAAGAATATACATGTCGTATGCAGACAGGCTAAAAGAATTGAATCTATTCAGTCTTGAACAAAGAAGACTACGCGGCGATCTGATTCAAATATTCAAAATCCTAAAAGGTATAGACAATGTCGACCCAGGGGACTTTTTTGACCTGAAAAAAGAAACAAGGACCAGGGGTCACAAATGGAGATTAGATAAAGGGGCATTCAGAACAGAAATTAGGCGGCACTTTTTTACACAGAGAATTGTGAGGGTCTGGAACCAGCTCCCCAGTAATGTTGTTGAAGCTGACACCCTGGGATCCTTCAAGAAGCTGCTTGATGAGATTCTGGGATCAATAAGCTACTAACAACCAAACGAACAAGATGGGCTGAATGGCCTCCTCTCGTTTGTAAACTTTCTTATGTTCTTAAGTCCTTAAGTCCACTTGAAAAAGGAGCTATTTTCCTTCTCCCAAGGCTTGTGAAGTGAACCCATGTGTAGCACTGATTTTTGGCTCAGCTAGTTGTCTCTGCCGATACAATAGGCCAGCTTCCTGCGTGACCAGGCCATCCAATCACACTGAGAGGCTGCCAGCTTAATCACTAAGCATTTCCAAGTTCAAATACTTTGACTTTACATAGAAATCTTTCTACAAACACTGTGCAGAGATGTCAGTGGCTATGGCAGTGTTTTTTTGTTAATAATCATGTGAATAAATATTTTGTGATATGATTTAATCCAATTAGAAGTATGCACTGTGTTTCAGTTGCCAGAGCAAGTACAAGCAGGTCATGCAGCATATATTGATGGGGCCTTCTTCCAAAGAATTATCGTAGTACACGATTCACGCTATAGTCTCAGGCAGTGTTGTTAGCAGTGATAAATAGTACATAAATAGTAATAGTAAAAGGTGTTTGATAGACAAATCATGTGTAAAACCTGGCATCGGTGTTACTTCTAAACTGCTAAGGCTAGCAGCATGATGATTTTAAAATGGTTAAATCATCCCTTAACACTGCTTATTAAAACCAAATGTTGCAAACAAAAATGACAAGTTTGGAAAACCCTACACTTTCCATGCGTTGAACTATTACATATATTTGCACTGGGGTAGTTCAAACTGTATTCAGTACGATGAATTTCAGACTATACTTACGTGACCTTCTGCCATAACATGCTTGTTGCCACATGGCTTTCAGTATTGGAAAGTAACTTCCTTCCAGGCATGTGTAGTAGTGCAGGTGTTATGAAGAGACGATATGAGATGTCATTATGGTGATGTTATGTGTGTGTGTGTGTGTGGGCAGAGAAAATATCCCCACAAAGATAGTAACTCCTGAAAAAAACAACGTTGTGGGGACGTCCCCACTTTGTAAAACACCTTTTAAAGAACTAAATATGCGTTCAAAAAAAAAAAAAAGGCCAAAATATTTAGTTTGTTGTCGACTTTCAACCTGTGTGGAGTTTTGCTTGACTGGAGTTAGAAATAGTACACAAATTATAGTGAGAGTCAATGAAAAGTCCCCACAAATATAGGAATGCAAACGTGCATGTGTGTATGTGCAATAACAATACAAAGCTAAGAAACAAATGGAGTAGCTTGAGAGTTAATGAAAACCTAGGAGGCTTATCCTGCCTTCTTACAAGTCTGTAATTACAGGACTGTATGATGTTTACAAAGCAAACACTGTAATCTTTATCATTATTTGAACAAATGAGCTGACATGTGAATCCTTTTATCTATTTTTATTTTTTGTTTAAATACACAGATTACTGTTTTCACCCTGAAATAGGAAGGAACAGTCCCTTATCCTCACCATTTTGGTAAACTAAATATCTGCTCTATTATTGTAAGCCAGTGATTGATTTCATATAAACAAACGTTTCTCTGCAAGCACAGGTTGAAAACACTTTTAAACAAACCATGGGTTCTGCAAACATAAGTTACTGCCAGCTGTTTATTTTGAGATGGTACTGAAGTTCCCTTCTGGCACCTATTGCAGAGCTATAATGAGAGATGTATGAATAATATCTATTTTAATGCAAGCAATACAAAACATGATTGAAGATGTAAACCCTTTCCAGGTGTGCAATGTTCCTGCGAAGACACAACTTCCATCCAGGGGTTAACTGGCCTGACATCGCTGTGGGTTGTTTCTGGCAAAATGCCAGTGCCTATCAACAATGCATGCTTAAAGCCAGGACTCTGTTTTTTAACTAGATTGCAGCTGTCACTGTGAGGGTATTTATTCTTTTTGGAACACCCTTTTAGAACATGCTGTATACAGTCAATCAGGACCAGACATTCATGATTTCTAAGACAGCTGGTTGTTTATTAAAGGTTTGTTCTCTAGTAATAAAAAATATATATATCCTCTAGCAGATGTGTGTCCTATCTATTCCAAAGTAGAATTGCTTGTTAAAAATCATAAGGGACTGCTTCACCTCACCGCACTGTAGCGGTCCCTGCTGGCCAGGTGCCCGATGAGTCTGAGTGTTCACCTGCAGGGAGTAGCCTTTGACCTCCAAGGGCTGGTAGCTGACCGCTTTTGATCGCCTAGAAATAGGGACAATTGGCTTAGAAACTCAAAATTTACGGGAAAAAAAAATCCTAAATCAAAAATACTGTGTTACTTTCATTTATGATTAGATAAGTCAGTGACTCAAACATCATCAGTTAAAAGTAATTCACAGACAGTATACTGCAGTATTTTTAAGCATCTGTAAGTATGTCTTAATAAGTTGAGAGCATACTTACAAATGCTTAAACAATACTGCAGTATACTGTCTGTGAATGACTTTTAATATTATTATTTTTAACTACAAAAACGGAAACTATTGCTTTCTAAGATGCATCTTTATTGTGAGGCAAAATAATTGTAGTACGTTACTATATGTACCAACAATAGTTGGAAAACATGACACACACTGGTTTCATGTATGTTTCCAAGTGTTCGATGGATACCTCTAATCAAGTTGAGAGTGTATTGCCTGCGTGTTCAGGCCAGTCATACAAAAAGGAAGAAAGTACACTCTCAACTTGATTCGAGGTAGCCACCGAACACTTGTAAACATATCATATTATTATCATTAAATCTAAATTTAAAAAAAAAAAAAAAAAAAACAGACAGAAACCTGATACTAATGTATTTAATTTATTTATATTGAACAGGGTTTAAACGTTTAGAATTATAAGTGTAGTTGCAGCTAAAAGGTTCCAATGGAGATGTGACTTAAAATAGTGGTTGCCTAGATGCACATGTTTTCAATAACTACATTTATTTAACAGTTGAATCCAATGAAGATAGTCAATTGACTATAAATTTCAACACTTAATGGCACTAATAATAGGAAAGCAAATGAGGTGCAAGTCACTCCCATAACATGGTATTTCCCAATCATATTCAAAGGTAATCATGTTTTGATAAGTAAGTACTCATGTGGCTGCCATGGTATACCTTTGTCTCCCAGCCAAGTTTTAATATTATTTTAATGGTGCATAGGGGTTATTTTATTAACATATACAGAGAAAACACTCTGGAATTCGAGGCTGACGTGTTGTGAGTAATTAGCACTGATTGGTAAAAGAAGCATAGCACCTGGGGCCTTGTCTAGTGCAGGGCTACTTATATAGGAATTAAAAGCTTAATTGGTCCAATTAATCAATTTAGTGTACAGATAGAACAAAAACCAGGAGAGACAGCGGCCCTCCAGGACCAGGGTTGAGTAGCCCTGGTCTAGTGCATAAACAATATGCCATTGCACAAACGTTAAAGCAGCATGCAGATTTGTTTCAGGTAAATTTTGTCTTGAGATGCAAAGGCAAAGATATAGTTTGAATGCTTTGTCAAAACTGAAAATGACAACAAGCAAAAAAAAGATACATGAGCAGGGATTACTGTTGTTTAAAAAAAGGTCAACCTGCCTAGAATGCAGCTTTGCTCTTTTTACCCTTTTTAATTCCCTTCAATCCACTTAGAGTTTCTAGCCTTCAGCCCTGCCCGCCTCATGCTTTGATAAATGGTGACTTAATTTAGTCTTTTGAAAAAAAAAGGGTCAGAGGGGCAACTACTAGACTCAGGGGACGTTTTTCTAACTGCATGTTGCTTAGAAGGCAAATAACCCTGTTCTTATTATTAGTCGGTCATATATAATTGTGACCACTGCAGTACCATAGCCATGGCAAAAAAAAATTCTGAAAAACCACTTACTCTGACACATTGGTATGGGCCTGTAAGTACTATACAGCATGCAGGCATTAGCAAACTTATGACTAGACTGATAATTTGCTTAATTTTCTGCTTTACCACTCTCATATTATGATCATTATGTCGAATTAGAGCCAAGAGCTCAGGGTGTGCTAACTTCACCGAGGCACTGTTTGGAACTCCTTTCTATGAAGTGCAGTGCACAGAGCAACAAGGGGAGCCTGTCTCACATCCCCTTTGTTTTTCAAAACTGATTTTTCCCACTGGAAATAATCCAGGGGAAAAACAAGTAGCCTTTCCTATCAAAGTGAATATTTCAAGATAGAAAAACTGAGAATGTGCAACATTAAACACACTGTGGTCTATTCAGTTAATCTATACAGTGGTGTATCTAAAAACCGACACAATTTAACCCCTTCAGTCACTGTTTGTATAATTGTACCATGTTAAGTTTCCTATCTATGTATCTATTTTATAATGCATAATGTTTTTTTCAAAGTTTTGGCAGGGCAACTTCTTGAATTCCATAGAGTTCAGACAAACTTTTTAAATTTCCAAAAAATGTATTTAAAAATTGTGACCAAATGGGGTTAATTCATTATTATAGAACTCCAGAACCCTTCAGGTCCCAAGGCACTTAATAGTCTAAGGCCAAAAAAAATAAGAGGCTTATTTGAAGATTTTTTGCCCCCAAGAAGAATAAAATTGTACCTGTGCCAGCCTGATGGACGGACTCCCGTAGTTCAAAATGAGGTAGGGTGTCAGTCTCAGATCAGTGGCAGGGCTGAGCTATGACCCTTTTTATAGAAGCAGGTACTTCCTACATTTCCCCAAAATTCTGCTCATTTAATTGAGTGAGGAGGACAATCTAAACCAGTGGTCTGTGAATACTAGCCTATTGGTGAGAAATATTTTGTAGAAAACACCAGTTATGGAATTTTGCATTTGAAATCGGAGAATTCCGTTAGCAGCAGGATGATCAGTGTCAGTTGTAGATGGACTGTGCTCTTGACAGCTAATGGTAAATAAACACACACCTATGGATGCTAGTCCTTTAAATCTTCTTCCAGCAAGAAAGTGACAGCATCTCACCACAGATTGGTGCAGGTGTGCCATTTGTCAGTCCAACACAAGTGAACATTCAAGACAGGCTAAGTCAGAAGGTGTAAAGAAATTTTGCAAAGCTATGAAGATTCAAAAAGATTCAGACAGACTTATCATTGACCTCACTGAATCCTCAGGAATCTTTTGGCATGAAAATTGCTGCAAAACATATACAAACAAAACTTTACTTGATCGACTGGTAAAGAAGAGGGCCACTGAAGTATCGGGAATTGCTTATCGCCCTTATGCTCCTGATCCAGATACTCATGAAGTAAGTGCCACCCACTCTTCACCATCAGATCTTGATTGGAGCAAGTGCTTCATCTGTCAAAAGGTGAGTCACAAAGGAAATAAGCATCTCATAGCTGTACAAAGTAAAGCTGGTGAAACCTATTTACTATGTCTGATCTTATTGCTGCTAATGCAAAGTATCATAAGTCGTGACAACTACATCTGCAGAGCAAAGTATGCTTGTCAGCAGGAGGACTCACATGTGTCTATATATATATATATATATATATATATATATATATATATATATATATATATATATATATGAGGCATTTGAGGACCTAGTAAAACCTATTCACTTTCATCTCATGAAAGGCCAACCCTTTGAATTAGCTACATTGCTTAGGCAATATAAGGAACTGGTCAGTGATAGGGTTCCTAACATTCATAACTACCGCAGTGATAAGCTAAAGCAGCAGCTTGAAAGTTATTATGGTGACCACATTTATTTCTTATTAAGTGCCATTACTATAAATCATGCCATAATTTGAAACAAAAATTGAATGAGAACCCGTACATGGATTTTGAAGATATGGGACCTAGTTGCACACTGTATCACGCAGCTCAGATTATAAGGGCTGATCTGCAAAGCGTTAAAGGACTTAAGCCTTCCCATGTTCCTTCAAGCCAGTTAACAAGCGATCAAGCTGCAGACATGTTACCTGACTATCTGTATATGTTCCTGAAGTGGCTGTTTGAAAAAGATAGTGGAAAAGAAACAATTATTTCAGCCCGTATTAATGCCACTAGTGAATCTACACATCATGTCATCTTTTCTGTCATCTTCAATTCATCTGGGGCACAAACACCAAAGCACATAGGGCGTGCTGGAGCTGTACACAGCATGACAGGCTCAAAAACTCTTCTTTCCTTGTTACATTGTCTTGGTCACACTGTTTCCTATAGTACATGGAAGAGGGTAGAAACTGGAATTGCTGAGTTAAATGGCTAGTTGCTAAACGGTTTAACAACTAAATAAAAGGGATTTGGGGAAAACAAACATCCCTGACAGTGTGTGTGAGTCTCTTTAAAGTAGCTGTGTCTTTAAAAGTAAGTAAAATGGCAGGTTTGTTCCCATTTGTTTATATTTAAATTACAATAGTATTTAAATCTGCCACTATATAGAGCAATTGTACAGATCCCACTATGATCGTATACTGCTTAGTTTTTAGAACAAAAAATAATAATAATTGCATGAATCAGCCACATGAACTTGACTGGTGAAAAGTCACCCAAAGTTTTATGAGGGCCCAAAGAGTGAACTGGACTCCCTCATGGTACCATGTTGTTTTCACTGTTTATCAACCCTCTTAATTGTCAGCTGTGTCCTACACAAAAGACCGGCAGCTAATTAACGGTAATTTTCTTGTAGCAGTCTGTGCTGAGAGGGCATTTCCTTGACAGTGACCCCTGGGGGGATTCTGGCATTGACTTTATTGTTAAAGACAGACAATTAGGTGGAAGAGGACAATTTAAAAAATTGACCCGAAGGGATTATTTTATGTGCCCAGAATGTCAACTTTCACTTTCCTGTTAGCTTTCCTTAGAGACAGGAGCTCTGGCAAGCCCATACCAAAACTTTTCAGTTTACTCTGAGGTTATTATTAGTTTAATAAATGATTATTTTGTTCTCCTTTTACAAATGGAAGTCTTGTCAGGGGCAACTGTATTATACAAGCCAAATATTCTCGCAGATTAATCTCAAAGGTACATTTTTATTTTGCTGTGGGATAACCAAGCATGCATAATCGGTCTTAATTGACTAAAAACCAACCATGTCCACAGGCAGCATGGCAGTATTTGTAATGTTCACTTCTCAGATGATTTCATAAATAAACATCAGACTTCAACTGAAAAAAAAAACTGCAACAAATATGCTATTTATTTATTTTATTTAGTCATTTTATCAGATGTAAGCAATGACTCATTTGCAAACTGGCATTATTATAAGGCAATGAATGACCTAACTACTCAGGATAGTTACTGTACACAGGGCTATTACAACTGTTGGAACTGGCTTTAAGAGTAAGTAGCAGGGTTCTGGAAAATATAGCATTATAAGTCCCCATGTGTTGCTACAACTGTTTAAATGATGTACATGTAATTGTTCTTTTCATTGTTAACATCCTGACAACTTTGTACACATCATGGATCGTTAGTGCTGTGTTACCTGTTTGACAATGTGGGCAATAATCCTTACACTAGAGCGGCCATTTTGAAAACAGCTTTGAAACAGACTTTAACGTTTTGCATACTGGATATGCTAGTGTCATGCAGTGATAATTAATGATCTTCACTTTATCTGCTGTCTACAAGAAGGATAGAAAAAAAGAGCAGTTTCGCACAGTGCAGGTAGAGCACAAAAATCCAAAGAATGTCAGCTGTAGTAAACGTGTGTGTGCGGAGTTGGGGACACTCTGAACTATAAAAAAAGCACTATGAAAAAACAGTACTCTGGATTATGCAATAGAATAGCACCACCTATTGGGAGCCCGTCATTATAGTGATGTGTGTGTTGTACTGAGCCAGATTTTTCTTACAACAGATCATTTAGAGCCTGCCTCTTCTGCATTCATTTTCAGAAATATCTTTCCAAAAATAAGGGCAGGACTGTATTTTAATGCACAGGCCTCTGTTCACTTTTCTTCACCATGTTTTCTGTGGTTTTATTTGGAAACTGAATAGGAATAAACATTTAACATATTGACATGTTTGGTTTTGGATTTCTCTCAAATAAATAGATACTGGAAATACTGCCACACAATGTGTTGGAAGGTCCTTACCTTTGTGTCCAATTGATGTAGGGGTTGTTTTTTTTCCAGTTTATTATACCACTTGCAGAAGTCAAACTGTATGGATATAAAAAGGATACTATATGTGCAAAAATGGATCCATCACCATAAAGAGCCCCCTGCTCCTTAAAGATGAGTGAAGCCATCGTCAAGGGTTATGGCAATACCTCCTAGCAGCAAAGGACCCCAAAGTGAACGAGTTCAAAAGTTGCCAATTATAAATTAGTAGAACACAAATTATGAAACAAAGGATGCATTAAATATATGTTTTTTTATTTTTTTTTATTAACAGCACTTGGGCAGATCATGCTGTATGTGGATGGGATGAATGGGGTCATAGATCACAACGAAACTATCCAGTGGCTCTACACACTCATAGGGTCAAAGGTAAGAGAAACTATATTTCATATAATCCCAACACTGATACACATTTTTTTTAACCATGCTGACTGAATTGAAATTTCTGCTGATGCTTTTGCCTCAGAACCCCCTTTTAATTGTTTAAGTACATGGGTACATGTCCGTATATAGGAATAAGAGCAGAAAAGTGATTCAGTACATTTTTGGGAAACCTGAGCCTCACAGATTAATCCAAATGCCAAAAAGTTAAGAGTGAAGAAGTGGGGGAGCCTGTCACATTGGCCCTGACACACGTAACGCTGGGGTAAAATAAGCTGAACTGTGTCTTCAACACTTCTACTGACCAGGTTACCTGGTTAGCACGAGCAGACAACTGCTTGGCTGGTCTTTGTCCTCCAGGGGCAAGTAGCACTCTGACATTCCAAATCGGGGAGGAAAACAGGGTTAAAATGACTGGGCATTTAATGCATCCTTTACCTTGGTGGTTGCCATATTGGGGTTATGTGAGTTGTATGGGTTTAAACCTTTGGCTTTATACTGTATTGCGTTATTGTCTTACTATTTTGGTACACAGTAGTATCATATCATTTTGTTCAGGTCCATTACTGGCTCAATGTTTAACCTCTGCCAATATCAGTAAAATCTCCATTTTACTTCATGTTTACAAACCATTCGATCTGATATGCAGTTCCCATTACGGATGCTTTGTTTTTGTTCACAAACATTTTTACTTATGTAAAACATGGCATAGAAGAGAGCAAATACAAAAAACAGTAATTCTGAACAAAAATTAAAATGGTGTGCAGTCACACAGTTACTCAAGGTAGAATTTAAAGGACAAAGTACACTAATTTCGGTTACTTGACAGGTACAGTATTTGTGAGCAGTTTCATAAAAAAATCAAACTTTATCTGATTCTGAAATAAAATGTATATTGCTCAGGACAATTTCAGCTTTAAAGTCAAATATAACAGAAATTGTCATAATGGCCAGGGGCACTTTAATACCAGTATTGATTTATTTATTTATTTATTTATTTATTTTTGCAGTTCCTCGGTTTATAACATTATTAACATAATATTTCTTGACATGTAATTTTAGATCAGAGGTACTGAAAACATCACTGTGTGCTTGCTGCTGTCTATAATTCCTTTTAAGATGTTACAGTGCCTATAGAAAGTCTACACCCCCTTGAACTTTTTTCAAATTTTGTTGTGTCAGTGCCTCAGAGTTTCATGCATTTTTTTCCACTTATCTACACACCATACTCCACACTGTTAAGGGGGAAAAAGTTTTTATTGAGAAAAAAAATTATATATTAAAATACAAAACTGAAAGATGGATAAGTCTCCATCCCCCTGAGTTAATAATATGCAGACAGGCTAAAAGAATTGAATCTATTCAGTCTTCAACAAAGAAAACTACGCGGCCATCTGATTCAAACATTCAAAATCCTAAAAGACATAGAAAATGTCGACCCAGGGGACTGAAAAAGAAACAAGGACCAGGGGTCACAAATGGAGATTAGATAAAGGGGCATTCAGAACAGAAATTAGGAGGCACTTTTTTACACAGAGAATTGTGAGGGTCTGGAACCAACTCCCCAGTAATGTTGTTGAAGCTGACACCCTGGGATCCTTCAAGAAGCTGCTTGATGAGATTCTGGGATCAATAAGCTACTAATAACCAAACGAGCAAGATGGGCTGAATGGCCTCCTCTCGTTTGTAAACTTTCTTATGTTCTTACTTGGTGGAAGCACCTTTGGCAGCAATTACAGCTGTGAGTCTGTTGGGATAGGTCTCTACCAACTTTGCACACCTAGATTTGGCAATATTTGACCATTCTTCTTTACAAAACTGTTCAAGCTCTTGTCAAGTTCCTTGGGGAGCGTTGATGGACAGCAATCTTCAAGTCATGCCACAAATTTTCGATTGGATTTAGATCGGGGCTCTGACTGGGACACTCAAGGAAATTTACCTTTTTGTTCCTTAGCCACTTCAGTGTAGCTTTGGCTGTGTGCTTTGGGTCGTTGTCATGCTGAAAGGTGATCTTCCGTCCCAGTTTCAGCTTTCTTGCAGAGGGCAGCAGGTTTTCCTCAAGGACTTCTCTGTACTTTGCTCCATTCATTTTCTCTTCTATCCTGACAAGGGTCCCAGTCCCTGCCGATGAGAAACATCCCCATAACATGATGCTGCCACCACCATGCTTCACAGTAGGGATGGTGTTCTTTGGGTGATGCGCGGTGTTGGGTTTGCGCCAAACATAACGCTTTGCATTTAGGCCAAAAAGTTCCATTTTAGTTTCATCAGACCAGAAAACTTTTTGCCACATGGCTACAGAATCTCCTTTTTTTACATACTTCAAACGGGATTCAAGGTGGGCTTTCTTGAGTAATGGCTTCCTTCTTGCCACCCTACCATCCAGGCCAGATTTGTGGAGTGCTTGGGATGTTGTTGTCACATGCACGCTTTGACCAGTCTTGGCCATAAAAGCCTGTAGCTCTTGCAAAGTTGCCATTGGCCTCTTGGTAGCCTCTCTGATCAGTCTTTTTCTTGCTCGGTCATCCAGTTTGGAGGGACGGCCTGATCTAGGCAGGGTCTTGGTGGTGCCATACACCTTCCACTTCTTAATAATCGTCTTGACCGTGCTCCAAGGGATATTCAAGGCCTTTGATATTTTTTTATACCCATCCCCTGATCTGTGCCTTTCAACAACTTTGTCCCAGAGTTCTTTTGAAAGTGCCTTGGTGCTCATGGTTGAGTCTTTGCTTTGAAATGCACTACCCAGCAGAGGGAACCTACAGGAACTGCTGAATTTATCCTGAAATCATGTGAATCACTGCAATTTAACACAGGTGGAGGAGGCCACTTAACTTGGTGTGTGATTTTGAAGGTGATTGGTTACACCTGAGTTAATTTAGGATTGCTAATTAATTAATTTTCTACAAATGTCTAGAATATTTTTTTCACTTGGAATTTGTGGGGTAGGATGTGTAGATAAATTTAAAAAAAAAAATTAATGATTTTAATTTCAGGCTATAAGGCAACAAAAGCTGAACATTTTGAAAGGGGGTGTAGACTTTCTATAGGCACTGTATGTAGCCTCTTAGAAAATACTCTGTTGTTGGCTACAAAAGCTACATTATCTCCTGAAGACATTAGTAAATAAATGTGGTGCCACTAGTGCTGATGTATTCATAAGACTGGAGGTTTTTAGTTTCACCTACTGGCACAAGTTGCTTTTTTTCCAGTTTGTCTTCATGATAAGTCAGGAGAGTTGTGTTTACCCTTGTCTTCACAGCTGGAGCACAGACGTATGTGTAATTTTACCAAAGCTCCATTTTATTAAAAATATTATGTCTGGGATTTCACTTCAAATTTTTTTTTTTTTTTTTTGATAAATCTGGATTGTTTCTTTGGTACATATTGTGAAACTGACAGAGTGGAGGATTAGGCAGACAGTGCAGTATATTAACTAAAGCCAGTGAAAGTACAAAAGAGAATGCATTGCGCCAAATTGAACAGATATTTCTATATCAGTAACCTGTCTCACTAGACTCACAACTGCTCTTCTTCACACCAGAGGACAATAGTAAAGCGAGTTCACCTGACTCCTGAATGAACTAATATGAGCTAATTTGTGTTTGTTGGCAGGTCATAGTCCACCAGAATTTTGCCTTTCTGTAACCCTTGCTATAAAATCTTCATATTGCCAGTGCCAATACTCCTTCTCTAACCTACCGCAGCTCTTCCAAAGTATTTTCAAGCTCATGCAATATCTGTCAACAGGTTAATTAGCAAAGGAATGCAGGCTTTAATTGGGGTTTCTTCCAAACCTCTGTCCAACTAAACAAATATGTTGTTCTTTTTTATGTAGAGCCCATGTTGCTTATGAGTGTGTGTGGTACAGTAGGAATCCTTTGCCACTCTCTGCTCTGGAATGCGTTATGCATATAAGACAATTCGCACCTGGGTGCGCCATGCGTAGCAATGCATGAGAGAGATGCTTCTGCTGATTGTTGCTGTCGAAGGATGGTCTAGCAAACACACCTTGCTAATGAGGGAAGGGAGCTGCTTCTTAAGAATGGGGAGTCCAAAGTTACTCTGATTAATATAATGCTATTCACGAGTGCTTTTTGCCTCTCAAAACCACTATCTATCTATCTATCTATCTATCTCTCTCTCTCTCTCTCTCTCTCTCTCTCTCTCTCTCTCTCTCTCTCTCTCTCTCTCTCTCTATATATATATATATATATATATGTTGCAATGTACATACACATGTAAATTAAGGCAGACACTTTTCTGTTTAATTTATTTTTAAAAAAGGTCCTATACTGTGTCTCTTGTTGTGCACTGCTGTTTCTTCTTAGGTTAGTGGGATGAAAAGCCCTCCTGGCCGAATCCTTGGCTTGACCTCTAATTATGTGTTTAAAGTCAGTATGGTGCAGTAATGAGTAACAGTATATTAGACAGTAATATCTTTGCACTGATAACACCAAGGTCATTGTTGAGGTGCTCCAGTTTTCAAATGTTTTCAAATACATAATTAGGCTGGGAATGTGTTTATTATTCTCTACTTTCACAAATCCTTTGTTGTTCTTCCACCTTGGGACAGAAGAAAACTGAACTGCTCTTTGAATAAAGTATATGGTTATCAGTCCACTGTCTGGCTGCTGTTTCAGGAATTTCTTTTCATTTACCAGACAACAATTACAATGAAAGATTACTGTTTATCATAATAGCCTGCATATTTGGCTTAGTAGGGTAGTTTAAGAGGATTATTCACCATTTAAATATTAAAGCAGGCTTAGTGTAATATCAAATAAATCTCACAACACTTGAGTTTGTTAGTGTTGTCTCGATACTTTGTGATGTGTCCCTAATGAATATGTATACTAACGTAGTTTAAAAAAGGTAATGCAAAGCCAAAGATTATAAAACAAGATGTTAATCCCTTTGAGTAACATATATTTGTAGTGAGATACCCTAAACTCTATTTGTAGTGAGATACCCTAAACCTTCTATGAATGTGCATAAGATCAAAATCAAAAGAATATTATTATGTGTCATGGTATTTTGTAAGATATAAACAGGCACCTGAAATATCCAAACTAAAAAGGGAAGATGTCTTTTTTCTTGTAGGTTGAGCCTCTTTGTTAAAAAAATACATTTGTAATCAACCCTGCTACCTCTCTATACAGTCCCTCAGTCCAACTACAATGAAACTTAAATGAACCCTAAGTCCCTAAGGAAGTAAGACTTATGACTGAATGTAATTCTCCCATGAGTCAACTTCTTACTGTAAATACTTTGGAACACTTTGACATACTGTACTACAGTGGGATTGTCTGTTCACCAAAATAAAATGGCAGTTTGGTTGGACTTGATGCTGCAAATCAGGGAAGGTGTGGACCACTTTTGGGATTGGATCTATCTGATCTCTACAATTCCAAGTGACTTTCCAGGTGTCAGACCGGAAAAGGCAGTCTGCAGAAGCTGTACGCTACCTATGCTGTTGCCTCGCCTGGAAACAGAAGGGTACTGGGTACTGTTTCCCCACTTGAATTACAGCAGCATGTCAGTAAAAAATATATAGTTTTAGGAAGTGTGTAATGTAATAGATATTTCTGGATGTGGCTTGGAAACCTTGATAACTGTCATTGTTAAATATTGGCAAATCCTCACACAAGCTTTGTGGAACAGGATCCCCTTTCATGAGGGAATTCTTTCCATGGCCTTGATTACCTAGTCATACTCAAGGGGTAATTAAAAACTGGCCGCTTCAAGATAATTTCCTTTTTTTCCTTTTTTTTTAGTTAATGCATATGGTATTGCCACTTATGCTGTGGTATACAACTGACTGCTCAGGAATTCTAGGAGTAAGAGAGAGAACAACTACGTGCAGCTAAGGAGTGGATCTGTAAACAACATTCTAAAATATAGAAGACTTATAAAGAGGGAGGCTTGGATTCAATTTCATGTTAATTCTTTTTATTTTTTTACTTTTTGTTTGTTCAAAACCAAATTTGCAGTCAACCTGTTTCCCCTACAACAATTGTGTAGGCTGCAAATCATCTTCAAAAACATCAGATGCATCTGACTTTAGAATACTGGCACCCTAGTCTATAGCATTCACAATTTGTCTTTACATAACCAAGGAATTCCCAAAACTGCTTTAAAAGACTTACAAATACAAAAAAAACTAAACCATCATTGTTCTTGTGGCAACACCAAAAATCCTGTGTATGGAATTAGCTCCTGATGTTCGTTTTGCTATCAAATTTGCAGCCCCTTTAGAAGTGAGTTCTGTAATTTAGAACATAGGAACATAAGAAAGTTTACAAACGAGAGGAGGCCATCCGGCCCATCTTGCTCGTTTGGTTGTAAGTAGATTATTAATCCCAGAATCTCATCAAGCAGCTTCTTGAAGGATCCCAGGGTGTCAGCTTCAACAACATTACTGGGGAGTTGGTTCCAGACTCCCACAATTCTCTGTGTAAAAACATGTCTCCTATTTTCTGTTCTGAATGCCCCTTTATCTAATCTCCATTTGTGACCCCTGGTTCTTGTTCCTTTTTTCAGGTTGAAAAAGTCCCTTGGGTCAACATTGATTCAAGTATTTTTTTTATGGGCCAAATTGGGAGTATTTTCTCTTTTTGGTTTCTTGGTTTGCTTGTCTGTCGCTTCGAACTGAACTCCCGACCACCGTTTAGCCGGGCTAGTTATAGTTTAAAAACTGCTGATTAAAATGATCCACGAGTGGGAATGTTTTTTGTTTTTTTTGGAAAAAATATATTGTTGATTACATGGTGCTTTATGCATGGTTAATTCATGGAAAGTTACATTTTTGCTTCACTATATGTGCATTGTGTGGTCCAGTGGTTAAAGAAAAGGGCTTGTAACCAGGAGGTCCCCGGTTCAAAGCCCATCTCAGCCACTGACTCATTGTGTGACCCTGAGCAAGTCACTTAACCTCCTTGTGCTCCGTCTTTCTGGTGAGACGTAGTTGTAAGTGACTCTGCAGCTGATGCTTAGTTCACACACCCTAGTCTCTGTAAGTCGCCTTGGATAAAGGCGTCTGCTAAATAAACAAATAATAATAATTATAGAGAGGGAGTTATTTTATTTTGTATTTTAGTCAGATGTATGTTATGTGTCCTATGGCGCCCCCCACCCCCGTTGATAACGCTCTTCGGCTAGTGGTCTACTTAAATCGCGGTATCTTTCGCGGTATTTTTCACGGGTAGGTTGCGGAATAAAATGAGGATTTCACAGACCTGTTTAAACATTAAATAAACTTAAGTAGACAGTATTTCAGAACACTATAAAGCCTACAAATAGTGGTACTTGCTTCCTTACTAAAACAGAGTGCTGTCATTTGTTAAAGGCAAGCATGCAGCATCCCCCTGCAGTTGACTTGCCCATACATTGAGACTGCACGTTCTGCATCCACTGAATTGGTTAAAAATTAAGGGAAAGCTTTGCCAAGTTATACAGATGTGGAAATCGATTAGAAACATCCCCAAAACTTGTTTCCCCAAGGGCATCTGGCATACTTTAATAAAGGCAATATATACAGCACGTTCGTTGTCATGTTATTTGTCCCATTCAGGAATTTATTTTATTAGTACCGGGTCAAAACAAACAAAACGTGGCTATTCGGGTCTAAAATTCCAACTGCGAAAAAGTAAGCAGCAGGTTGAAGCGAGATGGCTGTGCTAGATCGTTGTAGTACTGATTTAACTTGCCGACAGGAATACTTTTTGTCTATCTGTTTATTTTACTTTCTGTTCAGCAGCCTCTGTAGTAGCCTTTTGTTTAATGTGTGATTCTGACGATAAATAGCGATCGATCGTATTTTCTCCAAAGACACATTAAGATATGCAAAACAATTACCTGCATCTGCATGTACGGTTTCTTTGGAAAATATCTTGACACGATCGATGACTGAAATATACTTTGCTTTTTTGCTTTGTCGTCCATTTCTACTATTTTACCTCCAATGCTTTAGCAACCTAAATCAAAACAATGCAGCACTGACTTTGTCCCACCCCCTACTGTACAGTACAGGTCGCAGAAAAGCAGTACAGACGCACTGATAGGCTAATTAAAACTTCGTTGTCATTTGAATAGTAAACATGAATGTTAACCACTTTGGAGAATTTTCCTTGTAAATGTTATTTGTTGACGTTTTTGTTAGTTTGTTTTTTGCTTAAGTTCAAGGACAGAGGACGACGAAGGAATAAAAAAAGGGCTATCTACAGAAGGAATATATGTAGTTTGCGTTGATTGCATTGTGCAGTAGATCATTTAAAAATCACGATTTAGGTAGACCCCTAGTTATAACTAGCTTGCTACTACTCAATTAATATCTAGTTATAACTAGCTTGCTACTATTCAATTAATATCTAGTTATAACTAGCTTGCTACTATTCAATTAATATCGATGTTTATTTTAGAAAGAGTTTTTTATTTTTCAATTCAAGCAGAGAATGGGTGAAATCGACCTTTATGCTTTAAAAAAAAAAAAAAACTTTTTCTGCCATTGAGAAACGTCTAATTTAGCAGAGCCCCTTTATCATATTCAACATGAAACAAAACATTAGATAGTTGAACAGAACTACCTTACACTTATTCTTCAGCACAGCTGGAGTCACTGGAAGGCAAGGCAGACGGGCCCACTTCGTCTGCCGTGGAGACGTCGGTCAGGGGATTGTGCACAATACTCATAAAGTGTTTTCCTCTTGCACCCCATCTTCAAATCAAACTAGCAACTGTCACCGTATACCTAACAAAAGCCTACCTACACCATAACCCTCTAATTTCAAATGTAGGCACTTTGAATGACAGGCACTTGAGTTGGCAAACGAAGTGCACAGTCAGTACAGGTCTTGATGATTGACAGTCATTTAAACAAATGAGAGCATTCTGGTGCTGCTTCAGTCGAGATCTGTCAGAACTGGTTGAAATGACAGTGACAGTGAAACTATACGAACAGATCACTGAGATGACTGACAGCAACCCCTAGCCATTCAGAGTGGAAGGGAGACGGGACAGGCAGTAAGTGTAAAAACTAAACAAACTATAGATGATTTTTAAATTGTTATTTTTGGTATGGAAAATAGCAAATAGCTTATGGTATTACCAACGTTTATCCTATATAAATTTATTTCAGTCAAACTCTCATTTTTTTGGGAATTCGACGTTTAACGAGCTTTACTGATTAATATTGAAAAGTAGCAAGCTTATAACGCTCATATTGTGTGTCCCCCGAGACCCGCTTCACACAGTGGAGTTGTGTTGCTGTTTGATCTCATACTGATAGTTTTACTACCCATAATTTAGTATTCTGCTGGGCAACACGCTCAGGACATCCTTTGACTTTTCTCTGGAAGGTTACATTAATAGAGCAATCGCTCCCTGTACTGCAATGCCATATCAAAGAAAAATTCTCAGAAAATGTAATTGCTTTCAGTACTAGACGCTAAAACCTTACTGTGTTCGAGCAAGTCTGCAGTTTTATTCCAGAGTTGATGTAATTCATTCTGGCAGATTGGTCTTTGGCTGCCCTCTGCTGACTAAAAAGGTGGGCACTCTTTTAACAGCCTCCTCACATAAATTCAACAGACAAAAGCATCAACATCCCTGTTATAATTGCACTGCCTCTTGTAATTTAGCTGTATTTTAATAGTTATACTGTGATGCATAATGCATTTCAAAGTAGCTGCACAGATTGTAGGCTCATTATCTGTGTTCAGTGCATTGCCAGAAAGAATCCTCTATTCCGATTTCGATTGGCTTCCTAATAAATGTTTTTTGTCTAAAATCATCTTCCAATCCACCAACATATGATGTTAACCCTTTCCATACTGAATTATTCTTTGAAGGGTTAAAATGTGATAGCTCTGCACATCAAATTAAATCTGACTGCAGATATTTTACAAGAAATATTTTTGGAACAGGGCTCATTTAAAGTATTGAAATAAATTGATTGTGTTAAGAGATATTACTGTAACTGTTATCAAAATGTTGAAACAAACAGTATCAGAGTCTGTCCTTCAGCTGTTGAACAAATATTATAAGTTACTCTGAGAGAGCTAAAAATTCAAATATTAGTTTACTAAATAGACATCAACAATCGGCATAATAGCTCCTTTATTTTTTTAATTGACACACTGAAGTCAGCCAACTACTGAACTGTCATTTACATTTCAGTATGAAACATCATCAACTTTGAACTAAACTACTCACAAGTTGTGGGCCTTTCAAAGAATGATTCAACTTAAACTTACAACAGTAAGACCTGAAAAGGCACAAAACAAGGGGCCAAAAATGGAACTCCCTCCATCTTCTTCTCCCCACTGCACTTATCAGAGTATGAGGTAGCAAAACCTGGAAGGACAAGGAAGCAAGTTGGCAGGGGGCCTTTGTTTGTCAGGGGAGACTGGGGGCTATTTTGCTATTTCTGCCTATCTGGAGTTAACACACTGTACTTGTCTTGTTCCCTGGATGCTCTTCAGTTCCGGCTGGTGGTGAAGACGGCTCTGAAGCTGCTGCTCGTGTTCGTGGAGTACACAGAGTCCAATACACAACTCCTCATTGAGGCTGTCAGTACCGTCGACACCAAGAGAGGTAGGTCCCTAATATGCAAACTGGAGACGTACTCAGTGCACTGGTGGTTACCGTAATATTTGGTATTATTTCCACGAATAACTTTTTATATAGCATTTTACTGTGTATTTTAATTATACAGATATTATTGTTGATATACACTATTACTACTCTTCTGCATTTTGAAACATGTGTTTCTTTACTGTTCTACTGAAGCATAATGCGACCACACAGGAGAAACTGCCTGTAAATTAAATTACACTAAATTGGTCCAAACTTTTGTCACCGTAGTAACATTCAAACTGCAGTTTTAAGTACTGCAGTCTACATTTTGCTGCTGTTTGCACTAATTGACTTAGCTGGACTTATTTTCAATGTGGGTAACTAAAAGCGTCCCAATTAATTAGTTTGTCAGCCAGACACTGTTTTCTGCCACTGTAGTATAGTGCAGCTTTGAACTGATAAAGTCTTTTAATCATTATAGGAAGATATTTTTGTAGAGAAGAAATAATTCTCAGTGAGTGATCATGTATTTTCTCATTCTATTGCGCTTGAATTTATTCCATATGTCCTGAAAAAAAGCTCCCTGCTTCTTTTGCAAGCCGTAAGCTGTAAAATATTTTCTAACAAGCTCTGCAAAGGAATTTGGATGGCTTCCCAACACCTTCAGTAATTAGTATTAATGCTGGAGAAACACGAGACTAGAAGGAAAACCTTCATATAATGTCTCTCTCTCTCCTTTTTTTGCAAAGCTGTTAATTTGTTCACTGTTACTTCTTTCAACTGTGTTTATTCGTGAGCAGTATTCTATAAGTTTGGGGTACAGACCTGCTTCACTAACAAACTGTGCTCAGCTTTCTGAAGACTGCTCCATGCGGTTTATCGGTTGCACTTGGAACCTTGTTCAATCCTTCAGTACAATCTAGAATGTGGGTTTTTCAACATCCCAGCCAGCCTAGTGAGAGACTCTGATCTTTAGAAAATAGAACTAAGCCATCCAAAAAAGCGGCAAGCAGCTTTTGAAAAAGATCTGTGCCGTATGTGTTAGGTTTAAACAGATTGTAAAACTTGATTGCAGATTTATGATTTTCTGCTATCCAAACAGCCTGCCATGCTAATATCCATTCCTGTTAAGAGGACAGACTTGATGGCTTCATCTAGGTGTACAGTATACCCTCACACATATCATATAAGAATGCACTGCATGTTATATACCTTGCCAATCACTTTACAAGCAGAGGATTGATTATCCATTCCTACATTTACACTACGTTAGAATAGCTTCAAGATGTATTCATAGCATATTGTTTTTTCAACTGCAGGTAGATAAATACAGGGAAATAGATAGGCCATATATGGTGTACTCTATATAAAGTCTATAAGATTTGGTACATTTAAATAATTATTTACCAACTTAAAGGACCCTGGAAAAATAATTGAACTGTTTCTGAAAAGAATATAGAAACTGGATATTTATATGTTGTCTTCAATTTATTTGTAGGAACCAAAATATGGTCAAACGCAATGGAGATTTTGGATGAAAAGGACGGGGTGGACACAGAGCTGCTTGTTTATGCCATGACATTAGTAAACAAGGTGGGTCGGAACTTAAATATCAGGGGTTATGGACATGTGAAAATAAATGGAGACTGTCCAGGGGATCATTTTCTTTGGTGTTTGAGAGAGGAGTTGCTTTTTGGCAGTCGGACTGGACAATATGTAAGGTACAGTTCCAGTGTTTCTGGTTTGTGGTAAAGTAAGTGGGGTATAAAATGGGGGAAGAATTCTGGAAGTCATTGACCCTTTGGAAGTACAGGGGCAGTACAAAGGTAGTGCAGTGGTTCTATACAAGTTTTCCTTAAAGTTGTGCCTTAGCAAAGTTTTACCTGCAAGACCAGTGTTTTTTTCTGCTGAAATACTACAAAACTGATGTAGCAGAAGGAGCATTTAAGGCATTACAACTTTGTGACCATTACATATTATTATTATTTATTTCTTAGCAGACACCCTTATCCAGATATCACATTATTTTTTTTACATACAATTACATTATTTTTACATACAATTACCCACAATTACATTATTTTTACATACAATTACCCATTTATACAGTTGGGTTTTTACTGGAGCAATCTAGGTAAAGTACCTTGCTCAAGGGTACAGCAGCAGTGCCCCCCACCTGGGATTGAACCCACGACCCTCCGGTCAAGAGTCCAGAGCCGTAACCACTACTCCACACTGCTGCCCCATATATGTGCCTGGGACCACTGTTCTTTACCACAGTATGTGACAATAGCAGCACAAGGGCTGGTAGAATGGTATGACCAGGGCAATTGTAATTGTATGTAAAAATAATGTGTAAAAAATAATGTAATTGTATGTAAAAATAATGCAATATCTTGTAACAATTGTAAGTCGCCCTGGATAAGGGCGTCTGCTAAGAAATAAATAATAATAATAATGACCGTTGGTACCGTAGATTTTCATGTTAACATTCATGTAGTATTACAGTAGTATGACACACTGGCAAACCATAGCAGTGTCTTTTCGGTGCCAGTGTGCCAACTCAACATGACAACTTTGCAACACCATGTTCTAAATCCATTCCTTGTAATGATGTAGTTTGCTGTTGGTTGTGTTAAGTTTTCTCATGGTTAAACAGTGATGTTAATGGTATCCCAATGGTATTTCCCTGTTGACGTGCTTTTTTCTGTACTGCAGATTCTGTTGCCAGACTAAAGTTTATATGCCTTTAGAGAATTTGCTTAAATGTTCTCTGTTTTGAATTCACAGACACTAGCAGGGCTGTCAGATCAGGATTCCTTCTATGATGTGGTGGACAGTCTGGAAGAGCAAGGCATTGAAGTTATTGCACAGAGACACTTGAATAAGAAAGGAACTGACCTGGACCTTGTAGAACAGTTTAATATGTATGAGGTAACTTTTCAGCAAAGTGAATCTTTAGCATGAATCTTGGCAAAGCCTTCAAAGTTTCCAAAGCATGCCTGTATTACACTGAAACATATTACCTTGAAACTGTACTTTTAGTGCGCTACACTGATCTCCTTCCTGCAGTTCATACATAAGGGTGCATGAGGAAAACACATCGACTGGAACATCTAGAGGCAATTATACCAGGGCACTGATAATGAAACATAAGCAGAATTGAAAAGCTACTTTTCTTTACCTATTAGATGACACTGAGGCACGAGGATGGTGACGATGACAGCCAGCCCCCTCCAGCAGGTCGCAAGGACCGCAGAAGAGCAAGTTTGGGAGGGGCTAACGAACGACACGGGCTGGAGCGCAGGAGGAGCCGCAGGCATTCCATCCAGAACACCAAGGGGCCAACCTCCTCCCCCGTCAGCCCCAATGGCTTCATGTCCTACAATGGTCAGAGGATTGAGGATCTCAGTGAAAAGTAAGTGTATTTTTGTATTATCAGTTATATGCAATAGAAAAAATCTGTTGCCACCTTAATAAGAAGACATGATATATCTGTCAGCACCCTGGGACCCCTGTGGAACTCCATTCCTAAGGGTTAATAAAAAAAAAAAAGGATTTCCTGCTGGGCAACAAGCTCTGTTGCTGCAGATTGCTGGCTTCCTACAAACGGGTCATATACTTGGTAAGTGATATTCACCTTGGTCCTAGCTGTATTCTTTATGGTAATAGGATAAGAGTCAAGGTAAGTGACTGTTTACCAATGGTTTACCTATGTTTCAGTGACACAGCTGCATTTAGGCCTGTGGCATTGCATGACAATGTTGCAAAAGGGGTCATTAGCAAAAATGCACTTTTCCATAGAGCATTTCATTTTCTTGCATAAAACATCATCAGAATATAATGTTGTACACCTGGCTGAATCATAAAAATAGACTAAATAAATAGTGACTAGCATGCACTTGGTTTTACATGACAAGTATCTGACTGGTATCTTTTTATAAAAATTGTGAAGAACAAATTTCAGGATTTTACTGTTATATTAAAGAGTAAGTAGCAATGTTCTGAAAAATATAATGTTATACGTCCTCGTGTGTTGTTACAACTGTTTAAATAACAAAGCTTTTTTTCAAAATGGCTGCTCTAGTGCACTGATAGTGTAAGGATTATTGCGCACATTGTCAAACAGGTAACACAGCAATAACGATCCATGATATATCAGAGCACTTGTTGTTATGTGTTTTGTTTTTTTTTTTTTTTTTTTTAATCGCTCTTCCTGCAGTGATTTAGAGGACAGATCTCAAACCCCAGTGCACTAGAGCATCCATTTTGAAAAGAGCTTTGAAACAGAGATTCAAGTTATAAGTGTAAAAAGTTGTCAGGAGGTTAACAATGAAAAGAACAATTACAAGTACTTTATTTAAACAGTTGTAGCAACACGTGTGGATTTATAACGCTATATTTTTCGGAACCCTGCTACTTACTCTTTAATATGTCAGATCTGCCAAGAAAAATTAACGTGCCTCAGTTTTGATGGGAACAGGAGTTCAACTGATGCACTTATCCTGCTGTTACAATATTGTCACAACTGCCTAAATAAAACAACATATGGAAAACAATGCTATTTAGTCTATTTACTGTGAACAGAACCTCAACCAACTCGTGAAGGAAGACCCAGACTTCTTCTCCTAACTGTGACACTTCCATTTCATATCCAATGCCTTATGTTGTGTTTTTCCATTCTTTTCCATTTTCATTTCGTTTCTCACACCACTGGTCTGTCTGTAGTCGAAGGCCAGAGAGCCATCTGGCCTTCCAGGGTGACGACCAGTCTGAGACTGAGAGTGTGTTTGAGGCTGAGTTTGCACCGTGGCCAATGTGAGTACGGGAATCTAGACCACATCACCGGAGCATGGCTCTCCATTGCATGATTATTACAAAGCGTTTGTGTGCGCAGTTCCTGTTGTAACAAGTACTGTAGCTGGATCAATCTGCAGAAAGCATGACACAGCTGGTACATCTTGTTTCAGGTAATGGGAGGTTGAAGTAATTTAATAAATGTATGTTAACATGTGTTCTCTGAGTTCTCTTTCAGGACAGCAGACAAAAATCGCAAGAACAAAAGGTTTAGGAAATACAATTGTATTTGTGGGCCAGTTTGCAATAAATCTGAGCTCATCCGTCTTTTGGGGTTTTGACAAACATAGCCTACCTAACATTCATGCTGAAAGTTTGGATAATGCTGAATGTATACAGGTAAAAAAATGATTTGAGTCCCAGACTCCATATTATGTTACTGAATATAAATTCAGTGTTTCAAACAAACTTAATCTGTAAAGTATTTATTTTACTTTTATTTTAGTTTGAGTGACTAGGAGTAAATACTCAACTGCTGGTCTAATTTTGTAAAAAAAAAAGTTTTATGAGGCTATTCCCATCACACTAAATCTTCCGTATATTCTATAGCACAAGTTATTGAGACTATCAAAAACTGGAGCTATAAAGAAGTACCTGATCAGCAGTCTTTATGTACAGTACTTATGTACAGTATGTTACACATACATTTTTATGTACTGTATATCTAGATAATTTAATTGTAATAAAATGTAGGACAAGTCGGAATCAGGGGAAATAAGGAGATACAGGGCTTTATGTCCATCGACCACCTGACCATCCATATTTTATACTTACCTTTTTTATACACAGAGGATGTAGGTCATGGTAATATACTTTTTAATGATACTGGAAGTTCCGATTTAATATTCATATTTTTAAAACATCACTCACCACCATATTAAGCAGCTTAATCCTTTTACCATTACCATCCAATTACCATTTATGTGTGTAATAGGTAATAAGGCATGTTTTTAAACCCACACAGCTTCAGCATTAGGTTAGTTTGATTCGGAAACATGAACCTACTTGATGATTTGGTTTTTGTAGCTTTGCTCAAATATCTGTGGGTAGATCACTGAAGGAAGTCTCCGTTTTTTTATACAGGTAAGTACATCTTCAGCTTAAAAGGGGGAATAAAAAAAGGAACTGTGGCAATTATTGAATTACTCATTACATTTCTTTGAATGGGGAGTTAAAATCCCTTAAAATAATATCTCCCACTGATATTTAATCATTCATAAATTTGGGTGTTTGATTACAGGTAGTACTGTATGCGGTTACTAAATTATGGTTAAACAGAACTGTCACGGCACACAAATTGGCTGTTAAGTATTGGAGTGGATTTGAGACAGAAATACTTGCTTTTCTGGTTGAGAGTCTAGAGTATAAAGATTTGTCTATATGTAAGTTACAATTTTGCCTCAGTGATTGTATCACAGATCTTTTAAAGTATGGGTAAAAATTCATAGATATAAACTACTTGAGGGAAACTACAGCCAGCAGTTTTGGGTAATTTGTTCATTTTATTTGGTAAAAAAGACTTGTTTTTGTATAGCAACATAGAGCCAATCTGCTTGGTGCTACATTGTCGTTATTGTAAATTACAGCTAAATATGGTATTTTTATGCAGCTTTATCATTTCTGTTTTTGTGCTGGTTTGGCAGTTGTCTTCTGCTGTGTTTATTTGTGCATCCTTATCTGTTCTTAGGTTATTGAACTTTCCTCCCTTCTGAAATCTTTTGTAAATTAGCTGCTCTGATCAGGCAAAGTTGTGAAAAAATCATATCATTTGTATCTTGGACTGTACATATATTTGCATTGCCTCCTTTTTTCCTCCCTCCATTATGACAAAAGCAGACTGGCATGTCAAAGCTGGAGACGTTAGGTCAGTAGATTAAATTGTAGAAGCACTTCCTGCTCCCTCAAGAAGAGTCTTGTTTTTCCTGTAGGAATCGAGGTCAGAATGTGGCTGCCTGGGACACAGGGGTTGCTCTGCAGCTTTCTGCATTGACAGGTGGTGTCAGGGGGTCTGTTATTTCACCCAAGTGACAGGATCTTTTGGATAATATGCCAAGAATCAAATCTAAAAATCCGTTGAATATTGAAAAGTATGGATATTCAAAAAACAAAAATACTTCACCACCCCTTCCTCTAAAACAGCCACACAGCCCTATTTGCACAACTTTAAGGACTGTTTTAAGGAATGCTTTAAAGGCATAAATTTCTAAACTTCTCTGAAACAGTTGAAAAATGTTTCATAAACTGTAAACTTGATTTATTTAATCAAAACGAGCTCATATCTGTACAGTTAGAATAATTAGTTATGAAAAAAGTTAATATTTCAAGTCATAGAAACTATGGGTTTTAGTTTAAAATGATTGCACCCAAGGCTTAGAGATGTTGGATTGCAAATAAATTATTTTCCAATTTTGGTCACATCACTTACCAAAGGGGCCATGGCTTTCCACTAAAACCAGCAATAAATGGGTGGTCAAACATTTGGCGTAAAACTCACCTAGTAGTTAATGATGCTCCTCAGAGTATCAAGTCCTTCTTAGATCAGTTGTCTTGCCTGTTGAAATGTCAGAAACACTGCTAGTTATGTTTTTTATAACCGCCTTAGTGTTTTTGGAGTCCTTCTTGCGTATTATAATGGAGTTTAATTCATCTTCTGAGAGTTGTGGCAGTCTTTCCATGGTCGGGAATTCAGCCAGGCTGGAAAGACAAATAGGCAGGGAATTGGAGGGTTTATTAATACATATAATTACAAGAATCTGTACATTCTAAGATACAGTATAATAACTTCTCGGAGTGACAATCAATTTCCCAGAATATTGGTCTTTATCCCAAAAGCTGAAGTTTATAATCTTGAAACACTGTAACAAACTTGGAGTTAACTTTTTATTTGGGAGCTGAGTCTGTACACCTCTATGGCATGATTTATATTTGTACAAATAGGCTACTAACAAGATATAAAAAATAAAAAATGTTGATGATCCGTTTTTTTTTTAAAAGATCAATGACCAACCAAGGTGTATCTTAACAATACATAGGGAATTATACTGATAAATAAATGCAATCTCCTGTGTAATATATAAACACTCTTAAGACTATACAATAAGCTACTGTATGTATATAGATTTTTCTCTCACTCGTTTACTGTAGTATATGTGTTAGATTGAATGTTTAGTGCACTATTGAGTATAGGAGAAACAAGAGCAGGTGAGGAAGAGGGTTAAAAGTACTGGTCATAAACTGTAAAAAGCACAACATGTGACAGCAGAATAGCTTTGAGGAGTCCATGATATGGATGACCCCTAGCCACCTTCTCACATTATTAATGCCTAAAAAGATACCTGATAAAGGGATTAACAATCCCTGCTGTGCTTGAATGTCGACAAACAGGGGAGGTTAGTAGCTGTAGTACGGGAGTGGAAATTTCCAAATTGTTTTTGAGATCGGAAAGAAAGCAGTTAAGTGCTCAGCTTTTTGAATGTTCAAATTCTGAGGTGAGTCTCAAGTTACCGCCTGTGGTGACTATTGAATCATTTTGGAATTTTCTGACACATCATATGCTTGATTAATTCTGTGCCATAGAAACATTATTGTGTGTTCGTGTGTTTTTTTACTGCAATGGATCTTATATTTCAAACATTTCAATGCCATTATTGCTGACTTGCTCAGTCAGTCCTGTACGAAAAATAAACTGCAAGCATTTTTGTACCGATATAGAATATCGGGTTAATAATATTTTATTTGCTACAAATAGTTTATTGAAATAAAATGCTATGTAGATGAGTATACTGACCTACATTGGATTTTATAGGCCTTATAGACAAAGCTTTAGCTCCTAAGTTATTTAAAGAATGTTGTTTGACTAATTAAATAAAGTTTGATACTCATGACTGTTCTAGACGGTTCTTGGTTTCATGTTAACGCAATCAAATTAGTTTGGGGGTTTTTTACCCAAAATGTCATTCTTTCTTCTACGTTTTTCATGTATCAGCCACTCACAACTGTAGTTAGTCACATCTGTTTATTCGTTTTATAGCCTGATAAATGTTAAACAAAATTGGCTTTGATTATATTGCCCACAGTGCTTCACACACGCCCTGCTGCTAGGCTTAATACATTAAATACTAAAGAGTTCTAAATGTCAGTTTGCATAAGTATGATCTTATATACCTAAGTATTCAAACCAAATGTAACATTGGTGGTTGCTTCAAGGTTATTCTCTAGTTGCAAATACATTTTAGACATAAGAGTATAATTTTGTCTGGAGATAGAATTCTTAAGACAGCTATAAAATGTATTTTTTTTTTTCACTGACCATGAAAAACATAGTATAAATCATCAGATGTAAGACAGTGTGCAGCATATGCACTTGGGAGCTTGTGTTCATGATAAATAACCCAATGAATAAAAAAAAGAAAGCATAATCTATTAGTCATTCATATGCACTTTTAGACCTTTTTAGTAGGGAATATTTATCATATCCCACTGCTTCCAATACACTAGCTTTGGAGTAGTTTACCAGCATGGATCAGCCAAATACTTTGTTCCTTTAGTGAATTTTCTGGTAGTGTGAATTACAGTGTGGGGATTCAGTAGAACCTTCCCAGAATGTATGCTGTATGTGTAAATATTTAAGATTTAATGAAATGATGCCCAAACAGCTTTAACATAATGGCAATCATTGAATTCAGCTAATTATTACACACTTGATGAGCCACTGTTGGTCATTTCTAAGAAAAAAACGGTTAACAAGACAAAGGAGAATCCATCACTAATGCAGGTCAGATAGCGCAGTATTCACCTTAAAATAGCTTGACCGAAGTTGACCATTATTTTCCTTTGTTTGGCAGATGTAGAGTTTAATGCAAATACATAAATCCCAAATCCATAATGTTGTACAATAGGTTTATGGAGGCGTTTCATTTTTGAGCATGCAGCACACGTCATGGCTACTATCTATGAAATCCTGTTTCTCAGTATTATCCCTGTTTTTTTTTCAGTGTAGTGAATACACCTAAGGTCTCTTTGGGTTTACTCCCTTAAAACTGAAACTTGGGGAAGATATCCATAAAATGTAAGGAAGTGTGTTTGCTGCAAGGTATTCATTCAGTGTTCAGGCTTTACAATCTGTTTATTAAAGTAGGCATAACAAAGGAGGAGGAAGAATGCGTGATCTCATGAAGTTTGGTGATCTGCAGCAAAGCTGGAAACATGTCTGGACAGTGAGGTGCAATCCAGATAGATTTTCAAGGGATCATCGAGGGATGAAATGGAATGATATGAGGATTTACTAATAATAATAAACTGCAGATCCTTTTGTGCTGAAGGAAGGGTAGGTGTTATTTTGTTAATAATGCCCCATGCCCTGAGATTTGGTGTTGTATTTGGACTTAAGCAAGAATAAACAGATGTCTTCCTGAAGTGTGTTATTTGACTTTGTGTGTAAACGTTTTATCATCAGTGTAACAGAAAGTGTTGGTCTGGTTAGTTTTATGTCCCAACCTCACTGTGTATAGGCTTTCTAAACACATGGCTGAAGTAAATACCTTTTGATCCAACTGAAGCTCATTTTGATAACTGAAAAAGGAAATACATTGCCTCCAGCAGGCCAATATCCAGGTCAATATACTCATGAATAACATGCATTTTACTCAGTATTATGAACAGTTCATATCTCTTAATAAGGTTGGAGAAAAATGATGCACCTGTATATTAAATACAGCACTTTGTGTACTGTAATTTAGTTCAGCAGAAGACAATGTAAGTTTTGAGTAGACTTCAACACAGGATCGAGACTGGAACCCGAAGCGAGGACTAAAATAGGCCAAAACAGTAAACATTGAGGAGTCCTAGGATGGCAAAAATGATCATACAGTAAATATTTGAGATAGACAAAAATTCATATTCATACTCATAAAACATTAGTGTGCTGGGAAGTGCATTAGAGTCCTGTCTGCTGTAGGTTTGCAGCATTCTTATACTGATTTAAATACCACTTCACTTTGTAAAGTTTTGGACAGAGGACGCATGCCTGGAGTATTTGGCAATAATTCACATCATGAAAATGAAATATCCACTGTTGTTGCTTAACTGTTCATCATATTACAAATAAAGAGCAGAAGATGCAAACCTACCCTAGTTTAACATGGTATGAATTGAATATTGGATGCATGTGTGTTTGATTTGATAGAAGAAAATAAAGTGCTGTGTTCAAGACTGGGAGTTCTTTGAAACCTACTGAGACTTTAAAGTGCCTCTGTTAGACTTGCCAGAGATATAGGATTTGGCAAGGAAAATATGCATCAACCAGAAAATAATATTGCAATTTTTCATCTTGTTCTTACAATGACAAGGAAACGGTTCCAGCTGAGCATAGCATAACCTGCAAAGCATAACCCTAATTATAAATCTTACTTTATAAAGAACAATCCACTGCTGCACATGGGATTTTACAAGTATTTCAATTCCCATTTCTGATTATTGGATTAAAGATTACACTTCACATATCTGTTGATTGATTGCCTGTCGTCTTCTAGATCTGTTCTTGCTGTGGTTGTTAAAATGGGCACAACCAGCTGTACTGCCGTTAGTATAATATTGAAGATATTTTAACAGAATAGATCCACTAATGTGGAATATCTCGCTCTTGAGGGGATGCACTGTTCCCTTATAATACTGCTAATGCACTTAAGGGTTATTTTTGAGTATTGGACTGGGTAGGGAAGATTTAGCCAAGGTAGAATTATTTAGCTTTGAAAGAGTGGAATTGGTTCTTTAACATCCACGAAGTAGACAGTATTGTACATGCACCAGGATTTAACTTCTCATCCAAAAAGACAGCACGTCTTACTACACAACACAAGAGAGACTTCTTCTTCAGAGCTACTAATGTATTGCATCCAGGTACTGATTAATGTGTTTATCCAAGCAGATTAAAGTGTGCACTGTTTGTACAAGTCACCAGATTGACAACACGAAGGACTGATGTCCTGTGTTTATCTATGTACTGTACAGACATAGACTGCTGCAACATGAGCTTCCCCACACTGCCCCACCATTCTACTCTGTAAGGACCACCCAGTAGAGGGAGGGTAGTTCAGTCTCCATTGCCATTCACTTCTTAGCTTCATAGAGAGTGGTCCTGATTGCAAGAGAATGGGGTTCCGTCAACCATATGCTGTTTTAATTATTGCCATCAGATATAAACAATATTCAGTAAATACAAACCAGAGGTGGGATTGTGCCAGCCAGCTAGAAATGAAAGGTATCCAGTGCTGGCCACCCGTTCTCTTGATTTTTAAACTAGACAAACCAATTGGAACTAATGTATAATAAACCGAATGGGGACCAGCTGGTGTGGTATATGTATGCATCAACGCTCACCTTAAACATTTTGAGAAATGATTATAGTCTCAGCCTTTGGCCTCTAAGTACAGTCTGTCATCAAAATTGCAGACTTGTTCAGGGAAACCAGGGTAATGTAGGTGTGGATTTTTTTAAAAAAAATTTTTTTAAACTGTAACTATTTTATAGCTGTGCAGTATTGACAAGTGCTTCATTCAGCAAAAGTGAATTCTATTACTTTACAATAATGAATCCTAAATTAGTATTGAGGTTCATAATAATAATTACTGAGTAAGTACAGTGTAAATAGTGAAGCTGCTACTCAGTATTCGGTGCTACCATGTAAGTACATTTCAAAGTTAAATTTACAAGGTCCAGCCATACATTATCATCTAGTAGTATCCTACAGGGGATAATTAGAACCTATAAATACTTATTTGTAAGTTTATATACACTGTAAAGCACAAAATATGACTGCCACTAAATACAGTAGGTACAAATTAATGGTAAAATAATGACCTACTGGTAACAGTATTACAACCTTATAACGACTGTACATTCCAAACAATTACACCATAACGAGTTACTGCGATGTGCTAGCAAATAAATTACTGTATGCTTTCAAAGCAACATATATTTCCCTTTTTTTAATGTCACTTTTGAATACTCAGTGATGCAACTTTGCTTTGAGAGAATTATCAGACAGGTTCAATGAAAACACTACGTTCTTAATTAGTTGATGCCATAGACTAAAGCAGTTGCAGCTAACAAATCGGTCCTCCGACAGGGTACATACTGCATTAACTTGGTCCTTGTGGTTTTCTCCTGTGGCAATCCTAGACCATCCCAACATTGACTCGATGCAGTAGTGGACAATTACGTCTTTGTCTACGTGCAGCTATTCGGCAATAGGGCGGTTACATTGAACATTTGTTAAAGTTAACCTCCCTGCAGAGTTTCATCATTAATCATTACTTATAATGTGTAACCTTCAATAGAAATCACTCTGCTTTTAGCATGACAGCCAAACCCTGAGAAGCTTAACACGCGAGCTGCTGAGCAGTTGGGAGGTTGATTCACATGATGCCTACTGGCACCATCTGTAAGAGTTTGCTGCTGCGTTGCATTGTCAAAAATATTTAAAAAGAGGAGGTATTTACTTTATTTAAATGTATTTATAATGTAATTGAAAAGTTTTGGATCAGTGAGTGAACCAAACGGTGGCTTCTGGAACTCTGGAAAGCCTAAGCCTCAGTGGTTTGCAGCTCTCATTCAGCACATTTCACTTGAGCTGACCCCTGCCGTGGTGTTAATGGGGTATAAACTGGAGAGTCACTAGGTGGTTTTCATTTTTAAACATTCTGGGACCGTAAAGGTTTTATTTTTTTAACTAACTTAGACAAATATTAGGCAACTGGAAAATGCAACATGTTACTGATTGAAGTTGCACAGGAAAACAAAATGCTTCATTACTGGTACTGTAATAATTAAATTGATCTGTTATTTGAGTGCCTTTTAGGACCAACTTTTGAGATTATTTAGCTAAAACTTTGGAAACACCACAGTAATATATTTCTATGTATCATTCAGTCAATTTATTCGAGACATTAACTCTTTCCATTACCACGTGTCCTTGTACAGACAACAAGTGCAAACTTGTCATTGTATGAATGCTTGCTAAAAAATAATAATAATCTATTACAAATCTATTGAGATATATGCAAAATTCAACCAGGTCAAACCTATGGGTCATAATGGTTTCAGTCTACCCTTCTTCGCTTTCTATCCCTGAGGCCTGTAACATCTGAGCGGTCAAATGCTGGTCTGCTTGTTTTAATACGGAATATCACACACATGACAGGAACTGTGCCCCCTTTGAAGCACTGCGCTTTAATGTCAATAATGAAAAGCAGGAGCAGTTGATAGTTCCTGACAGCCACCACCACAGAAATAACACAGAGGCTAATAATGCTGATAGACACATTTACTGTCAGCATGGGGTCTCCGTCTGTCTCTCAGCTGGCAGCCAGCCAAACTCCTGACTGTTTGCCTCCTTTTCTAATCTGTTGAGGGGGTATTCTTGTGAAACAGTTGTTCACCCTAATAGAAGTGATTGCCTGAGGTCTTTACAGCAGGTTTAAGCAATATAACTGAAAACAGGAAATTACCAGAATTACCTGGCAGGTCAGTAAGGCTTATTGTTACAAATATGTAATTCATTCTGGTAACCTATTTGTAAATTTATAAGGTCATGTTGCAAATACAGTTTAATGAATAAAATGGGAAATGTGTATGTTAGTTTATCATTATATCTTTATAATCTTCTGCATTTACAGTTTGGCTGGGAACTGTGATTTACCATCTGCATTTAGGAAGTGATAAACGATAGAGTGTTAAGGATCAACCAAAGCTGTTTTAGTGATTTGTGAATTTGGCAGTAGTTTCTTTAGATTTTAGGAGCTATGACCACAGTAAACAACTGTAACTTGTTATTAGCTAACAGCATGGTAGCAAACATTTTGAATGGGTCTCAAAAATACTCATTTGTGGCACTGGGATTGATCACATTGTAAACTTGTGTAGTATTGCTGGAGCAGGATATATTGACACCCAAAATACTGTACAAGCCTGCTAAACACCAAACAATAATTCTATCTGTCTCCTATTCATGTGCATTTATATTATAATGCCTATTTGACTGTCTACTGTATGTATTAAAACGTAATTCTTTTTAAAACACATATGGAATAAAGAAGCACAGTATATTCATTCTATCAGCATCTAGGGAAAGTAGCAATTAGGGCAAGTCCAATATTATTGTTTTATTTTGAATAATAGTTCGATCATATTCAAGAGACACTCCGATCTGTTTCTCTGTCACATTATCCCCAGTCCCTCTGCTCTGTATTCATGTCTTTGTCATTTTTTCCATGCCTGTTACATTTTTTGTGGGTGGTTTCTCTTTTCATGCTGTCTTGCACGGTTTCTGTCTCCACTCCCTCCCCCTCCCCTTTCTTGGTCCCGCCCCCTTTTAATCACAGAGAGGAAGAGGAGGAAGAGGAACAACCAATCACAGAGCCCAATACTGAGGATGAGGGTGAGGAAGAGCCCTCTAGACAGGTCAAACACAGGTACTAGGATACAATGTACCTTAAAACCCAAGCACAGCCGAGCAGCCCAACCTGACCCTCCAACATCCTAAACCTGCCAATCCCATTTACCCATCATCCGTCATTTTCCTTTTTGTCTTTCCTCTTACTAAAATGTGCCAGGATATCAGCCGCAGGACATACCCACTTGTATACCGATTTGTGTACTGTATCCTTCTTCATACTTTGTTCCCGTCTGTTTTAATATAAGCTCCTTTCCTAGCCTCGTTCTTTCCTTTATTTAAACTAATGGAAACGTTTTCCATTTAGTCCTGCCTGCTGTTTACCAAACCCCTGACCCCCAAAGCACCACCATCTCACATTGATTTACTCTGGCATTTATCAAATGTGAACAGATGGAAAAAGCTTGTAAGCGTGTCAGAAACAGTATTGTTGTTATGCAACCAAACAGTGGTCACTATGTAGGAATGTATTATTGTGTATCAGCAGCAGAAACTGAACAGGACATAGTTCAAGACTGTTATATTTCAGAAAGGCACCTGGACCGCTTTTAATGCAGCAGTCTGACTACCTACAGATTTCACCTGGAGCACTTCCAGGCACAGTTGCACAAGTTGCAAATGGCTTTCTCAAAATAGAATGAATTGTTAGAGCCCTTCAGCGTTCGTCATAAAAACCTCCCCGCATGCACAAAGGGTCCAGTGCCTTGACGTAAATGTCATGATTTTATATTTTGACACCTGTATCTTTTAATCAATGATCATGACAGATCCTCATATTCAGGTCTGGGTCTGTTGTGGAGTCCAGTTCTGCACAAAACAAAGATGGCAGAATAAGAGAAAACAAAAAACTAATTGATATCTGTATGATGTTTTAGTTCAGTGGATCAGGCTGGTGGTGTTTGGTAATTCAGTCAAATAACTAATGCTTTAAGATCTCTCTTACAAATTGTATTCTATCTTGGGAATTTTCTGGTCTATGTAATAGACAAAATGCTTCATTTTCCATGTTTATAATTTGTAGGTTGGTCAAAAAGAAATATGAGCCTGATTTAGTTTTGTAAGTCTTCATTTATGTAAATCTACCTTAAAGCTTTGTTTCTCTATTTTACTTGATGTCCTGGTCCCACTCTTTTCCACCACCTTTCAATCCCTCCTTCATCTTCAATTTCAGTATGGTTTCACAGTCTCCAGGGATAGACAACGTAGAACAAGCCAATAGCATTTGCTCTCCTAAATATGTAGCCAACTTCATACCAACTTCTAAAGAAGATAGGCCTCTCAACAACCCTATGGCAAAGAACTCTCGGACCTCCTCACCCAGGGCAACAGGCTCCACCGACCCTCCCAACTCCTGTCACCTGTCTGTGTCGCCACCACCCTCCGTGCTTTCCTCATTGTTAGCCAATCGAAAGTCGCTGACCACCACTTCCAGAACTGGTTCCCAGGGTTCTTCAGCCAACATCACCCCGGCTGTGTCTCCAACTGTGGAGAAACTGCCCTACCTCCCTCATTCTCCCTTCCATCTTTTCTCTTACGACTTTGATGAACCTCCTCCCTCTACAGTCATGGAAACAGAGGCTGAAGCAATGAGGTCCAACAGGTAGACACTAGTGTTAGCCACTGCCACTAAAATCTAAAAAACCCTTTAATCACGCCCCGTTTCAAGAGGAGCACAGGTGTTTGTTGTGCACAAATAACCACTTGATTTGCACTTAACACAGGTGTTGAACTAACTTTAGGTGGCTGAGTAGATGTGGTTATAGAAGTGGCTTTTTAGCTGTAGTTCTTGGGGTTCACAAAAAAGCTGCCAAATATTAGTGGTGGGTTTCATTTTTTTTTATCCCAGCTGCTGGAAAGCTACATTTACCATTTTACAGTCTTGTGTGACTTCCTGTAGTTTATTGCTCATCTGCCTTTCTTTCATTGTGATTGTGCAGAACTTTCTAGTGAAAAGAAAAACAGAGGACTGTTTAAGTGATGGTTTAGCCTCCAAAGTACCAATAAAAATACAACAAATAAGAAAATAAACTTGTGCTTTTCATCTTGTGTTGTAGTTGGGCCTGTAGTACTGGCCTGACCATAACTTGCATTTACCAAGGTTGCCCCAGCATCCCAGTATCACAGGAATCACAGTTGTGTTTGTATCTCTTTTAGTCATCAAGCAAAAAAAAACAAACAAACAACACACTCTTTTTGGCCAGAAATCAGACTGATTAATTTGCCTTTGGTCTTTACTAGATTTAAAGCAAACTGTGATAGAATTTGGATTTTGAAGTAACACTATGTGTTTTTAACTTTGAGTTCCGCTTTTTAAGAGGCAAGCTTGGAAGGTTATTTCACTGTGTCCTCTCATATTTGTTAAATTAGCTTACTAACAATGCATGTCGCAAGTTCCTTGTATGCATTGTCAGACATAACATTAACACTGCATTGTTTTGTTGTTAACTTGTGGTTTGCATTGCTTTAAAATGTCTATTGAAGCTTTCATGCTTTGGTTCAAAACCTCAGAGGCCCATCTTAGAAATTCTACATCAACCACACATGCTCATTCTCAGCTAACAAAACTGTGGATTTCCTTGTTGATTTAGAAAGGAACAGTTATGTTTTCTACAATGCCAGTGATCTGTGCCTTTTCATTTCTGAGTGGGGAAAGAGAGCCATAACTCTTGTATTTTAAAAGCCCCCTCTAAAAAGTAGGACATTCATCTCTAGATAAACAACTGATACCATTTTGGCATTGTGTAATTCCATTTTATAGGTCAGTTACATTTTTAAGCTTGATGCTTCCAAAGACCTATTATCTTTCTCATTCCTTTACCCTGTTGTATTTTCCATGTCTCTGTTTCCTACTCTCTCTGTCTCTACTTCACAGTCAAGCAGATGCTACCTACTCAAGCAAATATTCCGATCCCAATGATCACTATTCATCCAGGTACTCCTCCAGCAGGTAGGCTGACCTGTAAAATGTGGTCCTATAAATGTTATGTTCCTAGTGGAACAACATGCAACATCGTAGGCTTTTAACGTCTTTCTATCCACATGCCTGATATGGTTTGGTCTTACAAAGCAATGGGCTGCCTTGTGCATTAGCCTTTTGTTGACTTGCTAATCATTTGATCATCATAGTGCTTTAGGTTAAAACCAAAAAAAATATACAGTAATAAGAGGCAACTAACTTTAACGAAATAAGCTGAATTCAATATACAGTATGTAGCACTGGTATGTACAGGCTTGCAATGCTTTCAGCTTAAATGTTTTAATATACATTTAGTGTTTCAGGCAAAACATTTCCATTTAAGGGGTATGTTCATCTTTTTTGTTTATAAATCACTGTAGCAAAAGTTCCGTGTGGGACAATTTTGAGGTTCTGCAGATTACAGCTGTGATCTTTGTGCAGTGTGTGGTGTTTAAGATGCTAGGACACTTATTCAATTTAGATCAAGCTCAATGGTAAAAGAAAAAATGTGCATGATTACATGGTGACCTTCCATTAGAATTCTTGGAAGAAGAACTTGGCAGCTCTTGCTCCAGAGCTAAAAAATATGAAGGCACCTGCAGTAGCCCTTGCTGACCATCTGTCAGTATAACTACTGTATACTCACAGGGCTTTCATTGTTTGCTGAATGTTCCCGCACAGTAGGAGTTGCTTCTCACAGATGTAATAATAGGGGCGTATTCTATTGCATCAGTCCCTTCGATAATACATGTCTATTAACCTGAAATGCAGATAAAAAATGAATTGCACATACCGTCGGAAGATTAAACTGTAACATTCAAGGCTGCAGGAGTAATATGCACAAGAGATGTATGATTACCATTATAGAATACTGAATCTTACAAGAGAAATACTGTATCAACCTAACAGTTGTAACGATAAATTACTTGGATTGAGTGTTTTTGACTGTGTTAATTCCTTTGCATAGTGTATGATGGGTGGAAATAAAGTTGAAAATAGTTTTCTGAACCCCATATAGATGTTTAGCATATAATTTCCAGTTTCATACTGGAAGGAAGATGGACATCCCCATTGTCTGCAGCATTCATGAAACATGACTGGAAATATCAAAATATAACCCATCCATTTTATCTTCATCATAATTGACTATTCTTGGCTTCAATGTGTTCTTTAGCTTTCAGTAAAATTACAGGGGACAGCAAAGGCAAACATTGGAGGTTATTGTTGAAATATTCAACATGCTTTTTTAGTTACCAAATTAAATTTCCACAATTTCAGTTATTCGCAGCATAGTATGATCATGTCATTGGGTTCATCCTAATTTTGTTATTCTCCAGTGCAACAAATATTTTATAAATAAAGATTCCACAAAAATGTCTTCATGGTTTATGCACACCTCTTATTATAGTCTCCTTTAAAAAAGCCATGTTTGTACCCTTGCTTGTTGTCACTGCCTGATGCTAGATGCAGTGTTCAAATGGCTATGTTATCAGTGTGTTGTTTTTGTGCGTTGTGTTGCGGATGCTCTGTCGCCCTATGTTGTGTGCAGCATGCTGGATTGAAGACAGATTATTATTCACCCTGTCCCCCTCTCTCTCTCTCTCTCTCTCTCTCTCTCTCTCTCTCTCTCTCTCTCTGTTCCTGCTTGCTCCTTCGCACCTCAGATACAACAGCTATGGCAGCAGCAGCCCTTACACTAGCAGCAGGACCTACTCCACACTGAGTGCCCCCACGACACCCACCTCCCACTATGGAACATCTGTGTCACCCTCCCCGGATTCCAAAACAGACAGGTGTGCTGAATGCAGCATTAATATGCAGGCGGCTTATTAAGAGCAATTTGCAGAATTGGTGTGCAAGAGCTGTTTGTTAGAACTGTTTTCTCAGTAGCAGTATTCACAGTAGTATGACAGCACTACAGTACCTCGTTGGTAGGCTGGTAAGACAGGAAAGGGGACCAGAAACATTGGCCATATATTACAGTAGTTAAAGCCATCCGTGAAAGTACACACTATCTCAAATGACCTTATTAGTAGATGTCTCAAATGGGAGGCAAACAAGTGAAGTCCCACGTGTCAAGGTATCAAAGCCCTCCAAGATAGAACTTGTTTACTCTTATTAAAAGAAAAGCCTCCAAATCATATGAGTCCTCCTACAGTCCATGCAGTATTTAAAGTATAATTGGTTGACTACATTCTTTCTGTTTTAAGGTTTCTTTGCAGTTACACTGTACCTAATGCAATAACTATTAATTGTTAATGTACAAGAAAAGGCATTAAAGCCACATGGTATTCTGAACAGCACACATCCCTTATTTTAATTAAAACTCACTGAACTTCTGTATTCAATGAAAGCCTCAACAAAAACATAATGCCCACTGAACTGAAAACAGCTGTCATTTATTGCCATTGGTTAACTACATATCCTTTTTTAATTGTTGAATCCCAATAGTTTTAGGGTCTCCAGACCCCAAACTTTAGAAACTGTAGAAGGCTCAAGAAAAACAAATTGAAAATACAGTTGACGAGACAGTTTAAAATATTCAAACCATTAACGTTTTTCGATGGTCCATGTGTGGAAACGTATTTGTTCTCTAGTGGAGGCTTGGCGATCTAAGCTAGATTTTTAGGAAGACTCCTAATGAAGAACGTATGTGAAGTGAACCTTTATCAAGCATCCAACAAGCATTAAATAGCTTGTGCTGTACTGTTGCAGGTACTGTTTAGCCTAGATCCCTCTTTACTCCTAGTAAAACAATCACTCCAGGCCCATCTTGCAAACTATGCCACATTCTAATCTACATCCAGGAACGTGAAACAAAATTTCTATTGTCCTCATAACATATTAGCCTCACAACAGGTAGCTATCTTCTGTCTTCCCTTTGCAGGTTCACTGTCCTAGTAAAATGAATTGTGATTGGCTAAACTGTTCTGATGCCAAAGGCAAAAAAACTTCAAGTCAACAAAATGCTTTTGAAATCAAACGTTTAGCTATTCATTACCGTAGTATACAGCGGTACTGATTTCCTACCTTTTGATTGATTCACAGACCAGTGCTGGGCGGGCTGCTCACTTCCTCTTACCGACAGCACCAGGAGTCCCTAGCGGCTGAGCGAGAGAGAAGGCGACAAGAGAGAGAGGAGAGGTTACTGCGCATAGAGCGGGAAGAGAGGAACAAATTCAAGTAGGTTACTGAGGCACGCCTAGTGCTATGACCATGATAAAGTACATACATTTTTAATTAACCAAAAAGAAAAACAAAAGAAAACTTTGAAGAGTTTGTGACCGTGGATAGATGTAACACAAGCATCAGAAAATGTTATGTGTATATATATATATTGGCACCACCAAATAATTGTCCAGAGGGTTTGAGAAGGTATCAGGAGGTGTCACTTGTTTTCAGAACAGCCACATGATATTGGTTATCATACATAGCCACTGTGTTTGGGGGAATCCTATCCAGTTCAAATTGTATTTAATTAAATCTTGATTTTTTGATGTGATTGCCATGGGCCCTTGAACAATCTGATGAATAATACCTGCTAAAATGAAAACAGCTGGCAGTTATTGTCATTGGTTTAATACATATCCTTATTTAATTGTTGAATCCCAATGACCTAGTTTTAGGGCCCCTAGCCCCCAACCTTTAAATACTGTAGCAACAAAAAGAGGCCCTCTCCTGATATCTTGAAGCAATGTCAGTAAAGTTTCAGCAAAGATACATTGATAGCATGTCTTGTCTGAGATTTATTGTACATTGACTTAGTTCCAGAAAAGAAAGAAGAGCAAGAAACATATACTGTAGGTCCATAAATGCAAGCACTTATAAACAGTGGAATAGCTCTGGCAAGCATGTTAAGTAACAGTAATTATTAAGCACAATAACATCTGAATACATTGTGAAATTGCTATGTAGATTTACAGTATCATGGTAAACTATAGTGGAATCCACATAATTTAGTATATTTTAATTAATAAGTAATACTTACACACACACACACACACACATTATTATATATATATATTTTTTAATCATTTCTCTTTTTGTTTTAGTCGGGACTATATGGACAAGAGGGAGGAGCAGAAACATGCCAGAGAGGAGAGGTTTGTGTTTATATTGTGGTGTTCATTTGTAATATATTATGCTTTTTTTCATCTTTAATAATAGAGGAGTATATATGGTGGGGTTTAGATGGTAACGAGAAAATATTTATAGAACACATACTGAACAAGGGACAAAGCCTAGAGTTGGACACATTAATGGTTACTGTGTTGCCCCATACATAACCAATATATGTGTATTCTTTAACATATTTCTCTTTGATATGTTTTAGTAAATGCATACATACTCATACAGTTATAAATCTCCGCAGTACATTCCCCCAGCTGAGCCAACGTACCTCGGCGTGAAAAATGATTTCCATATACTGTGCGTCAACCTCGTACAAAAATTCACGAAACTGCCAGTGATTTGAAAGCTGATGCACGGATGAGATTCACTACTTTTGTTCACCTAGTCCATGCAGTCTCGCAATGAGTCAGAACGCCCCATTTGCGCACACAAACTCTCCTGGTGGATAATGCAATGAAAAAAACAAGTAATTGGCGGTCCGAATGCAATTCCTCTGAGTGCTTTTGCACCAAAGCCGAAAATCTGATCGTAGAGCCGGCCATTTGTTGTACAAGAGGCGAGTTTTTGCAAATCAAGATCGAACCTTGCCACAACTTGAAGGAAGGCATAAAAAATGTCCTTACCTCTTGTGTGGTCTTTCAATGGGTGCAGGGAAAGCAGCTCCTCTATTGTCTTTTGTCACATACCTCGCCCAAATGCACAGTTGTGCTATGTCTGTTATGTCCATCGATTCATCCAAAGCAACACTGAATGACAGGCACTCGTGAAGTTCATTGTTTCAGCTGCCTCTCCAAGTCCTCGGCCATTTCCCTTATACATGGTGCAACTGTTTTTGCGCTGATAGGGATGTTTTTTGCCATCTGACGGATTTTGTCTTTTTCTTTAGTTTGGAGACTTTCCGAAATTACCTCCACACATGTAACTATGCAGTCTTTAACAATGTTTCCATCAGTGAAGGCTTTTTTACTTGCAAGAATCCAACTCGTTTTGTAGCTTGCAAAGGCTGTTAGCTCCAGTTCTGACATGAATTGTCTCAAGCCAGTTTTTTGCTTCTGGTGGCATTGTTTCAGTCGCTCGACTTCCACTTTGTGACGATCATGGCCAATCAGAAATTTATTGGAAAAGTCCCCATGAACATTTTTTAAATGTCTTTTCACATTATATGTCTTGGTTTGTCATTGATTTCCACAAAACAAAAATCAATTTCCCAATTGGGTTGAAATGCACAGTTTTCTCTGGAAATGTTTCTTACTAGCCTGGACTTTTTGGGTTGTGGCTCTTCCATTGGATGCATCCTCGCCACTGGCACTAGTACTCGCAGTGGCACTCAAACTGCTATTACCACTTGTGTCAGGGGTTGAAGTAGTTGATTTTTTTTCTAAAGACAAATTTGTCAATTTTATTTAATTTGGCCAACTTCACCTCTGTTGTTCCGCTGGCTCAGCACTTTGCATACGGTTACTACATAAGCATTGATTACATACTTCCACGTGACGTTGAAATACCGGAGAATTTATAATGTACTTCTAAAAACAATGCAGAAAGATTGCGCTTCCCTGATTAGGAGGCTTGGTGGTCCAGTGGTTAAAGAAAGGGGCTTATTACCAGGAGGTTCACCCCCAAGTCTCTGTAAGTCACTTTGGATAAAAGCGTCTGCTAAATGACTAAATAATATTAATAATAATTAGTATTCAATTATACAACAAGTTGAAAACTGCAAAGTTCATGAGCAGCACAGAGCACTTTCCATAGGCACAATCGCCAGACGCCTGCTTCACCCACCCTAATGGAAATCCTGTCCAGTCAATCGAAATCACGCATGCGTAAGTACGGACGTGATATATTCTGTGTTTTTTTTTTTAAATTTTATCTGCAATTGGCTTTGAGCTGTAACCAAAAACGTAATATTTATTCACAGTCGTTTAGAGATACTATATAATACTGTTAAAAAAAATCATTTCATTTTTATTTGTGCACTTGTGAGTTATCCTGCATACTCTCTATGACCCTTATAAGTACCCTCAGGGGTACGTGTACCCCCGGTTGAAAATCCCTGATTTAGAGATATCTTTAAAACCCTCATTTTAGGATATCTCTAAATGACAGTTTGGCATACCATGCTAGCAAAAGCCACATGGTTTCTGTATTATTTAAAGATTTCTTTAAATTAGGGTCACCTGCCCCTAATTGGGCGGGACAGTCCCGAAATGTAAAGATCAAGTCCCGGTCCCTGGCTTAATGCCTCCGGGATGGCATTTGTCCCAAATGTGTAGACACAGTGCAATCTTACAGTTTAGCGCCACAGTCAAACCATAGCACATCTGTTTATAGCGCATCATAGCACCGCCCCTGCCGCATTATTTTGCAATGCCTTACACTCACTCGCTCGCCAGTTAAAACAATAAAAAAATGTATGTATATATCCAGGTGTGCCCCCAAAAATCTTTCACATGGTAGGCATGACTGAACCACACCGACATCTCATCTCATGCCGATAACGACTCTGCATCAACATGCTGTGAAGTGTTTCAGTCAGAGTGCTGCATTTCTGTCTGAGTTTTTCCCTTTTTAAAAATGAATAAAAACAGCACAATGTCATCGAGACAGAAAGAACAACTACAGTGACAGCCAAATAGTCCACAACAATTAAAGCTACAGATAAACCTATTTGAAATACAGAGTTAAAGGAAAAACTAGCTCACAAATATTTTATGCTGGTTCCATTTCTAATAATTTTACTCTCACAATCACTACAACTAATCATTACGTTTATTTGTAGCTTTAATTGTTGTGGGCTATTTGGCTGTCATTGAAGATATCTTCAAATATTTCGAGATATCTAGAAATGATTTAGAGATATCTTAAAATATTTAGAGATATCTATGAGGGGTGCAACAATTAATCGATGCATCGATTATTGATCATCTGTCCTTAAATTTCCCTAGCTTTGATTACATATTGGTCAATCGATGCATCATATTAGAACCCAGTTTGAAGTCTCCTGAGTGTGTGAGAGTGCGCTTCTTTTAGTGCTAGTACGGTAGATTAGAGAGTTGCTAGGATACACACTTTAGGCCTCTACATTTGGGACAAGCCAAATCAGTAGGCCAATTGTATTCACGTTTTCTTGATTTAAAAATTAAGGCAGTAACGTTTTTTTTTTTTGTTTGTTTGTTTGTTTGTTTGTTTTAAATTTGTTTCAAAGCATGTTGTGTTTGGGTTATATGGCAATATTATATAAAAAGAAGCTGAATTTAGTAAGATAGTTAAATTAGTCAGGATTTGTGAGATTAATTCAAATGTTTTGCTTTGCTTTTGGACATAAAATGTTAACAGTAATGAATAACCATAGTTCAGATAGAAATGACTTCTGTTAAAATATAGTATTTTTTATTATTATAACAAAGTTAGAGGGACATCTGATACGGATGGATGTATATTGTTTTCAGTTGTTAAAAACTCAAGCGCTTTGTATTTCTTTTTTTATAATCGGAAGTGTTCTAATTTGAATGTAAATTGTGTCTTTTTGCAGTGTTTTTATTTATTATTACTTCTGTTAAAAAAACTAATGTTTGTTCTTTAATTTGAAAAATAAAACGTCAAAGCATTGATTATCGTTGATAAATGCCTTATCTCTAAATGATAATTTGGCTTGCCATACTACTCACAATTTAAAAAGCATGCTTGTGCACACCCACACACATCCTCTTTGTATTGCATTGATTTGATTCTAAACAGTAAAAGGTTCATTGGTTTACAGTGGAGTGCAAGGAATAAGCAGCTCATATGGGACAACATTCTTACAGTTGAGATTTTCACAGCCCAATAAACCATCCAGAATATAGAGACTTTGTGATAAAAGGGTAAGAGGATAATGTAAAAGAATAACTAATAAACATGTGAAATCGTCTTACACTGTCTCCAAATGGTTTATAAAAAATAACCATTCAAATCTAGTAATGCCCACTGAACACTGTTCTGGCTGATACAGTTTGCTCACTCCCTGTATTCAGTACCATTCAGATCACAGCCCTCTGCAGCCATCATTCTCCCTTCCAGTCATTTTTGGCCAAACATAAACCCATCAGCTCTAGATTAATCATTGATTTCCTGGTTGCAGTGGCAGTCTGTAATACAGGTGGCCCGACAAGTCAAGACATCCAAAATCATGTCCTTTTCAAGCTCGGAGAAATCGTTAGGACCGCCTGTCAGCAAACTCCTATGGCACAGCAGCTATATGGCTCTATGGTATGGAAAAAGTGACACATCACCTGGTTGAGCTTGAATATTCATGTGCCTAACCCTGTTACCAAATGGCAACAGGTCCACACATGCATCTATAGGATTTTGAGGGTGGCTTGCAAACACAGGGTATAAATATGAGTCTCCAATATTAGTCTCCATCAAAACAATATTTTGCTGTTTTTCTAAAGATACAATGATATCAGGGCTTTGCTGAAACACACCTTTCTGCAGGTTAGGACCACTGTGTGGAGTTCCTGACCTCAGTGTCCTAATGCACAGGATTAAATGGCTTGTGTAGATCTAAACAGCAGAAATGTTTGAAGTGTTTACAAACAGTGACATTGCTGCTGTGCAATCCAAACCAATTTCATTGACCATTTAGTAAAATACTTTCATCTTCCTGAGTCCACTGAAGAAGGGAAAAATCTCTTCCTTCTGTTTTACATCAGCGGAGACATGTAACACATATTTCAAGGAGACGACAGTTTTTAAAAACATATTTGCTTGAAATTGAGCAACAAGCTAAAACCACACACACAGAGACAATAACTCTTCAATATTATTGCATTCCCATAGCGATCTCAAATTCTTTGCGCTGCAGTGCCATGTCTTAAACTGATGGGCTCAGCTATTGTTGATGGAAATAAACTGGTGCCTGCCAATCTGGCGACATTGTCTAAAGCTGAACAGGAACTCCATATGTTATAACATCTCAAAACTACCATGTTCAGTCGCTGAATGGCATTGAGTGTTCAGGTCAGAATTCAGGTGTGCTAACAGAGGGGCAGCTCTCATGCTGCTGTTTGTGTTTGAGACATCAGAGAGTTAAGGAGGTACCAATAAAAACAATTCAGCCAGGCAGCATTAAAATGTGGATGGTTAGGAACTAGGCATCAAGGCAGTGCCCCTAAGAAAGATTAGAATGGAAAGCACAAATGCTGCAAGTTGCAATATTGAGAGTACTTGCACATTAGCCACAAGTAAACATATCGAGACACAGCACTGCATTGTGATTGTCTGCTGTGCTCTTCACTAAATTCCAATACAATCAGTAATACCCATACTGTAAATTGCAACATATCTTGTGCAAAATTAAATTACTAAGCTCGAACGGCCAGCATTGAGGATTTAGTTAAAATTCATGAAACTTATGTTCCCATTGCTTTAAAGCATTAATGCATTATTAACGGCAGCTACTAAACTGCAGCAGAATAGACAGCATCTGTACAATACAATAGGCCACCAGAACTTTAAGACATACAGAGCAACACATAGGTGTCATGCCCTGTATATCAAGATGCTTAGAGATGATAGGGTAAGGCGTGTAATTCCCTTTGGATAAGGACCAGATAAGCATACCCCTAGTTTTGTAAATTATATCAGTTTCTGTATATCTATATAGGTGTGCTTGTGTGCTAAATTAAATTAAATACAAATGTAAAGCTCTCCTTTTTGCAGGGAATTTAATTGGGTTGTAGAAAGGATGTATGATTCTTTGATTTCCTTACAATTGCAATTATTATTAGGGGACAAAATAAGCAATGCGGACAAAAAAAAACATCTGGAAGAAATTCATATTTCAAGTTATTTGGGGTTTAATCTGGGAAGTACAAACGCAGAGTGTGTGATTGGTAGCTGGGCTTAATAAACAGTTAAGGAGCACTGTCTGCCTAAATGTAAAACAGATGTATCTTTGTTCTTCTAAACAGACTTTGATGAATAAACTATATGTGGCGTAAAGGCTGAGATGATTGGATATCAGGGAAAGCTTTTGGAGGCAGAGACCATTTTTTTAAGAATGTGGATAAAAATAAAAGTTTCCGTTCTAGATGGGAGAATGGGAGAACAGAGTTAGTCTCGGTGTGCAGTATATAGTGCAGGTCAAATATCCCTGACAGGAATTTATGTGTATTGATCAGTGCATTGTTTCCAAGAGGGAATTCTCTTTAAATCTAATGGAAGATCCTGTGTTATTTCACTTTGGAGAATTAGGTGCTTATTAAAAAGAAACTGCTTGGAATGAGTGGTGGTTCCCATAGAAACCCTGAAGACAAGAAGGGGAAAATGACACAATTGGGAGTGCATTTTAATAAGATGTAGGATGCTTTACTCCAGAAGTTCAGAACTCGTGCATTACTGCTGATAGCTTTCCATTGGAAGTGTCAGGCAGTGGGGGCTTTTATTGATTGCAGTGACTGCGGACAGCAGACATGCAATAGCATCAGACAGTCATTATCAAACAGTTCGGTGACTTGTGTGCAGGGTGAAAGTGTGAAGGGAATATCTATAGATTTCCTTTAGGACATTGGCTGGCAAAGTGGACTTTCTTTCTATGTGCGTTTCAGTTCACCACGCTGAGGAAATGCGGCTTGCCTTTTCAGGTACAAGAATGTGGAAAGGTTAGCAGCGGAGGAGTACGAGAAGGAAAGGAGCCGCACAGTGCCAAGGGGGTGGAGCGAGCTGACCCTCAGCCTGAGCCCCCACACTGCATCCACCTCGCCTGTCCTCAGGTGTGTCACCCCCTCCTTGACTGAGTCCCAGGAGGAGCCAGAGACACCGTCCACTCCCTACAAATCCCCCAAGCAGGCAGAAGGTAACAAGAGTTTTTTTTTTTTTTTTTAATCAATCAAGAGCTATTCCTTCATCTGTTTATCGGTGGATTTTGGAATAAATAACAATGGAAAAGATCATTAAGTTACTAAGATAAATCAATTGCAATGTAATATCTCGCACTTATACAGCATTAACAGTACTTTATTATCATGTTTGTAGATAGCAGAAGCCAAAGAGATGTATGAAGTATTCTAATGTGATATTATTGTACTCTATTAGTTTAAAACATGGTTGTTCAGCTTGCTCACCATTATCAATTACTTTTGCTGCTGTGTAAGAGCCCATGTCAGATGTAGGTACAGCAAGTTGTTTGTCAACTCCACAAAGCCCACGAAGATCTGTAGATTCTTTGCTGTGTTGCAGTTATTAACAATCTGCCAACTACTTTAGATCACCATTATTACCACCACACTGCTATTTTCCACATATTAAAGTCAGTTTCAATCCAACACAGCAAATGGGCATTAAACTGGGACACAAAACTAGTGCTTTTACTGTAATTATAGGTTAGCTGCACTGTAACTGGAACTGAATGTCACCGTGCTGGAAGTATATACAATTGTAGTAACTGCCATTGTTGTTGCAGTTAATTACTGTACATCTCCAAGGTGCATGCACTTCCACTGCAATAAAAGAATGATTGTTTTTACTCCTGTTTAAATAGTGGCATTTTACACTGGATTAAAGGCCCATCACACACACACACACTAAAATGCAAAATATTAAGAACTGTGGCTCCTTTCAATTGCATGTGATCGTTCTGTCAGCAAAGGTTTTTCTGTTTTGACAAGTGACTCTATGATTGCAGGACTCTCTTTAATAAAAGCAGTTAGAGAAACATGCTGGCCTGTTGCAGAAATAGAAAAAGATATTTCAATATCATTTTGATTTGGAAAGTGGAAATCCAATTTTTCAAAAGAAAAATAACGTTTTACATAAAATGTTTTCTTAGTAATTATACCACAACACCTTTATATTGAGTGCTTTGGATATAATGGGTATAAATAATGAGAACATAAAACCAATAACTACACCTGTAGTCACGGTGCCTCCTGCATGCTTGTAAATAGTGTGTGTGTGGGAATATAAGGTTTGCAGGGATGGGGTTAAATCTGTCCCTGCCAGCAATCACAGGTGTGGCCATTCCCTAATGAGGTAATTGATGCTAACTGGGAATTGGCTACATGTATAAAAAGGAAGCAAAATCCTGTTTTGTGGTGGTGTGCATACTTTCTGTCTCTGTCTCTGTCTCTGTCTCTGTCTCTGTCTCTGTCTCTGTCTCTGTCGCCAGCCTGGGCCATGACCAGTGGCATAACTTTACGATAATGTTTGTTATGGTAATTGTTTATTTATTAGTTTAAAAATGTTTAGTAAAATGTGACCAAGAGTGAAGTTTTGGAACATTGATAAACAGAGATGCGAGAGTCTGTGTGATGTAGTTAAACACACAAAATAATTTAGAATCAGTAATATATTGTGATTAATTTGGTATAATAATTGTGTAAAAAGTTTGACTGCTCGCAGTCCTTCCCGCAGTGTTTGCAGTGCCATTACGAAGGCTGTCACGGCTTGACAGCAGGCTTCCGCCAGTCTTAGGGCTGTGTTGTGTTAAGCTAGATGCTCTCCAGGTAGACATTCCTGCATATTGCTTCTTCAGTAACTGTAGGTCACTGATCTACCACCGTTCTCAGCGAGTACCATGCTCTGTACACCGTACCATACTGTTTGCACTGTACCGTGTATACCATGCACTCTAAGCGTAGATTGGAGAAGCAAGTGTTACGCAGCTCTGTACAGCGCTCTTTGTCCGTTCCACTTGGACAAGGTTGTATCCTCTCCTGAGGGATGTGTGCCTTGGGAGAGTAGGAAAACCTCATGTACAAGACCGGCTTCACAGTATTTCACATCCTCTCCTTCTCCTTCTCGCTCCCCTTCTCCGGTTTCCCCTCCTAAGAATAGGAGGACAAAGCCACCGGTCTCATAGATCGGAGAGTTCTGAGCAGCTGGATAAGCTCTGGTAGGCGATCTCCCAACAGGGCAACATGTTGGCTGAGCTACTGCGTGACCGCACTGCTCCACCTACTCCCTCTGTGCCATTAGAGCAACAGGGAGAAGTACATGCAGAATGCCAGCAAGAGGATCTGCTGTCTATTGCTGCTTGTGAGGAGGTGGTCGATCAAGTTTTCCCCTGTAGGGAGGGTGACTTGGACAGCGCAACAGCAGTAGTGCATATATCATTGTCAGCAGAGCTTTTGCCGTTGATTAAGAGGGACACTTACGTTTAAAATGTCCCATGGCCTGTAGATGACAAGCGGAAACACTCTATTTTTGAGGATGATCCCGCTCCTTCTCATGGCAGCTCCATACGCTTTGCCCATTGGCAGTTGGAGGCAGTCTGAGCAGTTTGTTATCTGTTATGTCCCATGGGAAAGCTCTATCTAAACAGAGGCTATCAAGATAGATTACAGATACTAGTAAAACTGCATATGAACGAGCCAACTTGTCCCCTCCAGAGAAGCTCATTGCCCATTCTACCAGGGGCATGGCAACTTTCTGGGCTTTGTTCCAGGGTGCATCTGTCAGAGACATCTGCGATGCAGCAGTTTGGGCTACATCCCATACTTTTACGTGGTTCTATCGGCTGAATGTCATGGATCCACAAAACCCTGGTTTTGGAAGAAGAGTGTTAAGGGGGGCCTCAAGCTCGACCCTTACAGCATTAACATAGAGGTGAGTTCTCCCTCAATTTTTTAGCCCTATCTACTTGTACTGGGTTCCTCATGGTAACGCGCAAGGTGGCCTTTGCTGAGCCTTGTAGCGTTCCAGTTGGTCTGCAATATTGCCTTGCGACAGCTTTGGAATTTCTACCCATGAGGTAATGGTTACATTTCGTACTTGATAGGGAACGTTTATTATCATAACCCTGGTTCCCTGAAATAGAAATGTAACCATTAACCTTCAAGGTCACTGCATCCGTGATTGCAGCTGTCTTGAAAGAAAAATGACAATATTGTGTCAGTGGTCGTTTATGCGCTTAGGGGCGGGCACAACTACGTCACAAGCACTACGTGCAACTTCGATATATCTGCTCAGGTTAGACCGTATTAAAGGATAAATACATGAGGTAATGGTTACATTTCTATTTCAGGGAACCAGGGTTATGATGTCTATATTTATTTGCACAAGGCACAAAGTTCATTTTGCTGTTTTAAGTTTACTGTTTCAATTTAAAATGAAAAGTTAAACTGTAAGTAGACAGAAACCTCACCGAGCTATGGTGAATTACAAACTTAAACCATTTTCCTGTGTTTTGGATACAGCAACGTAGTGCATCCTCCTCTAATTTTGTCCATCCGTTTGCCATTTTTCCCCAACATTACTGTGATCTCAGGCTGTATACAAATGTGTCAGCCAGGGTCTTTAAACTACGCTCCATGTATGTTCACTTCTCATTGGTCAGTTTCCCTAGTTAAGGTGTGTGCAGCTCCACGATCGGACCAACATTACGGATCCTCGTATTAAAACACCATCTCTTGATCCAGTGATCCCGAATTCGATTCCATTTTTCTTACCATTTACAATTCATATACAATTTTATAAGTAACTTGAAATCAGCAATTTTTTAGGAGCTGAGAACAATTAAAAAGGTCTAACTAAGCACATTCTTAGCTTATCTGGACCTCTGAGTGTAACAGAGACTGTTTTCCTCATTGCTCTACGGCGGACCCTAACAGCCATTGTTTTAAAAATTAAAATGTAGCTGTTTAGTTTAGATTTTGTATATTTTGTTTTTCAACAACCTTGCAAGTAACATCAGCCACCATCATATCCCATCCAAATCAGACATTCCTATTGTATACATTTAAAGTAAAAACATGAAGTGCTAGCGTACAGCATTGCTCACTTTCTGGTATAGATTTCCGATTTCAGCCACATACAGTAGATTCAACCGTAGATCTCAATATAATTTATAATATTACCGTAACCTTATCCCTTTTGTTACATCATCTGTGTTTCACAATTTGCCTTTGGGAGGCTGATGGATTTCGTATAAGAGATTCCTAGTCCTCCTGTGTACAGTAGTTGAACTTAAAGAATGCAGCCAGATTCCTAGGATTTGCACAGATGCATTAAATTCATTTTTGTGATGAGTTTAATGTGTGGGTTTTAATTAAGGTAGTGTAATGGTGTGTAAGTTTATTTCACAGTGTTTATTAATTATTAATTGAAAATGACAGGCAATGTGAAATATAATAACAGCATTGATGTTTTTAACAGCAATGGGCTTTGAACAACTGTCACAGGGGCTTTTCATTTCTGTAGTTTCAAATTAATACCAAGGTGGTGCCTTTATCTTGAACTTTCTAGTGCTTTAACTTTAAGTTCGGATTTCAGAATGCTTTGACTAGAAAAGCTCTCTTAGATTAAATGGAGATACACATCAGTATGTGGATGAGAAACCCTTAAGACCTGAGGAAACAGGTCTTAAGGGTTTGCTATCAATTTGGTGATACAATGGAAAATTCCAGGGTTTTGATGGCAGATATACTGTAGATAAAGCCACAAACCACGGTTTTATCCTGGATTGCGGTACAGCAAAGGTGTGGCTTTGTGTCAGCGGGGCACGGTACAACTTAATATTGCTAGGTATTTTTTTTTTTTTTAAAGACCATCGTATCTTTACTAGACAGACTGTTTAACTGACATTTTTCCATGGTATTCTTTCTATGACTTTTTTTTTTTTTTTAAACATTTTCTAATATACTGCTTGGTTGCTGAGCAACATTTACTGTTTGTGTATTAGGAGTAATTTACCAGACAGCCAACTGACAGGTTTGGCTTTCTCGACTAATTAGGTAGGGAATGCTGTTGCCTGTACCAAAAACTATGTCATAAATTATGGTTGCTCTGGCAAACCATTTTCGGAATGGTCTAAAACTTTTACATAAAGTATATTGATGTTGACTTAAAATTGGAGCATGCTGTATAAACAATGGCAAACAGAGGTTAGGACTTATCTGTAACTACTAATCATCGCCTGTTTAAGAGCAGTGTGGAGTAGTGGTTAGGGTCTCGACTCTTGACCGGAGGGTGGTGGGTTCAATCCCAGGTGGGGGACACTGCTGCTGTACTTTACCAAGATTGGTCCAGTAAAAACCCAACTGTATAAATGGGTAATTGTATGTAAAAATAATGTGATACCTTGTAACAATTGTAAGTCGCCCTGGATAAGGACGTTTGCTAAGAAATAAATAATAATAATAATACTAATAATAATAATAGGTGTCTGTGCATGATAGCCCTATAAGTCTCCTCACATATAGGAGGCTGGGAGGTGATGCACAGGCTATGACTTGCTTTTTGTACCTTTTACCCATGGAGGACTGGGTTAGAAGCTGGATCAGGTCACAAGTGAAGGGGGTTCAGTATAGACCACTGAACCACCACACAACATCACAAAACCACCACGCAATTCGGCTCAATCTGACAGCCTGTGAGGGGAAGCTGTCAGACTGTAGCCAGTGCCATTGTCTTTTACCTTTTATTAGTCCCAAATACCAAACATTACATTCTACATTGAACGTTGTTGTTTAGATACAATATGTTTTAACAGAGCTAGGCAATTGATCAGGTTACCTCAACCCGTCGAGATAGCCTCAGACGCCACACCAAGCAGACATGACTTCTGTTTTACATCTTTTGAAGGAAGTAAACTGCACAGTTCAGAAAATCTTAGACAGACCAAAATGTAGCTTCCCCTGATGAGCTGGAGGTTAAACGAAAACATCCGTGTCTACATTTTAAAACTTGCAGCTAGAATGAGAAGTTTTGAAACCTGTCCCACTGACAATAAAGAAAGAAGAAACATGTCGCCCTTTCTTTCATCTCCCTGCTTCTCACTGTTTCTCATTTGCACATTGCGCAGCTTCGGGAAACAGTATTAAAAGGATAAACACGATGATTAGCATCAGCTTATAAGAATAATACATTTGGCAGCTAACCACATTAATTATAACTGTGTTGTGTACCACTTTGATGGATTTTTTTTTTTTATTAATGAAATCCATTCTGGGTAGCAGCCCCTTTCCTCATGTACAGATGAACCAGATGTGGATTTTGTATCTTCAGAGCCCAGAGACATTTGCATTGTTTCCATCTGCCTTGACAAAAGAAACCCAGGGGAGGTCTAGAGTAAACTGAACTTGGTAAATCTGAGTAGAAACCTGGTATTATTAGTTATTAAAGAAACCTCAGAATGAATTCTACCTTCTCATTAGCGATTATGTGGGGTCAAGTAAAAAAATAACCTACTCATTAAAAGATGTAATGTCTTTAAAAGCAATAGATAAAGACCAGCAGCTGTGTATTTTTTTTTTTACACATCACTAGGTACTGTATGGCCCTGCCAATAGTGAATGTCTATAGTAGAATTTTGAAGCTTTTGTCAGTTAATCAGACATTTAATATTGCTGCAGTTTTTTGTTGCAAAACATTGAGTTTTTAATTAAAGTTCAATGTTTTAGTTAGATATAAATAACAGTATTTGTTGAATTGGGCAAATAATCCATTGTTTCAATACATTTGTACAATGATTATGCATTTACCACAATGTACCATTTTTATCTGTAAATACAGAACGTGGTCACCAGTAGGCTGCACCCACACGCAAGACAATCAGCGTTTCCCATTCCTTACAGCGTTTAGACCTAAAAGTAATTCCGTTGTTGAACTAGGGTTTAAGCAATACTTTATCTGTTTTATGAAGGACTTTCAAAGACAATACATAGCTTTAAAACATATAGATTCCTGTCAAGAGCATTGGCATTGCTGATACCAGATGAAGCCTTGACAATCCCAGTGAAAGTTTTCCTGAACTGTTGATTCAGGAAAGGTATTATTTTTTTTCCACATATAAGGATTACCATCTTTTACATGTTTCTTTTTTTCTGAGGCTGTTGATTTATATAGAAATGTGTTGGGAGATGAAGGAAGAACATATTGGAAACATATGTGAAATTAAGCCCTTGAGATACCAGCTGAGACTAGTAAGACAGTATGAACAGGGCCTCTGCTGCTTCTGAACAGATTATCCCTTATACAAGAATATCACAGTAATTTTACAGTTAACCCATGCTTTTCCCAGGGTTATACTATGTATGAAGACTCCTATAGCCTATAAACTTTGTTAGCTTTTAACATATGACTTCTGTTTAATAAACTTTTCAGCTGATCATCTCTGAGGTTGCAACACCATGTTGGTCAACAAGTTTTAGAGATCCCAGTTTCTCTCTGCTGGACAGATAGGCGTGTATTCAATTGATCAGATCTTAATAGCGCCACCACTAAAACCATTCTCCAAAGACTACTTAAAAAAGGGAGTCTTTTTTCTTTCATGATTTGAATGGCAGTGGTATTGTTTAGATCAACTGTATAGACCCCATTGTCCTTGAATTGTGACCCCCAAATGCTTATGTATTTTTAACCTGGCACACAATTTCATTAAAGCCACAGTAGGTGGTACATCTTATGTTAAGGACTCTTCTTTTGCATTGTACAGTACCTTCAGAAACATTTTCAAAGTGAAGAATATACAGTATATTACAGATGACAACTTCAACTGCAAAGGAATAAGGGGAATAGTAGAAATGGCACCATAGTGGAAAAATTGTCATTGCAGGCTATGCTGCACGTGCAGCAAGGCGTGATGGGCTTTCACATGATTACAGTGTGGTACACCACATGCCACCCAGCAAAACTGTAAAAGATGATTAAGCACTTGCACTCACTGTAGCACTTTTCTTATGCCAAGCCGCCATTTTGTTGTGTAGAATGGGTACAGATGTTGAATCCAACGTTGTAAAATTGAATCTGGCCTATTTTTTTCCGTCTTCCATGTGATGTTCTGAAAAAGAGAGTACTTAATTGTAATATTAGGATGCCACAGCAATATATAAGTGTAACATGGGCATTCTGGTACTGTGTTGGTATCCACTGAGAAACGAGAGAGACACAGAGAGTTTGATGTTGCAAACGGCATTCAGTCGTCCAGGTTTTATTATTTACAGGTAGTCAGGTGCAGTAATATGTAATAACAAAATACAAAAAGGCGAAAACAAAACACAGTGAGAAAAACAGCTACCAAAACAAAACAAAAGGTGGCCAAGCTCAGGCCGAGCGCTGCTCCCGCTTCAGGCATAAACTAAATAAACAGGAGGGATTAAAATCCTCTAACTTAACCCCTACCTATGGTCCTAAGGATCCCGTTTGAACACACGGAGGTCCTTGATGTTGGTTCACTCACACTGGCTGTAGACAGTCATGAGTCTTTTGCTTTGTAAACAAAGCATGGGATAGCACAGAACAACACCGAACAAAGACCCTTTTTAAATGCAGATGAACAGGGTTAATTGACAATAAATTATTAAATTGCCAACTGGCCACCTGCTGCACACTAAACTTCAATTAGGCAGGGAGGGAAGTCTAATCTCCCAGCCCTGCCATATCTAGCACATACTTTAATTTAGAACATTTTAAATGTTTATGTACAAATTGTATTTACAATCAAAGAAAAACATATTCTTTACAGGGGCAGGCCTCAGTCCTGCCACAATATGAAAAATGTTTTGTTTTTAGTATGGCTAGCTTGTAACAGATATTTTTTTTGCTTACAAGGGTTGCAAAGTTTCCAACTGCTGTTGTTGAAAACTTTCTTTATAGCTTTGAATGGTGAGCTGTTGTGTGTCCCTGTAAAAATGTTGCATTGATATTTTATGATAATATACACTTGTTAGTGTCAGCTACTGTACAGGGCACTCTATGACTTTATGACTTTTTTTCAGAGCACCATCACATGCGTCATACCTCAAAACATTATGTATTATATTAATGCAGCAACCATCATATTAACTTACAAGGCTACTAAATCAGTTTAGCTCTGGTAAACACAAAAGTAGTTTTACACCAAGGTATATTTAAAATATGGTGTAATAATATCTACAGCTGAGGAACCTCTGGAACAGATTCCTAGTGGGTGTGGGTATTCATGACTTTATGCTATGTGGCAAAACACATAATAATATACACGTAAACATGGGGGGGGATCCAGCATTGTGGGTGACTCAAAGAATACCAGCGGTGTTATGGAAAAAGTTCAAAGCAAAACTATAATTCTGACTCATCTGAACCATATTCTGAACCATAAAATGAAAAATCTTAAGTAATAAAAACATTAGGGCCATATTTTATTGGACTTAAGGGCTACTTAAATGAGGGAGAAGTAACACATTGGTGGTGATAATCTAAATTACACAATCATTTTGAAAAATGGGCCCTATACTTAATAAAAGTGTTAGAAGAAACCACTTATCTTACAGAGATGAGTACAGTATGCGGATCACTTTTGTCCTTTTTTTCATCCATAGTAATTATCAGCGAACCAGAGCCTGAACCAGATCTCGAACCCAAAGCAAAAATCGAAACGTCCCAGGAGCCATTGACAGAACTTGAAACAGGACTCGAAGCAGAGCCGACACCTGAACTGGAATTGGAGCAAGAGGCTGAACAGGAAGCAGAGGCCCAAAAGGAGGAGGTAGAATCTCAGGACGTGGAGGGACCAGAGCTAGAAGCGGAGCAGGGACCAGAACGGGAGCCAGAGGACAACACTCTCCTCAGCGATAAGGAGAGGCAGAATGAGGAAGTGAACGAGAAGGACAACTGTTCAGCCTCCAGCATCTCCTCTGCCAGCAGCACTTTAGAGAGAGAGGAGAGAGAGGACAAGCTAACCAGCGACAATGAGACTGGTAAAGAAAAGGGGTTTGGTCTGAAGAAAATACATTCTTATAGGTAGTTGACCATGAAGAGAATGCATTAGTCCTGGAAAGACTTACAAAACACTTTTATTGCAGTTAGGATAAAACAGGAATCTCAAATTAAAATAACATATAAACACAACTGGAACAGAGAGGGGTGAATCTATCAAACTATCTAGATACAGGTATATGTAATCTTATTTTAAACAAACATAGATTTAGCTGTTTAACAAGATTTCACATATAGATTTGTTGTCTTCTTATTTATATATTAATTTCAGTGGTGTAACCAGGATTTTGTTTCGGAGGCAGGGATGGAAATTATGGCTGATGGGTAATAAATCATTTATAAAAATGTTTCTGCAAGTAAAAATTAACTACACTCCAAACTTGCAGTGAACTTGAAATCACCCTTTTAAGAACTGTGATGTTTCACCTCACACCCCACAATCATATTTAGAACTACTATGCAGGTATCAAACATACAAATTAAATAACAGAAAGAATAACCTACCTTACTTGATGTTTAGATCCCCAAGTCCATTCTCCTGTGTTTCATTGCAAACTTGTCGAGTACTTATAGGTCTTGGTTTAACAACAGCCGTTTAAAGGATGATTCGCACAGGACTAAAAACCAGGTGTCCCCAGAGTTGGTCAAAAGTAGAGGATGTCTTGTAACCTCCCAGACGTGGATTAGTTTTTGTCAACAAAAGTCAGTAAACTCAAAAGAAATGTGATGTTGTTGCCAGAGAAGGCGCTTTTCTGCATGATTTGTAAACAATTAACTGGGTCTAAATGACTAGTTTCGTTGTACCTTCTCTTCCAAAAGCTAGAGTAACCATTTCGTCCTTTGAGTATTATGTATTTTCATAGATGAAACGTACAGTTAAAAGCATTCATTTTCCCAATTATGTTTTGTATTTTTTGCCCGTGCCCAATTTGGTTATGCCCGGTTATTGTGTTTTACTCAACTGTAGAATCTCGGGACAGATCATACCAATTTTAATATTATATTATGGTGTAGTGCGATGGCTGGTATTGTTTTGAAGAGAATACCTCAGAAATGCTATATCAATTGTAACATAACACTGACATGGTCGATTTGCACTGGAGTAAAAAGGCACAGGATGTCTGAGTTTTAAATTTCACAGAAGGTCCCGATGCCCTGTAAAATAACCTCTGAGAATATTATCTGTGATAAAAAGAAATGGACAGTTTGCACGGGACTAAATTTCACCAATGTCAGTATAAATTCCGAAACCACCAGTTTATGTGGTGATTTTTAGTCCTGTGCGAATCAGGCTTTATATTGCACATAGTTACTGGTACACCTGGTGGTCCCTGCTGGAAACACTAGTACTTCAGATTAAAAGGTTTAAAACCTTAATGTCTTTAATACATTTTCAACTTCAACGTCTCATTGCACGTCGGTTTGAACAGTACGTGCACACGCGTTGTCCAATCAAACCCTTAAAACCACCCTCTAGCTACGTCACTGATTTGTTCTTTTTTTCCCCTCACACCAGGTCCATGGGCACAATGCATTAAGGATGTGGATGTGAATGAGCAGTGCAGCAAAATCCTCAACAGTAAGCTGTTCATGTTGGACATGTTGTATGCCCAGAACAAGAAGCCACAGGATGAGGAGGAGGAAGAAGAAGAAAAGAAAGAACAGGTGGAGGACAAGGAGAAAGAGGAGAGCGAAGAGTCAGTGGCCAGCCTAGCCAGCAGGATCTCCATCCTCCAAGCCAACAAGCAGGCCAACGAGGAGAACACCAAGAAGGACATGGAGCACCTGGACAACCAAGGCAGTGTCAAGGCCTTCGCCGAGAAGTTCAACAACGGGGAGTTGGTCAAGGGCCTGGCCCCCTCTGAGAGCGAGGTCAGCGAGAAGCAGCCAGAGAAACCACCAGCACCTCCCAAGAAGGAGTCAGATTACATTTGGGATCAACTCATGGCCAGTCCTCGGGAGCTAAAGATCAAAGACATGGACTTCACAGACTTGGGGGATGAAGACGACCAAGATGTTTTGGATATGGACAGCATTGTGGGCTCTGGGGAGCAGATCCTTCCTCCGCCTCCCCTCTACCATCTTTTATGGCCTTACCACCCCACCCCTCTTTTGGCTGCCCACCACCGCCCCTATCCCTGGTGTCATGGCGCCACCTCCCCGCCCTTCATTGTCTCCCAGCACATCGGTTCTCCACAGTTGCTGCGGGGTGAGCCCTTCTTCCAGAAAAAGAAAAAGACTATTCGGCTGTTTTGGAATGAGGTTCGTCCTATGGACTGGCAGTATAAAACACATAAACGCTGTAAAGACTCTCTGTGGTCTAAGCTGGAGCCCATCAAGTTGGACACCTCCAGGCTGGAGCACCTGTTTGAAACCAAGTCTAAGGAACTGACAGTCACAAAGGTAAGAAACTAAAGACAACATTGGAAAAAATCTGTGTTTGGTCAGATGGAATTACACTTAAGGAGAAATACCCTAAATATTGTGTAATAGGGCAGAGGCTGGGCATGAACCAGCAAGCCTGTGCCACGCAATCGAGCGTCTTAACCACAGTGCAAATGGTCCAGGCTCCTTTGCAATCATGGTTTTAGAGCTTTTAACCTCATCTCGTCTCACAGACAGGGGACAGGACAGAATCCGTAATGGCAGTGCATCACACAGCAATGCCCATTACACTTCAATTTCTGTTGTGAAAATGGTAAATAAACAAAAAAAAATAAACAGTGACCAAAGAACAGCAGATTTTCAGCTAAACTAATCTTGTTAATCTAATTTTCTTCCCACTGCATAAAATGTGCATTTTCCAAAAGAGTTTTTTTATTTATTTTTTTTATTTAAAACATTAGTGTAATATACTCTAATATTATAGACCAATAACTTTTGCAGGTCTTTTTTGAAGTGTTTCAGTGTGTCACTGCTCATAATTCACTGTTTCCTGCAGTGTATCCTATTTTTGTACCACATGTGCTGCCACTTAGTCCTTGGAGTTAGATAGACACATGTTTCTGTGGCCTTTTAAAGAACATTTGGATTGGATTGTGTCATTTGGACTTCATTCAGCCATTGTCAGTATATGTTTCTTTTTCAGCCCATTGAAAATGTACAGATGTTAAACAGATCAAATTAAATTTAGGTCACCCTTTCCCCCTTCAAAAATGGGTGCAATGGACCTAATAAAAATATAAAATAAATAAGATAACTGAAAGATTTGTTTAAAGCTTATGCGATATGTACATTGGGCTCTCAATGCATCCTGAGAAAATGTTAAAATGCTTTCCCTTTTAATATAAACATAAAGTCAATCAGAAAATGTGACGGTGAGTCAGCATTTGGAACCTTCTCTCCTTCAAGAACATGTTGAGGAATCTCAGATCTAGGATGGGGCAAAAGCCACCATCCCTCTTGGGTACTGGAAAATATCTTGAATAGAACCCCTCTCTGCAGGAAGTGGAGTCTCCGAGACGAATGGCTCGCTTGCACAGAGTAGCGCGTGCACGGAGTGCAGGGAGTGCTGTGCACACCGAGTGCACCAAGCAATGTGTGCCCAAGCGCACCAAGCACCGGCGCTATGTGCACTGAGTGCAACGAGCTCCGTGCGCACTGATTGCACTGGCGCCGTGCACACCAAATGGACCGAGCACCACGTACACGAATGCACCGAGCACTGGGTACTGTACTGGCCGGGGCGCTATGCACACCGAGGGCACCGGGCACCGAGGGCACTAAGTAATGTGCGCACCGAGGTGCACAGAGCACCGTATGCACGGAGCACCGTTTGCACTGAGGTGCTATGCACAGAGCACCGTATGCACCGAGGCGCTATGCGCCGAGCACAGCGTGCACTGGGGTAACGTATGCACCAAGGCGCTATGCACACCGAGGACACCGAGCACCGTCCACAACGAGTGCACTAAGCACCGAGTGCACCAGGCACCGCGTGCACCGAACACTGTGCACCAAGGTAATGTATGCACCAAGGTGCTATACACACCGAGGGCACCAAGCACCGTGTGCAACAAGTGCACTAAACACTGAGCACACAGTGTGCACCGGGTACTGCGTGCACCAAGGCACCAAAGTACCACAGGCTGACCATGCACCGAGGTACCGAAGCACCGAGGGACAGCTGAAGCAGCGGTGCCTACCCTAACCGCGTGTAGTCGCACACCTGGTCTGCGCGTAGCGTATACCAGGGGACACACAGGCCGAAGCCGCAGCGGGCGAATCTGTGGATGGAGTACAATAAACAATAACAGTGGGAACACACTGCTGTTCAATTTTCTTTTTTTTTTTTTTTTTTTGAAGGCCCAATGCACCAAGGTGGGCGGGCCGAGGCAGCCGGCACGGTCTATTCTACTGCGGGGCTAGTAGAAATACAGCCCCGTGGAGGACAAGGCCTGCTGTTGTTTTTTTATTTTGTTTTTTTTAGCTGCAGCACAACACAGGCAAGTGGCAGTACCGCCTGTGCACTGCCGATGTACCAGCAAGGTATTTCGTCAACAACAAATATATATATTTTGTATATATTTAACTGCTAACAGCAGCCAGCAGTCGCTCAACAGCGGGGGTAAAGCGAAGCCTAGCCCCATTGGAGGATGTGGTTCCACACGTGTGAAGGCTGGAAAAGACAACAACACTCACTCCTTTAAATCAGTACTACAAAGACAGTCGACTCACGTAAAACAGATAGAAAGCAACAGCCTGCAGCGTGAGTGCGCGCAGGTTGCTGAGGAAAGATACAAAGAAAAAGGCTGAATCAGGAGTCACTGATTCCATGAAAGGGGCAAGCCAGCTTTCAGCCTGAAAGGCAAGGGAACTGCAGTAGACTCAAGCTCTTTTTCAAAAAACGCTCAGATACCAACACAGAGGGTCTTGCCTTACAGTCTTGAGGGCAAAAAGAGAAATAGCTTTTGTGGAATGACGGTTTAAATCCCTCGGTAGGCGGGACCAAGGGCATCATCCCAGGAAGGGGCCTATCGGCAGCTCTGGTATAGCAAGCTCAGAAAACACTTACCAATAGGCAGGCATATGCCAAACGTAATGTTTTGGTGGTCGTCTTCGAATTGAAATGGAACAGCAAGTTTATCTATTCACTGTCAGAAGCTGTATGGCAGCAGAGTTTTTTGCCCTGATTCCCTCTTTTCATTGCCAGGTGTGCTGCTCCCCGGTTTAAGAAGGCTGTCCCTAAAAAACAGCCAACATTAGTCTTTCAGTCTGTGTTATACCGCTGACACTAACTACTGCTTCATTAAAGTTTCTTGTCAAACTTTTGATTTGTTAACTTCCTTCACAGATAAGTGTGCAGCAACCTATGTTACTGTGTTATGTTAAAACTGTGGAATTAAAAATGACATTGTTCTGTTGTACATCTGGGGGAATTATTTATTTAGTTATTTACTTCCAAATTTATTTCCAAATGAAAGACCCTTGAGGTGACATACTGGTTCACAGAATGTACACTACAGGTCAGGGTTCAGTCCTCTCAGTTCAGCTGTAATCAATACCATCCTTTTAATCCTTAACTATGATTTTTGCCCTGCCATAAAACCGCCACTTCCCATTGCTGCTTGCTCAATTATGAAAAGAATTGTAATTACAAGCATCAAAGAAACATTGGGTATATCATTTCTGTTCATTTCAACTGCTTGCAGCTCAGTGTTTTGTTGTACAGTTGCATTCCCACATGAATGTAGTTAGCAATGTTTTCTTGTAAAAAATAGTTAGCTAGTCTTTATTTATTTACTTTTTTTTCTTGACAAAGCATGTTGGCAGAATATTGGCATGCGCTGGCCTTCTGTTGCCCCAGGCATTCAGCTGAGGGGGCCCATGTAGACAAGTTGAATGAGTTGTACTGTACATCAGTGCCTGAATATAATCATGCTAGAGCTTATGCAATGCTTTCTAAACAGTACTCGTTTCTCTCATAGCCTAAATACTATATAGTCATGCAGCAGATACATAGGATCCAGGATTTATTTATTTTTTTAATGGCCTAGAGAGCTTATCAGACAATGAATTGAATGTATTTTGTACACAATCCTAATGCAAGTCTCAGTCCAAAGTAAAACTGGGTACAAGCAGGACAGCCTCAGTCAAGTTCTAATGGGTCTACAAATTGTAATGAAAACCTAAAACAACTTTCAGGCTGCCAACAGCCCTGAACAAAACCTGTTGCTGAGGGCTTGGCAATGAGGTTAGAAGAAACGGCAGAAACAAGATAAAAGCACTCTAAAACCAAGCATATGGTTACAATTTTTCATCATTGCAACAAATACAGTGCGAAGGACTGACAGATAGCTGCAAGAGATTTTTTCCACTTGCGCCAACTAAAAGTCAGATTGTGTGGGAGAGGGGAGGAGGGGGTGGGGGGGTTCAGCAGTACCTGGCAAGAGACATCAAAAATGGTTCAGGCAGATTGGGAAGGAACATCAGATAGGTGCATAAAATATTTCCATATACTTACCTGGCAACAGATGACATAGAGCCAAAAGTGCCAGTGATAACAATGTTTATCAGACAGAGGTTACGCAAAGCACAATAAACTAAATATTTTGCTTATCTAGCATTTTTCTAAATGTAATGTCATTCTGCAGTGTTTCAAATTATGTTTTGATATTTGCCATGCATGCTTCAAACCGCTATGTTAGCCTTATGTACACATGTCCCTTGCGTACAAACATTTCCAATGTGGTAACCATTTGTTCTGAATAATGTGGTGGGACGTGCCCGTACTGACAGCTGCATCTGGGTTTTCCTTCCCGTTTTAGAAAACCGCCACTGACGGGAAACGACAGGAAATCATTGTTCTTGACTCAAAAAGAAGCAATGCCATTAACATCGGTATGACAGTGTTACCCCCACCAAGAACAATCAAGACCGCTATTCTCAACTTTGATGAATATGCCTTAAATAAAGAAGGGATTGAGGTACGTTTTTAAAATGATAAATGATATTTCGGTATTTAACCCAGGTGCTGGGTTCAACCCCCACTGCCAGTGTTTTGGTTTTCAATTGATTGTGACTGTACAGGTAATGTCTCTCAAACAGTACTGTAAAGACTACTGCCTAGTTCCCTAACAACTGCAGCCTGTCAACACCTATAACAACTGCAACTTGGTTGCATCAAAATGTTGGTCTTACTAAGATTGTAGACTAATTCCACTGCTACTCCAGCGCTGATGCCTTATAACTAGGCTTGCTACTATTCGATTTTTATTTTTTTGCCAAATCGACGATTAATATCAATGTTTATTTTTTAAAGAATTTACCGGTTTTTTTTCGATCTTTATTTTTCAATTCAAGTAGAGTATGGGTGAAATCGACCTTTATGCATAAAAAAACAGACTTTTTATGCCATTGAGAAATGTGTCATTTAGAGAAACCCCTTTATCATATTCGACATGCAACAAAACCATGGTTACCAACATTCCAATTGAAATAACGTTTGGTCACAGCAAAGCTATACCTAGATATAGATCCTACACAAATTTAAAAAAAATGTCTCAAATAAACCATAGAAAACGCAGCATATAAAGTGTATTACACAGACTTATAGCATACATTTAGAAGGAAAAACAATATGCACAGACAACAAAACATTAGAGAGTTGAACAGAACTAACTTGCACTTATTCCGAGCTCCGCCCCTCTCCTTAAGCACAGCTGGACTCACTGGAGGCAAGGCAGACGGGCCCGCTTTGTCCTGCCGTGGAGACTTCTGCCATCAATTAGGGTATTGTGCACAATACTCATTAAGTGTTTTCCTCTTGCGCCCCATTTTCAAATCAAACTAGTTACTGTCACCGTATATACCTATAATAGCAAACACTTATTTACGCCTTAACCCGCTAATTTCAAAGTAGGTGCTTTGAATGACAGGCTATAGGTGGCAAATGAAAGTGCACAGTTGGTCTGATGATTGACAGTCATTTAAACAAATGAGAGTATTCTAGCGCTGCTTCAGCCAACGAGATCTGTCAGGACAGGATGAAATGGCTGACGGTGAAACTACACTAGCCTATTAAGGAACCACTGATTTGACTGACAGCGACCCCTAGCCATTCAGAGCGGAACGGAGACGTGACAGACAAGTATAAACAGACGAGATGATTTCTTAAATTATTATTTTTGGTAAGAAAAAATAATAATAATTAACGAGTGGTTTTACCGACGTTTATGCAATATAAATTTATTTCAGTCGAACTCATATTTTTGGGGAATTCGGCGTTTAACGAGCTTTACCGATTACAATCGAAAAGTAGCAAGCTACTTATAACAACACTTTAATGAAGCTATCATTTCAGATTGAACTGCAGTTTATTCAGCAATAAACTGTACTGTTTTTATGTGAAACATGCTGAATTTTAAGAAACCTCAACATGTAAATGATTTTAAATGTGCAGATATAGTGTAAAATTATAATATTTTAATGTTTTATAATAAAACACAGATTTTTGATGAAGGACAAAACTGTAAATTGTATGTATTCTTTGTGTGATCTATAATTCTTTGCCTACTTGTATGCAAATCCAAAAAAATTACAGTATGTGTTCCTTGGCACTGAAGATTTTTAATCAAAACAAGGCAATTGCAATGATATGTCACAGAGAAATAACATACTTAATTTAAATCCTAAGGTTCTGTTTGCTGCCAAACACCAAAAATGCATTAATCTGTTTTTTATGTTAATTGTGTATTTTACAGTTTATCCTTATTATGTCATCCCATTTATTTTTTTTATTTTTTTATTTTAAAAAAGAAACTTGATCACTTGATTTCATTTGTAGCATAGAAGTTCAGTGAACCATTTTAGTTTAATCTCACAGTAAATCTTGACCCATGCAAGTTTCAATGATTAACTCTCCTCCACATACATAAAACAGCTCCAAATCAGGTACTGTTGTTCCACCTGAATTCTTCAGATAAATAAAGAAAATACTAGTCATTTAAGAAATCATTTATTCATCAATAGTTTTGTCAACTTAGTAAATTCTCTGAAAATTTCCAGAAAATTTTAACCATGATCCCAACGGTAGAGGAGAAACAAAAGATCCAGGAAGCCCAGTTGGCCAGCCCAGACATTCCCCTGGGCAGCGCGGAACAATTCCTGCTCACCCTGTCTTCCATCAGTGAGCTCTCTGCCAGGCTCCAGCTCTGGGCCTTCAAAATGGACTACGAATTAACAGAGAAGGTGACTTCATGTAGCTCTGAATCATTTAACTTCCACTTCCATTTCAAAAACTACATAAAACATGTTTTTAGCTAATGCTGTGCATGTTTTTTTCTGTATTTATTGCTTTTTTTTGGACTGTATAAGAAGTAATTTACTTGAACAATATACAACTAGAACTAGTAATCATGTAATGCTTGACTGGGTATTAAACATATAGACTATAAGTTTAAAGGTTTCAAAGACATTCCACAAAATCATTAATAAAAATTAATTGAAAAAAAAAACTTTACTGTGCTGAAAGAAAACATCCTCTAAGAAGCCTTTGAAGAGCACCCAGTGGCACGTTAACATCAGAACACACTGGTACACTTTCTCCTACAAACTGTAAAGCTGATGGAACACAAAGCCACTTTAACATCAGAACACACTGGTACACTTTCTCCTACAAACTGTAAAGCTGAGGGAACACAAAGCCACTTTAACATCAGAACACACTGGTACACTTTCTCCTACAAACTGTAAAGCTGATGGAACACAAAGCCACTTTAACATCAGAACACACTGGTACACTTTCTCCTACAAACTGTAAAGCTGAGGGAACACAAAGTCACTTTAACATCAGAACACACTGGTACACTTTCTCCTACAAACTGTAAAGCTGAGGGAACACACATTCCACTTTGTGGCTTGGAGCGTGGTTTCAGGAGACTAGGTTTCAGGCCTCTGCATGGCATACCAGGGGAGACTTGAGGTTTGATATAGCAAAGTTGCCACAAACTAGGTCTCCCAGTCTCCTAGACCCAGGTTTCAAGCCACTGTTCCTGAAAAAGGGGCTTTGTTTTCCCTCAGCTTTACTTGCAGATGGAAAAATAACTTAATATGGGGGCTATGCAGGAACACTTGTGTCATATAAATAACATCATCTTTATTCCATCTGCAGGAAGTAGCTGAGCCACTCCAAGACTTGAAAGAAGGGATGGACCAGCTAGAAAATAATAAGACACTAAGGCACATCTTATCTACTTTACTTACAATCGGTAACTTTCTAAATGCATCAAATGTAAGTAAAGGTTCTAGTTTCTTATTTTATTTAGTCTGTGTGTGCATATCAACGTGAAGCAGGAAAATGCCATCTAAATAAAAAATTTTACTAAACTTAAGCTATCATAATATTTTTGACTAACATTCCAGGAAAGTAAAACAGAGTGGATTTGTGCAATGGATAATTCCCAGCTCAGCTGTTGGCTTACTCTGTGACCCTGAGCAACATGTTCTTGTCCAGATCTAAACTGGTTGGGAGATACGGAAAATATATATATATATATATATATATATATATATATATATATATATATATATATATATATATATCTGCTCTGAAATATGTCATTTGTTCAATACATTTAGCAAAGGGACATATTGCAAGTCTTATAAAGTTGCAGGGGGGTACTGTTTAACACTAATACTGTTTTTCCAAAAACAGTTTTTCTTTTTACAGAGAAAATAGGAATCCACTTTATTTCGTTCCACGTAACAAATAGCATAATACAAAATAAAATGGGAAAAAAAATTTTATATTTAGTGATAAAGACAAGCGGTTGGCGATAAATTAACCACTTCCACATTATTATGGAAAATGATTTTGAAGTTAAAACATTAGCTAACATTTTTCCATTTGAGATGTTATTAAACATCAGCTAATATTTTTCCAGATTGTGCACAGGGATGGAGAGGGTTGGGAGTGCATCTTCCACAAGCCATCTTTTATTTGTTTAGCAGGTTATTGTGTTACACTGTGAAGACCTGTGTGGGTGCTGGACAGCCTCTCAGTACCCAGTTGTTAGGAAACAGTAAACACATAGCCCAACTGCCTTACAGGGACTAAAAGGAATGATGGCTGACTTCCTGCTGCCATAATATCTAATAGCACTGCTGATCTGTAAAGGCAGAATACAATACTTGAACCGCCACCATTCTTAGCCATTAACATGCAGAGGTCACAGGTACTAAATAATATTCGGATTATTCTTTGATAAACTGTTCAGTATATGTATATATCCAGTACTACCCTCCAATAAGAACGACTGAGGTTGGGGCATTTGTTGCCCCTTTACCAAACCAGACCTCTTGTTTACTAATCATTCCATACCTCTCAGTTACATGCAGATATGTTTAAATGCGATCTGCTTCTGGTTATACATTTTCTCATAAAAAAAAAATCTGCAATGGTGACTGCCAGTACTGGTACAACATGGAATGTAAGCTTCAATCAAGTGTGTAAAACGTATTGTACTTCTCCAAGTTGATGTTATGCATTTAAAAACGTTCATAAACTTGATATGACGTTCTCTGAATTAAAGGCCAAAGGGTTTGAGCTGAGCTACCTGGAGAAAGTTCCAGAGGTGAAGGACACTGTGCACAAGCAGTCTCTCCTGCATCACACCTGCACAATCGTGGTGGAGAAGATCCCAGACAGTACAGACCTCTACTCAGAGATCGGGGCTATCACCAGGTCAGCCAAGGTATGTCAGAAAAGCACTACGGTACTTCCTGCATTCATTACAGATGTTTCCTAATCCTTGTTCTGAAGAGCCAGTTTTCCAGCCTCTGCTAGGGTTATGACATTTCTTTATCAATTTAGCATGTAAACATATTTATAGATTTAGGATAAATGTCAACAATTTTTAGTTTTTGTTTTAAACTTCAGATCTATTTATAATTACAATGTAGTTCTACTCAGAGAAAAATACAACCAGTATTTACAGTTTGTCAGTTTTAAGTTAGCCACCTACTGCAAGGCTAATTAATTAGCCTAACAACTAAGTTGAGAATCTAGGGATTATGGGCCCAAAGTGAAAAGTGACACACATTTTTTTTTTTTTTTTTTAACAGCCATTAATATGCAATTAATGTATTTTGTATCATTAGTTTTGATTAGCAAATATTAGCTTTTGAAGTACTGTACATTATCAAGCTATATGGAGGCTGTGTGGTCTAGTGGTTAAAGAAAAGGGCTTGTAACCAGGAGGTCCCCAGTTGAAATCCCACCTCAGCCACTGACTCATTGTGTGACCCTGAGCAAGTCACTTAATCTCCTTGTGCTCCGTCTTTCGGGTGAGATGTAATTGTAAGTGACTCTGCAGCTGATGCATAGTTCACACACCCTAGTCTCTGTAAGTCGCCTTGGATAAAGGCGTCCTCTAAATAATAATATATGTTATATACGGTTATAACATGGATAACTTTCATTCCTAGAGTGTGCACACTGTGTTTGAGAAATGGTGAGCTCCTCTTGAGTTACTGGTCTTGCCTCTCGCGAGACCTTTCTTTAGCAGGCAGAAGGGCAAAGCATATAGGATCATCAATAGGCTCAAAGAATGGTTCTGCCAATCAGCTGGCTTCGAAACAATGGTATTCTGCAATTCGGTCCAAAAAAAAAAGAATAGATGGCAATGAAAAAAATGTAAGCACATGAGACAACTCCAAGATTTTTTTATACATTGAATCATATGCATATACACTGAGGGTGATAACAAACCAATGATACCAAACAAAAATAAATAGAAGGACCATTATGTAAAGGGTGCTTGTGAATCTCCCCCTGGATTATTTTGTTTTATAACCTTGTCATCAGCGAGAACAACATCTCGTAAATAAGCGTTTGGCCTCGATTTCAATTCCAGTAATGCAGGTGGCAGGCCTGTTAAATCCTATGAATGTGCGTTGGCCTGTCTGGAATTCAAATCACCTTTTGTTCCTAAAACCCAGTAAATAGGGCACAACCAGATCTGCCTGAATACAATATATTTGCCAGGCCTTATAAAACCAGGACTTGCATGACTGTGGTTGACCCTGTGATTATTGTTATTTAAATGTGTAGTAAATCTATCATGCTGTACACAGGGAATGGCTTTCACTTTGATACTGAATCTGCTTTTTGTTAGGGTTCTGCTTTGAATTAGTAACGAAATGTTATTTTATACACACGGACTGCACCAGCTATATTGTTTATTTAGCATTCAGCTAAACTATTCCTGCTTAACATTGTGTTTAAGTATGCTGCATGCTCATTTAGGTTTTAATATAAAGTGCTTGTTTGAATGTTTTCAGGGTTATCGGTAGAGGGTAACCCCTATAAAAAGACATGCTTCTAGTCGTGACGTCATGCTGAGGTGGGGAAGAGAGGCATTTCCGTGGGAGTTTGGCTGGGGCACTAAGGTCAATATTGTGACAGCATTACGTGCTGGGGAACCCCTTGGTGTATGCAAAACAAACACATTTTTGATTTGATATATGTTCTATTTTGCATCATTTCTAATCGAATAGCACTTCACATATTGTATGTCTTGAGTTTTGGTAAAGGGCACAAATGCTGGTAATATTTAGGCATTACATGCTCACAGGCCGCTTTCCAGTTTACTGAGACATTCATCAGTATGAAGTCTGAAGCAAGGTCATTGAAATCAGGTAGCTGTAGTCAAACAGAAAATCTTCCAACTAATTCCTTCATTAGTGTTCATTATAGTTTATTATAGTTTTACTTCAGAATTATGAGGGGTGTGTTTTGAATTTATGGATGAGGTTCATCGGTTCACCTCACTGTCTTTCAGTCCCATCCACAGGCAAGACAAGGTGTACTTTGACAAGTCCTGTAATGGAGATAATAATTATATAATATCTATTAAAGGCTACATAAGGACCTTTTCATTTTATTGTGTTACTGTGACCGAGTTGTTGAGTTGCGTGTGGGTGGTGACGTCACGGACCAGGAACAGAAACCAAAAGATGGAATGGCGGTGCAAATTGAAGCGCAACGGCGCTCAGGGTTTTTATTAAATAATAAAACAAACAAAAGATTTGAACAAACACAAAATGAAAAGGCACGCGGGCCAAACAAAACCAAAATATAAATAAACTCTACTAACGAATACCTTCAACAATACTGACACCAGTAGCAATCGTCTCTTGGCTTTCGTTCTCTGTCCTCCAACCCTTCGTCCACGCTCTGAAGGTAAGATCTTATATAGCAGGTAGTCAGGAGCTAATGAGACAATTGGCGATCATTTATCTCCTTAGTACCTGTATTCCACACGTGAAGGCAGGGACAGGGAGTTAACCCACTCCCTGCTAAGTCAATACAATAAAATAACAGACGGCTTTCATCCGCCTGCATACATTTAAACTATATAATAATAATAATAATAATAATAATAATAATAATAATAATAATAATAATAATACAAAACATACATAAATAAATAATAAACAAAGGGGTGGGACACTCCACCAGAGTTACATGCTCCCATGTGTTGCTACAACTGTTTACGTAAGGTGTGTGTATTATTTTAATTTTCTTTTTTACATTTTGACCACTTTTTTAACTTTTAAATTGCATTCCCTGCCTCAAAGTGGCTTCACATGTACTTGCATGTTCCTCTCAGAACTGCATTTCTCATCACCCTCCTGCTCCCTGGTAAATCCATCTCAGTTACATATGTGAGCAGGAGGATGATGGGAAATATAGTTCTGAGAGGTCCATGCGGGTACATGTGAAGCCATCTTGAGGCAGGGAATGCAATTTAAAAAGTTAAAAAAAGTGGTCAAAATGTAAAAAAAAAAAATTCCACACACCTTACGTAATCAGTTGTAGCAACACCTGAGAACATGTAACACAGTAACATAAAAAAGGTCCTTATGTACCCTTTAAGGCATCTAAAACTGTTTCCTTACTTACTGCCTTCCCTGAGAGCTGGTCTCATGACAACAGCAAGGGTACAGGAGACTGAACAAATAGGGGACAAAAGGTTGTTAATATATTACAGCAGTTTAGAAGCCTTCGTGACAACCATTTAGCTGAGCTCTTGTTATGCCATCCAAGATAAATATACAGCAAGCAGAGACCCGTTATTTCCTAAAAGTGCATATAAAAAGAAACCCATAAACTACAATATAAATGTGTGTCTATCAATATAATAAAACTGTGACTTGTAAATTGCCTTACTTTACTCTCAGTCTTTTCCTGTATCATTTTTTTTTATCATTTTCTACTTTTTTGTGTCTTTCTGTCTCCTCTACCCCTCTCTTTTTTTCCATACGTCTCTTTCTCGGTCTGTGCTCTGCTTGGCTGTAATCCCATGGCAAGAAGAAGGGTATTCATGTTCCACATCAAAACATACCCCTGTAATAATGTAGAAGTGAATGAATTGCCAGTCCTAAATTATAAACAATGCTTACAATCGGATCAGCATGTTGTTGATTGTGGGAGACCATTTTTTTAACTTCTTCTGAAAGAACGCTGCTGGAGCTGTATTTAGAATTCCAAAGGTTGCATGTGTCTCCGGCTGGGCAGAGTACAAAAAAAAGAAAGCCGAAAGGTAAAACACTGAGAATAATGAACTCAGTAATGAGCGGTTAGATGTTTGTTTTTGTTATGTTTTTTGTTCAAGATTAGTTCATTATCGTCTTTCCTATAAAGCCACAGTCTTTGAATAGCTCCTGGTTAATAGTGGGTCTTTAGTTTGGCTTTATACAGGAGGATAAACAGTGGGAGTCTGTTGAGTCTGCTTTTAGATAAACACAGGGAGCTGAGACGATGCCAGAGCCTTGGGGAAATCTTCTCAGATACCATTCCCAGAGCAAGCCTGCCATCTATTTCTAGAACTAATGTCACAAAAGGACCTACATCATACCCCAAATCCTGTCTGAATTTTTGTTTTTTCTTTTTTCTAGCATGGTTTAATAGCATTCTTACTATGTAAGGCAGCCATCACTAGGAGTCAGCCAACTGTACATCCATATACATGAGACATACAGTAGATACAAATTATTATAGAGATGAAATGAAAATACATAAATGAAATCTACCAGCCTTTTGTGCCTGTCACCTCTGGAGGCTTAGATTTAAAACAGAAGATGTATGTTGCTTTGTCAGAGTAGTCATTCAGGTACGGTGTTACCAATGGATCCACAGTTAAGAGGCTGTGCTATTTGTGTTCAACCTAACAACGAGAATGCATGTTGAAATGTCATTATGGGGAAGACTTATAATCGGTTCAGCTGTATAAAAGGCTAACCTTTAACAAGATAGCCTTGTACTGTACTCAGAGGAGTACAGTACAAGTACCAGAGTACAGGAGTGAGCAGAGGCGGGCCATAAATCTCCCAGGGGGTTCTCTGCCTCACTTGAAGGCCCTGCTTTAGCAACCAATGGGAAAGTCAAAGCTCTGACAGTTGACCAATCATTTGTTAGCAACCCCAAAACATGAATATTCCTTGGTTAGCACTGCAGTTAGGAGGATAGCTGGATTTCGCACGATATTGCTTATAAATATACATTGATAAATATGAATACCTTTACAACATCTTATATTTCAAATTTTATTTTACACTAAAATAAAAAAAATATGTGAGAAAACCGAGACGTCGTAGTCGATTTGGTTACGAATCCTTTTTCAAGGAGAACTTTCTCTGAAAAATTGTAGATTGTTAAAAAAGGGAGATATACACCACAGATCCCCGAGCTGACACAGGAAGGGAAAGGATATACTCGGCACTTTCAGAATTCCAATTATGAAAGGTATCTGTGGCTTACAAGTAGCTGCCAATTTAAAAAACGAGGGGGGGGGTTTGCGACGACTCTGCTACCCCAGTCCATTTTGTCACAGCACTCCACTGACTGTACTTAGTCAAGGGATCAACAAGTTTAACAAGTTTTTCTAGTCAATGACTGAAGAGTCAGCATTGGAACTAGGTCTTCTCTCCCTGACAGGGTTCAGAAAATCCTGCAAATTATATGTCATTTTATCTGCCACAAGAGTGCGTCAGGGACTGCGGACTATGGAAAAACATTACAGGCAATTTTTTTCTGAAGTAGCAGTATGCCAACAGAGTGAGTTAAGAACAATAAACCATGATTTGACATCGATGTGAAATGTATAAGGTGTTGTCAGATTTCAGTTTTGTTTTCCATCCAGTAATTAAGCACTGTTGCAGAGAAACATATACTCTGTGTCTGACACTGCACATTTCAGAGTGTCTTCCTGCCACTACAATGTATTCTGCAGGAGTTTTTCAGTTTTTATAAATGTCTACGTTATTTATCTCATCAGGGTAGGGTAAAGTTTTCAAACAGGTACATAGGTTACACTTTAAAATATGTTTCAGTAATTCAAATATAATTATGCATTAACAAAAAATATTTCCTATTGAATTATTCTGAAGTAAGCATAAATACTTTCTCATATTGGTGGTATTTTAGAATCTGTGCTTATTCGTAATTAATTGATGTTTGCGTGTAAGGGTTAAGTTTGAATAAAGTTTTGCTTCACTTCAATTTAAATCATACGCTTGTTCATATGTAATTACATTTGAATTACAGACACTAATATGCAGATATATTTACAGGGCTGAATAGGACTCATAGTTTTACAGAGTATATTTTTTAAATGAAACTGGCCACATGGACAGAGTTCACTCTACTATATTCACTGTCCTGCTAAAAAGTTCAAACCATTGGGTCAAAAGTGGATTAAAATCCTGCCCAAGCCAAGAAAGATGTGTGAACATGAGGTCAGAGAGATAACTAGAATGCTAAGCATGCAACAGTTCATGGTAATACCTAATCAAACAATGCATTTTTCTCTTATTATACAGGTGGACTTTGAACAGCTTCAGGACAACTTGTGTCAAATGGAGCGGAGGTGCAAAGCATCCTGGGATCACCTAAAGGTCATAGCAAAACATGAAATGAAGCCAGCTCTGAAGCAGAAGATGTCTGAGTTCCTGAAGGACTGCGCAGAGAGGATCATCATTTTAAAGATCGTGCACAGGAGGATAATCAATAGGTACACATCAGGGAGATGTAGCGCTTGAATAGATGCAGGATCCTAATTTCAATGCTATAGCCATTACCATTTGCCATCTTGTTCAATATTTGTGGAAATGGAATTCACTAAAAGACTAAATGGGCGTTTCTACATGCCACACTCAATAACACAATGGTAATCAAATTATGTGAACATCATTAAGAAATGGTATTTAAAATGGTATCCACATTCACATGCATCTGTTATCTAACAACAATCAACTAAAAAAAAAAAAGTTTTAATAAGCGAGAACCAATATGTCTCATTATTGTTACAAAACTGGGACCCTAGCCAAAACAATAAATGTAAATAAAATAAATAAAATAAAACATAAAATAAAAAGCAATACTGTTTCTTGAACCAGATTCCATGCATTTCTCCTGTTCATGGGCCATCCTTCCTATGCGATCCGAGAGGTGAACATTAACAAGTTCTGCAAGATCATCAGCGAGTTTGCCTTGGAGTACCGCACCACCCGCGAGAGAGTGCTGCAGCAGAAACAGAAACGGGCCAACCACCGGGAGAGGAACAAGACCAGGGGCAAAATGATCACAGATGTAAGTCTCGACTGTGCATTGTTACCTAATTGTTCTCTGCTGCAGGGGCTTTATCTGTTATTCCAGGCTCGAGATACTCCAGGTCATGGCTTTGCAGTAATGGGATCAGATGGATGCTACAGCTACTTTTTTTTCTCCCTTTTACACAAATGAGCCAAAGTATAAATCTGGCATGCAAACTGTAAAATACTAGTTCAGACCACACCACAGAGCTTAGTATGTAAAGGCAGCTACATGTATTACAGTTTACTCTATATGGGGCATCAGTCAGGTACATTTATAATATCATAACTGAACCCCACACCTTTGCTTCATGGAATTATTACCCAAACTTATTGCCAAATTACTGAATTGTAGTCTCAATTAATATCAGGGAAACAAGTGTCACCTAATCCACACTATCAAATCTTAACCTCAGTTAGCTTACAGTTATATAGTATATGGTCTTACTGGATCTTCTTCAGAGCTATTAGGCAGCGGTGCTTCCACAAAGGAGACAAACTGGAAACTGCAAAACATTAATAGAATCAGCAGCACGTTCAAGTAAACTGTGACCGACAGCTTTTCCATATTTGTCAGATAATTACCACACATGTAGCCAGTTCTCTAAGTAGTCCACTGACTCTCTTAGCCTGCTTACTGTGCTTCATATCCATTTCAATAAAAAGTGAAATTATCCAGTCATAAATACCCTTTCAAGATTATTTTGAAAAGGTTAGGTTTCCTCAGGGAAGATGATAATATCCCAGCCGGTTCTCTTTGAAATTGATTCCACAAATTGCATTTTAAATTTGAGTTTTCTTCTTTAAAATGCTAATAATTATAGCTTATAATTGAGAACAAATGTGGCCTCATGAAGAAAAAAAATACCAATTAGTTCACTTTCTTGACTCCTTCCTGAGTGGGGCTGCCAAATCTATGCTGCGCTCTCACAAGAATTTTTACTGAAAAACTTTACTCCTCAGGCCGCAAACATATCTCTGAATAAGGAGTCCATTAGCATGCAATAATGGGAATCATACCAAACAAACAGAGTTCATTAATTGCTGGTTAGAAATATATGACTTCACTTTGTCCGTGGACAGGTTTGTGGAGTTCAGGGAAGCAGTAAAGACCATGACAGACCATGACAGAACGCTCTCTGGCAGTGGGTCATTGCTGTGATGAAAGTCATTACCAACATGCTTGCATCAAAGACCACTACAGGTCCTCATTGGCTTCTTTGGCAGACTCACAGAAAGAGGAGGGGTCCTTAATGCACAAGGTTAAAGCAGGATACTGGAAATCGTGCACAGGAGTGATCTGAAACTAATCAAGAGGTTAGCCAAACTGAAGTGTGCTTTCTGAATTTTAAGGAAGCCATCATTATGTGTATTGCACAAAACATGTATGACCCTCACAAGCAGATAGAAAAAGATCATAACCCTTTATTTAGGTACTGTAAGTAGTTGATTGATTCAGACTTAAGCACACAATCAAGTTTCTAAATAACTGTGGCTAGCACCATTTAAGTTATTAAACCTTTTGCATATTGAAATGTGTGCCAAACACCTTGTTAAGCAATCTTAAATCTGATCATTCTTAGATCAAGTTTTCATTGTTGAGGACCTGTTTGGTTTGGCAAAAGACTTGTTTGAGATCAGATCACCACCAATTCTATCACTGTGTGAAAATGAAAACATCTGATGTTTGCACAGTAGAACAAATAAACATGTATATTTAATTCGGGATGGTTAGTTGCTCTAAACTATGCTGAAGTCTACACACATTGGTTTGGGCTGAAGCTTTTCCCAAACCATCTCCCTTCTTGCTGTACAACTTTCATTTGCCTCTTGCTCTTTCATGATTTTCACCTGTGCCTCATTCCATTTCCTTTCTTTCCTGTCCCCTCTAGACTGATGATGAAGATGATGGCGAGGTAGGGTTGCCATGGGAACTAGTTGTTTTTTCTTCTGATTGTTTGCAGTGGTCACCACAAACACGTCATGCTTGCTTTTTGCTTGCTTGCATGCTTGTTCTCTTTCATGTTGGGTAAACAAGTTTATTGCTGTGTTTATTTGGCCAATTTCTGTATTTTTTGGGAGGTGCAGAAGTGTGAATCCTTGTCTATTTAATAATTGCTGTTTGCCAGTCGCTGTTCATCATTTCTGACCAAAGTCAATGGAAGCATAAAATTACTTGGTTTAGTTTTCTGTAATGTACTCAAATTGGAAAATGATTGTGTAGTCAAGTTATATATTTTTGGCTATTTTTTAACTAAATATGATTTATAATAAGTTTATGTAGACAGCTGACCCTGGTTTGCATGTTATACTTCTCATGCTTACACGAAGTATTAACTCAGTAATTAAGATCAACATGATAAATGCATGGATGGAAAATCCTATATCATTATTATAAACCCTGCATTACATGTGCACAGACCTAAAAGTGATAGGTAGCATGTTTTACCTTAGGTTGCCAATCACTGTTAGTTGCCATCTCAGATTGGAAAGTTGTTAGTGAGTGTGGCAGGATAGCGTCACGGCCCAAGCTGTTACCGACAGGAACGAGAGACTCAGAGCCAGAAGCTGCAGTTTAAGCGCTATTGTGCACGATTATTAACAAAAGATACACAAAACAAACAGGGCACAAGGGCCAAAATAAAAGGATTAAACAAAAGAATAACCACATGTAGGCTGAGCATTGGCCTTCTCTACACAGTTCTCTTAAACCACCAACACAAACTCCTTCCACAAACAAAGAATTGTCCCCTTTTTATACAGGTGGCCATTCCGCAATTAGCACTGAATTACCTAATTGAGGAATGGCCATACCTGTGATTGTTGGCAGGGACAGTTTTAACCCCCTCCCTGCCAAACTTAGCCCTATTTACACCAGCAGGTTTTCCACCCTGCCACAGTGAGTGAGATACATCTGTACTAGTGAGTAAAGTAAAAAAAACACTGAAAAGTAAAAGGTTTAACACGCCATTCATCTCCAGATGATATTCCACACCCAGATAGCAGAGATTCTCTGAGATTCCTGAATTGTGTGCTACCCAGTAATAATATTATCATTTTCTGAAACGTGGCTGTTTACCCAGAGGCTCTGTAAATAAACACCATGCACTTATTTACCCAGCTGATTTTCATAAGGGAGAACTTTTAGATGTGGAATTTAATCCTGTCAGGTACCATTTGAATCGTGTCCTAATAATAGCTCTCGGCTATAAACATGATTCTGAGGGCTAAGCGTAACTTCCCTCCACCAGAGGGAAGTTACGCTTCTCAGAGTTTTTGCAGGTGGGAAAATAATGGGCTTAAATATGTGCCCACATAGCATACACTTCCTTTTTTTAATTGATCCTGCATTTATTTAAATGAACCCATTGACTTGTATGCAATGCAAGTCTGTTAAACTGTAGTCAGTTTCATGGGATATATAAATAGAGGCATAAGGCATCAACGATGCAATGCTATGCTGTTTTTTTAGACTGTGACGCCAGAGGTTGCTCTTTATCATTCCTTATTATTATGATCTGCACTTATGCCTCGTTCTTCTGGGGTAAGGATAATACCAGCCTTTTGCCCATCCAAGTCTGATTTGTTGTGTAAGGGATTTTCCATTCACATTTAACACTGGGAATGGTGGGGTCCTGGTGTCACAATGACACCACAATGTATCTGCTGGAAAAATTGGAATGGAATCCATGTATAAGTGATTGTAAAAAGAAAACATGTGAAACGGTCCTTAAATAGCCCAGGCGTAACCCAGGTCCCAGAGGTCCCTTGCTCTGATTTTTAGCAAGAGGGCATTTAATAGGGGAGTGACCTCTTAACCTCATGCCTGGATAAATCGCATTATTTCAAACAGCGTTAGCCCAGAAGGCACATGCATCAGCTTGTGACAGCTTACATTCTCAGGTAATTTGCCAGTGAAGTTTATGTGACCATACTCAATTGTTTCCAGCTGCAACGGCACATTAACTTTTGTCAGGGTACAGATAATAGGTGGGTAACCTCGGCATGTGATCAACTGAGGAATTTTAATGAAAAATCTGAACCCTGTTTAGGGCAAGCTAAAGGATTTTCAGGTTCAAGGCCTCAGTGCATAGCTAATGCAAACAGCTGGAATAGCCCATTGAGCTCATTATTTGAACCAGGAAGAAAAACAATAAAGCTCAAAATATTTACATTAGGCACAGATTTTTTTATGTGTGCTTTATGATTTGAAGGTCATCCATGTGCTTCCGTGGTGTGCGTCTTTCAGATTTTACCTTCAAATGATAAAGTGACCAAGACTCGGTTTGTGTTTATGTGCTGTGAATGACTGTAACCTTCTTGTCTGTTGTTGATCACAAAGTGATACACCATGGCATGAGGCTGACATTCTTACAAAAGGACTGTGTGATTGTTATGGAAAAAGACTATGGGAAAAATTGTGTGATTTATTATAACCCCCCAAAGACATACATTATTCTTAGTTACAAGTGTACTAATTAAATAACTAGAATTGACTTTTCAGAATCCTCCGAAAAAAAACAGTCTTGTTCGATTGGTAACGTCACAGTTTGATCTTTGTTTTATCTTGATGTCTGTTGGTCTTGTAACAGTTTGAACAAGATCAGAATGAATTATTTGAAGACATTGTGATGAAGCACGTATGGGAATGCCCTGATTAACCTATTTGCTCACTATCTGTTGTTCACAGTCAGGAAAGTTCTCCAGTAACACAGCCAGCAGTCCAAGCCAGCCCCAGGGCCTGGAGTACGCAGAGGACGCAGCAGAACATGAGAGCATGAAGGCCGTGCTGAAGACCAGCCTGCAGAGTGGGGAGAGCAGCACCTCCGTGGTGCCGGGTCTCCGAACCCGAACCCGAGCCAACCGAGGTAAAGCATGAACAAGAATGGCACAGTACTGGCACAATTATTTAATAAACTTATAGGGCAATTTAAAAACTGTAAAAAAAAACGTATCCACTTGAGAAGAGTCCTTAAGCTACCATTTTCAGTTGATTCCTAGTTTCATTACATTTCCAAGGTTTTTTTCTGAAAAATAATATATTTAAAGTGTGCTCTGGAGTTTGAAGATCAGCCACATGCTTGTGTCTTGGCAGTATACCTTTGGTATGGCATTAAATTATAAACTTCTTGGGTACTTTGTTTTTATAACATTTATTATATTTTATAACATAAAATGCATTTTGAATCAGTAAGAACTTCCATATCCAAGGCAAAAAACAGAACAACTGAACTATACGTGGCTTAGTACATCCAATAACTACTAAAAAGGGCAGATGCCCCTAGCTCAGACAGACACCATGACACACTTTGCTAATGCTGGTTATAAATATATCCATTAAGACAATGTCACAGAAAGAGCTCAGCTAGCACCAAATTCCAGATGGGTCTGAGACAATCCAGAATTGAATGGAATAGTCCTTTAGCTGTAGTCAGGCCACAGGCCAGTCAGTAGTAAACACAAAGTGAAGAAAAGCTGTGGCTCACAGCAAACATGATTATTTTTTAAAATTATTTATGTATTTTTGTTTTATTACAGGCCGTGTCGGGTCCTGGAATCCTGTGAACGACGACTCTCCCAACGCTACAGACGACGCGGCGGACGAGATCATGGACCGCATCGTGAAGTCCGCCACTCAAGTGCCAAGCCAACGAGCTGTGCCGAGGGAGAGGAAGAGGTCAAGAGCAAACAGGAAGTCATGTAAGCCAGGGAACTTTCACCACAGATACAGGCGGATATCAGATAGAAACACAAGAGCATTTAGGGTGGTAATTTAGTGAAATATTTAAACCATAATTTGGAAATAACTATTAGACACCATCATGTCTATAGGGTGATTCATTATTTTGCATTTGTATGTTTCCATGAAATTATAGTCATTTGGACATGCAAAACTACCAGTATCATTGCTTATGCAATATATATTCAGGCAGCACAAACTATAATGGTACTGTAATTTATTACTACCGGTCACTACAGTAAGACAGGAAGTATGAAAGTATTAAAAAATAGGTGTGTATATTTAATTTAATGAACAGAAAACAGTGTGAATTGTGTCACAGCATACACATCAAGACTGCCTTACTTTATACTCAACAGGTAGTTCTCCTGATTTTCCATTCCCCTTTATTTTGCAAATATTCCCAAATAGATTTAAATGGCTGCCGACCCCGGCAGTGGGATTTTCCCATCCAGGCAGTCTATTTTGGTCTGTCTGGGTTTAATATTTGAAAGATTTAATAAGCAGTGAAGCAAAGGTAGTTGTATTTGTGTTTGTTTCAGTAGGGGCCTGCCGCAGTGCTGTAAATATTCAATTAGAAGAAGACAGGTTGTTTATTTGAATGATTTTTTATAAACTGAGTAGCATTCCTTGCATTGTGTGTTTGGTTCTCATTAAGGCAGAGCAGCAGCACACCATAGTACACATCAGCCCTCTGGGGTTTGGAGTAATAGGGCTTTTTGCTCAGCGTGTGCCCAACTGGAAGCCAAAAAGAATGGAAAAAGCCATTTCTGACAAGTGCCCAAATTGAAACCGACGGGAGCCTATCTTGTTTTTGTTTTCTTTTCTTTTGCTGATTGGAGGTCTGTCGTTTGTCTTCTACATGTCTGAATACTGATGGAGGCTTGCACATATTAAACCTTTTTTTTTTGTCATCCAGTAGATCTTTGTTTCTTTGGTGCTGCCTGCAGTGCAGAAATTACTTAATATGGGCCCCACTGAAAAGTCCATATGTTCTTAGTCTCTGCCAGGTGGCTATTTCCAAGCCAAAGCACTTTCTGTAATGTGTAAAAAATGTATATACACATGATATGCTGTATATTTATATACATAGATATGATTTACTGTGGGGCTGGCTTTGATATTTCTAAAAGAGCAACATCGGATCTCAGATTAACCACCCAGTAAATATTTATGATGATAAATCCCAGACGCTGGAGTCCAGCTTTGCATGTGTTTTAAAGATGTAAGCTGTAATAGAGTGGCACAGTGGTTCCCACCCTTACATGCTGTTGCTGTTTTTATTTATTTTTTAATATTCAGAATTATTAGCTCTTTCGTTTTCTGGCCACAAACCAACTCTTCAGCATTCAACATATGCAAGCAGCAGTTAAAAGCTACAAGAATCTGTATATTGTTGACAATTTTCCCTGTGTAAGGCAATGGTCTTTCATCTCTGGGACCTGGGTTATATCACATTCACATTGTGCATGTATCAGTAGAATTTACAAGCTGGGCAAGTTACTACACTCAGAAACCACAGCCTACTGGAAGCATCTGCTGTTCCGATTGATCTAATAATTTATATAGTGTAAAATGTTCTGGCTACCTAAGTTGTCTTTTAAAGCCTCTATGTCCAAGTCCCTGCATCTTTTTTTTTTTTTTTTTTTTTTTAGTCATGTGACAGCATTATGCTAAACATAATACCTCTTGAAGACGTGCCATTCTTACTTTACAGGACATAAAGCTAATAAATTAATTAAGTGCTGTAAATTTTACCTCGAATCAGTGCTATTCACTCTTCTTGTCTCAAATTCTTTGTTATGAGGTCCCATAATTAATAGAAAAACACCAAATACCAAATATCATTTACCATGTTTAATCAACTAACTTTCACTCTAAGACCATGGAGTTTCAGAGCAGGGATCTAAAGCTATTGTAATTCCGTGGGTGAAATGATGTGGTACAATATCTGTGAAGGGATGCCACTAAGCTCCGTTCAGTCTGCAGTGTTGGGAATAAACTTGGCCACAGAAGATGCCAAGTCTGGAAAATGGGAAATGCAGCATGCTTTGATACTTCAGACCGTAATCTTTACATACCTAATGGAATGTAGCTTTTCAGGCGTCCAGTTCAAAAAATATATTTTTCTGTTTTACTTAATGTGCCGAGCCAGCTCCTTATATTTTCTATTTAATTTCACAGTGAGAAGAACATTAAAGAGTGGCTTGACGCCAGAAGAGGCCAAAGCCCTGGGACTTATTAGCACCTCTGAAATGCAGGTGTGAAGAGATTTTCAGTGGCTGAGTCCAGAAACACATCCAGCACCTGGGTCAACCATAGCCATGGCAACTCCATCCAGCTGGCTGCTCTTCAGCGCTCCTGACACCCAGTGGTCTTTTACTGTACAACTCATATTAAGAAATACAAAATAATAAAGAGCTAATGATAAGGTTGTTACAGCTCAGCACTAAAAATGTTGACAGTTACAGAAATCAGGATTGCTCTTGAGTATTTTATAGGTTAAAACATGTTGCTTTTCTTGATTAAACTGATTTGGCTATTAGAAAGTCCCCTGTTGAGTTCATTGTTCCTGTATGAGTTGTGTTTATGTTGGCTTTACTTGTGGCCTGCTCTTGTAGCTGTAACATGCGCTTTGTCAGTATAAAAAACAGCCTTCAGAGGGCAGGCATACCTTGTCTCTGTTAGGATACAGTCTACAGCTTTTATAGGTTACTATTTGCAGCATGATGCAAGTGTTGTCTGACAATATACAGCACAGTGTATACAATAACATTCAATGTTAACATTTTTTGTCATACTACACAAAGATGAGCATTTAGTTGTGAGCAAGTGTTTGGGACAAAGTAACCTGAGTACATGTGACAAGTGCATTTGAGTAAAGAGAATATTTTTGTGTAACTAAGGTCAGCAGTTGGCAATACTTTATTAGTGTGGTTGCAAAGTAATTAAAAGCCCACTCTGACAGCAACATACCAGCGTACTTTCAGAGTTTTATTACACTGCATTTATATGTGCTGACAAGGAGTCTTTTTAGTAACAAGCCATAGATGTGGGAAACCACAGTGTTGAGGATGTGTGAGGGTCGTTGCCAGGCAGATTAGACAAGAGGTGAAAATAGATGTGAAAGAGAGGCATGTGCAGATAGATGATCATAGAAAGAGACCAACATTTTTAAAGATATATATTTTACAAGTTATAAGCAGTGAAATTAGACAAAAATAATGCAATAGCTAATTAAGGTTTTAAGCAAAGCAACCAGTCTCAAAGTAAGACCAGTGTGACAAACACAACTTATATTTACATTATCACTGTGGCTTGTCAGACAAAGAACAAGGAGGGAGTATCGGGTGAAAAGAATGTTGTCAACCTGTTGCCACTGGCAACCAAATATGCTTTGGACACTTTTTTTGAAGTGTTGTTTCCTAAATAGCGAGTGGAAAATCAGACATTAGGTATAGCTAAAAGGAGAAGGTAGAAAATGTGGAGAGAGAAAGGGGATATGTAGTACTGGTATGCCATACCTTGAGGATTGCTGGGATGTAGTTTCAACACACCTTGGTGTTGGAGGAGCTGTGGACAGCAGGGAATTTGAAGGCAGAGAGCAGTCAACTGTTATTGTTTTAGAAGTGAACAAGGCAACAGGGCATAAATTAATGTGAAGGATATAGTTAGTTTTATACTGAAAGTAGGTCAGTCATAGAATTGTTGATCACATTCTTTATCCCAAAAATAAAACGTTATAAGGGAATGGTATATAACAGGAAAGTAATCCTTGGAATGTAACAGTATCGATACAGGTGGCCCGATTCTGAGATGGGTCTAATTTTACCCATACATTTATTCATTTATATTTGGTATGGTAGAGTATAAAGTTCAAAAATCACTTCTGTAATCATTTATTCATGGTTTTTGGTATACATAGGACATCTTCATTGCTGAAGATGTATGGCACCTTACTACAGTCTATAAACACACACAAGTATGTATACTATATATCTAGGTCTGTATATAGCATACATTGAAGAAGATGGTAGACTGCAGAGCACAAGGTTCTTTACACTAGCAATACAGCATTGGTTGATGTACAGCTTGTAGTTGTAACAGTGTGTAAGGAAAATTCCTTTTAAAGTTCCTCATCCACTTTTCAAAACTGTGTTTGGAGCGTTTTTTGTTTTTTTTAAGAATTAATTGTTATACTTATAACATTGTCACCTTGACATTGCTACATTTCTGCACTTTCTCTACCAGACAGTATAGCTTGCAAATTCATTGAAGTACCCTTTGAAGGGTCATCAGTTTTGCAAAGCCACATGGTTCGGCCTCACGTGATGCTTTAAATAACTGTGGTAAACACAAAACAATGGGAGATTGTTAGTTTGTTTTAGTGGGTAAGGAAGGATGTGTATAACTCATGCTACAAATGGGATACTAGCTTGTGCACACTGTTCAGAAAGAGGTTTCCTTGGAGGCCACTTCAAAATCCCCAAAATATAGGAGACAGGCTTTGAGCGTGGGTGACTACAGTAAGTGTTTTAGTTCTAGAATGCTTTGAGAGCACCCATTGTGTTTTGTGACATTTGTTCTTATTGTTCTTCACACCGAATGTTCCATAACAAATGTGGAAGACCACATTTCAGTTAATCAAAGCAGAACATTTTAAACAGAACAAATGTTTCAGTTTAGTCCTTTCTGAAAGATGTTTCTGTAACTATTCATCATTATTTAGGAAAAATGTGTATGCAATCTGATATGTATTAGCAAGTTGGGCAGCTGTGGTTTTCTGTAGCACTTCAAACACTAAATACTTAAAGTCTGTAGGAGATTAGACTGTCTTCCCTAGGTCAGTCAGAATCTTTGCATCTCCACTTGCAAAAGCTGATGCACATAGAATAAATGATGCCTCCAAGTCTTCTTTTGTCTTTTATGATGCTTTACAAGATAATGCCTTAAGACGTGGCATTTCACATTTACATTTACTGTATAGCGCTGTAATGATCAGGGAAGCAAAAACAGTATAATCGTCGGAAAAATCCAAAGGAAACAATTCAGGACACAGAATGTTCATCAAACATACAATTAAGTGTATTGTATTGCACACAAAGGCATCACCACCAATATATTGCAAATGCTCTTATAAATCCCACCACCAGCAGACAGCACATACGAGAACTAATTAATGTTGACTTCTTCCTTATGTAACTAAATAACACATCTTAGTTAGTAAGTAGTTACTATGTAATTTACATTTTAAATAATTAGGTTATTTATAGCAATGCAATAGAAATAATACACTGCATTGTCGTTACTGTGTAATTCACCTAATGTAAAATAGGCTGCTATATTTGTCTTATCTTCAACTAAAGCAAGGCCCTTAAGGCCAGGAGGCTTTAAGTTCAATACTGAAAAACACCTATTGGTATATACCAGCACCTTTTATTCCATTTGTGGCATGAGATGTATTCAGAATTTATTTCCTCTTATGAACTAAAAAAAACATGTAAAGATAGAATAGAAAAGTATTTAGATACGAAAGCTGAAGGACAAATGCTGTAAAATTGTGTAAATGTCACTATCCATATTGTTGTGTTTTTGTGTAGAATAGTGTAAGATAGGCTAAACTGCAGTGTTATTCTGTGAATTGTAATTTAAGAGAAAAAATAAGCCATGCATGGACAAAAAGATATTATCTATGATGTGTTGCTTATTCTAGATAAGGGAGTTTCATATGTGTTCAATATAATGTTGATGAAATTGCTTTTTCTGTTTTATGTTTCTCTGTTTATAAACTTGAATTATGGTTATAGAATGATTTATTCAATCCATCCACCTTGAACTCGTATAAAAACCTTAGGAAGTCTTTTTTTTCACTGAATAGCGTTGCAAATAATTATATAATTTTCTCATCTACAGAACTTGTGCTCATACTCTCTCTCTCTCTCTCTCTTCAGTGTCATGTTGTTCAAAGTGGTGAATGGACAACATCCCTCTATTTAAAAAGTGGATTCTATCAGTTTTAGGCTCATCTGAACCGCACTATGTAAACACATATTGCAATAAAGTTTTATGAAACAATCAATTCTCTGAATGTATTTTTTTTTTTATTTCTACCATCTAAGTGCACACTACAGTATATTAAGTAAAGCAAAGGTCCTGGTAGGGAACTCACTTGAACCTTATATCAAATCACGTAAATATCAAACATGTGTAAGGTGCTTCCAATACCAGACTTAATTCCTTATTTTTTCTTTGTCTTCATCTTGTCGGGGGAGGGTAGCTGTCTCTCCCCCCCCCCCCACAGTCAGCCTCTACACTTATCTGCAAGCTAATTTATGGGCAGAAGACCAAATCATCTAGTATAAAGCATGTACATTGTAATAGTGTTGTCTAGTCTCTTTTAATAAATATTTTATAATGTATCATATGAGTTTTCTGACTAAGCTACTGTAAACTGTTAGTCTACTGGTAGATTGAGAAAGATGATACTTTTTTGATTCTCACCAGAAGTGCAAAACACAACCAACTTCTTTAGACCACTGACATACTGTACCTAATAACTTCATCTTGTTCTTTCACTGCACTACTTACCTCCACACACATTACACAAAGCTACTCATTTTGTATAAATGAGTTGGGTGAACTCCCTGATTTTGACAATCCTGAGTGTATCCTGAGTGTGCTCTTAACTAAGACTAGTGTGAAGAGAGAACTACTGTAGTTTCTTTTAAAAGGGGATATGCGCAATTATTTGCACTAAGTTATGCTAAAACTGCCTGACCTGGCAGTGTGCTCAAAGTTGCTTTATGATTATCCACAAATTTAGCAAAAAACATAGTTTTCATTTTTCTACAGAAAGTAATTTCCTGCTATCCTTTATATCCAAAGTGTTTCTCTGCAACTTGGCTTGGGTTCTCTCAGTTTAAAAAATGCAGTCGGGTCCCATGATCTAATTTGTTCAGGATGTTCACTGCTCAGTTAGGTAGCACACTTACCTCAAAGCCAGAAGGTCACAGCTACAAACAGCCTGGGAAAGACCTGCACTTTCTCTTATCTGTCAGCCATCCTGTAATTTCCAGGTGCTGTGCTTTAGTTAAGACTTAAATACAGATGCCTTTGCACTGCTTTTAAAGAATCTGATCAGATGTTTCAAACCATAGTGCAATGGGGTCAATATAGCAAAAAAAAAAAGAAATGTTATTCAAAAGGTATTATCATATCATATCACAATTTGGTACATATTTGGCACATATGCATGGTATTCAGTAAGAATTTGATTTGTTTTGTACATATTAAATCAACTAGGGTTGGAAGACTACATATTTTAAGAAAACGGATCTTGTGAGTGTTCAGAACGTTATGTCCTGCATGTCCAATACCAGTAATAAAGCTGATCTACCATAAATCAAAGGAGGGATCTTTTTACTACCGTGCACCTTCTTAAAAGATGCCCTGGAGTTTAACCAAATCATGGAAGTAATAGCCCAAACAAATTAATCATCCATTAAGAGCTATTGTTGACTGAATCCACAATACACAGCTTGGACTTTGTGGTTAATGTCCCATTCTACTGTGATTCTTATTAGATGTTCAGCAATGTTATCTGCAGTGTGCTGTCCAGGGATGTGTGATGTTTCCAAAATGTAGGACTGTATTTGCCAGTTGGTATATATGTAATGCCATGAGACAGGTGCCTCTGTTGCCCTTGATGTCCACATATCAAGTCAGAACAATGTCACTCGCAGCTGCCAGTGATCTCTTCACTTCCATCTTAACTTGATCATATAGTTGAGGGAGTTCAGTGCACATCAGAGATCTCCTATTCAGAATCTTATATCAGGGTTCAAGCACCTTTACAAACGTCTGAAAACGAACATCTTCAACAATAGAAACTGGCTGAAGAGCCAATGCTATCATTTTTATTAAGCTGTTTGATACTGCTTTTGCTCTTGGAGAAATCTCTAAATCATAAACAAAATGCATTTTTATGTTGTGATACAACAAAGTAAAAGCTACAGCAAGTACACAAGCACATAAGATAAAGAATCAGTGCAGAAACAATCATCTGGTTTAATGTTTACATTCACAGGTGATTGTTATTAAATTATTAATGTCAGAATACCAAGTAACACCTTGTATAGGGTTTGTTTTTATGCTATATTTAAATAGAATAAAAAAATCTTAAATTTCAGGAGTGTTAGTTGTCAGACTGTTGATAATTTTACCGGCATAGCTGCAATATCACAGTTTTAGACCACCGTTTTAAAATATAGTAATTGTGGGTGAGTCACATAATTGTGGTTTAAATTGTATTCTGTCTGGTAAATGAATTGGACAAACACCTGAAATAAATAAATAAAGAAATGTAAGCATTTTATTGAAAGTGATGCTGGTGACTTAATTGTGCATAAAAGCCGAGGGCCACGTTATGCGTATTTCATAACAAATAACAAATAAAAAAATTAAAAAAACACAGAAAACATAACAAAAAGCAATATATTACGGTTCAACGTTTAGTAAACTGCTACTGCAGTAATACATTTAACATTATGAAAATGCACATATAACGCTTCATTTAACATTATGAAAATGCACATATAAAGCTTCATTTAACATTATGAAAATGCACATATAAAGCTTCATTTAACATTATGAAAACCAAAAAGCCACAATTAATAGTTGTTGTTTTTTTGTTTTTTTTTACCATAAAATATACTTTAAAATCAATGGTTCCGATGTATTATTGTATTTACACTAAACTAATGTATGAAAAATGATGCTATACCAGGATATTGGCCGGAGGTTCTCTGAAATGCTTCTTGTACAGATGACTGTCTCAAAGAGCAGGGGCAGCTTCTTTCTCTTGAGCCACTTTTTTGCCTCAAGGTGGGCAGATTGATTCAGTGGGATACTTCAGCTTCAGGTGCTTGAATAAATTATTTGTGTTCCCACTGTGCTGAACTTTGCATTTGCAGATATTGCAAACTGCTTTATTTAATTCTTGTTGGCATGGCTCAAAGTAGCTCCATACCAATGCACCTGACCCCACCAGAGTCACATGTGATCATGATTTGCAGACTTGAACCAATTGCTTTCCATTTAAGAATATATATGTATATATATATATATATATATATATATATATATACACACACACACACACACACACACACACACACACCCTATTTGAGTGAACTACAATTTGCTGTTTATCTGAACTTTTTTTTTTTACTTTAAAGTAATCAAAGTAATCGATACGTTCACCAAGATATTGATACCACATACTGATAGTATCGATTACTTTGGTAACGACCGGCTCATCCCTACTGCATACGACTGCATCCTCTCGCTGTTCTGTCTGGACTAAATCCTGCCAGAACTGAACAGCTACAAAATTACCGTATCACACACACTTGTAGATTCATATTGAATATAAACTAAATGAAAACACATGGCACACTGAGGAATAAGCATGTACGTCTGTGTTAATCACTTTGTAAAAATAATGTTCTTAATTAACCTTGTACCTTGATTTTTGTTTTATTTTAGTTTTTCATTGCAGGTGCCATAAACTAAAAGCGGTTGTTTAGGTTATTTCGACAAAAGGTATTTATAGAGTGTAGCGCTATGAGAATGTAGGGACACCGGTACCCAGGCCAAGTGCCAGGTTAAATAGCGCCCTAGGCAGCATTTGCAGTCCACCCCCCCACCGTGCTTGTGTCTGTAGCAGGGGCAAAAAACTACAACTACAAGCTTCACAGTGCTGCACGTCAGAGTGTGAGCTGAGCTTCAGAGACAAGAGTGCGTCACTTTTTTTTTTAAACATAGTTTGTGAAAATCTCAAGTTTTTTGAAGTTGCACAAAGTAGAGCACATCTTACACTGGACCAAAAAGCTTTGAAAGTCGTCCTTTAATAATTTTAAAATATCTTATCTGAGTCAGATAGCAATTCTATGAGCTTTCCTGCTGGCGAACTCGTCGATCAGGTCAAAGTAGCTCAATTCTCTTGCAATTTCATTCTCAATGGACAGCGTGGACAGTCCAATCAGTCTCTCTCTTGGCTCATTGTTGAACGAAGATATGTCTTTATTAGTTTCAGTTTGTAGAAACTTCTCTCTCCTGACGCCACGCTGACAGGGATCGTTAACAGTATTAATAGTGCAATCCGGGTACTGGGGAAAGACATCACTAAATCCATGTGATGAAATGAGCTGCAAAGCATCCACTGGTGATGATTTCTGTGGCAGAAGGTGGGCCTAGCTGACGAGTTCTTCACATAGTTCATTTCCATCGATGTCGGACTTTCCTCGATATGTCAAGTGTATCTGAAGATTATTACATTTACTGCGTAACTCCTCTTTTTCCAGATCTTTAACACTGTGGATGTCGTACAGTACACTGAAGTATCTGCAGTGTTCCTGTGCTCAATGCGATGCGTGGTCGTTTCACATTTTCTGCTGAGAATTCTGGTGTATTTCCCATTTCTTCTGCAAGGTCCTGTGACAAAGACGACTGAGCGGTGACGTCACGTCAGAAGCAGGAACAAAAACAACAGAGAGGAGTTTGGTGAAGCTGAGCGAATGCTTTCGCTCAGCATTTAATGAATAAACAGAACAGAAAAATAAACGGTTGTAACAACAAACACACAAAACAGGACACGGCACTTTTCGCCAAAATAAACAGACATAAACAAAGCGAACTAACACTAAACAAGCGGTTGGACGGACAGACACACAAACCGCGGTGAGTAAACAAACAAACAAGTATCGTGCTGGAGCTATCAGCGCGATAGCAATTGTTTGTAAATATTTCACTCTCCTTCTCTCTCTCCGTTCTCCACTCTCGAACACCAACCCGAGTGAGTGAAAACATGCTGTTTTTATGCAGTTGTACCGAGACTTCGATTGCTAGTCAATCATTCAATTGGAATCTCGGTACAACTGCCGTGAATTAATTAAGTGCACTCCCGTGACCACACATTACATTTTAACTAGCACGTGAAGTGATTTGTGCCCTCCGTGCCTAAATATAAATCTACATTTTTAAATCACAAGTGAAACACAGACCCGTTTATATCCCGTGTACCGATGACTATACACCAACATTTACACACAACCACGTAACACAAAATACACACGGGGGCACTTTGCCACATATACCCCCTTGTGCAAAGCACACATGGCCTCAATGGCCACCTCCCCCTCAGTCCCAAAGTCCCGGAAGGGGAAGCAAGTTGTTTCTGGGGGTGGCCATGGTGAAATGTCTGGCACCCCCAATTCTTACGTGGCTGGCAGCTCCCTCTTCGGGGCTTCAGCCACACTATCTCCTGCAGCGAAAGTGCAGCTGGGGAGCTGGTCTCCTGACCTCCCCCTTCTTCATGGCGGCAGTTCCCCTCCGTGGGGCTCGACCACACAATCTCCGGCAGCGAAACTGCTGCGGGGAAGCTGGTCTCCTGACCTCCCCCCTTCTTCATGGCGGCAGTTCCCCTCCGTGGAGCGCCCGGCCACCCAATTCCGGCAGCGAAACTACTGCGAGGGGCGGGTCTCCTGACCTCCCCTCCTTCGTGGCCGCTAGCTCCCCTCCGTGGGGCTCTGGCCACCGTGTTTCCTGCCACGGAAATGCGGCTGGGGAGCTGGTCTCCTGACCTCCCCTTTCTTCATGGCCGACAGCTCCCCTTCATGGGGTTCTGGCCATAGTGTAGCGACCCAGGCGAAGCAGGACCCTCCACTACCCCAGGCGAAGCAGGATCCCAGCGACCCCAGGCGGCGGCAGTGGACCCTCGGTGGCGGCGGCAGCAGCAGCGGACCCTCGGGGGCGGCGGCAGCAGCAGCGGACCCTCGGGAGGCGGCGGCAGCAGCAGCGGACCCTCGGGGCGGCGGCAGCAGCAGCGGACCCTCGGGAGGCGAACTTCGGGAGGAGCCCCTGGCCATAGAAGCGGCAGCGGGAGCTCCACTTCTCCCTCGTACCCTGTACCCTGTGTGGAGCAAAAGGCAGCCCCAGGCGATCGCGGGCGACAGGCAGCCCAGGCGTCGCGGGCGGCTGGCAACCCAGGCGTCGCGGGCGGCTGGCAGCCAAGCGTCGCGGGCGGCTGGCAGCAAGCGATGCGGGCGGCTGGCAACAAGCGTCGCGGGCGGCTGGCAACCCAAGCGTCGCGGGCTGGCAACCCAAGGCGATCGCGGGCGGCTGGCAACCCAAGCGTCGCGGAGGCTGGCAACCCAAGCGTCTGAGGCAAGCATCCTTGGCGATCGCGAGACAGGCATCCTTGGGCGGCGAGGCAGGCATCCTTGGGCGGCGAGGCAGGCATCCTTGGGCGGCGAGGCAGGCATCCTTGGGCGAAGCGGGCAGGCATCCTTGGGCGGCGAGGCAGGCAGTCAGGACAAGCTGGGGTGCGGGTGTTGGCCCTCTTCTCGGCCTCTGTGGCGGGCGGTTCTTCCCGATGCTTCCCTCAGCAGCCTATGCAAGGGCTGCTGAGGACCGCCAACATCTAGTCCTGGTCCTTCTGGTGAAGGAGAGGCAGCTCCTGCTCCTCTCCTGCGTGGCAGTGGGGAAATGATACCAGCAGGCATTCCTCCTCTGCTGGTGGGGAAGTGATACCAGCAGGCATTTATCCTCTGCTGGTGGGGAAAGTGTTACCAGCAGGCATTCATCCTCTGCTGGTGGGGAAGTAATACCAGCAGGCATTCCTCCTCTGCTGGTGGGGGAAGTGATACCAGCAGGCATTCATCCTCTGCTGGTGGGGAAGTGTTACCAGCAGGCATTCCTCCTCTGCTGGTGGGAAGTGATACCAGCAGGGATTCATCCTCTGCTGGTGGGGAAGTGTTACCAGCAGGCATTCATCCTCTGCTGGTGGGGTTGGCGGAGGCAGAGGCAGCTCCTGCTGCTCTGCTCCTGCCGATGGAGGTGGCGGAGGCAGAGGCAGCTCCTGCTGCTCTGCTCCTGCAGATGGAGGTGGCGGAGGCAGAGGCAGCTCCTGCTGCTCTGCTCCTGCCAATGGAGGTGGCGGAGGCAGAGGCAGCTCCTGCTGCTCTGCCGATGGAAGTGGCGGAGGCAGAGGCAGCTCCTGCCGCTCTGCTCCTGCCGATGGAGGTGGCGGAGGCAGAGGCAGCTCCTGCCGCTCTGCTCCTGCCGATGGAGGTGGCGGAGGCAGAGGCAGCTCCTGCTGCTCTGCCCGATGGAAGTGGCGGAGGCAGAGGCAGCTCCTGCTGCTCTGCTCCTGCCGGTGGAGGTGGCGGAGGCAGAGGCAGCTCCTGCTGCTCTGCCAATGGAAGTGGCGGGACCAGCAGGAATTCACCCTCTGCTGGTGGAGGTGGGAGCTGCAAGCAGTCCTCCCATGGCAATGGAGGTGGACCCAGCAGGAATTCACCCTCTGCTGGTGGAGACTGGGGCTGTGGGCGCTCTACCTTCCCCTTCTTGGGCCGTGGGCCTTTGACTCCTCCCTCTTGGGCGTGGGCGCACCGACTCCTCCCTCTTGGGCTGTGGACACACCGACTCCTCCCTTTTGGGCTTTGGGCGCACCGACTCCTCCCTCTTGGGCTGTGGGCCACCGACTCCTCCCATTCAGGCGTGGGGCGTTCGGGCTCCTCCCATTCAGGCGTGGGACGTTGGGCTCCTCCCACTCAGGCGTAGGACGTTCAGGCTCCTCCCACTCAGGCGTAGGACGTTCAGGCTCCTCCCACTCAGGTGTGGGACGTTCGGGCTCCTCCCACTCCAGGCGTGGGGCGTTGGGCTCCTCCCGCTTGGGCTGTGGACACTCAGCCTTCCTCTTCCCCTTTCCCCTTCTCTGCCTCCTCCTCACCTTCCTCTCCTGGGCCAGTTCCTCCTCTCCCTCTTGGTAGGGGCAGCACCACCGGGTGCCCGAACTCCCACAGGCAAGGCACCAGCCTTGGTCCTCTAGACCACCGAGGAGGACCTCCAGATCCCTGGCAGCCATCTCTCCAGTTCCAGCCTTCCATTTTCTTGTTGTGTTTTTTTTTTTAAACAAATTGCGGTTCCTGCTCTGGCCTGAGTCCTGGGCTGTAGCTCCGGTTCTGACACCACGTGTGACAAAGGCGACTGGCGGTGGCGTCACGTCAGAAGCAGGAACAAAACAACAGAGAGGAGTTTGGTGAAGCTGGCGAATGCTTTAGCTCAGCATTTAATGAATAAACAGAACAGAAAAATAAGCGGTTGTAACAACAAACACACAAAAACAGGACCACGGCACTTTCGCCAAAATAAACAGACATAAACAAAACGAACTAACACTAAACAAGCGGTGGACGGACAGACACACAAACCGGTGAGTAAACAAACAAACAAGTATCGTGCTGGAGCTATCAGCACGCGATAGCAATTGTTTGTAAATATTTCACTCTCCTTCTCTCTCTCCCGTTCTCCACTCTCGAACACCCAACCCGAGTGAGTGAAAACATGCTGTTTTATGCAGTTGTACCGAGACTTCGATTGCTAGTCAATCATTCAATTGGAATCTCGGTACAACTGCACGTGAATTAATTAAGTGCACTCCCGTGACCACACATTACATTTTAACTAGCACGTGAAGTGATTTGTGCCCTCCGTGCCTAAATATAAATCTACATTTTTAAATCACAAGTGAAACACAGACCCGTTTATATCCCGTGTACCGATGACTATACACCAACATTTACACACAACACGTAACACAAAATACACACGGGGGGGCACTTTGCCACAGGTCCCTTGCTGTTGTTTTGGCATCATTGAGTCCCGTTTCTTGGTACTTTATCAAGAATGAATGATTTTACTGACTTGATTAATGCAAAACAGTATATCATACCGCACAATGAGTAATACCTGGACTGTATACTCCTGGAGTTTTTGTGCGTCAGCGTCAGCACCCTGCTCTTCGTCAATAGCAGTGAGAGCATCATGCACCTCTCTAATCTGAAACCGCACCGCATTGACACTCCACTCTGCACTCCCATCGTGTTTGAGACAGTGGTTTCAACGTAAGTGACTGCTTCAATGGAGCTCATAGCTGCATCACCAATGACAAGATTCCAACTGTGGCATCCACAAGGAACATAGAAAGCCAAAGGGTTCAGGTCCAAGATTCTACATTGAACACCCAAATTCTTTCCTTTCATATTGGAGCCATTGTCATATCCCTGACCTCTACAGTCATCAATGTTTAAATCAAGCCTCTCCAGTTCTTGCAGAAATTATTCTGTAAGACCCCTACCTGTTGCGTCTTCAACAAACAAGGAAGCTTAAAAAGTGCTATTTCATTTTAACTTGAGAGTTGCTTACAGTTAGAATCGTAGTCATTTGCTCTTTGTGACTCAAATCAAGTATACAATCCAAGATTACAGAAAAGTACTTTTCTTCTTTCAGACGTTTCAGAATTTCGTTTCTCACTTTACCTGACATGATCTGGATTAGCTCGTTCTGAATGTCCTTGCTCAGGTAGTGGTCACGAACTTCATGTGACATGGCACATCTGACATGCTCCTGCATCATGGAATCAAATTTACCGAGCAGCTGAACTAAACCTAGAAAGTTGCCATTGCCCGGTTGGTAAAGTTTGACACTAGAACCACGAAAAGCAAGATTGTGTTCTGCCAAGAACTCAATGATTGCTAATAGTCTTTCAACCACATTCCGCCACTTTGCTTCTACTTGGCGAATCGGCATTTCATTTTGGTTTTATGACATTTCCATCCACTTTTTATATGAGTTAATGTGACGGGGGGAGCACTCATGTTGACTAAGCAAGGACGATACATTTTTCCAGTCTCTTACTGCAGAGCCGGTGATATTTATTGTTTCGTTCGAAAACAATTGACAGCAAAAACAGAAGACCGCATTGCTTGAAGATGAATATACAAACCATTTCCTCTCCACTTACTCTCTGTTTCGAAGGACACGCTTATAGTTGTTTACAGTAAACCGCCGATTGTCATCAGATCGGGGAAATTAAAATCCGTCACTTTAATGGGCCCTTTCATAACCAAATAGTCTCGGGTCGCATTATCTAGTATTTTTGGCCAGTTTGCAGGGTCACTCACCAATTCAGGAGTTGTATGCGGTTCTGCTTGTTGCCCATCATCATGGACCTGTAAGTCTGTTTCCTCCTCCAGTTGCTGATGCTGTACATCTTGTCTGCTAGAGCTTTTTCTGAGCTTTCTGTCTCTGCAGGTTCTTGACTCTCTGTAGGCCTGCTGTCGGTTTCATGTGCAGGTACAGCTGCTGCCGTTGATTCTGTGCTGTCACCTTGCCTCAGATTTTTTATAAACTACTCAATACAGCCTTCTAGCCCTTCCTGAATTTTTTCCTTTTCTGCTCATCGTTTCCGAAACTGAAGGTTTTTTAGACATTTTATCGAGATTTTCTTTTTACTGTCACAGTAACTAGTCGTTCTTCACTCTGACTGTCACACTGGCGGAAATCGCAATGCGTAGAGAACTAGTTCTGGGTATTAGCATCGTATCGGTTTTGTTGCAAGAAACAGCTGTATAACACACCCCAATTACGGGGTGCTTTGTATATTCCAGTACCTTGATGGAAAACCGGGACTGTCCAGGCTAAACCGGGACGTCTGGTCACCCTCATCTGCACTGCCACACCACCTCAACCTGTTCCAGTACTGGGAGCACGTGCACTTGCACACCCCCTCAACCCGCGCACCTTGGACTGTGTGATTGTTGTTTATTATTTTGTGAACTTTTTTGTTCGGGACTGGAAACCCACCGTTTGATCACCGATACCATTGCTGGTAGAGGGGATAGTTATTTAATAAAACGGGACTATTATTGTAAATACACCCTCTTTGTGGACATTCTATCATTACTGCACCACCCACATCCTGACAACATCTAACAGAACCACATCTATTGTGTTTTCAATTTGCAGAAATTGTCCTGTCCTCTTAGAAAAAAAAAACAATGAAACTGCTAAAGAGAGTCTAAATGTGTGTGCCTTATACCATTTTTATCCATAGCCAAGTAAAACTCATAAAATGTATTAGTCTAGTAGACAAAATATGAGCTCTTGTTGTGACAAAACACAAAGTAGAAAAAGGTTTGGGTTACAGGTATGGAAATTTGATCCAAATAAAAACCACCAAAAAATGTCCCAAAAAGTGATAAAACAAAAAAATGGCTGATTAAATGTTTTCTCTGTGAACTTCCAAATAATAATCAACAGATTGTACAGATAAGAATGATTTGTTATGATTAAAACAGAACAATACTGTGTACAAGACATTTAAATTTACCAGTGTACATTAATCACTTTAATACAGAGGGGGAACACACTTTTGCTGGCCAGACACAGTACAGCTGTGAAATAGCTTTTCCCAAACTACAGCACGTACTTACATGCTAAACCATTGCGTGGCATGGACACAAAATTGCACCTGCCTTTGACTAATCTATCATTCCATGTTTCCCCATTTTTAATATATATATATATATATATATATATATATATATATATATATATATATATATATATATATATATATATATTCATTCTCGTAAAGCTTACCATTTAAATAAAACATTGATTAATTTGACTACTAACTGAAGTCAGAGCAACAGCAGATGTGGCACATTGACTGTCAGGCTTCAAAGCATTATACTACTTACTGTAACAATTATAAGGTCTGGATTTGATTACTTCCATCACTCTTGATACAATTACTTTTGTAGTCACTTGTGTATAATTAGCTTTGTAGATTCAACATGTATATCAAGGCTAATACATCAAAACTAATCACATTTTCCTTCTGCACATTTTCAGCATACGAGCAGTTCATAATTTACACCCTTCCAGATTGATATCGAGAAAGTTTCCTTTATCTACATTGAAATATTTTGAAGAAATGTGTATTTTTGTTAGCTGTATCATGTTATCTAAAAAATATATGAGGCATGTCAAAATTCCAGGCATTATGGTGTGTAAAAGGAATTCCCCTTTTTGATATGATTAGGATAAAAACGATCCACCGTTATAAGCTGGAAATACTTTTTAAAGTGTCTCTTGTAGCTTAAAAAAACAGGTAAGTTAATCAACTGTTTTATAGAAAACACTGTATTTAAGTTCTGTTTACTGTTTTATTACTGTTTATTACATGTTTCTGTTGTATGTGCATGTGACAGATTGGCTTGGTGGGTGACATCAGACCAGGGAGGAGACAGACACAGACAGCACTGAGGTATGAATGAATGCAGATTTACTGAAAAATAAAATGATTAAACAGAAACAAAACACTTTACCAAAACAAAACAGCACAGTGGCTAAAATAAATAGACAGATACAAAAATATACACAAAACAAAAACAAGTATCGTGCTGGTGTAAACCAGTGTGGGTAGCAATTACTTTCTAATACTCTCGACTCTCTTGTCTCTTATGGCCGAGGGATTAACTGGCTATCAGTTACCTAGTTTATCCCTCGACCACATTCGGCACAGGTTTTCTCATATGCGTGGTCAACAGCCAGTTTGTCAATAATCACTTGCTGTTGACCACGCATTCTCACGATTTTATCTGAATGGGGGATTTTAACCCCATCCAGGCTGTAAACAATAATAACAAAACATTGTGTTTTTACATACAAAACAGTACATTTAAATAATAATAATACAACACATACAAATACAAAATAACACAAAGCATGACCTATGCACAGGGGTGGGGAGTACCCCGTCACAGTGCATCAAGCAACCTGGGTTGATGTTGAAAGAAATACACTGTACAGCAAGCAGCAGATACATTTTTTAGTTCTGCAATTTGACTTCTTTGGGGCAGCTTAATTACAATTCTGGGCCACTCACACTTTAGAGGGGTGGCACAAGCACTCCCAAGTCCAGAACCAACCTTGACAATCACGTATTGGTCAACTTCCCCAAAACAACACTGTCAGCCATGTTTAATAACACTTATCAATCAGCTCTCTATCTCGAACAACTGAACATCACAGGCATTTCTCGTTAAGAAACATTTATCTTAAAAGGATTTCAAAGGCTTAATACAAAAGCCAAATCTAAAAGTGCCGTTTTTGGTAGTTGCACCAGTTGATGACTAAAACAAATATCATCCGCAATAATTATGTAAAAACAGATGACTCACCAAACTGAAGTCACTAAGGGTATTGCACGCAGTGCTGTGTCATTTAGAAAAGGCATTTTAAGTGATTGCCATGGACTCTTGACCGGAGGGTCGTGGGTTCAATCCCCGGTGAGGGACACTGCTGCTGTACCCTTGAGCAAGGTACTTTACCTAGATTGCTCCAGTAAAAAACCCAACTGTATAAATGGGTAATTGTATGTAAAAATGATGTGTAAAAAGTAATGTAATTGTATGTAAAAATAATGTGATATCTTGTAACAATTGTAAATCACCCTGGATAAGGGTGTCTGCCAAGAAATAAATAATAATAATAAAAATAATAATAATAATAATAATAATAATAATAATAATAATAATAATAATAATAATGTTGGGTTCCGATGTAGAAGTATGTATAATAATGTAAAACAAAGCGTAGGTTCAGGTACAAGTAATTCCCCTGGTCCATCATTTCAACCAGTAACAATCAAGTATGGATAATTTACCAGTGTCTGCCATGCTCCTTCTCCCCCACCTCCGCCTAGTATTTACGACTTGTCAAATATAGGATCCTGAAGTCAAAGTCTAAAGACAATGCTAACAAACTGCATAGCTAAAATGAATGAATTGCAACAAGGGCCTTTCCTCATATGATGGTTATGTCTCAGCTGAAAGTCCTGAAATATCTATCCAACCACAAAATGAAGAGCTTCTCATCTGATTAAACTTTCTAGAGAAAGTTTACATATGCCTCTAGAAACATGATTCGCTACATGGCCTATTGAAATGAAATATAGGTAGGACAAGGTCATTTGGCTGTCAAGTACTGTAACCCTGCAGATCTCACCAAAGAGCCTAATAATAGTAATTGCAATAGCTGAAATAAACAGAAAAAATCAAAGGATCTGTGATGTTCCTGCCCTAACTGCATTGTTTAATTGTGTGGCTCCCCACTCATCATCGAAACTGGTAAAAGGTTGTACTGAAACGCTATCCAAGGGCAAATCTGTAAGACACTAGATCATTTTCTTTAGTGTGGCAAAGCAGCCCTCGTGATTCGTAAGAGCTGCAAAATATTTCCTCTTGAGAATCAATGACCTTCTATTGCAGGAATTAAAGAAAAAACCCACACACACACACAAAAAACAGACAAACTCAAAAACATTGACTGTTTTGAACTTGCACAAGGTGACTGTAAAGGTATCGACTAATATACTTGTTGTTTGCCATATTTTGATTAATGGTGGTGAGCAGTCCTCCTAGTCTGAAATACCATCAATCTGTCATACTTAATAACTTCTTGCATAACCCCAAGGGCTTAATTTATCCTGGGGGGTTAGCAAGTGGAAAATGCAAGAAGTAGTTACAGTATTTGGTTGCCTTCTTTAAAGAGGTTCATGACTTAAATAAGTTATTATAACTTAGCCTTTGAACTTCATTTCTTGTGCTGAATATATTTTGGATTCTTATTCCTTTTTTGTTTAGATTAATACAACACAGTACAGAAGAGTAAAGTTGCTTCTTGATGCCTTTTCACATCCTGTGCAGTAGGGATGTATTTTTCCAATGGCCTACCTGCAGTGAATCAGAAGCTTAAACTTTTGAAATCCACAGTGTTACACATCCATAGTTATAGCAAAAAAAAAACAGGCACAACGGAGGGCAACTGATACTTTTGATAATGAAGAGGCAAGACAATGTAAAAGCTTTGGTTTTGTTGAATACAAATGTTTAGATTATTTGCTTTGTTAGTTATTCAGTGACACTGTGATTAAGCAGTATTGCTATACGCTGACTGGCCAAACATGCCTGGGTATGTTCGGCCTGATTAAAACTATTGTGGTATAAACAAACAATGTTAATGTAATGTATTGTAACATATAGAATTATTTTGTGTAATTATTCAGCAACAATAATGAGAAAGCAGAAGGATCTCAGTGACTTCCCAAGGGCACAATAGTGGGTGTGTGTGCATCCAGCCCATTCCTCAGTGTAGGGGTTTCATTGAGCAATGTGTCAAATATGTACCAAGAGCTACGTAGTCCATGTCAAATTTGAAATTAATACAAATGTAAAATATAAAAACAGGTCAACTAAAACTGCCCATTTCTCTAAAGCAAGTGTATATATGCAAATGGTTCTTTGCGTGTTTTTTTTCAATAAAATGAAAGCAGCAGCAGATGAGGAACACATCAGAACCGTATAACCTATGGGTGAGTGGTGCGAGAGTGCAACCTCAAGGACCCTCATGCCTAATGAAGACTGGGAAGGATCTACCACATTAAGGCGGTAGAACCTGGAGAAAGTATGCGGCGTAGCCCAGCTAGCTGCAGTACAAATATCGGACAGCGAGGAATGCCTGCTGTCCCCATCTCCACCAGCAGAGGAAGAATGCCTGTTGTCCCCATCTCCACCAGCAGAGGAAGAATGCCTGCTGTCCCCATCTCCACCATCAGAGGAAGAATGCCTGCTGGTTTCCCCTTCCGCGCCAGAGGGAGAGCCGCACCAGTCCCCTGCAAGTGAGGGAGAGCCGCACCAGTCCCCTGCAACAGGGGGAGACTACACGCTGCTTCCACCTTCGTCACCAGGAGACTACTAGCTCCTCCCACCTCCGTTGCCAGGAGACTACATGCTGCTCCCACCTCCACCGCTTCTGCCACTAGGAGCAGAGCAGCAGGAGCTGCCTCTGCCTCCGCCACCTCCACCGGCAGGAGCAGAGCAGCAGGAGCTGCCTCTGCCTCTGCCACCTCCACCGGCAGGAGCAGAGCAGCAGGAGCTGCCTCTGCCTCCGCCACCTCCACCGGCAGGAGCAGAGCAGCAGGAGCTGCCTCTGCCTCCGCCACCTCCACCAGCAGAGGGTGAATGCCTGCTGGGTCCACTTCCACCAGCAGAGGGTGAATGTCTGCTGGTATCACTTCCCCCACCGTCACCATCACGAGGAGAGGAGTTGAAGCTGCCTCTGCCTCCACCATCACCCTCAAGAGGAGAGGAGAAGGAGCTGCCTCTCCCTTCACCAGAAGAAGGACCAGGACATGATGCCGGCATTCCTCAGCAGCCACTGCATAGTCTGCTGAGGGGAGCACAGCAGAAAACAGCCCGGCCACAGCGGCCACGAAGAGGGCCAGCACCGCCACATCAACTGCCACAGTGGCCAACCACACCACCATGACTGGTCCTGACTCCAGCATCACCCAAGGATGCCTGCCTCGCACCGCCCAAGGATGCCTGCATCGCACCGCCCAAGGATGCCTGCCTCGCACCGCCCAAGGATGCCTGCTTCGCTTCACCCAAGGATGCCTGCCTCACTTCGCCCAAGGATGCCTGCCTCACTTCGCCCAAGGATGCCTGCCTTGCCTGAGGCTGCCTGTTGCTCCGCATCGCCTGGGGCTGCCTGTTGCTCCGCATCACCTGGGGCGCCTGTTGCTCCACATCGCCTGGGGCTGCCTGTTGCTCTGCATCGCCTGGGGCTGCCTGTTGCTCCGCATCGCAGGAAATACTGTGGCCGGAACCCCACCAAGGGGAGCTTCCGGCCACTAAGAAGGGGGGGGAGGTCCGGAGACCACCAACCCCAGCAGCAGCTTCACTGCCGGAGATTGTGGGGGAGGTCAGGAGACCTGCTCCCACTGCAGCACTTGCGCTGCAGGAAGTGCTGTGGCGGGAGCCCCACGGGGGGGATCTACTGGCTACGAAAAAGGGGGAGGTTGGGAGATCACCTGCCCCCGCAGCCTTTCTGCTTCCAGGGGTACAGCGGGAGGAGACAGCATTGCCAGTAGCAGCCCGGCTACTGGGAACATTGCCACCCATGAACCCCTGTGGTGGAGTGTCCCGCCCCTTTGTATTTATTTATTATTATTTGTATTTTTGTTTGCGGCGCGGATAAAAGCGCCGCGTATTTTGTTATTGTTTTTTTTATATTTAAAAACCCCGTGAGGATGCGTGACTGATCAGCTACTGATTATTTAACTAGCTGACAGTCACGCATCCTTACCAAACGCGTGCAGACTGTTCGGCCAGAGTATAAGAACCTGCAGCTGTCCGTGCTGCGGGGGTAGAGTGTACAGAGGAGAGTACGGGGAGCGAGGCGAATAAATAAACAAACAACTGCTAAGTATCGTGCTGGGTTAAAACCAGCACGCTTATTTGTTTCTATTTGTTTGGCAAACGTGCCCTTTTGTTTTGTAGTGTTTTGTTATTTGTTTAAATCTTTTGTTTTGTATTATTATTTATTAAACGCTGACCACAGTAGCGTTCAGCTTCACCCGCCCATTCATTGTTTTGGTTCAGTTACTTCCTGGTCCGTGACGTCACCACACCTCACCACTGCAAGCCATCCTGCCACATATGGTGTCCTGCGTGGGATAAACAACGCCTCCAGGAGCCGGGCCAGGAACAGCAAAGCCCGTTTTTTTGTTCTTTTTTTCCCCAAAAATAGTGGTTTTTTTGTTTGCAGAAAAAAAATATATATATAAATAAATTATGGGAAGGAAAAGGGGAAGAGAGAGGAATGGCCAGCCCCCACAACAGAGGGACAGTGGAAGCCAGAGGATGGAACCTAAGCTCCGGCCATGGGATCTCGCATGGTGGGTACAAAGGGAGGACTCCATGGAGGAGGAGGAGTGGTGTACGTACTGCCATCGATTTGGGCATGAGGAGGAAAGCTGCCCAGAGGTCGACCGGGACACAGATGAGGAAAGGGATGAGCCCGAAGTCCTGTTGTGTCCAGCGCCCAGAAGGGGGAGAGGTAAGCTGCAGCAGCAACAGCAGGAGGAGGTCGGGGATGATGGCTGGGAGGTTTATGTTATAAACCTTGTGGCGGAGTTATGCCCTGGCAGGGGGGCATATGGGCACACGTTGGCCATATGCCCCACGCACACTGAAGGAGGGAGCGTGCATCCAGCCCAGAAGGGGAAGCGTGCATCCAGCGCCAGAAGGGGGCGCATGCATCCAGCGCCAGAAGGGGGGAACGCATGCATCCAGCGCCCAGAAGGGGGAGCCCGTGCATCCAGCCCAGAAGGGGGAACCCATAGGTCCAGAACCTAGGCCTCCAGGAGCAGAGCAGCGGGAGCTGCCTCTGCCTCCGCCACCTCCACCGCTTCCACCACCAGGAGCAGAGCAGCAGGAGCTGCCTCTGCCTCCGCCACCACCAGGAGCAGAGCTGCAGGAGCTTCCTCTGCCTCCGCCACCACCAGGAGCAGAGCAGCAGGAGCTGCCTCTGTCTCCGCCACCGCTAGGGGCAGAGCAGCAGGAGCTGCCTCTGCCTCCTCCACCGCCAGGAGCAGAGCAGCAGGAGCTGCCTCTGCCTCTGCCACCTCCACCAGCAGAGGGTGAATGCCTGCTGGTTCCGCCTCAGCCGCCATGGGAGGACTGCTTGCCCCTCCCACCTCCACCAGCAGAGGGTGAATACCTGCTGGTTATGTCTCAACCGCCGTGGGAGGACTGCTTGCCGCTCCCAGTTCCACCAGCAGAGGGTGAATGCCTGCTGGTTCCGCCTCAGCCGCCGTGGGAGGACTGCTTGCCCCTCCCACCTCCACCAGCAGAGGGTGAATACCTGCTGGTTCCATCTCCACCTCTACCAGCAGAGGGTGAATACCTGCTGGTTCCACCTCCACCGTCATGGGAAGGACTGCTCCTGCCCTGCCTCACACCGCCCAAGGATGCCTGCCTCGCACCGCCCAAGGATGCCTGCCTCGCACCGCCCAAGGATGCCTGCCTCGCACCGCCCAAGGATGCCTGCCTCGCACAGCCCAAGGATGCCTGCCTCGCTTCGCCCAAGGATGCCTGCCTTGCATCGCCTGGGGCTGCCTGTTGCTCCGCATCGCCTGGGGCTGCCTGTTGCTCCGCATTGCCTGGGGCTGCCTGTTGCTCCGCATCACCTGGAGAGCCACCAGTTACAGGGTACGAGGGAGAAGTGGAGCTCCCGCTGCCACCTCCATGGCCAGGGGCTCCCCTCCCGAGTTCGCCTCCCGAGGGTCCGCTGCTGCTGCTGTCGCCTCCCGAGGGTCCGCAGCTGCTGCCGTCGCCTCCCAAGGGTCTTGTTTTGCCTGGGGTCGCTACCAGTCCTGTCATGCGGCAGGAAATACTGTGGCTGGAGCCCCATGAAGGGGAGCTGCCGGCCACAGAAAAGGGGGGGGAGGTCAAGAGATCAGCTTCCCCAGCCGCACTTTCGCGGCAGGAAATACTGTGGCTGGAGCCCCATGAAGGGCAGCTGCCGGCCACGAAGAAGGGGAGGTCAGAAGACCAGCTCCCCAGCCGCAATTCAGCGGCAGGAAATACTGTGGCTGGAGCCCCATGAAGGGCAGCTGCCAGCCATGAAGAAGGGAGGGAGGTCAGGAGACCAGCTCCCCCGCAGCAATTTAAGCTGCAGGAGAAAGGGTGGCGGAGCCCCACGGAGGGAGCTGCCAGCCATGAAGAAGGGGGAGGTCAGGAGACCAGCTCCCCCACAGCAATTTCGCTGAAGGAGAAAGGGTGGCCGGAGCCCCAAGGAGGGAGCTGCCAGCCATGAAGAAGAGGGGGAGGTCAGGAGACCAGCTCCCCGCAGCAATTTGCTGCAGGAGAAAGGGTGGCCAGAGCCCCACGGAGGGAGCTGCCAGCCATGAAGAAGGGGGAGGTCAGGAGACCAGCTCCCCCGCAGCAATTTCGCTGCAGGAGAAAGGGTGGCGGAGCCCCACGGAGGGGAGCTGCCGCCATGAAGAAGGGGGCAGGTCTGGAGACAACCCCAAAATTTTTGGCCATAGGAGCCGGCCTGTGCGGGCCATCGGAACGCTTCGGCTGTTTGGGTGGGAGGAGGACATCCCACCGTGGCGCCACCTTTGGCCCGTTGCTGCCCCTATTCCTGGGCCGGGACTGCTAGCCGGGACTTTGGGGACTAAGGGGAGGTGGCCGAAAAGGCCATGTGTGCTGCACAAAGGGGGCATGTGTGGAGTGTCCCGCCCTATGTATTTATTTATTATTATTTGTATTTTTGTTTGTGGCGCGGATAAAAGCGCTGTGTATTTTGTTATTGTTTTTTTATATTTAAAAACCCTGTGAGGATGCGTGACTGATCAGCTACTGATTATTTAACTAGCTGACAGTCACGCATCCTTAACAAATGCGTGCAGACTGTGGCCGATGGGTAATAAGATAATTAACAGCAAGTTAACCCCTCAGCCAGAGTATAAGAACCTGCAGCTGTCTGTGCTGCGGGGGTAGAGTGTACAGAGGAGAGTACGGGGAGTGAGGCGAATAAATAAACAAACAACTGCTAAGTATTGTGCTGGGTTAAAACCAGCACGCTTATTTGTTTCTATTTGTTTGGCCAACGTGCTCTTTTGTTTTGTAGTGTTTTGTTATTTGTTTAAATCTTTTGTTTTGTATTATTATTTATTAAACGCTGACCGCAGTAGCGTTCAGCTTCACCCGCCCATTCATTGTTTTGGTTCAGTTACTTCCTGGTCCGTGACGTCACCACACCTCATCACTGCAAGCGATCCTGCCACAACCCCTTAAAGTCCCTGTTCTTGGCCCGGGACTGAGCGAGACTTTGGGGATTTTAAGGGGGGAGGTGGCCAGTGAGGCCATGTGTGCTGCACACAAGGGGTGGGGGGGGGATATGTGGCAATGTGCCCCACCCTTGTGTGCATTTCTGTGTTATATGTTGCGTGTGGTGTGTTAATGTTGGTGTATAGATATTGCTGCACGGGATATAAATGGGTGTGTGTAGCACAAGTTATTTAAAATGTATAATTGTATTTAGGCACAGGGATTACACTTCACTTCACGTGCATTTAAAATAGTTAATAATATGTGAGCACAGGGTTGCACAGATTTAGTTCACGTGCTGGGATTCAATTGGTAGTTGAATCCCAGCACAATTGTATATATAGATGCACGTTTCACTCACTCTGTGTTGTGTGTTCGAGAGTGGAGAACGGGAGTGAAAGAGAAAGAGAAGGAGAAAGAGGAAACATAAAAGTAAGCAAAACAGCTGCTACTACGTGCTGGAGAACCAGCACGGCACTTGTTTTGTGTTTAGCGTTCGTCCACCCTGTTTGTTAGTGTCTATTCGTTTTGTTTGTCTGTTTATTTTGGCCTCAAGTGCCTGTGACAGGCTAGCTCTAGGGATGACCTCAGACCAGAAAGGAGTACACAGACCACTCCATTCTCGAACACACAACCCTGAGGGAGTGCTTTGTGCATCTATATATACTGTTGTGCCGGAATTCAATTACTAACTAATTATTCACTTGAATTCCAACACGTGAACTAATTCTGTGCAACCCCGTGCTCACATATTAAATACTTTAAATGCACGTGAAGTGCAATCCCTGTGCCTAAATACAATTATACATTTTAAATAACTTGTGCTACACACACACATTTATATCCCGTGCAGCAATATCTATACACCAACATTAACACACCACACGCAACATATAACACAGAAATACACACAGGGGCGGGGCACATTGCCACAGTGCGGTGTCTTGTTTTCTGTTTTGTTCAACCTTTTTATTCTCTGTGTGTTATTAAAACACTGAGCGCAACAGCGTCTCAGATTCACTCACCACTACTGTCTGTCTGTGTACCCCTTTCTGGTCTGACGTCACCACTAAAGCCAGCTTGTCACAGGGACATAGCGTACGTGATCTGTTCCTTGGTAAATGGTTAGATACAACCTACAAGGAACCTGTGTTACAGTACTGAAAACCGTGAGTTTGTCTTGTCTGTTAGTGTTTGTTATAACTCTCTGTTTGTTTTAAACTAGACTACCTATAACACAATCTGGAGCTGTAGCAGAACCAGCATAAACCCAGACATCACTTTCACCCCTGCATTTCACGGAGAATTGTAAAACACCACTAGCACCTATTCACTGTCACTAAAAACTGTGTTTGTGTTTTGTGTTTAGCGTTGGTGTGTAAAACTGCACTTCTTGGTTGCGGGTCAAACCCGGGGATTTACAAATACCGAGTTAAACACGCCACTGTATCACTCCATCATTATTATTTACAGGTGTTCGCCATAAGGCTCTGGACATTGTTCTATAAATCAATAAACACCCTTGCACCTGGAAATCATTGTCTGTTTTGTATCCACTCTGCACTGCACGCACCTGTATTCACTCACCACTTTGCCACAGGCCATCAGACCCAATCATTTCTGGCACAACACCAAAGTAACCTTCGATCCCTGCTGAAACAGAGAGAGGCAATCTTGAAAAGCTGCTATCCTCTTGTCCAACAGGTATGAGCGCATGGTACTGCTGGAGCCCCAAGTACATAGTGCACTGCACCAGTGTAAGCTGGCTCTTTGCATCGTTGAGGGTGAGGCCCAGCCTCGCAAGATGCTCTGTCACAATCGCTGTGTGGGCCACTGCTCCCTCTCGCGACTGGGAACAACCAATCGTCGAGGTAGTTAAATACACTGATCCCCTGCAAACGCAAGGTAGCCAGGATAGCGTCCACGTGAATTGTCGCAAAGAAAATGCAAATTTCGGTATGTTTGTGCTGCAAATGGCCCATCTTAGTACATCTACCCCTGGGTGTTGCATCACCCAGCATTAGATGCAAAATATGTTGATCATGTGATGTGACATGTGATCCCTGCATCACTATAAAGCTGCCAATGATCACTTAAGCATCAGTGTGGATCAAGGCAATAGCTGCTTCAATGACAATAATGCACCCATCCATCGTTCCCACTGATCGTCTACCTACCTCTCTGCATCAGCTGCATGACAAAATCATGACTGAACAGATTAAAGTCCTTTGAGACACCTTCCAGTACCTTGTAGAGTCTATGCCACATTGCGCCTAAGCTCAAGTGATGAGAGCAATTGGTAGCCCAAACCGATATTAAGTACAGTTCCATATAAAGTTGCCAGACAGTGTATATGTTTAACAGTGTATTTTTCATTTTAGATTTCCACCAATGGATAGATAGATAAGGTAATTTAGATATTTTGTATTGTTCCTAACAGAATCTAGGCATAAACACAGAAAACATTTTGCATCAATGCAAGTTTCTTGAAACTGCTGGCAAACAGAAAACCCCAGAAAACTACTGTAATAGGCCCTATTTTACCACTTACCAGAATTTTGTCTCACGATGTTGATTGAAATGTTTATTCCTTACTAAGTATATAATTTAAATCGTGTTTGAAACCAAAACTGTTCTCACTCCATTAAATATACAGTACATCATAGAGTTAGCATACTTGGGCAATGATCGCAGTTTGATCTATTTGTTGTTTTAACTATATCAGGACTGGTTTCTAATCTGTGCCGCTATATGACCTGTCTAATAATAACTTGGCTTCTGTACGAGAACCTGGAGCTAGTAGCTAATCCACTGTCATTGACAGATTTATCAGTAAGATAAATTACAAATCAAGATTAGGAATTTTATTTCAAATGAGTCCAAGTTTCTGTTAGTCTAGTTGTGAAGATTTACTCTGATCTGTTGGACATGCCACTGGAAAACTGTTTAAGCATTCATAAGAACACAGTGCTGGCAGATCTGTTCTGTGGGAAACGCAAAACAACAAGAAGGAAACTCACAGGTCCACTTTTCATTTTGTTAAAATCTTTGTAGTCTGGTTTTATAGGGTTCCAGTTCACACCAACCCAATAACATAGAGTTCTCTGTGTGCATATAGATGATGTTAACAATGAAATATTACAACCCGATACACAGAACAAATTGCAACATTCGTAAGTACTGTATAGTATGTTGTTTCTTCCATCTCAGATTTTTTTGTTCTGTATGAGTTTGAGTATGACTTTTTTTGTATATTTGAAGACAGCTGAAAAGAGTGACATCATGAATTATCACCACACCTTTTCTTGTGCTGAAGAGCGATTGGTTCTTTGCTTGTTTTAATACTTCAGGAAATGCAGATATTTCAAACATAATGTTCTAGTTTCCTGGTACATGTGTCTAATCACATCCTGGGATGTTCCTCAAATGATCTAACTACAATGTGACCTACAGTACAATAAGTATATAAGTACCAGTACGAAGATGTTTATTTTTTTAGATCAGGGACAACCTCCATCCATACCCTGATGCAGTTCATTATCTCATTTTACCTGGTAAACCTGGAGTGGAATGACCCTCCAGGACCGTGATTTGACACCCCTGTTTCAGATGCTTATTGCTTTGCACTTGAAAAACACCTTATAGCCTGAATAAAATATTTTAAACAGAATGAAAGGAAGACCTGTTCTCTAATAATTACAATATATATATATATATATATATATATATATATATATATATATATATATATATATATATATATATATATATATATATATATACACACTTCAAAATTGGCTCTAAAGAGGGCTGAGTATAAAGTTGGATTTGCAATGCAGGAGCATTTTTGCTGTGACTAAGGGAGTTTGTTTTTTAGGACTGCCTCGGTATTTCATTCACTTCCACTAGCATTTCTTAAATACTTGTATTGAAAATAATCTATAATTTAGCTATTTACTTTATTTTTCAGAGAACCACAATGTTAGATCTGCTTTGTGGTTTTAAACATTTTCAGTTACTGGCATAAGACAAAGTTGTTTAAAAAAAAAAATCAAAAAAAAAATCACAGGAAATAATTAAATCTTGCAATAATGAAGTGTGAGACACTATAATCATGTGGAAAATTTATTTTCATTACCATATATATATAAGTTGTATAATTACAACAATGTGAGCCCAGTGTGTCCAATTACAATGTAAACATATATAGGTGGTGTTCCCCGTTACAGTGTGGAGGTGCTTGGATAAATATGTTCCATATATGGAGGTGCTACCAAAGAGACAAAGAATCATTCGGAAAATGTAGAGACATTTTTTTTTTTGTAAGGAATACAATTTTTTTAAAAAACATGTTTTTAATTATCAGGGCATTGCAGTGTATGTTCGTTTTCCAATTTAATTTTGATTGTGTCAACACATACACCATTAAGAAATTACTCTCCACAATAAATGTGTATTGTTATTTTAATTTGTATTATAGGGCACTGTGGACAGGATGATGTCACTGGTCAGGCTTTCAGGTCAGAGACAGAGAATTCAGTTTTGCAAGCGCTGGTGCACACGTTTAATTATAAACAAAAATAACACGGACAGAAACTTTAAACAAAACACACTTAACAAAACAAAAAGGCAAAAGGGCCAAAACAAAATGTTATTCAAAACACTCACGAACGTAAACAAACTCGGACACGTATGCAAATACAGTACTCGACAGCACAGCACAGAACACAAAAGACATACCGGCTTCACCAACATTAATTCTCACCATCACTAACTGCCACAGGCACCAATGATTGTCCCTCCCAGGGCCTGCATCTGCACAGTTACTATAGGCAGCTGTCTTTTAGATTGTTTGCTGTTAAATGGCTGGTATGCAACAAACCTGATGTATGCATTTTTACCTTTGAAGACATTTTTTGTATTTTTTTTAATCTGCTTTATGATTAATTTGCTGCCATTTTGATATTAACTTGCAGTACTGTTTCTGTACCACAAGAGGGTAGCACATTAAACTATTATTTAAAGGTGTGGAAATTTAACAAAACAGACCTCACCTTCGTTTTGTTTAATATTTTCATTACTTTTTCAGGAACAGGGGCTTGAAACCTGGTCCACAAGACCAGGAAACCTAGTTTGAGGAAACCTTTCTGTATCAAACCCTGTCTACCTTGGTGTGCCATGCAATATCCTGATGCCTCGTCTCCTGAAACCGAGTTCCAAGCCACAAAGTGGCTTCATGTTCTCTCAGCTTTAGGGTCAATTTGCACAAGACCACGTGGCTCTGCTTGGCCTCAGGAAAACATTACTTCAGAATAGAAACATTGTACAGCCATGTTGAAGGGTATATTTTGTTTACAATTTCTGAGGAAAGATACTTAAAATAATAGTCATGATCAGCACTCCAGATAAGGTTTGGGGTCTGGGAGTAACTTACCCTCTAATTTTAACACTGAGAGAGTAAAATGTATTTTCAGGGGGTAAAATGCAACATTACCTCGAAGTCATGAGTAATCTTGATAAATGCTGTACAATCTTTAATGGTAATGGGGTAGGCATTATAAAAAGCCTTCCCTTTTAACTGCAATGTTACTTTGAACTACTGTCCAAAAACTTAATATTAAAATAAAATCAGAGACAACAGATATTCTTATTCAATTTATTGACCACAGCCAATATGCCTTTGAAGATAAGATAAGGTGCTAAGATAAGCACAGAAATAGAACATACATATATATATATATATATATATATATATATATATATATATATATATATATATATATATATATATATATATATATATATATATATATTGTAATAAATAGGTGTATAATCACTTATGTTACAAATATAGAACAGTGGGGGTCTTATATTGTAACATAAAGAATTATAATACTTAGTTGATACATGTTTTAACCGGAAATAGATGCAACTGTTATAAAATATGGTTTGTTGTAATGGCAATGGAGTGACCACTTTTGATGGGTGGCTGTTTCAGATAGAGCTGTGGGAAATGATAGACCTAGCTAGGAAGAGAAAGAGAACTCGGTGATTGACCTGTGACCTGGATCTGAAAGGTGGCCATCTTTAAGAAGGGCAAGGGAGTTGGCCGGAAAAAGAGAAGTGGTTGGGGTGAGTGAGGAGTGAGAGGGGTTTGCAGAGAAGAGTTTAAACAAAAGGAAATTGGTTGGGTCAAAAAGTGTCTTTTGGACATAAAACAAAGCCTGGACCTTTGAGTGTGGAGTCTAGCCTCAAAGTCCAGTTAAACCAAACTTCGGGTGGAAAAGCTGACTGGCCATGTGCTCAGCGCAGGAGTAACCGGAACAAGGGAACCAGAATGGAATAAAGGTTTCCCTGGAAGACAGTAAGTGAAGCAAATAATTACTACTACGGTTTAAACAAGGCAACGGAGTAGTTGCAAAGAGACTGCAAAACCCCACTCAAGAGTAACCAACCAAGTGCATGTCAGGGAGACCCTGCTGAATGTATATAGTGTAAATAGTGGTCTGTGTGTATTGAGTAATGAAGGGTATGGTACACCAGAGTCTTACACAACTACCATTGTAGGTAAGGGTACTCTGGTGGAGGTAATGGTGTCAGACTGGCAGTGATAAATTTACACACAGACAGTTTAAAGGCTACCACTGGTTGGTAGTGAAGATTTGAGTTGTTTTCTTTCTGTTACCTTCACCTTCTAGCAAAATAAATATTGCCAGCAGCTGATGTACAGCAATTACAGTTGTGGACATTGTAATCATTTACACCACCTCGACCATCCTGTCACACGTGGTGTCTTGTGTGGGATTTTAAGCAGCTGAAACAACATCAGTCACCTACAGCCCTCCAATCCACAACTAAGATGGCATCCTTAGAAGATTTAGTGAAGGCACTGGTACAAAGCACAAACGCTTTTGTGCAGAGTCAAGAAGCAACTAATCGCTCATTGCTACAGGCTGCAGCAAAGCAACAAGAGGCTAGTGAGAGGCAGCGAGATGCAACAGCGGCACAGTATGAAGCAACCAAGGCACAGCAAGAGCAAATACAAGCTCTGGTAGAGCGACCGATCATAGCAACCTTAAGTTCAGATAAACCATCTTCCATTAGATCTAGTCATGTGCTTCAGAAGTTGACTGCGGAAGATGACATCGAAGCGTTCCTGGGGACATTTGAGAAAACAGCCACCCGAGAGAAATGGCCAGCAGATCAGTGGGCGGGGATTCTAGCACCCTTCCTGATAGGAGATGCCCAGAAGGCCTACCACGATCTCCCCTCAACCGTCGCAGATAACTACGAACAGCTGAAGGCGGAGATCCTTGCTAGAGCCGGCGTCACTACTGCAATGAGGGCCCAGAAATTCCACTCCTGGCTTTTCAACTCAATGGTAGCACCCAGATCCCAGATGTTCGACCTGTTACATATAGCGCGAAGGTGGCTGGACCCGGAGGTGAATGATGCAACGAAGATCGTCAACATGATAGTGATGGATCGCTATCTGAGAGCCATGCCAGCTCATTTGAGGAAGTGGGTGGGGCGATGTGATCCAACTACCATCGATGAGTTTGTGACCTTGGTGGAGCGACAGTATGCTGCGGAGGAGTTGGCGAGACAACCACTTCCATCGCAGCCAGGGAGTCTTCAACACACCTCTTCATCCGGGAAGCAACGCCAAGCGCCCAGACCGGGTAAGATCGTGATAAAAGGGGGAGATGTTGAAGAGCAGTCACCGACTGTGAAGGGACTTAGTCGGGACATTGGGGTTAAAATTCAGGGGTATAATAGATTTGCTGAATATATTTGTCATAAATGCCACAAAAAGGGTCATATTGCAATACAGTGTAAGGGTATGGAGGAGCCAATGGAGTGTAATGTAGGACATAGTTACTGTGGATGTATCACTGTGTCAGGGGTGGCCATTTGTAATACACCTTACATTGTCAACATAATAGTAAATGGAAAGGAAGCAAAAGCTATCGCAGATTCAGGCAGTTCAATTACATTGGTACGCCCGGAGTTTGTGGAAACCAATAAATTGGATGAAAGTTTTAAAACCGGAATTACTTGCATTCATGGGGATGTACGATACTATCCCACCACTAAAGCCAGGTTTTGGTGCAACAAGACTGCACTGGTTGTACGGGTAGGAGTCATCCCTAGTCTGCCCCACCCTGTAATTCTTGGTAGAGACTTCCCAGGTTTTAAAAGCCTGGTACAATTCAGCGGAAAATTGGAATCATCCGAGGTAAGGCGGGAGGGAGCATTGGAACCTCCAGATAGCTTGTTTGCTATGTTTCCATTCACTGACCCTGACCTCTTTCCCAGACACAATAAAAGTAAAATAAGCAAATCACGTAAGCAAAGGCGGCTAGAAAAGAAAAGAGGGCCGCCTATGAAGTCTGTGTTGCTGGGTAATTTTGGTAATGGGAACAAAAAGGGGGTTGGCACCCAATGTAGTCAGAATGACATTTCTAATGAAACAGGGAGGTAATAATTGGTACTGGACCTGAGAATGAAACATGGTTTGAGTCATTTAAATTATGTGGTCAATTCGGCAGAGAACAGGAGAGGATTCAACTCTTGTAAATGTAAAGAAGAGGGTGGTATCTGTTAATGGTGTGCCAGTGGAGGGCACTGTTGTTAACCCTAGAGAGCATTTTATTGTCAAGGACAATTTGTTATACCGGTTATTGAAATTAATGGTAAGAGGGTGGAACAGTTGTTGGTCCCTCAGACCTATAGAAATACTGTAAAGAAATTGGCGCATGACCATTTGTTCGGTGCACACCTGGGGTGGGAGAAAACATATCAAAGAATCTTGCAGAGATTTTATTGGTTGGGAATACAGAAAGATGTAGAAAAGTTCTGTAAATCCTGTCCCGAGTGTCAGCGAGCTGGACCTCGCCCACACTTTAGAGCCTCTGGAGTCAATGCCCATAATTGATGTCCCCTTTGAGCGCATAGCCATGGACCTGGTGGGGCCTTTAAATAGATCTGCCAGGGGCCATGACCATGTACTCGTCATTCTGGATTATGCGACCCGATATCCAGAAGCAATTCCATTAAGAAATACAGCTTCCAAGCACATTGCAAAGGAGCTAGTGCAGGTATTTTCGAGGGTTGGAATACCAAAAGAGATCTTAACAGACCAAGGTACGCCCTTCGTAAGTAAGCTAATGCGGGACTTGTGTGCAACATTGCATATTAAACCTATACGAACCTCTGTTTACCACCCACAGACAGATGGTCTCGTGGAGAGGTTTAATAAGACCCTGAAATCTATGCTGAGAAAGGTGATCAGCAAAGATGGAAAAGACTGGGACTTATTGTTACCGTATTTGATGTTTGCTATCCGGGAAGTCCCTCAATCTTCCACTGGGTTCTCCCCATTTGAGCTGTTGTATGGGAGACAGCCCAGAGGGATTCTTGATATAGCAAAAGAGACCTGGGAAGAGGAAGTATCCTCCGGTAAAAACGTTGTAGAGCATGTGCTTCAAATGCGGGATCGAATCGAGAGGGTGACCCCAATCGTCCGTAAGCATATGGAGCAAGCACAGTCTAGGCAAGCCCACTATTACAACAAGTCCATAAAAGCTAGATCTTTCCAACCTGGAGACAGGGTAATGGTGTTAGTACCAACTCCAGAGAGTAAGCTGTTTACTCATTGGCAAGGACCCTTTGAGATTATTGAGCAAGTGGGTTCCGTAGATTACCGGGTGAGACAGCCGGGAAGGCGAAAACCCGAGCAGATCTACCATGTGAATCTGCTAAAACATTGGACCGATAGAGAGGCTTTGGTGGGAACTCCCCATAATAAGCCTGATAAGTGTAGACCTCCTCCGAAGGTAACCCCACATAGAGTACAGGGTGGGGTAAACCTAGGACCTGATTTGAGTGTTAAGCAGGTGAGTGGGGTAGAGAAGCTAGTGGCTGATAACCATGATGTCTTTTCCACTTTACCAGGCCGGACTCGAGAGCTCCAGCATGAAATTATCACTCCTCCTGGGGTCAGGATAAAACTAAGCCCTATAGAGTGCCGGAGGCAAAAAGGCGGATGTTTTAAAGGAGCTGAAATCCATGTTGGACCTCGATGTTATTGAGGAGTCCTCCAGCCCCTGGACCAGTCCAATTGTCATGGTCCCAAAGCCCAGCGGGCTATGGAGGTTCTGCAACGACTTTCGTCAATTGAGCGAAGTGTCTAAGTTCGACGCATATCCAATGCCTCGTGTGGGCGAACTTATAGAAAAGTTGGGCAAGGCTAGGTATCTGGCGACCCTTGATCTAACGAAAGGGTATTGGCAGATTCCGTTATCGCCAGAGAGTAAGGAAAAGACAGCCTTTGTAACACCTTGGGGCCTATACCAGTACAAGGTAATGCCATTTGGTCTGCATGGAGCTCCGGCTACATTCCAGCGCCTCATGGATAAGGTCCTAAAGCCGCACGCCCGAATATGCATCGGCGTATATAGACGACATAGTGATCCATTCGGAGACATGGGAGGATCACATAATCAGGGTAGGTGCTGTCTTGCAGAGTCTCAGGGAAGCGTCATTGACAGCTAACCCTGAAAAGTGTTATGTGGGGTTAACTGAAGCTAAGTATTTGGGCTATATTGTGGGAGGAGGACAGGTAAAGCCGCAGTCCAGCAAAGTGGGCGCCATCAAGAATTGGCCACGACCAGTTAACAAAAAGCAAGTGAGGGCCTTTCTTGGTTTAGTAGGCTATTATAGGCGGTTTATACCAGAATTCTCTACAATAGGAGCACCACTTACTGACTTAGTAAAAAAATCTGCACCCAACATGGTCCGGTGGACTAATGTTGCAGAACAAGCATTTAAGAAGTTGTCAAATGCCTTATGCAGTGAACCGGTGCTGGCAGTGGCAGACTTCACAAAACCTTTGTGGTGCAGACTGATGCTTCGGATGTAGGCATCGGAGCAGTCCTCTCACAGGTAATAAATAATGAAGAGCACCCCGTAATGTACCTCAGCAGGAAAATGCTACCGAGGGAAACCAGGTATGCAGTAGTTGAGAAGGAGTGTCTGGCAATCAAGTGGGCAGTGGAGGCACTGAAATATTACTTGATTGGTAGGGAATTCACTTTGGTTACCGACCATTCTCCTCTCAAATGGATGAAAGAGAATAGAGAGAAAAACGCGAGAGTAACCAGGTGGTTCCTTACACTTCAACCTTACAAGTACAAAGTGGAACATCGTAGTGGTTCGAAGAATGCGAATGCTGACGGACTCTCAAGAGTACATTGTGGAGTGAGGGGTTCCACCGAAACTAGTTGGTGGGGTAGGAAGGTCGCTAAAACCAGTAGGTTTAAGCTGGGTGAGAGGATGTGTAATAAATAGGTGTATAATCACTTATGTTACAAATATAGAACAGTGGGGGGTCTTATATTGTAACATAAAGAATTATAATACTTAGTTGATACATGTTTTAACCGGAAATAGATGCAACTGTTATAAAATATGGTTTGTTGTAATGGCAATGGAGTGACCACTTTTGATGGGTGGCTGTTTCAGATAGAGCTGTGGGAAATGATAGACCTAGCTAGGAAGAGAAAGAGAACTCGGTGATTGACCTGTGACCTGGATCTGAAAGGTGGCCATCTTTAAGAAGGGCAAGGGAGTTGGCCGGAAAAGAGAAGTGGTTGGGGTGAGTGAGGAGTGAGAGGGGTTTGCAGAGAAGAGTTTAAACAAAAGGAAATTGGTTGGGTCAAAAAGTGTCTTTTGGACATAAAACAAAGCCTGGACCTTTGAGTGTGGAGTCTAGCCTCAAAGTCCAGTTAAACCAAACTTCGGGTGGAAAAGCTGACTGGCCATGTGCTCAGCGCAGGAGTAACCGGAACAAGGGAACCAGAATGGAATAAAGGTTTCCCTGGAAGACAGTAAGTGAAGCAAATAATTACTACTACGGTTTAAACAAGGCAACGGAGTAGTTGCAAAGAGACTGCAAAACCCCACTCAAGAGTAACCAACCAAGTGCATGTCAGGAGACCCTGCTGAATGTATATAGTGTAAATAGTGGTCTGTGTGTATTGAGTAATGAAGGGTATGGTACACCAGAGTCTTACACAACTACCATTGTAGGTAAGGGTACTCTGGTGGAGGTAATGGTGTCAGACTGGCAGTGATAAATTTACACACAGACAGTTTAAAGGCTACCACTGGTTGGTAGTGAAGATTTGAGTTGTTTTCTTTCTGTTACCTTCACCTTCTAGCAAAATAAATATTGCCAGCAGCTGATGTACAGCAATTACAGTTGTGGACATTGTAATCATTTACACCACCTCGACCATCCTGTCACAATATATATATATATATATATATATATATATATATATATATATATATATATATATATATATATATATATATATATATATAAAGTTACATAGTTTGGCAACATTATGCATCAGATTGTCATGCAGATTAAGAACACACTTGCAAACTTTTGTCATGGTATATTGCTTATAGCTTCCATTAATCTTGCCCTAACAGGAGCCTTTTTTTTATTTTTTTAAAGAGCATCTCCATACAACAAAGAAGCCACTTCATACTCATCAACTGACTCTGCAAATTAATTATGTTACTTATATTTTATCAGTAAACTCTTAAACTCAGTGAACATGTTAAAACTTAAATATAAAGCCATAAAGATAATCCAGATAAAATAAGTAAATTAATTAATAATATATATATATATATATATATATATATATATATATATATATATATATATATATATATATATACAGTACTGTGCAAAAGTTTTAGGCAGGTGTGAAAAAATGCTGTAAAAGTAAGAATGCTTTCAAAATAGACATGTTAATAGATTATATTTATCAATTAACTAAATGCAAAGTGAGTGAACAGAAGAAAAATCTAAATCAAATCCATATTTGGTGTGACCACCCTTTGCCTTCAAAACAGCATCAAGCATCAATTCTTCTAGGTACACTTGCACACAGTTTTTGAAGGAACTTCGGCAGGTAGGTTGGCCCAAACATCTTGGAGAACTAACCACAGTTCTTCTGTGGATTTAGGCAGCCTCAGTTGCTTCTCTCTCTTCATGTAATCCCAGACAGACTCGATGATGTTGAGATCAGGGCTCTGTGGGGTCATACCATCACTTCCAGGACTCCTTGTTCTTCTTTACGCTGAAGATAGTTCTTAATGACTTTAAGCTGTATGTTTGGGGTCGTTGTCAAGCTGCAGAATAAATTTGGGGCCAATCAGATGCCTCCCTGATGGTATTGCATGATGGATAAGTATCTGCCTGTACTTCTCAGCATTGAGGAGACCATTAATTATGACCAAATCCCCAACTCCATTTGCAGAAATGCAGCCCCAAACTTGCAAGGAACCTCCACCATGCTTCACTGTTGCCTGCAGACACTCATTCGTGTACGCTCTCCAGCCCTTCGGTGAACAAACTGCCTTCTGCTACAGCCAAATATTTCAAATTTTGACTCATCAGTCCAGAGCACCTGCTGCCATTTTCTGCACCCCAGTTCCTGTGTTTTCGTTGCATAGTTGAATCGCTTGGCCTTGTTTCCACGCCGGAGGTATGGCTTTTTGGCCGCAAGTCTTCCATGAAGGCCACTTCTGACCAGACTTCTCGGACAGTAGATGGGTGTACCAGGGTCCCACTGTTTTCTGCCAGTTCTGAGCTGATGGCACTGCTGGACATCTTCCGATTGCGAAGGGAAGTAAGCATAATGTGTCTTTCATCTGCTGCAGTAAGTTTCCTTGGCCGACCACTGCGTCTATGGTCCTCAACGTTGCCCGTTTCTTTGTACTTCTTCAAAAGAGCTTGGACAGCACATCTGGAAACCCCTGTCTGCCTTGAAATTTCTGCCTGGGAGAGACCTTGCTGATGCAGTATAACTACCTTGTGTCTTGTTGCTGTTCTCAGTCTTGCCATGGTGTATGACTTTTGACAGTAAACTGTCTTCAGCAACCTCACCTTGTTAGCTGAGTTTGGCTGTTCCTCACCCAGTTTTATTCCTCCTACACAGCTGTTTCTGTTTCAGTTAGTGATTGTGTTTCAACCTACATATTGAATTGATGATCATTAGCACCTGTTTGGTATAATTGTTTAATCATACACCTGTCTATATGCCTACAAAATCCTGACTTTGTGCAAGTGTACCTAGAAGAATTGATGCTGTTTTGAAGGCAAAGGGTTGTCACACCAAATATGGATTTGATTTAGATTTTTCTTCTGTTCACTCACTTTGCATTTAGTTCATTGATAAATATAATCTATTAGCATGTCTATTTTGAAAGCATTCTTACTTTACAGCATTTTTCACACCTGCCTAAAACTTTTGCACAGTACTGTATATATATATATATATATATATATATATATATATATATATATATATATATATATATATGCCCCTTTTTATTAGCGGTTGCCTCTGACGATGGTTCCAGTTGGATTTATGGCTGGACAGGGGTGTGTATGCTTGAACCTGTGTAGCTTTGATTTTTTCTTATTCTTACTGATCGGCTGCAAAGACAACAGGGCTAGCCAGAGATTGGATAATGTTTGTTGGGTTGTTTTTCTTGTGTACAGTTTCATAGTAACTGAAGATTGTATTCTGGGAGATGTAGTTGTTAGTGGAAGTTTTAGGGGAGGCAGACAAGCTGTGCAGCAAAATTGCTTTGCGTATTTTGCACGTTAGATTTAAACTGAGTGCGTATTTCTGATTTTTTTTAAAGCGTAAAAACGGCAGGTGCGCAGCTTATCTGGACCACTGGTCGTGATAAAATTGTGCACGGGAGCCTAAAGAAAATATTCCAAGCAATACGAGTATTAAACAAAATGAAGATGAGCTATCTTTTGTTAAACTTCCACACCTATAAATATATATTCACTTTTATATTCACTGTTTATTTTATTTAAAAGAACACATTGCAAACATCGGTGATTTTCATTCTAAACTAAGCTGATATCCAGTAAGTACAGATGATAAATGCAGAACACCTGAGAGTGTGGCACTTGTTCCAGGTTATATATATATATATATATATATATATATATATATATATATATATATATATATATATATATATATATAAAATAAACAGAACATCTTGATATTCATTAATGGAGGATGCAATACCACCCACAAAAATGCTGTGCATAACAGAAACACAGATTTTTGATGAGAAAATGTAGAACATATGTCCCACCCAGTCATTCTGCATTGGATGTTAGTGTGTCAGCTATCCTGAGGTAAAGACGTGTGCATTAACCAGTATTGCTACCAACTTACCCATTATTTGACATGCACATACAAAAAGGACTTCTAAGCATGTATAAATCGATCAAATCAACCCCATTACAATAGGCAATGGGGGTGAGGGGATGGAAGTGATGCGTTTAAATCTACACACCTACACCGTATTGGAAATGTAATACAATTAAAATGGTCAATTTTGATTCAGTATTGAAACACTTACTGAATTGTAACCATTTTAAACTGTAGGGGGAGCTGTGATTAAGAAACAAAAGAATCTATTATTTGACCCTCTTTCTCCCACGTACTTTCTTTGCTTGAATTGAACTTGCCTTCTGAACTAATTGGAAGGTGGTGTAGTGTCTGTATGTGCGTCATAGCGTAGAATAATCACTTGGAGTAGGCTATCTCCTCCTATTAGAAACTCAGAAGGGTGAAGATCCTTCGATTTCAGGAGCGCTGCTTTCCTGCTAACCCGCACTGTTGCAAATTCGCATTCGTAGCTATGGCCAGCAGCATGATTCTGTACTGGGGCTCCGGCTCCCCTCCTTGCTGGAGAGTCATGATTGCTCTGGAAGAGAAGAATTTGCAGGGTTACCAGCAGAAGCTGCTATCTTTTGAGAAAAATGAGCACAAGTCGGAGCCAGTTATGGCGATAAATCCCAGAGGACAGGTGCGTGAGTGTGTGTAGTAACATAAACATTTGTGTTTTAGATTTACTATGTATCTCTTCAGTTGTTAAAATGTTGTTAGTTAAAAAATAAATAAATAAAAACACGAAATAATGCTATGTCGAGTAGAAAGTATTATGTAAGTGGAAATGTATGGTAAATTAAAACCTAACAACCGTGATTCGGAATTCAGAAGCGAGGATCCGGGATTTAAAAAAAAAACAGATCAAATAGATTTTCAGGGATTATTCATTTTGATGAAATTAAAATAAGAGTTATTTACGAATTTGTTTTCTGTTTTCTTTTTTCCCCTCGGAGAGATCGGCCGACTGCAGTGCGTTGAGCTGTACAGTAATGATTGTAATAGCAGTGCATTTCAAATATGCTGTGAAAAACGCACTGTTCTCAATGTTGCACTTGCATATCTCATGGTTTTACACTGTAAAGGTCTTTTCACACTGAGCGCGTCGTGTCATAGCGTCAGCGTCTAGCGTATTATGACGCCTACAAATTGCTTTCACACCAAAGGCGTTCAAATAATTAGACCGCAAAAAAACGACAAACCTGTGATGCACAAGAAGTCGAGATGTATTATTATTAAATAATATACTTATTAATTACTACTCGTTCATGTGTATGATGGAGCACTGTCCCTTAAAATAAAAACCTAAACAGCCACAGTTAAAACAAATAAATAAAAGAGCACAATCGGAATAATAATAATAATAATAGTAATCCTACTGTTGACTGTTTACGTTTCTCTACCTTTTCATTTCCAAATGCTGCTCCAAAAACTGCATTTGCAGCACGTATTTCCATGGTTTTATATTTCTTACTGCCTGCCCACGTTGTTTTTTACTCTTCCATCGGTTTTTACATCCGAGTCACAAGACAGGCAAAATAAGTAAAACAAGCAACAGTATAGTACTTGTGGCTCGCTATAGCACTTTACCAGAACAGAACCATTAATGTGTTGCATATGTTTAATATGTAGGCTGTGGTTGAAGTTCTTAATATTAAAAAACTAAATTTTATGCAACTATTCAGTTTAAAGATACAGTTTGTGTTTGAAACATAGGGCTCTATACTCATTCCGTTCTCCACAAATACGTACAGTGGTAAGCATTTTGATGACTGGACATTTATGTATTTACTGCCTGTCCTAAAGTTAAATAAAGTAAAATATACATAAACATGGAGGATATATATATATATATATATATATATATATATATATATATATATACACAGTACTGTGCAAAAGTTTTAGGCAGGTGTGAAAAAATGCTGTAAAGTAAGAATGCTTTCAAAAATAGACATGTTAATAGATTATATTTATCAATTAACTAAATGCAAAGTGAGTGAACAGAAGAAAAATCTAAATCAAATCCATATTTGGTGTGACCACCCTTTGCCTTCAAAACAGCATCAAGCATCAATTCTTCTAGGTACACTTGCACACAGTTTTTGAAGGAACTTGGCAGGTAGGTTGGCCCAAACATCTTGGAGAACTAACCACAGTTCTTCTGTGGATTTAGGCAGCCTCAGTTGATTCTCTCTCTTCATGTAATCCCAGACAGACTCGATGATGTTGAGATCAGGGCTCTGTGGGGGCCATACCATCACTTCCAGGACTCCTTGTTCTTCTTTAGACTGAAGATAGTTCTTAATGACTTTCGCTGTATGTTTGGGGTCGTTGTCATGCTGCAGAATAAATTTGGGGCCAATCAGATGCCTCCCTGATGGTATTGCATGATGGATAAGTATCTGCCTGTACTTCTCAGCATTGAGGAGACCATTAATTCTGACCAAATCCCCAACTCCATTTGCAGAAATGCAGCCCCAAACTTGCAAGGAACCTCCACCATGCTTCACTGTTGCCTGCAGACACTCATTCATTATGCGCTCCAGCCCTTGGCTGAACAAACTGCCTTCTGCTACAGCCAAATATTTCAAATTTTGACTCATCAGTCCAGAGCACCTGCTGCCATTTTTCTGCACCCCAGTTCCTGTGTTTTCGTGCATAGTTGAGTCGCTTGGCCTTGTTTCCACGTCGGAGGTATGGCTTTTTGGCGCAAGTCTTCCATGAAGGCCACTTCTGACCAGACTTCTCGGACAGTAGATAGGTGTACCAGGGTCCCACTGTTTTCTGCCAGTTCTGAGCTGATGGCACTGCTGGACATCTTCCGATTGCGAAGGGAAGTAAGCATGATGTGTCTTTCATCTGCTGCAGTAAGTTTCCTTGGCCGACCACTGCGTCTACGGTCCTCAACGTTGCCCGTTTCTTTGTACTTCTTCAAAAGAGCTTGGATAGCACATCTGGAAACCCCTGTCTGCCTTGAAATTTCTGCCTGGGAGAGACCTTGCTGATGCAGTATAACTACCTTGTGTCTTGTTGCTGTGTTCAGTCTTGTCATGGTATATGACTTTTGACAGTAAACTGTCTTCAGCAACCTCATCTTGTTAGCTGAGTTTGGCTGTTCCTCACCCAGTTTTATTCCTCCTACACAGCTGTTTCTGTTTCAGTTAATGATTGTGTTTCAACCTACATATTGAATTGATGATCATTAGCACCTGTTTGGTATAATTGTTTAATCATACACCTGACTATATGCCTACAAAATCCCTGACTTTGTGCAAGTGTACCTAGAAGAATTGATGCTGTTTTGAAGGCAAAGGGTTGTCACACCAAATATGGATTTGATTTAGATTTTCTTCGTTCACTCACTTTGCATTTAGTTAATTGATAAATATAATCTATTAACATATCTATTTTTGAAAGCATTCTTACTTTACAGCATTTTTTCACACCTGCCTAAAACTTTTGCACAGTACTGTATATATATATATATATATATATATATATATATATATATATATATATATATATATATATATATATATATATATAACAGTTTTACTAGAACACGCATTGTAGTAGCATGGTTAAAAAAAGTAAATAACTTATTTTATTTCATGCAAATTTATAATGCCAATAAATATAGTAAAACTACGATCCCTCATCCCCTACAAAATGTTGAGTCACACTATTTACATATTTATGACCCAAAAGTCAGCCAATGTAAACAGTATTTAATTATTGAAATTTCCAAACTGTCAAAAACCCACTATACACATTATATAGGTACATGACATAGAAACCTATATTGATTGAATTTATGTATTGTAGAATTTACAAAGCTTACATCTATTTACATTGTTGTAAGTTATTCCTGTATGAGAGTGTAAGTTGTACATCTTGTTATAGCAATAATGTTTAACTAAAATACAGTCTTTGTTGTGTCTTGTAGCTTCCCTCGTTCAAGCATGGTGATAATATAATTAATGAATCCTTTGGCGCCTGTTTATATTTGGAGGTGAGTTTATGCAGGTTTACATCTTAATGCAATACAATCTTTCCACAAGTATGGGGACTCCCTGTGTCCTAACACTGTCCCAATACTTGTTGTACAATAGTGTGTGATACAATTATTGTTGATGGTAGCAAAGACAATTAATTTATTACACGGTGTTATGTAAGGTGAATACTCTTAATGTTCTGAAACATTTTCTTTTATAGATAAAATGTACTTCCTTTATGTGAACAAGTTCTTTTGTGAGTGGTATTTTGAATGTGGTCTTGTGACAACCAGTAAACTCACCTTTTTGCCCCCTCCTCTTCATTTTTCAGGAGAAGGACCTTTGGGGCACTTAACCAACACATGATTTCCAAGTGTGTGTTTTATATTTATTTTAACCATTTACAGACAGACTGGCACCTTGACCATTTCCATGTTCTTGATGATAATTTAAAATAATAAAGAAATACAGTGCCCACCGTTCCTTGGAAAATACAGCAGCTGATTTCTATCGTACAGTCCTTCATGTCAGGGTTATCTACGATATGAGAGAACAGTATTGTAGCGTACAAGGTTATAATTAATCTTTCCTTTTCATTTGCACCAGGTAAGTGTTGTTGGTCAGCCAACTTAAATTGGGTGGATAGTGATACCAGTTGCCAAGTCTTGGCAAAACTACAGTAAAACCTCATATTTATCCTAACTTGTCCCCAACTTTTTCAACCAATTTTAACTCTGGTCTGTGCAAACTCCCCTTTATTTTATCGACCATGCCTGTGAACTTTGTCCATGTCCCCAAACACAGTGCAAGAGGCTTCTTCTGGTGATACTGTAGTTGTGTATCTGAGGAGAGACTTTGGGTTGAATGAACATTGGAGCTATACTGTACTCCTCCTGTCTCTGTTGGACCGGTCCCATAAAGTTGTGACACAGGTTGGTTGTACAGTACTGTACGGAAAAGAAGTGTTCTGCTAATTGGAACTGTGCTGCATCTGCCCCTGTTTTGTTGATGGGTAAAGAGACTTCCTTTAGGTTCTTATTAAAAGAAAATGGAAAAACAAAAATGGGTGATGTGCTTCTCTTAGGTGGCTGTTGCTACTCCAGTGAACTTGTTGTTCTCTCTTTGCAGAATCAGTTCAAGTCTCAGGGCACCCAGCTGATCCCTGATTCCTCAGCAGAACAAGCGCTTGTTTACCAGAGAATGTTTGAGACGCTTACTCTCCAACAAAAAATGGGTATGACCTGACACTGATATCCCATGTAATGAATACAGGGTAGATATTGCAAAGTGCTGCAGTGGATTCTTATTAAAGTTGCTTTAGCTGAATAAAAAAAATCAACATATTGTACCCTTAAACACACAGAATGCTTTTTGGAAAGAGAAAGGCCCTCCGTGCTAGTTACTAGTTTAAGTCTTTCCTAACTCTTGTTTGCATACCATTAGTTGGGAACGATACAGATGTTTGCAAAGTGTTGAACCAATACAAAACCCACCACTGCAATATGTTGATCTTTAAAATAAACAGTTTGGGCACATCCTATTAAATTTTTGACAAAATTCAATTCTGACCAGGGCTTACCTTCTAGCATAGTCTATTGGAATGTATTGAGGGTTGGTTGGTGTGATAAAATATAAACAAAATAAAAACTGTTTTGTTATTAAAGTACACTACTAAGTGGTGCAGAACAGATGTGAATCCCAAGTAATGAATCTATCAAATACTCCTAGTAGTGTATTCTCTTTAAACATGCCAAGCGCCATTTGGATAAGTTATGTGATAGCTGTTTAAATCAATAGGATATGGGGCCCCTGCGCGCGTCACAAATTGTATGACGTCTTCAGAGTCGAAACAGTCTCGCCAGTATTATGTCAGCCCCTCGCAAGTACGAGTCAGGCCATTGTAAAAGGAAAATAGAAAATGTAGAGAAATTCAAGTCGAGCAGCAATAAGGAGCTCTGCTGCCGTATCTAGACAAACCACCAAATAAAAATCTGCTTTGGGAAGCAAATGAATCCGATTCAGACTCTTCACAATAATCATCTCCAAAATATTGATTTCTGCTTACCAATGTAACGTTACCAAATGTGCACTTTCTGACTGGCAGAGTGGACGTGTTTCCTCTTGTGAGTGTACTCGATTATAAGAAATGTATCTTTAAAAATGCAACATCTAAGGGTTAGCTGTCTGATAGGCTAATCAATAGCCTGTCCCTCTTTACATTCCACCAAAGAAAACCAAGACACGGCGCAGGACAGTGCAGCATCGTCTTTTAAAGTTTTACTGGAGACTTTTCTTAAAGTTAGTAGGCTACTATTAATCGATAATGAAATCGAGATTGTGTGTATTAAAGTAAGACGGACCACCACACAAACGGTCTGAATAGCTATCTGTGACAAATTAAATGTTTGGAAGTACACTCATAAATGCAGCGTGGTATAAAATAAAGCTGCTGCTTGGCTAGAATATTCTGAAAAAAACGCCATGATGTTTTGTTGGGCATGTTTTAGTGTAATTTACACAGCAAAAATTAAAGAGCACTCAAAACTGCAGCTGAATGTGCAGTATCCAAATGTGAAATGTTACACATGGATTTGATAAGTAGATCGGTCAAATATAATTTTAGATTTATATAAAAAGGATAACGTTTGCAAACCAGTTTTTATTTCGCTTAAGTGACAGCACACATGCAGTATGCCTTGCCTACTTGATTACTGAAGGTGAGCAGTAGCCTACCGTGTAGCCTACCGTTTTATTGATGTAATGTGTGGTGGTGTTTTTTTTGTTTTGTTTTTTAAATTGGTATCTTTTTGGTGGGGGGGAGGGGGTCATCACCGCCTAGGGCCCCCGCCTAAGGTCCCACCCAGACAAAACCTTTCTAATGTGAGTGCAGTGCTGAGTGCCCTGGCTCTTGGTTCATCAATGCCGATGGACTCTCGCTCAGCCTGTTGCTCTGTTTTTCAGCTGATGTCATTTATTATACGTGGAGGGTTCCTGAAGACGAGCGTCACAACTCTGCTGTGAAGAGGAACAAGGAGGCTCTGAGTGCCGAGCTGCAGCTCTGGGAGGGCTACTTTCAGAAGGTAACGATAAGAAGTGCCATCGCAACACGGCAAACACATAGAATACAGGGTTTACAAATGAACTGTCCCAAATCTAATTCGCTGTACATAAAACACATAGCGTTTGTATATAGTTCTTTCAGTCCGTTTTTATATGATGGATCCAGGATTAAGGTAAATTTTAAAAAGCAATTTGTAAAAATAAAAAAAAACCCTTTTAAAAAATGGTGCTATTTATCTCTGAATATTACATATTGTTTCCATGATTTGCCAGCACTGTATCTCCATGTAATATTAGTGTGGGAGCAGAAGACTATATAATAAAGTACTTTAAAATGACAAATATGTTTGTTTCACAGATGGATGCTGGGTCGTATGCGGCAGGAAAAAACTTTACAATGGCTGATGTCATGGTTTTTCCACAGATTGCTTATGCATTCCGCTTTGGGTAGGTTCATAATGGGAAAGATTGTTACACAAAACAAAGAATGTTTTCTGTTTCAACAATATGTCACTCGAAGTACTTTCTGATGCAGTAATATGTAGAAGTTTCTTCTTCGGTTCCCATGGTATTGGTTGTCATGGGAACTGATATAAAAGAGCAGACTGTGCAATATTTGTACTGAATGACTCCAGGTTTCTTGATATATGATTACAGTGGGCTCTGCATGTTCCAACGCAGTGCCAGACTTTGCAGCACAGTTGAAGTTGGTGTGACATGCCATTTATTTAACCAGCCATTATGTGTTTTGCACGCTAGAGGGCGCTGGTGTCACATTGAAAATCATGTTACAATGCAATACCATCTGTTCCAGGGGTGTGCAGTCCTGGTCCTAGAGAGCCACAATACTGCAGGTTTTCTGGGTCTCTTTAAATCATCAAAGACCTTGGAAACATGTTAATGTTGACCAATTAAGAAAACAGTTGGTTGAATTAAGAAAATCATTGTTCAATTATTTTTGATGGAATTACGCCTAGTAGAGGGGTCACTATAAAAAACTAAATCTAGACTGCATTAGTCTACATTTAATAATAATAATAATAATAATAATAATATGGGACTTGTCACAGACTAAACCGTGCAGGCAAACAGACCGGACACTGTTATAGAAAAGAAGACAAAAAAGACTTCTGATTGACATTGCCATACCAGCAGACAGAAACATCAATATTCAGAAAGGAGACACCTATCAACGGAATGAAATGAATGATTTACTGAATTGACAGATAAAACATGCCCGTAAATGATTCGATATTTGAATTTGGCCCATGGCCTTGCCAATTGGAGCTCGATAGCCGCCCCTACACTGGCAAAACTATAATCAAATAACTATATGAATTAGATGAAAGCATTCAATGAAAGACCACAGCAACCCCAGCTGTTATTTTAATGTTTTCTTCTGCCACCTGGTGACAGGAATAATGAAGTGCTGCTGATTTAAAAGTTTTCAGAAAATTCACAATTGTTGCCGTGCAACACCATCGCAACAGGTGGCACGCTGTAACCTGCAGCACATGGGTAGGAACATGCACATCACACTGTATGTTGGTTGCAGCATAATATGTGGGCAGTTTATCTCCCCATTTGTTTGGGTTGCAATTTGAAATGAGGGGGGAGGAGACAGCTACTTCACAGTCTGTAGTTATCTGGCTAGTAGTCGTCTGCACAACATTTTGTGTTCTCATCTAAGCTGGTGTTTATTGGGGAACAGACCATATATATACTGCTATATGTCTATTTTCCCCACGTATGTTTTAGTTGTGTAATGTCTCTTGTATTCAGGTTATCCCCGGAGAAGTTCATCAAGTTAGGAGAGTACCATAATCTAGTGAAGAAGCGCCCCAGTGTGGAGGCTTCCTGGCCACCTCACTGGAAAGAAAACCCCCAGGGGATGGACATTCTTAAAGACTTCTAATTCAGCGTCACCCGTGAAGAGTAGAAGTAAAGGACTTTCTGTCTACCTTACTGACCAAAATGTCATGTAATTGATTCATGTAAGACACCTATTCTATACAGTACCATATCATTTATGAAGTGCCTCCTTTCAGCATTAAGCTTAAGAAAAACCACAGTTTTGTGGTCTTGTAAAGTCTAAACAAGTTAGATTTAAAACAGTGTTTGGAATCAAGTGTGATTAGGTTTTCAACACTTCTAGGTTGTTCAGAAAAAAAAAAAAAAGTTCAGATATATAATTTCATTTACATCACTGATTAAATAGCACAGTGCTAGAACTTGCTTGTCAGAAATTGTTCGCTTTGTAGCATATAATTATAGAAAGTGGTTGCCATGCCATTGAAAAACTGAAGTGGCCTTATCATAAAAATGCACTACAAACAGTAAAAATATGAAGCGCCCAATACTAAAATATTATAAATGAGAGCACCCAATCTTTGTGTTTAAAACAGTAATGTTACATAGTTTGTTAGTTCTGTAATCTGTGTCATTGCACTAAAATTTCATCTTTAATATAATTAAAACGTTCTGTTTGGTTTTTTTTCTGACCGTAATTCTTTGTGCAGTGTTGTCAGTTTCAATTTCAAACCATAGTTGATTTATAAGCCTGGGTTCACGAATAATAAATGTAAAGGCATATAATTGCAGAGACAGGTACAGTGACTTTACAGCACCTGTAAATAACGAGTTGCACAAGTGTTCAGTATGTTGAGTTTCAGCTTTGGTGTGGTTCAGGAGGAGTGAGTGAGAGACATCTAATTTAGCAGGATCCCATATTTAAACCTAGTCTGAGCAGTAGTCAATAACTTTGAGGTGCACAACTTTTTGATTGAAATCCAGTTTTTCCTGTTCCTGTATTTTTCATAATTCATCTCTGCCGGGTGCCTTTTAGGCATATGACATCCATCTATGCAGCCATTAGTGCCAGGGAAGTTACCATATTCATAGAACTGTGTTTTATAAATGTCTTGCTCAACAGCATTAGGGACATGCATGTATTGATCTTTCAACTGACATGAGGCACACACTCTTGGTTCACTGGTACCCAATAAATCCCCAATTTCCAAACTAAAATTTATACAAGCCAAAAATCTTAAGGTGACCAAAACTTGTAAAACAGGAGAAAGAGGCTTCCCCCGCTAACATGCATGAGGCAGTTTTGACTCAAGTAACATTAGTAGCTGTACTACATTTTCTTCATACATCTGAAAATGATCACAGATGTTAATGTCATTGTAATAGTTTATTGGATCACTTCTGTTTAGCAGTATTCTTCTCTCTGGTCTTAAAGGAGCACCCCTGTGATCATTTACATAGTCCAAGTAATCAATTTTCTTCAGACTGAGGAAAGACTGGATTTACAGTAATCTCAATTTAAACCTGCCCCCTTACAGGATTAAATTATGCCCCCATATAGCACTAGACTATGTCTAATTGACCTTCATGAAAATAACCGTTTTTAGTTAAGAACTATTTTACGCCAGGAGTATTTTAAATATTGTGCATGAAATTAACTTTCCATTAATCTTGAATTGATGTGCAATTTTGTCCAGGGTCAGTGCTTATCGTGGTCTGTGAACCTGCATAGAAATGTCTGGGATTTGTCTGATCCGAACCCTCTCCCTCAACCCCTAACCACAACCATAGGTGGCGAGTTATACGGGCCAATGGTGCCCGTGCTCCACCAATATTCGGGAACGTGGGATCCGCTCCACCAATGTTTGAGCTTATGTTTTACACACATTTTGATGTGAACAATATTCCTATTCACAGATGAACGGTAAGTGTCAGCTTGGGGGAGCTGTTGCTTCTGACTTCATTTTTAAGGAGACGCGACCGCGGCGTGAAAAAAAGCCTGAAAAAAATCACTCTGTACCGTTGCATCATTTGAAAGGCGTCCATATGAGTGCCTGAGGAAAAGAAAATCACACAACCTCAATTTGGTGGGTAGTTTGAGATGTGATTATGTTTAACACTTCAGACTACTCTTGAATATGTTCTAGTCTTTAAAAAGAAATTGTTTAATATAAAATATCGTAGTGTTTTAAAATATTCTTTATCGTTTTATAACAAACGTTACACATGGCCTAAGGTTTATATGCAGTCAAACATTACTGTACATTAGTTTTTTATTGCTTTTATTCTTATGCTTTATTTATGAGACTGTAATTGAAATTAATTATTGTAGGGTTGCTACGATTAAATCCAATTGATTTTTTGATTGATTCCATTCCTCATTATATACATATTATTGTTATTGTTATCATTATTTATTTCTTAGCAGACGCCCTTATCCAGGGCGACTTACAGTTGTAAACAAAAATACATTTCAAGAATCACAGTACAAGTATTAATACAATTAAGAGCAAGATAAAATACAATGACTTTGGTTCTAAATATTGGATAATCGATTAAATAATTACATTTTTGTAACGTGCATAGTTAATAACATTAGTGAAGTTTATCAGCGAAACTGCACTGAACGCCCTGCCTTGCTAGTTACGGCATTTCTGACAGACAAGCAGTGGGTGTGCTCTTCTTTTCTTGCTTGTGTTAACTAGCATCTGATTTGCTGATCCCATCCTACCAGCGAATCAGTTTTGAAAATGCTTTGTAAGTACACGCCCCTCTGTGTGTTCGATGTAAAAATAAAAAAAAGCGCGCCGCCTTGAATCCAGAGCAGGTCAACAGGCTTGTATTCCTGGCAGTAAACTGCACACTGAAGAAAACTGACTTTCTTCTTTGGACTTTCATAATGAACTGTTATATAATGAATATTTAACAATATTCAATAACGTTAAAAAAAATAAATGATCCGTGATGTTAAACGCAATTTTGGAGTAACTATCAGCTAACCTATAGCGGGTATGCACGTTTTGGTAAGTAAATCAATTTATTTATTTTATTTATGATGATTTAGGCAGGGATTTCCACATTGTGTGTTTCACAGATAGCGAAGGTTAGGTGGTACAGTAACAAGATGCAGTGCATGATGCTGCAGCTGGCACTAAATAAAAAAAAAATATATATATATATATATATATATATTTTTTATAAAGATTACATTCCAAAGTACTGTAATCTGTTTGGAATAAATATTTTAGTAACGCCCCTGTAGTATGTTAAACTTGCTTTTGGCTTGTTGCAAATGTTGTGTTATTTTTGTGTGTTTTTTTTTTTTGCTCCTGACCCTACCAAGGCGCAATTACCGCTCGCATTCAATTGTTGTGCACAAGCTTTTACTTAACAGCAATGATATTAAAATAATAACGCTGCGGGAAGAGGAATGGAGCAAAAATGTATGTGGACGGTACAATCATCGATATTTACTTGTATGCCCAATCAATCGATTGCTATTTTGAGGCTTAACTGATAGCCCTATTGTGTACTATATCATTTATTTCGTTTTCTGTCTGTGTTGTTGCTTTAAAGCGACTTGACTGAAGTATTGTTTACACTGCTTGCTCTCTGACATGCTCCTCCTGTGTTGGCGGGTGATCTTGCTGAAGAAAATATGAAACTGAAGAAAATATTGCATCTTGCTTTTGCAGTTCTTTCCACTGAGATAGAGTTCGGCCTGGCAGAACCACACCCCTATCCCCAGCAGCTTCTATAGGCAATTCACAACCCCCTTCTGGTCCATTTTCCAATCCCACGATACCTACGATTACAGCTTGGACAACCTCTAATTGGACGGCCTGGAAAGCTAGGACCTCTAGCTCCTCTCGAATTTCTTCAGGGTGGTAGTTAGCAGCTTCAGCAGGTAAACGAGACAAGGCATCTGCAACTACATTCTTACGCCCAGATCGATATTTAATCTCAAAATTATAGTTTGCTAACTGGGCTGCCCATCGTTGCTCAACAGTGCCAAGCTTAGCTGTTTGTAAATGAACCAATGGGTTATCTGTATAGACAATAAAATGGGAACCAGAGAAATACTCATGAAACTTCTCGCTTACCGCCCATATTAAGGGCCAGAAACTCCAACTTAAAGGAACTATAATTACTATCATTCGTCTCAGAGGGGTGAAGACTACGACTAGCATAGGCGACAACATGATTTCCATTACATGAGAGTAGATGTTAAAACTTCATGCTGATTTGAACTTGGCTCTCGCCAAGATAAGCACCAACTAAGACGTAGCTTCACAGTAAACTAATGTGATCCATATGTGTCTCCATCCATTTGCGCTTCCTTCCATCTGATGATGTAGATATCCTTCTGTCTGGTGTTGATGGCTGAAGTGTAATGCTGGCTCCAGGGATCAGCTTATTTTGCCTCCCCAGCGCATCAGCATGACAACCGTCTGGATTGAGCTAAGTAGGGTACATCTCTGGGGTCTTCAAGTGGGCACCTTCCATCCTCGGTGTTTCGTCGACTAGCCCACGACACCTCAAGAGGGCTCGACGGTGATTCTGGCGTCCCAGCATCACCCCCCTCCGTCCCCCACTCAACTCAGCCCAGCTTACTTACCTGTACATCAGCCTTTCTTTCTTTCTATTGTGCTTGAGATCCCCAGCCAGAATCTTTCTGTCTCAACCACAGCCAGTTGCTGCTCCTCTCTGCTGCTTCAGATAAGTTCTTCACTGTGCGACGCAACTCTTGGCCATTGAATCCGACATCTCTGAGAAACCGGGTTGTAGAGTGTGCCACAAATCCTCGACATCCCACTTACACTGGGTAAACCCAGACTCTCCATCCTCGCTGTTCCGCTTCAGTGGCTAGTTGAGCATACCGCAGTTTCTTCCTCTCATACGCCTCATCTACAGCATCCTCCCATGGCACTGTTAACTCTACCAGGTGAACAAGGCGTGCTGATCCAGACCACAAGACAATATCTGGTCGAAGGTTTGTGGTGGCAATCTCAGGTGGAAAAATAAGCCGTTGACCAACATCTGCCAGCATTTTCCAGTCTCTAGCAGCTTCCAGTTGTCCTGGGCGGATTGGTTTTAACACCTTTTCTTGGTGGTTGCTCTCCTGGGTGGAGGAATGTTGTCTTTTGTGTGTAATGTTTTGATGGAACAGATGGCAACTTATTGGTCATGTTACGCTTGTCTTCCAATGCTAAGGCCAAACATCGCAGCACCTGGTCATGGCGCCAAGTAAACCGTCCTTGGCTAAGAGCCACCTTACATCCTGTCAAAATGTGCCTTAATGTTGCAGGTGATGAACACAAAGGACATGAGGGATCCTCTCCTACCCAGAGGTTTAGGTTCTGTGGTGATGGGAGAACATCATATGTTGACCTTATAAGGAAACTGATCCTGCTCTGTTCCATTGACCATAGGTCTTGCCAGCCAATCTTGCGTTGTTCCACACTCTCCCATCTCATCCATTCTCCCTGCTTGCCCTGGGAAATGGCCTTTATACACCTCATCCTCTCCTCCTGCTTTTGCACCTTGTTGACTACAAGCTTCCTCCGTTGCGCTGGGGCTGCCTTGTGCCATGTAGGAGGAGCTGAATTGAGACCAAGATCCCCTCTTCCATGCTGAACTTGCCCCATGATATCACCAATTTGAAGGGCAGCCTTTGCATCCTCCACAGCTTTCTTTGCCACCCACTTTCTTCCAGTTTTCAACACAGGTGCTGCCTCCCTTACGCATTTGTCGCGTGACTCTACTAATGTCATTTCCAGTCGGACCTTGGCACTTAAACTCCTCGGTTAGAGCGGAGACAGGTAGCTGCAGTATTCCTTTACTATAAAGTCCCACTCTGCTGAGGCAGCGTGGAACTCCCAACCATTTCCTGATGTGTGAACTGATTAAAGCTTCCAGCTTCTCTACTGTTGTCAAAGAAACCTCGTACACAGTCAGTGGCCACAGCAACCTTGGCAGTAGGCCAAACTGAAAGCACCAGAGTTTTAATTTGCCTGGTAAAGCGCTGCTGTCTATGCTCTTCAACCCTTCCACAGCTTGTTGTCTAACTTCTCCCACACAAACTGTGTCCTTTAGATCCCCGTCGTACCATCTCCCAAGGCTCTTCACTGGCTTCTCAGACACTGTTGGTATTGCCTCACCATTAATGAACGTTTTATCTACTACTTTACCTTTAATTATAGAGATGCTCCTTGATTTAGTGGGCTTGAATTGCATTCGTGCCCATTCAATGTTACTGGTTAATTTGCCCAATAACCGATTAGTGCAGGCTACTGTTGTAGTCATGGTTGTCATGTCATCCATGTATGCTCGAATTGGTGGTAGTCGTATTCCAGAAGCCAAGCACTCTCCTCCCACTACCCATTTTGATGCCCTAATGATTACTTCCATTGCCATGGTAAAAGCCAGTGGAGAAATGGTGCATCCTGCCATTATTCCAACTTCTAGGCATTGCCATGTAGTGCTGAATTCTGAAGTTGAAAAACTAAATTGCAAATCTCCAAAGTAGGCTTTCACTAGATTTGTTATTGTCATTGGTACACTGAAAAATCAAATGCTGCCCAAAGAAGTTCATGTGGCACTGAACCATATGCATTAGCCAAATCCAGGAATGTCACATGGAGCTCCTTCCTCTCCTTTTTAGCTGATTGAATTTGTTGCCAGATCACATTGATGTGTTCTAAGCATCCTGGGAAACCTGGAATGGCCGCTTTTGTATTGAAGTGTCAATGAAGCAGTTCTTTAATAGGTAAGTTGACAATCTCTGAGCAATAATGCTGAAGAAAATCTTGCCTTCTACGTTTAATAGGGAAATAGGGTGAAACTGACTGATGCTGCTAGAATCTTTTTCTTTAGGTATAAAGACTCCACCTGCTCGGCGCCATGCTCTTGGTACAACCTGTTTTTTCCATGCTACTTTCATCAGTTTCCACAGGATTCAGAGAACTCCTGAAGCACTCTTGTACACTCTGTACGGAACTCCATTAGGCCCTGGAGATGATGAAGCCCTTGCTTTTTTCACAGCTTGCTCTACTTTTTCCACTTAGGTGCACAGTCCTCCATTTGGTATTCTGGTGGATTGATAGGTGGGATGTCTGAAGGAATTGACATAGGCTCCTGCCTTTTGAATCTGTATGCTTCCTCCAAATATCTCTCCAGCTCAAACTTAGATGCTTTTAGTGCGCCATTCTTCTCACTGGTGAATAACTTCTTTACAAATTTGAATGGGTCTTTATAAAAGTTAGTTCTCGTGACGCTCCTTCTTTTTGTAGCGTTTCAGAGGGCTCAGCTCTGCGCAATGTTGCAAGCTTATCTTTTATGACCCTTTGTAAGAGATTGAGTCCCTCCTTCTGACTTTCTTCTGCTCTTCTCCATTGCTTCCTCAGCTGTCTCCTTTCTCTAACTAAGCGTTCAATCTCCTGCTGCCGTCTAGACTTTCCAGGAATAGTTTGTACTTTTCCTTCCTTTTTCAACTCCAAACCTCTCGCTTCCATATGCGTAGATGATGTCCCCAAATTTATCCAGTTTCTTTTCAACTGTTCCACTTAACCTTTCCAATGCAAAGCAGAGATCTGTGTTTACTGTGTCCCATGCAGTTTTCTCACAAGCTCTTGGCCATTTAACTCCAGGCTTGTGCCCGTTGAGGTTCTTTTCTCTCTTACGCTGGTTTGTCTGACCGGGTTCACAAGGATCATTAGGTTCATCACTAACTGTGTCCATGCAAGTCCTCCTCACATCTATGACAGGGGTGCTGATATCCTGCGAACTGTGGTTTGCTTCCTGTCGCTGGATTTCATTCGACTGACTTGACTGACTTCGTAAGAAGTACTGATCAATGCGAGGCCCTTGTCTCTTCTCCCTCAAGCATTTCATTCTCCCTTGATGAATCTTCAAACCCCTGACCGTTGTCGCCTTGCTCCAGCCGCAGACACAAACCTGGAGTTCCATGTCTTTGCTAACTGCAGATCTTGAACTAGTCTTTTGTGAAGTACTCTCCATACTCATATCCGTTTCCGTTCCTAAGTCCTTAACCGTGTTGTCCAACGTTGAGTCATCTTCCGTCTTGCAGTTGTGCACGAACAGCTCCTAAACCCTGGTGGCTAGCATCTGTATACAAGAGAAGAGGCTGGTTAAAATCTGCAAAAGCCAAAATAAGGGCACAGGTTAACATCTGTTTAAGCTTCTTAAAAGCTGTCACACAATATAGCAATTTTTGCAAAATCTTTGATGAACCGGCGGTAATATCCGGCCAAACCCAAGAAGGACCGGAACTCTCTAACAGTGGTTGGAGGGGGCCACTCTTCGACACTTCTAACCTTCTCTGGATGTAGGTTGTATTAACAAAACTTTCCCATACCATGGTTATTTGTGAACCAGTGTCCAATAAACAGGGAACATTTACACCCATCCATGTCTACTTCTATAATGGGGATTTCCCTTATTACCCCCTCGCCGCTTTCACAATCAGACTGGAATCTGCACTCCCCACCATCTGGTCCTGGACAGGGGTGCATATTAGTTTAAAGGAACCTGGGAGGGACTAGGAGCATCTCTACAATAACGATTTATATGTCCTGGCTGTCTGCACCGCCTACATATGGGCCTACCTTGCTCATCATACTGGTTCATCTGTGGCCCCATCCAGCACCGCTATAGGGGCCAGGGTTGGATGGTGGTCTCCAGGCTGGCAGATGTGCACCTAGGTTTTGAACTCACCTTGTAGGGGCAGACTCCTTCATTCCTCGCTGCAGCTTCTCCCGCAACTGTCCCATCAGATCCTTTGATATCTCTGCCATCTGTCCTGGACATTTCCTGTACAATTTCCTCCCGCAGTTCTTTTCTTAATTGCTGTAACCCACCTTTAGGTCCAACCTCCGCCTCCCTTATATTATTACTCAGCCCCATTTCCTGCATCTCTCCATAAGCTTCTGCTCGAATCGACAACTCTTTATTATTATTTTTATTATTATTATTTATTTCTTAGCAGACACCCTTATCCAGGGCGACCTTACAATTGTTACAAGATATCACATTATTTTTACATACAATTACATTATTTTTTACACATTATTTTTTTTACATACAATTACCCATTTATACAGTTGGGTTTTTACTGGAGCAATCTAGGTAAAGTACCTTGCTCAAGGGTACAGCAGCAGTGTCCCCACCTGGGATTGAACCCACGACCCTCCGGTCCAGAGCCCTAACCACTATTCCATACTCCCCACACAGCTTTGAATCATATAGTCCATTTACAAACTGATCTCTCAGGAGAAGGTCTTCATCTGCTATCCCTCTGTCATCTCTCTTCTTCAGGCGGTTAAATAGTTCCTGTAGTCGAAAAGCAAATTCACATGAGCCCTCACTGGATTCCTGCCTGCAATTAAAGAACATAGAGTGAAGGTCCGGAGCATAAACCTTATCCCCATACAATAAACTTAATTCCACAAAGATCTGGTCAGCTGTCCGCCGCTTTTCCTCTGGCAAAATTAAAACTGGTCTCCTTGCGTCGCCTTCCAAACTGCTTAAAATGTAATGTGCCTGATTACCTACAGGTACATTTTGCAGTCTAAACATAGATTTTAAATGATCTTCCCATTCCCCAAATCGTACATCAGAACCTTTCCCTTTAAATTTTAAATCCCATGAATTACCAAAAACAAATGGCATTAGCATTAATGGGGTGGGAACAGCTGCCTGTCTTTCCGCTATCATGATGTGTCACTCTACACAATTCCAGTATTTTAAATGCCAAATCCTGCCGACTTTGTGCTAAAAATGCTGTAGCAAGTTTTACAATATAAAAAGATAATATAATAGTCTCACTATGCCAGAGTGGAAACACCACTCAATGAGTACAGGGACAATTACCCACTGTAACAGGTTATTTTCTTTGGCACTGGAATGGGTTTAGTAACAACACTCATGCAAGGGAAACAGGACAACTGAGTGGGCTGATTTGGATGATGTATTACAGGTCGTCAACTCTAAATATACAAAGCACTATCATAAAATTATCAAATAAAATGAGATAGTATAAAAAGAGAAGCTTTGCATATTAAAATAAAATACAATAAATATGACAATGTTTAAAACCAAAATTAAATATACAAAGCACTATCAATCAATCTATAAATTGATAGTGTAAAATAAACAGAAGCTTTGTATATTAAAATAAAAAACCCCACAAAATACAGAAATAAACAATATAAAATACATACATCAGTAAGTTTTAAGAAAACAACAAAGGCTCGAATAATACTAAATTCTAAAAACTAAGAAACGGCAACACAGAAATACACAATATAAAACCCACTTGGTCTTATACTAAAACACACAGTAAAGCTGTTAAGGATACTCACGCTACCAGATAACATTAAATCCAATCACTTTGTCTCGTTTAAACTGTATCATACAATCTTTCTACCATACATAAGTCTAAGCCGAAAGCGTCACAGTTAAAAATAGTTCAAAGTCCAGATTGAAGCCGCTTCAGCGAGATCGGAAGATTTGCATCGGACTGGAATGCCGGTGCAGCTTTGTAGTCCTGGTAGTAATTCAGTGCCGCACCCTTAAAATAAAACAAACAGCAGTAGCATCAGTATTTGTGTAGCACTGCTAGCTGCATCTATGAGTGTGACTTTTAAACCCATCCCAAGATCGATCACCAGGTGAATCTTGTTAATTAATTAATATGCTTGTTAAGGAAGGGGATGGCTGTGACAACAGTGTAACTACTTTAACCTAACAAATGTGCAAATTATATAAATCAAAACAAGTGCACAAAGCAACGTGAATAAATAATAAGTGTCAGCTAAATAATAAGAATAAAATACATACAAGTGCTCAAAGAAAACAAACCATTTCAAAATAAAACAATCTACTACCAAGTGCAGCGTTACAATCTACCCTGTCAAACGCTTTCTTCTGGTCAGGAGACACTATGCCTGTGTTGAAACCAAACAGCTTATCAAATTTGGAACTGCTGGGAACACAATAGGTCTGGTCACTATTCACCACCTTTCCTATAACACTCCGCAAGCAATTGGCTAGGGCCTTGGAGAACGGTTTATAATCGGCACAGAGCAACTATATAGGTCTCCAATTTTTGATGTTGCAGAGGTCCCCTTTCTTAGTTGGAGGGTGATGACAGCCCTCCAGCAACTCAGAGGCAGCTGTTTCTCCTTCACACACTCCTCAAACACCTCGCACAAGTCCGCTCCCAGACAGACAAAAATGTCTTATAGAACTGCTGAGAGGCTGTCAATTATGGGCACTTTTCCATTGTTTACCCCTTGAAGGGCATCAAAGTTCTTGTGCTTTTAGAGGGCTTTCTAACCCTCTGGATTCCTCTTTGGGGAGACGAGGGAGATCCTCCGCTGTGAACAAGTCTATATAGAAATTCACTGCCCGCCTCTGGATCTCTACAGGCTCTCTCAGTTCTTGCCTTGATGCTGTCTTTAAGCATTGGATGACCTTGCTGTGTGCCTTTTTTTTCTCCAGCCCAAAAAAGTACTGAGTGGGTGCATCCATCTCAATCAGACCGGAAGTGCAACCTCACTAGCGCCCTCTGCACCTTTGTGTCCAGCAGATATGCTGACCTCTTTTTTTTCACTTTCAGGCTGTCAATTAACCTGTCACTAGGGCTGGACTCCAGGGCTCGCTGCAGCTCTATGATGTCCTCCTCCTGTTCTTGCATGGCCTCATTCAGACTGTGACATTTCTAGTGTGCTGCTGACAAAAACATTGTATTTGCACTTTTCTCACATCCCACCATTGCCGAAAGGAAGGGAAAGCAGCTTGCTGTGCTCTCCACTTCTCCCAAAAGAAAAATCTTTTTTAAATTGTCCATCATTGACTAAAATTGTGTTAAAATGCCAGTGGAAGCTGTGCACTTTCCCAGAGAGGATTAGTACACTACAGGTAACTAAACTGTGATCTGACAAGCCATTGGGAGTGATAAAACAGACCTTAAAAATATTTAAATGGTGTTTTTTAAACTATTAAAATGGTCTAATCTAGCCAAAGAAAGATCAATGCCATTTGCCTTTGCCCGTGTGTATTGCCAATCTTTCTCATTAAAATTCCTCCAAACATCTATTAATTCAAATAGCTTTAAAATTCTTAAAAGCTCTCTGGCAGACTGAGGATGTGGTTCTAAGTTATTCCTGTCCATTATATGATTAAAAATACAGTTAAAATCACCACCTAAAAACAACAACTCTTCTACTTTACAGTCTGATAAAATGTTTTCTAACTCTTGTAGGAATGTAATTCTTTCTTTGCTACCAGTTGCAGCATACACATTAATCAAAACAAACACCTTCCCTTCAATGACTGCCTGCACTTGAAGCAAACACGCCTTTATAAAATCACTCATTGTTACAGAAACAGGCTTAAACTTTTCAGAAAATAAAATAGCTATCGCTGCACTGAGATTTGTACAGTTACTAAAAAAGATATGACCGTTCCCATCTTTTTCCCAGTTTGACTGATTTTCCATATCTATATGGGTTTCTTGCAGAAATGTAATATCTAATTGTTTCTGTTTAATAAATTCTATAACGACAGCCCTCTTAGAGGCATTTTTACAGCCGTTAATATTTAAGCACCCAATTTTAAACTGACTCATTGGAAAATTGGAAAAAGAAAAACACTAATACAGAAAAACAAAGAAGCAGACAGAAAACTTAATGAAATTACTAAGGGGACTAAACAGCTTGACTCTGTATTCAGACTTTCACGCAGTTTGCTGGTAATGTTCTTCAAGCGCACATACTCCTGTGTGCTAAAGACTTCCAGAGCAGACACGTTTTGCATTAAAAGCCATACAGAACTTAAAAATAAATCAATGTTAGGAAAAAAATTAATCTTTCACATTAATTCCTCTCTTTTGCCTGATCCAGTAATATTCTGAGCACTGTACCTGTGCAGACTTTCTGCAATTCTGTAATGTCAGAAATGAGACACGAGTCTGGGAGACTGCTTTCCCCTTCAATGTCTGAGCTGTCTTCAGTCACAGTGCTTGCAGCACGCACACTCCACGGCACTGCAGACTCACAGATAGTGTTGCGGGCACAGCCTTCCTGCCCCTCATCCTCCTCGCTTTCTTTCCTAGAACAGTTTTTTACTATATACCCTCGACTCGCACATATGTTCTTTAAAATCATGTATACTTGCCACCTGGATGAAATGACATGTTTCAAATGCAGGGATTTACAGCCCAGCAGGATTCTTTTAATCCCTGATATTACCTAGCCAGTTCCCTTTCAAAGGAGAGATGTTTTGGTTATTTTCCTGGCTGGAAGTGCTAGAGGATTTACAGGGAGAAGCATGTTGTTTACCACAACCCCCTGCTCTACTACCTTAGACACTAAATCTGTAGTGCTTAAGAAAACAACAACTGACATTCTAGATGCTGAGTTGATGTTCTCACAACCAACAACAACTCCTACTGCAAGAACACATTTCATTCATTCCTCTGGAGATATTTTAACACCATACCTATGTGTTAACCTTTAGAGTTTAGAGGAGCCCTGCCTAACGACCCGGCCACGCTGGCTGATATTGCTGACAAAAGTCATCTCAGACAACACAAAAATAACAAAACACTAACAGAAAAAAATATCCTCAAAACAAAACAAAGTAACTGAAAATAAAGCAACACACCTTTGAGCAGCGCTCATGCACACACACACACACCTGTCTCCTTCCCATCCACACCCAGCATTCACTGAGTCAGATAGATAGATAGATAGATTGATTGATTGATTGATTGATTGATTGATTGCAGGGCACCTATACAATTCTGTTCCTCGCAGCTATAAATAGAGTATGTTAAGCTTCTGTTTAATTTACATTAAAATTCTCCCTTAGATACGAAAACACAAAGGCCAAAGCAGTGCTCCCTGTGAGCCAAGATTGACAATTCAACACAAACATGAATTGAACTACACTCTCACCCTGCACTCCACGCGATAGTGTTTTTGGAACCTCTTGTCTATCACTTTTATGAACCTTGCCAGATCCACGTTAAGAGATAACACTCACCATGAGAGCACTGCGGAAGGGCTTATTTTGTCTTTAATTTGATTTAACATTTAAGTGAGGAGTGGAATTGTGCATCTCTTCACCGATGGCTACTTTGGTGTAATATATAATACAGTACAATTCACTCACATTTATCTATATTTAGATTGTTATCGAATATCTAGTGATTTTCGTAGGTGGTCTCGACTGGAAGCCCCAGATTACATCAAAGAAATCTTGCTTATTTATTGATTTTCTTTTTGCACATTAAACTCAGAGAGAAGCTGATGCAGTTTCTCATGAAATGAGGCTGTGCATAAAAGATCTGTTACAGGCAGTGTGTCACCTCTGCCTTTGTACCAAGGTTAGAGATTTGTGAAGACTGAAATGTAAAAACATAGTTGCCACATTTTGCACCAAAGCTCCAAGCCCGGTTTCATGCATTGGAACCACCTGCTAACATTATTTAAAAGCTCCTTTGTGCCATTTATTTTTTAGCTTACAAAAAACACAGTGTGTATATAGTGTGGAGTAGTGGTTAGGGCTCTGGACTTGACCGGAGGGTCGTGGGTTCAATCCCCGATGGTGGACACTGCTGCTGTACCCTTGAGCAAGGTACTTTACCTAGATTGCTCCAATAAAACCCAACTGTATAAATGGGTAATTGTATGTAAAAATAATGTGTAAAAAAAAATAATAAATAAAATAATGTAATTGAATATAAAAAAAATAATGTGATATCTTGTAACAATTGTAAGTTGCCCTGGATAAGGATGTCTGCTAAGAAATAATAAATAAATAAATAAATTAATAATAATAATAATCTAGGGGGACTCAATCAAGAATATGAAACTGGCATTTGACCTGCATTTTGTCTCTGCTCTATAGCGCTACATCCAGACTCGGAGGATACCATACATGCCTTAGCAAAGCATTTAATAAGCTCTAAATTACAAACACTAGCATTACCGTCTCTTTGGAAAAATAATATTAAGTCTATAGACAACGGGCTACAAGATTCTACAATTACTGCTGTGGGTCATAGGGAGCACTGTAGCTAAATGTTATTGTTTTGTGTTCCAACTATTTAGAGATAATGAACGCAAATTCCCAGGAGTGAAACGCCAGTTTCCTTTCCCATGTGAGCCACTTTTCCACCTCCTTATCTTCGGGCAATGTATTGTATAAAGTACACTAAATATACATACAAAGTCTTTCCACATCAATAAATAGATGTATGGAACTTTGCGTATTGTGAATTAACAACAGTTCTTGTCATGTATCAATGTACGGTAATGAGATCTTAGTTTTAATTTACCTATTATTTGAAACCACTAGACTAGCAAGTAAAGTCTACACTTAGTGGAGTGCGATAAGAAGCTTTCAGGTGGGGACCCTTAGGGAAAGAAGGATGCTTGGTGACCTGAAGCCTGTTGGACTTGCACATGAATTGCAGTGGTGAGGTGACATTTAAATTAAGGACATAACTATGGGAATTAAACTTTCTTTTGTAAATGTATTGGATGTTTGGTAGGTTTAAAAAAATTCCCTGGAGGAAAACACATGCCGGACTGGTAAAGAGTTTAAAAAAAAAATAAACCAATTGGTATATGTATCCTATGGTATGTATGCAAAAGACAGATAGTAATGCATTACTGTAAGAACTGTTTTATGTTTCTTACTGGGATAAATTGCATCCGTCACAGTTATTTGAAAATATGAGAAATACTGTACCTTGAATGTGCGTTGATATAAAACACTAATATTTTATGGTATTAAGGGATAGATAGAAATAGTATTCTGGAAAGGCTCTATACCATGGAGAGGGATTATGGTTGGATTTTATTCTGGAGGTTTTTCATTATAAAACATGAATTTATATTAAAAACAAGTAGTTGCATATATTTCTGCTGCATATGTTAGAAGACAACAAATCATTGCTTGATGTTCTCTAGACTTCAATAGCTCCAAACTAAAAGAAAGATGAGCTCTTAGGTGATGAGAGTTGATATGCCTAAGCTGTGCACTGTAATGGGACAAAGCTAAACCTCATTTGGTAAAGCAATTAAAATGCAATTACTCTACCTAACTTTCAATTTTATTATTGGTCGGCTAATATCCGAAATCTATTACATTGGTCACATTTTCACCCCCGGCTGGACGGCCCTGCATGGCTGGTCATGGAGTCAGCCTCCTGTCGCTTTACCTCCCTGCCTGCCCTACTGTGCTCTTCTCTTCCCCTCTCGACTTCTCAGTTTAGTGTTAACCCATTGGTATGTCACTCCCTCCGGATCTGGTCCCAGTTTAGGAGGCGGTTTGGCCTACAGTCCATGTCCATATCTGCCCCTGTTGATGTAAACCATCTATTCCCACCCTCAGTGAAAGACTCTGCTTTTAGTCTATGGTATAGAAGTGGTATTAAGTCTCTTAAAGATTTATACATTGACAATAATTTTGCATCGTTTGGCCAGCTTGTCCAAAAATTTAACCTACCTCAAACACACTTTTTTTGCTACTTGCAAATTCAAAACTTTGTTCATAATAGAGTGGTTCAATTTCCTCTACTGCCTCCCAAATCAGTCACTGATTTGATTCTAGAATTCAACCCTGACAGTAGGGGCGTAATATCTAAAATTTATAACATTATATTGTCTCTGTATTGCCCTTCACTGTCCACTTTGAAAACCCTGTGGGAACATGATCTAGGACTCCAGCTAACTGATGACATTTGGGAATCCATCCTTGCTTGTGTGCATTCCTCTTCAGTTTGTGCTCGGCATGGGCTTATTCAATTCAAGATCTTACACCGTCTTCATTTGTCAAAGGTCAAATTGTCCAGAATATACCCTGAATTGGATCCAGCCTGTGACAGATGCAAACTAGCACCAGCTTCTCTCATTCATATGTTCTGGTCCTGTCCCAGGCTGGCTCCATTTTGGACCTCTGCCTTTGAGACCCTCTCTCAGTTCTTACAAGTGCCTATTGACCCCACTGCACTCATTGCGATTTTCGGTGTGATTCCCGACAATGTTTCCTTAACAGGGCTGCAGTCGGACACCGTTGCCTTTGCAACTCTGCTGGCTAGACGCCTCATTTTGTTTGGTTGAAAACAGGCTGCCCCACCCTCACATGTTCACTGGATTAGGGATCTCATGTACTCCCTTAAATTGGAAAAAATAAAGTTTACATTAAGGGGATCCACTGCAAAATTTTATAAAGCATGGCAACCCTCTCTATCCTATGTTGACAACCTCAGATTGCCCTCCCCTCCATAATCTTCCTTTATAAAATTAATAATAATGAAAAAGCAAGCACGGCACTTTCTCTGGCTCCTTCTTTTCTTTCTCTTCTGTCTTTCTCCTCTTTCTCTTCTCTTTTATAACAATTATTAATATGATTTCCACTTAAATCTCTGTTAAATTGTGTTTATGTTTCATCCTGTTTAATTTGTGAAATCCAATAAAAAAGTTAAAAAAGCAGCTCTTTCACTGATCTAAACAACATGAAGATACAGAGAAACAACAAAAGAGGCAAGATTCTGCAGTTCTGTGCATTGTAGGTCTGCATTAGATGCATAATTTGCTTTTATCGGTTAAAATAAATCTTCATTTAAATGATGTTCTACACGTTTATTGCATCACCTTTAAGCTATGTTTACCAGCCTATAGCAGTAGGTTAGTGGTCGTTCAAGTTGGAGAATGATCATAATGAAAAAAGTGAAGGCAAACTTATGTACAAATGCAGTAAAAAAAATCATGGAATTATACTGAATATGATTATTGGAAACTGGAACTATAAAAGAGGAACTAAAATTCATGATCTCTTCTGAGAATGAGCACCATAAAGAAAGTTCTGAGAATGGCAGGCCAATTTAACATGTAATAGACAGTGATTTCAAAACGAGATACACTGATCTGCCTTTAATTAAGTTAAGGCTTACTAGGTCTCAATAATGTATTCATTTGTGTAAATTATTCATGTGCAAGTGACATTATTTTTCCAGCTGTAATTTGAACACTGTACAGCAAACAAACAATGCAAACAAAAACAAACAAAAATATATAATATAACATTATATGGCTTCTGGTGATTACCTAATTACCCCTCTGAGCCACATATATTGATTACCTATTCATGGTAGCATTTTATTAAAAATAAAAACATTTGGCTCCAGGGTGGCACATCCGGTAAAGGCTCTCTGCCCGGAGTGCAGGATGCGCCTTATATCTTGGAGATCACCAGTTTGAGTCCAAGCTATGCCACTGCCGACCGTGGATGGGAGTTTCCAGGGGGCGGCGCACAATTAGCACTGCCCGGGTGGGGTAGGGGTTAGGTCAGCTGGGGAGTCCTTGGCTCACTGCACACCAGCGACCCCTGTGGCTGGTCGGGCGTCTGCAGGCTGGCCTGTACTCAATTCAGAACTGCGTGGTCCTCCGACGCTGTAAGTTCTGAATATGGCTGCACGGCAGGCTTGCAGAGCAAAAAAAATTGTAAAGAACAGTGAGGTATGGTAAAAACATATTAATAAACATGGCAAACCAGCGTAAACTATGGGAAAAACATGGCAAAACTGCAAACATACAGTGCAAAAATACTATGGTGCATTTTATAAGGAAGGAACCATGGCGAATGGACAAGTGGTCCCTGGATCACAGATGAGAGCAGACCTTAAATAAATCACTAAATTGATAACTTTAAAACACACTTTAACATTGAAGGCTGAGCATATGCTCCTTGTTAACCAAGACGGTTTTGGACAGCTCAGGTTTTTTTAACCTGTATTGCAATGGATACTGGTACATTTTCTCAAAAAAGAGGGTTTGCTGTAAGCTAGTAACTGGTACCAGCCTGTGCCAGTCACTAGTCTTATGAAGTGGAAATACATTCAGGCCCGTGGAGAAGTGCCAGAAGCCCGAAAAGACCAGAATAAAATACAACAGCTACTTTCTAAAATTTGTAAAAGGAAAGCCTCACAGTGCCTGAAGCCTGTCAACCGCACGCGCATTAGTTCAGTGTGTTTAAAAAAACCCTTCTATTATTTCTAGCTACCAAATCAGAATTAATGGGGCCTTTATTATGAACGATGTGACAGCAGTAGAATTTACTGCGCTGTAGGCACTTGGATTGGCTGGAACAACAGAGTGCAAAAAGTAATTGTTAAATAAATTGGCCTGGGCAGATGGGATTTATGGCAATCCGGTATCTGGAATCTTTTTTATTTTTAATTCAAGAGATCTGATCAGCTGAACTGTGCTGCCACAATGCAGAAGTAATTTTCAATTTATAACATGGATTATTTGGCTGTAAAACTGTGCCTTGAAACTCCTAGTTTTGTTTCAGTCTTTTTTTTTTTCTTCCAAAGACGCCAACTAGTTTTCTTTGCTATTGGCAACAGACAGTCATTTGAGTTGTACTCACACAGTAGCAGATATTTGTATAGCTTGGCGTGCGGCAATCATGCCAGAAAAACTGTACTGTATCCTGTAATTCCTCCTTTTAATCTGTTTGAGTACTGATTTAACAAAAACCCTATTTGGGAAAGAGAATCCCCTTGTTTATGCTCTGTTTTGCTTCTTGAGCTAAATAGAGCGTAAATATGCACTTTATTTTCGGACCTACTCTTGTAGTGATTATGCCTTTTACTGTATATGTATAGCAGTGGCTAACAGGGGAAGAAGTTTGAGCCACAAAGTGAAAACTACCATGGAGTAAATAAATACACAAATTAAAAAAAAAACTGTCAACCAGTTGTGGTTTCAGATAAAGACATTTTTATAACATTGAAGTCTGCAACCTGCAAATTCTTTGGAATTAGCCAAAGATGTAGTCACCTTTTTTCATGCTGCAGTCTAACAGATAATACAATACTACATCATGAATTACTAAAGGTATGTGGACAGCATGACCAGACCCCACGTTTTAAAAGATAGTTTGTAGTTAACTGGGATATTTAACCCATTAATAAAACGTTCCGGTTATTTTCAAAAAGGCATATAAAAAGAAACAACTCACTGTCCCCGGCTCCACTACTTCAGCAAGCATTCAAAATGAATCAACCCAGTTCTGCGGTGGCAAGACTAACACTGTCATAGCATGTAATACACACTGGCTTGATTAGAAGTCAACTTTGACTTGAGACTTTAGGAGTAGACAGCACAATGCTTTAAGTCTGCACAGTTCTCCATCTGTCTGGGTATTTCAGAAATACTTATGACAGCGAGTCAAAGGATGCCCAAGACATGTATCTCAAGAGGGCAAGAAATAAAAAAAAAAACACCAACAATTTGAAGATGTTTGAAAGCACTCTAAAGCCAAGTTTATCCACATATATTTATGTGGACAACCAGCAGAGTTATCATTGTATTGTATTGTAATAATAAAAAAGTGCTTCAAATACTGTATAAAGCATTTATCAGAGAATTGTGTTACACTTCTACAACACAGTTGGATGCCTTATTTAACTAATCAAATTGAAATGTAGTATAAAATGGAGCACGATAATTAACAGTTGCTAATTGTATCTAATTGAAGATTATAACGCCTATTTGATTTAAGTTGTAAAGCAGTTCAGATAGGTTCCTAAAACTGATTTATTGTAGATGTGTCTAATAATTAAAAACAAAACATGTTCCAGTCTAACAATGATCAACAGGGATATTTTTTGCAACAAAAAAAAACAAGTTAATTATGGGTGCCTTCAACCAGGTGCTCAAATTAAGGTGGGTGGGTGTGGGTGGGGGTGGGGGTGGGGGTGGGGGGGGGTGGGAGGAAGCAGTGGTGGAGGAATAGCTGGGGCAGCCAGTGCAACTGCACAGGGGCCCATGCAATTAGAGGGCCGTGGAGGGTTGGAAAGTTTGGAAAAATACATTTAACAGTGATAATATCCTTCACATTGTTACAACCTGCATATCCATATCATTGTTGCTATCTGTGCCAGTAATTATGTTTTTAACATCCCTCGTTTCATCAGGTGCTGCTTTTCACTTAATCAGGTTTTTAAAATGATTTAATTAAAATTAGCTTCCTAGATTGCAACTGTCTTTGCGTGGAGGCTAATACTGGGCACTGTTTTACATTTCATCATCGGTCAAGTTTTCAAACTCCAGAACCACTCGTGGGTTAGCCTAGTTGTTGCTCAATATTGCACAATAGTTACCCACTGTCTTAATGGAAGGTTCTGGGGTACTGTTCAGCAAAGTCTTTTGCTGTTATATTCTGTGTGCAGCTATGCTAAAGAAACACAAACTGGACCCTAAAGTCCTCAATAACTATAGGCCAATCTCCAACCTAACATTTAGATAAGGTTCTAGAGAGAGTTGTTGCAATTCAATTACAAAAATTTCTAACTCTTAACAATATATTCAAGAAGTTTCAGTCTGGTTTTCGTGCTGCACATAGCACCGAGACGGCCCTTGTCAGAGTTGTGAACAATCTGCTGATAAGCTCTGACTCTGGCTTTCCATCAGTATTAATTCTTCTTGATCTAAGTGCTTCCTTTGATACTGTAGACCATTCCATCCTACTGAATTGTCTTGAAAGGACTGTTTGCCCTTTTCCTGGTTCAAATCTTATCTTTCTGGTAGGTTTCAGTTCGTTTCTATTGGGGAGGTAAAATGAGCATTATCGGAAGTTGTCTGTGGTGTTCCACAGGGCTCCATTCTAGGTCCCTTGCTGTTTTCATTATATATGTTGCGTTAGGTGACATTATCCACAGACACAGAGTGAACTTCCATTGCTATGCTGATGATACTCAGCTATATTTGTCCCTAAAGCCAGGAATTTCTTCTGCCTGTGTATTATTAGCTACTTGCCTTACAGACATCAAGCATCTCATGTCACAGAATTTTCTAAAGTTGAATTCAGATAAAATTACCCAAATAAAAGGAAATGTGGGATTACATGAGCTTGACCCTTTAGAAATTAAGAGTTTGGGGGTCATCTTTGATCCTGATCTATCATTTGAAACTCATATTTGAAACTCATATTAGGGAAGATACTAAAGTATATTTTTATCATTTGAGAAATACATCTAAACTTAGACCAATTATTTCTGTATCTGATGCTGATAGACTAATGCATGCCTTTGTTTCATCTAGAATTGACTATTGTAATGCACTTTTTTCTGGTGTCCCAAAACGTGTGGTATCCCGCTTGCAGCTTGTTCAGAATACCGCTGCTAGAATTCTGACTAAAACCAGGAAAAGTGAACATATTACCCCTGTTTCAGCCTCTTTACACTGGCTCCCTGTGCAGTATATAATTGATTTTAAGATTTTGCTGTTAATTTACAAGGCCCTGAATGGATTAACACCTAGTTATTTGCAGGAGTTACTGACCCTGTATCTTCCAAACCACACTATGAGATCACAGGGGCTGCTGGTTATTCCTAGGGTCAACAAAAGCAACATGGGAGGTAGGGCTTTTTCTTGTAGAGCTCCTAAATTATGGAATGCTCTGCCTTCGTTTGTCAGGGAAGCTGGGACCGTTACAGTTTTCAAGTCTAGACTAAAAACACACTTTTATAAAATGGCTTTGTGTCTTAGTGGGTTTTAATGTAACTTTAAAATTGCTGCTTTTGTATTATTATGTGTATACTGTTATTTAAATGGTCTGACTGCGGCAGTTGTATGTGTGACATGCTATACAAATGTATTGTGGTTTGTTCTTATTTTCCTGCTATGTGCTGTACAGTGCTTTGTGATACTTCTGTATAAAAAGCGCTATATAAATGCAATTAATAAATAAAATTAATTAATCCTTTAGTTTAGGCGGAAGCTTATTAACGAGTGCTGCTGGGTACCAAAATAAACAGCAAATTAACATACCTATATTTACGATACCTATGTGAGAAAATATCCACAAATTTCTGCACAGAATTCTTCACCTTTGTGAATCCTGTACTGATTTGTACGATCGCAGAATCCTCAAAGTACTGATTATCAAACTTGTTAGCTTGTGTGGGAGATAGCGTCTGTGGGTGATGAGAACAACGTACACAAACTGGATGTCCAAACGGGAAAATTGCAAGTTTAAGCAGCGTTTATTAATTATTTTCTGCGAACACTTAAACAAGGGGTCTTAATAATGAAGGGCCCAAAATAAAAATAAAGCAACACAAAGTTCACTTCTTTCTTTATCTCTGATACCGCTGCTATCAAAATCCTTCTGCTCTCTGTGAGCCGTCCCGTCTTTGCAAAGGCAGCCAGTCACCGGTAGCCTCCCTCTCGAGAAGCTCACAGAGTTCAGAGTATACCACCAAACCCCACCCGTGGAATCAGTCCTGCACCTATCCCTAAGGAACAGCCAGACCCCCTTCTTTTAAGGGTCCCCTCACTTCTGTCTTATACGAAGGCCTCACACACACACACACACACACACACACACACACACACACACACACATCACAAAAGCCAAAAACTGTTTGCTGGGGAAACCTAAAACTCTGCAGAGCACTGCCCCCTAGTGGCCAATATAGTGGCACTGCATGCCAAAACAAAATAAACACTCTTTTAAGCTCTTCACAAACCAGTCTGAAGGAATAAGGCTCTGTCCAATCAAAGGCTACCATACATTCCCTCAGTCACCCTGTCACAGAGTATACTTTTTATTGATGTTATATGTTATTATCACTGAGCTTTTTTCTCTTTAAGTGAATCCTCGAGTTGCTTTATGTAGTGTGCTGCTGCCTATTTAACTCCTTTATGCTGAGAGTTATCCAATATTTTTTAGTGTTTTTTTTTTTTTTTTAATAGCGGTGAAGTTAATGAGATATTAGCAGAGAATTAATGTAACCTTTGTTAGAGCCGAAGACTCAAAAAAACAACAATGGCCTTGAATCTCTGCTGATTTTCCATGCCGCCCTCGTTAAAGGTATACTGTTCCAGCTATTTGGAGAGATTTACAGCGACAGATTTACAGTTATTAATTTCACACCTCTAAGCTCACCAACTGCAGAAAAATGGCAATTCCCACTGGAAAGTAAATGCCAGTTATTAAGGAATTGTATCTCATTTTCAGTCCGGGAGTAAGTTGGATGTTTATAAACGGTTTACAAGATCACTTAAACTTTGATTTCAATTCAATTTAATGTAATTTATTAAAATGTCTGAAGACAGTAGTGACAAAAATGTGGTCCAGTTTAGGTTACATAAGGCATGCAGTTATTTTATTAGTATTGACAATTGTACCTTAAGCTTTGTAAAATTGAGCCCACTTCCCACTTTTAGTGCAGATGGATACTCAGAATCTTGTTAGTATCAACCACCGCAATGCACTCAATATCTAGTTTGCCAAGTCTTGCAAACCTCGGATGAAGGTTGAAAAAATTGCAAAAATAGTTCCTTTTTAATTCGAGCCTATCTGCAAATTAATTTTTTAAAAAAGCTTCAAAATAGTTTCAAGTTGATAGTGCACAATAGTGCAGAACAGAGGATGTTTACATTTGAAGCTGTTCAGACAAGGAAGTGCATTCATTTGTTTTTAAGGACATGAGTGACTACAGTATATAATATTAAGATACCTTTGTACATTTGCTGGATTTCATAGTACATCAAAAAAACTGATTATTTTTTACCTTAAAGGACGCCATACAATGAAAAAACACTTTTTAAAAAAATGTAAGAGAATGATAAAGAAAGTGCAAAATCAAGCCAGTTAAAAAGTAGTCTGTGTATGCCAGTTTCCCCAGAACATCACTTCTTCTCCCTGTGGATGGTAAAGTGTATATCAAGCTAGGTGATGAAATCCGTTCAACTAAATGGTAGAGTATGTGAGAAAAAGGCACATCTGCAACAAGAAAAACAACTTCAGATGTCATGTGCTTTAAACTCTTAAAAAACACTTTTTCCTGTTATTAGTCATTTTTCTTTTTACATCTATGTGCTGAAAAAAAGTTTTTTGAAGGCAGCACTACAGCTTTACAGAGAATGTAATAATCAACGGTATGCATGAATATAGGTGCATGTGTGTGCGAGACGGTTGAAGCAGAAAATAGATGTCAAAACCATTAAAAAAAAAACATGTTATGTTTGAATGTGTGAAGTATGTTTGAAAAAAAAATCCTTTAAATACCGCATTCCTTTGAATTTAAAACATCCTCGAATTTGAGACGCAGCCCAAATTTTCCACGCTCAACTAGAGGAAAAAAATCATATAAAGATGCATTTACAAAGTTGCATTTCCTCATATAAGAAAATGACATATGGAGGCAGTTTGCAGCCGTCTGCTGTCACACAGCATTACAGTTATGCGCTGTTTCTCATTTCCAGCTGTTTGTCTCCCTTTTTGTGAGCTGTGGTATTGCTTGGTAAGAAAAAAATATGGGGGTCTGATTAGAACTGAGCCTAATAATGAAATGCTGAAATTTTAAAAGCTTCTCTTCGAATTCCTTAAGAAGCTAATGACGCTTTGTGACAGGGAGGACCCTGTCGCTGGTTCAGCTGCGCTGCTGCTGTGGTAAACAGGAAGTCTTGCCCAGAGCTGATCTGATCGGGAGGTCCCGATTGGCTGGGGAGGCGTGCCCGGGGAGCCTACATCTGTTTAAGAACGCAGCAGCGCCAGTGAGTGAGTTTTAAATTAGAAGGAATGCGGTTCATGAGCTTATATTCATGACAATATGGTATCACTTACATCATCAACAAAGTACAGTTTCAACAGCAAACCTATTGAACCTTGAAGAAAACACATGCCTCTCAATATAGATATGCTGTACTGTATACACTGCACCAGTTCTTTAAAGGTTAGTTATTGGATTGCCATTGTTCATCCCTTTGTAAAATATGCTGAAAGGGACATTTTGAGTGTAAACCCATTCACACTATAGGATTTGCTCTATTGGGAATCTCATTAGATGGTCCAATAAATTGCAGCTAGTGGCTCAGTGCTAGAAGAGGAGTACTTGACTCCTTGACTAAGTTATATAAATCTGGAAAGGTGAAAAGATTTTCTAATGTTAAACACTTTCCTCAGATGATCTCATGGGAATGAATAAATCATTTCAAAAAGTTATTGAACAGTATATGAACATAAATGTCCATAATAAACAAGGGAAGTGTTTCCCATCTTTTCCAAAGTATAGTAGGGATTACCTTGGCATTTATGCCAATTTTATTTTTTTCACCAACCACTAGCAGATTTGGACCAAAAACTGTTTCTTGTATTGATACGTAATATTCCTGATTTATAACTGTCTATTTGCTTCATACAAGTATTATTACCTATCCATAATGACTGTGGATGAGACTTTATCGGACAGTGTTATGTTATTTCATTATTATTTGCTAATTATTTTATTGTTTTAGGGCAGGGTTCTTCAAATGGTGGCCCACGGGAAATGTCCGGCCCGCAAGGGGCAACCAAGTGGCTCACATCACACCGCCCCTTTTCAGTCAATAGCCACTCTGTATGGCTCACACAGGCCAGTTGCATTGAGCGACGCTTTGCGATTTTAGTTTTTTACTTGTGTTACTATTAAAAGGTTTTTTTTTCTGTCTTTTGTTTTTAAATGATATAAACATGGCTCTCTCTACTCTCTACTCTAGTTAGTAAAAAGAGAAACCGATGGTGAAAAATCATAGATTCAACTGTATCGGACGCAAAGCCAATGTGTCTATTGTGCAATGAATGTGTGTCAGTGGTTAAGGAATACAATGTGAAAAGCCATTTTGAAACCAAACACAGAGCTTTTGGAAATACGTATCCAGAGGGCTCAGCAGTTAGAAGTTCAAAAGTAGAGGCACTGATCTCTCCCTACCAACGTGCTTGTGCAACTCTTTGGTCAGTTTGGTCAGAAACATCAAATGACTATTATTTGGGAAATTAACCAAAACGTAGAAACATGATTACATCCCTTTCCATGGGACTAATCTGTTTGTTTTTAACATTCAAGTTTTCATTTTGTTTTATAAACAAAGACACAAGTTTATTTGTTTTAAGTGGTACACTCACCCCAGAGATCTAGATCCCAGCTATCAGCTGGTAGTACCAACAAGAGAACGATGCCAAGTATGGTTGAGCTACCATGAACAAGCTGGGCATTGGGGATTTGATAAGACCATGGCCCTGATAAGAGCCAGGTTTTATTGGCCATGGATGGCAAAGGAGATCCAGAGCTGGTGTGCCGCTTGTCAGCGTTGTGCTTTGCGGAAGTTGTCCCCTTGTCCTGCTCGTGCTCCCCTTGTGTCTATACACACTACAGCCCCATTGGAACTTGTTGCCATGGACTTTCTCACTGTGGGCTGTCCACTTGATGAATACCGATATGTGCTGGTCATTAAAGACAATTTTACGAAATTTGCATGGGCAGTGCCTACCAAGGATCAGATGGCAGCTACTACAGCTCAAATATTATGGAAACAGGTTATTCAACCATTTGGCTGCCCACAACGCTTCCATTCTGACCGAACTTTGAATCCAATCTAATACAGGAGCTGTGTCAACTATATGGAATTACCTGTACTTGTGGAAGGCTCTTAAAGCCTTTGGATTTGGGGTGGGGTTCATAGAAAAAATTCAGCTGTTATATTGTGACATTTCTAGTGTGCTGAAATTCAATGGTGGTTTAAGTGCCCCTTTTCCAGTTCAGAGAGGCATCAGGCAGGGGTGCTCTATGTCAGGGATGCTCTATCCAGTGGTTCCCAACCTTTTTGTGTGTATGGACTCCTTATCAACCTCCCAAAATTTCATGGCCCACCATGTATTACAATCATAGTGCCACAGAGCCTCTATACAAGGAAATCCTATTAATTTAGCTTTCCACTGTAGTGCGGCAATTGACAACAATTCCATACAGGAAATTGATTAACTTACCTAATGAGATGGCTTATTGCTGTTTCAGCGATGTCACAGCCTGTTTTACTTGATAATCCACCAGTGGTTGCTTGTGACTTTTTTAACAGGGAGGCACAAATCACAAAATAGTTATTACCAACCCCCACCCAATGGCTAATGTACTAAAAGTGAATTTACTTTGTTCAGCTGATTTGTGTGACTTCCATGAAGTTTCATGGAAAGAATGTAACATGGATTATACTCAGAAGTCCCTGGCAACATTATGAAGTACTCTTCTTCGATTCTTCGATCCTCAAAAGGATCAAACACAGTCTATGACCAATGTTCTCTTGTTCAACCACAACTGTGGTCTTCAAAGTTCTTTGATAATTGAGTAAACCCGTTCCTCCGAACAGCCCTCTTTAATATCCAACAGTAGTATTGTCTCACCCCTTTTACCCAGGCTTGTCATCTCACAGGCAGTAAGCACTAGTCTTTCACAAGTAGTGCTCCATGGAGTGAGCGCTGAACATACTACTTTAAATGTTATGAGTCTCAACATTTTGTATGTACAAAGGATGTGATGTTGATTGTGACTGTGATGTTGTTTTCTGCAAACAATTGTAGGTGATTGGAAAGGGCAATGGTAATCACACCATGCAGTTCTGTAATGGTAACATCAGATACAGTAATAGAGTTTGCCAGTGGGTAAAGAACACAAGCTGGAAATAGAGGACGTGGAGGACAAACCGCAATGGATCTGGGAGGGTTACTGTAGTATTTCAAAGTTGATATCCAATGAAATGCAAGGTTGAGCTGGCATTAATTAATTAATGTAAACCATAGAAATAAAATGGCAATTTGCTTAATGAATCAAGCATAACAGGCTTCAAATAGCTTTGCAAAATGAAAATAAATTGAGTCTGCTCTTAAATGCTGTACTGGGGATACAGTTAAGGATATAAGTAGAAACAGTTTACATGATTTATGATGTAATAAAAATTCTTACTATTATAATAATTTCCTGTATAGTGCAGTAACTCCTTTTTTTGGTTGCTGTTGTGTATTTATGAACAGTATAAGAAAGTCAACAAGGTAAACAGAAAGTCTACCGCCCTCCCCCCGACCAGGAAGGGTGCTAGGTAAGATTGGTGGTACGCTTTCACAGAGATGGCCTGACTTGATGGTAAGACGGAACCAAAAGTCAGCCATTTTGGAGAAAGAACGTAGTTGCAAGACTGCAACACGCAATGATTGGACAGAGTGTGGCGCCGGGCTGATCACAGGGAGGAGTTTGTCAGTACAAAGGGGATGCAGCTACGCTAGTATAGCCCCTTACGCTGAAACACTAACGCGCCGGAGCGCTGTGCCTTCGTTTTGTTTTTGTATTACATTTACATAACTGCTCAGGTGAAGCTGCAGCCACGGGGCCAGCACACACTACCTCTACACAACACAGCACAACAGAGCACCACTGACACCTGTAATGACAACCGGCGCACTTTCCACTTGGGGATTACAGTACTGTATTATTTTGTGAAACCTTTTTGTTTGGTATTTCTTCCGATTTTGACAATACAGTAAGATTGTACAGCATTATTTGCAATAAAAAAAAAAATTGAAAAAAAAGGTACAGCTAAAACTCCATTCGTCTGCGGTCAGGACTCACATTAAATAGCCATTAACGTTTGGAATACTGAAAGTTGTTACCCATGAATGAAGGTGCCTGATTGTCTATAAAAAGCATAACTGATTATGGGCCAATCCATATCAGTATATTTTCTCTGAATAAGAATCCCAAAGTGTACAAACATAACAAGCACCCTCTTACATATGTGCTATACGATGGGCTGCGTGTTATAAAATTATTTGAGTCAAGGGCAGGTCATTCATTAGTCACGCCTGAAATAAATTAGGCAAACCGAAGGGAGGAAAAATTCAGGTTTGAGTAGTTATCTGTAATTCCCACATAAAAATAATCTACCATAGAATACTATAATACTTACTATGGAATACTATAATATGTGCTGTAGTACCTTGTGGTGTACTATAGTTTGCACTACAGTGCTACAATAATAGTACATTCATGTTTTGTTGTATGCTTTGCTTTTAAAATCTATCAAAACCACTTGTTCCTATATGAACTCTAGCCTTAGCCCTCAACCTAATCCTAGCCCTAGTCCTGTAATTTACAATAACCCTAACATGTAAAGTCACAGTTAACCAGACTTTATCCAGAATGTTCTGATTTTACAGAGGATACAATAATTCTATTTACGGCATTTAAGAAAAGGAAATACTTAGATAAGATTTCTTAGATAAATTAAATCAGAATTCTTGAGAGAAATAAACATGATTAATAAACAGAATAAAAGTTTGCAATAAAAAGTTATTAACAGCAATAAGTTGTGGCTTTACTCGCCTCCATTGTCCTTTGTTTTCTTGGGGAAAAAAGTGTTAATCGATGATTGATTTGATAACTGCTTCATCGTTCGGCCTTCATCACCAACATCACTTGTAAGTGTCCATGGAAACATAACAAGTCTGGGAATAAAATGCCCTCAGAGAAGGAATGTTTTACATACATAATGAATTGTGGAAATTGCTGCTATTTTACTGGAAGAAATTAAACATTTTGAATACTATTCACTGGAACATACCAGCACTGTACACTTTTTTTTTTCTTTTTGAAATAACTATTTTAGACGGCTCATCTGGAAAAGTAGACGGCAACTGCATGAGACATCCATTTGTAAGATGTTCGCTGCAGCCATTTCTTAAGCTCAGGTACATCCTCAGCATGCATATGTAGCACCTGAACGAAATTCGAATTTTCATCTGTGTTCACAAAAACCTGAATCAGACACAGGCCGTTGAGCAATTTGGTGTTTCCCGTTCTGGTGAGTTGCTTCACCATTCTGTTAAATAATGTGCATGTCTTGTATATTGCTGCTGCATTTTGTAACGTGTGTAGGGGTGCTGTGTTAATTTAGTTTGACAGTTAGTTTGTTAACATTAAGTTAACCCTAAGTAATGGCCATTATTTTTGCCTCTGCCATTGTGATAGCCCGAAATACCCCTGCCAGCTAATTTCATAGTATATAGCGATTTAAGCTTTTTGGCCGTGTTGTTTTGATTAGTTTCATTACCATTAGTTTGCCTGTTATTTTATTATTATAGTTTATTTACATACACTTGCCTATTGTTTTGCTTTTACTTATTCAGTTCATTTCATATGTTGGTGCACGTGCGTCATGACAAGTAATATATGTGTATTGACTGATTCATATTGTGTCTGGTGGCTAACTCTTAGAGAACACTTTGATTATAAGAACACTTTGCTTGCTTCCCGAGAGGCGATCTCTTAGCCGGAGATTACTGTACGTGTCATGGAAGCCTGACCAAAATGCTAAATTTAGATGCTACATTTTCCACTACTTGGAAGTATAACGTATTTCATGCTTTTGCACCTGTTATTCTTATTTAAAGGTGTCTACAGAAAATGTTGTTGGAGCTAGGGTGTGCATTTGTAATGTCCCAGTGTGGACAACCAAGCTGTGGTTTTCAATTCTGCTCAGCCAGTTAATGGATTTTCCAGTTTTGTTGCCACAGGACCAGATATTGCTGCAGTTGCCAGGGTTCCAAATGACTCATCCACTGGCAAACAAAATGAGACTGATGGCATGCAGATTGTCAGGAAATGTTTCAGAGTCATGGAATTTCAGAGAGTGCTGTATAACTCATCATTCAGGCCTGGCAACCTAAAACACAAACTCAGTATAAAACATACACATTAAAAAAGTGTTGCAGTTTTATTGTGAACAGCAAATTGATTATACTAAAGCATCTGTTCCACAGGGCTTAGGTTCTCTAATTTATCTTTTTGACAAGGGACTTAGTTATAGTTCTGTTGGCACTGCTCGAATTGCACTGAGTTTTATTATGCCTAAATATAATAACCTTTGTCTTTCATAGTAAGAGGTATTCCAGTATCTGGGATCCAATATTAGTACTAGGATATCTCAGAGGTTTAGGTGTTACCAGTGAATTGTTATTTAAATTACATACATTAAAGCTTACTATAGTGTATGTTAATTGCATTATTTTCTGCACAAAGAGGTTAGGCTATTTATTTGTTAAACATACCGGTAGATAACTTACAGTCCCCTGATGAAGAATATGTGTTCTTGTTACCTGGCTTACTGAAGGTATGTGTAAATAATGCAGAGAGCCGAACCATAGCAGAGGGACATACAGGGTCTAGTTTTAGGTAGAGCTGGGTGCCATCAGCATAGGAGTGAAACGTGAGGCGGATAAGGTGACCCAAGGGAAGCATGTACTGTAAGAGAAAAGGCCCAAGTCAGTGAATGTATTTGACCCTTAAGTAGGGATTTTTCTGTTGTAAGACTTACATGGCATGATTTGGCTCACTAAGTTTTATGTTTAATGTTTTTTTCAGATCCACTTTGGAATCCATCTTTGCATAAATCAAATACAACAACATATTAGAATGACTGAGTGAATCTCGCTGTTCCGAATTACACCTCATTGCTAAGCAGACACAGAGGTTGATTACAGGACAGTAATATTCCCCAAATTCAGCTATTTAATGTACGTTCTTTTCAATACTTTGAATTTGTTATATAAACAGATTAGCGCTAGGGCTTGGGCTTGGGTTAGGGATAGGGCTAGGGTTCAGGATAGAGATAAAGATAGATTGCTCCAGTAAAAACCCAACTGTATAGGGTAATTGTATGTAAAAAATAATGTGTAAAAAAATAATGTCATTTTATGTAAAAATAATGTGATATCTTGTAACAATTGTAAGTCGTCCTGGATAAGGGCGTCTGCTAAGAAATACATAATAATAATATACTTCCATTACAATGTATGAGATAACTTAAGCAAGCCTGTGCTTAAGAGAGTGAGATTACATGTACAATATTGCTAATACTAATGCTAATAACTCAAATTCAAGTAATATGATGTCATTAAAAAAATGACACAGAATTTATATGGGTGGGAAAAAATATATTAGAAAACCCCTAATGTGGCACAATGTTTTCTATAAATGTACCCTCTTTTCAACAAGCTTGGTGTCTACAATGAAACCTGCTAATCACTCAACTATTTGAAGGTTTCCAAAACTTGCGGTACATTTAATTAATATAAACTTACTCTGTTTCAATTTATATGATGAGATAATGTTCAGAAAGAGCAGCTGCACCGGAATTCTTTTCAGTCCCACATCATAAATAATAAACCTCTTCAGGACTTAGCTGTCACACTTTATTATATAACATCGCTCAGGAAAATTCCCCCTGAAAATATACATTATAATTACTTATACATAACTTGGCATTTTAGGACAGTTCATGCATTTTAAATAATATGTTTCAATTTTCCTTACTTTATTTCTAGAAAGTGCATTCCAAAAGTTACTTCAGTGGTCCTCTGGTATGATGCCTAATGCCTACAGAAGAGGCAATTGCAACCCTTTATAAAATGGAAGACCAATTTCATACTTTGGTGTGGTGTCAAAAAAGAAAAATCCAACATTTAAATATAGAAGAAACCCTTCCTCATGGCAAACTGTGGCGGGGGCCTTTGAGGCCATGTGTGCTGTGCTCAAGGGGGGAGATGCGTATTTTATGTCTGGGCTATGTAGCACAGGTGATTTAAAATGTATATTTGTATTTGGGCACGGGTGTTTCACAACTAGTTCACGTGCAGACTGTGCCTAGACTCAACTGAATGATTGATTAGCAATTGAGTCCCGGACAGCTGCATAAAACAGGCACAAATCTCTCACTCGGGGTTGGGTGTTCAGAGGAGAGAACGTGAGAGAGAGAAATAAATAGAAGGAAAATAAACAATTGCTACTCATGCTGGAAGGACCAGCACGATACTTGTTTCTGTGTTTGTTCACTGGGTTTTGTTTGTCTGTTTGGCCATTGTGCCATTTATTTTGTATCAGTGTTTTGTTTTGTGTTCAACCTTTTTATTTTTAATTTACAATAAACACACACATTAATGCTTCACTTGCAGTACTGTGTTCATTGTCTTCCTGGTCTGACGTCACCCTTAGGCCATTCTTGCCATACAAAACAATTAATTACACGATATAGTGGCTGAGATACAGTCACTGTCTCTCAAAAAACAAAGCACGGCAGGCATGCAAGATCATCAAATGTAAGGCACTGCAGTATGTTGTACAAATTGGACATGTTATTTTGGTATGTGAGCTTTAAATATCTTGATTATAAAAAGTCCAAACTGCAACAACATTTTTGGTAAAATTCCATAGTATTTGCAATTAGCATTTGTAGCATGAGAAGCATGGGTAGTTCATTGTTCTGGTGTGTGCAGTAATTATGGGATAACTGCTGGCAGTGATGGCTGAACCGAAAAAAATAAATTTCAGCCCCCGCCATCTCTGCGTCTCTTTATGGCATGTAAGAGGTACATCTATAGATTAAAAAATGGATCAGAGATTTTCTTTAACCTGAAAAATACGTAAATACAGTATTATTTTATGTATTTGACCTTTTCTGCTTGATAAAAGAAAATCTCTGTTCTAATACACACCCTCTGAATTGAGGTTTTTTTATGTGACGTCATCACAGCACAGCGCAGCCATACTGGCGGTCGAAAAGCATTGGCAGGCAAAGGCAATTTAACGATGTCAGATGTGTGTTGTGCTGTTGGGTGTCCCAACAGAAGAAGATAACAACTTTACCTTCCCCTCTGCTGAGCCAGACAAGAGGACAAAGTGGATTTCAGCCATTAGCAGGGCAGCAAAAACAGATCCACGTAACCCAAAGTCAAAGAAGATAGACTGGACACCAACTCGAAATTAAAACAATGTATATGACATTTTTGGTATAGACTAGAGTATCATAACTTTGTATGGGGATTTAAAAAAAAAACAACTTTTGTTCTACGAAGCGTCAGTAACTGGAAGACGTAGATCTTTATACTCCAATACTCCAAAGTTTGCTGGACTGGATTTTTTTTGTAAGTGATTTACTATAAAACATTTTTACTTATACATAAAATTGCCATTAAAAAAATATTGCTACTTATTTCACGTTTCTGCCATTTCAGATCGGTATTTGTGAAATAAGAAAATGAAACACTGTAAGGCTTTTTAATTACCTTAATAATTAAGGCGGTATAACTACATTTCTGCAATTTTTCATGTTTTGGCCGCAATTGAACTGTAAGATCTTGACACGATTTAGGTAGGCCTTTCTTATTTTCAATGTTAACTTCCATTGCCACTGACAGCTGGGACATACTTATTACAGATGGGGAGCTTCCCTGGATTTGAGTTAATAAAAATGTAGCATAACAATTTGACTTTGACAACACACAGAAACTACCCTCAAAAGTGTGATCTTCTATTAATACCGTCAAACAGAAAGCAAACAATAATTAGGAACAAAATGTTCTTCAATATAAAACCACAACAAATATAGTTAAATCAGGCAAGTGCTACAACATCAAGGCTTTCAAGAGAAATCTACGGGTCACACTTTACATTAATAAAAGTTGACAGCTTGCAATGTTAATGACACTAACACTTACAGCTACATGAGCTGGCAGAGCAATATGTATCCAAAATGAAATGGCTTTGCAAAAGGAGAGAATGTCTCAATTCAAGCAAGCGATGTAAATGAAGCTAAAGATTGGGAAATAAACCTCTTTGAAGTAGTGATGTAAAAAGGAAAAATCCTGTGGTTTCTAAAGCACCTTGCCCTAGTTTCTGTTTTCCTCTGGAAAAGAAAAACATCCTTGCACAACTGATGAATAACACACACACACATATATATATATATATATATATATATATATATATATATATATATATATATATATATATATATATATGCCAAAAGTTTTGTATCACCCTACATAATTCTAATTTTGCTTCATAACGTTGAATGAAACCTGCTGAATAATGTTAACATATTGAATTATATATCGCTTTGTAGTTTTGTAACCATACCTGAGCCTGCCACCTCGGCCCTGCTGACCCATTCAGGTTTAACAATGGGAGTGGGTGAAAACCGGACCAAGACAAAACTACCCGGATGAGGCATTAAACTGCTCAGATCGTCTTAAATCATACATCAAATTAGTATTCCCTCCCCATACATTACATACCAACAGGAATTATCATTATAAGATTTAGAATTTTTTTTTTTTATTTGCAAAAATGTTGCCGGTCTGAGGCAAAACTTCCTGAACAAGGCATTAAAACTGCTCAGATTGTCTTTCTCTGATATCTATTTGGCCAAATAGAATATTGCTAGTATGAGTATTGAGTGTATTGAAACTATTGTATTGCTTATGTATTTCCTTAGCGCAGTTTAGCAGCTGTTAACCAGTTCCCTTGCAAAGTGAGGGTGGAGCCTACTTAAGCTGAGTGAATCTACTAGTGGTCAGTCCACTGGTAACCAGAGTCAGAGGCAAGTGATCCTGCTTCAAGTAATTAACATTAGCTGTATTTAAGTAACATTATAAAGGTGGTGTTGTTTGAATTAGGTTAACTACTGTTTGTGATTAGTATCAGGTGAGTGTGGTTAAATTGAATAGAGGTTGATTTGCAATTTTATAGGTTTCCACACAGCGTTTTGTAGTTGTGTGATTGCAAATCTCCAAAGTAGGCTTTCACTAAATTTGTTATTGTCATCGGTACACTGAAAAGTAGTGGAGTAGTGGTTAGGGCTCTGGACTCTTGACCGGAGGGTCGTGGGTTCAATCCCTGGTGGGGGACACTGCTACTGTACCCTTGAGCAAGGTACTTTACCTAAATTGCTCCAGTAAAACCCCAACTGTATAAAGGGGTAATTGTATGTAATAATGTAATTGTATGTAAAAATAAGGTGATATCTTGTAACAATTGTAAGTCGCCCTGGATAAGGGCGTCTGCTAAGAAATAAATAATACGATACAAGTTTATATGTGTAGTAAAAGAGATGCTGTTTTATATATAACATAATCTTTCTGTGTGATTATATTAACCTGAGTCTACAATATATTCCCTCTGAGCAACACATCATGTATAGGTGTGTTAACAAAGTATTGGACAAAGACTGTAGGGGGTTATCACAAGCCTTTGAATAAGCATACAGTGTTCAGTTCAGTTATTTCCATTTAAATTTAAGCTATAATGAACATGTTAAATATAATAGTCTTACTTAACTGTGCCACTCTTGGACTGAGCCTGACCTCTGCTTTTAAAAGTTGCCTGCACAAGCAGATTTTTAGACACCCTGTTTACTTGCCAAGCCTAGTGTTTTAATTAATATGAAAATCCACTGTAAGCATTTTTCCAAATTCATCGCCTGAAGTCATTTTTTGGCTCTCAAACATTATCCCAATTAAAGTCGCTACCTGCCTGATAAGAACTGATACTGTAGACAACTTTTCTAATTTAAATGAAATGCTCGCCTCGGCTGCCAAGTTTTCATTAATTTATGATATAATAAAGAGAGTTAATTTTGCTCATTAATAGAAAGGCCTTGGATTCATAACTGCAGACGACAAGTAAATCTCGCTTTGACTGCCAAAAAGAACCTTCCAGGTCTAGCACCGCTTTGCTGCAAGCAGGTAAAGGCAAGGCTATTTTTTCTTCCAGTTATTAACTACAATTTACACTTTACTGTCTAATATTCAAACCTAACAGTTCCTGTTTTTTATTGCAGTAAAACCTTTATATAATCTAAGCATTTATATTCTTCAATTTAATTGACATTGTAATGTCTAAAAGTCTTGTTGTTTAGTTGAAGACAGAAATTGAACTAATTCTTAAATTAATTAAATTAAATGAACACTATCTCAAAGTGTTTTAACAGTTTAACTTTAAATGACATTATAAGATGTATTTCTAATTCAGTTACTTCAGTATAACAGTTGCTCCTAGAAATTGTAATATTATTTTATGCCATTGATCTGTTATGAAGTCTTTTTTAAGCTTTTAGTGGAAGGTCCAGTTATTTTCACCTAAATTTAAGCCACTGTTAACATATTAGAATATAATAGTTTTATAGTGACTGAACTAAGTTTGACCTTTTTCTCTGTTCATACAAAATCCAGTCAAAGCAGGTTTTAAGACAACCTCTGCTTTTTGCCAATTTTAGGGTTGATTTATATGAGACTCTACCGTAAGCATTTTCCAATACTCTATTTTAAAACAAATTTGTAGCTTAACGCAGTAAAACGTCCTACACTTTTCATTTCCCATTTCTTCTTGCCAGGTTCTAATTATTTTTTGTTACATATAGAAGATGTTTATTTTATGTTTATCTTATATATAGTACTTATATATAGTACATCAATATATAGTACTTTCATGAAGATTACTTCACATTGATAAACATTTACACGGTATTGTGACAAGGTACTCGTGATACATGTGGGTAACCGCATTGCAAGATGGAGAGAAACGCCGGCACAGGCGCACAGTATTTATTAAACACAAAACAGAAAGTAAACAAATGGGTCATGTGATGCTACCAACATTCGTAACGCACAGAGGACGCATACAGAAGACAGTCAGGCAGGCAGCAAGTCTCAATTGACCGCCTGTCTGTAAACAATCATTTGATCAAACATAACAATTCCAAAAAGCACACAAAACAAACCCATTTCCACATACAAATGACACCAACACTAATTTCCCTTGTGCAGGGTAATCACCCTGCTACAGGTATGTTTAAAAGAAAACAGCAAAGAAAGGAAAGGGGAAAGAATGTACACTTACATGCTGAATACAGTAATTACACGTCCTTTCTCTTGAAAAACTATCCAGCGCAAATATGCTCCTCACGCCCAATGATTACATTCGTCATGCATGATTCGTACTACAATAATTCAATAATTCAGCTAATTCAAAAGTATTCATACCCTGACAAGGAAAATGAAATGAATAGTTAGTTGAGGCACCTTTAGCAATAATAACCTTTTTTAAACGATTAGGACATTTGTCAATGAGTTTTTGGCATGATTCTTTAGTGATTTTTGACCATTCTTCAATGCAAAATTGTTCAGTTCATTCAAATTCCTCAGACTTCTCTTATGCCCAGCCTTCTTCAACTCATACCAAAGATTCTCAATCGGATTTAGATCGGTACTTTGACTAGGCCATTCCAGAACCTTGATTTTATTTTTATTTAACCATTCTAAAGTAGATTTTGATGTGTGCTTTGGATTGTTGTCATGTTGGAATATCCAGCTGCGCTTTAAACCAAGTTTTATAGTGGAGGGTTTCAGATGATTGGGCAATATCTTTTGGTATGATATGGAATCCATTTGACCATGTATTGGAACTAAATTTCCTGTGCCATTAGAGGAAAAACAACCCCACACAAGCATATTACCATCTCCATGCTTGACAGTAGGTATGGTGTTCTTTTCTTTGTACGCCTCACCAGACTTTCTCCAAACGTAACGAGTATCAGCGTGACCAAATAGCTCGATTTTTGTTTCATCACTCAACAAAACCCTTGATCAGAACTCATATCCATCATTCAAATGCTGTTTTGCAAACTTTAAGCGATTGTCCTTGTGACGTTTTCCTAAGAGTGGTTTTTCACTTGGCCTGCGACCATTGAGACCTTCCCCATGCAATACTCAACCTATGGTTGAAATGGAAACCCCAGTCCCACTTGCAGCCAATTCACTTTGAATATCTTTGGCAGTCTATGTCAGATTGTTATTAACAATTCTTCTACTTGTTCTTGGTGAATGAACCTTCTTTCTTCCAGACTGAAGGAGCATTGTGACAGTACCATGAGTCTTGTACTTCTTGATAATAGAAACAATAGTTGAAATTGGGATACTCAAATGCTTGGAAATCTTCTTGTATCCTTCTCCAGCTTTATGCCAATAAATCATTTTCTGCCTAAGGTCTTGTGACAAGCAGGCTGTAGTGGTGACGTCAGACCCTGAAGAAACACACAGTACTGCGAGGTGAAATGTGAATTGCGCTGTTGCGCGTTTAATAATGAACAAAATAAAAGGTTTTAAACAAAAAACAGCACGCGACACTTTGGACCAAAATAAATAGAAGAACAAAACCTCAAAACAATAAACAGACAGTGCACGAACAAACAACACGGTGAGTCTAACAAACTTTACTTTTTCTTTACTTTTTCTCCTTCTCCACACCTGTTCTCCACTCACCGAACACACAACTCCGAGTGAATGAAACGTGCATCTATATATACAATTGTGCTGGGATTCAATTACCAATTAATTATTCACTTGAATCCCAGCACGTGAACTAAATCTGTGCAACCCTGTGCTCACATATTATTAACTACTTTAAATGCACATGAAGTGAAGTGCCTAAATACAATTATACATTTTAAATACACACACCCATTTATATCCCGTGCAGCAATATCTATACACCAACATTTACACACTACATACAACATAAAACACAAAAATACACACAGGGTGGGGCACATTGCCACAGGTCTCAGATAGCTCTTTACTTTTTCCCCATATTGACATATTGGTAATGACAGCAATCATCCTGTGCCTAACCATTTTATACTCTGAGAATGTTCACCTACAATCCAGCATTTTCTAGACTTTTCTAGAATTAGGTTCTGCATTATCATATTGAAATTTCTAACACACTGAATTAGCATTTTTGGAGTTTTGCTAAAAAATTGCTGAAATAAATAATTGTAGACATCATGTAGGCATCAGATTTTTCTATTGAAACTGTGTTTTATTTATACAAGAATGATATATACAATATATAATACATAGGGTTGCCACCTTTGAGATACGAAAATACCGGACGCCCCATCCCCTCCTATTGTCTGCTTCTTCATTTGTCTCTGCCATTGTGACTAACTTTATAGTATGCTACTTAATGGTTTCGCGCTTCTTCATTCAAAGGGCTGTCATACTTAACAGCAGCGCGCATACCATACCAGATAACAGATAACACACAGGGGTGAGCACACATGAAAAACATAACGGTACAGCGTTTTGGTGGTTTACGTTGTTACCTCAATTCTTTCTGGTGCATTTACACACCGCTGTGTTATAGTATTTGAATTTCACTCATACAAGCACAACATGTTATATTAAATTGTTTATTGTAACACATTTTTTTAAGAACATATCCAATAGTTTAGAATGCTTAGAATTACCAGACATCTTCCAAAAAAAACAGGGGGTCAAAGTACATAAAAATACCGGACAGTCCGGTAAAATACCGGCGGGGTGGTGACCCTAATAATACAGTCTGATATACAGGTTTATAAAGCCAGCATGCCACTTTGTTCTACTGCTGTGAAATATGACAAGATCAGAACAGAAAGCACCACTGTACCAGGTACAAAACAAACCCATTTTTTATTGCTGCTGGATAACTAATTGAGCAACTGCACTAAACCTTTTACATTAAACATGCTGTAATAAACATTTAGCATTTCAAAATAATATACTTGTAGCTACTAACATGTTCCCTTATTAAGATCTACCAATTAATAAATAATACATACATTTGTGCAGCATTTACTGTAAGTTTGTTTTGATTCTTACAAACTTCAGCCAGTTTAAATAACTTTTTTAAAAATTATTATTCTTATAACAATACCATGACAAATAAGCCCCATAGCATTCAACCCTGTACAGTTGAAAGCTACCTGAGACGAACCTGGGAGTTTCAGGTGTGTGTGTGTGTGTGTGTGTGTACATAAATATTCTGGAGTATCTGGAAAAAGTAGAAAAATATAAAACAAATGATTTGTTTTTCTCTACATCGCTTTCATGTTGTTTCCCTCTTGAGAAAGGTCACAGTTTGCCTCGAAGCGGCAGTGATTGTCAGGTTGGAATGGGAACTAAGCTGAGAGGGCTCCCTGTACTTACAAACAGCTGCATCCCAGGGAGAGGGCAAAGAAAAGTGCACACTATACTCTAAATCCAGGATTTACCACTAAAACAAAGACATATCATTAAAGGACTGAAATTGAATGCAATTTTGTAAATTCAAATGCAGTACCTCGCTATTCTCAACTATAATGTTTCAATAAATCAGCATTTGTACTTAGGGAAGTAAGCAGACACCCCAGTGCTTGGGATAATGTACTAAAACGTTATCTTTTCATTCTTTAACCAGGAATAAACTTAATGTTCTGTCAAAATGACCACCAGCAGAAGTTACAAACACATCCCTTAATAGACAAATCACAACCAAACGAGACTTTAAAAACAATCATCGTTGATTCGATCTGGAATCAAAAACAGTCTTGATGCTTAATTGTTTATTTAAAATTGGTCTAAATTTATCAGTGGCATCTGGGTTATAAACCATATACTTGTGTCAAGACTAATGCGATAGGGATACTGGGTCCCATTTAGTAGAATTTAGTAAGTTAAAAAAAATAAAGGGAAAATGGGAACTCTAGGCCACAGTAACTGAATTCAGATCAGACACACACAAACACAAGATTCTTGATAAACAAGCGAAGAACTTGTATATGTGCTATAGTTAGGTATATGTAACCCAAGATTACAAACATCCAAGAAAAGTCCCAGCTTTAAATAGTGCACTACTTAGGTTTAAAAAAAAAAAGGATCCACCAGCTGATACTATATTTGCACCAGCTACTTTATTAAAAATATATTGATTATTTTTGGGTATTCTCATTTTTTTGTCATATTATCGCATTGTAAGGCGATATATAGTACATAATAGCTATACATATGCACAAAAAAGTATTCCTTTTGTTGTGATATCTTAACGTTCACTGTGTTGTAGTATTGCTCTTGCTTGCTGTGATGTGATTGGCTGTCAAATGTCTGTTCTGATTGGGTCAAGTCAAGGGTAGGGCCAATATGTGTGTGGGGTCCCACCCCCTCATTTGCATATAAGGGGCGGGACCAAGGGAATAAAAAGTGGCTGTGCCCACCAGTTTGGGCATTTGTTCCTGGAAGCAGTGTTGCTGTCGGAGCTGTGAACTCTGAACCTACCCGCAAAAGTGGCATAAAAAAAAAGAACGTCAATTCTGAAACAGACAATATCTCTCAAGCAAACACGGTAATTTAATATGCTACCATAATAAAAATTTTAAAAAAAAATAGCTGCCAGATAGACCTTTAATGGGACAGGTCATGGGGTCGAACCCCCGAAGCAAGCACCACATTTGAAAGATGGCCCACTTGTACCTGTACTGGCGTGGATGCTGCTCTGGCATTTTGCAGGGTGTCAATAACCCTATTGGACAGACCCAGATGGCTCAAATACACCAGTTCAGGGGCCAGACCCAGAGGTGCAGGCTTGATGGGCTTGGATGCTATAAGGTCCCCCACGCCTGACTGAGCATGGTGCAGTAATGCCAATACTCCAGATGGCTCCCTGAAAAGGGGCCCTGGGCCTGTCGTAGCAAGATCCTAGTGCTGCTGCTGGGATTGTGGCTTAACCTGAGGTTTTTGCCTCTGTGCCTGGTGGCGGACATTGTTAAAGCTCCCGTGGTGCGCAGCCACAGGTCGGTTATGAAAACCACCTCTGACCGTAGTTGCAGCCAGCTGTGCCAGTTTATGGGGTTGTTAGAGCCTTGGGCATCATTGCCACTGGTTTGCGCACTGGTGGTGGTCTCTTGGGAAGCAGACGCACCAACTCCTTGTGGTGCTTTATCCACATCAGGCACACGTGCCTGGGAAAGCCAAAGCTGCCTTCTTGCGGCTATCAAAGCAGCCAGATTCCTGCCCACTGCCTGCTCAATTTGGAGATAGGGAGCAGTTTTTGTTCACCAAATGCAGCTCCTGTAGCTGCTGTGGCAAGGGCCTATGATTCTCGGAAAGCAACTTTAACAAACAGGCCTCGTAGGCTACCAGTATGCTGTTGTAATTACCCAGCCAAGCAGCGAACACACCAGCTGAGTAAGCGTGCTTTAGAATAGCTTCGGAGCCCTGACGGTGTTAGGGCAGCTAGCATCCTTGGTCAGTAGCGCTAGTTTAGGCACCTGTACCACAGCGGTGATTGAAGCCCCTACCGGTGGCCAAACCCAGTTTCTGCGTGTAGCACCTGGGAGGGGCACTCGTTCTTTTCGATCAGGGTGGGTTCAGTCAGGCAGAATACCAGAAGGAAATAAACTAAGACCACAACAATATGCAGGGCAATGAACATCGTTTTATTAAATACAGGTGGTTAAATATATGTAAACAAATAGGACAAGACTAGAATCACAATCATGGCATGGGGTTTGCACTGTTCAAAAAAAAACAATAGATGTTCAATTATAATTAAAAAACAAAGTGCAGTGCTGCTCAACACAATCGCGGAGACGGGTCTTACTAAAAACAACAATAAAACCAAAACTTTAAGAACTCCCTGTCTCCAGCACTCCTCTAAAACCCCAATGCCTTTAAAAAACTAATTTCTAAAACCGTTAAAAACACACACACACGGAGGGAGACAGGAAGCACAGCAGGAGCCTCGCTCTAAATGTCGGCGGTTTTTTCTTTCATTTTTCTCCCCAACCCACTGCCGAACACAAACAAGTACAGTTCCTTCTCTGCTCCTGCTGGCTGTGCGTCCAACCTCCACTCCAGACAAACCCAGGTTCACGTCACACTGGACCAAAAACAATCTCTCGAATGGATGAAAGGCTGTGCAGCGCGTCTATCGACTGGGAAACAGCCAGAGCTGTAGCCGGGTGACCCCAGGAAGATTGTATCTTGAAAATAAAATTTGGGTGCACTGCAGGGGACATGAAAGAGAGAACAGGCTCATCATCAAAGATGGACTGCCTCGTCTCATCTATAGGCCAGGGAACTTGCAACTCCACATTGGCAGAAGCTCTGCTGACAGGGAGAGTTTAACCGCAGGGGATGTGCTGTCTGACTCCACCTCCTCAGAGGGGAATGCCAGCTCTTGTTCGCCCACCTCCTCAGAGGTGCACATCATCATGCTGCCAGTCTGCTTTAGCCCCTTGGTGCTCCAAAGGGACAGGGGGGGACAGGCGGAGCTGTGCACTCACGCAGCAGCTCTGCAAGTCTCTTGGACTCTTTCTCTTCCTCTTCCTTAATACACATTAATATCATGTGAACCCACAAACACTTTTAGGCTTACTAACCAGTTCTTGTTCAGTGTTGCACAGGTCTTATACATTTTCTCATGCATTTAGCCATACTGTGTAACTCTACTCAGACTGCCTGGAGATTAGACATGCAAATTGAGAGAATTGCATACTTTCTTTAATTTAGTATGGTACAAGACATGATTTGTTTTTTTAAATGAAAAGTAATGTTTTCTATAAGATGCTTCTATCAAAAACCTGTGAATTTGACACCTCTACAGACTTCACACCCAGCAAGAGGCAAAGGTCTGATTGAAATGTAATGAGACATGCTTATGTCAAATTTACACCAGAGTACTGCACCTTTTATGTTTAGCATACTTGTTTTGCCATTAAGAAGTAAGGCACATATCATAAATTTGAAACAACAGTCTTAGAACAAGTTGTTCAGGAACAGAAATGCACCAAATGATCTATAAATTAACACATGATTATGGAGATGTTCTGTCTTCAGAAGTAGATGTTTCTGATTGGGGTTTTTTTCAGTAAATGAGGGAGAACAGGTTCTTATATTATTTTCATCTTTAGTTTTTGTAACTTGATTAGAAATTTAATAAACTGGAAAATAGTTAAAATCGATCCCTCTATCTATATGCTTTTCTTAGATTAAGGAGTTTATGAGGCCTAATAAGTGCAGGAAATACAAACACAGTTTTAATGTACACAACAGGTTTAATGGCAGGTTTTATTTAGAACATATGTTAATGTATAGAGAACAGTAATAATTGTCAAAAAAAAAGGAAAAGAAACATTTGTAAGATTCTTTTTAATTAAATATACACATTTTTCCAAATGTTGACAGCTTTTACACTATTTTTTTTTTGTACAAAATGTTCCCTTGATTTTGTTAAATGTGTTGTTGTTTTAACACTGAAACAATGACATAATACTGACTATTTGGCAGGTTACACAAACATTATCACTACAGTTAAGCTAGCCTACTCAACAAAAGGTAAAGGTTGCTTTGGAATGTTACAGCCAATGAAACATTTGAGAAAAAAAAAAAAAAGTTACAAGCATGAATTACTACTTGCATCATGATTTGTGCTTTCAAGACAGAGGCAGTTTGCGTGTATTCTAGTGGCAAGTTAAGGGCATACTTTATTTAATAACAGTCTGCATGGGGTGAGAATAAGATACTAATCCCATTTATTTTTAAATGTCCTAACATTTCAAGAAATAGCTGCCACATGTAATAAATGTGCAACATCAGCTGTTTTTTTTCAAAACCACAGGATTCAGAAATCAAAAACAAGTTTTATTTTTTATTTGTATGGATTTTCTTTTTCTTTAATGAATAAAGACTTCTAGTCTAGTTTTCTATATTAGTATTTCAATATTTTCTCTAAAAAAAACATTTAGGGAGAAATCAGATTTTGATGTTTAAGAGAAATTGTTTGAGTGAATACCTGGATATTACAATCAAAATATGCAGAAACCAGATGTTCTTATTTATCCCCTTTGGTCCTGATTTGAATTTTTAGAAATTTTAAAACAGTTTGTGTGAGCTCTATGGAGTTCGAGAAGTTACCCTGCCAAAACTTTGAAAAAAACCCCCCAAAAAATCTATGCATTATAAAATTGATATATAGATAGGAAATCTAATGTAGTACAATTATGCATGCAGTGACTGAAGGGGACATTTGGTTCTGTACACATACAGCTGTGGCCAAAAGTTTTACATCACCTAGAATTTTAGGATTGAGACATAAAAAAAAAAAAACTTAAAAAAAACTATATGAACATAACTTAGATCTTTTATTTAACATCATGTAATCAAAGAAACCAGAACATGGTTATCACACAAGTCTACCGGAAGCCATAATAGTAGGACAGTATTTCGTGTTAGATTTCGAAAATGTCACAATTTTCAATTTTTCAGGTTTTCATTAAGTAAACGGAAAACTACAAAGCAGTATGCAATTCAATATGTTAGTGTACCATTTTTCAGCAGGTTTCATTCAACTTTATAAAGCAAAATGAGTTCATTCTATAGGGTGATGCAAAACTTTTGTCCATAGCTGTATACTTTGTACAGTTCCTGGCTTAATGTAAACAAGATAGCCAATTTTTTGGCCCGATTGTGGTTGATAACTGTTTAGAAGACCATATGGGCAAGCTGTTAAGTATTATGATTATGTTAAAATACATCTAATGAGATTAGCAAGTATAGCATGAAAAAACATTCAACGTCAAAGACAGATCCAGTTTTTTATTTTTTTTATTTCTTCCAGTATGAATAAGAAATGATTTGGTTAGTCCACTGTTAGTTGCAGTCGTAAACAAAGTCGTAGTTGCTAGGCTCTTTGGGAATAGGGGGCGGGGCCTCTGGGATCTGAATGTTCTCAAGGTCGAGGAGGCGGAGCTTCATCTCCATGCTGAGTAGCGTGTCCAGGTCAGATTTGGTACGATCGCTTGTCATCTCCTTCCCTAGAAGGGCATTCAGACCGTCCGTCCACACACAGTACTGCAAGAAGGATTAGTTATATTCTCTCTCTCTCTCTCTCTCTCTCTCTCTCTCTCTCTCTCTCTCTCTCTCTCTATATATATATATATATATATAGTTACTTCTTAGTTTTTCAAAAGTAAATGGTTTGATATTTCTGTATTTATTATTTAAATTCTGATAAACAAATACAACTATTCATATGTTTCAATAGATTTCTTTCAATATCATTATCATTTTTTGGTCTCAAAACAAAGTTGATGGCAAAGCCTTCTTTGAAACCTCACACTTAAGGCAGGATCTTGGTCTTGCTGCCTTGCAACTTTCTTTAATCAGTCTGAGATTGTCGAAAAAAGATGCCAAAACATGAATTAAGTTGATGTTTTCTTTGTCTTAATAATACATACATAAATATTAAATCGATAAAAAGCAAGCTGCTGCTAATATTTGTAAGTCTCCTTAGACCTGCAGTGTGGTGAATTAGGCCTCTCCTGCAATTTAAAGATACTATACCCAATTAGCATTTAGGAAAGCTTGGTAATTTCAACCACCAACCAACTTGCTGCCTTACCAGTGTGTTTAAAAAAAACAAAAACCTTTATGGCTGAATACATTTAATAATATAATACCTAATTTATATTATATATGACAAGCTTAAAGTTAATTGCTTAAAGTTCATAAGTAAATGAAATCCAGATGATTGACTAGTGTCATTTCCGTCTGACAATGTAAATATACTGCCATTTTTTTAAAAATAACTGCTGAATGCTGCAGCTTTATTCAGTTATTTCACTGTAATTTGGTTGCTTTTATTTTTATTACATATATAAAATGCAAGATTATGGGACAAGAATACATACAAATAAAACAGTTGCAAGTTTAATCAATGCACAAAGAAAATGGCACTGCACTGTGTTAACTGAAACATTAGTTAATGTACTCAATATGAATTAAAGCTCTGGTGCTTTGATGGAAATATTTTGTTAATGCTCTGTGCATTAGCCTGACTGAAACATATGAATTGATACTTACCTCATTCTTGTCAGGGGCAATAAAATTCAAATATTCATCTGACTCATACAAAATTGAGAACGCAAGTTCCAACACCTCCTAAAATGAGATAAATGTACATTATTAATATATGCAGTACCAAATATTTAATAAGAAACCGCCCCCTTTATCATATCTTTCCTCATACACTGCTTCTCCGTGTCACATGGTACACCCATTACATACTGGTATCAGTCATAACAGTTTTTATTAGTGATAAAAGGGAATTGGTTAGCCTTGTCCCAAGCAAGCATAAAAGTGCCTAGGCATGTCAAACTCTTAAAAGTCACCTCTATTTTGCCCACTTATTCAGTGCAGCAGATCTAAAAATGGTTACTGGTGAAAGTTGTTCAGCAGTTGCTGGGTATTTACAGAAAAATATGTTGCAATGAGTGATTTGTTTAGAGTTTCATTCTCCTAATTTTTAGGTATTATTATTTTGTTTTTGTTCATTGCGTGACTTCAGATTAGTCTTATCAGTCTATTAAATGACTTCCCCAATGATTTACAATACAAAGCTTGCATGCTGCAGTGGGGATAGAATTTACATGCTGAGGCGCATCCTGTTATTTTTCAGACAAGCATGTTTTTGAAAAACAAACACAAAATCACAGAGAACTCTGAACTTAGTGATGTGGAGAAAATGAAATCTGAGCACAAGGATAATCAAAGGAACTCCAGAATAAATGTCAGTACAGTAAACTAACATGCTTCTCACCACAAAGGATTTCAGGTAAACTGTTCCCAAGACACAGACTTCATAAACATAACCAAGTGTGATCACAAGACAGATATTATAAACCCTCTTGAATTTGTAAAGCTACCTGTATATTTCTTATGAAATATGATGACAGGTAGCATTTAACCCATTACTTTCAAATCAGGATTCAGGATTGGTATTTTTGCAATTGAAAATCTGGCAAGAAAAACTACAGAACTTTTTTTTTTTTCAGCAATCAGCTGTGTGCTTTGTAATGGTGTCTTTGCCTCTTCTCTGCCAAACCTAATGCTGATCTGTGGGTACGTAAGACAATTGTAACATGCACCCTGTGCACAATGAGCATGACTGAGCAGCCTTGGGTTACATTCCTTGTATAATGCGCACTTCTTGTATACGACCCAATACTACACAGAGTACCTTTAACCAAGTATACTGCACACATAGTAGCACGCAACCCATATAGGGCACATGTACATATTAGTATGGGTCCATGTTATATGATCTTTATAGAAAGATTCGGCTCAGTGAAAATGATTTGCCAAAATGCAACTGGGGAGCTACTGCACTCTGAAGCATAGCTTGGTCACACACACACACACCTTTGTTTTTCAAACCCACATGGTGTCTATAATTATAATCAATAACTACAAATACACAATCAATCATAAAACATACAGTAACTGTTACTATATTTTTTTTTCATTTTAATAGGAAGATCAACGTTTTGTAATCCCAAAAATTTAATAACACAAAAGCTTCCTTGCCAAAATGTTTGTCAAATAATTTTGCGCACTGCTGAACTATATCAAGCACATAGCAAGCCACGTGCTAATCCCAAAGGTGCATGTACTGTTTCTATTGCTTAGCTGAAAGGTTCTAACTTCTTAAAGTCCATGACAGAGAGTACTCCAGTTTTGCCTTGTGCTTATTTACGGCCTCCCTCACAACTTCCTGAATATGTAAGAGGGCTGACATGATTCACATTCGGGCTGGGCTGACGTTTGTGGAGCTGATTTAGGAAGACACCTTCTGTAGAATGCCAACAGCCAGTTGATTATATATATATATATATATATATATATATATATATATATATATATATATATATATATATATATATATAAAACAAAATAAAATAAAACATTACAGCCCCGATCCACCAAGAAGATGGCAACTTAAATATTGAAATTTAAAGAACGTGGAGTTTAACCACACGCAGCAGCCAGGAAATTCCACTCCCGTATAGACTGCAGGAAAACTAATGAAAAGCCCAGGATAATAGGGCTTTCTCTTTCTTTCCTTAGGAAAAATTCTAACCTTTACAGTGCCAAAGCCATCTCCCTTCCATGTCTGTGGCAGTGGGTAAAAAAAAAGGAGAAACAAAAAAAAAGGATAAAGTACCATTATTAATATTTACAGGGAGAACGCTTTGCTGCAGTTTGACATCATTATTTAGGTACCCGAAAAACCTGCTGGGCCTCAATAAAAAATATAATTAGAAAACATATAATTAGACTAAATAGTCAGTAGGATATTTTTTGATGTTCTTCTGATATATTGATGCTTTGCATTCGCATTGTATGTGCAACACTTCTGAACTCAGATAGAAGCTTGCAGACTTGTAGTCGAGTCCTCGAGTCAGAGTCAGAGTCCTTGAAACAAACTCAAATCAATTTTCATTCAACTAGTGGTAGTAGTGGGGGAACAGTTTACCTAACGAACATTCTCCGATATCCCTCAGGAAAAATGCACAAATAATAAAAAATAAAATTACAAAAAATGAGCGACTTTCTGACATGAGTTAAGAAGCTCTAAAAGTATGACTATTATTTTTCATTTGTTTTTGTTTTCAGTAAACTCAATTAAATAACGTATTTTTCAAGAATGCATGTTTAAAGTAGTAAAGAGAAATAAGTACTTGTTTACTATGCTGTCATCATTTATTCCTTATACAACTTAATGCAAAAGAGGAAAAAAAGTGTTTTTTTGTGGGGGGGGTGTTTTACAGCCAGTTGGTACGCTGCAACCTATCTTGCTTCCAGTTTCTTATTCTTACTATGATTGGCTGCAAAGACAACAGGGCTAACCAGTGATTGGATAATGTTTAGTTGGGTGAGTTTTTATTGTACAAAGGTTGCCTAGTAACTGTAACATTATTTGTGTAATAGAAAATAAAAAAGGACTCGTTGTTAATATCTCTGAGTCACGGAGCCCAAATGTTTGAGTCGGAGTCCGAATCCGAGTCCGAGTCACACAAGGTCGAATCCGAGTTCGAGTCACGAAAAATGCGACTGGAGTTCGAGTCTCGGACTCGAGTTCTACAGGTCTGGAAGCTTGCAAACAAAACCAGAAAGGCTTGCAGGAACACACATACCCCTACACTCCTCTACTTTTAATACATAAAGCCATGGCCAAAAGTTTTGCATCACCTAGAATTTTAGGATTATAAAAAAAACAAAAAAACAAACAAACATATGAACATAATTTAGATCTTTTATTTAACATTGTGTAACCAAAGAAACTACAAAATTATATCACAAAAGTCTACCGGAACACATTTTGCTTCATAAAGTCGAATGAAACCTGCTGAATAGTGTTATGTTAACATATTGAATTACATACCGCTTTGCAGTTTTCCATATACTTTATATAAAAAAAATAAAAAAAAAACACTGACAAATTGCAAAATGTGATATTTTGAAATCTAACATGAAATACTGTATTACTATTTGCAAAATCTTTACAGTAATACAGTTTTTTTTTTTTAAAGTATATGGAAAACTACAAAGCGGTATGTAATTCAATATGTTAACATAACACTATTCAGCAGGTTTTATTTGACTTTATGAAGCAAAATGTGTTCATTCTAAAGAGTGATGCAAAACTTTTGTCCATAGCTGTACATTCAAAAATATAAGTCGACACAAGCACACAATGGGATGTCATGCATTTAACATAGTGGGATTTGCGTACTCATGGAATGTAGTGGGTATGTATACACAATGAAGCATGCAGACTTCTAAAATTACAAATGCACCATACAAAATCTGAAATGCCCATGAAGTACCTTATTCTGTTTCAGGGCTCCTTTTTCCTTCATATGGGGACAGTCCTTTCCAGTTACAACAGCTTTAATGTCTGCAACTGGCACTGCATTAAATAAATAAATAAATAAATAAATAAATAAATACAAACATATATTGCATACCAAAACGTTTTTGTCCACACATCTGACCTACATTGACACAATAGAAGATCACCAGATATAGCCTATGATTACAGCCTTTCTACTTTTTCTACTTCTGTTAGAGATTAGTCTTCAAAAAACAATCCATGAGGTATATAAAACAAATGTTAAAACATTTGCATTATATACCTCATGGATTGTCTCAGGTAATCAGTCGTTATCCTGCTACATTCTGAGGTAAAACTATAAGGTAGGCAAACTTTCCAGCTAAAGCTTTGCTGGTGGAGGTCCATCTAGATAATTAATCTTCATTCGTCCATTGTCCTTGCCTTCAAGTTGGGGCACTTCCCTGTCTCTGTTGTCAAATAAATAAGCAGGAATGCCCATTGTCGTACACTAACACATCAGACCATTACTCACATTTCTCCTGCAAAGAATCATGGGCCACTTCTCCCTGGGGGCTCTCCTCCAAGTCTCCATAGTGCAGGACCTTGTGGTTCGGAGACAGACGACAGTACCAAAACTTGTCTGTAGGGGGCGAAAAAAAGAATCGTTACCAGAATAAAGTCTGGGTGGCACCGGTCAGTGCAGAGTCCTACGCGGGTCCGATTTTTACGACCCGCTTCCGACCTGAACCCGCTACTACAGGACCCAACCCGAACCCGCAACTCGCTGCAACACCGTCTTCTTACCCCCGACCCGACCCGCTTTAATAAGACCTGCAACCCGACCCGAACCCGCAAGTGTTTGTCCTTTACTTACTGCCTGTGCTGACTGACTCTCTCATGCTCTCACATTCACAAACAGATATCTCTACCATTCTCCAAAGATTGAGTTTATACAATAGGCTATAGCTTTCTCTAGTGGTCTGGATATATTTTAACATTGTAACATATTAACTATCTCTACTTACTTTACTATAAAATACCTGTCTATTCCTTTCGTGCCATCAATTGAAAGGGAGCTACACCTGTGCTTTCGCAGAGATGTACCAGTTTTGTGGCTGTCGTTCACAAAAACATAATGACAGGATTACCAGCAATGAATCCAGTCACATGTTCATTATTTTCATTCACTATGATTCCAAAAGAATTCCACACTTCTGATTTACCTCGAACTATTATTTGTTTCACCTCATCCACAGGGATTTTTAATATTACCAAGCAGATGTGATAAAAGGATCTTGTGACGTATCAAACAAGTCAGCTGACTCCTCCCTAATTGCCTCCTGCTTTGGTGCAGGAAATACATTTACCTTCTTATACTTAATTTGGGAAAGGGTTACAGACGAGTATGCTGAAAGGACAGAAAATGTTTTTGGTGATTCGAATTCAGACCCGAGCCTGACCCGAAATGACATTTTTGACCTGCACCGAATTGCAAACCATGAAAAAGTTAACACTCCGACCCAAACCCGACCCGCTTTTGAAGGTCACCCACAGGCACCCAACCCAATGCAGGACTCTACGTCAGTGTTCTCTTTTGATGACCATCTTTTTATAATTGCTTCTACTTCTCGATGAATTCCACTTGGATTATAGACTGTCTGAGAACAAGCTGCACTCCTCCTTCATGTACAGGCTGCTGCAACTAACAAGAAGAAAAAAAAGCTGCTTTTCTGTTTTGCATGCTTAGAAGGGAGAGCGCCCACATGTTCAGGGATGTGCAACTCAGATCCCCCTCCATCTAACTCAGAGGAATTCCATACATATCATGAACCTTCATACTGTATATGCCAAATGCACTGCCTGGATAACAGCAACAATAATATTGAATTATAATGATGTTCTTTCTAGTCAGTGGGTTAAACTGAGACTCTTTCTTCATGCTTTTGGAAGGGATAGAAGCATAGCCCTGTGCTGCTTTAGCAAACTACACTTTGGGTACCACAGATATAAGTAGGTTAGGATGCCTTGCAATAACGTAGAGATGTCCAGGAAAGCACACAGACACCTTCTGTAAAGCTGTATCTGAATGGCATTAGTGGGAGAAATATGTTATTTTTCTAAGCTTGCACTGTCCTACATTTGTAGATTAACAAATCTGTTTGTAGCAATCTGCACATGAGCATTTCTTCAGGCACTGTGTATACAGCTACAGTATATTGCACTATTTGGCACAGTAAAACCATTCCCCAAGATAGATAATATTATCACATGACAGACTCAAAAAGCATTTATATTTCATCTTAGACCTAAATGATCTGCATTTTGTAATCCTTTATTTTGTAATCCTTTTATCTGGATCATTTTAATCCGTTTTTTCAGAAAATGTCACTGCTGGATTACATTTATCTGAATTACAAATAATCACGATTATTTTTAAGTAGTTCTAATAGTTCACAGCATTTTTTTTTAAAAATAGGGCACTATTGATGATATAGCCTAACTTAAAAAAATATATAAAAAATAAGACTGGTAATAATTATGAGTATTAACACTACCAAGGTGGTCAAATTAGACCAATCGTGTTTTTTTTTTTTTAAATTTAATTTACTCTGCCTCTCTGGCAGATACATGGCTGTGCGTTTATGACTTTTCTAGCCTCTGCTAAATAGGATGTGTAGTTCATACACTTCACTTATTTTAAATAAATGGGCCCTGTTTAGTGACACCACAGCCCAATAGTGTATAGCGGGTACTGGAAATAAAATGACATCCTACCCCGCAGCTATCAAGCTCCAAAAACTACAGTACAACTAAAGAATTTAAGTGCCCCAATACTTGTTGGAGTCTAGGTTAAACAGAGTAAACCGTGTTTGGTCATGCACCTATACCTATACATAGAAAACATAATTACATTACTGTATTTGTACTTCCAGTTATCCAAGAGTATACTCAGCATACAATAATTTGACTTAATATAGCCTTTGCAACTGTATTTACAATAAAATGCACAGTACTTTCAAATTGTTAATACTTTTGTCATTGTACTGTAATTGAAATTGAATTTGTGTTACTGTAACTTCAATTAAAGCACTGACAGTATGCATTTGGCTTAGGGCCGAACCAAATCAAAGTTAGCACTTAGCGAACGAGGACGCGAAAGCATTTGCGGTAATAAAACACAAGAAAAATTCCAAGGGAAATCTTGCGGAACCAAAACATATTCACACATCATCTGTGACGTCACCTTCTTCTTAATTATTAATTTCTTAAAGGCACAGTGATCCATTACAACTTCGATCAAATTCAAGACTAACAAATGTAAACAAATTAGAATACTAATAAAGAACATATAAATGTTTTAACCACTTAAAGATATTAAATTTTAGTTTTTAACATTTGGTTACTCTCATAAAGTACTTCAACACGTAGGCCTACACAAAAACATACCATGAAGCTCAGATTCTCGGCATGTAAGAACAAGCCCACATTTCCAGAACAAGGGATTTTGACTATACTGTGTCAGCATGCCAAGCGGTCCTCTCGAAACATATAAACCTGTGTCATCTCCGAAGCATCAAAATGAAGTTTTTTAATTTGTTTGGGTTTGACAGAAGGAATAATAATAATAATAATAATAATAATAATAATAATAATAATAATAATAATACAACTACCCGACTCTGTCCATTTAAAAAAAAAATTAAAAATCTGTAAATCAACTTTTTTTTCACAGCACCTGTTGTATAATATGTACCGGTACTGATCCTGGCGACAATGTTACATTGGTTTATGGATGTTCTTTTTTTTTTTTTTTTTAAATCAGCATTTTAATTTTATAATACTCGCACAGAGTTTCTTTGTTTCCTTTTTTTTTTTTAATCTTCGATCTTCTGCAGTTACTATACAGCCTTGTGCACAACAGGGCTCTGGGCCTCACCGTGCCAGTCGGGTATGAGGATGCTGGCATTGCATGGTGCTGACACAAGCCAGGGCACAGTATGGATTTTTACAAAAATCATGAAAACAATGTGGCACGCTTTCATAACACTGACAGAACAATGCGGCACGATGCTGCAGATGTTGTGGAAACAAGGTAATTGTGTGTGTGTGTGTGTGTGTGTGCATGTGTTTTTTTCCTTCAAACTCGCGTCCGTATTTTTCAATATTTTACACAATAAAAATAAAAGCAGATTATTATTATTATTATTATTATTATTATTATTATTATTATTATTATTATTAATAATAATAATAATAATAATAATAATAATAATAATAATACACATATTTGTATTATTATTAATGCTACTAGTAGTTGTATGTAATAGCATTCACTGATATTCAAACGAAACAGTAGTACAACACAGATTTTTATTTTTTATTTTTTCTCCCCTGTCTGTCTTCGCCTGCCTTTTCGCATGTTACCGCCTTGTTTCTGCCCCTTCAAAAGGTCACAAATACCGGCTGGGGATTGGTCAACAGCTGTTTTCATGTTGCTGTCCTACTCCTGCAAAACTTCTCTAGTGTCCGCCCCTTTCACAGATTGGAAATGGCTAGTTTTGGTTTCGGGATAAAGATAATGCGATATGTAAACTAGCGATATTATCGCATGTTTCGCAAGAGCGATCTGGGTTTGATTTGGTCCGGCCCTTAGACTCCTGATAATAACAATGACTGATAAGACCATTTTCATTCGCTGGTCCCTCAAAAAACATATTAATGGGAAATTACTATATATATTACAGGTGCCAGTACCATCGAAATGTAGGTTTACGTGATCTATAAAACAAATACCTAGCACTATTTACTCAAAACTTGACACGATTTAGCATGTCCCAATAAAAGTAGCCAACCAAACATCTGCCCATACAAAGTTTGGTTATCCTTCAATAGATCTGCAAATCAGGTGCACTGTAAATACTGTAAACACAGTTTTTGGTCAATGACATTTACAGTACGTGAGATAGCTTCCATGAACAGATTAGTCCGACTTGGTCAATTGTCTATAGTTTGGTTCCTCTTGTGCCCCACACAGCCTTTTCACCGCACACGCTGTCATTATTAAAACCAGGATATGTATTAACAGACTAAATGCTTCTAAATACCAGTAACTTCAAAGGTGCTTTACAGTCAGTGTTATTATTAAGCATATTGCCTTCATCAGTGCAGTAACTGATGTTTTCATTAATAGTAAATTCTGGCATTCCCTGGTTATGTCATCCCTAAAGGTGACCCATCAAGAAATATAAATGAGTAGAACTGCTGTACAGTAAAGCCAGTAGAAGTAGACAGCAAAAATGTCAACCCTAATGATTTAACACCTACAAGGCAGATACGTATGTCAAAATGTGCACATTATCCTGTAGACTTTTACAGAAAATCATGAAAGACTAAAACAGAGGGGAAAAAATAAATTGTGGAAGATGAGGCTGCAATACCTAATACTATTAACTGCATTCCATCACCGAAGAAACAAGCACAGTGTAAAATGGTTCCTCTCATCATATTTTTTGCTATTATATGTTCTTTTTTTACAAATTCTGTTTGGCACTTTTTCTTTACTGCAAATTCTTTAAGCTGGCTCAAGTTCAATAACAGCTTCTGTGCAATAATAATTCCCCATACCTATCTGGGATGTTGCTGCAGCATGACAGAAGCCAGAATGACCTTTTAATATATGCTTATACTTCAGCCCTTTCTTTTCTTTCTCTTTTTTAAAAATACTGAATGAACAGTAAACCTTTCCAAATCATTATTTTAGAGCAAAGAGGATCTTTTTTTTTCTTTTTTTTTTTTACTACATTTCCCAAACGAGAACATCTGTCCTTTATATCTTCACATAACTTCTTGCAAATTGGATTTTGCACTAACTCAAACTATCTTCTGTAACTTCTTGCCAAGCCACAAAACATATATATTTTTTTAAATTAAAATCCCCCACCCTCCAAAAATGTTAACTTTTATGTCTGTAAAGCAAACCAAAAATGCCAGGTGTCAAATCCCTCTCACTGCTAAAGGGTTCCTCTACAAAATACTGGAATAGTAACATTATGGGGGTGATGTAAGGATACTCTCAAAGTGATCTGCAGGTGCAAACTCCCCAAAATGCTGCCGTAAATCGTGTTTGGCGTAATTTACACTTTGCATTCATTAATCCATTACAATTATATTGAAATACATTCAAATGAAGAAAAGAGCATAGAATTGGGCAGGATCTGATTACTAAGCAGGCGCAAACATTATAATGTGATGCAAGGATTTTGCCTTGCACTTAGGCAATTGCTGACCTTCCAAAAACTTTACACCTCTTCTTACATGGTGCAAACCATTCAGGATGGCTGCTGTGGTACACATCCTGATGCAGCGACACTTGGCTCTTGTTGAGGAGAGGCAGGAATACGTTTGGAGGAGAAGGTCAAGACGAAGAAGACCCAGCATATTCAATCCCAGGGTCACTTTGTTTGGGATGCCGGAGTATGCGGTTATCGTTTCACTCCGCAGGTCATCCTAGACTTAATATCTGAATTGAGGGATGAGCTAGACCCCTGCATAAATCCAGGGACCGCTATCCCTGCACATATGAAAGTGCTGTGTTCTCTGCACTTCTTAAGTCTCTGGTTCCTTTCAGCACAGTTGGAATGTCTGGAGGGATAGCCCAATCCACCTTTTCAAGTGCTAGGCAAATTTCTGGATGTCATTCTGAAAAGGGCGGGCCAATACATATCACTTCCCTACTAACAACCAAACGAGAAAGATGGGCCGAATGGCCTCCTCTCATTTGTAAACTTTCTTATGTTCTTATGATACTCGCATAACTGATGTTGGCTGAGGCTTTTCCAAACAACTCTGTTTCATGCTGAGTGATCTCAGCTCCTTCTCAGAAAACTTTTCTTTTTTTTTTTTTTTCGTACGCCAAGAGGACTTTGCTGCCCTTCCTCTGGCTTATTTGTTTTAGTTTGTATTTTTGTGCTGCACAAATGTCATACAGTGACTACTGCTCTCTGTACTCCTAACTCTGCAAGTGTGGCTGCTAAATAGACCGAATAGCTCAGTGAGACCCTCATTATCATAATTGCAAATCATTATTTGCATTGCTCTTAAGATTACTAGGGCGCAGGGCAAAATAATTGCCTGGCCGCAATGCAATTTGAATTTTGCATCAGCAATTATTTGCACTGCGCCTATACTTATATCACCCCCTATATTTCAAAAGTGATAAGAGTTATCCAATGTTGTGATTTCACCCACATAAGCTTAACCTTAACCTTAACATACATAACCTTAACATACAGCTTAACCTTAACATACAAAACAATTTGGTTTCAAGTGCACCATTTTAGTTTTATGCATTAATTGGGGGGCTAATACCATATAGCACTGTCTACATACCGAATGTTCTGAGACTAATGGCATGGCGCACATGACTGACTTTATCTAAATACAATTGGGACCTGGAACTTGCCTGCACTCTGGAAACTTTAATAAAGTATGACTGTGAAAAAGTGCTCAATTAAAGAGATAATGCTTTCCCCAATAGACTTCAGCTGAAGTTATTCAACTTCTGCCAGTAAGTGTGAAACAGGATCTTAGCCAATAAAATCCCCAAACACTTGTGGTAATAATTTAAAAAGCTGACAATCCGCTTTACAATTCTCCAACACTTTATAAAAGGACATCATCTTTTTGTATTTCACTGTTGAATGGAGTAATGGCCCATACAGTTGATCGAAACACAGTTGTACAGGGTGGTTTTTGCAAATCCCTTGGCTCACTGTGCTGCTGCTGTAAAAATACTGCATTTGTCCTGACTGAACTGCAGGAGACAATTTGTTAAGAGGTATTATTTGTCCCAGTGAAAATGCTACAATCTTCTATTTTTAGTCTCAACAATAAAAGCCTTCCTTGTGGTATTGTCCCTCTATGTCCCCAGGTGGTAATGCATGAACATTACTACTCATAATTAATAACCACCTGCTTCATAATCATACTTCAGTAGTAACTCTCTCTCAACAAGGGCAGAAACATCAATATAGACACAAGCTTTTAAATAGTACACCAAAACCAATAATATAAAGACTATTGCTTTTGACGACTGACAAGTTGAAATGTTACTTTAGAGTACACAACTTACAGTGCATACTGCAGACTCTGACATCATTTCTGGTCGGAGTCGAGTCTCGAACCCTATGCGATAAGTCAGAATTACGTCATCTACAATCTTGCGACGTGTGTCTTTTTTGGAAAGGCATACAGCTTAACAGATTGTTAAACCTTTCTCCTGTCATTCTAAAATATCTCTCACTATCACATACACACATCTCTGATTAATATCTGAAATTCTCCCTTTCGGGTTCTCTGTTGATTGATTGGACGGATGTACCAACAACGTCGCTTTTGATTTTTTTTAAACCTCCTGTATAAGAGGTACAAACTCAGCACATCTACTTAAATGTCAATTTATCCAATTTCGTGAATGCAGTCTGTATTTAAAGTATGAACAACAGCTGCAACCACTTTGCGCAGTCAAAAGGGCTGCGACACGATACGTCCTTCGTACAGCAAATAGTGAAGCTGCACAGCTTTTATAGCTGTCTGTGCCTGACGTATCGCATTCATCTGCAACAGAAGTACGAACCAGGCTTTAGTTTTCCATGATTCTGAAACAGCATGTTGTAAAGAACGCCTCTATAAGAAGTCAGTAAACTTCTGTTCTCTGATACATTTGTTCTTCTGTCTTTACAGAAAACAGCTCACTCACAATTTTTTTATTGTATTTTAGCTGTCACCCATTTACATGCTTGCTCGCTCAGCTATCTCATTTGCTGACCTACATAGCTACACGTAAATGCTGGGTGCATACACAACCAAACAATTCACAGATACTCGCGGATTTGTATTTTCAGTGCATTTTTAAAGGAAATAAAGGAAGCACCTAATCAAATGTGTTTTTACATCCATTTCCAAGATTTCACAGACTTCATTCAAATTAGCGATTTTCACGATTTCCGTGACGAAATCGTAGCCTTAATTATAACACTTATCACTACCATGAGGTAATATCCAGAACCGTGGGGTGCTAATCAACAAGAAGCAGAACAAGACTATTTCCCTTACAGTGCTGTCTGCTTTTACGGATTCTGTGACATTGCCAGCAGAAAAACCTTTTGGCAAAGCACATTCATTTAGACGTTATAATTCTATTCAGTACTGCAACCATTTCAAGTAAAAACAATTGGCAATGGAATTGACGAATACATTAAACATGTGGTGATTATTACTTTTCAGTCTTCCATCTGCCTGTTCTGCTCATTTGGATTAGACTGTGAGCAAAGCTACAGTTTGTTTTGTTGTTGGAGCAGTCTAGTATTGTAGAGAGTAGATACTGTACCATGCTACAAAATCCACCAACTGTACAGGTCTTTCCTCTTGAGACAAGATCCAAACAAAATCCTTCCCACAGGAATAAAAACAAACAAACAAACAAACAAACAAACAAACAAAACAACTTGGAAACAATTTGGACAACTGCTAAATTCTGTATCAATGTCCTTATTTGTAAAGATGAAAGGCATTCACCAAAATTTGTAAAATTGTAGGTGACAAATAGAATGACAGCTGGAAAAGGTGCCTTTACAGATAGACAGACAGACAACCTTTACAACCTATAGTGATATATCTGCATATTCCAAATTGGAGTATAAAATGGAGCAACAAACTAACATATATGTAGTACTCTTATTTCAATTCATGATTTCTTATTTACTGAGATCTGAGTAATTCCATTTCCTCTCTTTAATGAAAAATCCCCCGATTGCAAATATCTTCAGCAGTGCTTTTTCCCCCACATCACAAGTGCAGAGGGATAGAGCAGTATAGCAGTAGCGTCTAACGGGTTTTCAGAAAACTACCTTGCCGCCGTCGGCTGCTGATCTTCCTAAAGCATGTTCCCTCACACAGCCGGTTCAGACGCTGCTGCTTGATTAGCTCCATGATCTCCGGCTGGATCTTCTCCCTCAGCTCGCTGGTAGGAAAAGAAGGAGGTGGTCAGAAAACTCAGGTCAAATTATTGAGTGAGTTAAAATAATACGACACATATTCAATTTGCTCTATTTTTTTCTGAAACCTTACAAGACCAAAACACATACTAAAGTTTTAATATTAGAATAACTGTAGCGAACAATTATTCCATAAATCCCACCCATACTGCACTAATACAAGCTACATACGTCTCAAATGTGCAGTTTTAAAAGAAACACATCTTACAGCACACGTGTACTTTTCATTTTAAAACATTAGGGTGGTACTTCGGGTGGCCATATGTCTCCATATTCACCGGGACAGTTTAGGCTTTTCAACTCACAACGCAATGCATTCTGGTACTTTGTACCCATCTTAGGTACCTTTCACTTGTTTCTTTTCTTTAAGAGAAGCAGGGCTACACTTACCAAATGCACTACAATGTGAGTTAAAAAGTCTGAACTGGCCTGGTGAATATGGAGTCATATGGTCACCCTACTGGTACTACTTTAGGAAACTCTCAGATTCTCAGATTGCACTTTTACACCCTGACTAATTTCACCTCAGCAGTGTTTTCTGGGTAAAAACATGTTACTGGCTGAAAGCATGCCAGTCAATAGGGAAAGCAGTTGTTTTATTGCCAGGAAAGAAGCCAGTAAGGGGTGTACACAAAACCCAGGTGGTACAAGACTAATGTGTGTTTCTTTCAAAACTGCACATTTGAGACCTATACAAATGAATGGATATGCATGGTGGAGAAATTGTATGAAACTATTTTGTTAGCTTTTAAAAAGATTTGAGTCATGACAAAAATAGTAGGATGGTCTGACTGGTCAACACCCTTCTTAGGATGTACCTTTTTTAAGCCATTAAGGTTTTACACTAATGGTGTTCCACTTTGATGTCCATCTGTGCTCATACAAGACTGGCTACCTTAGCAACCAATCTTTTATTAGTGTATTTTTAGAAAATGTAATACATGCCAACAGGTCCCTAACTGTATTAATCCTTGAACTTTTTTGAAAAATGGTGTTACAAAACAAATTAAAGCTACTAAGAAGGTTAATTAAAGGACTCAAGAATGTGCCAATATTCAAGAATGTGTTTATTGCTAACCATGTATGTTTCACCTGATAGAACACAAAGAAAATATTTCAAGTGACCTCAAAAAAGCATTACATAAGATACAGTACTATTACCTAGTTTAGAAACACCAACTTTAAAAATATATTTTTATATAGAACCTCCACATGTGAAAAAATAAAATAAAAGAAAAAATTCCACATGCAGCATCTTTCACATAAATTACTTCAGCTTTTTGTATTGTTTTGATTTCCCATGACAATTTCTGCATCCTGCTACAGGGCAAGTTTGTCTTCCCAGCTTATTAATTAGATTTTAGACTCAATCTACCATTTAGTTGCCTAAATGTCAAAAAGGGGGAGGGAAGGGGGGAATGCAGTAGTTAAAAAGAGCTATAAGGCAATTGCCCTCAAGCTAATAAATGTGATACAGCATGATTGCTTCGACTTTAATTTAAAGTCAACATGTTGCTGCCTAACTCATTATCATTATTGCAGTTCTATTGTTATGTAGGGCTTGAAATAAATACAGCTGCATTTAATTTATCTAGAATAAAATTAATTTACAGTAGTTGGAATATTAGTGTTTAAAGGTATCAATAAACAGCAGGCTCATTCAGGGTCAGTCTATGGTAGCACACTGCAGTAACCTTAAAAATACAGTCTGGGAATAAAAGCTGCTCATAACTACCAATGGTAGAATCCTTCTAAACTCAGAACACATTGATGGAATTTAATGTACCTGTGGGTAGAGAGGAAAGATCAGGTAGGGGTCTTACAGTTACATTAGAAGTGATCCAGTGCTCTTCTACCAGGCAAAGATAAAAATATGTTCTGACTGCCATAGTTTGTGGAATGAATTATCTAGTCATGTTTTTCATGCTGAATCACTGATATCCTTTAAGACCCAACTTGAAGATCAACCAGCTTCGTGATGAGCATAGATGGGGCGAATGGAGTCCTCTTGTTCGTAAATATTCTTATGATGTTATTTAAAATATGGTCAAATTATTCTTAAGTGTAATAGTCTTTTAAAATCTGACTGCTCTCTTCTTTCCTGACATGGTCTACTGAGAATCCTGCTGATGTATACAGGCTTTATAAATATGACCCACTGAACTAGAGGATATCTGTTCCAGTATGTGTGTATTGTGGATAATTCATCTGGTTTGGATTTAAATTTCAGTAAGTAGAAGAATGCTTACAGGATAGGACGAGACTGGAAGTCTTCCTGGTTCATCCTTTCAGACTGGCGAATTTTCAGAATCTCTGTGTAACTCAGGTTCTGCAGTTTACTTTTAAACTGGTCCAGCGAGTTAGGCTTGGTGTTCAGTGCTCTCATGATCTGCTCTTTCACCACCTGCATAACCTGTGAACAGAAAACCACATGTACTTTTCAATCCAGCATCTACAATGTAATATATGCCACAAGACCCATATATATATATATATATACATATATATTATATATATATATATATATATATATATCGTATGAGAGTATCTTGTTGAAGGGCAATATGGAAATATTTTATTAAATATCAGCACTAATTAAAATAAGAAACACACACATTGTCTAATGTAAAGCCATTTTTCTTTTTTACTTTTAATGAACAAACCCAAAATGCAATGACATTCAGAACAATCTTGATGATAGAAGCAAGGACCTTTCAACAAGCAACAGCATGTTCTACTCAAACGGCTGGGATGCCTTGTTGTTTTAAAAGCTGGTTCGTCATCCATTGTTGTTGCTTTTAAAAGCCTTAGTTTCATTTACCTTAATTTAAAAGAAAAAAATCCTTTTGGTCTTTTTTTTTTCAACTGGATCTTCCCTGACGAAAACGGTGACAAAAGAGGCAGACATGGTTTAGTCAATACACATTGTAATTACATACGTTTTTGTTTATAGCCTCTGTTTATTGAAGACACTAGGGAACAAACGTGTTCTACAGCTAATAGGCAGCATTGCACAGTCTCAAGTAAAAAAACAAAAAAAGTACAAAGAGATCAGCTTAAATCAGCCCATGTATTCTGACCAAAATTGTTCTGCCATTACAACCCATCATGCTGACATTAAATAGCTTGTTGTATTCTCAATATGGACTCTGTAGACTCAACTTATGAACGACCTGCTGCAAAATGACCCAAAGGGTCCAATTCTGATGCAATTGCAAAAACACAATTTTCATTATAATGGTATGAAACAAGCAAGAAACTACTCAGAGCAAAAAATTACCCGGTTGTTTGATGCCACTCATTTGTTTCTGGTTAGCTTTATAGTACACCATTGATGTACTATGGATTCAAAAGGTTGGTTATGTTCCTCATGCAAGTGTTTTGCTTTTCATGACTTTTTGTAGCGAAATTTCCTTATTTACCTGGACAAGTCATGTTTAGTTTTGGATTGCCTCGATATGCTCACTGACTAGGTCTGAATGGTCCCCTGGGAGGCTAGGTTTTTCATGAGCCCCACTGTTACCCACTCCTCACATCAACAGCAAAGGTTCAACAGAACTACAGTATTCAGTATGAGTGCAAACACTGTAAAAAAGTAAGGAAAATGTAAAAATGAGAATTGGAGCTATTGTTTCAAATAAAAAGTATGTAAAAAAACTGGCAAAATCTAAAGAGATGATTTGTGCTCAACCACAGAACTGATGAGGGAGGAATTTCCTTCCCAGCCTAGGTGAGATTTCCCATCGCAGATTGTTTGTATTTTATTATTATTATTTTATTTCTTAGCAGTTGTCCTTATCCAGAGCGACTTACAATTATTACAAGATATCATTATTTTTACATACAATTACCCATTTATACAGCTGGGTTTTTACTGGAGCAATCTAGGTAAAGTACCTTGCTCAAGGGTACAGCAGCAGTGTCCCCCACATGGGATTGAACCCACGACCCTCCGGTCAGGAGTCCAGAGCCCTAACCACTACTGCTAAGAACGGCCACCACTGAAGAGTCAAAGCCTTCTCATAATGTGATTTAAAGAGTAACAAAGTGAGTGTGTCTCGCACAGATCAACTTTGCAGCAGTATTCATTGACCAGCACTGTAAAGTAGTCTGTGCTCTGAAGACTAAACAGAGTTCGATAGTTTTTCTGGCTTTAGTGTTTAGCTGATGGGTTAAATGGCATGGTTTGTAAGTTCCAAAATGTTAAAGAAAATTGTAAATAACATGCTGAAAATTCAGATAAACCCTTAGGACTGTCAAAATCTCTGGATATTAACAAGCCTACAACTCACTCTGCAACCTACAATTTGACCTCGGCTTACACCGAGGACATGAACCTATTTCTGCCAGGAAACATTTAGTTTGCTTGGGTCTAACAACTGCTCCCTTATAAAAGGAAACTAGGTCCACTAATGGTATTGTGACACATACTTATTTAAATTCAGCCTCAGCTCTACAATTTTGAATACAATGGGAAAAATACCTGCTATGTGTAATATTTTTGGATAGATGATGGCTAACGGCAAAAAAACAAAATAAGAAAAAACATGTCAGGTACAATCTTTTCAGGCTTAACCAGGTTCAAAGAGCAAACACTGTTGATTTGTGGCTCTGATTTTTGTGACATTCATACGAAAGTTGCTGAATCTATCTTTCTGCCGCAAAACCATTTTAGATTTGACAAGACTCCTTTAGACTGGACTACACAAAATTAGGGCACATCATATACATAACGAATAGGGCAGCACTGCTGGAGGCAGGATCAAAACTGAATGCAAGGCTTGACAAGCCAACAGAAGTTCACAACAGGCGTGGCATGGCTTTGTTTTGTCAATAAATATTTGGCAGTTTATTTATTTATTAAGGAGCAACATCTAATTGAATTTCCTGACAAAGAAATACTTTAATTTTCCATGCGTTTTAAACTTAATACCTCTTAAGACTTACATGTGTATCATAGCAACATGTTAAGCAATAAATCAATTTCCACAACAAAGACCAATGCATTTACCAAAAAAAAAATAAAAAATCCAACTTGTACTTTCTTGAAGGATTGTCTTACTGATTAGGGAGGGGCAGTATAAAATCGATAAACATCTGAAATCCACAAACGTAAAAAGCTAAGATGATGAACTATTTTAATCTCAAACCTCTCCAGAAATAATTTTTTGCCCACTCGACCTAACACCAATACATGCAGGCACTACACAGAAATACACTCAAAGGGCTAGTGCAAAACGGTCTGGCTCACAGGAGCTGAGAAGATAATTCACGCTCAAGTGACTCCAGCCTACAGTACATCCAGTTCTGCAACTCTGACTTCCCAGCGAATGCACAGGCATCTAAATTAATCTAATTCTCCCTGGGGAGCTTTCACAGTGCACTGCTGATGAAAGTCTCCAAAAACTACAGAAACATTTTCTATTCCCTTCAGAACAAGCAAAAGTGCATCCCCAAGAGACGCCAGCAAAATTGAAAACACAAACTTACATAAAAAGTCTTTCCTATATTGAGCAAAAGAACAAACTTTCTGAATTTAAATGAAGTCACTTAGTTAGGAATATGCTACCCACTGTCACTGGAGTTTAAAAACGTATTTAAATTAATAAGTGTCATAAATTAACCTGGGCTGTTCAATAGGGTAGCAATGGTATCGTTCCTGAGTCAATTACCTGTATATTTTTGCATTAGGATCAGTGGGATACAATTAAAATCTACCCAAGCCCCATAAGCCCTTTGACATTTACAAGTTTAATCACTGCACAAGATCCTCCTTTTTAAACCTAAACCATTAACATCTGCTGAACAGATGAATCTGTACATGTACAGTACACCTTGATAAGCACAGATATAATGCCTTTTTCCCCCCTGGTATTCCTGGATGATACTTGGTTATTCAAGAAGAAGCAAAATGTTTTGATTGTTTTGGCAATCTTTCTATGAAGACTAATTCGATTAATCTCTTTCAATTGAATTACTTAAAAAAGGAATTCTAGTTTCATATCTGCCTCCTATACCAAGTTCTTCTTTTATTTCATATTTTCAAAAAAAATGGCCAAGCAGAATGAAAGGACATTGATATTGTATCATGAACAGTAACATGTCAGTGAAAAAGTTTACATATTTAATTGTATCCCATTCACTGCTAATTCATTTAAATTGGAAAATGCACTGCACTGGCTTGTGTAATAAAAATTCTTATCACAACTCCCTGTGCACCTGATTACAATTTAATTATAGCTGCTGCATACAGATTTTCTGTAAATTTAATGTGCTTGGCTGGTTAAGCACTATAATGCCATGCGTCTATTTTATAGTTTATTGAACCCCTATCTCTTTTCCTTCATTGGGTTGTTAGGATTATTTATTTTCCACTGTTCTGTAATTACCTTATTTTGTGAGCAGACTATGATTTGTTTGACCTCTTTGACAACCTGAAAAAAGTTACATTAGTCCAACAAAAAAAAGACAAAAGAACATTGTAAAATGAACGAGGATAAATTATATTATCTTTACAAACCAAACATTAAATGTATTCACTGATGTTGAACTGTTACACTAGCATGGAGTGGTTTGTGTTTCATTAAATCATTTACAGTACAGAGTTTTAAGGCTGTACCTTTTTCCTCCACCATGATCATTGGTACAGGGCCAACTGGTCCGCTGGAATTTTGTTTTTTGATCAAGCACAATTTGACCCATTTTATACCCAGTTTTCAATTGCCATTTAAAATGTCTGCTTATTGCTGCAACCCACTTAACGGTCACGAGGACTGCAGATCAATGGGCGACCTTCATTTCCACTAACAAGCCAATCACTTCTTTTATCCCTGAAAGACTGCATCCTGTAGAAGCAAAGGTCATTGAGTCACGAGGAAGTGACCTATCCGCAGTCAATTTTCCTCCCTAACCCGTAGAGCTCAAAGCCCAATATAGCACTCAACGTGGGCCCACAGCCATGATCAGCAACCAGGATTTGAACCACAGTTTCATGAGTGTCTGCCCTAGGTGAGCCAATGGGTTTCCACGGTGCTGTGGAATTATTATTAGAACCAGCACGGTTGCATTCACCTAACCTGTGTCCCGAAAGCTCTGTTATCAGCTCTGTTATCAGGTCTAGATCACACGCAGGACTTCCTGCTTCACAAGGGTGCACCACGAACAGTCACAATAAGCTGTGATGGTGAAAAAATAATTAAAATCCCAGGCTCTAATCAGGTTCCATGTATCCACTGAATGTCAAACTAAATTATAAATACAAATTTGAATGTTGCTCTTTGTCAGACCACAGTCTTCCTTGTGGTCCCATGCCTTCCAGACTACTAACACACATGTAAATATGTTTCATAATAATAATTATGCTTTAAATCTATTAAGTAGAATTCACACAGAACCTTTTAGGAAGACTTGTATTTCAAGTCTTTCCCTTTAATAAGATTAAAGCATTGGCAATCAGTAATTTGTGCTGCTCCAAGCAAACAGAACTGAATTACAACTACAATGCAGGATGTGCATTTTTGTTTAACAAGGCACCTATTCCACGTGATTGCCATGAGCATCAAAGTATATCCACTTCATTCATTCTCCCACAACGATGTTAGTGGTTATACAGTAATTTAAAAAAAAAGAGAGACGCTCGGAGACATCTGCTGCAGAGCTCCTGAGTGTAGAGAGGCAACTGGCTCGGTCATGTGATCGGTAGACAACCACAGACATTCACTTCTCCTGAACTGTTGTGGGGATTGCTGCAATGAGGGGAACATAATTGGACATTCATAATTGGGGAGAAAAACAGGGGTGAAGTCATTGGGTATACACGTTTCCTAATCCAAACACGGAGTAGAAAAAGTCAATCAAGGAAACATTAAAAGGTCTCACACTAATCGAAACAGAAAAATAACCAGATTGAATATCATTACTTTTGCAGGATATTTGCTCAGGCTAACATGCACAAACAAATATGTTTAACTGTCGCTCTGTAAAATGAAACATGCTCCAAGTCTGGTGATAGATGAGCCCTGTGAAGACTGCAGTAGGACTCGGCTTGAATACAGATTCACTTTCCCTAAGGTATTAATCAATGTTATTCTATGAGCTGAGCATCCTTTTCTCATGGTCACACCGGCGTCTGGTTTCACAGACCCCAATTAGCACTAAACTTGGATTTCCTCCCCTAAGGTAACATTAGGATGTCCTAGATTACTGTTTATTGGGCTCTGTGAGACCAGCTGCTATTGGCACAGAAGGGAAGATAATTATGATAATGACTGTGATTCAGCTATTTTATTTATTTACTTGTTTAGTTTGAGTGAGGACATCTATTCTCAAACCACAACACATCACTGAGTACAATATCTAATTTGTTCAGTGAGATACATGTTTCAGTTCTGGATGGTTGAAAGACAGTCTGTACTGTCAAACAGAGGGAATCTGGCACTACAACTTTGCCATATCTAGTATTGTGGTACCCATTCAGAAAACCTTGTGTACACTAGACAGAGATCCATTTTAATGATTTTTAGCCTGCATGTTCCAAAAAATGTTTTCAAACCAAAATTACTGCAAATTTAGAAAGGCTAGAAATCACTGTAATGGATGTGATGCTAAGTGTATACAGTACCTATGCATTTTAGTAGATTTACAACACTCCACTGTCAGTACTGGGGTCCAGTATAATTGTGCCAATTTTTGTGAAAGTAATTTTCAAAAACTATTAAAATATTAAAAAAGGTATAAAACTTCTGATAGCATTGTTCCAACTGAAATTACTTTATATTTCAAAATTGCAGCCTACAGGTGTGTTACAGGATGCAAATTCTAATTTTAAAACCATCTCAATTCCCCTATTTCACTAGAACTCAGGACACAAGACTGAAGTACTATGTAATAATTCACTGCCATTGAACTTTTAGAATCAGCTTAAATAAAGTTTATCCTCCCCAAAAGGTTAATAGAAACTGTGAACTCTGGTATTATCATGATACTCCATTAATTCAGAATCCCACGGAAATGAGTGTTTGCTTCACCTGTCACTATGACACAAAAGCTGGCCTGATTCATTTTGAAATGATGATTAACCATTGGCCTGGTATTTGTACCTTAAAGCTGGCTAAATAATGCATGCTATGCAATGCAACTCAGTTCTACAACAAAATGATGGTTTTCTGTTTAGTTTGCCCAAAATATGATCAGGAATTCCTATTGTTTACTCAGCAGTTGCTGCAAATAAACTCAATTTCACAGGTGCGCACCTTCTACATCTAACATGCTTCTCAGGATGAATAAAGGTTACTGTACTTGTACAATTAAATAAACAGTTTCCAAAATGGAGATTTAAGTCATGATAGAAGAAATAAAATATGTTTTTGAAAAGCTTACCGACAACCTCATTTATTTTTACCGTAGGACGAATACAAACTTTTACTTTTTTTTTTAGGAATCATGTTGAATAATTTAGGACTCCGATGACAAGAGTTTCTTTCACACACTTGCTAATGGTAATGTAGGTATTTAAGAGTTGGAAACCCCTGAACAACATTTATAGTTGGTGAAGTGATCAGACAGAACCTGACAGAGCCCTTAGGCTCCTGCATTAATAACCCATCAGCGTTTTTTCCCCTTTTTGGATTTAAAAAAAAAGAAATATATATATATATATATATATATATATATATATATATATATATATATATATATATATATATATATATATATATATATAAAACTAGTGTGCCCAATTATGTTATCAGTTTTTCTCCCCAATTTGGAATGTCCAACATTTTTTTTCCCCTTATCACAGCAATTCCCCACACAGCTCAGGAGACCTGAAGGTCCTCTGGAGAACAAAGGCCAGCCCTGCTGGTGTCCACCTTTGAGCTACAGGGCGCCTGGCTAGCAAGATTTGCTGTAGTATGAGGAGAAACAGTCCCTGCTGGTTTTGCCTCCCTAACTCACGGGAACACTTGAGCCAATGTGATGACCGCCAACTTGGCACAGTCAGGACGCAAACTTGCGCTGTATGACTCACCCTGCGCACCATGAGGCTGTGCTTTTACCAGGTGATCCACTCTGGGACTCCTTTTTAGATTTATGATATCGTATATAACAAGTGGAAGCTCCCAATCATTTACTGTCATTGGGATTCCAAATCCTGTTATTTTAAAGTTTTAATAAAGAAATAGAAGTTCCTAGTGACACCATTTAAGTAAGATACAGGGCAGAAAAAACACAAACTGAATTTATTTAAATCCAGGATCTTAATTTAAAAAAAAGACAAAAACATGTGTCAAGATGCATCTAGTTTATTTACAGACAACTATCACCCTCACCAGTATTAATGCCTTAGATTGTATTCACTTGGAAGACTTATCTTCTTGATGCTCCCAGTAGTTAACAAATCTACATGTAAAACCAGTATTAATGCCTTAGATTGTATTCACTTGGAAGACTTATCTTCTTGATGCTCCCAGTAGTTAACAAATCTACATGTAAAACCAATCACATGACAGGCTGAGATTATTGTCTGGTGGTGTAATGATGTGAGGGCAATAGTTAAATCTATTTTTGCTCCTATGATTTGGTTTTAACCAATCACAGGCCAACATTTGTAAGCACTGATTTTTTTGGCTGAACGGTGATAATAACTGCTTGCGCCGAACAAGTTTGCTACAGTGTGCGTGTGACAGACCTCACGTACGGGTCATCACATATGCAGTGCACAAAAAGTCAGGTATTATTGGAGGTTAGCAGCTTTTCAAAAATGTATCACCATAAATCTGGATCTCAAATTCGGAAAGAGAAAAGGGAGAGAGAAAAAGGAATCAGAACTGAGAAATGAGCAGCTTCTTAAGTATTTTTCAACTCCTGCAAATCAAGTCAAATGTTTCACAAGGAGAATTTAACACCAGGTCTAACAACCTGGACAAAAGACGCAGCTTTATCTCTGTTGGAATCTGACAGGTCCCTCACCATGGGGAAAAAGAAGACAACTCAGCGACAGACCATTTCCAAAATGTTATGAGTGACTTGTGTTACTCAAACGACCCAGGCATGTGGCCAGAGAAAAGAACAGATTTTAAGAACCAAAATATCAAAAGCGTTGCCCTTTTAGCGCTACGCTATTAGAATATTCATAGTGTCACATTCGTCTGTCACCATCACCTAGTAGGGCTGTTTTCTAAAATAATCTTTAGCCCAACTAACAGTATAACATCAGTGTATTATTAACAAAAACTTTATCCAGCTATAGTGAAGTTCTTCAACTTGAATTGAATTATAGAGTGGTTTCTGGGTAACTCTAGTCGTGAGAGATTCATTGAAGGTTAAAACAAACTCACCGTGAATGCACAAGTGAAGATTAATAAACTCAAAACTCAAAACTTTCCAGTGACATCAGGATTTGTGTATTTGTTTATTAGAATAAATAGGTAATTGCTACAACAGCAGACATTTAGGCTTCTGACATGTAAATCTGCAGAAGACAAACATTAATTTTATTTTGTGCCTATTTTACGCAGGCTATTCTTATAACTCGCTATAGGACATTTTACATATGGTGTATGAGGGTCATATATATTTTAATTGCGAGTCTACAGCTATGGCCAAAAGTGTTGCATCACCCTATAGAATTAACACATTTTGCTTCATAAAGTCAAATGATAACCTGCTGAATAATTTTACGGTAACATATTGAAAATGTGACGATTCAAAATCTAACATGAAATACTGTACTACTGTTACGGCTTCCGGTAGACTTTTGCGATATCATTTTGCAGTTTCTTTGATTACATGATGTTAAATAAAATATATAAATTATGTTCATATAGTTATTTATAGTTTTAATTAAGTCTCAATCCTAAAATTATTCAAATGATTCAAAACTTTTGGCCATAGCTGTATATAATGGAACATATGATGAATGTTTACAGTATATATAGATCATTAGTAGGGACCTACCTAATTCGCGATTTCGCGGATTTCGCGGAAATCGTGAAATTGAGGGGTCACCGCGAAATTCACCTCTTAGGGGCCAATGCATACAAACAAGTACGGAGAGGAAAGAAAAAAAAAAAACACGTTTAAATGAACTACTGCACAACGCAAGTGACGCAAACTACGTATCTTCCTTCTGTAGATAGCCCATTCTTATTCCTTCACCGTCCTGTGTGCATTGCACTTAAGCAAAAAACAAACAAAAAATGTCCACAAGTAACATTTACAAAAGAATTTCTCCAGAGCTGTTAACGTTCTTGTTTACTATTCAAATGACAAAGTTTTAATCAGCCTATCAATGCGTCTTTACTGCTTTTATGTGACCTGTACTGTGCAGGAGGGGGCGGGACAAAGTTGGTGCTGCATTGTTTTGATTTAGGTTGCTAAAATCTAGTTTTCAGCATTGGAGATAAAATAGTAGAAATGGACGACAAAGAAAGCAAACTATATTTCGGCTGATGATCGTTTCAAGATATTTCCCAAATAAACTACATGCAGACTGAGGTAATTGTTTTCCATATCTTAATGTGTATTTGGAGAAAATACGATCGATCGCTATTTAGCTTCAGAATCACACATTAAACAAAAAGGCTACCACAGAGGCTGCTGAACAGAACGTAAAATAAACATCTTTCAGAAACCAAACTGGAAAGTCAGCCCAGACAAAAAGTATTCCTGTCTGCAAGTTAAATCAGTACTAAAACGATCCAGCACAGCCACCTCGCTTCAACCTGCTGCTTACAGTTGGAATTTTAGACCAGAATAGCCACGTCTTCTTTGTTTTGACTCGGTACTACTAATAAAATAAATTATTGGATGGGACAAATAACATGACAACGAACGTGCTGCATACATTGACTTCATTAAAGTATGCCAGATGCCCTTGTGTAACCGAGTTTTTGGGCTGTTTCTAATCGATTTCCACAGCTGTATAACTTGGCAAAGCTTTGCTTTAACTTCCAACCAATTCAGTGGATGCAGGCGTGCAGTCTCAATGTATGGGCAAGTCAACTGCAGGGGGATGCTGCATACTCGCCTTTAACAAATACCAGCACTCTGTTTTAGTAAGGAAGCAAGTACCACTATTTTTAGGCTTTATAGTGTTCTGAAATACTGTCTACTTAGGTTTATTTAATGTTTAAACATGTCCGCGAAATTTCCGCGAAATCCTAATTTTATTCCGCAACATACCCGTGAAAAATACGTAAATTTACCGCGATTTAAGTAGACCCCTAATCATTAGGGAATGTATGATTCAAATAGGTTTACTGTAGTTTAACCAAGCTGAACCTTTATCTTCTTCAACTGAGGTTTTCTTAACATGGAAAACAAACTAGAATACAAACCCTATATAATAAAACCAAAACATTTGTGATAACTAAGCCTGAAGGTTCTATCAACTACATTGAGCTTTACTGCTTTAAAATATTTACTTTAAGTGGATATTCCAGAACACGTTTAATATTCTCTGTAGGATATCTAAAATATATATTAAAATAAATAAATAAATAAATAAATAATTAAGTCAGTAAGTTTGAAGCACAGAGGTTGTTATCATTTGTATCTTTTTCATTAATGAGAATGCTATCAGACACCTGCTGTACTGTAGATGATGCCGATTATAAATCAACATTCTGTTGCTTACATCCACTATTCCCCAGTCCTTTAAATACATTTTCCAAGTTTTACATCCCTATAAACAACTGAATTGATGACAGGTCTGGGATTAACTGCTTATCCATGGTTTTAACACAGCTCTCAGATCAGCCAGCCTTGGCATATCCTTAGCAGACGTTTCTGAACTCTTAAATGCTAGTGCAAGCTACAAGGTAATGCTGCAAGATGTAAAAATTGGAGCTGTGTCTACATACATTTTACAAATAAGGAGTGTAGTTGAGGCGTATAAATAACACAGAAACAGATACTTTAATAGGACTGACAGCTAATATGCAATGGGCCACCTGATCACAACCTTGACATGATGTGGCTGAAGACTCTGCAAGCTGTCTCAATGCATAAAAGACCACCACAAGACTATGGCGGGCGTTGGTTCAGCTGCCCAGAACTGTTCCGCCAGTAGCACTGCCTGATCCAAAGTAGTAGGTGCATGCCGTTGCACCCATATGAGCGGCTCCAGGGCCAAGCACTCCATGAACCGCTCGACCACAATTACCTCCACCAGCCTAGCTTTGGTGGTCGCATCCGGATTTAGCCAGCCCATAGCATAATCCTTCAAGCGATGGGCAATGGTCCGGGGATGTTCTTCTGCCGCAAAAACTTGCGGCAGTAGCCCTCGAGTCGCCCCACGTGGTTGAGGATGGCGCCTTCAGCATGGGTAATCGATCATTGCCGTGGGATCCAAGGTTCTGGCAGCCGCTTGCGCCTCCCCCGTCAACTGTGGCAGGAGATAACCAGCCCACTGAATCTGAGGCCAACCAGCGGAGGTCGCCATAGCCTCTAAGACTTCCAAATAGGCTTTGGGCCGATCCTCTGCTGTCATCTTCATTGGCCTCTGTAGCCTCGGGTCTGGCCCCGCAGGTTGGGCACCTCCCTGCACGGCCGCTGTCAGGGTTTGGCGCAGGGGGTCCATCATAGCCGCAAACTGTACGGCATCCATGTTCTGCACTGCTATAGATGCTATAGAACTGTAGTTGAAAATGCCACTTGGCGCACAGATTTATTTACGCCACAAGGTGGCATTATAGCACTGTCTCCAGAGCACAAACCAATACCAGCAATAGTAAGGTTGGCCATTCACTAGTGGTGCACACGCAGGTGCTCAAAATAATATTATAAACAAAAGGGCGAAAGTAAAAAGGAAAATAAAACACAGAAACAAAACTACAAATAAAAGGTGCTGCTCTTGCAGCGTTCCCCCACCGTCGCTACCCGCACGGCTTGGGTCTTCAGCCTGTGCTTTGCTATTCCCCTACCATACTATATGGGGTTGCCCAGGGTTTCCCCGCTTACTACTACATGTCCCGATTCAGGTATGTAAATACAAATTATTTTATTTGTTTTCTTGTCCAGTTTGGCTGTCTTCCTCAGCCTTGTTTGCCTGTCCCTTCTCCAGACCCTCACGACCAGGGCTTTCACTGTTATTCTTCCTAGATGGGCGGGGCTGAGGAATAACAAAGCACAGTTTTTATAGGTCAGGCACCCCTACAAGGCCTGCCTCCCGACCACTCAAAGAGAGGGAGAGAACACACCCTCACCCAACCTCTCTGTGTCATCGCCATGATTGACAGGTAGATCCTACAGGGCTCCCAACCCCTCCTCTACAGGATCATACATACACCAGATACCCAGCACAGATTCGATACCATTGATCTGGATCTTGCAAGCTGACATGGTCCATGCTCTCAGGGTCGCTGAGAAAATTATTGTTGTTTGGTCCAATTTAGAAGTCTCTACCTTTTGAACACAGTTCTTATTTTTCAATATATCCCTACACTATTTTTCCATATAGGTAAAGTAAGCATATATTTGAATTTAATATCTCTTTTATATTGAATGCATTGCTATAAGGTATAGGATTTATATTTTAGCTGTTGAGAGTGATATATTGAATGTTCTAGAACATAGCAGTGGGTGCTTTAGCTTTTTGCATTTTATAGCCTGAAGGCTGAGCATATTATAACCATTTGTATTACTGTATTGAAGTACTAATGCTGTTAAACCTGTAAAGCCACTAAAAAACGCCCAGGCTGCCTATAAGCAGGGATCCAAAGTGGCTTACAACCACTTAATCAATTTATTTATTTATTTGTTTATTTTTAAATTTAGTGGTCGCCAATTATTTTTTACTGTTTTCTCCCCAATTTAGTAATGTCCAATTATTTTTAGGCTCAGCCGACCACTACCACCCCTGCGCTGACTCGGGAGCAGCGAAGATGAACACATGCTGTCCTCTGAAGTGTGTGCCGTCAGCCTATCCCTTTTTTTCCACACTGAAGACTCACCACAGGGGTCGCTGGTGTGCGGTGAGCCGAGGACACCCTGGCTGATCTAGCCCTCTCTCCTCCCGGCGGCCTGGCCAATGGCGCCGCCCCTGGGAGCTCCCGTCCTCGGTCAGCAAATAGCCTGGACTCAAACTCGCGACGTCCAGACTATAGGGCGCATCCTGCATTCCACATGGAGCACCTTTACTGGATGCGCCACTCGGGAGCCCCCCACTTGATCAATTTTTAAAGCATTTAATAAATCGAAAAGAGCACTACTACTCTGATTCGTTAAAACTTCAAATTAAATGAGTCTGTATGATTTTCTTGAATGTTTAAAAAGTCATCTGTATACGTTGCAAGCCCAGTGCATGAACGATCCACTTACAGGAGTCCAAAACATCTTTATGTCCTCCTGAATGAGTTTAAGAGTATGTGCGAAAATTCTGACAGACGACTTCATTTTTTGGATGAACTGGTCTTGCATTTCCAGCATTATGTCTCAACTTTGTCCATCCACCTTCCACAGATTCTCCTTCCAGTGTCTTCTCCCAGCCTATGTTGCGAAGGCTCTGTTCTCATTCTAAGTTGGCCTTCCGGAAATTGTAGACCAGGGTTATGGATGTGGCCGTTTTGCATTTCCATTGTACTTGAAATTTGATCATATTGTAGTCTCGCTTGTTCCCAGTGGTTGCAAGATCTCTATTTTGAGAATACAGTGCTACCCCATTATAACTTGGTTGTCGGGGTCCATAATTGGAGGCCGCATTACTTGTGTTTCGCCTTATAACAAATATTGGCATTTTTATTCCCAAAATGATTTACAATGGACAAAATAATATTGTTGCATACTGTGGAAAATGAAGGAAGGAGACACAATTTGCAGGTACTCGAATCCATGGTTTATTGGAACGATTATTCCTGGCCTCTGTCAGCCTGGGCCACACCAAGAACAACAAACAGTCTTTCGCATTCACACAGCAGCTTGTCTGACTCAGCTGTCAGTTCTGTCCGCATTGATGTGGGCTTTCATGTCCCTGCCTACCCTGACGTCAATCAATCCCGGCTGAAGCAAGCTTACTGCTTTCCTGCTCACACGCAGACCAGTCGTGTAGCAGTATAAATCCTGGGTCATTACAATATATACAGTATAATAGAAACTGCTATTCCACCAGTTTAAAGTTTACACCACTCTTATTTAAATTGTATTTTTTTATAATAAATGTAAACTATAAATAAATAACACAGAATTCACACACAATTGTATTGTTTCGTACTTGTTTTATAACATTAACAGACAGTTTGTTTTTACTTTTTAAAAAAAAAAAAATACAGTGCAAGCACGGGAGCTTTTAAATAAGTACTATATGTCCCAGTTTCAACTTAAATGGGTTTAAATATGGTAATGTAAAACAACAATAAAACCCAACGTTTGTGAGTCAAATTGCATTATGGGGGGATGTGGGAGCCATGACCTTACCGTGTGATAACCGATTCTGCACTATAATGGGTCACGTTATAACAGGGTAGCACTGTACTATGTTGAGGCAAGTGCTCTCCTGGTGATAAAAAGCAATTATTTGCCACTTCCACCAAGCCTTGTCACTTCACAATTTGTGGGGATGTTCCAGTTGATACCTGGGAAGTTGAAATCTGCCCCGATTATGGTGTCCCCTTCCTTGCATGAATCTCTATTGTTGTTATATAAATGGGTCTATCGTTGGTATCCATGTTTGGCGGTCTGCAGTACGCTCTTTGTGTCAGTCTTTTTGTTTTCTTGTTGGTTACCTTGCCCGATATAGAATTGCACAGGTTTTGGTTTCCACTTCGGTCTACTGGTTTTACCTCTATTTTGTCTCCACTATAGAGCATAACCCCTCATCCTCTTCTGTCTTGTCTGTCTCTTTTAAACAACCTAAACCCACTAATTGAGTATTCCTCTCTATCACTTGGGGTAAGCCAAGTTTTGGTAATTTCCGGTGGTTTCCGGCAGCTACTGTAGCTTTTAACTCTAGCAGTTTGTGACTTGCCTAGTTTCTATCTCTTACTAGTTCCTCCCTGTGGTCCAGTGATGTCCTTGTTTAAACAATTCCTCACTTCCATGTGTTTATGCGCTCAACTAGTGCGTTGGATCCCTTCTTGTTTAGATGCAGCCCGTTCCATTTGTACTAGTGCACTTTTTCACTTACATTTTCCCCCAGTGTCAGATGTATTTGAATCCTTTTGCTTGCACCGTATCCCCATCCCAACTTCCACTACAAAATTAGAGCGTTGAATATCATGCAAAAGTCCACTCATGTCAAATGAAAGTGTGACACACCTAGTTACAGATGGACTGTTAAGCAAAATTCTGAATTCATTAAAAAAATAAAATAAAGGTGACATACAAATGTACATAATGTAAGTTACCTCCACCTGATACCTGTTGATGGCTCCACAGTATAATAAATTTAACAATTTAAATAATTCAAATACAAACCAAAAGTCATTTTTCTGTGTGAACTTTAAACTAAATGAAAGCCTTGTAAATACTTTCAGCATTCATATATTACAGCCTGGGAACAAATTCCCTTCCTAAAAGATTAATTTGTTCCTATTTAAATTCTGCACCAATAATGATGATGTTTGTGTCTTGCCCACACCTCTGTGAGTTCGACAGCTTGGTTGACAAGCCCCACATTTGGCAAGCTGTGTGATGAATAACTCAATAAGCGGCCAAACATTGCTTCTGCAGTTACCTCTATTTTTAATAACTGTCTCTTTATTTATAGGACCTTGCTTTTACTAAGCCAATATTTACCTGCCGGAGCTGTCAGGGGTTCACAATTGAAGCAGACCTTCTCCAAGCTTCACCACCACCACCATCATTTCTAAGGTCAACAGTGGGATTCAATGAGAGGCTAAAATCTGCAGGATTCTCATTATAAATTGTCGCCTGTTTTTCAGGATTTGTTTTAATTTAAAACAATGTATTTTTGCTACTTAGTCAAAAGGCAAAAATGCTGTGAAATCCTTGTCTTTGAAACTAAATTGACTGGTTCCTTCTGACACCGAGATAACAAATCTCCTTTAAATGGGAAAACTACAACATAAAAAGTTTTCTAAAACAATACAGATTGGGGGAAAAAATAAAAAAAAAATTCTATGCATATTTAGAAATATTTTGTTTACAGTATATTTAACAGCTAGATATCTGTCATGCTCTATTTATCAGCGTCTGTGAAGAAAAATAAACTTAACAGCACAGCAGGGTTTTTTTTCATCATTACTGTACATACACTTACATTTCAACTCTTAAGTGTGGTACAAAAACAGATAGAAGATTCTACAGCTGAAACAGGCTCTAAACTTTTTTTTAATCTTTATGTACAACCCTAACACTACACCTTCAAAGATGCTGCCCAGAAAAATGACATCACTTTCTTCTTTTTACTTGACACTAGAAATTCAAGTAATAAATACAATGGTAAATAAAGCTGTCAGTAGAGTATGGACTGAAGATCCTAGCACAACAGAAGGAAGTGCGTCTGCCTTGATGTCTATATACAGTAGTATATGTATGAAGGAGTAACAGGCTAGTACAGTACATTGTAACAGAACATCACTGCTCATGGTTATTTAAGAACATTTTAAAAGGCAATAATAATAATATGCTAAAGGCAATTAAGCCATCTCATTGGTGAATCATCAGGGCTCACTTAGCCACTCACATTTCACATCAAGTTATTTGTAGAATTCTTTAAATTGTAGATTGCAATTGGACATGTCTTCCCTGTTATATAGCTGAGGGTGCTGGATAGCCAGACTTCTGCTTCTAGCTTGGAGGTGTTGATTTAATTGATTCACATCACTTCTGTCTTGCTTCACAGAGAATATTTAAGGGTCTAGCCACAGAGTCTGTCTGTCTGCAACAGTGCAATGGTGTAAACAGAAACATCTTGACCACACCTTTACTGTCTAGACTCTAAATGCTTACCTATAACTACTTCATGTTGCAGGGGGTGCATATTTTCAGCTAAGACCCTACAAAGGGACACATCATTATCCTTCAATGATAACAAAATAGACTCAAAGGAATTACTTACTTTTTTTTGTACTTTTTCTAAATTATTTATAGTGTGGAATTGTTTGATGTATTACTCTGGGACTAAGATACAGTATGTTAAAAAAAGGGGCCACGTTCATGCCTTCTAGGCACCCATCATTTCCATCTTTAATGACTCCGGAACCAAGTTCAATACCCATATCTATATTCATTTTCCTAGACTTTTGTTTTTATTTATTGGTTATTTGATGTTAAAACCTGAGGTATTGGTTTTGTGTTGTTTTTTGGTTTTATGTTGCTTTGCCTTGTCTGAGTATTTTCTTTAACTCAATGTAAAAGCAAGCTTGTATAAAGTTACTGATAAGGACAAATTCCTTATTTGGGTATGATATATGGAGGTTGTAGGTGTCTTGTAATATTCTGTTCCAATGTTTGTGTCTTGTAATCTGTTGTAGCAATATATATCTTATTAGCAGGGTGTGTTTTGTCAAATGCTTGGATTGTGAGTATGTTTATCTTGGAAAAGTGACCAAGAGAGAAAAGGTACGGGACGATACATAGCAGTAAAGGAGAACAGTTACAAAAAATAAAAAATTTGGAATAATGATGTAAATCAAATGAGGTATAAAACGGCTTATTTAGAGCTATTTTGTCAGACCAGAGAAACTGGGAATTTTGCGCATGAATACCTTTTTCGTCGTATTGCATGCTGATATTGAAGTTTAATAAAGCATTAGTATTAAACTGACCAATTGTTGTATTGAGCGAGTCATTCTATGTTAATACATAAAATAACACTCACACCAGTGTGCCTCTTAACAGTGGCATCCAGCCAAATTATTTATTTATACTGTACAACACTTGTCTGTGCAAATTTAGACTACATTACTGCTTACTATTAAAAAAACTAAAAAAAACTAAAAAAAAATTACAATACATTTCAACTTTATTCTTCTGACATTATTCCAACCCATGTTTATATTAACTTCCACCTCCATAATAAATGCCAAGCTTTTGTTTCAAGCTTTAAACAAGTATTAATTTAAAATGTCTAAGTTAATAAAGGATGTATTTAGGCATACAAGAAAATACTGATGCAGGTTTAAAGATTTGCTTCATATTTGAAATGGTGCAAGACAAACACATTTAGTTAACTTGAACACTCTCTTAAAAAACGAGAGAGTGGAATATTGTTTCCCTAGCGGTTCAGACAGAATGCTGAACAAGGGGCCAGCCTCTCAGAGGCTATTTATGCACCTGAAGCTGCACTGGCTAGCATCTCAGACAATACCACATTGTAGAAATAAACCTTCAAAAAAAAATCTCCTTACCCTAACATGGTAAGGAGAAAAGACAAATGCAGAGGAAGCTATAAATAGGCATTTCCTCTACACAGTGCCAGAGAGGTGATGCTGAATTGAGTGATTGTGTGTGTCTATATTCATCTCGGATACATCTTTTGTCTATAGGGAAATTAGCTGCAAGCACCTTAAATCACTGTATTTCTTAACAATGAATAGTACATGAGGACATACGTGGATTTGGGTAATTTAAATCATCATTTTGGTTTGTCTCTCAAAAGCACCATCGTCATAAGTAAGGTTTCCAATCTACACTTTAAATAAAAGGTGAGACACGGTGATGTATTTTATCCCAAGGCCAGACAGATCCCCATCACTGATGTGTAACCATGTGTATTGGGAATAGTGAGAGCAATCCTGACTCTCAGTCTTTGTTCAGCTTTTACTCACAGATAGGTGCACAGTGCACATACAAAAACATCGTACAGCCGCATACTGCTCACCTCTTCTGATACAACCACCACAAATAGAACGTACACACTGTTAAAAAGCTATCTGTTAAATATAAAAACTATACATGTTTATTCATTTATACAATTAAGCCCATTTTTGTATTCTATATTTTTAGACTAAATTGCTTTCTTGTGTTATATAATGCCCACCATAAACAGAGATCAATCAAATATATTCTGATGTCAGATTATGTTTTGCAATGACTAGGGACCTTTTTTTTTCCCAGGTATCCTCCTGCCTAACACCATTTACACTGAAATTGATACTTGGGCAAGAACTTCATTCAAGTTTATTCTAAGGAATCTATCTGTTCACAGTAATTCTGATTATCATTGTTTTACCCAAATTAAGCATAATATCATTACATGCATGCTTTCTTCAACTGCTATGACCTCAGTCCAAACAAACAAGACTTGGTCTATTTTTTTTCCTTTTTTTAATAGTAATGACACGCTTCCAATATGTATCCAAAGACCCCTTATGGGGGAAGTGAAATCTACTTACATGGTGGCTCCAGGTCCATTGTGTTTCGGTCCAGTAATCACATATTTTATGGACTTCAATAAAATACAATCAATGTTTGCACTGTCCGAGACTAAAGAGCATATACAGGATAACAGATGGTTCCAGGCAGAACTCTTTAATGTAAACGGTTTTCAGTTCAGTCATGTGCAATAGCTAGGCTACAAACGCATCTTTTTTTTTTTTTTTTTGTTGCTACAATACGATTCAAGTCTAAAGAATAAGCGTGCAGCTTTGCTTATGTTTATATGAGTATTTAAGCCTCACTGTTTTCCAATTGGGCAAATGTCTCTGCAGCAACAGCCAATTGCAGCAAGCCTTGGTCACGTGGGGTGGTGGTGATGGAGAGACAGGAGGGGGGTTGGTGGAGGTGTCCACTCCATTTAAACAGAACCGCTACAGTGCTGTCACCCCACACTGATGTACATCGGTGTTGTGTCATTGTAAGAACTGTGGCAGCTCTTATCTGTATCTCTTGCAGAAAAGCCAGACAGAGAGAGAGAGCTCATATTCATCAGCATCTCTATCTTGTGAAGAGAAAGCATGGGCTCAGTAATGAGAATTCCATCACCATGGAAACCAGCTAAATGTAGCCAGTCAGATTTGCTTAGGAACATCTGCTGCCAATTCAGCAGCAGGCTCATTTTGTATCTTTTTTCCCCCGTTCTTGCACATACAGCAACAATAACATTTATTATTTACGAGCCAACCTAAAGGCATTTAGCGTGACTGTTTAGTCAACTGAAAACAGACAGTAACGTGACAAATGGATTAATAAAGATTATCAATACATACTGTGCAATGTGTGTAATACTTCAAAACATGTTATGAGCAGATACAGTATTTCAGAGACTGCTGAATCTAGTGAAAGAGAAACAAAAAATAATGTATCACAAAAGTGTTTTTAGATAATTGCAGACAAGATGTACTATACACACCCACACACACACCTTTTTGAAGGGATGCTTTTTAGTCCACAGTAAACATAAAGGGATCATATATATATACTAAGGAACATTGAAACCTGTAAAAGCACATGTAAAGTGTGCAAATATAAAAAAGATAAAAGTGAAATCGCAAATAAAAAAAACAAATATTCATTCTTAAATCTGTCATGCAAGTATAGCAACCTTGTATATGGTATATATTGCATAAAATGTAATAAAATAAAGTATGTAGGAGAGACAGGTACATTATTATATAAAATAATGCAGAACCACCAATGAAATATAAGAAATAAAAAACTAAATGAATAGTTCAGCACTTTACAAGGAACAGACACACAATGGATGACCTAAAGTTTGTGGTTTTAGAAAACAAATAAATTAGATAATGTATAGTATAAAAGAAAATACATGGATAAATAGACTAGATACCATGATGCCTGAAGGTTTAAATAGAAAGGAACAGTAGATTGTTACATAATTAGCATTTGAAGCATGGAAGTATGCACAGTATTCGGCTGACTCAGTTAATAAACAACGGTCGTAAGACTGACAACAATTTGCCTCCATGAAGGCTCATAATGTGCTGAGGCTTGAGAGTTTCACAGATTCGCTTCCCCATTTTCTGTATCTTTCTTGCCGGCTTTTCCCGCTGTCATGCCATTGCTATGCGCTCTGCGTCCCTGCTATTTCTGAAACACTCAATTATTTATTTATTTATAAAAAACTCGAACGTTGTTTGCATTACGCAATTATCTGAATTAAAATGCAATGTACAGTGGACTTTGGGACCGTGCAGCTTTATGCAATTAAGTGAATTATACATTTAGCCGATATGCATTTAACTATCATACAATGACAGAACATTATGCACTACAAAAAAAGGGACAAGCTGCATGGTATGCAATTAAGCTATTTACGCAATTATTCAGTATGCAAGTAAGTGGGAGAAGGCTGTGTGGTCCGGTGGTTAAAGAAAAGGGCTTGTAACCAGGAGGTCCCGAGTTCAAATCCAGGCTCACTCACTGCGTGACCCTGAGCAAGTAACTTGTGCTGGGTCTTTCGGGTGAGAGACATTGTTGTAAGTGACCCTGCAGCTGATGCAGAGTTCAGACTCTCTAGTCTCCGTAAGTTGCCTTGGATAAAGGTGTCTGCTATATAAACAAATAATAATAATAAAAGTGGAGTCGACTGTATATAAAAGTCATATTTACTAGACTATGACCGATTCATATATTAAATAAGTACTACAGACTTGGGCATAGTGGAAAATTAAATGCCTAAGAAGACTAAGAAATCAGGCAGTTGCCGTAATGCCCATCTGCAGCGGGCAGATGCTGAATTAGCTAAAAATGTTATGTCATTTCGGCATCTGCCCGGGCAGTTCGTTAACTGCCCACAGCCACCCGGGTGATGGCGAAGAAAGGCTTTAGTGCGCCCTGTTGTAACAAATGAAAGGCTAATGGAAAGTAACACAGCAGTGTTCATCCTCTGGGTATCTACTGCAGTTCTCAATAATAGTTAATCAGTCGAATAACTTTATTTAAATCATTAGACCGACAACCATTTACATTTATTTTTATTTATTTTAATGAAATGCTGAGGCAAATGTCTAATTGTCTGATATCTGATGTCAACTAATGTTAGACATGAAATAATATTGTTTGAATGTGTAAAAAAATATTTTCTACAGAACGATAACTAAATTATAAGAAAACGTTTTCTTCCGAGTCAAATTGTCGTTCATATTTCTAAATAAGAAAAATACAAACTTTATGCTGTTGATTAATGATTAATTAATATTGCTATGATAAATTAGTTTTGGCACAGGTGACTATTTAACTGGGTGGCTTTTACACGTTTAAACAATTGTGATTATTAGTCTCTTGCTGATCTTGAATGATCTCTCATTCAAACAATGCAACTCTGCTCAGAAATTTGTATTGTATTAATTACTGCAATAAGAATAAAATAAAACATTGTTGTATTTTATTCTGGACTCGTTCCCCACCCTCGTTTTTTCAAATCTGCTCCCGATAATCCAGTCTCCGAGGAGTTTACAGCCTCATTGAGATTACTCAGCGATTGCCTTTTGTGGCTCTTGATAGAACATGCATTGTAGTAATCTACAACTAGATTACAGACCTCAAAAGATTATATGGAGCCTTGTTTGGCATTTGAAACCTTAGTTGACCTGGATCACTCAAACATAGGATCATGATCTCGAAAAATAGGATTTGTGACATCCAAGGATTGTAAAGCCTAATACAGAAATATACACATCACCCATAGCACCACATTTTGTTACTGGTGCTTTAAAAAAGGAAAAAATATTATTAAGGGTCTGCTTTAAGATTATTATTATTATTATTTATTTCTTAGCAGACACCCTTATCCAGGGCAACCTACAGTCAAAAATGCATTTCAAGAATCACAGAACAAGTATTAATACAATTAAGAGCAAGATAAAATACAATGACTTTGGTTCTAGCAAGTACAAGTATATGACAAGATGTAGGAATGGGAATCATCTGTACACCACTTTTGTGTCTCATGGTTGCTGTCTTTTCCAACAACACGGTATGTTTTTTTCTTTCTTTGACAAGTAGCTAGCAGATTATAATGTAGTTTACCCTTCTAACCTTTAAAAAAACCACAACACCAGTGATCTGCAGCTTGCTAAACACCAATTTATCTCTGCATTCATATCATAATGACGTGATAATTGCCACCAGCATGCAATTTCATTCCACACTGCTATAAGATATTGCTTTCTGAAATTGGCAGCCATGTTGCCAATTTATTTTCCTAGGGTAAGACCAATGTTAAATATCCAACTGGCCCTTTTTTACTCAGACACTACGAGAGCCCTGATGTCATTGGAAAGAGGAGATTCAGGCCTTTAAAAACAAGCTGCTTGTGTCCTGCTTGTGTATTTCTGGTAGATACGTATTTAGAAGGTAGCCTTGAATGCGAGTGTTTTGGAATGTTGCTGCAGAGTTTAAGACGCACCTACCTTGGTGCAGAAAACAATTTCACACAAAATCTTTACAAAATAAGAGAAATGGCAACATAGAAGGCACAAGGACCTATATTCCAAATATATTGTACAAAGTGTAGTATTTAAGTCACTGTTAAGGGCTCTTTATCATAGTCTTTAAGTGCAAGAAGGAAAGAGTCACAACAAAAAGTATGGTGGAAACCAGATGGGGCTGGTATGTTTATTTACCGCAGTCAGTTTTAAACAAAATAACACAAACAAAACCAAATCCTATCTCCACACTGGAGAACTAAACTTCTTTAAACAGTCCTTAAACTACAATATTCAACGGCTAACCCGTTTACAAATAAAAACCAATACTTCAAGTTTTCCAAAACAAACTCTACCTTTTCTTCTTATCTAAGAGTAGCAAACACTGGGTCTATGTGCAGGTTGAAGCCTTGCCAAACCAAAACAAAGGAGGCCCATTGTTTGTCTCTATCCTGTTCTTATACCTGCCTAATTAGCTACAGGTGAATGAGATTAACCCCGGGTGCATGGTCGACTGGCAGACTCTGGCCCTATGGGAAATGTAGTTCAGGGTTTTAAGGAAGCCTGAACTACACTTCCTTTTACAGAGCACTAAAATGGACAGCCTTCTCAAACAACCCTAGGTCTGACAGATCCGTACACTTTTTTACAATATATTTTTATTTGTGGATCAGATGCATGAGACTAGAGCTGTTTAGGGTTATTTTGCCCTGGTTGCCCCTTGCTGCCTACTCAAGCCACAGTGAACAGCTCCATCTTGTGCCACAGGATCAGGGTGCCTGGGACGAATAATTTGAATGTTTTTTTTTGTTGTTTTTTTTTCCTTTTGCACATTTTCAATTAATTCATTTATTTTTGTTGCTTTTGGTCCCTTTTGTACATATGGCCATAATTCCTTTATTTTTTATCAAATTTGTTCAAAAACATTTTTCCATGTTCCCTACATGTTGAAGTTTCACTGTGCACCGTTAGATTTGAGCTGGCCATGCTAACATATTTTGTTACAAACAATAAATAATGTTTTTTTTTTCTAAAGCATCTCTCTTTTTCTGTGTTTTTTGTTATCTGTATTGAAACTTTCACTTTTTTTTTAATTTTTATTTTTTATGAAAGCCTAGTGTGTGCACATTCATTTCATGTATGACATGTACTTGTAACCTTTATAGTTAGAGTTATAGCCACAAATCTAACAACTTAAAACAGGTTAAGGAAGCTCTCTATGTATAAAATGTTTTGAGGAGGCTATTACTCTCCTCCAGAAGAGAACCGAGAAGAAAAACTTTGATTTCTTTGAATGATCAGGCATGTTGAAAACACTAATTTAAAAACAAAATGCCTGTGAAACATCAGAAGCAAACAAAGATGGCTAAGAACATTCTAACAAACAAAAAATGGAGCATTTAAAAGGTTTTAATATTCATGAGACATACTGTACTCATTTTTTTTTCTCATTTTGTAGGTGTTATTGCTCTCAGCCAGCAATCTATAATGTTTAGTTCTCACACCCACAATACAGACACTAGATTATTATCTGAGTCAAATTTGTACTCTCACTAGGATATGAAAATTTAGAGATTAAACCATAAATAGCTCTTCACCATCTGCAACAGTAAACCAGTCTGTAAAACTTGATATTCTCTAGTTTCAGTATCAAACAGTCTTTTGTGTAGAGCCCAATCTGGCACAGGGATAATTCATCGTTCTAAAACAGAGGCTGACAGCATATAGGACATGGCTGCTTTGGAGTCCAGTGAACAGCAACTAGACTAATCCCAAGGCTAAAGTGTATGAGTTATGAAGATAAATTGAGTGAACTAAACCTGATCTTCGTTTAGAAAATAAAAGGGTTAGGGGAGAATTAATCAACGTTTTTAAAACCACAAAAGGGGTCAACAATCTAGGACACGTTTGGAAGTTGCGTGTAGACAGGTTCTAGGACAGAAGGTAGGAGGCACTTCTTCAGACAGAGTTCTTCAGAGTTGTGTATATATGGAAATGGGTTGTTAAAGGGGAACTGTAATGCAAATGAATATATAACCATTTCAATAGAAAACATGTTAACTAAAGCTTTTGAAGCATTTTCAGCCTCTCCTTGAGCAGTATATTGTATAAAAACCATTAAAACAAATTCTTCCATCGTGCTTTGTGTGATGTCGTTGACTCGCTCTATAGTCACACATAGTATTCTATTGAGCGTATGTCTCGTTCCTGTATTATGTAGCCATTGTTTTGTTATGGCCACCCTATGTTGGTTTAAAGGCTTAGGCACATAAATACTTTTTGTTACTGTTTTTCCTTTTGTTATTTTTGCTTTGCATTCCGACAATTCACCCTGCCGGCGTTCACTGGTGTGGGTGGCTGTCAACGATATGACATAACAGTGGCGCCAGAAAGGTTCCAATATGGCGGCGGCCTGCATTTCCAAATGACCCAGAAAGCTGACAAAAAAACTGAAATACTGGCCAAACGCTTGACTTTTTAACAAAACTGCCACAACAAGATGAATTTGTTATGTATACAGAGCATTTAGAGAGCCTTGTTATTTTGAGTACAGTTCCCCTTTAAGCCATGTTGTTCCTGCCGATTCATTAGGACCCTTCAAGAGCCAACTGGATGTGGTCCTTAATATGATGATGTAATGCTTCAGGACTGCTTAAAGTAAGAATGCAATAAATAAATAAAAATATATATATATATATATATATATATATATATATATATATATATATATATATATATATATATATATATATATTGTGGACCGTTTTTTGGTTTATTAACTGTTAACAAACAGCTAATAAACATGTTAATGTACATTATATATTTTCTGTTAACTGTTAGCAAATAATATAAATAATATATAATAGGCCAGCTAAAACTGCAAACACCAGAGCCCTATGGATGATCAATCAAACACCAGAGCCCTATGGATGATCAATACCCAGTAAATCATATGCTTGAAATCGGTTCAAATTGTTAATGTAGTAATGTTTAGCAACTTAAATCGGGTTTTTATTAACCCTAACCTAAAAATTAACAATGTTTGTTAACAGCTAATAAACTAAAAAAAAGGTCCTTAAAATAAAGCGTGACCATTTTGTGTATCAATTCAAGATTATAGGCAAATGCGTACAATAGTTTGTTAAAGATCACATCAGTTATCGTGTTCACCATGTAGTGTATGACAGACGAACAGAAGGACAAAACAGTCACAAGGTCCCTGTTTTTTTTTTTAATGAGAACCCTGCCAAGACCAATATCCAAATTATCATGAAAAAACATGGACATTCACCTTAAAGAATATTGGTTATAAATGTAATTAATATATACAGTATATATATATATATATATTTATTTATTTATTTATTAAGTGATAACTTTACAAACATTTAAACTAGTGTAACAATGTGCAACATATATGTATAGCTTTCAAAATTAGGAGAAAGGCTAGCAATGGAAAACCTCTCAAAAGGAGGTATCTTTTTAACATTCAGAGAGCAGAAATATGTTAAGGTACCAGTAATGTCACCTACAGTGTTTAAGATATAGAAATATAGTAACAAGTACATTTAGTTTTAATGTTGTTTGGACAACTGTCAATTTGAAATAAATAAATAAATAAATAAACAGACAGACAGACAAGGAGCTGCTTATTTGATTGAATAGAGCTCTAAAACAGGGTTATAGCAGGTCATAAAATGGAATGGCATAGTGAATGTAGCCCTTGTGGTTGATCTTTAAGATGTACTAACAAGAGAAATGAAGAAATGCACTATTTATTTAAATAAATAAATAAATAAATAAATAAATAAAAAATGTGCTGAAATTAATTAGGAAAATGTTGAACCACATTACCTTTTCAATGTCTACAAGGAGTTACCATCTTCCTGGTTATGCAAATTGTAACACAAATTGTTTTTTTGTAACAACTTAATCTCTAGAGTCCTCAGATTACAGACTGTGGTCCAAACAGTAATGTCATATAATTTAAAAGGCAGTACAGTACTATTATAAAGAAAAAAAAAAACATGACTGTACTTTTGCCTCATATTCATCTTTTAATCGTATTTTCATATTGCTTGAGTGTACAGCAAAAATAGCAATTTTGACTTCACTGTCCCAATACTTACGGAGGGCACTGTATCTACCAATGCAGGACAAATAAACATTCTAATTAGCAAACACCCCCAAAAAGCAGCATCTCCTGGTTTGCCCCCCAGCTATTGTTTAAGCAAATTTATTTATTTTGTGCTGAATGTCAACAAAATCTAATTTGACAAACTGAAGTGTGGCCTGAAGAAGTCAAACCTGGCCTGCTCCCACCCACAGCTATAATCAAATGAGGAGAACTTAAAGCTGCCTCAATATCAACAGCATCCTTCCACTTTACAAAGTACCGCAAAGTAAACTGTTTAATCTCTCTACAGTTCTGACAAGAGAAAAAGGCAGTGGCTACATAGACACCTTTAGGGATCACTGTACATTCAGACTTGACTTCATTTTCAGATTTTCAGTAACATATAAAACTACTGAATGTGTTGCAGAAAAAACACAACGTGTAACACATAGAAAAAGCAGTTTTACTTCAACCAAGAAATTTACAGGAATACAAAATTAGTTATAAACACTAAATGTGTTTTATGTCCAACAGAAAGCTAAAGCAAATACTTAAATCAAAGCTGTCAAATACAGATGGGGTATTCTATGCCAAATCAACCAATTACTAAAAACATTTCAGTAAAAAAGTGGCAATGCACTTGAGGCACACTGCCATTCTGAATATGCAGCAGAATATATTGCACCTTTTTTTCTGAATTATAGCCTTGAGATATAAGAAATACACAGAAATACATTTACTGTGGTGGCAGGAAAGCTAGTGATTCATATAAGATGGAGGATGCTTAATTCAGACATGAAGCTAAAATGTGGGCAATGTGCCTAATATACATAGCTCTGTCCTTAAAATAGAGTTCAGTTTGGATGTAGGTAGGTGGGAACAATTTGTTGACTTGACTCAGATTTGTGTACCAAATACAGCAAAGCTCATACCACATAAGAGGCCAAGGAAAACAAGGTGATACGAATGATGGTTTCCAAAGTGCAGCAGTGCCAGGAAATACTTAAATAGATCAGTTATAACTATGAGGTATTGAGAGGCCTATGGAAATGATACGTTTTGCTGTTTCTCACACAAATGTAGACCCTGCGTAATACCAATGGGAAACATACCAAACAGTTAAATTCAAGCACACTACAGTGCCTTATTTTGGTTATCGAAGAACCATTATTTCCACCAGGTGCAAAGTATCTTTGTAGACCCCCAGTACCATTACATAAAACAATTGATGTTTAAGTTTGTATTCGATACGGATGTTATCCCATCACGTGATAAAAGGTCAGTTGATTGGATTTTATGCACGAGACAGCATTTGTGTCAAAATAATATCAGATACTGTACTTGCTTTGGTGAAAGTGACAATGCTTTACAATTGAATAAAACCAAAATATTCTATGCAGCTCCAATATTAATAGTCTTTAAAACACCTTTAGAGGTCAACAGAATCAGCTGGAACACCCAGTGTTGCTAAGCAGATCAGAACAGGCAGAGGTACTGTCATGTATTTTCTAATGTAGAAGGTTGCTGAAATTGAAAAACAAATTGGAATACTTCGAAGCATAAATGAAAATGAGCAGTTCATTGAAAATAGTTTTACAAAAATTAATAACACTTGGTGAGTTTTGGATACTGAAGGTGAGACTGAAAATGACTCTGGTTTTAACTTTATAAATGTGCCTGCTCCATGTGACGTTTCAGTGCCACAGCATGACAGTGGAACTGTATGTGTATCTGTACTGTATGGATGAAAGGCAGGAAGTGAGTGGGGATTGGGTAACTGTTAGAAAAAAGTATGAAGAGGAGGATAACACCGAGCAGTCCACATAGAGAGGAGATTGATCTAGCTAATAGATTCCAAGCACTGAGCTATGATGACCTAGTGCTGGACGAAAACAGGGGTGAGGTGTTGTTAGTAGGTGATTCAGTTATATGCTACAACGACAGTGATTTTAGCCATAAAGATTCCATAAATAGGGTTGTTACCTGCCTCCTTGGAGCAAAAGTAAAGGATATTGAAATCAAGAGTGTACAGATTATTAAATCACAAAAACGAGTGTGGTAATTGTACATCTGAGATTCTGACAGCTGCAATTACTTCTTACATTTCTTTAACAAGATAGCTGAAAAAGTTAGGATGCATGAATTATTCTCTTAGGTCTACTACCTGTTGTTGGTGGTGGGGATGAAGTATTCAGTAGAATTAGGGCCTTAAATACTTGGCTGGCTGGTTGGTGTGTGCAAAAAGGGCTGGGATTTATAAACAACTGGGATTGATTTTGGAAAATAAACAGATATTATAGGAAAGATGGACTGCACCTAGCAAGGTATTTAAACTAGAAACTGGGGAGGGGAGGGAATCTGAAGAGGCATGTAAAATTCAGGTTAAAGTACCCTGCCATTCCCACCACCCGCTGAGTAAACACAGAGGTGTGCGCTACAGTAACCTTCATCAAACTCCTATTACCCCATCTCAATCACATGCTCTTTATTGGACCAATCTTGATTGGACTAATTTAGTCTCCACTAATTAGTGATTTTATTCAGGATTACAACATTGATATTTTCTCTTTAACTGAAACATGGCTTGGACCGAATGACAATGTTTCCCTGATTGAGGCTTCTCCACTTAACTATTCTTTTTTCCAGAAAGCTTGCTCTACTGGGCGGGGAGGTGGACTTCCTACTGTTTTCCATAGTGAACTTAGAATCAAAACAAGAAATTGTTGAAGGTTATTCATCTTTTGAAGTTTTAACCTTGACATTAAACAGCCCTTTACCTGTTCGTATTGTAATTATTTATCGACCACCTAAGTCAAACCCACTATGTCTGACTGAATTTGGGGATCTGCTATCTATTCCAAGTTAAATATAAGTTTCTTTTATTGAGTGATTTTAACCTTCATGTTGACATTGATTCTGATTCTAACTCCTTGGAATGTTACTGGATTCCTTAGATTATGTCCTGCATGTCAAAGTCCTAAGCATAATTGTGACCATATTTTAGATCTGGTAATTTCTCGTGGTTTAGCTGATAAGAACGTCATATCCCTAGATCTTACTATTTTTGATCATCTTGCCATTCTTTTTGAGGTTAATCTGCCAGTATCTACAAAGACTGAACCATATATTTAAATCCTCCTAATTAATTCTTCAACTGCTGTTAAGCTTTCTGTTGTCTTGAGCTCATTACCACTCTCTGAGTTCTTATCAGTAGATGAGCTTGTTAATAACTACAACACTGGTATCTTAGATATTGTATCACCAATCAAAACACTGAGAATTTAAAAAAAAAAAAAAAAGACAAAGCTCATCATGGTTTAAGATGAAAAATGAGGGTCGTAAACGGAGATGGCAGGAATCTAAATTGCATGTTCATTACTCTGCATGGAAGGGCCACCTAGTTAAATATAGGAAGGTTCTGGCATTTACTAGATCATCATATTATTCTAATTTAATTGAAACAAATAAAAATAATCCTTGGATTTCTTTTTGCTACCCTAGATAAATTAATGAATCATTCCCCTAATAGTCCTACCCTTGACATTGGCTCCTCTCACAGCTGCAATGATGTCTTACATTTCTTTAAAAATAAAATACTAGACATCAGAAATGAGATTCCACAGACATCTTCTATTAAGGAGGACTCCAGCACAATTTTACCAACTACACCTATTAAAGCTACTATGGGTTTTTTTTCTTTGATTACCTTACAGGAACTGACAGAGCTAGTTCGACATATGAGAACTACTACATGCTCTTTTAATCCTATTCCTACAAAACTATTAAAAGATGTTCTTGGTGTTATTAATACCCACATTTTTAAAATTATAAATGGCTCACTTTCCTCCGGTATAGTTCCCTCAGCACGTAAGGTTGCTGTGGTAAAGCATATGCTTAAGAAACACAATTTTGACCCTAAAGTCCTCAATAACTATAGGCCAATCTCCAACCAAATCTCCAAAATTCTAACTCTTAATGGTATATTCGAGAAGTTTCAGTCTGGCTTTCGTGCTGCACACAGCACCAGAGGCATTATATCAGAGTTGTGAACGATCTGCTGATAAGCTCTGACTTGGGCTTTCCATCAGTATTAATTCTTCTTGATCTAAGTGCTACCTTTGAAACTGTAGATCATTCCATCCTACTGAATCATCTTGAAAGCACTGTCAGGCCTTGTCCTATCCTGGTTCAAATCTTATCTTTCTGATAGGTTTCAGTATATCTTTATTGGGGAGGTAAAATCTGCATTATGGAAGTCTGTGGTGTTCTGCAGCGCTCCATTCTATGTCCCTTGCTGTTTTCATCAGGTGACATTATCCGCAAACACAGAGTGAACTTCCATTGCTATGCTGATGATAACTAGCTATATTTGTCCCTAAAGCCAGGAATTTCTTCTGCCTGGGTGTTATAAGCTACTTGCCTTACAGACATCAAACATTGGATGTCACAGAATTTTCTAATGTTGAATTCAGACAAAACAGAGGTTATGCTAGTGGGATCACAGAACCAACTAAAAAGAAATGTGGGATTACATGACCTCGACCCTTGCAGTCTCTCATCAAAACTTAAACTAGAAATTAAGAGTTTGGGGGTCATCTTTGATCCTGATCTATCATTTGAGACTCATATTAGGGAAGTTACAAAAGTATTTTTTTACCATTTGAGTAATATAGCCAAACTTAGACCAATTATTTCTGTATCTGATGCCGAGAGACTAATGCATGCCTTTGTTTCATCTAGAATTGATCATTGTAATGCACTTTTTTCTGGTGTCCCAAAACGTGTGAACATATTACCCCTGTTTCGGCCTTTACACTGGCTCCCTGTGCAGTATAGCATTGATTGAATTAATTTAAAGTCACAGCCAAGTGTAAACCTCCCAGTCTTATTACAGGCCTTATCTAATGGACTCCACTGGACTCTCAACAGCTTGTAATATTCAAGTCCAGTGGTGCAAACTGATTAAATCGCTCTCACTTCGTCAGCATCAGTTAGGGAAAGACAGCTGTGCTGATCCATGTTTAATACTGTATTTGCGTATATCATTCAGTACATTGCACGAATATAGGATTGCCACATTAAGGTAAAGTCAAATGTATTCATTAAAAAAGTAAAAAGTAAAAAGTAAAATGTCAGTTTCAACAAATTGCTGGTTAAGAATGGATCAAGGTGGTGCACAATCCGGACAAAGAAGAAGTATACAGATGGGCATCAGCTGACAGAGTTGTGGAAGTTTGCATTTCAATCATGACACAATAAAAAACCAACAGGATTGTACAGATGTATCTTTACAAGCAGACAATGATGCAGAACACTCTTCTCTGTCCAGTGTCTCTGGGATGTCCCTGACATCAGTGATAATATGTACATGATGTCCTGGATTTAATAGTAAAGATCCATAACATTTGTACAGTATGAAGGAAAAGCAAACATCTACAACCACATGCGAGTAATAGGGAAAGCAAAACACCCAAATCATACAGGAGCTCCAATATCTTCTAATATTTATAGTTGTAATAAAATTAAAAGCAATTCAGTGTTTGTTTGGTTTCAAGTGACTCAAAAATAATCTAACAAATGTAATTAAACACACACACACACACACACACACACACACAATCCAGAAGCCTGATTAATTTTTCTCTCCTATGTTGCTATGTTTCCAAATGCCTCAGTGTGTGACCACTTGAAGTAGGAAAGGCGAGATGCAAACTATAAGTAGATGAGCAAGGGCAAAATACAGCTGTGGCCAAAAGTTCACCCTATAGAACAAAAAAAAGTGATTATAAAGCCGCTTAAAACCTGCTGAATAACGTTACATTAACATATTGAATTAAATACTGCTTTGTAGTTTTCCATATACTTAACAACAAAACTGACAAAATAAAATAAAATTCACATTTCAAAATCTAACATGAAATACTGTACATCTATTATGGCTTCCAGTAGAGTTCTGCAATATCATTTTGTAGTTTCTTTGATTATATGATGTTAAATAAAAGATCTCAATTATGTTCTTAATATCTGTCTCTCTTAGGGAGAATAATGAGAAGATGTACAGTCCTGGAACTGTTTGTAATACAGTAATACACATTTTATTCAAATTAAATTGATTGCACATACATAAATGCATTTAAACCTTGCTATCCTGCTCTTGTATCTATGAAACTGAAAAGCAGGCTCCTGAGTGACCCCCTTGAGAATTTTCTTCTCCCTCTCTTTTTCATCACGAGTCATGTACACATCACATTAAACCGATTTGCTGACACAGATGTCAGCACGTTCTTCCCTAGGCTGTCATGCCAAGAAAACCCTTCCCTCAGCTAATGCATCTTTCCCTATTTCATCCACCTAACAGCTTCCAGTCTGTGACTGTGAACAGCTTACCTTCTGATAGAGGTTTCCAGCTGGGGATGTAACGCTACAGTGGCTCAGAAGTTCCACTTCCCCAATAGCTACAGCCATCAGTCAGAATCCTTCCAGTGGGTAAATCCCACATACTATCTGTAATAATCTGGTGGGCACATAGTAATTGGAGGCCAAAGAGGCACTTGCTTCCTACATACTGGTACTGTTCAGTATTCTGTATTTGATACAGAACAGAAAAAAACCCCTGTACAAACAATAAAAAACATTATACAGCACAATACTAATCAATTTAAGATGCATACTATGCTACAGACATCCAGGAAGGAAGGAAGGAAGGAACGAACAAACAAACAGTCTAAAACTACCATCCCTCAAAAATCCAGAGGGAATTCAAACTTTCTTAGTTTAATCAAGACACACACAACCTCAGCTTGTTGGATAATACATTTAGCCTCCAATGTCCGATGGCTTACTACTTTCCACACTGTTACACAAGCCCTTAGGCACCCAATATTATTTGAAGACACGGATCAAGTCCCCCAGCCCCTACCAATGGATTAGCAACAGTAGTGGTTTTAATCATTTTGGAACCAAACCACTGGTTTTCCACCCAACCTGCACATTATTCTTTTTGTCTTGGAACTTTCAATTTCTTAATTTCTCCAAACTACCAGTATGGTAGTTTTTGTAGGTTGATTATTAGTAAGATTATAACACATGGATATGTGGTTCTTCTATTACCTGTAAATATAAAATGATTTATGGTGATGATCTAGCCAGAATAATGTAACAATTTTTACATATTGACATTTGATTTGAGCAACAATATGTTTGCAGTGTAGTACTGCATCTAGCTTGATTCGTGGACATAATACATGTATGTGGGTTTTTGTTTTTTTGTTCTTAAGCCTGATGAAATAAAAAGATAATATGGTTGTCCTCTGCTCATTCAAGTTTTATTCACAGAAATACAATTTAGACAGCTGGCTGGATCGTGAGCTGCAACAGACTATCACATTGACAAAATGAATTGTCCCTGAACTAGTTGTAGAGAAAAAACATTGAGAGATGTGCCAGTTCCCATCTGTTCAGAGTACTGCTGCTGGTCCAAATTGCACAACTGAATTTGGATGAAAATGTAATGTGAAACCGGCAATACCATGATAAAATTTGAACTAAGTAACCCATTAGATAACCCTGTTAGGCTCTAAGTGCCTCAGGTTGAGCTACCCAAAACCAATCACTGTGCTATTTTCAGAACTGTAAAATTATCATGCAGTGCGCTGCAGGATCATTCTATCCCAGTAAATCGGAATTTATGTCAAAAACAAATGCCTCTGTAGTTTTTATTTATATTTACAATTTAGAAGCAAAACATGTGTAAAAAAAACAAAACCATAAAATAATAATAATAATAATAATTATATACCAGAGTAGGGGGAAGAAAGATGTAGTCCAGGGCTGCAGGTCAACACCCCCCAAAATGGTTCATAAGGTTGAAATTAGCCAGAAGTGCAATCACCTGGCTCTAATTTAATGAGGTACACCTGCCTGGGATTAAGCAGGCAGGTATAAAAGCAGGTCAGTGTTTCGACGCCCTGTTTTGAAACATATCTATTTGGAGTTCCTATTCTTTTACACAAGACGACGATGTGAAAGGTCCCGAAAGTGGCCTGCGATACCTTATTTAGGGCGTATCAATAAGATACCATGCACAGTATCATGATTTTTGAAGCCAAATTCCTACACAGTTAATAATGCTACAGTAACCTGATAACTCTTCATCAAACCTAAATTAAAATGGTTTATTCAGTCTTTTCAAAAGCGTCTTATCGTGAGAGAGGCACACTGATTGGTTTATTAAATCTTTCCAGAACCGCTGTCATATCATTGACTCGTTTTGTATTCTGATCTCCACAAGTGCACCTCATCACTGCAATATGGCACGTAAACAAACGACAAAATGCGCCGCTGTTTCTCTTGCTACACAAAGTTGAAAATTGTTAGAAATAAACCTGAAATCAGACACAAGTCGCCAAACAATTTGTTGTTTCCTGTTCTGGTGAGTTGCTTCACCATTCTGATAATTTTATATTGCTGCTGCATTTTTTAACATGTGTAGGGGTGCTGTGTTAATTTAGTTTGACAGTTTATTAACATTAGTTTGTCTGTTACTTTATTATTATAGTTTATTAACAAACATTTGCCTATTGCTATTTATTCAGTTAATGTCATATGTTGATGCACGTGTGTCATGACAAGTAATACATATTTATTTATTGATTCATATTGTGTCTGGGGGCTAACTCTGTCTTAAGATAACACTTCGGCTATAAGAACACTTTGGTTGCTTCCCGAGGGGTGCTCTCTTAGCCGGAGACGACTGTATAAAGAAAGCATGTGAAACACCGAGCAGGGAAACGTTAATGAGATCATTTAAAGCATGTGGAATGACAACAGCGGATCCAGACATCATCCATTGCACAGACAGGAGAAGTAGCAGAATGTGCAAGCGTATTTCTCATTCCCATTTATTCACGGTGTTCATTTGAGGATAGATAGATAGATAGCTAGATAGATAGATAGATAGATAGATAGAGATAGATAGATAGACAAATAGACAGACAGATGAGAAACAATTATTTCTCGTGCTCGAAAAATATATGATGAGCAAAGTGATTTTTAAAGTAAGCTGTGTCCCAGGTAGTAGGGCAAAATCATTGATACCAGGTAGACACTAACACAGCACCGAGTGACTAAAGTCTTGATAAGAGTACAGTATAAGGTGAAAGTACATTTAAACCTGCCTCGTACAGAGGGGGCTGGGCGCTCAATTGAGTCACCACTTATCAACTGGGACCAGCAGCTTTAGAGCCAGGCCAACTAAGAGTGATCACCACCCCCTGTGTGACTCGTGTGCAGATGGAAAACATATTGGCAGGGGCCCATACATGGTACATAATACAATAGAGTCCCTGTGGCAGGGAAGGGCCCTACCTGTAAATAATAATATTGTTGTGTGGTGATTTGGTGGTGGTTGGCACGTATGGGGTTAATTTCCTATCCCTGCCAAAATACATGTGAGAATGTGGCTGGAGCTAATTGAGTAATTGATAATTAGGCTCCAGCCACATGGTATAAAAAAAGGGGAAAATCCTTTGTTTGGTGGAGGTGTTTTGGGTGAGTGTTTGTTTGTGTTTATTTTTTGAAAAAGAAAAAAAAACTGTAGTGAAGGCTAATGCCCAGCCTACATTTTTGTATTTTGTTTAAACCTTTCGTTTTGGCCCTTGTGCCAGTTGCCAGTTATTTTGTAATTGTTTTAGGGTGAAAGTTTTGTTTTTGTTTAACTGTTTTATTTTTGCTCTGTGAGCAGTGTTTTGTTCAACTTTTTGATTTCCTTTTGTTTATTAAACTGCGCAGAAGCGCTTTAACTGCAGTTTCCTCCGAGTCTCTTTGCCTGCCAATAACATCTGGGCCCGCAAGGCTACCCGTTCACATATGGTGTCAGAAGTGGGATAGCACCCCCTAGAGACTCTGAGCGGGACTGTAGTTTAAAAAAAAAACAACAAAAAAAAACAGGTAAACAAAAACAAGTCACAAACACAAAGTATAAATACACTATACAGGTCAGGCTGGGCAGTCGCTGTCACTGTTCCTGTAATAGTATACTTCAATGTTTAAGTCTCGTTTTCTCACGTTCTCTCCGCTCTCGTTCCTCCTCTCAAACACCCACCACGAGCGCAGAGAGCTGCAGGCTTATAAACCGTGGCTGAGGGGTTAAACTAGCTGGCAATTATTCTATTACCCTCGCCACAATCTGCACGAGTTTTCTAAATTAAACTGTTGTGGATGGGGCTTCCCATCCACACTACCAAACAGTATGAAATAACCAAACGGCTACGCCGTCACTAAACAAAACAATAACAAAACATATGGCGCTCGGCGTCATGGATACAATAATAAAATCAAACAAAACAAATACAAAATACACTGCACAGGGGCGGAGGGGGAGACCCTGATCTAAAAGTAAATAAACAAATAAATGTACAGGGCTCGCTACCGCCCTGCTACAGTCCCACATTCAATACACAATTCAGTACACAATATTGGATCACAATAAAACTCCCTTCCAGTTGGGAGTAGGAAGGTGACACAGCACGGTCGCCATTATTTTAATGAGATAAACTTTGATGTAAATACTGGTGCCCATTAACTCTAAATAAATCACACTGGTGTTCACAACCAATGAGAAATGAAACAAGGCAACTAAACATGCTGTGTGTTTTTGTGTGTGCTGTTTTTTGTGGGCACACATGTGAATGTATATGAAGAGGACAAAATGGTTTACTGGTGTAATTTATAAAATTCCCCAATGAAAAAATCAGTAAAAATACCATCATGTTTAGGTGTTAGGATTTGTTATTTATAGTTCGTGACTGTGATTGTGTCTGACAGTGTGATTAATGTGCAGTGCATCTCATTCACAGACACTACATCCTCCCAAGAGCCTGCCACGCTGCTTGCATGACAATTTCTGTCTTTGTAGAATGGGCTTCTTAAGGGAGATGCTACAGCAAACCACAGTATACAATTTAATTCAGAAACAGCAGACATTAGATAACTTATGCATCTCTTAAATGTCTCAGTACATTAAGTCAATGATGTTTGTACATTTTTTCTTAAGGTTTCGCACATACATTGGGTCCTCTGGGGTCTTGGTTTTTGTAGGCCGATTGTTCATCATGAGCAAAACCCTCACTAATAGATCTAGGAGCATAAACATTTGCAAATCACAAATTTGGTGGGATCTGTCAGAAATTCAGCTTGCTTCGAACTGTATTTCCGTTCTGATTTAAAGTGCTGCAGCTGGTGTCCTCAAATGCCAGCTCAGACGGGCAGTTATGCTTTGCTTCTTATTGTTATTTTATTGTAATAACCACCACTATAAATAGTAGTAACTTCATAGAGATTAAACAGGGAACGCATTTTGAACATTGATAAAACAAATTATTACGGAAACACACATGATGCGCACGCAACGACTGAAACAGATGCATTTCGGAGCACAATGTTCTGGCTGAATGATTTTGTTATCTATCAAATTGAAAAAAAAAATGTAGTTCCAGCATTGCAACACCACTACAGCAAATAACCTAGGTGGTGATACACCACCGTATAGGATTAAGTAGTGTACCTGAACCCAAAATAACAACTCCTTACAAGCTGGCCTATGCTCTTTTATTGCTCTTTGCAATTTACAACATCGTACACAACCCATAATAACACATTACCTTCTTTTGCAGGCAGTCAACAATACTAAATATCACCTTTTTAAGTACTGGTAGTTAAATCAAGCATATTTGCATTTAATGTTGGCGGCACTAGAGCGGTTTTAAGGAGAGCTGTGTCACTTCAGGTTTACACAAATGAGCCATTTCTTCCTTCCCAGAATTATTTACAATATTATGACATTGATATGTGAATTTTGATTCAGACATCCTCTAGAAGTTAAATCAACAACAAGGTAATTCTCATAAGGAGCAATGCTAATCAGAGAGCTTGGCAATGCTGCTGGGTGCTCGGTAATGTTCTGCAATCTGAAATGAAAGGTGGAGTGCTCATTACTCTTAAGTGCATCAACGCCAACAATCAAGAAAGGCTGCCTGATTGATTGCTTCCAGATTCCTCATCCTGTCCCCTCCCATCTTCATGTGCCACTCTCCTTATTGTGCAAACAACCAGGGATCAAGCGAACAGTGGCATTAGTATGCAGGACCACGCAGGACCTACAGTTTATTTTAGGTTTGAAGTAAGGATGGCTTTTTTTGTTTGTTATAATGCAGGAACTGTTTTAATACACGTTTAGGCTCTTGGGACTAGGTAACTAGGGTTGCATATCTCTAGGCTCACAATGATAATGATGCAATTAATAAAACATTGATTGTTCGTTTGCAAAATACATTCTTACACTTACCAGAAAAAAAATATTTCACTGCTGCCAAAAAGGGAATCAAAATAAAAACTATGCAGTCTAAAGCTGCAGTTAACAATCATATAATTTTTTTTTTCCACAGCTTATTTTCTGTGTCCTCTGTTTTATCAAAACCGTGTGGACAGTCCAGTTTGTTTACATTCTTCAATGTTAGCAGTAGGGACATTCATTATTCACTCAAGGTTTTCTTCAAAAACACTAACTGGTCAACGTGTTTGGCCTCTGAAACACTTGTTATATATACTTACTGTATCACCTGCTTTCTGATGACACACTGGTGTTTCTGTTCGAGTGGCAGATTTTCAATCTACATTAATGTCATGACATTTTCTCAAGTGTGTGGAAATGCCCACTATAGTATAGTTAATTTCTTTGTGGCATCTTTTACAAATCGCATGTGATAATATAAATCTTGTAATTTTCCTTTCAGTAAAAAAACAATGAATCACACTTTATAGTGTATGTTTCTTGTATAGGTTTAGTTGGTTTCTAATCAAGTTGAGAGTGTTATTTTCTAATAAGCTGTGTTTAAGTTACCTTGTATTCATACTGTTTTATACTAATATGGTTGATAACGTTTCGATTAAACCGAACCTTTAGAGTCTGTACCGGTGAATCATTACACCCCTAATTGTATCTACGAAAAATACATTTAGTTTTCTAGCCATTTAGGCAGAACAGCAGGACAGACTTGTTACAGTCAAACAGACTGAAACTGTATAGAACAGTGTACAAGTTAAAAAATAAAAATAAAATAAAATAAAATAAATAAATAAATAAATAAATATGTACGCAGATTATGGCACCTCCACAATATCCCCTATGCCGGTGATATGTATCTCTAACGGAGGAGGGGGAAAATAAATCTACAGATACAGAAACATATTTGGAAGACTTAAACCAGTCAGTAAACCAATGGAAATGTGGGATGTTTGGATGGTTGCAGAACAAAAACTACAATAGATGAACCACAGAGCCACAAGTAACATAACAAAAACCTAATCATAGGTATGTTTAAAAAGGAACTAGATCAATGCATACAGGGCACAGGAACATTAGGTAGTGAGAATTAAGTAACAATTATGCCCTAGAATCATAACGAGTATGCATAAGGTGACACTGGGAACGCAAAACACCCTGCAATGTTCTCAAACTCCAGCAAGTAACGTATTGAAATGAATAGGCAGACAGCTAACCTTGTTGAAGTCTTCAGAGGTGGCTCTCATCTCTTTCCAGGTCTTATTTAGTAGCTGAATGCAGATGCAGAAGAACTCCTCGAAGGACCGGTCATGGATGAAGAACATGGGGTGGAAGTCAGGGCAGGTTTCACTGGCTGTGGCAAAAGACATAAATAAAAGGAAAGTCAGAATAAATAATAAATAGCAGCAACAACAACAACAACAACAACAAAAAACAGACTCTTATTTTAGGCAGAAGACACCTTAGGGGAATAGGGTTTGCCAAATGAACATTGCTTCATTTTTAAAGTGCTGCAGAGCAGAACAGAAAAATGCATTGGTTTCATGCCTGTCCAGATCAGATTATTATTATTATTTATTATTATTATTATTATTGTTATTTATTTCTTAGCAGACAAGAATTATATTGATTGTTAACCCTTAAACCGGTGACCACACAAACTTCAACAAGCATCTTACCCCCGTTTCAAACTGATGCTCCAGCTGAATTGAAATTAAGTACATGTTAGTTGCACTTCATCATATTGCATGAACCAATTGATTTCATACAGGCGAACTGAAGCACGCTGCACTGATTCCAAAGCAATCTCTCACAATGCATCGTAGTAACTAGTAAACCAGGAAGTGAGTGAGTGTGAATGTATGTGTTTGTTTATGCTTGTTATCGATATTGTGCAATTGTACCAATGAAAACATTTACCCACTCTGTCACATAGCATTCCGTGTTCTAGCTAGCTAGTTAGATATGGATTCAAGTGATACCAGACGGAGAATCATTATTTGGAAGATTCTTCAAGAGAATAAAGATGGCGACGACAAGAAATTTCTTCATGAAATGCTGAATTACAAGTGTGAGACTCAGAACTGGTTGCTCCTCTGTGGGCGCTGCCATGATTAATTCTGGTGGTAACAGGTGATCAGTGCAGCATTGTGGGACACACGATACTCTTTAGCATATGATTTGCATGCATTAGCATTAAGTACAGTTCGCTGCTGGAGCGCCGTATGAAACCAAAGAGCACCACAGGAGCGCAGTGGAAGGCACGCTAGCGTCGAAAGAGCGTCAAGGCATACTTAATTGTTTCAGACGCCGCTCTACTCATGTACTTATGGGGACATAGCACATATCTTGTGCTTGAATTCAGTTTGGCACGCTGCTGGAGCATCAGTTTGGAACAGGGATTAACCACCAAGCCAGACAGCCAGGCTCCTCTGTGGATACAGAGCTCTTTTCAAAAGGGTATATTTTCAAAATTTTTACGGAAGTCCTTTGACCTTTAACTCTAGGGAGTAGTAGGGCAGCAGTGTGGAGTAGTGGTTAGGGCTCTGGACTCTTGACCCTTGAGCAAGGTACTTTACCTAGATTGCTCCAGTAAAAACCCAACTGTATAAATGGGTAATTGTATGTAAAAATAATGTGTACAAAATAATGTAATTGTTTGTAAAAATAATGTGATATTTTTTAACAATTGTAAGTCGCCCTGGATAAGGGTATCTGCTAAGAAATAAATAATAATAATAATAATAATAATAATATTGGATATTAAGCTTATGCATGTTTTTCCCTATTAACATTATTAAATACAATATTGTGGAACGATGATTACTACTGAGCAGGTTGAGGGTTGCAGGTAATAATATCCAAATGTTTAATTATGCAACATTCAGAAATTTAAAAATCCCTTAAGACTCAAGAAATACAATTTGACATCTTACCTATCAACAATAAGAAATTGTCAGAAATTAGATTTTTAGAGTCTTAGACTTAGAAACACAAAATACAACAAATTAGTGAAGTAGAAAAGCTGTAGAGCATTTGCTTTATTTATCAGCGAATATTCTTAGCATTTTGTTCAGGTTAGAGGACTGAATTAACAAAATGTCCAAAAGATAACCGATCTGAATGAAAACATTTACAATTTCGATGAAGTATTTTTGGCCACAAAATAAAAAAAATAAAAAAACTAATAATAATAATAATAATAATAATAATAATAATAATAATAAAAATAATTTGGAGGGTAAATTTAAAAAAAAAATGTAAACAGAAAAAAAAAAAATCTTAAGTGCTAAACATGCGTGATATTTTGAGAACTAGGGGGTCTAACTTACACAGGAATTAGGATACTTATGTTTCCCTGACACCCACACACAAAATGGGATTAAAGGAAGAAGAGATGCATGGTTTTGTGAAATGTTCCACACAAATTACAGTAGACAGTAGAGGTATAGTAAATAAATACTCATTAGGGTCCACTGCTGCTTTCATACAATCAGTATGTTAATATGCACTTCCGTATTCTGAATGTAGATATTCCACATAGGTATTCTGGATAATCTGTTTCAATGCAAGTGGAATTTAATATTAAGAATTGCATGTTTAGTTATGTAAATAAAATAACACTTCCATGTGTTTAAATACAATAGAGCCTACAACTTTAAATGCAGAACATGATTCTGATTCAAACATTCAAAATCCTAAAAGGTATAGACAATGTCGACCCAGGGGACTTCTTTGACCTGAAAAAAGAAACAAGGACCAGGGGTCACAAATGGAGATTAGATAAACGGGCATTCAGAATAGAAAATGGGAGGCACTTTTTTACACAGAGAATTGTAAGGGTCTGGAACCAACTCCCCAGTAATGTTGTTGAAGCCAACACCCTGGGATCCTTCAAGAAGCTGCTTGATGAGATTCTGGGATCAATAAGCTACTAACAACCAAACGAGCAAGATGGGCTGAATGGCCTCCTCTCGTTTGTAAACTTTCTTATGTTCTTATGTTCTTAACATCTCTCAAGTTAGGAGAATGCATTGTGCCTGTATGTCATCAACAAATTATTCACGTAAACAAATTCTGACATTTGACATCTATCAAAGGACAAGAACTTGAAAGACAAATTCAATTCAAAGAATTTAATATTCCACTATTATTCAATTTTACATGTTATAAAGTTTTGAACTTCACATGTCTGGGTATTTATATACTTACTTAAATAATAGTGATAACACAAACGCTGTGGCCCCCATGATGCTCACACATGTACAGGGATACAGAAATGCATTTGGAATACAGTGTTTATGAACTAATAGTCCGCAAGTTTAATATTCCTATTCGGAATACCGTTTACCTTATTCTGAATGCTGTTCACATTAGTAGAATACTGACTAAATACTGAGTTAATGGAATAATGTCAATGTACTGAATGATACTATTAAGACAGCAGTCCTTCCTCTGTAAAAAGGAATTTGTCATGTTTTACATAAAATCTGAAACTAATTTTGTTAATCCTTTTTTATATTTTTTTTATTTGGAGCTTGCCAATTTAGTAATGAAAAATGGCTTTTAGATAAATGCAGCTATTGTGCCAGTAAATGACAGGAGTTTTGTGCCAGTAAATGACAGGATTTTCTCTTCACAGCTTTGCGAGATCACCAAAATCCTGACCTGAACACCACTTGCCATTCATTCCAGGACCTCTCTCAAACACACCATTGTAACTTATTTAAACAGCAACATGAGCTGAATTGGAACCCTGTGCCTCCAAGCACTGCACCACCTCGCTCCACTCTGTCCACATATATTCGTATGCACATTTGTCAACGTCTGCTACAGAGCTACTGTAGTTCAGACAACTTAAATAGATATTAATGATACATGCATGAGCACAGGGATTCATAAATACTTAAGTATTAAACACAAGTATGCTCCCTAGATGTTGACCATTAGCATTCAGCTCTGCAGATAGTATTTGAAACCAATGATACACCACATTTAGAATACATTAATACACATTTTCAGCAATTGCAGGAAAACTTCCAATTGGTTGTCTGGGATTCTAAAGAGGTAAATATTAATGACTGGGAACTCCCATTACCACTGAAGCAGATGCAATCAAATACACAGCATATGCAACAAAAAAAGAACAATTTGAATACAATTTAAAAAATATCTCATGCCAAATCATTCCCTGGAATGCCTTATTGCATTAAAGTAGTTTGAAAATTCCTTTTTGATTGCATTGGTAGTCGTTTTCTCTTTCGGTGATGTTGACACAAAAATATACATACAGAGTGATTCTAACCACCATGGAGAACACACTAGTTAATGTAAGCGATATTTCAGACCAGTACCAAGTTACTATTTATATGAAAGTTATCCCATATAAAGTTTTGCTACAAAATGCTAAAAATCACTTTTTATGCATACATTCGATTTGATATAAACCAATTTATACAATTTGTGCAGGACTATATTTAAATCTCTCCACCACAATGCTTCACTGCAATTGATTTAGTTTGTGTTTATATTTATTTATGCTTAAATTCTGTTCTAGGATATGCAGTTTTCATTTTTTATTGTTGTGTATTGATGAAAACTCTTGCAATTCAGACATAAAGTCCTGGAAGACTTAAAATCCAATGGGAAATTCAGCCAACAAATATAGATGTATGTCAGTGTATATATATATAGCTGGCTCTTTGAGCTAATATATATATATATATATATATATATATATATATATATATATATATATATATATATATACATATACACAGTGCCTTGCGAAAGTATTCGGCCCCCTTGAACTTTGCGACCTTTTGCCACATTTCAGGCTTCAAACATAAAGATATGAAACTGTAATTTTTGTGAAGAATCAACAACAAGTGGGACACAATCATGAAGTGGAACGAAATTTATTGGATATTTCAAACTTTTTAACAAATAAAAACTGAAAAATTGAGTGCAAAATTATTCAGCCCTTTACTTTCAGTGCAGCAAACTCTCTCCAGAAGTTCAGTGAGGATCTCTGAATGATCCAATGTTGACCTAAATGACTAATGATGATAAATAGAATCCACCTGTGTGTAATCAAGTCTCCGTATAAATGCACCTGCACTGTGATAGTCTCAGAGGTCCGTTTAAAGCGCAGAGAGCATCATGAAGAACAAGGAACACACCAGGCAGGTCCGAGATACTGTTGTGGAGAAGTTTAAAGCGGATTTGGATACAAAAGATTTCCCAAGCTTTAAACATCCCAAGGAGCACTGTGCAAGCGATAATATTGAAATGGAAGGAGTATCAGACCACTGCAAATCTACCAAGACCTGGCCGTCCCTCTAAACTTTCAGCTCATACAAGGAGAAGACTGATCAGAGATGCAGCCAAGAGGCCCATGATCACTCTGGATGAACTGCAGAGATCTACAGCTGAGGTGGGAGACTCTGTCCATAGGACAACAATCAGTCGTATACTGCACAAATCTGGCCTTTATGGAAGAGTGGCAAGAAGAAAGCCATTTCTTAAAGATATCCATAAAAGTGTCGTTTACAGTTTGCCACAAGCCACCTGGGAGACACACCAAACATGTGGAAGAAGGTGCTCTGGTCAGATGAAACCAAAATCGAACTTTTGGCAACAATGCAAAACGTTATGTTTGGCGTAAAAAGCAACACAGCTCATCACCCTGAACACACCATCCCCACTGTCAAACATGGTGGTGGCAGCATCATGGTTTGGGCCTGCTTTTCTTCAGCAGGGACAGGGAAGATGGTTAAAATTGATGGGAAGATGGATGGAGCCAAATACAGGACCATTCTGGAAGAAAACCTGATGGAGTCTGCAAAAGACCTGAGACTGGGACGGAGATTTGTCTTCCAACAAGACAATGATCCAAAACATAAAGCAAAATCTACAATGGAATGGTTCACAAATAAACATATCCAGGTGTTAGAATGGCCAAGTCAAAGTCCAGACCTGAATCCAATCGAGCATCTGTGGAAAGAACTGAAAACTGCTGCTCACAAATGCTCTCCATCCAACCTCACTGAGCTCGAGCTGTTTTGCAAGGAGGAATGGGCAAAAATTTCAGTGTCTCGATGTGCAAAACTGATAGAGACATACCCCAAGCGACTTACAGCTGTAATCGCAGCAAAAGGTGGCGCTACAAAGTATTAACTTAAGGGGGCTGAATAATTTTGCACGCCCAATTTTTCAGTTTTTTATTTGTTAAAGTTTGAAATATCCAATAAATTTCGTTCCACTTCATGATTGTGTCCCACTTGTTGTTGATTCTTCACAAAAATTAGAGTTTCATATCTTTATGTTTGAAGCCTGAAATGTGGCAAAAGGTCGTAAAGTTCAAGGGGGCGAATACTTTCATAAGGCACTGTATATATATATATATATATATATATATATATATATATATATATATATATATATATATATATATATATATATATATATATATTCACACACACACACACAGTACTGTGCAAAAGTTTTAGGCAGGTGTGAAAAAATGCTGTAAAAGTAAGAATGCTTTCAAAAATAGACATGCTAATAGTTTATAGTTATCAAGTAACAAAATGCAAAGTGAGTGAACAGAAGAAAAATCTACATCAAATCAATATTTGGTGTGACCACCCTTTGCCTTCAAAACAGCATCAATTCTTCTAGGTACACTTGCACACAGTTTTTGAAGGAACTCGGCAGGTAGGTTGGCCCAAACATCTTGGAGAACTAACCACAGTTCTTCTGTGGATTTAGGCAGCCTCAGTTGCTTCTCTCTCTTCATGTAATCCCAGACAGACTCGATGATGTTGAGATCAGGGCTCTGTGGGGGCCATACCATCACTTCCAGGACTCCTTGTTCTTCTTTACGCTGAAGATAGTTCTTAATGACTTTCGCTGTATGTTTGGGGTCGTTGTCATGCTGCAGAATAAATTTGGGGCCAATCAGATGCATTCCTGATGGTATTGCATGATGGATAAGTATCTGCCTGTACTTCTCAGCATTGAGGAGACCATTAATTCTGATCAAATCCCCAACTCCATTTGCAGAAATGCAGCCCCAAACTTGCAAGGAACCTCCACCATGCTTCACTGTTGCCTGCAGACACTCATTCGTGCGGCTCTCCAGCCCTTCGGCTAACAAACTGCCTTCTGCTACAGCCAAATATTTCAGATTTTGACTCATCAGTCCAGAGCACCTGCTGCCATTTTTCTGCACCCCAGTTCCTGTGTTTTCGTGCATAGTTGAGTCGCTTGGCCTTGTTTCCACGTCGGAGGTATGGCTTTTGGCCGCAAGTCTTCCATGAAGGCCACTTCCAACCAGACTTCTCCGGACAGTAGATGGGTGTACCAGGGTCCCACTGTTTTCTGCCAGTTCTGAGCTGATGGCACTGCTGGACATCTTCCGATTGGCGGGAAGTAAGCATGATGTGTCTTTCATCTGCTGCAGTAAGTTTCATTGGCCAACCACTGCGTCTCACGGTCCTCAACGTTGCCCGTTTCTTTGTGCTTCTTCAAAAGAGCTTGGACAGCACATCTGGAAACCCCTGTCTGCCTTGAAATTTCTGCCTGGGAGAGACCTTGCTGATGCAGTATAACTACCTTGTGTCTTGTTGCTGTGCTCAGTCTTGCCATGGTGTATGACTTTTGACAGTAAACTGTCTTCAACAACCTCACCTTGTTAGCTGAGTTTGGCTGTTCCTCACCCAGTTTTATTCTTCCTACACAGCTGTTTCTGTTTCAGTTAATGATTGTGTTTCAACCTACATATTGAATTGATGATCATTACCACCTGTTTGGTATAATTGTTTAATCATACACCTGACTATATGCCTACAAAATCCCCGACTTTGTGCAAGTGTACCTAGAAGAATTGATGCTGTTTTGAAGGCAAAGGGTTGTCACACCAAATATGGATTTGATTTAGATTTTTCTTCTGTTCACTCACTTTGCATTTAGTTAATTGTTAAATATAATCTATTAACATGTCTATTTTTGAAAGCATTCTTACTTAAAAAGCATTTTTTCACACCTACCTAAAACTTTTGCACAGTACTGTATATATATATATATATATATATATATATATATATATATATATATATATATATATATATATATATATATATATATTAGCTCAGAGCCAACTGCCCAACATTTCAATCTCAAGGGAGCATGTGTTTGAATCATATCAATAGTTTTTTGACGGCATGACAACTACTTGTTATTGTTTATATTCAAATCCATGATTTAGTCTTCCATGATGTAATGGTGTTCTCACGCACTGCGCCTGTCTGTCTCTCCCGGGCATAAGATGGCAGAACCCAGTCGCGTATTCACCAGTCACAAACACACTGGAAATACAAGAAGTTTGATAACATGCGAACTCAGCTCAGCAGGAAAATGTATAAGCATACTCTTTGCGCATTAAATTTAAATATCATACGCAATTCATGTTTTCAATGCATAAAACTCCCAGTACACAGCTCATCTGGAGCACTGGCTAAGACCAAAATGGCACTACTGGAAACAGAGAAAATGCATATGCTTAAGTAAGGTATTTAAATTATTTATTTGCTTCAAATGTTCAGAACAGAAAATTCTGGCAAAATGTCAATCAAGTAAGCTCCAACACTAACCACCAGATATGTACAGTATCACACAGTGACCTATTTATCATAAGTGACCGCAGTTGCACATCAGGGAGTTTTAACTTGTAATACATCACTATATAAAACGGATTTACGAGGCAGTGATTTTAAAGAGAACTTAGCAGATTAACATATGTCAGTAAATTAATATTTGACACTCAATATTGTAATATGTACAGTAGGGACTTGCTTATTCTCTTACACAGCACACATTCTGATATACTGTACTTATATTTCATACCAGACACAAAACAGTTAAGGTGGGTTCTTATCAGAATATTGCAACTTTACATTTTTTCTTTAGACTTACACTTCACCATTTAGTTTTCTTCCGTAGTGTACCATATCTTTTCATATTATTGTATACCTGCACTGTACATCCTTGTGACCAATGTGACATTTCATTTGACGTCTGTCTTCTCTAATGCTGGCAAACAAAAAATCTAAATCTCTTTGAGGTGTCCTCCCTACAGGAGGCTAAGCGACTCAGATGTAGCCTCTTGGCAACAACATTAATGATGTTGGACTTATAGAGAGCCTTTCAATGCAAGCCATCACAAAGCTTTGTACAAAGGATCAGTTAGGTAGGTTTTAAAAAAACCTGATACACTGAGTTAAAAAACCAAACAAAAAAAATACAAGACACATTCCAGTTAGATAAAGCCACCTTCAAGCTAAGCAAAAATGATGAATACATACTGAAATGTGTCATCCTAATTATAATCACTATTGATTGCTTAAGTGCACAAATAAAATTACAGTAAGAGGAGGGCACATGCTGTATCCTGCAAGAGTATGAAAAGCAATTCCACTTTACTAGGCAGAATGTGAGTGGAAAAAAAAATCTCTATTAACATTTAATTTTTAATGCACAGTGTGTGCCGGTGTATTTACAAATACAATGTAAATACAAGTAGGCTTATACCCCCCAACTTACACGTTTGATGGAAGACTTGAGGTAACTTCATGTTATCTGTACGTGGCAGGTTACGTACTATAGCAAGCACTTTGTACCACACAATCTTTGGACACCCTTACACATCTTTAACAACAGAAAGAGGGAAAAAAATGCCACAGCAAAAATAGGCTAGCTTAAATATACCCAGATTATTAGACAGGATCAGGCAGAAACAGAGGAGCTGTCCTGACACCTTTTCTTCCCCATGGCTCCCCCTGAAGCCTGACTTTCAATCTGTGAAGGTCAATAACCTGACTAGAGAGAGTTCCATTCTTGTTTTAATAGCACAGTCCACTTTCTATGTTTTTTCTGGAAAATATTGTTTTTTTTATATTTACTGAAAAAGGCTGTACATTTAGCTGATGTCTGTATATGGCCTTTAATACAATACTATGGCATGTACTTTGTGCCACATGTACCAATGGATTAATCCATCTGGATTCTGTTGGGAGGAAATAGTCCTAAAAATTTTATGAACCGTCTGTATTTTATTTAGAGAATATAAAAGCTACATAACAATCACTGTACTGTATTTATAGGCTATGCAATGTCTTCTGTGCCCTGGATAACAAGATTTAAAACAATCCCTTTTGAAACACAGTACATTGGCCAACAACCCATACTGCAGCGTTAAATATAGGTTTGAATGTACTTTAGAAATGGAATTTTACATGGACAGGCCAAATAACTTGGGGAATGGCTAGAATAACCCACTGTCCTGGGAACTGGTGTGTTTTGCACAGTGTTGATGTTTTTTTGTAATTTGGGCATGTCTGTTGTATGGGCACCCACTATCTTTCTCCTTGTCAAGTCATCGAGATGCTGCTTCTCTTCCCCAATGGTGTTGCTGAATAGTAGCACACAACTCTCGCCTACAGTAGCCAATATTGGTCCAGTGGATCACATGACATACCATTTGACCACATAGATTTGCATATTAGGGGATTTCGTAAATAAAACCTGTTGATACACACTCCTATCCACTGTACTCCAAAACCAGTGAAAATACTGGTTATGGAGAAAATATATATTTTTTAAATAGGATTTAGAATTAACCAAAATCTTTTCCAGTCAAGAACATTTTGCTTAATGCTTCATAACAAGGGAAAACTGCATTATCAACGTACAAAATAAAAGTATAAGAATATAACAAAAAACAGAATTGTTTCAAATACAAAGCCTAAAGAAATGTCCTCAAGTGCCACAACTCTTCACTTTTATAACGTCCTCTGGGAAATTAGAAATGCATGCAAGGACAGGAATACTGTAATCATGGAGGATTTCAAATTTCTTCGTATAAACTGGGAAAACCCTGTGGCATAAGGTACAGTAGAAAATTAACCAATTACAGGCAAAAGGCTACACAAACAAAAGTGTATCATTTCAATAAGGCTAATTTTGAACTGGTAAAAAAAAGACCGGGCAGGGGAAATGGAAGGTATGATAGTTGAAGTTCAATGAAAGACATGCAGGACAAGTGCATACCAAACATGAAAAAGACCAGGTTTAACAAGCAGTTGTCAAGATGGTTAAACAGATCAATACAAAAAAAGAAAGAAAGAAAGAAAGAAAGAAAGGAAGAAAGAAAAAAAAGATTAACAATGAATTACATGAAGGAGGAAGAGCAAAATACTGCAAAGAATTCTGGAGTATGCTTAAATAGGTTAGGAATGCCAAAAGATATCTAGAAAGATATTACCAGGGATGCAAAACAAAATTCTTCCAAGATTATAAAACGTTAGGTTATTATCATAATCCTGGTTCCCAGAAATAGAAATGTAACCATTACCTAATGGGTGTTTACCTCCTAAAGACCCCGAAACCTGAAAATTGCATACCAAAGATGCTCGCAGAGCCTGTGATGCAATCATGCCCACCCCTGAGGCATAGGGGGACTCCACGCACAAATCACAGCGTCACTTTTCCTTCAAGCCTGCTACAATCATGGACGCAGTGACCTTGAAGGTTGATGATTACATTTCTATTTCAGAGAACCAGGGTTATATTAATAACCCAACATTCCCTTTCAAGTATGAAATTTAACCATTACCTAATGGGTGAGAGTACAAAAGCCATCACAAGGGAAGATTGCAGAATTACTAGAATACTACAAGGCTAAGCTGAAAGCTACCTTGTGTGTTACCATTTGGAACCCCAGTAACAAGTAGCTTGGGCTAAAACATTGAGGGAGAAACTCACCTCTACGTCTATGTTGTAAGGGTCGACCTAGAGCCGCCCTTAATACTCTAGTTCCAAAGCCAGGGTTTTGTGGATTCACGACATTCAGTCTGTAGAACCTAGTAAAGGTATGGGGAGTAGTCCACACCACTGTACTGCAAATATCTTTGACAGATGCACCATGGAATAAAGCCCACAAAGTTGCCATGCCCGTGGTGGAATGGGCAGTGAGCTTTTCTGGAGGGGACAAGTTGGCAGTCCTGACTGCGCTTGCTACCCAATTGGACAGCCTCTGTTTAGACAGGGCTTGACCATGGGACTTCATAGCAGACAAAAAACTTCAGACTCTATCAGACTGGAAAGGAGATGGATGGAAAGCCTGCAGTTCCACAGACTGGTTGACATGAAATGCCAGTTTGTCACGCCAGGCAGGTGTACTGCCCATAGTGAGAGGAGGTTCTTGTGAGCCCAATGCAAAAGCTTGAGGGCTGCGTGATTGAGACTGGGAGACCTGAGGCTGCACTGGTGGTTTATATAAGCCACCACTGTAGTGTTGTCCATATGGATAAGCACATGTCTCCCATGAACCAAGACAGCGCCTTCAGACAGTGGCGAGACACTGTCACTAGGCGGCCACAGTTCAACACACGCTGAAGAACCCTGCAGTTGAACCAGGCTTAGAAAGGGCAAATATGCAGGAGACCCAATGGAAGGGTCTGGGAAGCTGCTGCCATGAAGCCCAGAAGTCTCTGGAATGTCACTACTGTGAGCGCTCTGTTGAACTGAAAAAGCTCCAAACAGATGGTTATTCTCCGCACTCTGCAAAGGTGTGAGCTGGCTTTTTGCAGGATTCACTGACAGGCCCAACCGATGAATTTGGCCGGTGACGAGCTCTGTGTGGGCCTCTGCCTGTTCTAGAGACTGGGCACAAATGAGTCAGTCATCCAAGTAATTGAGCACTCTGATGCCTACGAGTCAATGGGGCCAGGATATCTTCCATGGAAAAGGCACAGGGAGCTAGAGAGAGGCCAAATGGCAGGACACTGAACCCGTAAGCTGTTCCTTGAAAAGCGAACCGCAAATACCTCCTGTGCCCTAGTCTTATGGGGATGTGGAAATAAGCATCTTTTAGGTCCACCATGGTGAACCAGTCATCTTGTCAGAGACTGCAACAGCTGTTGCATAGTCAACATTTTGAACCTCCTTCGACTTGCAGGTGCAGGTTGACCTGTCTGAGATTGAGGATTGATCTGAGGCCACCATGAAGAACCTGAATAGAAACCTTCCTTCAAGTAGTGAGGGTCTATCATACCCGGCTTCACACGGCTGCTGTGCGACGTGACAAACAACAGGCTATGTGCACAAATACGTGTAATTATAAACTAATACAACGTTAAGAATTATCGCATAAATTAGTGTAATACACAAATTAGCGAGTAATACATACAGATAAAAGCAACAAGTACTTGTCTAATTGGTTCTCTGCTCAGGTTCTCTCTGAAAGGTAAAATGATGCCGAGATCTGTGCGTGCAGTCCTTTAGGAGGTAAAACACCCATTAGGTAATGGTTACATTTCATACTTGAAAGGGAGCCAAAAGAACTATGAAAAAGTATTAAGGGATTAATCTGATAATGAGGTTTATGAGAACAGTAAAATCTCTGATGAATTAAAAAAATGCTTTTTTATGTTTTCACCAGGGGCTGGATTTTCAAAAAGTAATCTGGATAACAGTGATCAGGATTGTGTAATCCTATATTTTGTGATCGAGATCCCTTTAAAAAAAATGTTTTTAAAAATTGTAGAATTGCAATTACAGTAGTCTCCACCCATATGATATTTATCAAATGGCACTTAAGGAAGCAATGGTAAAAATATGTAGACCACTGGCTACTGTCATGAATAGTTAAAATCAGATTGGAACAATGTACTTAGTGGGGTGCCACAAGGGTTCTCAGAAACCTCAGCCCACTTAAGTCAAAGGTATTTACCTTCATTGTAAATGGGCAGACTTGCTACAAATTAATTTTAATGTTAAAAAAATGTTAAGTATTGCATATTAAGACCAGGGAGCAAAAAAGCAAAAAAAAAACTAAAAAAGGGAAAAATCACACAGGCCTGCAAGTCAAATGGCAACCAGTGAGGTACAATACACTATTTTCTATAAAGCAATATAGAAAATAATGTAAATAAATTGGAATAATCAAGCAACAGATCTCTGTAAATTGAGAATGATTTCAAGTGTAAGGAGAACGGGGGTGGTAGGGGAGTTGGTTTGTGTAGCTACAAGACCTTTAATTACAGTACACTCAAAACAATTGCCGGTAATGCCTCAGTGTGCATCACTGAGTCAGCTGTATGTTCTCTTATTCACCTGGCCACAGCTAAGGATCCAATGATAAAGCCTGAGAGTTCATTCCAAAATTTGAAGCTGTTTAGTGGATAGAAATCTCTGTACTGAATCAGATCATTTAAAATGTGATTAAGTTTTTGTAAAACACAGAAGTTGCTTTTTTTTCTTCTTTTTTTAACAATCATTAAATTGTAATACATTGCCATATGTCTGATTACTTAGGAATATCATACAGTGCATGCAGATGTGTAAAACCAACAGTGATGTTATGTTTATTTAATAGACATTAAACGATCTTCTATACGGTAGCAAGTTGGTCTTCATACAGTATCAGCGGGTAATCTGGAGCGAGTTCCTAACTCCTGAAACAACTAGTCCTACACCCAGAGGTAGTTTGGACACCAGAAAGAATAAATAATTTAGATATATATATATTTTTAATATCCTTTATTTCAATCAATCAAAACAATATTAACATTACAAAACAAATAGCACAAATGTCCATACAAAACCCTCTATTACAACAATTACAAACACATTTTTAAATTATTATCTTCCACCAAACACACCACCTCCCCAATTGCCTGAAACTTTTCTAGCTGGTGCACCAATTTATAAAAAGTAAAATCAACTTTAATTCTTGAGATTACCAATACTTTAAAAATAGGTATTACCGCATCAGTTAAAACTCCATTCATTTTGTTTTTTCCTACTTTTCAAAATTGCCATTTTTGCCTGGCCCAGTAGAAAAATTTGCCAATTGACAAAGATTTTTATTTCCTTTAGCATTCTTCACCCCAAAAATAAAAGTAGTTTGAGTAAAACTCAGACCCAATTCACTAAACAAATCATTCAATAACTCAAACAAAGGCTTTAACCGATCACAAAATAAATAACAATGAAAAACTGTTTCCCTTATCAAGCAAAATTGACATGTATCTCCTCCCGCTGGCTGAATGATGGAGAGAAATGAGTTGGTGGCCACAATGGTATGCAATATTCTCCACTGTAGATCCCCCACTCTCTTAGGAACTGGTGATCTATACAGATTCCTCCATGCAGGGGTAATGGAGCCCTCTACCTGTAGCCTCTCTCGCCAATGTGTATCAGGCAAGTTTTTTAAAGTTTGAAAATGCAACACTTTCACACACATCCGATACATTTCTTTTTTTTTGTATCCCCCCCGAACTGAACCTTATATCCTTTTCCAAACTTTAGGATCTGCCCCGGGGTATCAGTGGTCTGCCCTACTGCAGGTTCAACTTGCAGGCCCAACTCTGGCGGTTCTGTCTCCAGCTGGCTTTTTCCTAAGAATAACTGACTCATCTGCTGTAACATCTCTGCAGGCAAAACAGCTTTCAGCTGCACTAAAAACCCCTCCATCACACGCACTGATCTCACACCCAGCTCACTTGCTAGTGATTCTGCAGTTCACTACTCCTCTGGAAATTAAAAGCAAAACAAAACTCTTTGATTCTAAAAGATTGCATTTTAACGCTGAATTATAAATTAGAGGCTCTTCAAGCAACCAATACAACCCTACAGACTTCAAATCTCTGTTAATTCTAAAAACCTTCCAAGCATTCAGCATCCCCCTATAAAAAACAGACAAGACCGACAGATTTAACTTTCCACCATCTAATAATATATATATATATATATATATATATATATATATATATATATATATATATATATATATATATATATATAATCTCTGCCAGGGCATACCGATAAAGTGGAGACGACTGTACTTGTAAAAATATAGATACACCTTGTGTATCAAAACAGTACTGATAAAATATAAAAATGCACAACTACAAGGAAATGGACATAGGTTCTGAGTAAAAACTGCTATCCACTAAATCCCTTAAATTCCATTACTGCAAACACCAATCAATAAATATCAATGCATTTTAATAAAGTTAACACATTATATATGATAAATGATGGGAACACAGGATATCAGAGGTTTCATTGTCAGGATAAAACTAATTGGCAATAGGGTCATGTATTCACGGTTTGCACTTGTTAAAATGTAAGTTGCATATCCAAAAGCATATTAAATTTACAAATAATTAAGGGTAAATTACTTTGGGGGGGGGTCGTAACCAAGATTAAATAAATTAAAAAATTAAAAAAATGTCTTTCAAAAGAAGTGACCCTGTCTCACCCACAATGTGTAATGCTTGTGGGCCATATTTGGTTCTTCCACCTGCTCCGAGTCAAACTGTGACTTTACACTGCTAATGTGGAAATCAGAGTATCTCTAGTTGTATTGACTTGTGGGCCTAACCATTCTAATTTTTGTTTTTTTAATTTCAACCTTTAGACAAAGCTGAACATTCTCACTTCACACAGTCACCCTGTACCAGCATAGCTGGGAATCTGTCAATCAGCTGTCTCCACAAGCTGTTAAATATCTCTATGGTATTTATTTCATTCAGCATGCTTTCATAAATCAATAGCCAATTGCACTTGGTTTCAGACCTCAATAATTTACAAAGAAAATGTATAAATAAAATACATGCTTTCACAGAACACGCTGCAGATGCAGAGCCACCCAAATTAAAATATCCTTAAGTTTAACAAAATGATGTATGTTAATGACAGGATACAATTAACTGGCAAGAGGGCCATGTATCCACTGTTTTCACTTGTTAAAAATACATTGCACATACAGTACAGACATACAGATAACTCCATATATTCTTAATAGTAAACATGTGCTAAAATTATGACAATCTTTCATGTGGCTCCATTCACTAAAGCCATCCAGGTAAGCATACTGTATGTAATCTTGAGTTATACCACCAGAAACTTTAAATTTGTCAGTAACATTTTATGCTGGACATAGCTGGAATAACAAAAAATGACTCTCAGTATCATGAAGTAGAAACCCCTGCTGACATGCACATGTAAAAATGTAACAGACAGACAAACAAACAGAAGACCCAGATTCTGATACAAAAGAATGTGCACAATTACCTAAGGGGGTCTGTAGACAAACACAAATACATCTGGGTCTTACTTTGCTCTCTATAATCCCATATACTTCTTCATTTTTCCTCTCAAACCTATGAAGCGGAAAACGCATTAAATAATGTTCACTTTTAGACATACTTGTAACATATTACTGGCAACAAGGGAAAGACCTCGTGACAGCCTGGAGAGACAGCTGACTGGAGGAAAGAGACCCCATTGGGGCTGGCAAGGGTTAGCTACCCTTGTCGGCAGTATCCAGCTCTGTGTTTACAGGATGCTGGAGACACCAGCCAAGGCTTCAAAGAAATTAAACAGAAAAATACCCCTAGAGTCTGCGAGAGCGGGCGGAAGATGACTCAACGTTGGACAACACGGTTAAGGACTTAGGAACGGAAACGGATATGAGTATGGAGAGTACTTCACAAAAGACTAGTTCAAGATCTGCAGTTAGCAAAGACATGGAACTCCAGGTTTGTGTCTGCGGCTGGAGCAAGGCGACAACGGTCAGGGGTTTGAAGATTCATCAAGGGAGAATGAAATGCTTGAGGGAGAAGAGACAAGGGCCTCGCATTGATCAGTACTTCTTACGAAGTCAGTCAAGTCAGTCGAATGAAATCCAGCGACAGGAAGCAAACCACAGTTCGCAGGATATCAACACCCTGTCATAGATGTGAGGAGGACTTGCATGGACACAGTTAGTGATGAGCCTAATGATCCTTGTGAACCTGGGCAGACAAACCAGCGTAAGAGAGAAAAGAACCTCAACGGGCACAAGCCTGGAGTTAAATGGCCAAGAGCTTGTGAGAAAACTGCATGGGACACAGTAAACACAGATCTCTGCTTTGCATTGGAAAGGTTAAGTGGAACAGTTGAAAAGAAACTGGATAAATTTGGGGACATCATCTACGATATGGAAGCGAGAGGTTTGGAGTTGAAAAAGGAAGGAAAAAGTACAAACTATTCCTGGAAAGTCTAGACGGCAGCAGGAGATTGAACGCTTAGTTAGAGAAAGGAGACAGCTGAGGAAGCAATGGAGAAGAGCAGAAGAAAGTCAGAAGGAGGGACTCAATCTCTTACAAAGGGTCATAAAACATAAGCTTGCAACATTGCGCAGAGCTGAGCCCTCGGAAACGCTACAAAAAGAAGGAGCATCACGAGAACTAACTTTTATAAAGACCCATTCAAATTTGTAAAGAAGTTATTCACCAGTGAGAAGAATGGCACACTAAAAGCATCTAAGTTTGAGTTGGAGAGATATTTGGAGGAAACGATACAGATTCAAAAAGGCAGGAGCCTATGTCAATTCCTTCAGACATCCCACCTATCAATCCACCAGAATACCAAATGGAGGACTGTGCACCTAAGTGGAAAGAAGTAGAGCAAGCTGTGAAAAAGCAAGGGCTTCATCATCTCCAGGGCCTAATGGAGTTCCGTGACAGAGTGTACAAGAGTGCTTCAGGAGTTCTACGAATCCTGTGGAAACTGATGAAAGTAGCGTGGGAAAAACAGGTTGTACCAAGAGCATGGCGCCGAGCAGGTGGAGTCTTTATACCTAAAGAAAAAGATTCTAGCAGCATCAGTCAGTTTAAGCCCTATTTCCCTATTAAACGTAGAAGGCAAGATTTTCTTCAGCATTATTGCTCAGAGATTGTCAACTTACCTATTAAAGAACTGCTTCATTGACACTTCAATACAAAAGCGGGCATTCCAGGTTTCCCAGGATGCTTAGAACACATCAGTGTGATCTGGCAACAAATTCAATCAGCTAAAAAGGAGAGGAAGGAGCTCCATGTGACATTCCTGGATTTGGCTAATGCATATGGTTCAGTGCCACATGAACTTCTTTGGGCAGCATTTGATTTTTTCAGTGTACCAATGACAATAACAAATCTAGTGAAAGCCTACTTTGGAGATTTGCAATTTAGTTTTTCAACTTCAGAATTCAGCACTACATGGCAATGCCTAGAAGTTGGAATAATGGCAGGATGCACCATTTCTCCACTGGCTTTTACCATGGCAATGGAAGTAATCATTAGGGCATCAAAATGGGTAGTGGGAGGAGAGCTTGGCTTCTGGAATACGACTACCACCAATTCGAGCATACATGGATGACATGACAACCATGACTACAACAGTAGCCTGCACTAATCGGTTATTGGGCAAATTAACCAATAACATTGAATGGGCACGAATGCAATTCAAGCCCACTAAATCAAGGAGCATCTCTATAATTAAAGGTAAAGTAGTAGATAAAACGTTCTTCATTAATGGTGAGGCAATACCAACAGTGTCTGAGAAGCCAGTGAAGAGCCTTGGGAGATGGTACGACGGGATCTAAAGGACACAGTTCGTGTGGGAGAAGTTAGACAACAAGCTGTGGAAGGGTTGAAGAGCATAGACAGCAGCGCTTTACCAGGCAAACTAAAACTCTGGTGCTTTCAGTTTGGCCTACTGCCAAGGTTGCTGTGGCCACTGACTGTGTACGAGGTTTCTTTGACAACAGTAGAGAAGCTGGAAGCTTTAATCAGTTCACACATCAGGAAATGGTTGGGAGTTCCACGCTGCCTCAGCAGAGTGGGACTTTATGGTAAAGGAATACTGCAGCTACCTGTCTCCGCTCTAACCGAGGAGTTTAAGTCGCCAAGGTCCGACTGGAAATGACATTAGTAGAGTCACGCCGACAAATGCGTAAGGGAGGCAGCACCTGTGTTGAAAACTGGAAGAAAGTGGGTGGCAAAGAAAGCTGTGGAGGATGCAAAGGCTGCCCTTGAATTGGTGATATCATGGGGCAAGTTCAGCATGGAAGAGGGGTCTTGGTCTCAGTTCAGCTCCTCCTACATGGCACAAGGCAGCCCCAGCGCAACGGAGGAAGCTTGTTGTCAACGAGGTGCAAAAGCAGGAGGAGAGGATGAGGTGTATAAAGGCCATTTCCCAGGGCAAGCAGGGAGAATGGATGAGATGGGAGAGTGTGGAACAACGCAAGATTGGCTGGCAAGACCTATGGTCAATGGAACAGAGCAGGATCAGTTTCCTTATAAGGTCAACATATGATGTTCTCCCATCACCACAGAACCTAAACCTCTGGGTAGGAGAGGATCCCTCATGTCCTTTGTGTTCATCACCTGCAACATTAAGGCACATTTTGACAGGATGTAAGGTGGCTCTTAGCCAAGGACGGTTTACTTGGCGCCATGACCAGGTGCTGCGATGTTTGGCCTTAGCATTGGAAGACAAAGCGTAACATGACCAATAAGTTGCCACCTGTTCCATCAAAACATTACACACAAAAGACAACATTCCTCCGCCCAGGAGAGCAACCACCAAGAAAAGGTGTTAAAACCAATCCTCGCCCAGGACAACTGGAAGCTGCTAGAGACTGGAAAATGCTGGCGGATGTTGGTCAACGGCTTATTTTTCCACCTGAGATTGCCACCACAAACCTTCGACCAGATATTGTCTTGTGGTCTGGATCAGCACGCCTTGTTCACCTGGTGGAGTTAACAGTGCCATGGGAGGATGCTGTAGATGAGGCGTATGAGAGGAAGAAACTGCGGTATGCTCAACTAGCCACTGAAGCGGAACAGCGAGGATGGAGAGTATGGGTTTACCCAGTGGAAGTGGGATGTCGAGGATTTGTGGCACACTCTACAACCCGGTTTCTCAGAGATGTCGGATTCAATGGCCAAGAGTTGCGTCGCACAGTGAAGAACTTATCTGAAGCAGCAGAGAGGAGCAGCAACTGGCTGTGGTTGAGACGGAAAGATTCTGGCTGGGGATCTCAAGCACAATAGAAAGAAAGAAAGGCTGATATACAGGTAAGTAAGCTGGGCTGAGTTGAGTGGGGACGGAGGGGGTGATGCTGGGACGCCAGAATCACCGTCGAGCCCTCTTGAGGTGTCGTGGGCTAGTCGGCGAAACACCGAGGATGGAAGGTGCCCACTTGAAGACCCCAGAGATGTACCCTACTTAGCTCAATCCAGACGGTTGTCATGCTGATGCGCTGGGAGACCGCACTATGGTTGATCCCGGAGCCAGCATCGCAGCCGCTGTGTGTGCTGATGCGCTAGGGAGGCAAAATAAGCTGATCCCTGGAGCCAGCATTACACTTCAGCCATCAACACCAGACAGAAGGATATCTACATCATCATATGGAAGGAAGCGCAAATGGATGGAGACACATATGGATCACATTAGTTTACTGTGAAGCTACGTCTTAGTTGGTGCTTATCTTGGCGAGAGCCAAGTTCAAATCAGCATGAAGTTTTAACATCTACTCTCATGTAATGGAAATAATAATTTTTTAAAAATTGTTTATTCAGGAAAGCCATGCTTCACTTAGTTCGTTTACATCGGTGTCCTGATGACAGCAGCACCAGGTTACAGTTTAAGAGAAAAAAAAATATATATATATATATATATATATATATATATATATATATATATATATATATATATATATATATATATATATATATATAGGTAGTACATACACAAGGCTTTGTCAAGTACTGAAACTTCAGTTTTTTTTGTTTTTGTTTTTTTTGTTGTTTTTTTTAATTACAGTGTGAGGTCTCTGATCTAAGTGCAGTAGGTAAATGGTTCCAGTCAGAGACAGCAGCAAAAGCAAAGGATTTTCTACCTGCAACACTTTTTACAGTAGGTGTTGTAAAATACTGTGTCACAGACATTGCGCAAGCTATACTCACACGTGGACTCCGAAACAAATTGTTTAAGTAAACGGGTAATGTGTTATATGCCCCTTTGAAAAGAATCTGGTTCTAATGATAGTTCCTTCTATTAACAAACTTAGTCTAGAGTACAAGGTACAATGATGTTCTAGGAAAGTGCACTGAAGAACAAATCTACAGATCCAATTATACATTGTAATCGATCTTCTTCAGTGACTCCTTACTAGCATTCCTATAGATCACATCGTTGTAGTCTAGAATAGGGAATAAAAGTTGTTGAGCTCATTTAAACCGTACTGTAAAATTTAAAGAATGTCACTAACCATACAATACTTCGAGCTTCCTACCAATTTTACTCCATACATCTTTAATGTGTTTTTCAAATTTAAGAGATGTGTCAATATAAACCCCAAGATATGTAAAAGTGTCAGCTCTCTCCAATCGTGTAGTATTACAAGTAACAATAGAAAAATTTGAACTAGTATTTTGTACAATTTTCTCCAAACCAAATAGCATGATATTTGTCTTTTTTCCATTTAAGATCAGACCATTTTCAAACCATTTTTGAAGTTCCAGAAAATCACTCTGTAATATCTTAGTTAAGTCATGGATATTATCATAACTATAGTAAACCACAGTATCATCTGCATATATATGTACAGAGCTTTTCTTGCAAATGTTAGGTATTTCATTAATAAAAATAGAAAATAAAATAAGAGGTCCAAGAATTGACCCTTGTGGGAAACATAAGGATATAGACATAAAGTCAGATTTCTTCCCCCAAAAGACAACAGCTTGAGAACGTTCTGATAAATATGATTTAAACCACGACAATGTAGTACCTGTAACTCCAAGATTACTTAACTTATTAAGAAGTATTGTATGGTCAACTAGGTCAAAAGCTTTAGAGAAGTCAATAAAATTTGCACCAGTGAGTTTCTTTGCCCCTATTGCCCGAAATATATATCATTTGTTAGTTTTAATAATGCAGTTGTGGTCAAGTGAGCTTTTCGGAAACCAGATTGATAATCAGTAAATAAATGACTTCTTGTTAGATTGTGTGTATTTATTTATTTTTGTTTTGTTTTACATTTTGACCATTTTTTAAACTTTTAAATTGCATTCCCTGACTCAAGATGGCTTCCCATGTACTCATATGGACCTCTCAGAACTACAGTTCCCATCACCCTCATGCTGACATCTAAAAAGCTAAACCAATAAAAGTCTTCATATAGTGCACCAACATACATAAAGTACAGTGCAGTGTATATACATAAAGTAGTTAGTTAAACTAAGGGCCTGTTCACTTTAAAGTAAATAAATAAATAAATAAATAAAAATTCATGGATCACTATGATATACTTTATTCCATGAATTGATGTTTTCCTAAAACCTTTTTCTTAGCAAGAAGTTAATTGAATTGAGCCCTTGAGCCCATAAGGTATTTATTCACCCCTAGCAGAAGGTATAAACTGGACTAAGTACAGAAGCTGACAATTATGATTAGCTTCACTGGTATCACACTTTGCCCCAGTGGGGACGCAACAAATTATTGCTTGGCACTTTAGAAAGTGTCGCTTCAGGTGGGATCCATTCTCATTGAAAATTATCTTTGACTAAAGGTTATAGATGGCAAAATATGCAGCACATAATAAAATATTTCTGCTATTGAACAAACTTTGCACATCAATTCAAACTTTGCAATAAAAGACTAAGCTACATGAACAGCAAAAGGGATGTTAACCCACCTACCTTAAGTCTAGAGGCCCAGGAGTAAGCCTCAGGCATTGTTGACTGCAAAACAGAGTAAAGCTTGCACAAGCAGCAGAAGTACTGGCCAATCAAAACGCACCAGTGGCACGCTCATGTAAAGTATAAAGTTGTGATCGTTCAATCGTTTAGTAAATTACATGATTATTAAAATATACAGAAATGCCCATCCCTAATAGTTATGTAACTCTACTAACATGCTGGAAAGAAAGAGACGCATGACTGCATGCGAAATGTCATTTAACAAGGTGTAATCCTAAAACCAGAATGCCCTAAGCAACTGAAGAATAACCCCTGTAAAACACATCTGATCTGTGGACTCGAACTGTTCAAAGATCCAACACAGTCATGCGCAACTAAATTATATTAATCTATAGCAGCGATTCCCAACCTGTGGTCCGCGAAGCACTTGTGGTCCGTTAGTAAACTCTAAGCAACACAACAAATAGCTTTAACTATGTGACATATAATTATGTGATATATAATTATAAGATATGTATGTAGTTTGCCTTATTCCCCTTTATCTGTTTTCTTTTATTACGGGCGTGTTTATAAATTATAGGAGGCTATGTTGTCCAGTGGTTAAAGGAAAGGGCTTGTAACCAGGAGGTCCCCGGTTCAAATCCCACCTCAGCCACTGACTCATTGTGTGACCATGAGCAAGTCACTTAACCTCCTTGTGCGCCGTCTTTCGGGTGAGACGTAGTTGTAAGTGACTCTGCAGCGGATGCAAAGTTCACACACCCTAGTCTCTGTAAGTCGCCTTGGATAAAGGCGTCTGCTAAATAAACAAATAATAATAATAATAATAATAATAAATTAATATATATTACAGCTCCCTTTGATGCAATACCAAGCATCGCCTTTGATTAACTGAAACAGCTTTCTAAAATGTGAGACAAATACTAAATAACTTACACATTATGAAGGCACATTTGTCTTGTCAAAATTACAGACTTTTTTTTAGCTAGCATTATTTAAAAAACAAAAATCTACAACTAGCATTCACGTAAATGCACTGTTTTCTAATCTGTGCTCGTACTGCTTGTGTTTATTGAATTTAGGGGGGAAAAAAAACGTAATCTGGCTCTCCCAGCCTTCTCGCTCAGCCTAAAAGTAGCGCACTGCATTGAATATTCCTAACTCTGTTTGAATAATTAAATTTAAAAAAAAATAAAAAAAACACATTAAAATCAGTTTTAGTACATTTTAGTATTTTAGTATTATGTGTAGTCTGTTATTAACGCTGTCATATTTAACCAAAATCCTATTGACTGTGTGCCACCAATCCTGTTTCAGCACATCAGAAGTGGTAACATCCTGTACACTCACCAATCATTTTTAAAAAAATTAAATTGCTTCCCACCCACCTCGTCTTCATATTCCGGTGTTTTTTATATGTACATCGAGCGAAGTTGGCGATCAGTTAGTGCAATAAATTATGTTAAAAATTGATAGATTCATTTGCTGCACTAGGTAACGGTTGTGAGGACCAGCAAGTATTTACATTAATGGATCAGAGGATGACCCAAGCCCCAGTGCATTATTTGTCAGGAGGTTTTGTCAAACACCTACAAAACTGAGACATAATTTATCTACAAAGCATACAGAATGTGAAAAAAAAAAAAAAATTAAAACAGAATAAAACTGGAACTTTGCCATCAGCAACTTTCAATGTGCAAAATGACAACATTCCTTGCTGACCTGGTAGCGACGACCCAATCCCAGGAATCTCGTTAAGTTAGGTACGTTATATAAATACCTTACTTTCTACATGTACTTATAAATATACATACAAATTAGTTTTGAAATGCTGTTGTGAAAAAATGCATGGGAAACACCAAGGTGGTCCCTACATTGAAAAAGGTTGGGAACCACTGATCTATAGTAAACATTAAAAAGAGGATTTACAGGGAGTTACTAGGTGGCACAGCATGCTCTTTCACTAGCCTTTCATGCTTTTTACCTTTTATAGCTTGAAAATTGCACTTTGTAAAGTTATTTGTTGGCATCTGCATTTTTACTGTACATTCTCAGGTTGCCTATTTTTGCCCTTTAGTACGAAGCAGAAGGTGATATAGTTTGCTCTGAAGGCTTTAACATTACAGTCAAGCTGTTTTCTCATCTGTACTTCCAGGCCCAGGCAAGGAAAAATTACATTGAATATAACAGAAGGATGCCTTGATGATGCCTTACCAAATTAGCAACACCATGCAAAAGAACTGCCTTGGGCAAGAAGCTGCACAAACAAAATGCAGTATAACACCTCCGCAAAGCAACCAGCTCGTTACATAACCAGAAACCCTTCCAGCCCTAATGCCCACTGCGGATTAGGTACTGTAGGAAGTCAAGATCACATCTTAAGATAAAATTGCAGTTTCGATCAGACTTAATTTTCAAGGCTAAATTACCTTTGGGATATCCTAAATCAGAGTGCATGCCATTTCTTAAATCGCAAAGCAAGCCTCTGATATATTTCAGGTTTAAACGCTTAGACATTCTGTGGGTGGAGGACTGCGTGGATTTTGCTCACAAAGTTGCATGGTGGCAACCGGGTTTCCAGGGAATTGAATCTTGCATCTTAAGGCAGTGGTTTTCATTATTTTAATTTATTTTATTTTTTTAAAACTCTACCCCTTCTGTCTGGAGGTTTCAGCTCAAGTACCCCTTTACAATTTGGTCTACTGAATGGTACCACAGTTGCAATTAAAAGGCAGAATAAATTAATTAACAACCCTCAGTTAATGTAATATATCATTTATGTCACAACAGTTTGGAACTGACAAACTGATGGTTTAGGACAGAATACCAAACAGTAATTCTTAAAACTTCTTAAAGTCTTTGGATGCACAAAATCAAAAAACAGTATTTGGAAATCTCTTCGGAAATACATGTATTCTCTTTCTATTCAGCAAAGTTATTAGAAATAATCCAAAATCTATACTGAAAATGTTTTACATTACTATTTACTTTCCATCTCAGCATAATTGTGTGGCAATTAATTTTTACAACATCAAATACATTTACTCAAGATAAAACAATAATTAATGATTAAAGGCAACATAAAAATGATCTAAATGGACTGTCTATAACTTTTGCACTTGCTGTAGACTCTTCCTTAATTGTTTTCTTTTGCAAGTAAGAAATATATAAATTTGAAAACCATACAAAATGATCATTTGGATGGACTCTTATCAACACACAGTAAACAAATTCAGCCAGCCACTATCGCCGTTATGAAAATGTAGCCGCGCCTAACAAATAAACCAAAAACCATCAAAGTAAAATAAGAGTATTTAGATTTTTTTTTTTTGTGTGTGTGTGTTTACTGGAGCATGTATACTTCTTAAATGCAAAAAGATTGTGCTGCACTGATTACTATTCAATTATACGGCGAGTTGAAAACTGCAAAGTTCATGAGCAACACAGAGTGCTCTGGGCAGAGCTCTCGATAAAATAGCCAGATGTCTGCTTCACCCACTCTAATATCAGAGTGGAAATCCACTCAACCATGCAGGTGAATGATCATTTTTTAAACTGTACTATACTAGCTTTTGAGCTGCTAAACAAAAATGAAATATGTATGCACAGTGGTTTAGAGAATATATAATACTGTTTAAAAAAAATCAATTCAAGATCATTATTTTTACTCCTGCATACCCCCTATGACCTATAGAAGTACCCCCAGGGGTACGCGTACCCCCGGTTGAAAACACCTATATTAAAAGGGATGTAAAATACCCCGACAGGAGGCTGAACTATCAAAGAATGTAGCAAACACACACTCTGAAACCATAGTTTTTTTTGCTTAAAGCTGTTTGTGCTGTTGCTACAGTACTTGCCATTACATTACATTATTTCAGAGATATTAAAAATGACATGTCATGGTTGAACAAACAGGTTTACTAAATAACTGCACAATGCAATGAAGCTGAAAACTACTGGCAGAGTATAAATAAAATTAGCAAACAGCACTATTTTCATCTATATATGGGTCATGTTTTGACAAAGATTCTCCGCTGCTGAATTAGAAATTCTCAAGCAATGGTTGATTCCGTGCCTCATTTCTGATCCATAATTTGCAGTACCTTGCCTAGATGTTCTTCACTACAATAAGATTTGACTTTTTGCTGACATTATATGGAGGGAATTTCAACACGTTTCTGATTTCAGGGGAGGAATTCATCAGCTAAATGTCAAGTGTTGTCCACAAGAGCTACTCTCCAGAACTGATGAGCTATTTTTGATGAAAACTGGCACGCAGTTCTAAAAATGTACATTAACACACAAGAAGCCTGTCTGTTTTAGTTATTAATGCCAATTTAATGCCAATTTATATTTAACGCAAACTAAAAAGACATGGTAACGCCACCGTAAAACAAAACCACACTTTAATATACTTATAATAAATCATGTTAATTGCCTAACTCTTTCTTGTTGGGAACTGAGGCCCAGATTTATAAAAGGATTGCACATGTTTATATGACCGTAAAACGGGCCGAACACACGCAATGGCATAAACACGAAATTAATATGTGATTTGCGGGGGCAATGTCTCTGTGCGCTTTAGCCCTTGATGCATATGTAATTCTGGGACGGTTCTGAACGAAACCGCTAAAATTGGGAAGGGATTTTGCAAATGAGGTCTATTAAATATTCCGTCTAATTTATTAAAGCTGCCGGTAATTGCAGGCTTCATATTTGCTTGATTATTTTAAGAACTAAGAAAGCAGGTGTTAATTTGCCGCAGTCAGATAGTAGGCTATATAAAAGGCAAGGTGATGTGGGAGACTTGTCTGCAGCAACAAGGAGACTTTCAAGGACAAAATAAAAACATTTAATAACATTTTGCAAAGAGCTAATTTTTTAACCGTTCTGATCAAGTAAGTTTGTAAATTGCGGTTTATAATACCGTATTGTTTTGCAAACTCCAATTTTCAATACGTTTCATAGCTTACATGACAAAAAAGCAAGTCTGCAAATAGACAATATCGAATTAATGTAAAAAAAGGTTCTAGAAGCACCTAAAAAAGTCTCCCCACAGTGGCAAAGCAAGGTTCTAACAAGAGCCTTTACTTCTAGTGTTATAAGAACGGTGGAGGAGATTAAAAAAAAAAAGGAACGATATTCTGAGTCGCACTAAAGAAAAAGTTTCATAATACAATGAGGGCTCATCCTCCACCGTTATTTTAGTAATGCCTACAGAATTTATGTTTTGCAATATGGTATTCTGGTATTTAACAATACTGGTTCAGACAGTAGTGTTAAATTCGAGTTTGAAACAAAACAGTAAAAAAAAAAAAAAAAACAAAACGACATGACACAGTCAGATATGCTTTAAAATCATAGAGTCAGAAATACAGACATACATAAGAAATAAGAGAGTTGTAACTGCATAAGAATTTAAGATATAAGTTGTAGTTAAACCGAAGACTGTTCTTATGAAGCTGTATGGAGTTATTGTTGCTGAACATATTGCTGTTCAATGAAAGGATTTTCCACCCATTTGACTGCCATGGATGCAAGTAAAGAAAAAGTATTGTTTCTGAAGTTTGAAAAGTCTGTACGCCTGGAATTATTCTATACGAAATAAGAAGTTGAACTAATATGCAAAAGCACAGTAACTGGATGATGCGTCATAATGTATAAGCAACCTAGACTACAAACTCTGAAGTGGTACATTTGTTTATTAAGATGCCACCACACGTTCCATATTTTATTCCCTTGTCCTGGTATTTTGAGCTTGTAACACATCTTCATGTGTTCCAAGTACTGTTTGTACCAAAATCTCCACTTCCATATCGGTAAATTTCAGTTTTCGCTTCCGAGCATCCTCATCACCATGGCTAGTACCAGGCTGAGGTCTTTGTGTGCCATTCATTTTCTTTTGGAATGTGTGGCCTACACACGCAGGGTTGACCCAAACCCGCTATTTAATGCGAAAGGTGTGTAATTCTCCACCGCTAATTGCGGTGAGGGGAATTTAAATTGTTTGATTGCAGAATCGCCTGCTTCACCTAATTAGTCTTATAACATAGGTAGTTATTTTGACGCTGTATGCGGCCGTACTGAACACTCACATTACACTGCTTTTTGCGGTCGGTTTTTCCCCTTTATAAATTTGGGCCTGAATATTTTATACTTGTAATGTCTGAGAACTTTCAAGAGAGGTAGCATTTGTTCTTTGTATAATAAATGAGTTACTGACTGCATGCCAAGTCAAGATAGGCTAAAACATATTCAAGGTCTATTTTGGAGATGGGAGAATTAATGAAGGGTACATTGAATATTTGTGGGAATGTAAATCAGGAGAGATAACTGAAAGGTCAGCGCAACTCGTGCCACCTGTTGCTTTGTCCCAGCTGAGTAGCTGCTTGGGAATGAAGCGGCTAAGACAGAAAGTAAGGGAGATCAAAAGTTGGGTTAGTGAGCAAGACAGACACAGACTTGGAGGACAAAACACAGAGCTAGCTTATCTTTTCCAAAGCTACCTACTGTTATTATTTGTTTATTTAGCAGACGCCTTTATCCAAGGCGACTTACAGAGACTAGGGTGTGTGAACTATGCATCAGCTGCAGAGTCACTTACAACTACGTCTCACCTGAAAGACGGAGCACAAGAAGGTTAAGTGACTTGCTCAGGGTCACACAATGAGTCAGTGGCTGAGGTGGGATTTGAACCGGGGACCTCCTGGTTACAAGCCCTTTTCTTTAACCACTGGCCCACAGAAGGACAGACGCCCGTCGCCTGTGCTCCCACTAGAATCTGGGGTAATATCGATGTTCAGTGTTATGCTTGCTGCTTATATATTTTAATGCATTTATATAGAGACTCATAATAAAGTGTTGGGATTCAGGACAGACTTTCATTGTTTTGCTTCTTCCTACACCTTCGGCACCTATTCTGTCATCATTAAAACGGTACAAGCACCCCACTCTTGGTACCAAAATCTTACAAATAAGCCAACCAGGAGGTGCTATGGTTTGAAGGGCAACAAAAGTCTGAACTTGACATTCACTTTTTATGCGTCAACTAAGTCTAGAAAAAAGGTCTGAGTATGAGGAAGGTTGTATTTACTGCATGCGTTTGAGACAGGGACACCTGTGTTGTGGCAATAGTGTAAAGTACCGTTAAAAATAAAAACACAATGGTGTGGAATTGCATGGAAGTAAAACACTTGCCATTTACTTTGCAATAATACCAAGTTCTGTACTGTAATAGGGAAGGAAAATATTTGTTGTTATGGCCCATATGTTGATTTTCAAGATAATCAAGGTACAGGCACAATCTGGTCTTAATCTGGAAAAGCATAAAGTCACATGGCTTCAATATGTAAGTCAGTTTAGGTCACAGTTCAGACTGCAAGGGTGTGGTTAGATTTTGTCCATGGAGATTCCATACAACTGAAAATATAAAGTGTTATGAGATTATGAATGGGTTATGAGATATGAGCAGTTGTAGGCGTAATTGCAAATTCATACACACTCCCCTCATTGGGGTTCCCTAAAATGTCCTTTTAACTGTACAGTATTGTAAAACTAACAATATCTCTTTCTGATTGATACTCCTCTGACCTTGTCTCAATCACATGGATGTGTACATTATTACTTCATTATTTTATGTTTAAATGAACAAATACACCTGTTACAGAAGCAATACAAGATCTATTAAAACAATTATTAATGTGTAGACAAGCAGGTGACAGGTGCAAAGGAAGACAGGCAGATGGATGGAACATTTACAGATAGATTATTGAAAATAGATGGGTGAACATATAAATATGGTTGAATAGATGCACAAACTTCTAGATGGGTTTTAGGTACTATATTTTGAAAGCTATGTAGAAAGATTAATAATTGCTGGATTCTTGCATAGGTTGAGAGAATGACATTTACCACATTTCAGCTAAACCTCTTTCCATGCAGCTTATTCTTTCAACAAATCACTTGACATCACAACACGGAAAACTTAGATATATTGAAAGAGAAAAAAAGTCTAACATTATTAACTATTTATTGCTTGCCTCCAATGTATTTGTACGTTATATCAATGGATTCTTTTAACAGAACAGTAAAAGACTGAATGCACGCCCGTCTTGGCAGTGACTGCTGAACTGTCTTCAATTTTCTCTTTATCTCACATTGACATTACAATTACAGCAGCCAGCTGAGCTCAGCCTTGACATCCGTTACATAATTTAGTTTTTTTTTTTTTTAATCTTTGTCACAGGTTTTCCAGAAGAGACATCTCTAGCTATACTGGGCTGCAGCAATTCAGCCATCTCTCTAGGGGACAGGAATGAGACTGGATTTTGTTTTATACCTGTTACCACTGTGAATGGGGTGGGGTGGGGGTGTGGGGTGGGGCGGGGAGACAAAGAGATGCTCATACACTTTCCCCACAAGCCTTTGGACAATGCCCAGTTAATAAGATACTAGGGTTGTGGTGTTATGGTGGTGTAGACTCAACATCATAACAAACACTAGAACCGCCAGGTGGGTCAGTTTGACCCATTTTGCATTTAAAATGTTAATTAGTCTTCCGTTGTAAATCGTATGTGTATGTCCATTACATTTTCCTAAATATATGAATTAAATATCCTGATGGTATTTGATAGCCACAATCGCAAAAATGATAGTTATAAACAGTTCTACCTAGAACCACCACGTGGGTCAATGTGACCCATGCATTACAATACACGTCTTTTTTTTTTTTTTTTTTTTTTTTTTTTAATATAACATAAAAGATATTCTATTTTGTTTGTAAATGCAGCAAACAAGACACACCTCCTCCTCCTCCTCCTAGCACACGTTTTTTTATTTTTTATTTCAAGCCTTTCTTTGTTTGTAGACTGACTATGAGACAGAGATTCCTATGATAATGGATTTGTCAAGATGCCAACTCAGTGAAAGCTTAGTTGCTTATTTTTCAATGTACCTGGGAGACAACAATCCTACGTTTTGTTCCAGAAATGCAACTGGGAATATATCAAACGGAAATATTTAAATCTTAAAAGTACTAAGTAGTTATTTTGATTGGAATTCGGCAAACTGCACTCAGATGCATATAGCAAACTGATAAGGTAGGATACCAACTTATGTGCCTAATATGAAATGTATATTATATATTCTTTTTTTATATTACTTTTAGAAAATAAAAATAAAAACATTTCAGGTTTTACAGGTTTGTATGTACCAGTTTACACAATAGTGTTCAATGAATCTGCGTCTGTGTTTACAACAAAGATCCTGGATGCAGCAGGCAGTCAGCTGGCAGACACCTACGCTCCTCCATAGAGTACAATGCAGCCATCATACCGGAAGTAGTGTTATATTTTCTTTTTATGTAGTATTAGAAACAGTGATTTCGGTTTTATAGTTTTGTGTGTACATATACCCGTTTACACCTGTACACAGGTATATGGACATACCCGTTTCTTTTGAAATGTATATTTTATTATATTTTTTCACTGTTTGCAGTCATGCTTTATGTGCACTCATTTTGAAAATAAAGCCTTTTATATTTAATTTTCCATTTAAATATGGTGTTTCTGCAATACAAATGTTAGATATGATGTTCATGAATAGAACTTTTCAGTTGTATCCGATAGTATGTCTTTCATTTTCATAACGAAGCAGTTTAAAAATGTGTGGGTCAAAGTGACCCACGTGGCAGTTCTAGGTAGCTTGAAAATCTGGCAGTTCTAGTGTTAGAAAACCAAGACAAATTGTACCCTAGTTTAATCCTTTTAAAAGCTCTTGGAATTAACCTGATTTAATAAAACTCACTGGAAGTTTAATTAGGTGGAGCAGAAGGCAGTTATTAGGTCTGTTAAAAGATGTGAGGCAGCTCCCTGTTTAGCACTAATACCATGCTGCCCTGGTCTGAAATCATAACTTGTTGTTGCCATCTCCAATGTTGTTTCATTTCGAAATATACTTTATTGTTTTGACATTTATTAACACTCTGGTGCATTATTCAACTTGGAGACTGCCTAGAAGCTCATCTGAGTATTGTCCAGTTCTGAGATGTGTTTACATATTAAAAAAAGGGAGGCAGAAACAGCAATTGAGACTGATGTAAACATGATGAATCCTGGCAAGGCATCAAGAAGAAAATGCTTAACTTACGCAGCTCTCCGACTTTCAGGATTTCACAAAGCATCTTGGTTAACTCAATGCTGCTTCGACCAAAAGGACACTCATGTTTGTCTTCCCGGCTGCTGTTTTCTAACACAATCTGAAATGAGAGAAGATGAATGATTAATTTAATACTCATACAACACACTGGGTTCCCCATTTCACAGGGTGCAGTACAGTCTAAATACAGTACTTGGGACTAGACTCCAAAACATTTGCTCCTGTGCAATCTTTATGAATATTAAAATGGTACCCTTGTGAATTTTGGAGAATTTTTTTTAAAGAAATAATTGATTGTAATGATTCCAAATGTGCGTGACCAGGAATGTTGAGCTGATTATGAAACATGAGCTTTGGTGTCTTGACTGTCACAAAAGTAATTGACCACATAATGAAGGCAGAAGATCCTGAATGTCATAACCATTATTCAAAGCTGATTAATTTCAAATCAGTCAAAGAGATATTCTGCTTTTTTGTTAATGTCTTAAAACGGTAACGTGTTAAATGTTTTGCTGTACATCAGAATCTTGCTCATATATAATGAGTAATTGCATGCATTGCACATTTACACCAGGTTTACTGACTATGAAGAGATAATAAAAGCATATAAATTGAGAAAAAAGTGAAACATAATCATTTTCATCTCAGTCCCCTGGAACTCGGTTTAATTTCAAATTGTACAGCACATATGAATTCATTTTACTATTTTCCTTTTAATCCCTGCATTTTGTCTTGATAATGTGATTTAGTAAAAACGCTATACAATACTGCAAAGAGAAAACAAAAAAGCTAATAATTGCACAATTGTCTTTCCTTCTCTTTAAAACAAATTTTCAAAGTGTTAAGTACTGGAAATATTAGAAACCTCAGGTTGATGAGCAGGATACATCTAAATCTTCTAGTCTCAATTTCAGTCATCAGAGATTTGTTCTTAACTTGTTAACTTTCATTTTCAAATGTCATTGCTACTGAAACCCAAATCACCGTATAGTATAATGATATAGTTTTCTGGGACATGCGTATCTTTACAGCCCCGTGTTTTTCGCAAATCCGAAATAGCACAAAATAAAACGAAATGCAACATAAAACTAAATGCAAATACAAAACAAAATAAAATGAAAAATCATAGAAAGCAAACATAGAATGACATTTTTGAATTGGGAGGTTTATACAAAAAATACTTTAAATAAATACTTGCAATCATAGTTGTCAAGGCTCAGCCATTACCATAGACACGGTCATAAGGGAAACCGAAGTTCCAGCTAGCACTTGTGCAGATGTATAATTTAGAGTCGTTTGGGAATTCAAATTGTGATGGAAGAGAAAAGACGTTTGTTTCTAAAATGTCTAAACTGTGCATAACAATAAAATAACTCTGCAAAGAGGGGATGTATGCAGCTGACGGTGATAAAATAATGATGTGCAGATTTTGCAACTGTGGGCTGGAATGGGGGTCAAAAGATACATAAGAAAGTTTACAAAACGAGGAGGCCATTCGGCCCACCTTGCTCGTTTGGTTGTTAGTAGGTTATTGATCCCAGAATCTCATCAAGCAGTTTCTTGAAGGATCTGACTGTGTGACCCTGAGCAAGTCACTTAACCTCCTTGTGCTCCGTCTTTCGGGCGAGACGTAGTTGTAAGTGACTCTGCAGCTGATGCATAGTTCACACACCCTAGTCTCTGTAAGGTCGCCTTGGATAAAGGCATCTGCTAAATAAACAAATAACAAACAAATATCGGCTCCAACAACATTACTGGGGAGTTGGTTCCAGACTCCCACAATTCTTGGTGTAAAAAAATGCCTCCTATTTTCTGTTCTAATCTCCACTTGTGACAAGTTTGCTTACTATACCAGAATCTAAGTCATTAATGTAGATTAGGAAGAGCAGATGACCTAATACTGATCCCTGTGGTACTCGACTGGTTGCTTCGCTCCATTTTCTCCTCTAATCGGTACTTGCTGTTTTCTAAATGTTAACCGCTCCATAATCCTTATTAAGCAATAGCTATTTATTCCTTTTGGGAAAAAGAATTACCATACTTATACAAAATATGCTTATATTTTGTATTAGTATGGTAATTATTTGTACAAAACTTTGCACTGCAGCAAATGCTGTTTTGGTTTTGAATGAATGCATCTGATTTGCTTAGTGTTTAAATACTGAGAAACCCCAAACTTGTTTTGTATACTGGAGCCTTGCTTCAGTGCAGTGGGATTGAAATACAATTCCTATCATTTTTTGTAATGGGTAGATTGCTGTACGTGCAATTATGATGACAGCCTCACAGTATTAGGGCAGTGTAAATATATATTTAGCATTTTATCTTATTGTATTTTTATAGCGGGCATGGTCAGTATTTACTGTAAATAGGCAGTGGGGGACTATGTTACCGTTACTGTTGCTAATGAGAAATTATGGTAACTACATTTTTTTTGTGCAAGGTCTGTTTGTCAAAACTTTTTAAAAAAATGGATAATATTTAATAATAAATATGTATGTAGTTAAAACATGATGTATACTATACTATTATTGCTATACATATATTTGAGTTGTTTGTGTATCTGTAATAATCGAAATAAAAATAAAAAAATTGTGGAAAATAAAATGAAAAATTATAAAAAATAAAGAATTTCACTAGGCTTTACGTATCTTTGTTCGACTTGTTGCTTCACTTAATACAAGACAAATGCTATGGATTTGTATATCCATTTGTATATATCCATTTGTATATCCCCCCACATGGAGTGCAGGATGCACCCTATTAGCCTGGAGATCGCAGGTTCGAATCCAGGCTATGTCATTGCCGACCATGACTGGTGGTTCCTAGGGGATGGCGCACAATTGCTTTTATAAATAAAAAAAAATAATAAATGTTTTCGTCTCTGGAAATTTGCCTTTGCACTTGCTTCAGTATTGGGCTGCCTGTGTTTTACCAAACTGTGTAAACTAATTTTGTAATACGGTCCACTGCAATATTTAATCTCATTTCAAATCTGGCCTCCAATGACATAAGGCTTTTGCATTAAACCTGTGCCACTCAACACCTAATTCTTTAACCATAGAAATTTAAAAAGTGAGACGGAGCTACTGCAAGAGGCAAAACTGCAATGACCTGCATATGGCACTTTGTCATAAATGGAGTTCCATTTTTGTTCAACTAGAACATGTATTATAAAGCTCAGTTGCCAAATACCATCAAGCAACACTCTAAAAATTGAGAGCCGGAACAAGTTTAGCAGATATAGAACATACTAATCCAATATCCCACTGTCAAAAGTATTCAGGTGTCTAAAAGGATGATAATGGAAAGAGATGTAGAAGTACAGGAGGCCAAATGAGTTTTTGTTTTATTAAATATTTAGTTGAGGCTCCATTCTTGAGTGTTCATTACATACCGTAAAAATAGTGGTGGTGGAAAAAGAAAATGATGAGTGCCTAGGATCAGGTACAGCATTGCCATCGAAATTCTTACCAGCTTCTCTCCTATTCAGTTCACATCAGTAGCCTTCAGAACCCTTGTTTCGTTATACAGTTATTCTTGTTATTTATCAAGACACACCAGGATGGTTCAGCAATGTTGTGTCAAATGCTGAGCTCCATGATTTGTTTTTGTGAAAATGCAGATATTCCCAAGCTTCAGCAATCACAATGCACCCATGAACTCATCCTTGTGTAATGAAATAGATCCTTCAAGCACCATCAATTTCTTAAGATATGAATGACACTTTCTTTGAATTAGATATGGTATATTACAATAAAAAAGTTTAAAGGTATCGAATTAGAAAATCTCTTTTTATTACTACCTTACATAAATAATCAAGATTGTCTATTTATTTCTACACTCTTACAAGTACTGTACATTATAAATGTCTGTTTTCCAACTTTATTTTCACTTTCGGATAAAGGCCATTTATGATGTCACAGCACAAGATGGAATTCTCAATTTTCTGTCCAACTTCACCTAATACTGGTTTGCAGACTAGAGTACAGTATGTTACCCAAACTCACAGTTGTCTCAGTTTAACGCTCATCAGGGTGTGCGAACCCAGTCCCTTATTCACTGTACATACTGTAGAATAGAAGTATGGAAAACTACAGCACCATGATCAAAACCTGATCTTCTGCCGACTTCAACAAACTTGCTTAATGAGACCTTATTATGCCAATCTGACATCTGCGCTAGTAATTTTACTAAATTGTTTTATAGTAATCTTAATTGTTGGCCATAAGATTCCACATGTCCACGTTATATAAAATGATAATGTTAGTGTGCATTGTGTATTATTCACGAATGCCCTACAGCAGCCTTCTTTTTAAAGTGCAGTCTACTTCAAAAAGGTATTTACATACACCAGAACTCATGCTCAACCATCTTACCGTACTCGTGACATACAGATTACATAAAGAAATATTTGTGTCATTTAAGTGGAATATTAAGTTACCATGAATATCAGATCACGTCATGGTAAAACAGAATAAGCTATTCTGATCCATATATAAGCACTACAATGTGTTTGTTTTCTGGTGATTTTATTAGGATCAGCTGAATATGTATAAAAATACATTAGCTTTCAAGACACCACAAATAAATGGAGCAAAAGGCTGTTAAGGAAATGTAACCAAATGTACAGCAACAATTAAAATACAGGTCAGTTGTCTCTAAACTGTTTATTAATTTACACATGAAACATGTACCTTGTGTATCAGCTATGTACCAAAAATTAAGCTAAATATCAAAAAGCATTATTACTGTCTGAATACAGAAAGCTAAAAAGTTGCATGCCTTCAATTTGCCATTTATTTAAGGTCGGGGGGGTCAGTGAAATGGAAGGTATATAACTCTGTAAACTATGAATTCAGCACATCAAATGGTCTCTGGGACATGAGGCTTTGACTATGCGGTGATGGCAGCTTTGTAAAATTACTGTCGGAATATGGTTGAACTTTTTTGCACAAAAGTTTAAACTTTACCAGAAACATAAAATAAAGCCAATACCTCGTTGCATAGCAAGGTATTTATCATCCAGAAACCAACAAAAATGTGTTAAGTCACATGACCACAATATGGCAGCCATCTTATTTTATCATTAGGTACAAACACTTGAAGCCAGGCATCTCTCTCCAGAGATTTTCATACCAGAGAAGGCAAGGGGTAGAGAAAGGGGCAAAAAAGCACAGTTTGCAAGTCTCTGCAGGAAGCAATGTTATGTTAACAGATCTGTCAACTCTCCCTTATTTTTGCCGGGACCCTCCTGTTTTTTGGACATTTCTCCCGGGACAGATTGTCTCCTGTATTTTGCTCAAAACTGTACTGTTAACCCCCTTAGGTCAGCAAACCTTTAATTTCTGCAAAAGTCAATTTCTTGCTAATATTTCAGGTACTAAAATCATGGATACTGTGTCATGTACGGTCTGTGGTTACTGCAATCCCTCTATCTAGCAGGGTTTAGGACCCAGGGGAGCCCTGCATTGTGTACACAAGGCAAGATCAGTCACATACTTGACCATTTACAATGGATGCGCGTGCGATAAGCCCCCCTCATCTGGTAAAAAACACCCAAAACACCAAAAAGCCAGCGACGCTCAGAAAACCAGCACTTCAATTACATCTTTCGTTGCCAAAGAAAAATCACAGATCAAGGAAGTTATATATGAAGAGACCTTTCTGTAGCAGAGAAATTGCAAAGTATTCTGCAGGAAAGTCTAAAAGTCACACAAATAGTGAAAGATAAGCAATTCTATTACAATTTCAGCATCAGCATTGCTTTAGGAATTCAGGATTGATTGATATGTGTTTATAGTTGACAATTAAATGTTACCGACAGTGGTATTGCTGATCCACAACATATGTGCAGTGTAACGAATAACATTGCAATACCATGTTGTTGTGATTTCTGGCTTTTTTGTTTATTGTTGATGATGGACTTACTGAATTTACAGTTTTCAGGGCTGTAGCCAGCCATGTAAAATGACAGAGGCACTTGCCCATGCGCATGTATAACGGAAGAAAAAAGATATGAGGATATTTTTTTTTCTTGTTATAAAGTTGGTGCCATAACTAGTCCTTTGATGACGAGGTCAATGTGCAGTACCAAAATCAACTACAGGTCAACCTGTTCGCAAAGTATTGGCTGCTGCCAAATCAGCCACCTACAACTACAATACAGTAAGAACCACAGGGGCCAAGAGAGAATTTGATTATGAGCATCTCATTTTTGTTTTTCTGTTTGATATTTTTCACTTTTAAAAGCAATTAGAAGGAGTGCGGTTTTTACCAAATAATAAAGTGGAATAATTGTATGCCTTTTGTCTTAAGTAGGTTTTCTTGCCACTAAGATTTCAGTTTACAAAATTACAAATTATTTTGAAAACTCAATGTTGACATGTATGTGTTAAGGAGGTAAGAGACTCAGTAAGCAAGAAAAAGTGCAACCACATCAGAACACTGACACCAAGATTACTTGTAATAGCACGCAGAAACAGTGCTGTGTAGCTTTTACTTTAAAAGGTGTATTCTTCTCCTATGAGAAAAGTGGAACAGCACACATTGTCAGTAGCAGTGTGATAATAAAGCTGGAGGACATTATAAATGTAGCTCCACAGACACAATGGCTTTCAAGCTAACATTAGGTTATTATAACCCTGGTTCCCTGAAATAGAAATGTAACCATTACCTAATGGGTATTTATCCTTTAAAGACCATAAAACCTGAATAGATATATCAAAGCTGCACACAGTGCCTTTTATGCCTGTGCATAAAAAGACTGCTGACACAACATCGTCATCATTTTTCCTCCAAGACTGCTGCAATAATAACGCAGCAACCTTATGATAATAACCTAATGTTCCCTATCAAGTATGAAATGTAACCATTACCTAACGGGTATGAATACCAAAGCTGTCGCTAGGCAATATTGCAGACAAGCCAGAATGCCACAAGGCTAAGCCAAGGCTACCTTGCACATTACCATTAGGAACCACAAAAAAATTGAGGGAGAACTCACCTGTATGTTTATGCTGTAAGGCCGTGATAAAGAGAGAAAGGATCAATGTTGTAAATCGGAAGGTGACCACATTAGGGGGAGCGCGTAGTTGAGCGCACCCGGAAAGACTCTATTGCAATCAGCTGCAGGACGGCCATCTATTGGACAAACCATGGCGACGGGTTGATTGCAAGTAGGGCTTTGTGGGTACAAAGGCGGAAGCATGACGCAATGCTATTCAGCTGGGGTTTAGGAAATAAACAAAAGAGCATGCATTGAATTTATTGGGAAAAGGGATCTTGGATTAACATATGAACCAAGAAGATGGTGTCTTTGAGCAAGGTTCTGCTTGCTTGAGAAAACAAATAGCAGGCTGTGATGAACATGCCACTGCATCAAATCTCTGTCATTCCACGGGATGTTAACTCATCACAAGGCTCAAGTGGGAAACCCAAAGAAAAAGACAGAGAGAGAAGCAGAGGAGAAGTGAGCCTGCGGAGCTAGGTCTCCCACCAGCAGTCACAACAGCACTTCCCTGCACAACACCACACTCACTGGCACCACGCTTCCCAGGACCCTAGCACACACACTGCCATGCACAGAGGACGGGAAACGGACAAAGTCCAGTTTGTTTGTTTTGTTTGTTTTGGGTTTGCTAACCCGCCGTGTGCCCCAATGCCATTGTTGGTAAGGGGGCAGATTGCTTTTTGTTATTAAAATACACTGACTATTATTGGGAGAAACACTGCCTGGACATTCCTTTCATTCACTGCACCACTTACACCTGAGAACAGCCCCTTTAACACTCTTGTTCCAAAACCAGGGTTTTGTGGATCCGCGACATTTAGCCGATAGAGCCGCGTACAAGTATGCAGAGTAGCCCACACCTCTGCATCGCAAATGTCCCTGCCAGATACACCCTGGAACAAAGCCCACGAAGTTGCCATGCCCCTGGTGGAATGGGCAGTGAGCTTTTTCTGTAAGGGGTAAGTTGGCTCACTTACAGGTAGTCGTAAATGTAACTGTGGAACTGTGTTCCATTTTGACAGCCTCTGTTTAGACAGAGCTTTCCCATGGGACTTAACCTTAGTGTAAACACAAGCGAAATAGATTTAATCAGATACAAGTGATACGTATCTGTGCATAGATCTCTCTCTCAGGTCAGTGAAAGGAAAAATGATGATGATGTTGTGTCAGCAGTCTTTTTATGCCCTAGGTGGCGGGTGCGACTGCGTCACAGGCACTGTACAGTTTTGATATATCTATTCAGGTTTTATGGTCTAAGGGTAAATACCCATTAGGTAATGGTTACAATTCGTACTTGTTAGGGAACCCAGAACCATGCAAGGTTTTATTTATTTATTTATTGATTTATTGTTTAGGCTTTGTCACATGCTAGACGGAGGCTTGGAAGCAGTCTTAAGATTGTTATTTTTTTTTTTAATTGTACAAAACAGACAAGAATCGTAACAGCAAATACATAATGTTTCTTTTACTACTATTGATGTGTCTGGCAGTGGCGAGAAATGAAGTAAAAATAACCTTACCCTAATGTAGGCATCCTGTTGGTGCTTGGCAAAGTACAGCATGTTATCCAGAGCAAGCATCCCTGGAGGAATCTGGGTGAAGTCAACTGCTGGATTGACATGATTCTGGAAAGAGATAGCAGATCATGCACATTAAATTAGAGACACAGCAAAGAAAATCTTTTTTTCTGTATTACCTGCAGTGGCCCCATCTTCATTGCACAGAAAGCATGTTTTTCCTGGTTTAAATCATTGTTAAAGCTACTACTGTAGAATTAAGAAGACAATGATGTTTACAAAAAGCTGTGGAAACAATAAAATTGCAGTAAGACAGACACAAACAAACAAACAAACAAACAAACAAACAAACAAACAAACAAACATACATTCACAGAAAGATCTGTTCAGTTTTTTTTTGTTTGTTTTTTTAAATAGGTTTTCATTTTCAACATATACAAATTAAACTGACTTCATGAAAATGTAAAATCTGACCAAAATCTAGATAAGCTACACTATATACTGTGTAATAGTGGAAGGGAAGTTGCACCTGCTTTGACCAATGGCAGTGAAAGTGTTAATTTTGTATTTCTGGATGTTTCTGGTTAAAAAGACAGCAGCACATATTCAAAATGCCAAAAGGTAAAAAGTAAACCCACGACTATGTATTTTATTAAGGGTAATGCAGCTTTTATTTCAGGAAGATTAAACAAGGAGGGGGAGCCAGGCCATCACCATCCACCACCATTGGGACTTTAATGGACTCAAAGCAGATATCTGGGCTTTTACCTTGCTACAGTACAGTACTACCTTCAGTTACAAACATCACCACTTTGAAGTCGAATAAAACAGCAGACATCCTCCTCAAAACAACCACCTTAATTGAATTATATATAGCGATTGTAAATACTCACCTGTGGTTGGTTAAAACCTCATAGTAAGAAAAATACATTGAACTATTGCCCTAACATCCTTGCACTACAGGTCAATAGTCTCGGCCTGTCATGTGATTGACTCACATCACTGTCAGTCCCGACCTTTTCAAAGGAACGCTTTTCTCCCCCTCTGCACGCTTCACAACAGAAAATGGCTGAACACCGATTCTATGAGTTAACAGATGAAAATAAATACAAAAAATCTTTGCCAACTATACGGTATGAACTTCAAAAACATTTTCTGTTATTTATTTTCTTATGCTGTATCAGCTATATTTAAACAAAACATATAAAGTCGTATTTCTATCCAACCTTGCCTCACTTATTTTCTTGACTGATTCATACATTAAGTATGCACTGCAGACTATATTAAATATATACTGCAGCCACAGTCGAAAATTAAATGCCACTCGGACATTATAGCCACCTGTCGGTAACAATAGTCTTCCCTCGGGTCAATCATTTTCTACTACAGCCCTCCTCTCCAGTCCATATTTACTTGTATGTAAAACTGTACATCGGAAAAACAAAACAGCTTTTAGCTGACCACGTCATGGAACATCTACGAAGCGGAAGAATTAACACCTCTACATCTCATCAAAAGCATATATAAATATACAGTACTGTGCAAAAGTTTTAGGCAGGTGTGAAAAAATGCTGTAAAGTAAGAATGCTTTCAAAAATAGACATGTTAATAGATTATATTTATCAATTAACTAAATGCAAAGTGAGTGAACAGAAGAAAAATCTAAATCAAATCCATATTTGGTGTGACCACCCTTTGCCTTCAAAACAGCATCAATTCTTCTAGGTACACTTGCACAAAGTCAGGGATTTTGTAGGGATATAGTCAGGTGTATGATTAAACAATTATACCAAACAGGTGCTAATGATCATCAATTCAATATGTAGGTTGAAACACAATCATTAACTGAAACAGAAACAGCTGTGTAGGAGGAATAAAACTGGGTGAGGAACAGCCAAACTCAGCTAACAAGGTGAGGTTGCTGAAGACAGTTTACTGTCAAAAGTCATACACCATGGCAAGACTGAGCACAGCAACAAGACACAAGGTAGTTATACTGCATCAGCAAGGTCTCTCCCAGGCAGAAATTTCAAGGCAGACAGGGGTTTCCAGATGTGCTGTCCAAGCTATTTTGAAGAAGCACAAAGAAACGGGACCAACGTTGAGGACCGTAGACTCAGTGGTCTGCCAAGGAAACTTACTGCAGCAGATGAAAGACACGTCATGCTTACTTCCCTTCGCAATCGGAAGATGTCCAGCTCAGAACTGGCAGAAAACAGTGGGGCCCTGGTACACCCATCTACTGTCCGGAGAAGTCTGGTCAGAAGTGGCCTTCATGGAAGGCCAAAAAGCCATACCTCCGAAGTGGAAACAAGGCCAAGCGACTCAACTATGCACGAAAACACAGGAACTGGGGTGCAGAAAAATGGCAGCAGGTGCTCTGGACTGATGAGTCAAAATTTGAAATATTTGGCTGTAGCAGAAGGCAGTTTGTTCACGAAGGGCTGGAGAGCGGTACACGAATGAGTGTCTGCAGGCAACAGTGAAGCATGGTGGAGGTTCCTTGCAAGTTTGGGGCTGCATTTCTGCAAATGGAGTTGGGGATTTGGTCAGAATTAATGGTCTCCTCAATGCTGAGAAGTACAGGCAGATACTTATCCATCATGCAATACCATCAGGGAGGCATCTGATTGGCCCCAAATTTATTCTGCAGCATGACAACGACCCCAAACATATAGCGAAAGTCATTAAGAACTTTCTTCAGCGTAAAGAAGAACAAGGAGTCCTGGAAGTGATGGTATGGCCCCACAGAGCCTGATCTCAACATCATCGAGTCTGTCTGGGATTACATGAAGAGAGAAGCAACTGAGGCTGCCTAAATCCACAGAAGAACTGTGGTTAGTTCTCCAAGATGTTTGGGCCAACCTACCTGCCGAGTTCCTTCAAAACTGTGTGCAAGTGTACCTAGAAGAATTGATGCTTGATGCTGCTTTGAAGGCAAAGGGTGGTCACACCAAATATGGATTTGATTTAGATTTTTCTTCTGTTCACTCACTTTGCATTTAGTTAATTGATAAATATAATCTATTAACATGTCTATTTTTTGAAAGCATTCTTACTTTACAGCATTTTTTCACACCTGCCTAAAACTTTTGCACAGTATATATATATATATATATATATATATATATATATATATATATATATATATATATATATATATATATATATGCTCAAAAAGCCAACTTCCCAATGTTTCGCTATAACATACCTTTGTCAAGTGAAAGTGTGTTTGAATATAAACAGCGGAGGTACTTCCAGGTTTTTGATGCCATGGTAACTACACTCACGTATTTCTATTTAAAATCTATGAATGTGTTTGTGATGTAATTTACTTCAGTTAATGATGAAATGATCTATTGTTCCTTTCTATTTAAACCTTCAGGCACCATATTTATGTTTTTAATAAGGTCTCTGGTGAACAAAAACAAAACATTCCCAGTGTTATAACAAGATGTATTCATGCAGTATGCCATCTCGTAAGAAACACAGGGCCATATTTTCAAAGCGTTTCCTACTTTTTGAAAGTAGGTTAATGTTACAAATGGGATTTAAAAAAAACAACACACATTGGGTGGGCTTTAGAGAACTTGAAATATACAGTGCCTTGCATAATTATTCATCCCCCTTGGACTTTTCCACATTTTGTAGTGTTACAACCTGGAATTAAAATGGATTTAATTGTGATTTTTACCATTTGATTTACACAACATACTTAACACTTTGAAGGTGCAAAATATATTTTTTATTGTGACACAAAAGTTAATTAAACAAAAAAAAGACATTTGTTGGTTGCATAAGTATTCACCCCCCTGAGTCAATACTTGGTAGAAGCACCTTTGGCAGCAATTACAGCTGTGAGTCTTTTTGGGTAAGTCTCTACCAGCTTTGCACATCTGGATCCTGCAATTTTTGCCCATTCTTCTTGGCAAAATTGCTCAAGCTCTGTCAAGTTGGATGGGAACTGTTGGTGAACAGCAATTTTCAAGTCTTGCCACAGATTCTCAATCGGATAGATCTGGGCTTTGACTGGGCCATTCAGGTTCTTGTTTTTAAACCACTCCAGTGTAGCTTTGGCTGTGTGTTTAGGGTCATTGTCCTGCTGGAAGGTGAACCTCCGCCCCAGTCCCAGGTCTCTTGCAGACTGAAACAGGTTTTCCTCTAGAATTTCCCTGTATTTGGCTCCATCCATCTTTCCCTCAATCCTGACCAGTTTCCCAGTCCCTGCCGATGAAAAGCATCCCCATAACATGATGCTGCCACCACCATGCTTCACCATGGGGATGGTGTTCTCAGGGTGATGAGCAGTGTTGGCTTTGCGCCACACATATAATTTTGTGCTAAGGCCAAAAAGTTCCATTTTGGTCTCATCAGACCAGAGAACCTTTTTCTACATGTTTGCTGTGTCTCCCACATGCCTTTTGGCAAAATCCAAATGGGATTTGATATGGTTTTTTTTCAGCAATGGCTTCCTTCTCACCACTCTTCCATAAAGCCTAGCTTTGTGGAGCGTCCGGCTTATAGTTGTCCCATGGACGGTTTCTCCCATCTCAGCTGTGGATCTCTCCAGCTCCTTCAGAGTTATCATTGGCCTCTTGGTTGCTTCTCTGACTAATGCCCTCCTTACCTGGTAACTGAATTTTGGTGGACGGCCTTCTCTAGGCAGAGTCGCGGTTGTGCCATATTCTTTCCATTTTTTAATAATGGATTTAATGGTGCTCCGGGGGGATGTTCAAAGTTTGGGATATTTTTTTATAACCCAACCCTGATTGGTGCTTCTCCAGAACTTTATCCCGGACTTGTTTTGATAGCTCCTTGGTCTTCATGATGCTGTTTGTTTAGATATGCTCTCTAACAAACTCTGGGGCCTTCCAGAAACAGGTGCATTTAATCTGACATCATGTGACACTTTAATTGCACACAGGTGGACTCCATTCAACTAATTATGTTACTTCTGAAGGCAATTTAGGGGTGTCACAGCAAAGGGGGTGAATACTTATGCAATCAAGACTTTTCAGTTTTTTATTTGTAAATAATTTTGAAAAATATGTAGATTTTTTTCCTCCACTTCGACATTATGGACTCTCTTGTGTAGAGCAGTGACAAAAAATCCTAATCCTAATTTTGGAGCTATGCTTTGCGCCGTCTTTTAGGGCTAGCACTAGCACCAGTGTCGGCATAACTTTTGAGGAGTGGTGTCATTTAACATCTCGTATATGTATAAATAGGGTGATCATGGGTGTAGACAAGTGGTGTGATGGTGAAGGCAGTGCAGTGTTTGTTTTGTATTTTTGTAATTAAATGCGTGTAAGCGCATAAACTACAGTGTTTCTGGTCTCTGCGTCTCCTTGCCGACACGTACCCCTTCACACAGGCTTATTCGGAGAGCAATTAATCGTTGCCAGGGGTAGAAGGAAGAAACAACAGAAGAGGAAAGTAAAAGACAAAACGTAAGTATATATACATATCTATATGTATATTTTATAAATTGAATATGTATTAATTGTGTATATAAATTTGCTTTTAGAGAGAATGGAGTATGCATTAGAATTCCTGCATCTAATACTCCTTATCCACTGGCACATCTGACCCACGAGGACCTATTTACAAATACATAGTAAAACAAAATCCAGCTGTACCACACATACAACTACGGCTCTCGTTGTGCTGATGCAGCTTCTTTTTTTAAGCACCCAAACAAAAACAACTTTGAAAAAAAAGACAGCTATCCTTAAAAACGGGATATCTTTGGCAAGTCATATTTTTTTTTTTTTTTCAAACCTTTTTTTTCCCCCTTCAACAGAACTCATTTAACTTCATTAAGTCAATATACAGTAAAGAAGTAAAATTTGGTCTATTAATTTTTGAACACCCATTTGTTTGCACGTCTTTTGGCAAACAGTTAATTAATAACAATAAATTAATAACAACTGTCTTTCGTTGCATGTGACATCAGTAGAATGGCTTGGCTCTGCAGTGGAAAAACAACACAGGCTCGGTACACCCCCGGCACGGCTCAGTTGTACAGTGGAAAAGAGAGAGAAGAAGAAAAATAAATAAAATACAAAAATAAATAAATAAAAAACTGGTGACTCTTTTTTTACACCTATTAGAGAGCGAATGCATACATCACCATGATGGTGTGTAAGATCTTCCACTGCAGCTCCCCCGATCTTTTTGGCAGTGGTGGCTTATACAGGGTTCTCCAAGCTGGCACTTTCTATTCCGCCACCCCCAGCCTCTCTCTCCAGTGTGTGTCTGATAGTGCTCTGAGCTGCTGCTGGTAATGGCCCTTTACACACACCCTATACAACTGTTTCCCCTCTACTGTGCACAGAGGGAGGTCTCTCAGACCCTCTACAGTCAGTAAATGACCCTGCTCATCAGAAGCCTGACTGATTGCTGGGGACACTAACGGTCATGGAAAGGGGGAATCAGTTAACAGCTGTCTCAAGAGCTCCAGCCCCTCGCTGGGCAGAACAGCACACACCTGGGTAAGGAAACACTCAGCAGTGCAGACAGACCGCATCCGCAGAGCAGACGCTAACCACTGAGGCGTCACCTAGCTACAAGTGTTGAAATCTAAAAGGGCTTTAAGCTTTCCAACACCTGCCTTAACTAAAAGATGTGTAAAAAGTAGCAGACTGAACAATATCACACGTCAAGAAAGTATTATATACCAACGGCTCTCCTAGAAGCCAATCAAGGCTCATGTTTTCAGTGTACCTCTGCTCAATACGCAGCCACTGCCATGCCCTCAGCAGGGTCTTATAGTAGTCTGGCAGTCGGGCCATCTCCAGTTTACACATTTCCTGTCACCTAAAACCCTCCGTCCATCCCAGAAAAAATCCAGCATCACAGCCTGAACCTGTTTCACTAACTGTGGGGGCTCTAAACAGATGAATCTGTGTTACAAGCTAGAGGCCACCAAGTTATTAACAATGAGTACCCTACCTCTATAGGAGATTTGCGGAAGTAGCCATTTCCACCAATGCAACCTGCCTTTCACTTTCTCCACCACCTCCTCCCAATTCCTTTGCACTGTGCTGTCATCCCCAAGATAGACACCCAGATAAATGAGCTCACCCCTGCTCCACTGCAGTCCAGCAGGTAAAACTGGTGGACAACAACCCTTCCAGGTCACCCAGGAGCACCACACTACTTTTAGCCCAGTTTACTTTAGCAGATGACAGCTTCTTAAAACAGTCTTTGACAGGTGCCTACACTGTCAATATCAGTTTGGTTAGTAATAAATACAGCAGTGTTATCTGTTATCTTCACTGGTTTACCAGGACACTGAGGAATGGACAGACCAGTCAATAACCTCCTCAGCTCATTAATAAGAGGCTCTATCGCTATAGCGTTGAGCATACCAGACATGCCTAATACCTCTCTGAACGGGGAAAGGGGCACTTAAGCCACCATTGATTTTCAATAGACCGGAAATGTGGTCCCAAACCCAAAAGCTTGGAGGCAGGTAGAGGTGATCTACCCGGTCGAAGGCCTTTTCCTGATCTAATGACACTACACCTGCATTGAAACCAAAAAGCTTGGAGTCTGCCAGTATGTTTCGAACTAAAAAAAAAATTAATCAAAAATGGGTGTGTCTGGAACGCACCACCCACCATATCACAGTCCTGAGGCGGTTTGCAAAGGCTCTGAAAAGGATTTTATAGTCGGCACAGAGCAACGACACAGGGCTCCAGTTTTTAAAAGTACACAAATCTCCCTTTTTAGGGAGGAGAGTGATAACAGCTCTTCTGCAGCTCTGAGGCAGAACTTTCTCCTGCACACTCTCCCTGAAAACCCCCAACAAGTCTTCTCCCAACAGAGACCAGAACTTTTTCATAAAACTCCACTGGGAGGCCATCAAGGCCATCATGTAGGATCAAGTCTGCACCTTCCTTACATCCCACCATTGCCGCAATGAGGATAAGTCTCTTTTTTTTAGATCTCCATCTCTCCCCCCAAAAATTAAAAACTTTCTTAAAATGCTCATCATTAATTAAAGCAGTATTAAAATACCAGTATGCACTTTGTAGTCTCAGAGAGGGGAGCAACACACTAACAGGAACTAAACTGTGATCCGACAGGCTTGTGGGGGTGACAAAACAAAACAAGATTTAAAAATATTTAAATTATGTTTAACAGTATAAAACCAATCCAGTCTGGCCATCGAAACATCAGTGCCATGTGTTTTGACCCAAGTATATTGCCTATCCTTTGCATAAAGGTTTCTCCACACATCAACTAGTTCAAAATAGTTTTCAAACTTTTGCACAGTACTGTACATATAGATAGATATATATATTTGTGGAAGATCGCTCTCTTCTGGGTTTTTTCTCAGCATTGTTTTACGAACCAAGACCACAGGTGTTTGTTTTTGATTGTGCTTGCATACATTTTTATTTTTATTTCTTGTGAGAATTAACAAAACAAAACCTAGCTCTACTCGAGCACTAACTCAACATACAGGAACCTCACTATAAACAGGACAGCTAAGCTGTTTCCCTGTAAAACAAAATCCAAATACACAAAATAAACTTTGCACTACTACGTTTGCCATGTAACACAGAGAACCTTTTCTCATAACGGTTCCACGACCGGTCTCTTCCTTCGTCAGCCCTTAATGAATGATCTGTAGGCTTTTTATTCCCCACAATTAACAAAATACAGACAGCTGGTACTAATTTAGAATTGCAGCCAACTGCCAGAACAATTAACACATTATTAAACACACATTTTCACGTGTTTTGCAGGGAGGATTGAAACACTGCTACAATTTATATATATATATATATATATATATATCAGAGGGGTTGCCAGCTTCAGCTGTGGGTACATGCTTGTCTCCCTCTGTTCCAAATGCTTCTTGCGAAATTCCTGTGCTAACTGTAAAATATATTCTCTCCTTGGTAAATTCTTCTCCGTGCATTCTTTGTAAAGTACCCAGAAGTTGATGGCTGTTAGGTCAACTACATTGTAAAACACCTGAACAGACCACCGTCAGGAGCCAGCTTTCACAGAATACTTCTAAGTCATCTGATCCAAAACATCAACTCCATATTTTGTTGAGTTGTAAAACTTCAGTATCTGGTATTTATTTTCACTAATCCCGATGCTAACTGACCGACCAAAGCAGCGCAGCTGGTAAGCAGGCGCCAGGTTTCAAAAGGCTGATTGAAAAACAATAGACTGTCAGTCATTCATTCAGACAGAGAGTAGAGACTAATCTGATTACCGCTAAACACATTGTGGACTGGTAAATAATATAATAATAAAAGTAGAATACCATTCTGTATAATCAAAATACAATTGTTTTCTGTGTGGCCGTCAATGTGACTGCTCCCGGGGCTTTTAGGAATAATGTAATATATCTCCTTTATTTCTGCACTCCCTCGCTTCATGGTTTGTGAGAATATTGAACACATACGGACAGAAAGGTACATGAACGCACAGCCCCATATGTGTTACATGACTGGAGAAAATTACATTTTAAAACCAAAAACTGCCAAAATGACTGCCGCGGTCCTTCTAGTGTTAAACGATTAGGATATTTGTCAATTAGCTTTTGGCATGATTCTTTCGTGATTTTTGACCATTCTTCAACGCAAAATTGTTCCAATTCATTCAAATTCTGGGGATTTATCTTGTGATAGTCTTCTTCAACTCTTACCAAAGTTTCCCAATCAGATTTAGATCAGAACTTTGACTAGGCCATTCCATAACCTTGATTTTATTCTTCTTTAACCATTCTGAAGTAGAATTTGATGTGTGCTTTGGATCGTTGCCGTGTTGGAATATCCAGTTGCACTTTAAAACAAGTTTTGTAGCGGAGGGTTTCAAAATGATTGGCCAATATCTTTTGGAATGCTAAGGAATCCATTTTACCATGTATTGGAACTAAATTTCCTGTGCCATTAGAGGAAAAACAGACCCATAGATGGATATTACCACTTCCATGCTTGACAGTAGGTATGGTGTTCTTTTCTTTGTACGCCTCACCAGACTTTCTCCAAATGTAACGACTATCAGTGTGACCAAATAGCTTGATTTTTGATTCATCACTCCACAAAACCTTTGGCCAGAACTCATATCCATCATTCAAATGCCATTTTGCAAACTTTAAGCGATTGTCTTTGTGACGTTTTCCTAAGAGCGACTTTTTCCTTGGCCTGCGACCATCTAGACCTTCACCATGCAATACTCGACCACAAGGGAGCATTGTGACAGTACCATGGGCCTTGTACTTCTTGATAATAGAAACAATAGTTGAAATTGGGATACTCAAATGCTTGGAAATCTTCTTGTGTCCTTCTCCAGCTTTAATGACAATAATTTTCTGCCTAAGGTCTTCAGATAGCTCTTTACCTTTTCCCCCATATTGACTTATTGGTAATGACAGCAATCATCCTATGCCTAAGCCGCTATACTCTTTAACCACCCAGCTGCCCATTTATTTTGACAATTTCCATGTCAAAATGCTCTCTTTTTAGCAGATTTTTCATTCTTAGCCCTCAAATAAGCAATTTGGACACTTTTCAAAACAATTTTTTTCTATTTTTTTTTTTTTTAAATACACACTTTTATTGTGATTATGATAAGCAGAAATACAGTATTTCAATAGAACTTAAATAATAAAATAACAACGTGTTTACAATTGTAGCATTATAATATAGATCACAACATAACATTTTTTTACCCCCAATAGCAGCATTATATAAGTATAAATAACAATGTTTTACAATGGCAGCATTATAATAACATTTTAATAATTGTGCAGTCACATCACTTTTTAGAAATTATTTTTTGTGTGATAGATACACATATACATCAGAAAACGTCGTCATGAAATTTTCAATCACATCATATACAGTGTCTTCCCCAGTTTCAGGCACAGGTGTATAGCGCTGTTATATGAATTATTATCTGTGAAGTAGGTCATTTTGACCAGTACCAAACCTGACAAGGCTTCCTTACAACCTGTAACACCAACAAATAAATAAAATAAATCTCCTTGTTTTAGTCTCTGTAGAAACACAGGCATCCATTTTTCACTCTCAGCTGTATGTACACAGATGACCCGGTCTGTCAAGCACATTTCTTAGGGACTGCTGCCATCTGTTAGTAAAAAAGAAAACTGCATACACTTTACAATACAGTTTTCTTATGTTTTCACTGAAGCACGTTAAAGACGTGTTAAACCTTGCAGATGCTCTTATAAGCACCTGCATGCTATTCTCACGGGAGTGACAAATTTGGACTCGCACACGCTCCACGTGGAAATAGCGGGATAAGCAGCTGGGTGGTTAAGAATGTTCACCTACAATCCAACATTTTCTAGAATTAGGTTCTGCATTATCATATTGAAATTTCTAGCACCTTGTAGACAATACAATCATAGCATCAAAGGGTATGAATACTTTTGAATTTGCATTTTTGGATTTTTGCAAAAAAATTGCTGAAATAAATAATTGGATGTAGACATCTATTTCTTGTAACTTTTTTCCCTCATCCACAAAAGCAAAACTTTTCTACAAAAGATTTATCCTATAATTATTTGTTTGAGACATTTCAAGAAATTTCCATTGGGGTATGTAAACTTTTGACTACAACTGAATAAAAAAAAATAAAAAAAACATGCTGAATACATATACAATTATTTTAAACGGTGAGGGATCAAAATATATAAGCCAGTTACACAGTTGTGTCGCCAGCACAAGTTTTAAGTTGCCTAACAATTCTTTATATTTTTTTTTTCCCCCACTGGTTAGAAAAACCAACACAGCTTAAATAACATTAATATTATATGTAGGATATTCACCTTTTTGTTCTTGAGCCACTCCAATGTTGCTTTGGCCTTGTGCTTGGGATCATTTTCCTGCTGAAAGGTGAATTTCCTCCCAAGCTTCAATTTAGCGTACTGAAGCAGGTTCTCTTGCAGTATTTCCCTGTATTTTGCTCCATCCATTCTTCCTTCAGTTTTAACAAGGTGCCCAGTCCCTGCTGATAAGAAGCATCCCCACAGCATGATGCTGCCACCACCATACTTCACTGTAGGGATGGTGTGTCTTGAGGCATGGGCAGTGTTAGGTTTGCGCCACACATAGCGCTTTGAGTTTTGGCCAAAAAGCTCTATCTTGGTCTCATCTGACCACAAAACCTTTTCCCACATCGCAGCTGGGTCACTCTCATGCTTTCTGGCAAACTCCAGACGTGCTTTCAGATGGTACTTTTTGAGTAACGGCTTCTTTCTTGCCACCCTCCCATACAGGCCAGTGTTATGCAGAGCTCTTGATATGGTTGACTGGTGCACCATTACTCCACTCCCAGCCACTGAACTCTGTAGCTCCTTCAAAGTGATTGTTGGCCTCTCTGTGGCTTCTCTCACAAGTCTCCTAGTTTGAGCGTTGAGTTTTGAGGGACAGCCTTTTCTTGGCAGTGCTTGGGTGTTGTGATGCAGCTTCCACTTCCTGATTATTGATCCAACTGTGCTCATTGGGATATCCAAACACTTGGATATTATTTTGTACCCTTTCCCTAATCTATGCATTTGAATTACTTTATCTCTAACTTCTGTAGAAAGCGCTTTGGTCTTCATTTTCCTTCAGATTCACAGCCTGACCAATGATCCTTCATCAGTGGGGTTTTTATCCAGAAAATGTGACAGCAACTTTAATGGTTCACAGGTGGAGGCCAATGGTAAGGTAATTGTGTCCTCGTTAGGGCAATTTCTTTCATCGGTGTAAACTGGGAGCTTCCACGGCAATATTTCCCAACATAAAACCAATGTCACCTTACAATAATTGATTTTGAATTTAAGTGTTTTAAAATAAAATATCAAACAGAACTAAATTTCAATGTACCATTTCTAATTCAGTAATATGAGAGAATTGGTCAGGGGTCTGAATACTTTTGCAAGGCACTGTATCTATATATATGGAAGACCCACTTCTTGTCCTCCACAACCCATTATACTCCCATTGAAGGGTGGATGAGGTGATCTCCTCTGCGGATGTCAGTGGCTGGCTTTTTGAGGGACCCACACCTGCAGATACTGCATCCCGGTGAGCAGATGATAATGTGTGCTTGCTTCTCCACCGGACATTGTTGAATCGTTTTCGTCACTCTTGTGCAGTTCTTTGGATGCTGGACGAAGAAGCCTTCACAGATGCAGCTATCTGTTCCCATGTCTCTCTCACCATATTTGTCCTGGGTGCTCGATGTTTTGTGCCTTATAATATTGTTCTCCTTGCTTCAACCACCTGCGAAAATATCTAGTTCTGTGGCGTGAAGCGCTCCTTTCGTTGTCTGCGAGTTGCTCGTGTGCTGCCAAATTCCACTTCAAGCTGTGATGGGGTCTCTTCCATGGTGGATACAGAGCACGTTGAGCTAGCGCTGCTTATTCTTTTTCTCAACTCAGCTCTGCTGATCATCCTGGCGCCAGCGAAAACAACTTCGAAAGGGAATGTTACTGACTCGTGATTGAGCATCAGACTTCACCGCCTACTCGGCAGTGATTGGTGTAGCGCAAATACATTGTGTCAGACTATGCTTGCACCGGGCACAGAGACGCGGGAATGAATTTCACACTGGGGGTGCTGAAAATGAAGGGGTCGGGGGAAACACCATCGGGCAATATATATACAAGTTCATGCAGCTATCTGTTCTCATGTCTCTTTCACCATATTTGCCCTGGGCAGTTGTATAAATGCCATTGCAGTCTACTATTTGCAATTATTATGTAGCCTATTAAAACGACAAGCACTGAAATGTATGCAATAACTATATATAAAACAACATCCCAAAAGCTTACACTTTGATTTCAAACATAATTTTAAAAACAGTACCGGAATGAGACAGCCGTGTCATGTCAGAAATAAAACATCAACTCATCCTTAACTGTACATAAAATAGTTAACTACAGGACGTAAAGTATTCAAATCAGCAAGCGCATAAACATTATAAAATTATGTCCAATGAATACATTGGTTAAGTACTCTTTCACCCACATCAAATCAGGGCTAAAAAATCATGGACCACATGAGGTCCCTCAATTTTCTTGATAAAGAAAAAATGATTAAAAAAAAAATCAGTTACTTAGCCACACTGCAGTTCATGGAATTGTACATCAAAGCATATGCACAGAAAATTCAAACTGAAATAGGGCAGGCGGCCAAAAACCTGAAATGCTAAGAGAATACAGACAGCTATGGAAGAAACCTGCTTTCAAGCCCAAACATATAAAAGGACAGCTTAATTTCCATGTCAGACCTCTTTCTGCAATTTCATGTGTACTTAAAACTCAAAATGAGCAATATATACCTTGATGAACCATGTGATGTGAACAGTGTTACTGAACTGGCCCTCGAGATCTAATCCAGTCCAAGTTTTTACTACATGTGTTCTAATGTAGTTAATTGAAGCTGTTAAGAGGCAGTTAACTAATTTAGGACCTGATTGGAATAAAGACCAGGACTGGAATGGATCTTGAGGGCCAGAGTTAAGTACCACTGTTATAGAGGGTCTGCTTTGGCCAAAAACTAAATTATGATAACATAACATTTTTTTTAATGAAAATAAAAATGCAGTTGAACAAGACAATATGACAACACACTGTTTATAATTCTAAACGCGTACACCCAGTGCACATATTACAGTCAGTGAGATTACATTACAAAAATCTCTTCAACCTCTTAGGTTTGTACGCAGGTAACAGGAACCTGCATATAAGTAAACCCCATAGAAAAGAGACAGAGAGAGAGCGAGCAAGCGAGCGAGAGCGAGAGAGAGAGAGAGCACGAGAGAGATAGAGCGAAAGAGAGAGAGAGACAGAGAAATGAAAGCCCCAAAGTAGGTCATGCAATAACAAGCTGGCTGACAAATGCAGGATAGTCAGTCAGTGTAACATTAACAAATGTCGTTTCTCCCAGCAAGACAGCCATTGCAAACAAGCAGATGTCAAAGGCCATCACACACTGTCTGACGAATAGTAAAATGCTCTTGGTTAACTTTTCCAAACTTTCCTTTTTCTGACTTCAACAACAAGTGCAGTCTCAGCGCATCTTTAAATTAAACATTGGGTTTCTTTTTTATATTTAGAAAACAAAGACAACACAGTTATATTTCTTAAACACAGTATTGCTATAGCAGCACATCTAGATGGTTTGGGATATAACTTTATTTTTTATTTTATTTATTAATGTTAAATTCACAGAGTTTACCATCCAGTCATTGGTATTGAATACAGTAGCTATACGCCCTGCTAGCAAAACCAACATAAGAGATGTTGGGCAACTTAATACTTCAGCTTCTGATATAAATGTTGTTCTCTGTGATTGGAACCAGTCCTTTTTGAGCATTTTCAGACCTTATATAACAGGTGTCTGTAAGCAAACAGCAGCTGTGAACTTTTCGGATGAGCAATAATGTAGGCAAACAATGGCAAATGAGAATAGGCCCAAGGAGAGATGGAAGAGTGGGTTAACAGACAGAAGGATGCTGACAGACAAACGGCTCTGGAGTACCGCTAAGGAAAAAGGATGCAAGACAGAATGTGGCCTCTATTAAAAGATTATTTTGTCTCGTCTATATTTGGATGCTACTGTTTCAGCATAAATGGGTGGGAAAAATATGTTTTGCACAGGCTCCAGTGCACAGTGCTTCACATTGAACTTCAATATGTATACAGTGGAAAGAGGTCTACAACAGCAGTAGAGTTAAATGTTATAAGGCAGTGAATTTAGCATGTAAAGATCATTAAAACAGTCTCCTCCCTCCTTCTTTATCAATTGCCAGTGGCAATACTGAATGCATACTTACAATGAATCCAAGCTTTTTGTAGTCCCTGGTGTACATGGATTTGCGCTTCTCTATGCTACCACTGTTATTAGGTTCACACTCAACATCAAATGCAATCCTACGGAGCTCAAAAATGATATCTCTCTGGGCCTGCAAAAATAAAGAAATCAGATGTTCTGAAAACAATAATGAACAACAACAAGTATAGTCTGCTAGCGTGACTCTCGTGGCTTATTAGACTGCAGAAGACACTTTTGGAAGTAAAACTCCAAGTTTGAACCATTTTAAGCTGTACTATAAGCTTGCATTATTTATGAAGATCACATGCAACCAAGGCATAGGAACAAACTGCAATGTGAATCTAACTCTCTCTCCCACAAAGCACTGCTAAACACCCCTGGACCCCAATGTTTAGGGTAGCACAAGTGTGTTTAATGAACACTTGACTGAGCTAATGGATCTGCCTCTCTGAGAGCTGTACTGCCCTGACAGTAACATTTAATTAACATTAGGATGAGCAGAAGATAAATGGTTTAATATAAAACTGACAAAATAAGCATGCCAGCTTTTAGACTGAGATTACGTGACAACATAAATAAAGTGCTCTAGTTAAACCCCTAAACATTCATTACCAGGGCTCAAAGCAGCTGCTGAATTATGGAGTGCCTCAGAAGATGATTAAGGTGCCCTTGAAACATTTTGTATCTGTATTTATTATGTCTCTTTATTTATTCATTTCAGGCATTCAAATATTAATAAAAAAAGGAAAAAGGTGCCTCGTACACATGAACAGCTAAAAAGTTGAAAATGATGACGAGGAAAAATAAATTAGGTTAAAAACTTTTTAAAATTTTTTTTTTAAATGCAGTACAAGACCCTTATTATGTCTAAGGTTTTTAAACTTCACAGAAAATAAAAAAAACAGTAATAAGATTTTGTTGTAAAATAAATAAATAAATAAATAAATAAATAAAGTAATAATTGTTGATGTAATTCAACTTTTACTAAAATTGACTACAACTGTAATAACTTCTTTGCTATTGGAGAATTAATGGTGTAGCTAAGGAACCACAAGTCTTAATGCTTGACCAGAAGTCTTCATGTAATAAAACACTGCATTTCCTTGTGTTTAAAAAAAAAAAAAAAAACAACACTTGGGTATGAAAAGTTAAAATCCCTTAAATCATTAGTTAGGCAGTCTTGCATGGGAGGTATAACTAATCCATCCCTTTTGGAATTGGGTTTGTGCCCTTATATAGTCAGCCACAAGTGTAGGGATAGTACTGGGACACTGACCAGAGGTTACTGTATAGTTTGGGGTCTTGCAGAACCCATTTAAGGGATGTTCTGACAGTTTTCCGTCACATAAAACATTTTGGGCGCATGATAATAACAATTTCTTCTACAGCACCTGATCCTGGGGATCCATCATTGTCATCATCCGGTCTTCCAGAAGGTTGAAGGTCAACACTTGAAGCACATAGAGCTGATGAGCCATTTCAGAGTTCATGGATCTGTTGCTGCGGATAACATTCTGTGGACCAGAGGAATAACAGCCTGTTACGAAAAGAAAACTTTAAAAAAAATGTAACCTCTCTCCACTGATTTATATTAAATTATAATTAACTTTTAACTTACACTTAAAATGATAGAGCGGAGCTGCTTCTGAGCCAAGATGTTTGCCATTTCCTGCAGAGAAATTAAGACTTCTGATTAGTTAATGTAGACTTTTACCGGTTAGTATGAAGTAGCAATTAAAAGTAAGGGAAACCAATATCTACTTTTAACTTTGTATAAGGAAACACACACTCAGACATAGAGCAGTACAAATACACTGTACAGTACAAAGATAGAGATAGAGAAAGATAGAGAGACATGGGTAATGACATGGGTTGATGTAGCTAGAATTACATAGATTTAGGATTAGATAGGTCTTGAAGCCTATTAGAAGAGTAATAAAAAAGCAAGGGTTTTTAAAAGCCTTTTTTTACAATACAAATAATTCTTATTTATAATACCAATAATAGTTAGTGGTCATTCTGCCTTAATAGATAACTGAAAATGTGTGGAATTTTAAAATCCCTGCAGCTGGGGAGGAGAGATTTTGAACATGCAGGCAAGAATTAGAAAATGTTTTTTTTTGTTTTTTGTTTTTTTCTCAATAATATTGCATAATACTTATTTTTATTTCCTAATTTCCCATTTATAACAAATCATGGAGCTAAACTAGGCGACACAGCATGTTCTGGAATAGGAACCTGGAATACGAACATGGGGAAGAGGTACAGTAAGCTACTGATAAATCAAGATAATCTTAAACACTGAATTGTATATGGGGTTGAAAACCATAATTTACAGTACTTAAAGTATAGCACCAAGGTGGACATTAATTTAAATATTCTGTTTTCGTTTTCTATAGGTAATGGTGATGGCGCTGAATGGTACAGTCATCCATGTGAACAGGCCAGGCTGTAGCTGCCAAAAGGGAGACTCTGTAAATGAGGTGAGGCGTCTCAGTGGGGCCTTTTCCAGCCATATCGATGAATAAATAAAATGACTAAATAATAAGTCAAATGAAAAGCTGACACTAAACAAACAAGGTTGTAGTCCACTAGAAAGTGCTGGCCTTCATATGGATTTTAAGCGAACATCTTCTCCTCTCACGCATTATTTGTGACAGCTCTAGGTGCAGGTGGCACTGCAAAGCTGAAGACCAAAGTTTCGAACACAAACAAAGCTATCTTCAGAGGCTCTCCACAGGAAAACTTACTGTTAGAGGACAATCAAGGATGTTAACATTGTCCTCCAAATCAAGCTAATGCAGAGGATGCAGAAAGCAGAGAGAAAAGGAGAGAGAGAGAGAGAGAGAGAGAGAGAGAGAGAGAGAGAGAGAGAGAGAGAGAGAGAGAGAGAGAGAGAGAGAAACAAAGAAAAGCAGCAAGGCATTATGTTATTATCAATATATACTGTATAGGGAAAAAAAGAATAAACTGCAGTTTATCATCCAATAGCACTTCTACAATTATGAGCTCACAGAAGTAGGGAGCGGCAAAGATGTCAGATTATACTTTGTAATTCAATTCAAAATGATTGGTATGTTCTTTTTTTTATTATTAACATTCACTGTCTCTACTATATAATGTAATAGATTATGAGAGAAGGGAGCATATCTGAGACTGGAATATACTTGCGACAGCTACATTTTATAAAAAAAAAAAAAATATTTTAAAAAGTGGATGAATCATGTTTTTTTTTCCTTTAAAAGAAAGTATTTGTTGCTTGGCTGAACAGCTTTATGGACACCATCAGTAAAGTCAGGTCTTTATCAAGAGTGAGACTGCTGTGCGAGACACCACAAGACTCAGGTTGATAAAATCAACTGGGCCCAGACCAAGCTGTAGGGGCTTTGATGAATCCAGTTAATCACACCTGAAGGGTGCTGTAAATATGCTCCATTCTTAACAAATTCCATTCTTAAAAAAAAAGTGCTTGCATCATACATACAAACAAACAAACAATACTTAAAAGGGTAGATTCTTCAAAATGCAATCGATCACAGGTCAATTTTATGTACACCTTGTGCAAACCATCAAGTATGACAGTAGGAAGTATAAAATGGATTTACTGTGCACAAGTCATTTAAAGTAAAGCATTTCCATGGCAACTTTCCCCCAAAAAACGCCAGATACCTGTCTCTTTTCTGCTGGTGCTTTTAGGAACAGTGCATTAATTACAGCAATAGTATATGTCTGGATGTCCTGATCAACCCTGTAATTAAGAAATAATAACTCATTAGCCAAACATATTCAGGAAGAAACACGCACTGCAAAAAATACCAAATAATTTTTAAGGTTATTATGTATATACAGCACCCAATGAATGCTCAAACATTTAAACAGTTGCAATGAAGGGAACATATTTCATTGGAGCAACACCTGTCTGTCATGCATGTTAGTATAACACACCCACCACCACAACTGTAATTAAACAATTATCAGGATCATGAAAAAGCAGATCACCATGACCTGCATTCATAGTGTGTGCATGTAAAAACGTGAGAGATGCGTACAAAGCGGACGAGTGGACAGAAGGATAGGCTCTCTCTCCCATGACTCCGATGGCAAAGTCTGAAAAGTCACCCTAAAATGGTTTACAGGTAAATACAAACAGCAGTTTTAATCTTTCTAATCCATTTTGAGAGTCTAGATTCACATTATAGCATCACAAAAGTGGGTTCTGTAGAAGAGAAGCACCACAATAAAACACTCACCCTTGTAGATGTGGGATGAGCTGGCCGATGGTGATCTCTTGCGCCACCTTCTGGTAGAGGTCATGACTATTCAACACCATTGATTCCAAAATGGCGAGGGACCTCTGCAAAACTGCCACATCCATTGCAGATTTGTTTACATAACTTGCTATCTATATTACCAAAAAAAAAGTTTTTTTTGTAGGCATGTATAAAAGTTTGGTGCATTTTTTTTAGTACTACAATTTAAGTAATTTGAACAAAGACTTGTTTGCATATATAAACAAATACACAGCATTTATACTGTATTATGCATTCTGTTTTTGTCACAAATACCATACCAAGGTGTTTTTCAGCCCTATAGACCTATAGAAAAACTGAAGTCCTTGCTTTTTAAAAGGATAAAAGCATATATAAAATCAAATGACCTGGTGCCAGTTTTTTTATCAAACAGAGAGCAGGGTAAGAAGGCTGTCTTTTCTGGTTTAGCATTTGCTGTAAACCCCCTCCCCTTAGAGACAAAAATAGTTTTTTTGGTTGCCATAACAGGAGACTCCGGTCTTAAGTCTGATACACTCGTCGGCTATTAAAAACCAATATCTTTTACATGATCAAATTAATGCAAAAGATAGAGACAAACTAATGTTTAAATAGAAACGAGCCACAACACTCAAGGTATGTCTTTAGTAGTCACTACTGACACCTGAAAAAATTAGACAAGGTGTAACAGGGGAGATCTGTGTTGACTGTCTGGCGCATGCGTGGTACTGCAGGAATAGGGCAGCAGCCTCGGAAGATCCGCCTGTCAGTCATGGCAGTGACACAGAGAGGAGGGGGAGAGGGTGTGGTAGCTTTCCCTCTTTGAGTGGCTGAGAGGCGGGCCTTAGGGGATTGCTGGCCCTATAAACGAACACTCTGTTGTTCCCTCAGCTCTGCCCCTATAGGACGTAAAAAAGCCAGCGGAAGCTTTACGGCCAGATGGAGAAATGAAAGGAGACCACCCACAAACAAAACAAAGAAAAACAAAATACAAAAAGAAACAGAGCAGTAGCAGGGAGACCTTGGGCAGACCCCTGAAAGTATATTTAAGCTACGCAGGTGAGGGAACGGTAGAGTGTAGGTCGGAGTCTCGGGTCGTGCAGGTTGCGAAGGTTGGAGAAACGCTGCAGAGTGCAGCACCTTTATTTTGTAGTTTTTTATAATAGTGTTTTATTTTCTCTTTTTCTTTGTGTTTTTATTATTATTTTGTGCATCTGCGTGTGCACTGAAAGTGAACTGTAACTGCTTCTACCATTGCTGTCACCAATAGTGCAACAGTGCTACCTTGTGGACAACAATAAATCCTGCACCCAAGTGGTGATAAGTACTACAGTTTTCTGTCTCCTGTAACAGTGAATTAACCACCCTTCCACACAAGGCATATTAAACTAGAATGATTTTCTATCTGGGGAAACACAGAATAGTTATCTATTTGTTAGTGCTGAAAGAATGAAGCACTGAATAGGAATGTATTTACTTCTGCTTAGCTTCAAAGCACTGCCTAAGAAAATTATAGCACAGAATGTTGCAGGTGGGTCATTATTCTGTGCAACACACCACTCTCAATACAGTAGGTGTAATAAAAATAATTTACTCAATGTCTAATCAAATTCCATTTCCACCCCCACAAAAAAAATAAAAAGAATAATTCAGCTGATTATGAATGAGAGGACAGACAGGTGCACAGTCCCCACCCAACAGCAGACACACCCTTTAATAAGAAACCCTGAATACTGAGAAAAATATAAAAATGCTGCATCTGCTTAAAATCCTAGTACTCTGACATAGCTCTTTCAATTAAGATTTTAGGGTAGAACCAAATAGTCTTACATTTTAAGTGTTTGATGCATACCTTCCCAACCATGGGGAAGCCAGTGTTAATATTTTAAAGGATTTTACAAAGCTTTAAGTAATTCATGTTGATTCTTTTTTTCAATGCACATAAGTTCTCAGAATTTAAAGCCATGCAAAGTTTAGACACGAAACTCTAAATAAACCACCTGTGGCGGTGCGGCAGGGCGAAAGCGTGTGTGTGGGGAATATTGGGTGGCAGGGACAGAGTTAAAATCCTCCCTGCAAAAACACATGGGAATGTGGCTGGAGCCGTCAACTGAATAAATGTTTAAATGATGAACTAAGGCTCCAGCCATAGGTGTATAAATAAGGTGATCATGGGTGGTGAAATAGTTAGTTAGAATTAATGCTGATGTTGGTGAGAGGGGTGTGTTCCATGCTGTCTTGTCCTGACTGTGTATTTATATCTGTGAATGTTTTGGCCCCTGTGTCTGTTATTTTGTTAATGTGTTTTTGTTCTGTTTAATGTTTTATTATTATTATTATTATTATTATTATTATTATTATTATTATTATTATTATTATTATTATTATTATTATTATTATTAGTGCACCAGCGATTAAACCTACATTCTCTGCCTCAGAGTCTCTTCCTGGTTACAACAGCCTGGCCACTGACGTCATCCTTGCCACACCATCACAAAAATTCAAGCTGACACTGGACTAAAGGCACAGCTGTACACTTATGTGAACTATTTTTATCCACTAATAAAAAAAATGAAAAAAAATGTTTAAACCACTGAGGGCACCAGATCACTTTTTCTTTGCATTGCTTAATGTCTGACCAAGTCTGTACTACAAAATGTCTGTTTTTCTTGCAGCTCTTACCTTTTTGATAAAAGCCACTGAGAAAGTGTCCCAGGAGACTATTCCGTGATCCATCAACTCTACAAACGCAGTCAGCATAAAGGACAACATATCTCCGAAACTGGAACAAATAAAAACACAACAGCACATAGTGTCTGTCATCTCTGTTTAAAACGGGAAGCGGCACTGCAAAGCGTGACAGGAAACAGTCAGCCAAAGAAAGAAAAGAAGCTAGGTTTGGACAGGAGAGAAACACAGACAGGACACAGTTCCACAAGATCGGTTATTTCCACCAGCACTGCCATCTGAAAACAGAACCGTTTGGCATGGCTGACGTGCATTCCCCATGCCTAGTACGCGTAACGTATAATCAAACCAAACCAAACCAAAATAATTCAAGCAGAGTTAGTCCTGATTTAAAAATCACAAGGTAGAGTTAAGTACGGCCTGCACGTTTCATTTGGTTAATTGCAGTGTTTGAGGTGGCTGGTAGTTAAAACACAATAGATCAGCAAAAAAGGTATTTACTTTTCTGAAGATATAAAATGTTCTCTATCCCCCAATCATTCAGAGTCCAAGCGTTCACAATTTATTTATTTGTTTTACATTACTTTTAATGTCTCAGATTTGGATTTCTGGCCGCAGTAATGAAATCTCTGATGTAATCTCTGATGTAATCTCTGATGAAAAACAGGGGCATATTCACCAACAAGGTACTTTTTTATTCTGTTAGAGGTCAATTTGGGCATCGCAGGGAGCAGAAATACATAATGGAATGTGCTGTTGCTCTTTTAAAGCAGGCAGATGTACAGTAGGCACTTGTGGTAATTGGGGGTCTTGCTATGTGTCCTCATTACAATGTGTGGGTCAGTTGTCCAGAATATCAGCTGACCAGACTGCTCTCCCATTAGTCCAGTTACTTGAGGTTGTAGAAACTGTACCATTTAAAACTACCTTCACATCAATAGCCTCCTTTTTGTCTACATATGTAAAGGACGCATATACAGTATGCAGGGGATAATCAACCAACTATGCTTCTTGTGTTGAAGTGATTAAGACATAGAAATGCTCATATCTAAAAGTCTAAAGCTAATAAACATAACCTCTTACTAGTTTCATCATTTTGGTTTACTTAGTGTAAATGACTTACAAAGATATATGATTATCTAATAAACTGAGCTACTGTATGTGAAAAAAAGTCAACATAGTTGACATAGAATATTTTAAAGCTTAGTTATACAGAAGTTTCAATTTTCATTGACAAATTAAGTGATAGTAGGAGTAACAGGCCCCTCTTCAGGTCATGCATTACACTGCAGCCATTTCAAGTTTCCAAGGTTAGAACACCACCTACAGACACTTCATGGTACTACCCTAATGTATTTCCTTTTTCTTTCTCTAAAAACATCTAATTCGTTTAAAGCAGTAAACATCACATCAAATACCATCATATACCCCTAGAGTCCCTTATTAGCTTAAGCTAAATAATTACCAGATCAAGTTTCTCACAACTGAATAACCACTTCTCCACATACACAGTGCTCACCCATTGTAACACGCCCCATTATAGTGCGGAATCGGTTATAACATGGTAGGCTTGTGGCTCCCATTCGCTCCATAATGCCATTACAGTAACCCTTTTATACTCGTTATAAGGCGGAACACAAATAGCATGATTTGTAACTATGGCTCCCCACTATAGCGTTATAAAGGGTGAGCACTGTATGTATGTATGTATGTATGTATGTATGTATGTATGTATGCATGCATGCATGCATGCACATATATACACACACACCGGTGACATATGAACCAAAAGAAAAACAGCAAAATAGGTTCCTCCATATTCCCCAAATTACAGAATACTGTGCCCACTCCTTCTCTTCCCTAGCCCCTCTGTTGTTCAACCAGCTACCGTAGAACTGCTCTTCACTGCCTTCTGCCTTAACCCACCTGGTTAGACTGCTCTTGATCTACCCCTCCTACTATGGCTTGCCTGACCTACGAACCACATTACTGGATCCTCAGCTAATGCACTATCCTTGCACTACTAATATGTCATTGTAGATATAACTTGTTGTAATCCTAACTTGTTGCATCCTATTTCATATTGTATTTTCGTAGTACAGTGCTCCCTCACTATAAGGCTCACAAATATAACGCGCCTCGGATATAATGCTCCTACAGCATGTCCCCCAATTCCCTATACAAGTGATTCATTTAATATTTCAACAGTAAATACAGTACCGGTGTAGTTCAAACTGTAAAAAACTTCTCAGTCTAACTTCCGTTTCTGTCTCTCCCTTTTGATACAGTATCTGAACTGAAGAAAAGCTGTACTGGCACTTTATAACACAGACACCTTATTCAGCATTCGTTTTATAACTAAATAAAGATTAGGTCTATTACGTGGCACTTCAGGGTGTGTGATATACTCTAATATATCACCACACCATGGGCGGTTGAAGTCACTCGGCTTCACCTCGTGAATGCAACACACCCAGGGCATGGCGATATTAGAGTATATCACACACAGTGGTGCCATATTGCTTATATATACCCACTCAGCAAGTTTCACCGCAAATGGATAACAGGCTCTGTATAGTTAAAATGTAAGTAAGACATACAACAGGCACTCCGAGATTATGATACACTCAATAACATGTGATAAAGGTCCATAGCAAGTTTCATTACAATTGGAGAAGTTCCCATTTGTTGGAGATATTTATCCCCTGCAGGGAAATTTAGAAAAAAAAAAATCATATTGTTTACTATATTTTTGTTCTGTATGCAATACGGTTAGTAAGTTTAAGAAAAATAGATCAATAAAACCATCATCCATAATCAGTACCAGTGTGTTACTAAAAACTACCTGTACAAACAAAATTGCATCATGATCCACTGGTCCCACAACACACCTTCAAAATAAATTAAATACAACTCTTGTATTTTATATTTATATAACAAAACTAAGTGTTAATGTTTCTATTTTTCCAAAGCTGAAATAACTCAATATAGCTCCTACTTAATGTTAGTGGTTTCTTCGTGGTGTGTACCACGGCCAAAGAAACTGGTTCAAAATGCTAAACTACTGTAAATGATCAGATAACCAGGCCTATTATAACAAAACGCCCCCCTCCCATGTATGCCTGTGTGTAATATTTCTATTAATAGATAACTTTAAACCCAGACAACGGTGTAAAACCACACAGAGAAGCACACAACAGGTTAATCAACTGAACATTAATTAGTTTCGGTACTGATTTGCAAGTGACGAGTACGTTTTTGCACATGGAAGTGGGCAAGCATTTATTTGGTTCCTAATTTTCTTTTTTTTTTTTTTTTAATCCATTGGAATAGCTTCCAAAAAGCAGAACTTATCTGACAGACAACAAAAGCAGTCTCCAAAAAGCTCTGCTTGTTGTCTTATTTGTAGATCAGCCAGACTCTAAATGTAGTTGCCAGACTCTGCTGTTCAAAAATAAGGATGATGTGTCCTCCAGCATTAACTTGCTTTACCTTTTTTTATAATAAACTGAGGTTCACATTTTAAAAAAATGCTAAAAACAGATAAACAAATAAAAATAATCAAATAAAATACTTAATTGGACAAAAGAAATGGTGAAAGAAATGGTAATTGTGTTGAAAAATGTCACAGCTGGCTGTCAAAATGGATTGTACAGTATATGCTTTTCAATGGTATGACTGCCTTTTTAATGCCTTTTTTTATTTAACAGTTTCAAAAAAGGCAGATTATTTCACAAAATGGTCCTTTAAAAAAGCCAGAAGTAACAAGAGACTAACAAACAAGGGAAACTTTTAATATCTGTGGCAAGTCACCAGCAATGTGGCAGTCAATATATAGCACACAACTTGATAGGACTTATATCCAGTTCAATTTGCTTGTTCACTTGTAGATTTGTAAAGTGCTAGATGAAGAAGCACTAATGAGTAATGTATTAAAATCAACAAATGCAGTCTGTAAATGCTGCAAAGATTAAGTGCCCAATACTACATCCAAAATAAGAAAGAAATGCACACAAAGAAAAATAATAATTACAAAATAATAAATCAAAACCGTGGAAGATAGAGATTGGAGAGATTGCAAAGCAGTAAATAGATTCAAACAGTATTAGACAGGGTGATTATCCAGATGAATTCTTACCAGGGCTTCATTATCTTCTGCAGTTTCTGATATCGTCTGCAAAAATGTAAAACTTTCTCGTCAGGATGACAGCATACCAAACAGATTAATGTTACAGCATTTACAGATTATTCTACGTTAAATGAAGTGGCAAAAGCCCACAAAAAAAAGGAATCGTGCTCAAGTAAAATTCTCTTATAGCATAGTTAGACAAAATGAACCCAAGATAAGACACTAGTCCTGAACAATTTTGAATGAGTGACTTTTCATCACACTAATTATAAACATAACCCATCATTAAAACACTATGAAGTTTGTAGTTGCCTTCTGCAAAAAAAAAAAAAAAATAACATGCGAGAAGAAATGCCAGTTGACGGTGACAATAGGTATAACATGTTTTAAACCACATTCCTAAACTTATAGAAGGTTACTACAAAGAATATACACAAATATTAAACAGAAACACATACTGTAAATTCCCTTGGTTGCACCTCATATTTCAATTCAATTGAATGAGTGATTTGAAGTTAACAAGAGGTTAAACTTGACTTAACCTCTGTTTGAAATTACCGATTTAAACCAAAAATTAAGGTTGTAAGCACCTTCATTTAAAAATTATTTGATAACTGGCAACAACTTCAAACGGTTTTTGAATCCAGCATTTTAAAAGTGTGACCACAACATATTTCATTACATACATTTTGATGATAATCTGCAGTTCATGGAGCATGCAAGCACAATTTAGTAAGAAGAAGAATATTGCAACAGATAAGAAGACTTTTCAACATTATGGTTCAACACAATCATTTATTTATTTATTTATTTATTTGTCAGACCCAATGATTAATTCACGGATGTTCTGTCATCAAGGCACAAACAAAAGATAAAAATAGGACCAATGTTGATCTAAAAGGGCAGTGAATTTAAAGACTGAGTTTACACACTGAAAATCGTCATATACTCTAGTGACGATTACCAAAATACCATAAAAAGGTACATCCCTGCTCTGGGGGATTTCTCGGTGTCCCTTAAGGAATGTAACCATTGTCAAAGTACATGTTTTAAATAAGGTAGAAACATGTAAAACGCTAGAACTGAGATTAAACATTTTTGAGCATGACGTTGGGTTAATCTGCAAGAATGACCATTTATTGCCATCTAAAGGAGTATCATATTTGCAAACAGAATAAAAACTATATATTAAAATGGTATGCTTTCCGCTGCCCCACTAGAGGGCCCCTATATACTGTGCTACTGACATCTTGCAGCTTACATTGCACAGTAATAGGTTTCAGCTTAGAATTGATGGCTGCAGTGAATAACAATGTTTTATGTTGCATCGCAGGGCAGTGATTTAAATCACAAAGAATGCAAGGTCCTTTCTCGTGATTTACAATGTTTATAGTTTGAAACAAATAAAACATAATTTAATAAATATATTAAGAGATTGGTACTACTGTGCGTATATATATTTTCACCTGCACATTATTAGATTTTTTAAGTGATTATAATTAATGATCATAATTAGTCATCACAAAAAATGGAAGGGAGGGCAATTTAAATAAAACAATTCCTGCTGTAACTAATATGTACTCCAAACGCAGTTTATTCTGGAGTTCATGCTACTGGATTTTGGTGGCTGTTCAAGAGCAGACACAATAGCCAGATTGCAATACGGAAAACTTGAAGGATAGCAAGTACAGAACATTGTGCCTGCTGCTGTTAAAATTGAGATTCATTTACAGATCCTCTATTTTTAACTGCTTTGATGCAAAATGAAGGCTTATCTATTCAGGTATTCCAAGAATTCGAGTGCGCTTGCGAGATTCATCAGGGTTATGTGGGAAAAATGACAAATTACAGTTGTCATTACCATGAATATGTACAGTACTGTGCAAAAGTTTTAGGCAGGTGTGAAAAAATGCTGTAAAGTAAGAATGCTTTCAAAAATAGACATGTTAATAGATTATATTTATCAATTAACTAAATGCAAAGTGAGTGAACAGAAGAAAAATCTAAATCAAATCCATATTTGGTGTAACCACCCTTTGCCTTCAAAACAGCATCAATTCTTCTAGGTACACTTGCACAAAGTCAGGGATTTTGTAGGCATATAGTCAGGTGTATGATTAAACAATTATACCAAACAGGTGCTAATGATCATCAATTCAATATGTAGGTTGAAACACAATCATTAACTGAAACAGAAACAGCTGTGTAGGAGGAATAAAACTGGGTGAGGAACAGCCAGACTCAGCTAACAAGGTGAGGTTGCTGAAGACAGTTTACTGTCAAAAGTCATACACCATGGCAAGACTGAGCACAGCAACAAGACACAAGGTAGTTATACTGCATCAGCAAGGTCTCTCCCAGGCAGAAATTTCAAGGCAGACAGGGTTTTCCAGATGTGCTGTCCAAGCTCTTTTGAAGAAGCACAAAGAAACGGGCAATGTTGAGGACCGAGACGCAGTGGTCGGCCAAGGAAACTTACTGCAGCAGATGAAAGACACATCATGCTTACTTCCCTTCGCAATCGGAAGATGTCCAGCAGTGCCATCAGCTCAGAACTGGCAGAAAACAGTGGGACCCTGGTACACCCATCTACTGTCCGGAGAAGTCTGGTCAGAAGTGGCCTTTATGGAAGACTTGCGGCCAAAAAGCCATACCTCCGACATGGAAACAAGGCCAAGCGACTCAACTATGCACGAAAACACAGGAACTGGGGTGCAGAAAAATGGCAGCAGGTGCTCTGGACTGATGAGTCAAAATTTGAAATATTTGGCTGTAGCAGAAGGCAGTTTGTTCGCCGAAGGGCTGGAGAGCATACACGAATGAGTGTCTGCAGGCAACAGTGAAGCATGGTGGAGGTTCCTTGCAAGTTTGGGGCTGCATTTCTGCAAATGGAGTTGGGGATTTGGTCAGAATTAATGTTCTCCTCAATGCTGAGAAGTACAGGCAGATACTTATTCATCATGCAATACCATCAGGGAGGCATCTGATTGGCCCCAAATTTATTCTACAGCATGACAACGACCCCAAACACACAGCGAAAGTCATTAAGAACTATCTTCAGCGTAAAGAAGAACAAGGAGTCCTGGAAGTGATGGTATGGCCCCCACAGAGCCCTGATCTCAACATCATCGAGTTTGTCTGGGATTACATAAAGATGGAGAAGCAACTGAGGCTGCCTAAATCCACAGAAGAACTGTGGTTAGTTCTCCAAGATGTTTGGGCCAACCTACATGCCGAAGTTCCTTCAAAACTGTGTGCAAGTGTACCTAGAAGAATTGATGCTTGATGCTGTTTTGAAGGCAAAGGGTGGTCACACCAAATATGGATTTGATTTAGATTTTTCTTCTGTTCACTAACTTTGCATTTAGTTAATTGATAAATATCATCTATTAACATGTCTATTTTTGAAAGCATTCTTACTTTACAGCATTTTTTCACACCTGCCTAAAACTTTTGCACAGTACTGTATGTAGGTCACCATGACCAACATCCACATAATGTAGAACAGCATCTCATCCTAATAAATGTCTGTAATAAGCTAACATTTTAAAATGGGGAATTGCAATTCGAATTACAATGTACAGCATCCACAAGAAGACAAGCTGACTTCCATTTGGAGGAGTCACACAGTATTGTGCACAAGTGGTGCTGGACTAAGATTTGAAAACCGAATTACCAGTCAGCATGCAGTCTTTGGCTGTAACCTTCGGCTGTAATGCCCTATTCCCTCTCAAGATTTCATATATCCTCTTAGCTCCTTCTTTCTTTCTTTATCTTGTTTTTTTAATGAAACAGAATCCTAAAGTCAATCAGCCATGAAGTGCTGCTTTGGAATCTTTCACTGCTGGTTAACACTAGAACCGCCATGCGGGTCAGTTTGACCCATTTTGCATTTAAAATGTTAATTACTCTTCCATTGAAAATCGTATGTGTATGTCCGTTTTTAACTTTTCCTAAATATATGACTTAAATATCCTGACGGCGTTTGATAGCCAGAATCGCAGAAATGATAGTTATAAACAGTTCTACCTAGAACCGCCACGTGGGTCAATGTGACCCATGCATTATAATACATGTCTTTTTTAATATAACATAAGCTATTCTATTATTTTTGTAAATGCAGCAAACAAGACACGCCCCCTCCTCCTAGCACACATGTTTTTTTATTTATTTCAAGCCTTTCTTTGTTTGTAGACTGACTACGAGACAGAAATTGCTATGATTGTGGATTTGTCAAGGTGCAAACTAAGTGAAAGCCAAGTTGCTTATTTTTCAATGTACCTGGGAGACAACAATCCTTTGTTTTGTTGGCTACAGCTAGTTATATATAATTATATTATCTATCTATCCATCTAACCAGTCATGCACTTCAATTGCAGGTCTCGCATTATGCATTATTTTTCATATTTTAAATGACACAGTTTACTATTCTTGTACTTCCTAGGTCACTTCACCTCACAAATGTCTTTGGGGTGTCAGTCATGAGATTCAGTTTTAGAGAGTGTAATTCTCTCCAATCTTTTCTGCCAGACATTAACCAACCAGCTACTTACCCCAATGGCTGATAGGCGTTGACTTTGTACACCTAGGAAGAACTAGTAAAACAGACGACCTAAAGGTAAGGTATGCAAATTGAGAGATTTTTTACCACCTAGCATGGTACTAGACATGCGTAGTGAAGTGCATGACAAAGATTATGGATTTTTTCCATTAGCTACTGTGTAACCCCTTCAAGCATTAGTTTAGAAGTATAAAAACATGACTTACTCTGTTCCACTCTCTACCATCTGAGTCAGGAGAGAGATGCCATCCAGGTTAATAAACTCCTGGGCGAAGGTGATGTCTCGGGACGAGCTGGCCAGGTCTTTGAGTGCTTCTAACTTGGCATCCATGCTGGAGGACTGGATCCTCTCGTGAAGCTGCTGTGCTGTTTGAGTCTGCAAACCAAATCCAGGGAAATGCCTGTTACCTCAATATCGGGGAAAATCTGAACTAACTGCATGATAAAACCCAAGTGTGGTGTAGTTGTCAGCTGCCAAGTTTATTTATTTCAATTATCTACCTGGTTTGCTTATTAAAACTGGCTTAGAGAATATGGATCAGGTGCTTCTGCCATACAGAACAATCCTTTTTGATGACCCAAACAGTGGTGGATCTGAATATCGATGCCCTTTTGAATTTGTTACAGAAAGTGATCTACAGCAAAACCTGTACAATCCGGTGTCACAGGATCGGAAAATTGTGCCAAATTAGACAGTGTGCTGGATTAGAGAGTAACTGTAAAAAAAATCTAATACTGCCTCTAAAAAAACAATAAAAGGCAAAAATATTTGAACTCAAAAAAAAAAAAATTACTGTACAAAGAGTATAAAAAACACAAAAACACAATACTACCTCAGAAAACTTTAAAACACAACAATGCCTCAACAAAATTTGTACCTGTTATTAACACGAGCCTGTTTAAACCATTCACTTTTGTTAGTACTGTACCTGCATGAAGGATTCAGGCGCTTTCTCCTGGCATTCAGGTTTTCTCCATGTTGCTTTTAAAGTAAGCATCTTTTCTTTTAAGAATGTCTGAAATGGTTTGCCTTGCGATTTAATTTTTCACTTGGCTCTTGTTGTGTTGGTTTTGGTTGAACTCTCAGTTGGGTTTTTTTTATTATTATTTTACCCCCGATTTTCTCCCAATTTGGAATGCCCAATTATTCAACCCGGCTCACCGCTGCAACCACGGCACTAACTCGGGAGAGAGAGACGAAGATGAGCACTCACATCCTCAAATGTGTGTCATCAGCCATCCGCTTTTTTCGCACTGCAAGCCCGCCATGAAGCCATTGCAGAACTACAGCGTCGGAGGACCACGCAGTTCTGAATTGCACATACGCAAGTGTGCCAAGGATTCCCCAGCTGACCTAACACTCCCAGCCTGGGCAGCGCTAATTGTGCGCCGCCCCTGGGAACTCCTGTCCACAGTCGGCAGTGGCATAGTCTGGATTCGAACTGGCGATCTCCAAGGATAGGGTGCATCCTGCACTCCAGGCAGAGTGCCTTTACTGGATGCGCCTCTCAGGAGCCCCTGAACTTTCACGTTTTCTGATAAGCGCAAATTCTTTCAAAATCATGTCCAACTATCCAGAATACTGGCATGTAGAGGGGCTGGATTAGACAGGTTTTACTGTAGTTCATTAACCAAAGAAAACAACAACAAAATACACTTGAAAAAGTTAAAATGCTGTAAAGAAAGAAATGGCCCTGAAAATACTGCCGACGTAAATCAAAACCAAAACAAAGCTATTTAAAAAAAAAATAGAATTACACTTCCTACACATCATAGAAAATATTTCAAAGGGGAACTGGATTGAAATAGTAAGTAGATCTCAATTTCCTTTTTGCATATCAGAGAGACCAAAAAATATGTATGCGCTCAAATTACTTAAAATAATTTTTAAAAAAATTCTTCTCTTAAGCAATTAAGTAGGAATAGTTAATGCCCCATGTGGTCTCAGGTCTGAGTAATCAAAATCAAATAAAAAACTACGTACCAGGCAGACTATAAATCTTAACATACCAGAATACAGATCTTGGTGTCCTAATGGCATATATTTAGACTATTCTTAGACTCAAATGCTTGTCATATATTTATGTTTCTTTCAGTATTACTATATAATAAATCACTCTTAGTTTGACGAACAATTCATGAAAGATTCACTACGCAGGCAGAATTCGGTCGTAGCAAAATTATATTTAGTTGAGCCTTTTTTCAAATTACAGTGAAACTGTTTCCGCTTCATGTAATTAAAATCTGTAATCTGTAGGTAATTGTAAGTCGTGGAAAAATTCTGGTGAACAGTCAACTGGTAATATCATCCAAATGCATGTTTTAGTTTATCCCAGTAAAGGTACAGTCACAATGACAACACCAATGCCACCTCACAAGAAAGGCTTGTGCAAAATGTACTCAATATAAACAAATCTGGTGTATGGGAGAAAGTAGGTCACTATGACCTACATATACGCTTTATCCACAATAACAGGTAAAGATTTCATAACATTTCATTAGCATCAATACTGAAATACTGTAATAGATTAACTGTACTGTAATAGAGCAATAGAGTATTAAAAACAGAACGTTAAAGTACTGTTGCTTAGTAGGGTTGGGACAATAATCGATTATCATGATATTATCGATAATTTATTGCGTTGAATACAGTATGCATGCAATGCAAAGAGTAAAATAACATTCAGTACTGTTTATTTCTACTTCAGACACTTTGTACATCTTTAAATACTGGTTGGTTTAAAATATGTCAGTAGAACTTTGAAGTGCATACTGTGCAGTTTCCAATTAGACCAAAATATAAATGGACAAAAACAGATTTAAAAGAAAAGTGCAGCAACAGTGTTGGTGCCCAATTTAATTTTTTTTGTAACTCAGAACAAATTCAGGTTAGGCTACTTTTTTTCCCACCAAGACCAAAAGCACTTTTTTAGGATTATTTGTTTTTAATATATAAACAATGGAGATAACAATACAATGTGATACATTCATTTTGCAACAGACATACAGCCAATAAATTGATCTCACTGATTCCTGCAATGTATCACATGTCCACTCCCCCAACAAGGGGATAAACTAAATGATAATAAATCAAAACTAAAATGGATCCAAAATGTGCTTGTACTTTTTCTAGCAAACATTTACTGGAATGGGTCTGTTACATGTATTACATACAATTAAACTTTGTTGCTACAAAAAAAATTAAAAAATCATGTATTCTACTATATTTTTCACGACCTTGCTATTAGGGCAATGTCATTTTTAATGTATACATTTCCTATAATTTGATTTAGCAACAATTTGATTTTGGATGAGTATAGGGAAGAACAAAGAGGATTACTTACAGGGGATGAAGTCAGTAGAAGAATTGCACCATTTTTTATTTCGTTACGATTCTAAAAAAGAAAAAAAAAGAAAAGTAGTTTAAATTACCAATGAAGCATGCATTTTGTTAAACATTACTATAGTTTACTATTGACTAAAAACTAAGGGAGAACACAAATGCTTCCACCCACCTTGTTTATATATAGGGAGTTTTAGACACTGTTGGAATTCTCCACCCTAAACCAGACCCTTTAAATTAAATCTATTACCTTACTGTTTATGAGCTCCAGCAGCCTTATCTTGAACTTAACATGTTTGTACTTTGCTTGTTTACTTTAATGCTGTTTTATTTTTTTTAACAGAATCAAAAGTTACTGTTTCCTGTGCTATGGCCAGAATCATTTATGGAAATCAAAAATCAAATATCTTGAGCACAACAGAAGGGAGTCCAGTGATAATGTTCAAATGACAACAAGTTGTTACGTATCTCCCCCCCACTGCTATGACTAACACATGCAAGGTATATACATCCCCTATTATGGATACAGTCGGCGCTGATGGGATATAACTCTGGGAGACAGAGATTGCTTTTCAGAGCATAAGAGGTTCGTGTAGCACAGTGAGTATGTGATTACGCTCTGACTTGCATAAATCACGTTGAACTCTTGAAGGAGCCGAGTCTCCTGTGGTTTCTCAGGCTGCTGTGGCAAAAAAAGTTGGAGTGTCAACATCGCAGGTGCCTCGCCTTACGATAAGATGTGATTTCATTTTTTTTTTTTTAATTTCATGTAGAAATAAAACAAAGGATATATTTTGTTTAGGAATAAAAAAAAAACATTGACTTGTATTTTAAATTATGTATTTAACATTTAATCATAATGTGATGTGATTTAATTCTTTCTTTTCATTAAGAATCAAAAAAGTGTGACTAAGTTCGTCTCAACTGCCTCTCGTTTAATTGGGACAGCCGCTTATTCGGGATATTTCCCGAGGAGTCCAGATAAAGCGGTGCTGCTATTAAAAATTGTAAATTCTAATACACACACACACACACACACACACACACACATATATATATATATAATATATATATAAATATATATATATATATATATATATATATATATATATTTTTATAAAATCATCTTTCTGCCCTGGCAATGCCTTAAAATGTTGAACTTCCACTTCCTGAATATTATAGTAGATGTCTCTAGATACTGAATACATTTACTTCTTTGAAATACTAAACCAGAACAGTCAGAAACGGGTAGTATGCAACTTAAAATAGCTGCCACAAAAAAAAACTGGTACTTTCATTATTATTCATTTAACCCTATGTTTACTGACATGGCATTTGAGTGCAGTTTACTGTATGTTAACCACTAGTTTTCTTACTGCTGACTTCACAGACCCTGATTACCACTCATCCTGGACTACCTAATGCTACCTAGGTAAGGTAGTCCAAGATTACTGCTAGTCAGGAACCGTGAAACCAGTTTATGCTTTTCGGTATTATTGATATATAATTTTACCTTTTCTGTGATATAAAAGTTTGTGACATCCGCATGTTGCAAAGCAAAGTTTTCATGATTGCCCAGCGACCACCTGTAAGACATTGAAAAAAAATATTTACACAGTATCTTGAAAACATGTTTAAAAAAAGGGAACCACTTCTAGATTTACCAGAAAGTCTCATCCTATTGATACAGTAATTTCCTCTAATTTTTATCTTGGGGTCTCTGCTGGAATAGTTTCCTAAGGCAGTAATTCATGGTTTTACATTTTTTTTTCCTCTCTTAATGGCTGTTATTTTGTATGTTGTCAAAACATCCAGGTCAATCAAGTGGATGCTGGATCTCCATTTAGTTAATTTGTGATATACTTATATATTATCTTTCTTTCTCTTAATTTGCCCAGTTCCCCTTATTTTCAGACACCATGGCGCAAGATACAAAACTGTTGTGTGGTTAAACTGGGGCCAAATGGGTCCAAAAATAAACAAAAAGATTAATGCTGTCTCAACAGAAATGTCTGGCCAACTCCTACATGACATATTTGCTGTATATATAGATATGAGAGGGTCTACTGTATAGCCTAATCATAGGTGTAATTTACACAGGGGACATGTCCCTCTCACATTGCAACAGTAAACATGTTTCTCAACACTGTATTCCTTCGAATTTTAGGACACACTTTTTAATCCATTTTTTTTTCTTTTAAAAAATGGCCTGCGTCTTAAATTTGAGTATAGTGATGCGTGTATTAAAATCAACAAAAAGATGTGAATACCAGAGTACACAAACAGTAACGTGACTGGCTGCCGAGAAAAGACGAACAAAGACGTCACAGCCCGATCTCGAATCAGCCATGACATACAGGCAGCCAATTTTTAAAGAAGCGTCATTAGCTTCCTGAGGAATTCGAAGAGAAGATTTTACAATTTCACTGTTTCATGATCAGGCTCCATTCTAACAAACAGTACCAGCTTGGAAAGATTGGAAATGCTGGTCAGACCCCCATATTTTTCAACATGCCAAGCAATACCACAGTTCACAAAAAAGGGAGAAATCACGACTGGAAATGAGAAGCAGCGTATAACTGTAATGCTCTGTGTGACAGCTGACGGCAGCAAACTGCCTCCTCGCGTCATTTTCTTATATACGTAATTGAGGTTGTATCTTTGTAAATGCAGCTTTATTTTACGTTTTATTTTTTCCTCAAATTGAGGATGGGAAATTTGGGCTGCATCTTAAATTTGAGGTTGTCTTAAATTTGAAGGAATACAGTAATTTATTTGTATAACATCGGTATAGAGTCGCCACTAGGACCCAATGGAAACACCAATCAACTGAGGCAGCACTGGCGCGTAGTGTATTTTGAGGTTTTTTTCATTGTGAAATTTCTCAATCATGATACCATTTCCGATATCTATGGTCTCAGTGTGGCTGTGAAATATCCCCTACTGTTCTCTGAATTTTACTACTACATGCCCCACCTACAGAAACTACCCCCGCCACTTTTGAAACCAGAGTTACTCCACTGAGCCTAATTAAACCAATGAACAGTTGGCAAGGGAAACAGAATCTATGGCTTGAGCTGTATTTTTTTCACGTTTAATTCAAAGATTTCACGATTTCCGTGAAATGTAATATGTAGTTTCCCGTGAAAATTCTCATTTCTGAAAAGTGTAAATATACGTATTTTTTATCACTTAAATATACAGTACTGTGCAAAAGTTTTAGGCAGGTGTGAAAAAATGCTGTAAAGTAAGAATGCTTTCAAAAATAGACATGTTAATAGATTATATTTATCAATTAACTAAATGCAAAGTGAGTGAACAGAAGAAAATTCTAAATCAAATCCATATTTGGTGTGACCACCCTTTGCCTTCAAAACAGCATCAATTCTTCTAGGTACACTTGCACAAAGTCAGGGATTTTGTAGGCATATAGTCAGGTGTATGATTAAACAATTATACCAAACAGGTGCTAATGATCATCAATTCAATATGTAGGTTGAAACATAAATCATTAACTGAAACAGAAACAGCTGTGTAGGAGGAATAAAACTGGGTGAGGAACAGCCAAACTCAGCTAACAAGGTGAGGTTGCTGAAGACAGTTTACTGTCAAAAGTCATACACCATGGCAAGACTGAGCACAGCAACAAGACACAAGGTAGTTATACTGCATCAGCAAAGTCTCTCCCAGGCAGAAATTTCAAGGCAGACAGGGGTTTCCAGATGTGCTGTCCAAGCTCTTTTGAAGAAGCACAAAGAAACGGGCAACGTTGAGGACCGTGAGACGCAGTGGTCGGCCAAGGAAACTTACTGCAGCAGATGAAAGACACATCATGCTTACTTCCCTTCGCAATCGGAAGATGTCCAGCAGTGCCATCAGCTCAGAACTGGCAGAAAACAGTGGGACCCTGGTACACCCATCTACTGTCCGGAGAAGTCTGGTCAGAAGTGGCCTTCATGGAAGACTTGCGGCCAAAAGCCATACCTCCGACGTGGAAACAAGGCCAAGCGACTCAACTATGCACGAAAACACAGGAACTGGGGTGCAGAAAAATGGCAGCAGGTGCTCTGGACTGATGAGTCAAAATTTGAAATATTTGGCTGTAGCAGAAGGCAGTTTGTTCGCGAAGGGCTGGAGAGCATACACGAATGAGTGTCTGCAGGCAACAGTGAAGCATGGTGGAGGTTCCTTGCAAGTTTGGGGCTGCATTTCTGCAAATGGAGTTGAGGATTTGGTCAGAATTAATGTTCTCCTCAATGCTGAGAAGTACAGGCAGATACTTATCCATCATGCAATACCATCAGGGAGGCATCTGATTGGCCCCAAATTTATTCTGCAGCATGACAACGACCCCAAACATACAGCGAAAGTCATTAAGAACTATCTTCAGCGTAAAGAAGAACAAGGAGTCCTGGAAGTGATGGTATGGCCCCACAGAGCCCTGATCTCAACATCATCGAGTCTGTCTGGGATTACATGAAGAGAGAGAAGCAACTGAGGCTGCCTAAATCCACAGAAGAACTGTGGTTAGTTCTCCAAGATGTTTGGGCCAACCTACCTGCCGAGTTCCTTCAAAACTGTGTGCAAGTGTACCTAGAAGAATTGATGCTTGATGCTGTTTTGAAGGCAAAGGGTGGTCACACCAAATATGGATTTGATGTAGATTTTTCTTCTGTTCACTCACTTTGCATTTAGTTAATTGATAAATATAATCTATTAACATGTCTATTTTTGAAAGCATTCTTACTTTACAGCATTTTTTCACACCTGCCTAAAACTTTTGCACAGTACTGTAAATACAGCAAATGTTTGCCTTACTGACTGATCATCTCCTGTACGCTTAAAGGGTTTTGTGCAGTATTTATACTTGTAAGCACATTTTATACAGCCTGAAAAATCAATTGATGTCAGAGCATAATTCCAAGCCATGTGCAGTTTAGCTGCATTTTTGGTATTCACAAGCTTCAGCGTGTGGCACCTGCTGGTGAAGCTGCATTTCAGTAGTAATCTGTGCAAACCACTTTCTAGTCAGAGAACAGCCTCTACCATGCAAAAGACGCAGGACACGTGAACTATCTGCATATCGCATTGACTTCCGTTTTATCGAGGAGGTACCGCGCCATATTTAGACATTTTTATGGCTACTTTTGGCAACCACTGTACAACACTGCTGCAAATAATTTATGTTAAAAAAATTCTATGTTAAAATAATGCCCAACATACCTTATTAATGCAAAACTGGTATCAGATAATATGCAAATATCCGACAATCTACATGTATGCTGGGAAAGGAGGGTCCCGACTGTCTAACCTTCAAAACATTAAACAGTCCTAGCATTGATTATATATACTGGAAATGAGTGCTTATATATGGGCTGCTGAAAAATGGATTTCACCAGGTGGTTTTGCAACATCATAAACCTAGAGAAAAAACTGTAAATGAAATGTCACAATACCATTGAAGCAACTTATTCACTATTTTATTTATACAATACAAGATTGATTTTACACAGTATAAAAGATAAATGCCAACTGTTGCATCTTAAAGTTATTGAACAGTAAACAACTAAAATATGGGCATGAAACTGTGTTGGCAGCAAAATGGACAATTCTCTGTTCATGAGGTCAGCACAGTGGGTTATTATTTTATGATTTCAGAACAGTTGGCAAGTGTGCAATTCTATCTTTCAGTCACTGCAAATCAAAACTTTCAACACCAACAACATTAAAACAGAAGGTGATCTTTTTAGAGTGATCTGTGCAGCTATATTGTGACTTGAACCTATATTTTGTTTCAGGCCTCTTTAAAAACCATCTCTTTTCAGATCTCAAAATAAGTATTTGTTCATCTGTTACCTGTCAGTATATACCGGTTTGCCATTTCTGTCTCATAGCACTTTAGAAGAAGGAGAGCAAAACAGTGTGAGAAGCACTGATGACTAAAGCAAGAGATTAACAAATACAGTCGATTCTATAAACGACAGACTCAGATTAAACACATTTCCTGAGACTGCAAATGTTCTACATGGTCCTTGCCAAACTTAGAAGTCACTTATTGCAAATTACTTCTTGTAATACGAATTCAATTCACACAAATGTACTGTTTATACCAATTTATTGGAGCCCCGGGAAAAAAAATGTGAATATCGAAAGGATATTGGGGAATGTATTAACTTCTATCTACATTATCTAGATTACTGCCTCTGTATGTATTTTAGTGGTTTTTTGGACTACTGATCCAATGATGCATTTCTAGTTTCAATAGTGCTCAAAAAAAAGTGTGGAAATGACAAGCGCAAACAATGTGCATTATACTTGAAAGCGGTGGATAATGCGCCACTGAACAAGAAAAAGAAAGATGTGTCTGCAGATGTCAACATTTCCACGAATACTTTCTCAAGCACTTTTAAAAACCGGGATACAATACAGCCCTATGAACATCAAAACTGTGAATGTAGCTTTTCTGATTTCCTCAATAGGCTCTGTGCACAAGATGGCGTCAGTGGGCTTCCGGTTTAACTTATTCCCGGTATACTTCCTTCCTGTTAAATACTTGTTGATGGTGATCGTAGTTCGTTTTTGGTATACGCATGTTTGTTGAAGATTATTTTGTTATTATTCTATTAGCTATTGTTTTATTCGTACAATGAGTGCCACGGGTACAAAACCGAAATCTGTGAAATATCAGAAACGAGAGGGAAGCACCTCTGAGCATTGCTGTGTCCCTTTTTGTTCAACGTCATCGCGATACAACTCGAGCGTAAGCTTTCACTCTATTCCTGTAAATGAAGAACTTAAAAAGAAGTGGCTCAACAACATCTGCCGAGAGTAATTTACGGCAACAAAACACACAAGCAGACACAAGCAGACACTTTTGTGCAGCAGACACAAAGCGATGTGCTCAAAGCAACCTGTGGAGGGCGGCGACGGCTAAAAAAGGATTCGGTACCAGTGTTCTTTCAACGGAATGAAGAAATTGAAATTGAACTCATGTAACTGTAAATCAAACCTTGAACTTGAACAACAGCTACACTAATTTGTATCCTACACTCAAACTGTGCGGCTTCTCATTCTTCTTCATCAATCTGAAACAACTGGCCCTCACACTGATTTCACCTGTCAGCCTGTCTTTGTTTGATACTGGTTAAAGACAACAATATAGACGTTATGTCTGAGGGAATACAATGCTTGAAATAAAATATAAAAGCATCATAGCATTACAACAATAATTTGACGATATTGTACAGTTTGCCACTTAGCTAATTTTATCATAAACAAATGTATTAAATTCCAACTGGTTATGCTATCATCACGGTAAAGTACATGTTTTTATTTATTTTCTTAGAAGAGCAACTTAGAGTTAGAGTTGTCACAAAATATACATATTTCATGATTCACAATACAGTAAGAGCAGGTAAAATATACAATTACTTCAGTCCTAAGAGCAATTTTAACTAAAATACTTACAGTTCGAAAATCACAAAAAAGTACGAGTACATATACTTTTCATATTTTAATGTCATAATTATATTTTATATGTTAACATATAAACAACAATATATAACAATATAACGTGCTCATTAACCAAGTATCCTTATTAAATATTGATTTTACCACAACAGGTTTTACAGATATGCAAAGACTGAAAATTGTAAACAACTCACCATCGTAGTTGCAGAGGTAGCTGGAAACGTACATTTTAAAACCCTTTTCCAGTTTGTCTGATGGAGCTTTGCTGCACAGTTTAACTATTCTATGGACATCATTAACTGTGATCCTTGGTAAGTCCTGAAGGCAACGCGCATAAAACAAGGCCATGGCACACTTCACAAGTGTCATAAATCAGACTTGAATACTGTATTCTAACGCAAACAGACATTAACCGGAAGTAACTATACCGGTATAAGAGAATGTGGAAATAGGATGTGCACAGAGCCTATAACCTGATGTTGAGGACGCTTTGCTTTTGTGGTTTATAAATGCCTGTGATCAGAATAGGAATGCAGATTTCAAGTTGTGTACTTTCTAAATGTTCGCTTACAACCGTATTTTCAATAAAATGCACAGTACTTTTAAATGTATAATACTTGTCATTGTACTATAACTTCAATAAAAACTGGCAGTGTGCATTTGGGTTAGACTGCGGATACAAATTACCAATTGCCGGTCCCTTGAAATTCGTATAAATGGAGAGCTAATTATAAAAAGAAAACGACTTACCCTTCACACACTTCTTTTATAACTGATGACAGTGGCTTTTTCTGCAAAAGAAAAAAAAACCACAAACATTAAAAAAAAAAAATTCTATGTATCACTCAGTCAGGATTTGGTTAATGACTGACAAAAAATAACCATTTCGAGATTTGAGCATTGACAAATTATCAAAAGAATGAAATGAAAGGTTATTTCGGTCTTTGAGCAAAGTATTTTGATCAAATTGCAAAATGGAAAATATCAAACAAGCAAAGAGCAAAACACAAAAGAAAGATGCTCCAAACACTAAAATGGTGATTAAAACGTCACTGATTTCTGACTTTCTGAAATTCAAACAAATTCAATTCGATGACGTAAACAAATGATGGCAGGGATCTAAACTGTATTATGCAGCAGTCAGCAAGCCAGACGGAGAGCTGTACACCAAAAAGACTTTGATAACCATGCGGTATGAACTTCAAAAACATTTTCTGTTATTTACTTATTTATTTACATATGCTGTATCAGCTATATTTAAACAAAATATATAAAGTCATATTAATATTCAACCTTGCCTCACTTATTTTTTCTTGACTGATTCATATATTAAATATGTACTGCAGACTCAGCTCATAGTAGAAAATTAAATGCCCCTTGGGAAGACTATTGTTACCTCCAGGGTGCAACGCCCTAAGCTTCGGGCATTATAGCCCCCTGTCAGTAACAATAGTCTTCCCGAGGGACAACAATTTTATAGCAAACAGTTGCTAATATCCGAAATCCATTATACATTAAAAGTCTATTAGATGGGATTGGTTCCCGTGACAATGTTATTAATAACCAAAAGTTGTCTTTATCAGGGTTGCTAATAACCGGCATCTACTGTAATTTATTATATATATATATATATATATATATATATATATATATATATATATATATATATATATATATATATATATATATATATATATATATATATATATATATATATATAAAATCACCATTATGTATGATTTCCCAGAGTTGACATTTTAATAACTGAGTGGTTTAATCATGTGCTAAGGAATGTCCATATCTAGAAGTTTTCAAGATCTAGGTAGAAAACAATAAATATTATTATTATTTTTATTTTTATTATTATTATTATTATTATTATTATTATTATTATTTCTTAGCAGACGCCCTTATCCAGGGCGACTTACAATTGTTACAAGATATCACATTATTTTTACATACAGTTACCCATTTATACAGTTGGGTTTTTTTACTGGAGCAATCTAGGTAAAGTACCTTGCTCAAGGGTACAGCAGCAGTGTCCCCCACCTGGGATTGAACCCACGACCTTCCGGTCAAGAGTCCAGAGCCCTAACCACTACTCCACACTGCTACCCAATAGCCTTTATGTGTGACGTGCAGTGTGCACCTCTACTATGTTCCCCCACATACAAACAACATTTAAAAGAACTATTGCGTGACTGGTATTTGACCTACAGTAGAGACCAAGAAATAGAGCCATATTTTCAGTAACAGTCTTTAACTCCTTTTTTCACAAGATTAATCAAAATTACCTTGAGCAAAAATAACCTGATACTACTACAACCAAATCACTAAACGTTGTCACCAATATGTCTCCTCTGATAAGGATTTCACTTTTAGGTTAAAGTAGCTTCTGAATAGAGATTATTTTAACTTACACTGTATTTGATGGGGTTCTGTGTAGTCTCTAATACTGTGATAATGGTTTACTTGGAGATAACTATTCCACTGAAGACTGATATCATTTGCTGTTAACAAAAAATGTAGTTACGTATCACAGATTTAGCAGGGATAACACTCACTCACCTGGTCAATTTCCATTAGCTTGGGGAAGGCCCCAGGCCACTCAATGGCCACCTTGACTATGTCAGCCGGGGGTGGCATCGCAGTGCTGTGTGGGGAGGGGGGGAGCTTACCAAAGGCAGAAAAGTAGTCTTCAAACCGACAGGTGGCCCGGTTTCATTTGTCTACAGGGAAACACAGAAATAACTTAATTACAATAACATTCAGTGGAAAAACAAAGTGAGTAATGCTGTATGGCATATTCCACCAGGAGTTGTTGTCGTTGCTGTTCCCCACCCTGACTGAAAGCAGATATGTATACCGTATTTTTCGAAGTATAATGATTTGCATATTATTGTGGATGAGGAAGAGGGGTGTGTGCGGTGCATCGAAGTGTCTGATGTATGATTTGTTTTTAAAGATTTGGCAAGTTGCCCGTGAACAAGAAACAAACACATATACAGTGTTAAGTTAGCTGCATACACAATGCATAATGTAACAAAACAATGTAAGACTTGTATATTACACATTATAGAAATATACCTGCATTGCAATGGTCAATAAAGTATTTAGCAGCGAGTCATACAGGCCATTTTTAACTCTGTTCAGTGCAAAAAGAAAAAACAAACAAACAAACAAACAAACAAACATACAAACAAACAACACATAGGACTCTGTTTCCTATGTGAGAAGTCAAAGAAAAACAATCTGATTTGTACGATACAAGGCGACTAATGGTGGTTCTTTATTTTTGGGGTTTGTTTAATTACCTTCTTTTAATTTCTCCAAAAATAAATCTGGATGTAACACTGAACATAGACCCTAGTTGTCTCCAGTCTCGTATTGTTACACTGATTCTATACTGTAGTGTAGTCTAGAATTATGACTCCCGTTTTTATTCTGGTAAAAATTAAAGAGACACTGTTGCAAATTTTAGAAGCTACATAGTGAGAGTTATTCATAATAATTGCTTCAACACATGTTTTAACATAAAATACATCAACTACATTTCCCATTGTCAAAGTTTATTTAATTTAAGATGCAGCTGTGTAGACGTGACTGATTGTTGTGATATTATTTTGCAAGCCTGAATAAAAATGGTAACATGACAGACAAGTTAAATTATTTAAAGAAAAAAAAATCTAATACAGCTATTTAAAAATAACGGTTTCTTGAATATTGAATGATATAACCACCAATATAAGAAAAAAATCTATCTTTTAACCCATATGCTAATGTTCAACTAGCTTGTGTTTTAAGCTCTGGAACACATTAACATACTGTAGTACCATAGAAATGTATTAGCCCTTTCCAAATATATTGATGGTATTTTGCTCACAAAATAAGCTGTGCAGGGAGGGAGATCACGAAGGGAGGCGTCGCATTACATTTAAATCTAACCTTACTATTATTTCAAACAGGTTTTTTTATAAGCTAAATATTATTCAAGTATATTCCGCTGCACAAAATCTAAAACTCTCAATGCTCCATAGTGTGTTACAGACTTTGAACCTGATCTGCTTTTACTTGAGCGAAGGAGCCTACAGTACACTGCTGGTTGTTCCTTGAAGTATGCCAATGTAGTGTCAAGAATCAAAACCTAGGTGGCATGATATCCATAGGAACTTGCAATACAACAAAGTCATGACAGGAATGACAAAAAGTGCGTGGAATGCATTATACACAGGTGTAAGGCTTTGAAAAGGATTCGTTACAACCCCACATATTGCCCATCAAAAAATCCTAGACTTCCGTTGCCAAAAGTAAAAAAAGGACTGGTCTCTGGTGAAACTTGCAGCTGCTCCTAAAATAACTTTTTTTGGGGGGGGAGATTTTAGAGTGACCAATTATTTTTTCATTTAAAATTTTCCTCCAATTTGGAATGTCCAATTATGTTTCTTCTCCTCACCGTAGTGAGTCCTCACACAGAAACGACGTTCTGAGGGCGTGTGAGCATCCTCCAATCTCACATACCTAAAGCCAGAATCACTCGGAGAACAGAGATCAGTCCTGTATTTTGTATCTGGTCTGTTGAGCGATGGAAAGCAATCCCTGTCGGTTTCCCATCCCCCATCCCGGGAGTGTCAGAGCCAATGTGACGCCTCTCTCGCAGTCCCCAGCATAGTTCGGCCTCTTTGCACAGCCCGGACACGAACTGGTGCCGTCCAAGCTGTGGGACTCATCCTGCGCTCCCAGCGGTAGCGCTTTAACTGGATAAGCCACTCGGGGACCCTCATTCCTAAAGAATATGGATTGCTTTTCAACCTGTACCCAGCTCTGGTCCAAACAAGATCATACTTCTCACACCTAGTGTCAACGTCGTCAACTAGTCATCTTCAGGCACTTGTCTGGCCCTCGGAGTACGAGACAACTATTCTAACCAGAGCAGCGAGGGGGCCCATTCTTATTAAATACATTCTTCAAATGACACAGTCCTGTGTACAGGGTCATTACAGTGTCAGGGGGATCAAAAGATCTGAGCACTGCTATCTGCATCAGAACTGCCAGTGTACAGAATGCTAATTAACAGATTTTAAGAAAGAGCTGTATATTTTTAAAGCAACTTAACGATAGAAAAAACAGGCCATTTATTATTATGTTGGAGTACTTCAATATTCTTATTTCTGGAAGGCCTACTGTGTCTGGAGATTAACAAGTGCAATTTCAAATGATTCAAAGACACAAACTTTTCTGCTAGTGACCTATTCAGTGTATCTTAAAGGCAGCAATAGCTAAAACGGTGTATTATCTATTTGACTTGGTTTCTATAGTTTTACCTTAGAAATCAAACATTCATATTCCGAGTGTGTGAAAACAAATCACCAATTATAAAACCTCTACAAAAAACAAAAGTATACCAGTCATCAATATAAAATAATGAAAACTTACATTAAACATGGGTGAAAAACAGAAATACTCTGGGGCAGCATATAGGGCCTACTAAAATTGTGGAGTCCCATAACTGAACACCTATGCATGGGTGAAAGTGGCCAATTATCATTTTGACTGAAACTCTTGGGGCAAAACCTATCCCTTATTAACTCAATCACATATTGTAAACACATGGGTCATACAGTTTCTTAGTTTGACATCATTTGCTATGTTGATAACTAATAACCAACTGTAAAAAATATATTTTTTTGCATTAACAGTTTATTTAACTGCATAATAACAAAAATCGAAATTATACTCACTTTTATAGATAAGCTTAAATGAACAGTGCAGAATGTACAAACGATAGCAGTGAAGGGAAAGGCCAAACTGGCTGGAGATTTATCAATGGCTGGAGTTTAATAACGGTGAAATGAGCTGTTCAGTCTGCAGTCTACATTATAGAGACATTCTAGCGGCAGAACACACAACGCAGCTTTAAAAAAAGAAACTTCATGTCACAGTCTCACAGTGATGAACAGCTGTTAGGTCTCCTGAAAGCAGCTTATTTTAAAACACCAGTGTGAATGATGATGCAGTAAAATGTGTGTGTGAGTGTGTGTGTGTATATGTATATATACACCATTTTTTATATGCAAAAGTGCCTTTTTTGCCATTCCCCCCCCTAAAATTTTGGAATTCCCCTCATTGGCTGCAGCATAGAGGGAAATCCCCCGGCACACAAAAATGAAATTCAAGCCCTGCAGTATATACTTACTGAGCACGCATGAAATGCAAATACACATGCAAGTCTCTGCACAGTGCTACACCTAGAATTCCCATATGTAGTTTATTAAAAGGAAAATGTTAAAGAAAAGCAAGTACTGTTCTTTAGAAAGTAATTATTCCCCAAGTAAGGCAGTTCAAAATACTTGCCATGTCAAAAGCATTGTTTTACTATATAAAAAAAGACTTTTTTCCTGAATAAAACAATTTCAACAGTATAAACTTAGTTGCAGGAAGGACCAGTCAAGAGTCTTGTTTTATGCCATTCAAATTATCTTATTGCTCTAGAAATTGTGTCTTCGCCTTTATGCTTGCTTCTAAATATGGTCCATTGAGTTAGAGGGCAAAACAATAATGTAAATGCTGCTAGTGCAACAAGTCATCTCTTGCTAGTTTTAAAATATTTACATTTTTTACTTTAATATTAAGGCAAGTTTTACACTTGCTTCGGATCGGATACATTTATCTTTAACCAGGGCTGACAGTGTGCAGAACGGCAGGGAGAGTAGGACCTACAGGCAAACAGTTTAATTACCTTACATTTCAGGTGCATGCCTTTAAAGTACGATTACAACTATTGTAATTATTTATCCACAAATTAGCTTACTTGACTTGAAAAACGCCTCAAGCAAATTCTTCCTTGGTTTGGTTTAATGAGTAGTACACAACAAGCTTCAATATGAAAGCTAAAAAATTAATAAATAAAGAACGACAAGTTTTTAAGTTCTAAATAGTGCAGACTGGGTCAAACCAATGTTCGTGTCATTCGGGACATTTTATTGTGGGTTTTTAGTTATTTATTTTTAATTTTTAACTTATGCATGACTTAACTTTTTTTTTTTTTTACGTTTTAAATGGTTTATTGGCAAAACCATAACAAAACATTGAATAATATTGTGTTTACACAGAGCAAAAAAAGTAGAGTGGCAAAATATATCCATTTGCCTTCCCTGGGCTCTATGGGTTAGGTGCTTATGGTCTCAATCAAGTTACAGTTCAACAGGAGAAAAATATAGTAAATGGTCACAAGTCATCAAGTACGTGTGAAAACATTACAGTTTTCCACCTCCCCCCAGATTTCACATTTCTACACGAATCAGGAATGGACCTGGGAGAGGCCATTTTGACGGAATTCCATCTAAAGACGGCACACTTTCACCCATGCCTACATCACAATACTTTACTTATATATTTATGTCTCCTCAATGGAGAGACTTGGCAAGTACAGATTTTCCACCCATGCCCTGGCCAGTCCTTTCTGTAACTTGAAACAGGGGTTGCACACACTGTTCATTAAGGTTATACAGTACAGGATTCCGTATTTCCTTTATTGTAATTGTACATTTTTTGTCTCGAGGGACTCGATTTCTATAGATATTCCCAATTGAATAGATCCAGCTGATAAAAAATGCAGATGTAGTGCAAGGTAATGTGTACTGAAGGACAAGCACCAGCCACAAAACAGCCTGCCTTTTGTCATTTCTCACATGGGTGGGAAAATATCATTTATAAACTAAGTACAGTATACTACTGTGTATTACAGCCTAAATTACATACCAAAGGTCCCTGTGGTAAGGACAGCATCACTGCCCAGGATGGTGGAGACCCAGAGACAGACGTGGTAAGTTTAAAGTGCTTTTGCGCATGTTTAATTACAAACAAACAAACAAACAAACAAACAAACAAACAAACATGCACAAGTGCCAAAACAAACAGTTATACAAAACAATACCAAACACTTTTAAATACTGTGAATTTAGACCAAGCCGTCGCTTCCAATAAAACACGGCTTCACAACTAAACAGCACAACACACACCTTCACCTTCACCTTCACCAACATTAACTCTAAAAATGAACACCCGTGATCACCCTTACACCAGTGGCTGGAGCCTAATTAATCATGTATTCAATTTACGGCTCCAGCCACATTCCCACGTGTTTTGACAGGGAGGAATTTAACCCCCTCCCTGCCAACCCAATATTCCCCACACACGTGCCCCAGCAGGGCTTTCACCCTGCCACAGTCAAAAAAAAGAGCAATGTTTGAGCGACACATTAAGGGTTATAATACTGCAAGTTTAAGGCACTGTGGTTTGAAAGGTTGACAGCGTGTTCTCTTATAGTTTGTTGTGCAAACTATGTAGTAGAAGTGTGAAATGTGTGGTTGTGTGCATCAAGTTAGGTCTAGGACTTCCAGATAAACCAATCAGAGTTTAGAAAACAGAAAGAAAGAAAGAAAGAAAGAAAGAAAGAAAGAAAGAAAGAAAGAAAGAAAGAAAGGTTAACTATTAGTTTGATCCAAGCGGCCACAATCAGGATCTCGTTTTAGGATATATGATCAACACCTAATGTACAAAAAACAAACACACACACACACACACACACAGCAAACATATAGACACATGCAAACACGATTCTACTTACTTTAAACAAGAAATGCATTGCTATTTCTCAGTGTATCTTTCCAGTGAAATGTACTAAAAATGTACTTGTATAAAAAACAGGTTTCTGCACTTTCACTTCTGACTATTCACTATCCTTCATCAATGGGACGTTTCAGTGGCTTAAACTAAACAGATTGTCCACATTAATGGATAACTGCACAGAGAAACCTATTTATTGATGTTGATGAATCCGGTACCCAGCTTTATGGATCAAGTGTATTTCTTACATTAGTAGACTACTCTGTGTTCTGACATGGCCCTGGCCTAGTGACAACTTGGCATCAATACAGAAAGAAACAATTTGCCAATGGAACAATTAGCGTGCTGTGCCATGCCAATGTGGTTTTGCACCTAAAGTAAAATCAATGCCAGACACAAGATTAAATAGTTGTTCACAACAGAACATTTTGTAGACAAACCGTAAATGAGATGATGGAGGGAGGCATGTATTCATAACCAACTATAACAGCACAATCAATATTATTTGAGAGTGTGTACTACAATATGTCATTTTGTTCATGTATGACGAGACACAACCTTACAATTAATCAACATAGCTTCACTTAAACCAGGACACAGTTGGAACAAAAACCAGGAGGGACATCCCCCCAAGACTAGGATTGGACACCCCTGACTTAAACTGATCATGGCAGCTTTTTATACTGTACTATATTCAGCTACCCCTCTAACATGGAAATAATGATCAGGATTAATATAGCTCCGATTGTGTAATACCATCTGTGTTACGACACAGATTAGTTTAACACATTTATTATCCATGACAGCACAAGAAACACCTTTTGCTAATTGCATGTTGGCACTGTATTTACCAGCACATTCCATAAAACAGCAATTCAAAACACTCCATACTGCGTGCCCCTGCTATTTACAAGGCTTATGCATCATTTGTGAACAGCTGCAAGCACATAATTATCAGTCTGGATACACAGCATATAAAATCAGGGTAGTATCATATGCTTTTTAAAGAGCTTGATGCTGCCAGTGACAACATGATTTAAAGAGCAATGGGACAGATATTCAAAAGAGGAGGCGAGTTTCGCAAGGGCAGTTGCAGGCATTGTTTTTGAGAAAAAGTTGTGCCTGCGAGTGTAATTTAAAACGTGAGCTACGCGGAGAAAAAAAACTACCTAGCTCATTTTGTAATCGCAAGTGTTATGAATAATTATGCAAATCCATCTACAAGTGCAAAATTCAAACAATAGGTTTTCCGCAAATCACAATGTTGTGGACAAATTTGTTGCATGTGTTGGGCTTCACTTAACCAATTTGCAAACAAAATAAAATACTATTTACTCCTATCAAGAGGGAGCTTAGAGTTTACTAAGCTTTGTTTAAATTAACTTTAGTTCCAGTTGTTCAAAACGGTGAGAGAACTGACAAAACCCACAAATAGATACTGTTGCTAAATGTACAAAAAAATTATACATATTTAGTAATGAAAATATAAATACCTGTGTCTTGACACATTACTTCAAAAGATATCTGCAGCTCCAACAGAGTATTACTGATGTTCCAACTAACCTCCCAGGAGCGGCTGCTTCTTCACTTTTATATAATGTGGCCATCTCCCAATTGGTACTTGATTCAATTTGGGATATGGCCAAGTTTTAGCTGGATGTAGCTGGATATACACAGAGCGGGGTGTACCCCGCCACAGGGCTACACCCCACTTTGTGTGGCCACGCATAAAATACATTTGAATCCTTTTCTGTGTCAGATAAATGGACTTGTGTGAACAGCAGGCATTTAAACATGTGCTGTATGTGCTGTATACCCTCAAAGGAGAAGAATAAAGTGAAATTGATATATTTCACAATTTGGGGAGGCTTCAGCCCTCCCTTGCCATTGCCCCTGGCGCAAGGTCCTCCACCAGTGGATTTGGTAGATTTTCAAATCTGAGAAGTTTTTCTTTAACTCAAATTTCAAATCACAACATCTCTTTTAATATCATCTATATACCACAGAACAGTTAAAATAGCATTATGTGGGGAGCGGGTGAAAGACAAAACTGCCCGGTCGCATCCAATTCAAAAGTCTTATACTCGCCTATCGCTGCTCCCTTCTATCTCCAGACTCATTTTTTCTATCTCCATCTCATTTTTCCCTTGACCCCCTCTCACCCCCTTTGCTCCTCCACCTCCAGCAAACTAGCTGTATCCTCTCCCCCACCTCCAGAGCCAGCTCCTTCTCCACCCTTGCCCCTCAGTGGTGGAATGACCTACCCACTGATATCAGGATTGCTCAGTCCCGGACCAGCTTCCGGAGCCTCCTCAAGGCACACCTGTTCAGACAGCATCTGTAAACATCACAACTCTCGACCATGCTGGACTATATGGCACCCAATTATATTTGCACTAAACTGCTCCATACCTTGCCACATTCAACTACTGCTCCAAACTATAACTACTTCATGTATCTTGTATTTGATTTCACTTATAGGTTACCGTACTCAGGTTTTTGTAATTGCTCTTATTTGAAATCATTCTCATACATTTATCATACTTACTACGTGTTCTTACTGGACTTTACTCATATAAGCAAATATTTATTTACACTCGACCAGAGAACAACCTTAATAGGCATAACAATATTATATTGCCTGACTTATGGAACACCCTGTTTTCGATGTTTAACTGGAGTCTCTCATCTCGTGGTTATCCTACAACAAAGTGGGAGTTCTACTGGGGGCTTTATCTCCTTCATTTCAGTTGTGTTCCTTGTTTGCAGAGAAAACCTTTGAATGAAGACCCATGAGTGAGATGGCTACATTTGTGGTCCCAGGGCCTGAAGGGTATATGATCAGAACCTCTCATCTGAATGTGATTAAACTCTACATGGACATCTGAATAAATTCCACATACTGCCACCGCGGGTCACAGTGACCTACTTTTTCATGGTACAGACTGCCCTTGTGCAGATACTATATATACACTACAGCATCTCGCCAGGTGCAGCCCAGCCTATCGGTTTCCCAACATAACTCAAGAACAAAACCCATGGGAACCAGTACACATTTATCAACCCAAATCGGGCCTGTGAGCAAAATAATGATGTTGTCACCTAAATCTCCAGGGGCATAATATGAAGGAATGGCACCACCGATCAAATGGTTTGTAAACAAGGATATGTGAAAAGTATCTGCATACCCACCGAAGTGTTCCCTGCTTCAATCTGAGCAAACTACTGTACCTGTTCTAGACCATCTGCGCTGAGCTCACAACATCTGTCCTTTTTTTAAAACGCACAGGTACTGTAGAAGCAACTATAAACTAAATATCCAAATAAGTGAGCAGCTTCACCTAAAACTTGGGAAGGATTACCACCTTTGGTAAGGTCATGTGTAAATATTACCTTGGTAACTACTGTAGGTGCTGCTACTTGAATATTTCATGTATGAAGTGGCCTCACAAATTGCACATTTAATTTGTTTTTAGTATCTACAGCTTACATAATGCACTGCTCTGTAGGCTACTGTATTACCCTCTAAAACTTAACCTACTTTACTGCATTCTTAAAAAAGCCTATATATATATATATATATATATATATATATATATATATATATATATATATACACACACACACACATACATACATATATATATATACATGCATGCACACGCACATGTACACGCAGTAGAACCCCGGAGTTACAAGGAATGGAAGTTGTTCAGTCTGAAATGTCCATAACTCAATGGTTTTAAAAAATGTTTACTGCTAATCTACACCCTCAATCTGGCAAATACAAGGATACAGCCTAGCAATAAAATATTCATATTGTTATGGTTCTAAAGTCTTAAATGGGAAAAAAAGCTACATTTAATTATTATTATTTGTTTATTTAGCAGACGCCTTTATCCAAGGCGACTTACAGAGACTAGGGTGTGTGAACTATGCATTAGCTGCAGAGCCACTTACAATTACGTCTCACCCGAAAGACGGAGCACAAGGAGGTTAAGTGACTTGCTCAGGGTCACACAATGAGTCAGTGGCTGAGGTGGGATTTGAACCGGGGACCTCCTGGTTACAAGCGCTTTGCTTTAACCACGGGACCACAAAGCCTCCTTTAAGTTACCATTGAAACACACAGATTTAAAGGCCCAGGAAAACACAGGTTAACGTAGTGCTTGGTTTTATTTTATTTTAAACAAAATACATTCATGCAGCTAGCTCAGTCATTCAGCTTCCTTTGACATGGAAAACAAACTTTAAAACTAAAATGTTCCTACGTTGCCCGTACTTGTTATGAAATCTGCCTCATCTTTCTGGTACTGTAATATTGCCTTCTCCATGACCAGCATGACCCTTATAGGAGCGCCTATCTGGTTTGCATTGCACGCATGGTTGAGTGACCACTTACTTCTGGTTGAAAGTGGGGTGTTCGGTAGACCGGTCAGTTCATAAATTTGGTGTTAGTAACTCTGGGGTTCTACGATAGATAGAACGAAAAAATCCCCTGACTAGAATAGAATAATGTAAATGGAGATTACAATGCTTTAATTCAGATCATTTCAACACATTTGTAGTCACAGCAATGATATTTCATATGAACAATCCTACATATACTCTGACTAAAGCAGTAAATTCCTCTTTTTATAAACATTCACATACATTTCTGTTGTTACCAATCTACAGTGTCACATTCCAGCTCATTGGCTACATCCTGAAACACCGATGGGCTGTATCAGATATCCACTATGTAATGCAGCTACCATTAAATACAACTTACAATAGAAACTTAAAAAAGGCACTGTAACAATCCGTGACATGTATTTTTTTTTTTTTATTGTCATTCGTGAATTTCTTGAAAAAGTACTGTGAATTTTCTATGGCCCTACTAATAACGTATGGTACATATTCCTGTGTATGTAGCATCCACTGAACCGATACTTGTATGTAGTATATTGTACATGAACTAAAAGTGTATATGTTAAATACTTAAATCCAACTCAAATTTAGTCTTGAAGCATGATACACAATAGCTCCTCTACTGATTCCCAAAACTTTTTACTCCAAAAGGTCTTCAGAACATTTTTCTGCAAGGAAAATTATAATAGAATTATAATTCTAAAACAAATAAAAAATAAAAGCCTAAGACTACTTAGGAACCCTTAAATTGCATGTCCAAGTTTTTATTTTTGGTTTAATAATTATTAATAATTTAATAATTATTTTTGGTTTAAGAAGCTGGTCGTGTTGTCCAACCAAATTTGAAGAGGTCTACTGTCGGTTCAATTATCAGAACACTTCGGACTGAGATTCGGTAATTGTACAATATTCCGTGGTCGGAACGTTATTGGCCAGCGTGCCACAGTCGATGTACCGGGGCAGCAGGGCGGGAATATAACAATGTGTGCGGCCATATCACAAAATAGAGTTGTGGCACAAAACCTTGTGCTAGGGCCATACAATTCAGCCCATCTGTTGAATTTTTTGGCTGTTCTGCATAATCACCTCTTACATCCAAAAGCTGGAGTTATATTTATCGTAGTCTGGGACGATGTCAATTTCCATCATGCATTGGTAGTACGAGCGTGGTTTGCAGCGCATCCAGACTTCAGCATGATGTTCCTGCCACCATATTCCCCATTTCTCAACCCTATAAAGGAATTTTTTTCAGCCTGGAGGTGGAAGGTGTATGACCGCCGCCCTTACGAGCAAGCCACAGGGCAGCAGTGCCAGGGGTGGATAAGGCACTCCAAGAGAGATATTATCCACGGTGCCTGGCTAATGGGCTAATGAGGACATAAAATGTGATGTGGATGAAAATCTGTGGCCTCATGCTGAAGAGAGAGTAGGTAACAGATGAAATGGTGTAGAATATCATATCAAATGCATATTGTGTCTTATTTTGTATATTTATAATACTCCAAGTTATCATTTTGTTCACTGTGATGCATTTGATTTAAACAAAAGATGCATGTTTTATGTTCATTTATATTGGTATTATTTTGTGTTCAATAATATTATTTGTTAAAGAGTATTTTATGTTATTATGCTCAAACGATTAAAATGAAAATTTTGAACTATTTGATGTTTTGGTGCTATGAATTGCTTTTGCATTATGTATTTATCACATTTGACTCAAACACTTTCATTTTGCACTGTTTACAGGATTTTGATACTGGAGTGAGTAGTTTGGGGTTTTGTGTTATGAGTTTTGCACTTAGAAACTGTTCTGAAAAAATGTGTCAAAGCGATTGTATAAAAACGAATGGCTGATTTTTTTCCTATATGAGAATTCAGAGTAAATGGCTTTGAGAATCTAGCTCAGGATTTAAAAGCATGTCTCTAATATCAGTAAATCCTCTTAAATAGAGAAGCACATCATCTCTCATTGAACTATTATTTAGCCACCAATTCAGCTATAATTTAAAAGTAAAAATGGCTGATATAGTATGCTGCTCATGGCATGAATTTCTGTACCTTTGGTTTCTGTGTCAGTTGACAGCATTGCTGTGCTACTACTGTACATTCAGATCTAAGGATGGAATCGCTGCAAAACACAAAACTACTGTATTTCAAGCTTTATGAAAAAACAGTGCTTGCTGTCTATCAGTATTAATTACATGAAAACTAGGAAACAATTCTGTCTGTTGTTGAGCATTGAAGAAAATAGTAATTATCAGAACTGGTAGAACAAACTTTGTACAAGTTAATATACCAGTATTGCAGGACAAAATGAGATTTGGACAATGTCACAGCTGATTTTTTAAATATTTTTTTCCAAAGAATATCCAAAAATCAAATTAAATAACACACAATATGTAAAATCATGGAAACTATAATAAGGAACAAAATGGATGAATATTTATATAGTAAAAACGACATAGGAGGCAGCCAACATAGCTTTAGGAAGGGTAGTTTAACTAATTTACTAGATTTCTTTCAGGAGGTGAATACTAGTCGACAAGGATATGACATAATCTACTTAGATTTTCAAAACGCATTTGACTAAGTACCGCATGAAAGACTATACGTAAAGATTAAAACAGTAGGAGTAAATGGTGAAGTAGCAGCATGGATTCATAAGTTACAAGATAAAAAGCAATTAAAGGCCAGGCAAACAGGAGTAACATAATGAGTGGGGTACCACAGGGATCAGTATTGGGACCATTGTTATTCCAAATCGATATAAAATGACCTGGATCAAGACATAATCTGCAAGCTATGCAAATTTGCAGACGACGCAAAACTGGGAAGGGTAGCGAACTCCCAATCAGCAACTTTAAAAATACAAAGAGATTTAGACAAGATCCAAGCTTGGGCTGACACATGGTAGATGAAATTTAATGTGAATAAAAGTCTTGCACATAGGGTGCAAAAACATTAGAGACAAGTACAACATAAATAGTAACGAAAGAGGAAACTATGTACGAAAAAGACTTGGGGGTAGTAGTGGAAACATTTATTAAGCCAACTACACAGTGTGGAGAAGCTATACAAAGGGCAAATAGAATGTTAGGTTATAGAGCCAAGATAGTTCAATTCAAATTTAGAGAATATTAAAATGATATAATGCACTCGTACGACCACACCTAGAATACTGTGTACAGTTCTGGATCCTAGATCATAAGAAAGACATAGCAGCATTGGAAAGAGTACAAAGGACAACAACACAATTAATTTCAGGATTAAAAGGCATGTCATATGAAGATAGACTGAAAGAGCTGAATCTATATAGCCTAGAAAGAAGGAGAGCCAGAGGTGACTTAATAGAGGTATTTAAAATTGTCAAGGGGGTTAACAAAGTAACTGCTGTTAATTCTTTCTTTCACAGGTCACAAAAGAACAGAACCAGGGGCCACAGGTGGAAGCTGAAGGGCATATTCAGAACAGAGGAGAAAAGGAGCTTTTTCACAGAAAGACAGAAAAACCACTGGAACAGGCTGCCGGACAGAGTTGTTGAAGCAGAGACTATTGGTTCCTTTTATATATATATATATATATATATTTAAAAAAACTGGATGCCGTCATGAACAATATTATATAACCCTCTCTGTGAGGAAGGGCGTTCTGTTTTTCCTCTCCCGAGTGCTAAAGGACAACGCTGGCACCAAAGTGAGCACGCACAGGATGGCCGAATGACCTTTTCTCGTTCTTGAATTTCTTGTGTTTTTATGTTCATGCGACATTCAACCTAGGTTTCAATAGAATTATGCAAAAACAAGTCCAGGATATGGAGCTAATATGCCTTAGAACTCCAACCTCAGGCACTATCAGTTCTTTAGTTTAGTAGTTTGATGTTTACAGTTTACAGCACACGTGCACCCTAGAAGTACATTTCCTTAATTAACTAAATAACAGCATCTGTAGCAGTGTCACAAAAAGTGTATTACTGATGGAATTCATTTCTACTACAACTGGTCATAGAAAATCAGTAAATGTAAAAATTGCATCTCTGCACTGTTATCATAATTGCACAACAGAACTGTAATTAAGCAGTGTAATAATGTGACTAAAAAAAAAAAGAGCTTAAAGGAAACCCAGAAACCAACTGAAAAGAACCACACCCTACATCCCTGAAGCCGGCTTGCTAGCTCTATATGTACTTCAGAAGCTAAACAGTTTCAGTCACCAGGAAATCCTGTTAAACAACACCAAGCCACTGTGTATTAATGTCAGTAAATCTATTTATACGTTTCAAAAATACAACCAAAAAAAAGGGAGGAGGAGAGTGGCTTAAAGTCCTGTTCAGGTTAAATCATTTTTTTAGGAAGAGTTATTTAAAAAAATAAAATAAAAAATAAAAAACTTACATGCTCAAATGCAGAGGTACCTGTTTCAGTTGTTCTTTCCCCTGTGCCCAGTTACAAAGCATTCACAAAAGGCTTCAAGCACTTTGACTAAAAAAGGAACTAGGCTTACTGAAGAAGAAAACTGGTCTGCCAGTAAAACAATAAAGCGGCAAACTTTAAAGGGCAGACTAGAACAGGTGGCAGGAAGTGCTTTAAGAAGATAGCAATAGGTTTTCAGGCCTGCAGTTAAACCAGAAAGTCCCCGTATTATACATACAATGTGAAGGGATTCAATTGACGTCTGAAATATATCAGATATCAAATATCATCAATTGATTTCATTTAGTCACAAGCATGAATGCCAATCAGCTTAAAATCGAAAAGCTAGATGTGCTGGGCCTATGATTTTAACTCAACATGAGAGCATGAAACGATTGGGGTTTGATAATCTAAACCATGGCACTAGAATTATTTATTTTTTTCTTTATTTTGTTTACTGTAAATGCACAGGATGGTCTTACTGGCATATGCACAAGTCTTCAGAATGGGCAAAAGAAACACTTCCAGCCAACGCTCCATATAAGCTGCGTACTGGGTGTTTTACGCATTGAAAAAATATGAATTACCCAACATGTAATGCATAAAGAATATGGATAACAATTTTGCTACACAGCTTGAGTTCGCATCTTATCAAGCTTATTGTATTTCAGTGGTTCCCGGCATCTCAATGATCAATTGTGAATATACTGCATGCGGTAGCTTGAGAGTGCATCGTGGAAATGCTAGGACAGCCACTTGTAGCCTGCCTGGGAATTGCCAGAACACGTGACCATTAAGTCTGAGTTTAAAATAAAAAAATAAAAATAAATAAAAAAATACAGTTAAATCCACTCACTTCCAATGCGTGTTTGTGACCAGTCAGTAAGCAGCCATGTCTGTCAACTTGGAACGGGAGAGCACAAGAGACTGTGAAAGGATGCTTTACAGAAAACAACTATACAAACTGTACAGCCTAGTACTAGTGGGAGGAGACTGAGCGCAGTATCTAATTACATCGAGAGTAGCAACTTCTCGGACTATAATATTATTAAAGCCTAAACGGACGCGCAAAAGACAAATACAAGCTTTTTATTGTAAAGACCAAGTTTTTGTACAGTAGTTCAAAGTAACATTACAGTTCAAATAAGCCTTTTAAGTTTGACTCTCTGTGACTGCAGGCTAGAAATGTGTTCAGTAAATGAAATACTAGATTTTGTGCAAGGGCACTTTATATGCGGCACCTGATCTATTATTAGAGGGGACAGTTGTGGCCAACATTTTAATTCTGCTTTCCTTTTGTAGATGAACATTGGATCCATTTTTTTTTTTTTTTTTAAGTGACTGGTTTGTTACTTTTGAGATTATATGTAAACTGAAGCAATCAAAACTAAAAGTTATGAATCCTTGACAAGGTTGAATGTTTTCTGATATTGGGCTCCATTTCATATGATTGCATAACTACTAGGGAGACTGGTTAGTATTTCTGGAAGGAGAGACCATAATAATGGCCAATATAACTAACACAGTAGATATGGCTCAGTTCGTTTATCAACAGAGGCAATTTCATAAATTTGCATCAATGGTTTGCAAAAGAATTTGTGTCTGTTAAATGGAAATTATAGCTATAGTCCACATTGAGAACACCTAACTCAATGAGGCAAATTAAGCACATAAATTTGACATGTGCATAGGTGTAACCAATGTCTATTCCTTTAGATATTATGATTTCAGGGCACCGAAGATGCAAGTGTTTGAACCACTGTTTCAGGATCTGAGGGGAGGTGATGAGGTAGTCCCTTGGCTTTGATGATAGCTACATATAGTGCTAACCATGGGGTAATTTGTGCTGGATCGCAGATTCCAGATCCAGTACATTTTTTAATTTGATAATTAAAACAGTTTTCAAATGATGAACCGCATGAAAAAAAGGCCTGGTCGTCATGCAGCTACCGAAACCAACAATAAGACACAAAACCCTGATCCACAAGCAGATGAGAACTTGAATGGGAGCTACCGCAAATCAAGCTCAGTACATTAGGTACATTCTCCACTGGCTTTTACCATGGCAATGGAAGTAATTATTACGGCGTCAAAATGGGTAGTGGGAGGAGAACGCTTGGCTTCTGGAATGTGACTGCCACCAATTAGAGCATACATGGATGACAATCATGACTACAACAGTAGCCTGCACTAAGCGGTTATTGGGCAAACTAATCAATAACATTGCATGGGCACAAATGCAATTCAAGCAATAGGTGAGGCAATACCAACAGTGTCCTAGAGGCCAGTGAAAAGTCTTGGGAGATGGTATGATGGGGACCTAAAGGACACAGTTCATGTGGGAGAAGTGAGACAACAAGCAGTGCAAGGGTTGAAGAGCATAAACAGCAGCGCTTTACCGGGCAAACTTAAAAACTCTGGTACTTTCAAATTGGTCTACTGCCAAGATTTCTGTGGCCACTCACTGTGTATGAGGTTTCCTTGACAACAGTAGAGAAGATGGAAGCATTATTCGGCTCATACGTCAGGAAATGGTTAGGAGTTCCACGCTGCCTTAGCAGAGTGGGCCTGTATGGTAAAGGGATACTGCAGCTGCCCGTCTCGGCTCTAACCGAGGCGTTTAAGTGTGCCAAGGTTCAACTGGAAATGACATTGGCAGAGCCACACAACGAATGTGTGAGGGAGGCAACACCTGTGTTGAAAACTGGAAGAAAGTGGGTGGCAAAGGAAGCTGTGGAAGATGACACATGAAGAACAACATTCCTCCATCCAGGGGAGCAACCTCCAAGAAAAGGTATTAAAACCAAAACTCATATAGGACGGAAGATGCCAGAGACTGGAAAATGCCGGCAGATGTTGGACAACGGCTTATTTTCCCACTTGAGATTGCCACCACTAACCTTTGACCTGATATTGTCTTGTGGTTTGAATCAGCACGTCTTGTTCACCTGGTACAGTTAACAGTGCCATGGGAGGATGCTGTGGATGAGGCGTATGAAAGGAAGAAACTTTGGTACGCTGAACTAGCTGCTGAAGCGGAAGAGCGAGGATGGAGAGTCCAGGTTTACCCAGTGGAGGTGGGTTGTCGAGGATGTGTGGCACACTCCACAACCTGGTTTCTCAGAGACATCGGATTCAGTGGTCAAGAGTTGCAACCTCAAGCATAGTAGAAAGAAAGCAAGAATCACTGTCAAGCCCTCTTAACCCTTTGCGGTCCTATGTCGGACCTGGTCCAACATTGCATTTATTCCTATCCGGTCCAATGTCGGACCCTGTCCGACATCATCAAAACAATGCAAAAAACGGGTTTCTAGTTGTTTTTTCTCCGGAAAAAGCCGACAAAACCATTCAATGGCCGAGTGGGAGCGACAGGAGCCGAGACAAGTCCAAAAAAAAAAAAGGCGTATCTCATGAATAGTCATACTTGCCCCTGGCATCGGATAGGGGCGGTCGGTCATAAGGAAGCAAGCTGGCTGTTACTGAATCAGCGCACGGAGAATATCACGGACATTTGCAGAGCTTTTTTGAGATGTTATAGTAATAAAATAATGACTTGGATCGCATTATTGAGGAGTTTGGTGATAAAACGAGTGATCAGGAGATGATTGATCAGTATGTACGACTTATTATAAATTATTATTATTTATTTTTTAGCATAGGTGAAAGCTATAGTGAACGAAAGGGTGGGGCGGGGCTGGAGATGCCTAGTGAGTGCTTTGTTGATATGCAGGGCCTTTTAAACCCGTTTGACTGTGGAAAAAAAATACTTTTAAATAGCGCGTCTAAAATTATCTGCGCGTGTGAAAATAAATTGGATCTGACGCACCTGACACGCACTTAATAAATGGACTGCAAAGGGTTAAGGTGTTGTGGGCTAGTCGACGAAACAGCAAGGATGGAAGGTGTCCACTTGAAAACCCCAGAGAAGTACCCTACGCAGCTCAGTCCAGACGGTTGTCATGCTGATGCGCTAGGGAGGCCACACTGTGGTTGATTCCTGGAGCTAGCATTGCAGCCGTTGTATGTGCTGATGCGCCAGGGAGGCAAAATAGGCTGATCCCTGGAGCCAACATTACACTTCAGCCAGTCAGAAGGATATCTACATAATCAGATGGAAGGAAACGCAGATGGATCACATTAGATTACAGTAAAAGAAGCTATGTCTTAGTTGGTGCTTATCTTGGCGAGAGCCGAGTCCAATATCTGCCTGAAGTTTTTAACACCTACTCTCATGTAATGGAAATCATGTCTTGAAACAAAAATGCTATCCCTGTCCCTTAATTATAAGATCTGGTACCTTTCTGTTTACAAAATTAACCCCTGGTGCTTACTGTGATAAACATGTGTCTTGGTAAGAGGACAACCAGACTGGTTTAGGCGTCAAACTATACACTGCCACAATACGCCATCCTGTAATTTTAAAGTGCATTTTACAGCACCTTGAATTGCATTAACCACATATTGTATATGATCATCCCAGAAATACCTGTAAAAAATAAAAAAGGGAACTTGATGCAAGCCAAAAGGATTCACCACTTTTGGAAACATGCTCTCATAAAATCCATATGCTCACACCGGCTGTGTATAAGTTGATAAAATCAACCCCTTAGCCAATAAGACAGACCATTTCACTAAAAAGGTGACAATTTGACACAAAACATAACTATTCTGATGAGACACCAATAAACATCTATGACAATAAACAAAACCCATAAATATATGCAATTTACAAAGTGTCTTTTCTATATAAAATCAAGCAAACTGTCCCTAAACCCTAGCTAAATTGGGTTCATTTTAAAATACTAGAAATTTAGAATGTAATGAGCACTTACAGCTTACTCAACACTGCCATCACACTGATAAAGGCTATAGTAACAAGCTTTATTCACAAATATTATGAATTAATTTTCCCTTTGGGAAAAGCATGAACCAAAACGCTGCCATAAGAATGCAAGCCTTCAGTTTGGTGAATCATCTCTCCGCGGTTCTATAAATTAACCTTCAAACAGATATAAAAGTGAACATACCGAATGTATTTTTTACTCGGTCACGATTATTTTAGTGGTTAACAAACAGTATGAGAACAACTACTTTCTCCAGCAAGCCATCTTGTTTACCGAGTAGGTATACATTTAAAACAAATCATACTTTAAAAAAGGTAGTACCAACACTAGTATTAAAAAAAAAAAAGAATGTATTGTATCTGCCCAAAGAATTTCATATATAGCTATTATGTATGCCACTGTTCTGGCTGTTCTGAAAAGCGAAAAAAAAAAAAAATAATAATACTACAGTAAGGCACAAATATTACAATTAACGGGAATATTAAATATTCCTGATTATGCTGTTGTCAGTGTTAGATGATCATAAAGAAATGCTGTTTGAAGCATACCCTAACCCGCAGTTTGTGATGCATCATTGTTCAAGGTTATAATGGAAGCACGGTGTGCAGCATCAGACATTTCAGAAGTCAGTGGCTTGAAGATATTCTGCAGTTTTGTGTCAAGGAAGTTACCATGCTACTGCAAGTAACACAAACGGATGTGTTTGTGACTGACCCTGGTGTACAGCTTCAGTCAAAAACAGTATGCAAAAAAATAAAAAAAAACACACACATTCTGGTTCCAGGAGTCAACATTCATAACTAGAATGAAAAGAAGCCTTTGTACCAATGTCTGAGGAACAGGAACTACTGTGCTAATAACCCTATCTGTTACCACATCTCCCCTTTGTCTGCCTGACCTCCAGTGGTGCTCTAACTTTTGCCACGTTAACACCACTGGTTTCTTTTCACATGACTTCCTTGGGTATAAAATAAACAAGCTCAAACTCAATTTTCTCCACCAAAAAATACTATCCCAGGACGCAATCGACGGTACCCAAAAATAAATGTAGCATATAGTACAGCAAATATAATTTCCTCCAAAGAAGTCATTATCTGCAGATAGAGCTTGAAGTTTTCAGGTTGAACAATCAATAAGTAAAAAAAAAAAAAAAGTGTTTTTTTTTTTAAACCGATAAACCCGGGTTTTGGCAATATATTTTAAATAATGTAAATCATGCACAACTCTTTCTGCAAAAAGAAAACAGCTTCTCACAATTCTCGGATTCAAAATGCATCCATAGTGCATTGCCTGAATCCTAAATATGGACATCCTCACTTCAAACACAGCAAGTCAACTTTGTATATGTATTAGTGAAACATACATGCAATTTATGACAGAAACTGAAAACGTATGCGTTTGAGTGGTGTTTATTTTTAATAACCAAACATAAACCACTTTGCCAAATAAAAATTGAAAATTCAAGCCCTATCTGTAGATAACTGACCATGTCATTTGTTAAGTGTCTTCAGCTTGGGCCACTTAACTGTTGGTGCAGTCAGTTATCTATCAGATAATGACTGTGTTGAATATCAATGCTTAATTGCACAACCCCGGAAGCTTCTTAAGTACTGTACTATTCACACCCACTTATATTTTGTTTTTTACCTAGCAGAAGCAAAAGTGGTTACACATCGCAGACTGTGGTATGAAAAAGCCATATAACTCAGAGCCTGCTTGAGAGGAGTCTAGTCTTACCTTCTTCCCCTTTAATCTTCCCCCATCACCCTCTTTTTAAACATTCATTTCTCAAAAAATAGTAGTTTATTTGTTTGTAAGTGCAATAAAAGACAGATTTACTGTAGCTGACCTTGTCTCTTGATTAAGCCTTCTGCTCGGCTAGTTGTCAACAGACTGTACCACAGGAGCAATCCAGTTTAAATCAACTTTACAACAGATTTTATCGAATTTTGCCTCACCATTGCAAACAGACTTGGGGTCAATTACAATTCTAATTCTGGAATTTGTAATTGTAATTATAATTACCATATAATTGATCAATTACAGTTCAATTACACACCCTTCCAAGCTTAATCATTCACAGTTCCATGTGTTTTAAATTGAGCAAACATTCTTGCATTTTCAACCACTTTTAGTGACCCCATTTGTTTGAACAAACGGTATATAGTACGTTTCTGTATTTGTACCTGTGATTACTGCTTGGTAGAATAAACATGTTAATGTGTGTAGCTATTTGTTACTTTTTAGTGTAATTGCAGGTTACTGCAGCATAATTATAACTAATTTAACAAAATAGTACTGTAATTGTAATTGGATTTTCAGCAAACAATTATGATGTAATTGTAATTATAATTATTATTGACCTGGACTCATGTGGCACTCCACTGGTAGAGGTGAACGAAGTACAGCCAAGTACCACAATGTAGCACTTCTAGTGAGGTGCTAGCTAAGACCCCCAACCAAGACCACTCTGAGATTTAAACCCGCAAGCGCCTGATCATGTTTTCACTGGATGAACATCTGGGAGCTCCATGACGCAATTCAGTTTTGTGAGTTGAAACATTTTGGCACATATATTTCATGGTGCAATACAGCACAGTGTGAAAGGTGCTTAGTTGTGTAAATACTTGCCTACAGTTCAATATTTAGGCCTACACTTTATTTAGATATTAGCTGAAATATTACCATTTTATTTATGCAACACATTACTGTATAAATAGTGAGTATTCACTTTAAAAGATACTGCAGGTGAATTCTGAAAAACATTTTTAAACACTAGGGCCTACTGTATTTACAAAGCTTTAACAGATTCATTATTTAAGTTTAAAAAAACAGCAGAAGGCTTTCAAGAAAAACAAGCTTTATTTATAAAAAATAAAAATAAAAATAAAAACTTTGCAAATAAGGCCCATTATGATGCTGTCAGAATACATTGTGGAGGGTAGAGTACATGCTCAACTTCAAATAAGCCATTATTCAATTCTGTAATTATTCTAATTCCATTGTAAAACTAATTAAATTAAACGTGTTTGTTTTGTTTCTGAATCCCATATACACCACACAACACAATATTATTTATATAGAGTTCTTCATGAAGAATCATCCCAGGGCATTTTCAAGGTTAAATTGAAAAACAACTCTACACGACTAGTCAAAAAGGCTAAATAATAGTAGATTCTTTTAAAAAACAATTATTTAAAGAAGGTTTTAAAAATCAGGGCACGAGAGCCGATCGCTCTTTTCAACTAAGAGAATATCATTGGCTGATCTCAGAGTAAACTCAAAGTAAGGGTTTAATAATCAATCCACTACTTCTACAGTACCCCTTAAAGTGGTATGAATTTATATTTTAAAAGACATAACAGTATTGCTACAATACATTACAAAAAGTAATCTTGTTGTGCCTGTCTGTGAAAATGGTCAGTACATTTTAGATTCAGCTTCTTTCAGCATGTCACAGATTGGTGGTTAAAATACTAGGCCTACATTATTATGTACATGATGCTCATTTTTGTTTTGGAGAACACACTAACCACATAACTAAAGTGTTTTCACACAATTTTCTGCTACTGTCGGACAATACGAACAAAGGTTTAAATTAAAAGATTTGTAGGAATTTTAGATAAATAATGTTTTCCAAGGGATTCAGAGACAGGTAAAAACAAGAAGAATACAATAAAATGTCCTATATCTGAAACTGCTCATTTGTGACCCTGTAGCAACATTTCCCTTTAAGTAGTGGTACTTTGAGATCAAAGAACGCCAAATGTACATATGGTTTCTGCTTCAAAACTGCAGTTGCACTGTAGATTTCCTATACAAATAACGAAAATGTGAACAGCTAAACAGTTTAGCAAGGCTGCTTGTACTTAGAAGGCATTATGGAAAGCATTTTGCAAACAGACAGTCATGAATCAGATACAGTACTAACCAAGACAGCAGTTTACTCACCACCTCGAACATGAGGGAACTGTTGGAATCTCTATATTCACAAACTTCTCTTATACTTGTGGTTTATCACATGACAAGAATCCCTTGATGCTAATATTAAAGAAGACGAGGTTTAGCAGTACAGTTCTTTTTTATTTTTTTTTTTTTTAAAGTAGTGTTTTAGTGCTGTACAGACGTTCTATGTCATTATCCGTTTCTCCAGTTTCTTTGAGATATGAATGTACCAGCTTTACATCATTTTTTTAATGTATTCTCATTTTGTTGATCTTTAATGAACATTTCTGTACTGTGGGTGTTGTCGAGTGATTGAAAACGAGACATGTTGTGTTTGAATTGAAGGCGATGGTCTCGAGGAGTCGAATGGGTCAAAGTTAAAGTATATTTTCCTCTAGAGGAATTATCACTTTTTGACGCCACTACTGTGGCTCAGGATGCAAACATAGCCTTCATCCATATATATATAATTTCTAAACACTGCTGACATAAAACTATAGTGTGGTTACATTGACATTACTATTATGAGAAATAAATTATCCAATTTGTGGAAGGGAGGTGAAACAAGTGTCTCAGACAGTCAAAAAGATACACACAACATCAGACAAGATTACTGAACTGTACAAGTACAAGCTAGGGGCAGGATCTAATGTCCCCTTGAGATCAAGGAGCTGGCCAGTACAGATCAATGAAACATCAAGAGGCCGATTTACACCCCAGGGAATTATGCACAGAAAAAAAAAAAAATCAAAATTATGCAGTATCTCTGTACAAGTATGTACAAAGTAACAAAAGTATTGTGCAGTTGTACTGGGTTCTTCTCTCATACTCTCATACTTTAAAATAAATAAATAAAAAAACATTGTTTTCTACTTAGTTTCTTTTGTTATATATATATATATATATATATAAAAACAAAAAAACTAAGTAGAAAAACAATATTTTATTATTATTTAAAATATGAGTATGAAGAAGAACAATATCAAACTTACTGTAGCACAGAGAGAAGAACGAGAGGGAACACATTGATAGAGTAAGAGGAGGTTCAGAGCAGAAGGTAGGAAGAGACAAGCCTTGATGAGTCCAATATTCACTTGTTGTACCCAACATTTCTTTGCCTAGACCTTTTTATTAGAGAAGATTGGGAATTACAGCCACCATTAAGTAAAACAATCTCCTAACCTTTAACAGGGCATTCTGTTAACACTCTTAATGGCTACTCTGAAGTCAAGTAAAACCATTGAAAACTGTGGAAACAGTATTAGAAACCAGACAATCTTTAAAAATGTACCTACAATGGGGCTCCTGAGTTGCACATCCAGTAAAGGCGCTCCGCGTGGAGTGCAGGATGCACCCTATAGCCTGGAGATCGCAGGTTCGAATTCAGGCTATGTCATTGCCAAACATGACCAGGGGTTCCTAGAGGGTGGCACACAATTGGCCAGGCGCTGGCCGGGTAGGGAGGGCTTAGGTCGGCAGGGCAATCCACAGTTCACCGCGCACCAGCGACCCCTGTGGCTGATAGGGCACCTGCGGGTCTGCAGTGGAGCCATTCAGATCTGTGTTGGCACTATAGGTCTGCTGGCTTTGCTATGTGAAAAATGATGGAACACGGCAGGAACACATTTTGGAGGACGCGTGTTTCAGCCGTGAACCGGGATAAAAAATAATAATTGGGCATTCCAAATTGGGGAGAAATCTGGGGTAAAAAACCATTGGCGATGACTAAATTTTAAAAAAAAAGAAGAAAAAAAATGTCTCTACAGCAAAACCTGCTTTTGATTAATCTTTATAAAAAAAATAAATAAAAAAGAACAACCAGCTTGTACGTCTTCCTCTGTTTGACATAACTCAATTTTATTTATGATTTAAAATCCTTTTTTTTGACCCACATGAAAACCATTGATCTCACACAAACTTTTAGAAAGATTAGGGTTTTTTTTTGTTTTAGTTTTTTAGTAGTATTCAGGGTGACGGTGGTGTTCTCAGTGGATTTTATAGGTTTACTAATGTGGAGAAGCACATCCCAACTGCTTAACCAAAGTTCACAGTATGTGTTATGAATTGTCCTCCAAACCCAGAAATCCCGATATGATCACAAGCTTGTGCAATTGCCATTCCAAGTAAACAATTTAGGGCAAGTAACGGGCACTGACGTTGCTGATGTACCTCATGGACAACAAAATAAACAATAATCTAATTCAGTATTCTAATCTTCAATTTTTGGTTTTGTTACTGAAGTTCCTGGAGGGTGGTGGCACTGTTAACTCACACACCATGCATGCGCATTGCCAATGTGGTCTCCATGGATTCCTACCATACCAATCCAACAGTAACCCAATGGGAGGAGACCTGAAATGGATGGCCTGCTTAGTGACCCATTTCACTAAACATGTTTTTGGGTGGGAAAGTTCTATTTTAAAGCAATGCAAATTCCTTGAAACTAGAGTAGGGCATAAAACACCTGCCAGCAATTGTGTAATATGCAAGTATAATTTATAATCAATAAAAAAAGAAAGAAAAAAGAAAACAAACATGTTATTTTGACTAGATGTTACAAATACTTCCGAGGATTGGGTAACAATACTGTAGCGTTGCTGTATGCGGTCAAAATCAGTAAGCAGTAAACCTACTCGGGAGGAAAATGCTTTATTTCGTTGATTATGAAGCTTACATACATGTAGAAGTAACCACATTCAATTGTTAAAAGCTAATAATAATAATAATGATAATAATAATAATAATTAATAATAATAATAGTAATAATAATACATAAAGAGGGACATTGTTTTTAGAGGATAACCTTATTGTTATGCACATTTGCATAAGCGATATGTTCTTTTGTATTTTATTATTTCAAATTTGAACAATCTTTACACTTAACAAAATCTGCTTGCTGATTTTTAACTAAAGTGTTGTCACATGTATATTCGCCCTTACGACAGACAAAATATTGTTGTATCACATGCAAACACCAGAATCATACATAGTAAAAACATCAGTCAGACACATCGATGTTCTTCATTAGCTTTTGAGTGGGAACGTGTCCATATGCTACATTTTGACCATTTTACATGGGCACAATTTAAAGAAAGTTTACTTTCACGATACTCGGTTTCCTAGCATATTTACAACTAATCATCCACCTCGCAGCACGTCTTGAACAACAGAAATAAAACCGGCCAACCAAAACATACCACCAAGCGAACAAAAAACAGCAGCCAACACAAGAAAATAACAACAGCACTTAGCGCAACAAGATTGAAACAATCCCATTTGGAAGCACAAATCGCAGGCCCTGTGGCGACCAAAAAAAAAATGTTGTAAACTGTCAAAAAATTGTTTCGATACAAATAAATTATACTAAAAAAGACAAAGCCCGCAGTTCATAAGTGATTATGCAAAAAGCAAGACTTTACAGTCCTGCGTGCACTGACTATGATGCAGGTTACTTGTTTTTCAGTGAATGAATAAAAGCAATGTTACTAACCTGTGTGTTAAAATACTTCTTCCACCATCAAAGTGCTGATGTTTTGAATTTGCATCGGACAGGCTTGCTCTCCTCTTCTCTTCTTTCCTCACCTCCTCCGGCGCCGCTATACTGATGCTTTCACTTCTTTCCTCCGCCTCCTGCTTGCTAACACGGACCAATTGCAAATAACACGGGACTGTGTAGCCCTGACCTGTCACTGAATACGGACCAATTACATTGCAACTGTCGCTGACAATAATACATAACCTTGCCGTCCGTTTCTGCTGCTGCAACAACAGGGCATACTATGCGGACAGTGTACCATTCAATTCAGTTGCCATTCGGGGGGTGAGGGTTAAGGATTTGATATTGGTACACAGTCAATCCATATTAAAAATAATAAATACAAATAAAATATTAGATTGAACAAAACGAGCCAGTGACTTTAAGACAGATTTACAGCGTCAACAATATTTACATTATATATATATATATATATATATATATATATATATATATATATATATATATATATATATATATATGTTATCTTAAAATATCATTATTATTTTGTATTAGTTTCAATTAAAATAACATTTTTTTACCAATTTGATTTTTTACCAATTTGACTGATTGTTTTGATGAAATCACTGACATGTATGTTGAAATATAATAATAGAATTAAGAATGCATCCCCTGTTGTAAGATTTCTGAGCCCACATAGTTTTCCAGGGGCAGGAACTACTATAAGGCTTGGGTGATTACCTTATTGCCTGTAACACAATAGGTATGAATGAATTTATTGCATTGTGACCAGACAAAAAAAAAAACACTGATAATGCTGTTATTTTATAACCTAAATTGCCTACTAATTGTAAGAAAGATCATCAATTGTAAATTGATATGATCTCTCCTAATAAGATCCACTTCCCTGTATTAAATGTAATTTATCCCAGCATTTTCATGGACTACTGTCACTGAATCACAGAAGGTATTACATTGCCAGTTTAGATTTATATCAGTTTTCTTGACAAATTTAAAGCAAACACATGAATCAGTGTTCCTCAGTTCTTGATGATAATCCATGTGAACACTGCTCATGTATCACTATAATATGTTTTCTACATAATGAAACTGTATTGTATTGTAGTGGTTAAAGAAAAGGGCTTGTAAGGAGGTCCCCAGTTCAAATCCTGGCTCACTCACTGTGTGACCCTGAGCAAGTCACTTAACCTCCTTGTGCTCTGTCTTTCGGGTGAGATGTTGTTGTAAGTGACTCTGCATGGTTCACACACCCTAATCTCTGTAAGTCGACTTGGATAAAGGCATCTGCTAAATAAGCAAATAATGATAATTAAAGGAACAGAAACCCAAAACAATTTAGACATACAAAACTGGGAACTTTCCTGCATACACAATTGACAAATTAAAGTCTTTAAAATCTTAAAAGGAGTTGACATATTGTAGTTAACCCTAACCAATACTTTAAGCACAGTACAGAAACCAGGACCAGAGGACACAGCTGGAAATGATGTTCGATTTAGGACAGAGGGAAAGAGACACTTCTTCACAGAGAGAGTGGAGAAGGTATGGAATCAGTTACCTAGTCATGTTGTTGAGGCAGAATCACTTGGATCCTTTAAGAACCAACTTGACAAAGTTCTGAGATCAATCAGCTACTAGGAACTGGACGTGCTTAGATGGACCAAATGGCCTCCTTTTGTTAATACATTTTCTTATGTTCTTATGAATATACACTCTCAAAAGTGTATTCTACATGTATAGGACCAATGGCTGTATTTTGACGCTTTGGGGGGAAAAAATCACATCAATCCAATTAGTTCATCCTATTGGTATCTAATTAGTGGGAACCAATTACAATCTGCATGCCTAAAATTGGTTTCTAATAATACTGTTAAATACCCCAGGGCCCTGTAACTGAATTATTTCTCAGAAGGTTTACTGGCAGTAGCAATAGCTGCATTCTACTTTGTGACGCTGAAAAATGACCTTTGTCCTTGTACATGTTCCTTAGCGCACTGCAGCCTACAATTTGACTTCTGTAAGAATGCATACGCTGCTGTTTAGACAAGAGTATCCAAATGTATTACTGCAGGGAAAACAAGAATGCCAGTGACATATATCCCTGGTACATCTGTATATAGAAAAACAGAGCTTTCGGTTAAATTAAAAAAACAATGTCCATCATGACCTACATTTCCTACATGCACATGTGAAAAAGTAAGTGTGACATACAGACAGACAGGACAACGTTATATCCCCCCAGACTCAATCAGAAGAAGGTCTTTAGCAAATTTCATCCCACTTAGACCAACAGTTTCTAAAAATAGGTAATACTGTGACATACAGACTTATCAAAAAAACTTTCATTTTCTCACTATGTTTTTTTTTTATTATTATTATTTTATTGTATTCTATTATGCCTTGTTAGTTTACACTTGAACATTGAATGTTTCATAGCATGTTGTACTTTTGGACAGTATTATTAAATACAGGGTCTGATTCACAAAGCCTGTTTGATAGCCTGTTTGAAGATTAAATAATGCTTGATATTTTTAAACCATTCTATCCATTTTACAGAAAGAGTAAAATGGGTATGGGTGCAGCTACAAAAAGATGACCATCACACCCACCATTCGCTGCTGTAAACAAACACCCGACAATCCTTGCTTTTTAGTACTTCAGGCTGGTACATCTTTTTCATTTAAAAAAAAAATCTATAACTTCAAGATTTTGCTGGGACTAGTGTTCTTTGGAAGCCACATATGTGAACATTTCTCTGGCTGGCAGTCATTTTTCCACTGTTTATGTACATCAAACCTTCTTAATGAAATAGGAAAAAAAACAAGTCACTGTTAGTCATTCAGTTAAGAAAACAGTAACGCCTTAAAACTACAATTTATGTTTCCACAATTTAACTTTCAGAAAGAACCCCCACATTAAGGTGATGTGAATGTTAAATGCTCTTGGATTATATAAATGCAAAAATCTGTTCTGAGGATAAAGAAAAATAATGTGCTTCATCTGTGATTACTTTTTTGTTAAAATAAATAACTTTTATTTGCTTTCTCTAACTACCCACAGGATCATTTTCAAGGCCTTTCTTTAGTGAGTTGGTTGTATTAGTGTTACAATTATTTTGTTAAGTGTGGTGAAAGATCATCATATTAAACATTATTATTAGCTATTAAATCATGCTCATTTCTTTTCAGCAAAATATCAAGCTAATTCCTGAAGATACTATGCTGAGGTTTTTTGTTGCCCTATTAAGAAATAGAGGATAAATCACTAGTCAAACACAACTGAATTAAAGTTGGATTGATTTTCACAATTTAAACAAAAAGCAGTCATGCTGTATTTTTCATTTATTTACCAGAGAACTGGGAAATCACTCACTGAAACTAAGGTCTAATTTTTGATAAATGGTAAAACCCTTTAGAAATAAAAATGTTTGATGCCAAAAAGAGAACAAAATCTAACATATTATACATAGTTTATTGCATAGCCAGGGCAGTGTATTAAAATACAGGTTACAAAGCTGATTTTGTATTGCCATGTTTTTTTTCTTTTTACACATTTTACTATTACAGCTGAATTACATTTTGAAATGAACTTCAGCTACCTTTGAATGGTTTCCAATAAAAAAAAATTTGATTGTATTTCATATCTATATACCTTTTTTGTATTTATGAGACTGAAATGTGAACTCATGAAATGTAAATCTCAATAAAAATGAGCTTAAAGATATGTCAAATCTGCAGTAATATTAACCAGAAAAAATACAAAATCTTTGAAATTTGCTATACATACATGCAGGTGTGTGTGTATATCTATCTATCTATATCTATAGATAGATATATCTATATATATATATACACACACATACACACATATATGTGTGTGTGTGTGCATGTATGTATAGCTTAAGATGGTGTAGCAGTTCAGATTTCACACTTATGTTTGGTGTCACAGACCCAGATAAACACTAATCTTGGACTACCTTACCAAAGCTAGCATTAGGTAGTTCAAGATCATTTGTCTAGGAACCCAGATTTAAGATGGATGTAAAATGTTCTGTGCATATGTATGTGACTTGAATTATCAGATGTATTTACATTTTTTTTTATGCAAACAACTATTAATTCTAATTTAAAAAATAGTAACACAACAGATCACTGCTTAAGTAAGAGGATTGTATTTTGCCTGAGCACTGACATGACATTTTAGCTCAAGAAGATAACGGTTCTAACACATATTCCCGCTTGATCTGTAAACAGCCAAAAGGTTATTATATTCATCTTTCCCCTAGATCTCTGACTAATTCGATTTAAAAAAAAAACCCAAAAAAAACATTTGTTTGTGAAATCTGAAGGGGTGCACAATAATGAAAACCAAAATTCTCAACGTCAAATGTTTCTTAAAAATAAATGAGGAGATTAACAGCATTCTCTCTTGTGTAAACAATGAAAAATATATAACAGACATGGTCATTACTTTTGATGGCCAGTAAAGATATACTTAAAGGATAATATACAGAATTCTAATTAACCAATACAATGCATATTATCCTGTCTAGATCCAAATGCAGAATGGATACTGGCTGTAACAAACACAAAGCTGAAAAGCACATGCATTGTCACCATTCCACCAGTGAGTAAAGATAAAAGGGCCTGCGCTGTCTGCCATTGCTCCTGGTGCGAACAGTAGACAGTCAGAAAAATGCCTTGGGCTTTCATTATACTCATAACATTATCTGAGGAATCTTCTCAGCTCAGAGCACAGCACCTTTTCCTTTCCTTTTGCTTGCTGAACTGTTTTAGCTCTTAGTCTGAATCTGAGCTGTTGCTCGATTTGGAGGACTTGTGCTTTTGTTTCTTCTTCCTCTTTTTCTTCTCTTTTTTCTTTTTCTCCTTTTTCTTTTTTTTCTTTTTGTGTTTGCCTGAGTCTGAAGAACTGGAGCTACTGCACTTCGAGTCTGAGGTGGTGTCTTCCAGCAGCTGCTGTAATTGCTGTATCCTGCAAAGAGGAAAACATTTCACAATGAACCTATGCATTTGCAATTGCATTGTTCCTGAAACTCATACATGCATGAAACCAAATATGATTTATTAGTGCCAAATATTATATAAAACATGTACTTTTATAAAATAATAAAATAAAATAAAAAAGAAGTGACACAATTATCTGTTCTCAAGTCTTACTTTCTTGCACTTCCTTGGTCATTTCACCTGGAGAAACTAATTGCTTCCCACACTGACTGACATACTTTGCAGCAAGTATCATAATTTTACCCTAAAGACACTGCTGAGGTGAAATGACAGATGAAGTGAAACAGTAACAGAGTACCTTTAAAGGTACACAATACATTTATTACAATGTAAATACCTGTGTGATTCTGTATGCTATATAGAACTGCACAAAAGATCTATATAGCATATTGAAGTGTATTTATAATATTATTTGTTTTTGTCATGGCCACAAACTGCATTTAATTCTCCATCACTGTGTTACAATTGTACTGGTATGTTCCATTTATTACTGACAGGAGTACCTTGCCTATCTCTAGTTTAGTCTGCAGCAACCTCACAATGCTACAGTGGACTGCACTTTATTTTCATTTTCCAGCTCCTATCTTACAACACTTTTCAGTTAATCCCCATTAAAGTCCTCTCCCCCCCCCCCCCAAAAAATACCAGAAAATACATTTCCCAATTTAGTTTCACAAAAAATTCTAAAAAGTAGAGGAGATACCTGGTTTCCTTTTCAAAGCGTCTGTTTTCTCTAATCAGGTCATACATTGGGTCTTCGTGCGCCTAGAAAAATATAAATTGTCAAATATTCTTGTACAAAAATAAAATACAATTCATAAAACAAAATACAATTCAAAAAAGAAACATATCCCCCACATGTTCAAACAGTGCATTTTTTTAATTAATGATGTTGAATGATGTAAAAAGGTTTTATTATTTTACCAAATTACATTTGTGTGAAAATGTATTAAAAGAGAATTCTGAGAATGCTATACAAATGTTTGTTAAAATATACTTACAACTCGGAACTGTTCCAATTTTTGATTTCCTTTGATAAAAAACGGACATTCCCGGTCCCCTGTCCTATGGCCATAGCGCTTACACCTCCAGCCTGAAATAAAGCGAGATACTCACCTGTTAACTGCATTATAGTCTGCTAAGAAATAAATAAGAATTATACAGTCGGCACCTCTCTACCTGGACGCCTCGGAAGAAGTAAAAACGTGCCGAATAAGCGGCTGTCCCAATTAAACGAGAGGCATTTGAGACGACCTTAGTCACACTTTTTTGTTTCTAAATTAATCAATTGTTTTTGTTTTATTCCTAAACAAAATTAATCAGTGTTGTTTATTTCTTCATGAAATTAAAAACAAGGTGAGGCACCAACTTTCTTTGCAACAGCAGCCTGAGAAACCACAGGAGACTCCAGCTCCTTCAAGAGTTCAACGTGGTTTACGCAAGTCACAGGGTAATCACATACTCACTGCACCGTGCTACGAGACAAGTGATCTCTGTTCATCATTTCAAAATTTGAATTCTCCCAGAACTTGAGATGATGAAAAAGGTGGCATTTCCATGCTTTTCCAAGTTACCCGAGTAATCATGCGAGTTGGGCAGGAAATACTACTGATTTTCCCCAGAAATACATGTCAGATAAAGGTCAAGATGTGAAATTGCTCAGACGGTATTACAGTAAAATTGTCAACGACTTAAAAGATAAATCCATGTAGATATTCTTTCGCATTTGTTTCACGCAGTACATATACATACATTGCTCTATATCACTACATAATTATATAATTATATATATATATATATATATATATATATATATATATATATATATATATATATATATATATATATATATATATATATATATATATAATAGTTTTAGGCAGGTGTGAAAAAATGCTGTAAAGTAAGAATGCTTTCAAAAATAGACATGTTAATAGATTATATTTATCAATTAACTAAATGCAAAGTGAGTGAACAGAAGAAAAATCTAAATCAAATCCATATTTGGTGTGACAACCCTTTGCCTTCAAAACAGCATCAATTCTTCTAGGTACACTTGCACAAAGTCAGGGATTTTGTAGGCATAAAGTCAGGTGTATGATTAAACAATTATACCAAACAGGTGCTAATGATCATCAATTCAATATGTAGGTTGAAAAACAATCATTAATTGAAACAGAAACAGCTGTGTAGGAGGAATAAAACTGGGTGAGGAACAGCCAAACTCAGCTAACAAGGTGAGGTTGCTGAAGACAGTTTACTGTCAAAAGTCATACACCATGGCAAGACTGAGCACAGCAACAAGACCCAAGGTAGTTATACTACATCAGCAAGGTCTCTCCCAGGCAGAAATTTCAAGGCAGACAGGGGTTTCCAGATGTGCTGTCCAAGCTCTTTTGAAGAAGCACAAAGAAGCGAGACAGCGTTGAGGACCGTGAAGCGCAGTGGTCGGCCAAGGAAACTTACTGCAGCAGATGAAAGACACATCATGCTTACTTCCCTTCCATGTCGGAAGATGTCCAGCAGTGCCATCAGCTCAGAATTGGCAGAAAACAGTGGGACCCTGGTACACCCATCTACTGTCCAGAGAAGTCTGGTCAGAAGTGGCCTTCATGGAAGACTGCGGCCAAAAGCCATACCTCCGGCGTGGAAACAAGGCCAAGCGACTCAACTATGCGAAAACACAGGAACTGGGGTGCAGAAAAATGGCAGCAGGTGCTCTGGACTGATGAGTCAAAATTTGAAATATTTGGCTGCAGCAGAATGCAGTTTGTTAGCCGAAGGGCTGGAGAGCATACGAATGAGTGTCTGCAGGCAACAGTGAAGCATGGTGGAGGTTCCGTGCAAGTTTGGGGCTGCATTTCTGCAAATGGAGTTGGGGATTTGGTCAGAATTAATGGTCTCCTCAATGCTGAGAAGTACAGGCAGATACTTATCCATCATGCAATACCATCAGGGAGGCATCTGATTGGCCCCAAATTTATTCTGCAGCATGACAGCGACCCCAAACATACAGCGAAAGTCATTAAGAACTATCTTCAGCGTAAAGAAGAACAAGGAGTCCTGGAAGTGATGGCATGGCCCCACAGAGCCCTGATCTCAACATCATCGAGTCTGTCTGGGATTACATGAAGAGAGAGAAGCAACTGAGGCTGCCTAAATCCACAGAAGAACTGTGGTTAGTTCTCCAAGATGTTTGGGCCAACCTGCCTGCGAGTTCCTTCAAAAACTGTGTGCAAGTGTACCTAGAAGAATTGATGCTTGATGCTGTTTTGAAGGCAAAGGGTGGTCACACCAAATATGGATTTGATTTAGATTTTTTCTCTTCTGTTCACTCACTTTGCATTTAGTTAATTGATAAATATAATCTATTAACATGTCTATTTTTGAAAGCATTCTTACTTTACAGCATTTTTTCACACCTTCCTAAAACTTTTGCACAGAACTGTATATATATATATATATATATATATATATATATATATATATATATATATATATATATATATATATATATATATATATATACACACACACACATACTTGTTGGGACAAATATCTGAATATTCGAATGAATATTTTTTTTACATGTATTCGGATACAAAAATCAGATGTTCGTATTCGCTACAAATGACAAATATCTTACACTTATTTATTGTCTCACCAGAATTTGCGCTAATTGACTTACGAAAACAGCACAGCTGGCAAGCAGACAACAGCCTTTGAAAAGGCTGATTGAAAAACAATAGACTGTCAGTCATTCACTCAGGCAGAGAGTAGAGAATAATCTAATTACAGCTAAACACATTGCGGACTAGTACATAAAAATAATAAAGCAGAATAGCGTTCTGTATAATCACAATACAACTGTTTTCTGTGTGGCCAACAATGTGACTGCTCCCAGGGCTTTTAGGTATAATGTAATATAGCGCCTTTATTTCTGCACTCCCACGTTTCAAGCTTTGTGAGAATATTTAATACATACGGACAGAAAGGTACATGTACGCTCAGCCCCATATGTGTTACACGACTGGAGAAAATTATTTTAAAACCAAAAAACGCAAAAATGACTGCTGCGGGGCTTCTAGTGTTAATACCAGCCAAAATGTCCTGTTATACGGTATGTTCCCGCCCCCTATAACATTTTTGATTGACATTTAGTGATATAATTTCTTCCCAGCCCCAATTCAGACTTTAGAATTCAGGCCAGCCCGAGTTGCAAAATCGGACCAGAGAATTCGGGCTCCCGTCGAATTGGGGAGCCAACTTCGAGTAATTTAAAAACATGGAAACGGAGGTGGGGGAGAGCAACTCGAGCACGTACCCGAGTTCTGTGGTTCATGGAAATGTAGTATTTTATACCCCACTATGTGCTACAGTGGAGGTTGTGACATTGTGGGGCACATCTTACCTACCAATTACCAGTACACTGTGGCTACTGCCTTTTTTTCCCGCCACTTTGTTGACTGTACTTACACTGCATGACCTTTACTTCTTTGCCAAGAGGCATCCAGAGCCCTTTAGTGGGCGCATGGGCCAGAAATTCCCGTGCATCTTGGTTGCCTGGAGAGTCGGGTATACAGTCCTCAGGTTTGTCATCATCCTCCTGCAAAACAAAACAAAATCCTTAGAACATTTGCCAGTACAGAACCCATAAGGATTGTCCACAATAGCCTGCTCTCTTAATTTTCTTCTTTTTTGTTTAACACTAATTCGTGTACATTTTCTTCCAGCAAGCTAAAAACTAAAGCTTAGTATTTACAGCATACAGAACATTACGTGCCATGGCCATGAATACAAAACTAGAGCTAACACAGGCACATGACCTACATCCTATTTTAAAAATGCAATAAATCATTTTTGACAGGCTGGTACCTTAGCGTCCTTATTTCTCAAGATTCTGACATCTCAATGCCTGAGGGGTATCCTAATCTTGAGAAGGATTTATTATATACAGCCTGGTGTTTCCACTATATGCCCATTATTGAGGAAATACTAAACCAGTGGTTAATAATAATTAATACATCTGTGTTAGGGACACTATATATAAAATATACAAACCTTTATCAGACCAGGAGGGGGCTTCTCATAACTGAAAAGAAAAAAAGGCCAGTAAATTAATTAATCATACACTGAAACACATGACCGTTTAATAGTGGAATAAAAGCCATGTTCTTGTATATTAAGTACAGCGTATATATATATATATATATATATATATATATATATATATATATATATATATATAGAAAATAGTCAGACTAAAAGAAATTCCATCAATATATGCATTTTGTTCATTGGGACAGCTGGCAGATAACTTTTAAATCAGTTCCATTACATTTGTTTGTAATTAATTATAAGACCCTATTGTTGGATAAAAATGTGACTCTGCTTTTTTAAAACTGTTATAAAAGGCAGTTACAAAACTTTAACAATACATGTTTCAACAAATCGATAAATGCCTAATGCCCGCATTCATATTTAAAAATATACTTATAAATATAAGTAAAAACGTGCAACACATTAAGAAAATATATATATAGTTTTGGGTGCACAAAAACAGACATATCTCTGAATTACTTAGTTGCGTGGAACTGTAGTAGTAACCTACATTAATTTATTTTATGAGAAAAAAACAAAACAAAAAAAACAGGACATATTTATGCAGACTCTGCGGTGCTCTTGACTTGAATAAATGTGTTCTGACGTTCAAAGTAATATAGAACCAAAGACGTAGCAAAGCTTGTTTCCTTACAAGGTCTCGATATGTTTGATTTTCTGTACTTGCTGGTTCAGTTTTTTTGCTTGTTTCTTTACAGATCTGTCCAGATGCTTTGTATCTTCCTTTCGTCGTTTGAGGTCGGTTCTGTCGTCGTGATCTCTGGATCTTTTTCTCTCAGACATGTTTTACTTGACGCTTCATTAAATTTACACAATTACACTTTAAACTTGCAAAGTAGTTAAGTCAAATAATGTTGTACACGGAGACTCGCCACCACTTTGTCCTACTGTTTATTAAATGCCAACACTTCCTGTTCTGTTGAGCTTCTACAAATTAGTAATGCGCCACCTGTAGGACAGGAAGAACAACCGAAGCACTACACCTGCTTCTTGTGCTGCGATTCCCAAGGGAGGCACCGAGTTGCTGTATGTATGGAAACATTTCTGGGAACCAATAGGTTAAAATACAACATGGTTGTATTTTCCATGCTAGATGGTGGGGAACAAAGCTATATGGTCCCTGGTGAGATACTATTGTTGTTACCAATGTTGCAACAAGGGATACATGCATCGATTGTTACAATCATTATTAACTCTAGGTTTATCTTTGGCTGAACAATAATGCACAAATTCAAAAATAAATAAATTAAAAAAACTGTACCTAAATAAACACTGTACTTTATGTTCTGTTTCTCTTTCTTAAAACGTGTGTGAGAGGTACTTAATTCCTCTTTTAGTGTACTTATGTGCATATGAAGAGGGTAACTTTTTTTAAACCCTGAGGGGGTGAGGGGTACAGGGTCAAAGAAGTTTTAATGATTGGAATCTTTGCACTGCAAATGAGAATACAAAACTAGGGCGATTATTGTCGTGGCTCTTTGGCAGATGTTAAATTATTTTAATTTAAAATGCCTGTTTATATTTTCTTTACATAAACAATATACCTGTATATAGAAACTGTTTTTTTAACCCACATGAACCAGTATTATCTGCCAGTATGGTAAGATATTAGCAAGTTAACAACCCCCTCTATTTGCAATAAAACTGAGACATAAAGCATTTGCACACTGTAAAGATACACACAGTTTCATAATGTAATTTATTTTTAAACCATGATACTGCAAATTTGCACATTTTGTATTTACATACATTTTCTCCAAAAAGTGTTTAAAAATGAATGGTGTCATAGCTCTTAGTATATAACTATTAGTTTCACCACAATGCCTCTTATGTCATGGTTAAAATGAACTTTGACAGAAAGTATTCCAACATTCATTTGAATGCAAAGTAAAACAAATGCATGAGCAATAAGAGAACATTTCCACAATCATTTTACATTTGATGGTGGTTTACACATTTACTTATTTATTACATGAGATATATATATATATATATATATATATATATATATATATATATATATATATATATATATATATATATATAAACACAATAAGAATGGATCATTTCCCAAATGTACCCAAATTATTATAAATCCAAAAATAATTGAAATAATTCTTCCTTAAACTTATTTTTATTTGAGATATATATATATATATATATATATATATATATATATATATATATATATATATATATATATATATATATATATAAAAGAAAAGGTCACTGAAGAAGACAATTAGTATTTTAAAATAAAAGCTTTAAGGTACATCAGATTCATAGAATACACATTTGTTATTGTATTTCTTTGGTCACCCAGCAATTTATGAATTACTGTAGTTGTACAAAAAATGTGACAAATCAAATCTTAAGTCAAACGACACCCTTTAAAAAAACAAAAAAAAAAGTAAACAATTTTTAACCATTGAAACCAACAGCTACAAAACTGCAGAATTAATAAATAAGTACATTGTTTATATTGTACATCAACATTTCAAAGGATCTGTGTAGTTCCAGGAAATTATATAGATATGGATTAAAATATGAAATGACTATATTTTAACAATAAGGCAAAGCCATGTTCAGCACAACATCCATTTAAAAATATAGGGCCATATTCACAAACGTTTGACTGTTTTAAGGAATGTAAGCTCATTAAAGCTTTTTAGAAAGTGTTTTGTTTTTATTCCAAAATTTCAAAGCCCACAACATATATTCTTAAAAAAAAACAAAAAAAAAAAACACCTTCAAAATAAATTTCTAAAGACAGCCTTTAAAGTTCTGTGAATACTGGGGTCTTGGCCTTTGATTGAAAAATACATAAATAATAATAATAATAATAATAATAATAATAATAATAATAATCAAATGGTAAGTTACATATCACTGACCTTAACAAATAGCTCTCCCTTAACAATTTTTAAATGATCACCTCAGTATTTCAGTAACAAATATGGTTTGTTTTGATGTTTCCATTTCCATCCCCAACCCCCTTAAAAAAACAGAAAACCATCTCAAGGGACACCTGGAGAGCCCAGCGAAGATTAATGCCCCAACAAAAGATAAAACTGCAAATGTGCAATGCAAATCAAAGCAATGAGGTTATTTTGCAATATGTTTGGTATTACATTTGTTGACAGATGACCAATCCCCTGTATGAATTGAGCATCATAACTTTGCTCTCAGCAAATCATTTAACAGAATCCAGGCCAAACATCTTGCCTGCACATAACTTCAAACTGTTCAAAATCTAACTGTTCAAAGCGAACAGAGGAAGTCTTGAAGGCCGCCCTTTTTGCTGCTCTGTTTCTGTTCAAGGTTCAAGAGCATCTTTAGATGAGAAAAGGGGGATTTCTTGACACCGATGGGCTTAGTACTAGGAGATGGCGTAGCAGGCCTAGATGACGTGGATCTGTCATAATAAAAAATTAAAAAATCATCATAAACACAATCATAAATGCAATGGTCTTTACTTGTATACATATATATACATTTCCTGGTTAAATAAATACATTTAAAATGATTTTATTTACATTTAAGGATAATAATAATAATAATAATAATAATAATAATAATAATAATAATAATAATAAATCAGTAATAAAACTAATTTAAATTAGGAGGGATGTAGCAATTGTATCAATTTAATATGCAATTAAAATCGACATTAACTTTTTTTTTTTTTTTTTAAACAGCTAATATTGAAATATAAAATTACCTTGGGGTTGTGGCAGGACTTTTTCCTTTTGCCCCAGACTTTATGTGAGACACACTTCCTTTTCCAGCGGATTTTGGTGTCCTTGCTGCATCTATGTTTTTACCACGACTGTTTGGTGCGTTGGGATTGTGTGAAAATGCAGCTAAGAAGTCTCTTTTGACCCCACTGTGTCTTGAAGTCTTGTTACAGCTGTAACAGGTGACCAACTAGGCAAAACATAAGCAAATTAGTAAAATGAATGCATAATGTAAAAACAAATATATTTCACCAAAAATGTGGACTTCCTTACTACTGCAGTTAAGAAGTCTCTTTATAAAGTAACAGATTGTAAAAAGATCTACAGTATCTAAATAAATTCTGTCAATCCTGAGTCATTTACATTCTAATAACTCAATGGTAATAACTGTGAACTGTAAAAACTTAATTGTAATTGGACCATCTAAGCAAAACCACAGCATGTAATTTTCAACTTCTGAGACTAATTGTATGAAAAGGTATTACTTTACTATGCATTTGGCTACTAATTACTTTATTATGCATTTGGCTACTATTCCCTTAGATACAATACATTGGCTTTTGCTAAGACTTCAATGCAGCGTAATAGAGATTACTATTTATATTTAAAGTTAAAATAAATATTTTGAAAAGAATACCAATATGAACGACCCATGAATGATTACTAAACACATTGCTCTGTCCACAAGGGGGCAGTGCCCATTACTGAACAAATACATGACTAAACCTTTGTAGTTCCAAATTCTAAAGTACTGTACTTTACAGATACAAAGTAATGTTGAATTCCATAATAGCTAATGTCATGTTCTTTTCTCCTATCAAAAACTGAACACTAATGACCAATGCATAATCCATACAAAACAATTATCAATAAGTATTGTCACATCCTAATCTAAATGTTTGACTATATAAGTATGGGTGCACTATTAAGACTTCACAATTAAGAAACAAATAATGGCAATCACCATCTCTGTACCCTACCAAACCCAATGCCCAGTTACATCATCTTTCAAAAGCACTAAATTCACAGGCAACAACATTTAAAAAAAATAAAATAAAGTAAAAAACCATTAAAATCATAAATGTATGTTCCATCCAATTAGGATAACACACAAAAGTTATAGTTAAAAGAAACTCACCGAAACAAAGGTAGCCATGACTAGTATCTGAGTAGAAGCCTGAGCTTTTCCTGAGCGGAGCAGATAAAGCTGATATCAGAACTTTGCTGAAGAGTCTGAGTGAATCCTGTTGCCTGCCTGTCTATTTATATAGTGAAACTTTGCGCACAGAGCAGACAGCCAATCAAACACCACATTTAAAGGCCTTGTGGAAAGTTCATTCAGTTGCCACGGCTGCTTTAGGAGTGAATACTATTTCCCCGCTCAAGGCGACAATCTTTAAATGAATCGATTTGAACCAGACAGATATCTTTGCCAGAGTTCTATATATGGATAAACACTGCCCTAATACATCAAAAATAAGTTTGAAAGATACAGTAGTACAACTTATTATTACAATTATTTAGACAGGGTTACAGTATTTTGTGTCAAAATGGTTATTTTTAGTACATCACCTTTCTACTCATAGATCAACTTTTATTGATAACGGAAATGCTCTAAGGTTCAGCTGACTATGACCTTCATAGCCTGATGTACCCTAACATTGTTCTAATGGGTTTTGCCTAACCTGTTACGATTTATAAAGGCGTTATAGATACATAAAGGCATAAACAAGTAAAGCCCAAATTCCAATATGGCAGCAATCAAAGTGAAGGGTGCCGTTAGAGTTTCCAAAACACTGAAACGGTGAATTTGCGAGACAAAATGGTTCGTGAGATATTTGCAGTTATAGGGGCAGTTGTGGTGGTGGATTTGCAAACTCACAGAGATGCTTAATAATGGTACCCTGTAGCGAATATTACAATGTCTGCATTTCAACTTCAATATGACCACCAATCATACATGATAAACAGAATGTATTGTGCAATGCTTACAACAAGTGTTTATTTACAGGTTGCTTTAAGCGCAAGACAGTTCTATTTTATATTTTAGTATTATTTAAATTTGTTTAATCCAAAAGGGACATCATGTATAATAAATACAAGTATTTTTTTTTTTTTAAATCTAACCCTTTGAACTATGAACAGTACCCATTTTTTGCTTAACATATACAACAGATACAGTCTGTGGCAGATGTTATAAGTCGTCAGTCTGCACATATTCCTTAGTGACCAAACAGTTTAAAATGTATGTAGCATGCAATGGGCAGACAGCACATCCCAGAGTTATGTAGCATGTGTGAGAGAGATAAAATTAACAAGGGACGTGACTAACAAAACGTATTCACAATATGTTCCTTTATATCAAACTGTTCTGTTACTTTGAAATATCAAACCTGTTACTGTTTAATTCATTTACAAAAAATAAAAAAGTACATGATTCTCTTAAACAAGACATTTTTAAAAGCACCCAGTGGCAGTCTGCTACTTGTCATTTATCAGGTTTTTTTTGTTTGTTTTTTTGTAAAAGCCTGCAAATGCAGAAGATACATTTAACATACCAACCCTGATAGAATTATAACACAGCAGGACTGTAACACTAAAATATCTGCAGGGAGTGACTGCAAACTATTCTTCCCCAATAGCATTGAAAAAGCAATTCTACTATCTAGTGCTATTTTTAAATTTCAAAACAGAGAAAATGCCATGTATCAAAATGGATGCCAAGTATCAAAATGGATTGTAAACACAGTGATGACATGTTACTGAGAACATGATAAACGATCAGTAAAACAGTAAAGAGAAAGTAGACGGGGAGCTTCACATTCCCTCCAAAGACCTTCTGGATTGTACAATAAGAATATACTTAGCACCTTTGATCGGTCTACTATAAGTGTTGATTGCTGCTAGTAACAGAGATGAAAGTGAGAAGTAAAAAAAAAAGGTGAAAACTGGCAGGAATCTGGGATCCACTGCCATGCTGGATTTTTTGCCCAGGAACCCAAATTAAATAAAGTTAAGATTCAGTTTACACCTCAAATTAAAATGTATACCAAATAATAAGTGGACTTTAATTGCTGGTTTCACAAACCCAGAGATGCCAATACTTGAGAGTGAACAAAACAGCACCTGCCAAGCAAAATTAGTTTTTTTTTTTTTTTTTTTAAAACAAGTCAGGATGGTAATTGTTAAAGGTTATTTAAAAAAAAAAAAAAAAAAAACACTACTGTAAAACTTCAAATAATTGTCGGGTCTCAAATAACCGCCTGTCTCCAATATGTGCAGGGTCTGCTGGCAAATATTGTAAACAAACGCCGGGTCTCATTGACATTGAAGATGAGGAGGAGCTTGAGCGTAATGAACTGCTAATAAGTGACAGCGATGAAAGTGACTCAGGATTAATAAATAATAATAATAGAAAACGTTTTTAACAATGGTAAATCTAATTCCGTTTTTAAATACAACTTCTGCTTGTTCATTTTCCAACGTAGTGCATATGAAAAGACCGTAATAATACTTTCGCTTTATACTCGAGGGTGTACAATACAATGTAATTTTGTTATAAAACAAAACTGTTACATGACAAGTTTGAAACTAGCCGTACCATGAGGGCGCGGCTGGGCTTGGATGTGCAAGTGTGAAAAGGCTTTTGGCTCCCACTGACACACAACCATTTAACAAAGTTGCTGGAATGTTTAAATTGAGTTACGATGTTGCTACAAGGCTGTGTTTTAGCAGCTTCTCAATGACCGCATGAAGCATGTCAAGCTAGTGATCTAATATAAACGCCCGTCTCAAATACGCACCGGGTCTGCTGGGAAATATTGTAAATAAATGCCAGAGGTGTTTAATTGAAGTTTTACAGTATGTACACTTTAAATTGTTCTTGTTAATTTCATTTTTTTGTGGCACCTTCCTTTCCCCTTGTTGTTTGAGCGAAGGAGAAGAAGAAAACATTCAACCCACACAAAATACTTTCAGTGCAGGCACACACAAGACAAGAAGCTCTTGAACTTGAGCTAATCATCCACTCGTTTGGACTATTTGCAATACTAAGCATTTAATATTGAAAATGTTTATTTTAAGCACAAAGATGACATTTTCTGCTTCATTTTATGTTACCATGGGAAAAAAATGTAAGAAAATCTAGTGCTAATAAAAACAAACACTAACTGCTTATGCCATGTAAGTTTAATAAAACAATATGTTTAAACTTAAAAAAAGAGTCTGTGTACAACTTAAAACAAATCTTAACGTTCTGTTACTAAAAAAAGTTTTAAAAGACCTCTTGATTTTTCATTCTGTCTGCGTCTTCTTTGGGAATCAAATGTCTGGCAACTTCTTGTTTTTCAAAAGATGCTTGTTTAAACATGGGTTAATAAACAAATAATAATAATAATAATAATAATAATAATAATAATAATAATAATAATAATAATAATAATAATTCGCTGGATCACCATGTTTGTCCATCAACATCAGGTCACATAGAAGAAGCTGTAGTTACTGCGACAAGTATTTATTATGCTGTGGCAGGATGACTGGGCGGTGACGTCAGGCAGAAGCAGGAAGGGAAACACACCCACCAGGCAAGTACTGCAGTTAAAGGCTGTGCCGTTTTTATTCAGCAAAAATAAATCAAAAGTTTAAACTAAAAGAAACTTGCTCACAGAGCGAAAATAAAAGGTTTAAACAGAAACAAAATCACTAACACAAAATATAACAAAACACAGGTCAGGATGGGCAGATTGCCTTCACTGTTCCTATGTCTTAAATAAAGTTTAGTTTTTTTCTCTCGCTCCGCTCGCTCTCTCCTCTCTAACACCCACCCCGAGTGCAGAGAGCTGCAGGCTTATATACCGTGGCCGAGGGGTTTAACTGGCTAGAAATTATCCTATTACCCCTCGGCCACAATCTGCACGAGTTTATTTTTTAATTACTGCGGATGGAGCTACCCATCCACGCTACTAAACAAATATAATAAAACAAACACGGCTACGCCGTCAATTAAAAACAAATAAAACAATACCAAAGCATACGGCGCTTCGCCAACAAATATAAATACAAATAGCACGGCGGTACGCCGTCACATAAATACAATAAATAAATTATAACGATAATAATACTACAACAAAAATAATACTACAAAACCCTGAAGGACGGCACCTCGCTCGTCCTATATAATAAAACACAGGGGAAACCCGTTCTAAAATAAACAAACCCTGTACAGGGCTGCTTGCCCTGTTACATATGCCTACATGTTTTCTGCAAAGAATCTGGCTTTCAAACGCCTCATAATCAGGGGTTCACATAACTGGTACATCGCAGGAATGCATGCCGACCAATAAAAAAAATTCAGACTTAGTTATTGTTATAAAAGACGCAAGCGTACCGTCAGTATATTTTTAACAGGAAAGCATTTATAATAAAGGCAGAGACGGTTCTCACGCTTTGAAGGTGAGCTATACATGCCTAATTTATGGATTATTCCAGGAGAGTGGGGGTTTTCAGGCTTTGTCATCATTTACAGGCAAGTCCGTGATCAACCCCACCCACCACGCTCGCTCGCTTCACAAGTGAAACAGAAAATAAATATATAGGCCTATGTATCTTAATTTTTTGCCAGCATCTTCCTTCCGTTCCATTATTTTTGCCATTTTCTGCAATGTCAACTATAGAACTGCACCTTAACTGTTTAACTCACAGTACTGTACTTGTTTGTGGACCAATGAAATAGCAACTTGCCAAGACAGCTGTCTGCAAGCACCAATGCAATGGGGTACGTAATGTTAAAACAACTGCCTTACTTTTTTCAGTTTTTTTTCTGTTACTTTGCCGAGATCGATTTATACAACAACTTAGCAGTGGTACACTGCAAAAACACTTTACACCAACTGTCATAGATGTGTGAATAGCTTAAATAAATAAATAAATAAATAAATAAATAATAATTCCCTCCCCGGATCTGCATTGATCACATCAGTAGCCCCGGGGGACTGAGTAAAAGCGGAAATCTGCCCATTAGTGGAGATTTTCCATCTCTGTAGTAATCTCCTACACTGGGTCTACTAGAAGCAGCACAATATGGCTATTGCACAAGATACCCCAAACAAAAGCGCACACATTACTTGTCATAACAAATTCTGATTTAAAAAAAGAATGGGAACTGTCTCGGTTGAACGTAAGCACAATACTCCTCTCCTCTGAAAGCTACACACAGTTCTACAGAGGAAGCATTAGGAAATCACTCCAGTATAAGGAGGGGATTAAATTTTCAGAGATGTTTCTGAAGTAGTAAATTATTATTATTATTATTATTATTATTATTATTATTATTATTATTATTATTATTATTAATAATAAACAGGTCTGTTTAACTCAATGATAAGGGCAGCACAAATAGCACTAAAGTTAATTAAGTGTAGTAAATGTGTTTTTAAAACTTGATACAACATTTTTAGTATGCAGGCTATTCGTGTATTTAGTATTTTTTTAGAGTGATCCGAGGTGAATTCTAAATCAAGCCTGCAGAAATGACACATTTTCCGCATATTGATCATGCACACTCTGCAGTAATGGATTTTTTCTTTACCCCTAGGAGAATGGAAAGAAGTGAAACAACTGCAGATAATTGAATGCCAATTAGTTAGCCCTGGGTTTTCAACCGGGGTACTCAGGACAACATGCAAAAATAAAACTTAAAGTAAAAGAAAAAAATGATCTTGAATTGAATTATTTTTAATGGTATTATATCTTACCTCTAAACCACTGTGCATAAATATTTAATTTTTGTTTAGCAGCTCAAAGGTTACAGCCTGACTTTAAAATTAGCATCAACCTACACAGATGTGTGATTTCGAATGAGTGGATTTCCACTCTGATATTAGGTGCAGCTGCATTTTAGTAGCGACAATAATGGCTGGTTTAATTTGCTTTCTGTGTTTGATACGAGTACATCCAGATCAAAAATTGATACATTTCTTACTTGCAAAAGAAAAATGAAGGAAGAAAACACAAGAGTCTGCAGAAAATGCCAAGCGACAGAAAGTTATACCGAGTACCTTCTGATAATGTTTATGTTGTCTTTAATAAAATGTGTATCATTATTAGTTTTTAGAGTTTTATCTTGAGGTTAATGTTTCTGATGTTTTAATTGTTTTAAATGGCACCCAATTATGCGGAGATAAGAAGTAAATGGTAACATGAAACATTTAGGATTATTTATAACTTTGCCAAATAGCTTCCGACGAGATTCACAAATACTGTCTTGATTCTGTGCATCCAAAGACTTGTTATTAAAAAAGTTAAGAATTACTGTTTGGTATTCTATCTTTAACCAGCAGTTGGTCAGTCCCAAACCCCTGTGACAAATTCTATATTAAATAGACTTGGGGGGGTACTTGAGCTGAAACCTTCACACAGAAGGCGTACAGTTTTAAAAAAAAGGTTGAAAACCACTCAATTAGCCGATGAGTAAACACATTAAAATTGGCCTGGTACATTTTCTTTGGAGACTGTACAGATTACCCCAAGCCTCTTCTAGTAAAAATGTACTTGTAGTTCTGGCAGAGCCACTGCTTAAAACATAATTAGCCAATGCTTTTTTTTGGCATACAGTGCTCCCTCACTATAACGCGGGTCTCGGGGAACACACAATATGAGCGTTATAACCAAAAAGACCGTTATAAAACAGGGGAGGGGTTGGGGGCGCCACGGGACACAACACACATCTGAGAAATACAAAAAAATCTAACTCCCTCTCTATAATGCACATATAGTGAAGCAAAAAATGTAACTTTCCGTGAATTAACCATGCATAAAACACAATATAATAAATGCTATATTTTTTACAAAAAAAAGGGTAACATTTCCACTCATGGATAATTTTAAATTAGCAGTTTTTAAGCTGTAAATAGCCTGGCTAAACGGTGGTCAGGAGTTCAGTTCGAAGCGACAGACAAGCAAACCAAGTGCGAGAAGGAGAGCGGGTCAGTGCAGCTTTTCTTCAGTTCAGATACTTTATCAAAAGGAAAGAGACGGAAGTTAGACTGAGAAGTTGTTTAGTTTGAATACTGGTACTGTATTTACTGTAGAAATACTGCATGAATCACTAGTATAGGGAATTGGGGGACATGCTGTTATATCCGAGGCTTGTATTAATTGAGAGCCTTGCAGCGAATGAGCACTGTATCAATATTGATGCTAGCGCTTTTTAAGGAAGCTCTTTCTACTGTAGAATCGATTATTAAGCACTACGATAATGGCTACAATTTGACCTATAATGTACAATACAAATCCATTATCCTTTTATTACGGCATCGACTACTGCGTTTTAAAGGGACACTTCTACTGTGTAACTAACTCGATAATGGATTTGGTTATAAAAAGGGTGAAAGTGTTGAACAGGCTAGAGAAGACGTTAGTGAGGTATCAATGGTACCAGCAAGAAAGAACAATAAATGTCAGTGCAGACTATTTCTAGTGTGGTCTGTATATCTTACCATTGTGCTAGTTGAGTTCTTATACTTCTGCAACATCTTTACTTGCTTGAGGCTGAGTGTCCTATTGGCTGCCTCTCTGTTCAGCACCCTCTGTACTTGCGGTGTTAGTCTTCTTTTCGGTTTGAATCTCACTCTATGGTTTTCAGGAAGGCGGCATTGGAAACAATATGGGCAAACTCTCTCTTCTGTATATTTTGCATCTACAGGAGGGGAGAGAAGTATACAAATGACTCTTTTATAGCAACTGATCCTACCAAAGAACTTAAAACAGTGACCCAGTTGATTATGAAACTTGTAAGAGCGCAAGTCATTGAAAAGTGCAACATACAGTTGTATAGTATGGAAAGACACCTCCTTATTACCCGAAATTCTCAATACGTTGATCTAAAGACTGTCCTTCCTTTCTCTCAAGAAAAAATATGACATACAGTATGTACAGATGAGATAAGCACCAACATATATTTACAGATTCAGCTGCTCAGTAACTAAGTTGTGTTCCATTAACATGTGTAAAGAATTTTCACCAGGGATATGCCACCTCCTCAGGGATAAGAAGATACTGAAAATCATTGAACTTAAAATGCAAAAATTAGTTAAATAGTAAAATATTGTTATTTTACTTACCCGCTATGGATTGATGTGTCCACCTGAAACCAGACCGAAAAGGACAGTGTTTTAGAAATTGACCGAGTCTTTAAATAGCGAGTTGCACAGAATGGGTCATTGTAAAGGTTATTAAGTTGGCCTACATTTTTTTAAAGATCACACTGATCAGTAAAGACACAATTTTACAGTAAGCTGCATTTCACAAATACCTGTGCAAAATACACTATAATCTGTTTACAAATAATGTGTGCCACTTGATTACCACCATTTGTGTAAACAGTTTAAGAGATGTAAACTGATATCTTTGTACACAAAAAACAGCCTGTACTAAACTAAAAATGACCACTGGCATTTTCAGCTTGGCAATATTTATGCACATGTGTTGGGGAAAACAGCATGCTTAAATTAATCTTCTGTTCTGCTGTTTACACATCGCAAAACAATGACAGCATTTCCTGTTGTCAGGTTACACTTCAGTTATATCAAGTCACAGTACAGAGAGTACTGGAAAGTGTATCCAGAATTAAATGCTACAGGATGGAATGGAAAAAAACTATTTTCTGAGGAATATTATGCTATGCTGACTAAATCAAGGCAGGTATAAATGAATGAATCACCCCCGTCTTTGTCAATATAGTTTAAAAGGTGGATACAATATATAATTCCAGTACAAAGAAAAACTTAAAGAACCATTTCCCCATTCAAGTTATGCAGTCAAACCACTCCAAGTTTGTCAATCTGACTGGATAGGTAGCTGTATATAGCCATTCTCTGACCCACAGGCAGTTTTCCACATTTCCTGTTGCCACTCTATGCGCTACAATAGATAGCGATATGCATTTCCTGCAGTACTGAGAGGTTTGAGGGTCAGGTGCTCAAACCTCTACTGTAGTGATCTGCACCCTGGACTGTGACTCAGGTCTGGGCAATTGTTTTGATACAAATCATATAGAGGACCTATACATTTATTAAAGCATGGCAGAATAAACAAATTATTACCCACATACACAGACATTCAACCCTATACCCCAGCCTATAACCCTAGAACATGTTTCAACTTGTTTAACCTGGGTTAGAAGTCCACACTCTGTTTGCACCCACAGGCTTCTCCTTTCTAAAACCAACGTAAACTCTTTTTAAAAATCACTTGTGGTAGTTTTAGAAATGATCAGAAGCATTTTCAGAAAAGAACAGTTCCTCCTAAATTTAGAACACAACAGACAGCTTTACGCTGAACATATTCAGCCCAGAAGAAGCAAGTGCTCGCTGCCAAATGCACGAGCTTCACTAAGCTCACCAGAGACAAACCGCACTGCTTGGCATAGCACATGTCATGAAAACTTGCAGCATTGTTACCCCATCTCTGCCAGCTGTGGAAATAAATCAACTCAGAATGTCTGGATCCCGAGGGGCATGGGCTTAATATACATATTCACAACATCTTGTGAGCTTCATAGCCATTAAACCTGTGTGCACATACAAACTGGCAAACAAAAAACAAAGTTAGTATTTACACTTATGCATAGGAGGAGAATGACAACAGTAATGGCTAATTCTCACAGCAATATGAATAAAATGTTCAAGTCAGCAAAACACATTGATACACTGACAGCGGAAGACAGGCTTCAGTATTTGAAAAAGCTGACTATCAAACAGACAGGTTCTACCAGATCCATACAATGAAAGTGATTGAAGACAATTCCAAGCAATACAAAGTAATAACACAATGCTATTTACTGCACACATTTCATAATGCCAACTAATGTTTAATACACATATTTACTTACATGTAATTTGAACGTTTCAAAATATTTGCTTACATGTAATTGGAAGTTAGAGTGATATGAAATAGCCCTGTACAAATGTTAAAATACAACTTAACAGAATTAATTTTAATATATAATTTAACAGAATACAAGTGCTTATTAAACAGGATAAACTTTTCAGTAAATCACAATAATAATTTCAATATATCCCTACTCAATTATCATATGGTTGCATTCAGTTTCGAATATGTGCTAAATCACTGACTTATTCCATCATACTTTCTAAAACTATATATAATTACCTTCAAAATGACAACGTATATATGATTAGGGAGTGCAGTGTTTTCATGAGGAACAAAACAAATGCTGCGTTTTCCTGGGCTTTTTTCTTGAAGTTTTCAATATTAATTTAGAATTACCAGTTACGCTTCAAGGTATATTTTGATAGAGAAAACAGACATAACATTCTCTGGGATCCTTATTTCTGAATAGACAAGTGGTCTCTGACAATCACACAAAGTATCCATTTGATTATGTTAAATGTGACTAATAATATTGACCGTTTTAAAATGGTTGGCGGTACAACAAAGGATAACCTATTGCAAGTCTGATGGAACTGCAGGCAGCAACAGCAAGACTATTTCACGCTGAATAGTGTGTAACGACTGTACTATATTTGTTCAGTTTGCAACTCAATGACCCCTCAGACGCTCTGTTCTCTCACAGCATCTAAGAGGATATCTTATGCTATGAACAATGGCATACGGTATTATGTCACGAGAAAACGGGGTGATAACAATCATTGGGGCTATAAAGTGGTGTTTCTTTCCTTTGTTTTTTAATTAAACTCAGTGTGCTGCTTACTGTAGCAATTGTATGTATTAGCGTTGCAGTATATCACACTGGGGGAGAAAAAGCACCAGCATGGCATACAATAAAAAAATACTGAAATGTTGCTATAAAGAGTCGTATAAAACAAACAGCATTGGGTTGATCTCATTACAATTATCCTGTAATCCAAATGTTAATACCTAAGATGTATAGAAAGGAATATCCCAGATCACTCACCGACTGGGCAGGATTATATATATATATATATATATATATATATATATATATATATATATATATATATATATATATATATGGACACATAGTAATGCAAACTCAGCTTTTGACTTACGGTATTTTTGCACTGCAGCAGAAATAAAAATATCAAAATAAAATCTGTCAAAATGCCAAGCAAAGATCTCTGAAACACAGGATGTAACGTTAGGCTAACTGAACTAACAAACAGTCGTGTGTGTTGCCATCACTTCCTGACCTAAAGTCAGCGGTACCATTTTAAATAGTATACTGTATACAAAAATAAAATTAAAAAAAAAACACCACAAAACAACCAGTCTGTACTTGTGATATGCTGACATCTAGCGCACGATCTAACAAAGTTATGGAGATTGCTGTAACTCCAAAGTAGAGCATGCTACGCCAAAGCATTGCTCGGTTTTCATCTCCTTGTTAATACTGTGTACAGTTATTTGAGAAATGTGGACACTTACATAAGAAATCGTGCTTGTTCCGAGCAACTAGTTTGAAAATGAAAGGCGGAATTTTTCAAAAAACGTAGTTTTTTCTCTTTTTCTTCTTCAGCCATGCTTTTGGCCCTGCAGAGAAAACAGCAGATAAAACTGCGTGCCTGTTTAAAAAAAAACAACAACAAAAAAAAGTTAGATCAAAAGTTCTCAGGGTTGACAATGGTGTACAATATTTTATAGCGGGAGGGAGGGGAATCATCTATAGAAGTTACTGTATAACAAAACCATACCTACGGTCTGAAAAAACAAAAATTACCCACACTGCTTCACTTTGTGAATGGTGCAAGGAATCCTGGGATTGAAGTGGTGCGCACCAAAACTGCTTAATTCAGCATTTACTCTACTGTGTGGATTATTTACCACGGCTGCGCTACTCTTAACAGCATCCGACAGATAATTTATTATTTCAATTAAACCTACAGCCGCTGCACATTTTGACCGAATCATTATGGTGAATCGTGGGAATCGGATCAGTCTCCATTTGAATCGGTTCTTTTGATTCCAAAATGAACGAATTGCTTGGCACAGAGGAGTCGAGTTACCAGCATATCAAACTCATGAAATGATTCAGTCCGCGGGGTTCACTGTAACAAGGAAACCAGGCTGTCGTAACTGTCATGTTGGATCCAAGTTCTCTCTAATTTAGTGCATGATGAGGGCTCTGTGTGAGCCAAAATGGCGTCAGTTGCACGCGTAGTAGGGATTCTATTATATAATACTAATAATAATAGATTTTATTTGTAGCGCCTTTCACAAGAAGTCTCAAGGCGCAAACTGCAATATTTAATTACATCAGAAAAATTATTACAAAAAGCCAAAAGTATAAAAGTAAGTTTTCAAACGTCATTTGAAGACATTGACAGATTGAAAGTCCCTCACTGTCTTAGGCAGAGAATACCACTTGAAGGGTGCTCACGCTGACCATTTCAGAAAATCCTATTACTTTAGTTTGCATGCTGCTGACATCATAACATGTTTACAGTTTTTCTAAGTTTATTGTAATCTAGTGTATGTTCGCCAAGTAAATATTAAAATAAATCACAACTGAAGTTTGTATATTCAAGTTCTGTTATATATATACCGGTATATATAAAAACGAATCATTACTGTAACATTTAACTCTTTTGAACGAATTATGATTGTATGTCGCTTTGGATAAAGGGGTCAACGACTAAATAATAATAATAATAATAATAATAATAATAATAATAATAATAATAATAATAATAATAATAATAATAATGTATTTATGAGAGTGCACAGATTACGTATTGCTTCGGGTGTTTGCTAATTATTAATTTTCTTAAAATTATCTCTGAAAATAATGATACCGTGTCACAACACTCACACACACACAAAAATAAATATTCAAGCTATATGAGCAGTTCGTGAACGATTTGGTCTTTTCCGTTCAAATAACCCGTCTTAACCAAGTGATTCAGTCTTCATTCATTGGTTTCGTTTCACTGAATCAGTGAATCAAATGAACAAATCTTTTGAATCGGCTCACCAAACTGAACTGAATCAAATAATCGTTAGTAAGAGAATCGGCTTACGCGGGAATACTTATATTGTGACGTCACATACCTTGTCTCAATTTCGGTCTGTAGAGCGCAAGGTGTTTCAGTGATTATGTCCCTAACGGCGCTTCATAGATTCTTACAGAGGGGGAACCCCTTTATGTCATCCATGGGTATTTTATCCCAGCCCAAAACAGATTTTGATACAAAAACAGCTGGTAAACATGGCGCAGATAGCGAGTTGGCATGTTATCCAATTAATGCAAATTGAATAAGTAACTGGGGTATTTAACTGGGGTTAAATCGCTTTGGGCCACTTACTTCAAAGTTGATTTTCAAATAGGGGAACCCCTATGTCACACATTTATCCCAGCCCAAAATGGATTTTGATACATAAACAGCGTGCAAACATGGCACAGATAGCAAGTTGGCCAATAACGCATATTGAAGAAGTAACTGGCTTTCCCCCCTTCCTTCCTGCCCTTACCCACTCAGTCAGAGGGGCTACATAACACAGGGTTATATTTTTAATATGTAGTCCGACCACGCCAGCTCAGTGCGATAAAGCACTGAATATTAAATAAATGACGAGGTTATTTTTATTCGGATACAGAATTTAAATACTGGAAACAATGTCACCAAGGGGGAAAAAAGTGTCAGAAAATACTTCTAAAAGCAATGAGAACGTTTTTATTGGACAGCACGGTTAAAAGGAGCAACGGCACATTATTAAAATATACAAGTGGTCAATTACAGACTTACCATTATAATTAAGATTTATCAAAACGTCAAGGTGCAAACTGCAATATTGAACTTTTAAAAAGTGCTTAGTACATTTACGGAAAGTTCTGTTCATCAACCAGGCTTAAAAATACAGGATAAAACAAACCATTGTAAAAAAACACAGAACATTTGACACGTTGTTTGTGCAGCGGAGGGAATTTCAGAGACCACCTGAAAGTTGGTTACTTATTCCCGGTTCCTTATTCGCGGTGTAGTTGACAAAGCAGCGCGTCATTTTTCTGTGTGTTTTAACTCACTTACACATCTTGCTCAATTAATATATTGCTACGCTTTAAAAGATAATCGCACCCTCTTTCAAATAAAAATGAAAAATATTAATAAAAAATCTGTATCAGCAGCATATCGGTACCCATGGGGACACGTCTTTTGATGCCTCATGTGCCCCCCTTAGATGCCTTGCTCACTAAATATCGAGGTATCCCTAGATAGGTAATCGCCTCCTCTTTGCAAAAACCCTAAAGATTTTAGTGAGCAAGCCGTACCCCACGAGCAGAAGAACCTCAAAGTGTAGCCCATTATGACCAATATAGAACGCATGGAGGCACGTTTTTGGGTGCCCCATGTGCCCCCTTAGACGGCTTGCTCACTAAATATTTTGGTGTTTATGCAAAGTGGAGACGAATAACTATCTAGGGATACCTATATATTTAGTGAGCAAGGCGTTTAAGGGGGTAAATGGGGCAAAACAAGTGGGTAATATATGGGTACCGCTATGTATTCATATTTTCGTTTTTCTTGAAAGATGGAGCGGTTATCTTTTAAATTGTAGCAATATATTAATTGAGCAAGATGCGTAAGTGTCACGGGTGGGGTGACCAGGGGTAACCGTAGTAAACCGGCTTGTAGAATTTGTAATGACTACGCCACGTTAGGTTTGGCAAGGACAAGGGCCTTTATGACCGAGTAGATAGTAATTTCCCCTATGCAGGTTCATTTTATTCACAGGTTCCCATATACACACACTGGATGCTTGGATAGGTAAAAACAATTTATTGTTTCTCAACAGGGTTAAAATAGAATACTAAAAATCACACCGCAACAAGTTTAAAAAAAAAAAAAAAAGATAGGGAAAGCCACAAAAAAAAAAACACCAAGCAGTCCCCTCCTGTTGGTTGTTCTCTTAAAAAAGGAAAGGTTACTGTCCAAAACGGCGGATAAGCCAAAAAGCAGGAATCGGCTCATTTGACTACTGTCATTCTAAAGATGAGACGATGCAGACAAAAAAACACAGTCCCTCACTCAGCTTCAGTTTTACATTGAAATCTACTTTGTTGGTGACTGTTTACTACATTCTTCCTTAGGCTAGGCATTCTGCGCACTCTTCACCAACAGATAGCAGACCTTGTTGGCTTTCCAGTTTGTTTATATTCTCTAAAGGTACTATCAGCTGTAGGTACACAAACCTCCTCCATCCTTCAAGCCATCTTGCCACTTTGTAGTTCATGAAAGCAAACAAAGATAAAAAATAGAGTGATTTATCCATATGCTGTTTGTGTTTTACAATTATGTTTTAAACCTACAAATGAGATATTTTGCCATGGTTCATTAACCTTTTGGAAATGTATAAAAACTATTTTAAAGGTATCTGTGAGGAAATATATGACTTATGAATGATCCAGAATTACATTTATTTATACCACAGTACTAATTTTCATGAACTGAGAAGACATTTGTGATAATAATAATAATAATAATAATAATAATAATAATAATAATAATAATAATAATAATAATAATTTGTTAATTTAGCTGTCACCGTTTTCCAAGACGACTTACAAGTATTACAATAGAAAATACAATATTACAAACTTTTCAAGTTATTATTATTATTATATGATTATTATTAGTAGTAGTAACCGTAGTAGTACTGGTAGTACTGGTATGCTACCAACCCTCCTGATTTTCCCAGGACAGCCCTCTTTTTAGGTATCTTTTTAGCATGTTCCAGTGTCCTCACAAGTTTGGTCAAATCTTATTTTTGTCCCGCTTTTGGCTAGTTGTCCCATTTTTCATGAATGTCTGTGTTTGGCTATAGGCTCAACTGTACTTAAGCAACACCCTGATGAACGGAGGTAAATCTAAAGCCAACTGGCCCCATGATCCCAGAGACACTTTAAGACAGGACAAGTGTGTAAAATGGACCCTTAACTGAAAGAAATGAATCTGTAAATTAAGTGTTAAACCTTTAAGTGTTGCTTAATTACCACAAGGCAGCATTATGATACAATAGTAAAATGCACATTGAATCTTTTTATTTACATTAGTATTTTATATGGGAACTCAGATATATATGGAATACAATGCAGAACAACAACTAGAAAGACTAAATATTAGTTGACTTCAGTTTTTCCATAACTACTCTGTACTTCTTCCCTCCGCAGTGTCCGGTTATTCTTTAAAAAACACAGTGGCCCTGCTGGAAATGCTCTGATCTTCAACCCCAAACCTGTATCCCTTTGCCTATGTAACCAGATTTTAGCAGGTGTGGCTATTAACCTAGTTTCCTTACTCACTAACACTTTAAATTCTGTCAGTACAAGGGTAGTTCAGTGCGGCGAACTTTCAGTTACTCTCATTTGCCAAATCTATCCCGGCCGCCGGCGTGAGTTGGATGATTTTGTCCATAATTCTAGATCTGTCAGTTAGATTTGGAGGTTCCCATTTTTTCAAATATCACAAAGCCTTTTCTGCCAAAGCCACTGCCCATCTCCAACAATGGAAACAGAGGATCTACTGGGGCGCACTGGACCAAGACCTATTCTCCCGCTTCTTCACAGGTCTCCGGCTCCTAGCATGCTCTGTATGCGGTTCCACTGCTCACCCCACTATTTCCTGCTCCCTTACCAACCCTCCACCCCGTCCCCTCATGTCCCTCATTCTTTCATCCCCTCCAGATCAAAACACAACCAGAGCAGCAATATTATTTGTAATAATTTCAATGAAGGAATCTGCTCCTACTCTGCCTGTAACTTCCTTCATATATGTAGCCATTACGTTGAAGCCCATTCCCAATTAGTATGTCCCTGCAAGGCAAAAAAAAACCTGCTCAAAATCAAAAAAACACTGCTAACTTTCCAAAATGACTACTCAAATTCCTGTCCACACCTATTAATATCCAAACCCTAGCTTTAGAACTACACAAGCACTCTGACCCCTCTTTTGTGTTTTTCCTAATTAATGGTCTCACTAAAGGGTTTTCTACTGGTCTCTTTTGTCTCCTTACCTCTTCCACTTATTGCAAAAACCTCCAATCTGCCACCTTATACCCCAAATCTGTTGATATTTTACTGAAGAAAGAATTAGTCAACCAGTTTATAATAGGTCCCTTTGAATCCCCTCCTTTTCCCACCTTTTGCATTAACCCCATCGGGTTGCAATAAGGAAATACTCAAGCAAAAAGAGACTAATAATCAGTCTTTCTGCTCCCCATAACTCCACCACCCCCAGCATCAATAGTTTAATCTCTCACAAAGATTTCTCCCTGCAATATGCAACAATCGACCACGCCATATCCTTAATCAAAATTGCTGGGAAAAATGCATGGCTGGCTAAAGCCTATATATCATATGCATTTAAAATCATGCCCATAGATCCCACACTCTGGGACCTCTTCAGAGTACAGTGGCGTTCCGAATTTTACTTTTTAGTTCATCTGATGTTTGGCTGCAGGAGCAGCCCCAAGATATTCGATACCTTGTCAGAAGTGCTGTGCTGGATCCTTCTTAACAACTACCACATTCCTTTTCTGCTGCACCTCCTCGTGATTTTCTTCTCATTGACTTTCCCCACGCTCTCCCATACCCAGAACATAACGATTCTCAAATCATTATTTTCAAATCTCGGCATCCCCCAAGCAACAGAAAAGACCTTGGGTCCTCTCACTTCCATCGAGTTTCTAGGCATCACCCTGGATTCTCAATCTTTTTCAGCTTCGCTCCCCCAGGAAAAAATTGATTGTATCATATCTGTTATTTCCACTTTTCTGTCTGGTCCCCCGTCTATCAAATATAATCTTTTGTCCCTCCTAGGCCATTTAAACTACGCCATGAGGATAATTCCTCAAGGAAGAGCTTTCATTCCTGTAGCCGCATTTCTTTGGGGGTCCTCCTGGGCCCAGAAATCCATTCTTATCCACTCAAATAATTCAACTACAATCCAAATCATTAACAAATGTCGTTCATCCTACCACCATATAATAAGAATATTCAGATGGATTACCAGGTTATTTGTTACTCATCAGTTCATTCTCAGTGCTCAACACATTCCCGGCCACCTGAATGTAATCACTGATTATCTTTCTCAATTTCCAATTGCAGAGATTCGGAGCATTAGCTCCTGAAGCCAACCTCCTGCCAACTCAGATTCCTCTCTTTTCAGACCTGACATTCCTGGGAGCCACCCGCTGCATTCCTTGGTTCTGCAGGCTCAAGAAACAGCTCTTATCAGCATTGCTCCTGGCTCACTGCAAACATACTGGTCATCCTGGAATTGCTTTAAAAATGTTCACTTTGCATTTAACATTACCTTCCCTTCATTTTCAATGCATGTAGTATCATCCTTTATTATGTCCCTTAAGAACAGAGCTATAAGAATTTCCTCCATCAAAGTTTCAATTTCCGGTATCCAGTTTTTACACAAACTCATTTTTGGTGCCACCAGCTCTACACTCAGCAACTCACAAATTTCACTAATCCTGAAAGGGTTTCAATGATCAGAATCCCCATCTCCCCAGGCTCGCCTACTTATCAGCATCAACATACTCTCCCAGTGCACCTCATTCATTCGCTCTGGCTACTCCTCCCAGATTTTAGATAAAACATAAGAAGCCCTTTTTCTCCTAGCCTTTTTCAGGTTCCTTAGGTGTTCAGAGTTTAGATCGCACTCAAATAAATTCAAACCCCAGATTCACCCCTGTATCTCCAGTCTCTTCTGATACCCTTTCCTTCCTGCTCAAAAGAAGTACAACTGACCATGAAGGAAAGGGTTCCCTAATCTATTTGTTTAAATTAAGCTCCTATGTTAGCCCCTACAACCCCCTTCTCTCATCTCCATCTCCGTTTTTCTCAGGGCGCATCGCCATCAGATCCGCTGTTTATTAATGAAAATGGAGGAATCGTGACTCGCCGTTGGTTCCTCTTTCACCTTCGCCAGATTCTTTCCAGGTCCGGATTTGCAGCTGAGCAGTTCTCCTGTCATTCCTTCAGGATTGGAGCGGCTTCTTCAGCTTCTCGCCACAGAGTTCCAGACACCCTTATCAAACAGTTAGGTTGTTGGTCCTCCAGTGCTTATCAAGTTTACATTAGAACATATATTACAGATCTTAAAAATGCTTTTACTAAAATGTGCTCTTAAGCGTTAGTAGCCTGCCTGGAGGAAGGGCAATTGGATCAGCCATGGATTCCCAGAGGTTTATTTCCCAGCTGGGTTTTGTTTTCCTTTCCTGCACACTGACGATCTTCGTTAAAGGTTGGCTAAACCTTCAAGTGGGCTATATCCAGTATTACTCTCGGCATTGAGACCTGCTTTTTCTTTTTGGGGCTCTCCACCTCATCCAGTTGGCCAGGCAGTGAGCCCTCAAAACAAGTTAGGTTTGATGCCAAATGAATGTGTATATATAGCATAATTCTGTGTATTCTTGCATACTCCACATTCTGCTCAATAAATATTTGTACCAAAACACGTTGTAATTGGTGTTTGTCCTGAACTACTGAAATTAAGTTTATAACTAAAGTTTGGGAGGAAGGTCAGACACCAATCTCTGCATCACCAAATTGAATCATTCAATTTACACATTAGCTAATTAAGATTGTTAGCACTATAAATACCCTCTTCACTTACCTCTCATTTGCGTTTCGATGTCATCGTAACCCACCACCTCCCCATCGCCACCTCTTTAAAAATGTAGGTTTTTGTCTATGGGAGTGTGACAGAAAAATAATGAAGCTTGGTTATAAATCTCCCTCCCGACCTGTGAGAAAGCAACGTGATGGGAACAGAGTACCTCGGACTGGACAATTCATTCCAAGGGTTAGATGGAAGTCGGCCATCTAGAAAGGGGGTGGAGATACTGTACACCAAGTCATCACCCCAGAAGGGAAACTATGTGGCAACCGCGAATTGGAGGAGAAACGGTTGCACTCGCTAACCAAGGGGACATGACTGACGGTACAAAAGGGGACGTGGCTTTGTGATCTGTTCCTTTTGTTATGGTTAAGAACGAACCACAAAAGAAAAAACTGTAAACTAACCTTGAGTATTTTGTTTGTTTGTCGTGTCTAATAATACTTGTTTGTTCTTGTTAGACGGCTAATATGATCCAGAGCTGTCGCTTAAGGCCAGCACCAAACCCGGACAACACTGCACAACTGTTTACGAATAAATTGTATTTCACCACTCGCACTTTAGCACTTACTCTGGACTTGTGATCGCATGTTTGTCTTGTGTGTGTTTAAAACTGTGTTTATTGTTTCGGGACTGATCCCCGTGGATTTAACTGAGCAATACACATAGTCTTTCAAATAGTAAATCTTTAGTTTTCTCTAGAATTAGGTTTTGACTGTGCCCATTAACCGAGAATTAGAGGAAAACTGCAGAGACTGACTGCTCTAGACTGAGCAAACTGTTGATATAAAAGTCAGTTGTGAACAGAGGAAAAATGTCATAAATTATGTTCCAGCAATAAAAAATAAAAAAGACAATCTATATATGGAATTCTAGGTAACAGGCGTGACATGAGCACAGCGATTGGAAAATGTGTGACATAAGGGTGTATTCAATTTATCTAAACAGTGTTGGCTCTTAATATTGCCAGCAATAGAATCATTAAACAAATAACTCCTCACTGACACTCTAACAGTGCACGTGAGCTTGCCCAATGAATTTCACAGCTTCTGGGAGTAGGTTTTTTATTGATATGAATTACAGTGGCAATAAGATTTGCAGCTGTTTAGATCAACAGAAGAGACCACATAGACCTTAAGAGATACTGTAAGGATATACCAAATGGAATAGACAGTGCACACTGCTTCAAATCTTTGTTGCCTGTAGAACCTTTGAGTGATTTGCAGGAAGCTTCAATTTATAAAACAGGTCAGACACAGAAAAACATCCTCGAAGCTCATTAGTTCCTTGACTTTTCAGAAACCTGAGACAACAAACATTAATGATGAAAAGAGTAAGTCTTCATTACTGATGTTTATCATTTCTGCTATTTTGCCTTTGAAGTGTTTTTTATTTCTGTACTGGCATGGCAAATTACTGACACAGCATAGACTCTGAATGCATTAAATATTACTTGGGAATAAGTTAATTCCTAAGAAACTGCTGGGAAAGCTTTAGTACTGCTTAATATAAATGCAGCAAATAACTAAACTGAAAGAAGGACCAGAGGTTGCTTACAAGAAATGTCAGGGCTTTACTTGCAAACTTAAAAAGAAATTAGGTATGCAACGAGGCATGATTGCAGCTGCAACTCAGAGGAAGAAAGCGATGAAGGTAAAAATGATGACCCCGTAGATTGGAGAAAACTCGCAGAAGAAGAGTGGGAATGCCATGATTATACTTATGATTATGGTCCAAATGCCGGCGGTACTTCGATCTGCTTGTAAGCACTGGTTGAAACTACTAGAACGGCTCCGACAGGTAAAGGCAATAAACAAACACAATCTACCGCAAGCTGTCTGCATAGTATTAAAGCACTGAGTGAAATGGCAGCCTTGTACAAATGTAAGTCGGGAAGATCCATATTCACATGTTGAAAATTTGGAATACATAGCACAATTGAATTGAACAACTGTAATGAGGAGGAAAAATGTCTACTCCACTCACTATCCCCCGAAATCTATAAAAATGTGAGTGGTGCTGCCAAAGCAGGTAAATGGACTTGGAAAGCTACCAAGGAGGACCATAGAAGCCACAGGTGACTATGCCGGTAATTCAATTCCTAAACTGGCAGAATGTAAGCAACTGCTAACCGAAAGCACCTGTATTAATTTCTAACCAGGTTGTGGCTAGTGTTCAATGAAGTACATGGATGAAATTTAGATATAGATAATATCAACAAAGAGGATGCTCGTGAACGCGATCTGTTAGAACAATGGTGCATATTGTGCAATTTCCCAAGCATATTTTTAGTATTCTGGGGCATCTGGGGACTGGGAGTGGTTTTGAGGGTTCTAGTACAATAGGTTATGAAACTAAACAAATTGAAATATGTATAGGCAAAGATGTAGGTAAATAAAAGTGTGTAAATTTCAATAATGGGTTCTAATTATATGAAACGGCAGGGTTATGTGATTGATTTAGCGAACAGGGCGTTTTGGAAGTCTGCTGTAATGAGGACATTTTTAGTATTTCTGACTCGCATGCTGTTTTTGCCATTAAGAAACTTAAAACTTATAATTGGGGTTTAGTACAAAACTTAGGCCCTGTCCACACTATGCCTTTAAACCGTATTAGTTGCCTTTAAACTGGTGTAGTGTTAGAAAGCGGTTCATCGTCAGAATGTGGTATGTGTACCAAAACTTGGCCTGTGTAATGTCAAAAAGCGATACATTGAAAGTGGTACGCTGTCAGATTGGTACAGGTGCAATCAATTGTCAAACAGAGGTACATTTACCATTAATTATACATTATTTTTTTGCAAACTTAAATTGGAAACAGACAATCAATTTCTCTAAAAAGAAAAAAAAAAAAAATCACGACGAACAAGACTAAATGAGAAGTCCACCGCAAAGTTGCACAAGTAAAAGAATGTACAAGACCCAATGTATTGCATATGATAAATATTTGCATACTACTTTCTTAATGGTGGAAAAATATGATCAATTACAACAATGTAAAATAATTTGATGAATTAAACTGACTTGTTTACAATAGTGTATGTCTTGGACAAGGGGTGGTTGTTTGTGCAGAAAACATTCATGAACAGGGTTAAATGAATCTGATACTACCATTGTGGCTTTTTCCTGTATATATATAATGATAATTAAACACAGATATCAACAAAGAAAATAGAAACAAAACCATTGTCATACATACCACCAATTGTTCCCGGGTCCATGACAGCTCTCGGTGGCCTAGGAAAAAGAACTAGGAAAAACTAAACATGTAAATAAAATGTATGTGGGTAAGTTTATAAAAGAGGACCAGTATGGAGTAGGGGACCAGTTTATGCTTAAAATAAATAACTGGCCATTTTCTAGGACATGGGAAGGTAATGTGGCAGATTTCTAACTACTGGATATGAATATTTGTAAAGAAAACTAAAGCAAGTTTTTATGCAATGTTGTACTTCCTTATTTCCTGTAATAATATCTCTTGAACAGCAGAGGGCATCTGTACTGTGTCACTGTAATCACTTAGTAAATGCAGTTTCATATTATTGCTGATGCTGATTGCTTATGATTGCAATATGCATGCAAGACTTTAAATGGGTTCATTATGTCTATATGTTTCACTAAGTTATTGGCATTTTTTCTCACTTATTTGTTAAAGTATTCTAGTCATAAGTTTTGTAACACCCACAACTTTCAGTACAGTTTAGGGTCACCATGGATACCCAGGATTGTACTGATTTGTATGAAGGTGCATAATTGTTCAAGAGTGATATGTGACCATTTGTCAATGTTATTACCTCCAATTATTTTAGGTAAGTTGGGGCTGAAAATCTGTTCTCCAGAGTCACCCCTAAAGTTATCACTTTTGAAACAGTTCCTTCTAAAAAATAAATAATTTATGCTGTCATTGACACAGAAGCAACTGCCAACCAAACACCGACTATCAGGCTTCATTCAATGTAAGATGTACTCTCTTGAAACAGAAATATGTAGCCTTTCTTAATGACAGAACTCATTACATGTGAGTGATGCCATTGGGGTTATTGCAGTGCCATTACAATGACATTCAGCAAAAAAATGCAATGTGCCTGTCTGATCTCTTTTGTGTATCCGTCACTATTATTTTGTTAAACTGACTCACTGAATTTCAGTTTTATCCCTTAAATAATCCATAGAGGCCATAATATTCCTTTCTGCTACTAAGCGTTCCGATTTTCTGATGAATTACTTGTCTTTCAGGGAGTGTTATGTGTCAGTGCAGTCTGTTAGCTGTCTTTAAGTGTAGTTATCATTAAAGATCACTGATCTTGTAGGACTAAATTAAGATCTAGAAATTAAAATGTCTCAATTGAAATGACAGCTGTTCAAGGTGGATTAAGCTTAACTGTGCGATGCAGAAACTTCATAAGCAGTCTGGCTGATAAGAAAATATAAAGAATATTTAAATATTTAATTTGGACATTGAGACTAACATGAATACAATTTCCACTGCTAATGTATGCAGTTGTTCCTTTCCTGTAATATGCAAGTTTACGAGGATTGCTCTGTGCAGTTCTCTTATTGGTGCTGACAAATGTTTATTAAAATGTGGACTTTAAGTGTTTCAAATGGTGTTTTTCTATTTTCTTTTTATACTGTACTGTATGTTTCTGAATATTTGTCAGGACCTCCATTTCATGATTTTTTAAGTCTAAATTGCCACCCAACTAATTATGCAATAACATTCTCATCCTGCAGATGGCACTACAATACAGATATAGTAAAACTTGTCTTTAATGTCTCTTGAACTAAAAAACTAAACAAAAACACCTGCTCTTACCACCCAGCAAACCCGAGAAAGGGTTTTAAATGACTGAGGCAAATTTAATAAGCAAACAGAAACGTTCAGTCTCTTTGCCGACCACGTATTGCTGGTTTGACTGTACAGGGCCCTATTTTCCACAGTACTGTAATGAAAATGTATGATTTATTCACTTTAGTAAGGCCAAAACAATATGCTATTATCACACTGTTATACATTTGCTTCATATTTTCTGTTTACTCTTAAATTGCCATTCATTTTCAGATTACATGTCCCGTAAACTGGGATATATCATTTATATGAATGGGTATTTTTCAACAGAAACAACTTACAATTAAGGATATTCCAGGCCACAGTTAACAATGATTAATGTTTTAGTGTTACACATACAGCAAACTTGAGACATTTGACATAAAGTATTAAAGATAGTCAACCTGCTTGCTACTGGAGAATTTTGATAAAGGGAGTGTATATCCATTAGAGGTGACATCAATGAAAAAATATTGGGGCACACTCAGTTTGAATGAAAGTGCAGTTTGACAATTCAGTTAAAAAGGGTTCTACCACATATGAGCAATTCTCAATGGAACAAAAGATGCAGGCTGTTCCTAAACTAAGTGTGGATTGAGAAAATGTAAACATCAGATGACACACAAAATATTTCTCAACCCTAAATCAAAACTGCTAGAAACTTAACTAATACCTTTGCTATTGATTTTAGAAGAAAAAAAGCAGTGGCATGTATGAAATAAATAAACATTACATATGCTATATAAAGGTCCAAGGAAGTTTAAGAACTAATAAACCAACTGGGCAGAGCAGATTACCATCATGTATTAACAATGTTAAAGGCTACTTTTAGAACTCTCTATATATTAAAGAATATAAATTCAAACACATTCTACAAACACATTCTACATATTACTTTTCAGCATAACTTTACCCACTCTCTTTGGCGCTCTGCTTAATATAATAATAATAATAAAAAATGTTAGCATCAGGAAATACAATAAGTGTGTTAAAACAATAAACTGAAGAAGCATGGCACCGTTTGAGCAGATTAGAAAGAAAAAGCAAATGGAATTCTAAAATTGTTGCTAGTTAAACAGAATAATGATGTATTTACTTTGCTTTATAAAGATAGTTTATTATATAGGTCAATAGCTTACACCTACAAGGTAATTTACAATGTTTTGTAGCAATTAGTCCTAGAGGAGCTTGCTTATTAAAGAAATAGCAGCATAGAGTACTTCTTTCAGTTGTTAACTTTAAGTGTCAGCTTTTTGAGCAAAAGGGGAAACAAATTACCTGATCAAGTGGCTGTGTGAACAGCAATTGGAAAATGAAAGCTGGAGATTTTCAAATAATATACTGTAGGATGATGGGGCCAATTTTGCCCTACTTCAGACTTGTTCATAATTTGTATAAATGTCTTTTGGTTAAGCTATTCTCTGTTTGTTCTGACCAGATCAGAGTTGCTGCATGTCAAAAAGCAGGTAAACCCATAATAATTGAAAGACTTATAGATGTTTGCAATTCCATCACAATATCCTTAAAATTATATATGATATGGTTCACAGGATTATTCTGACTCATCTTCACTATCAGACAATGATTCTGACCACTCTTCTGCTTCCATTTGCTCAGGGATGTCCCTGACATCAATGAGGTGTACATGAAGTTGTCCTCCAGGGATTGATACCATAACACTAAGAATCATACTTTTCTTGCACCTGTCTTACATTGTCAATACCATTGGTTGATATGTGTCAATGTAGTAATATGAAATAGTATAGATTTTGGGTTTCATGGGGCAGGGTCTAATCAGTCCATCACCAGCATTGCTGCCTATGGAAGATATGACAGTATTTGGAACATCTGGACAGTGTAATTGCCTATCATTGGTGATTTTCTTACTGGTTTTATCTAGATAAATATTGTTATTTGCACTGCATGAGAAGCAGCCTTTCTTTTACAACACACACACGCACACGTGCAGAGCCTCTGCTCTGCCACATTTCCTCGCTGTCATTTGTGCAACACATACTGGCCACTCCAAGGCCACCTCTTTCCCTCCCTTTTAACCCCCCATTTTAAACACAACCTTTTCCTCACAAATACCATATTGTCCATCACTGGACTCTCTTCGGGTGTGTTCAAGGCGGGTCAGTCCACATTCTGGCACCTTCGCTAAGGTGACCGACGCACTAAGGACCCAAACGGGTGGCAGGGATGACTGGAGCGCAGGCTGGTGACCCGGTAGCTGTAGCTGCAGGCATAGATGTGACGCCTGGTGACAGCGCAGCAACATCTGGGGCATCAGTGGGGAGTGAAGTAGGAGACAGGTGGAGCAACTGTAAAATTATATGCACTTCTACTGGATTGTTTGTATAAACTCCTTCTATACAATCAGTAACAGTTTTACACATATTAGCCACACTACATAATAAAAATAATAATAATAATAATAATAATAATAATAATAATAATAATAATAATAATAAACAGCTACTGTATATGGAAATCTTGTGGTTTATTGCCGACAGGGTTGCTGAGGGGATCTGCCGTGTGAAAGGAGGCTGAGAATCTACTTATGTTGGTTAACTTCTTTCACGTAGAACAAAGTGATGCAGAGTCTGAATATTCATCCGCTGAGGAGGGTGAAGAGTTAACCTGCTCTGAAGAATCAGACACAGAAAAGGAATTGACAGCTGGCAATGAAGACACCATTGCGACATAATGTGGACGAGAGAGAGCAGAGGCATCTTCGAAATCCTTAAGTGTTTCAGCTTCAGAATCTGATCTCAACACTGGATGAAGTTTCTGGAGAAGATACCACGAATGATGACGAGAACCGTGAAAAGCACACATCTGCTTTGTTAGAACCAGAGAATGAAGACAGTGTTGATGGTACTGCGGAGCACAGGAACGATTGCAAAAATCACCCTACAAGTGATGCCAGCAATCGTAGAGGAATCAGAACAGTTTATTGAAAATATATATATATATATATATGTATATATATATATATATATATATATATATATATATATATATATATATATATATATATATATATACTTGTGGCAAAGTGCCCCCCCCGTGTGTATTTTGTGTTACGTGTTGTGTGTAAATGTTGGTGTATAGGCATCGGTACACGGGATATAAGCGGGTCTGTGTTTCACGTGTGATTTAAAATTGTAGATTTGTATTTAGGCACGAGGAGGGCACAAATCACTTCACGTGCTGGTTATAATATAATGTGTGGTCACGGGAATTGCACTTTAATTAATTCACGTGCAGTTGTACCGAGATTCCAATTGAATGATTGACTAGCAATCGAGTCTCGGTACAACTGCATAAAAGCTGCATGTTTTCACTCACTCGGGGTTGGGTGTTCGAGAGTGGAGAACGGGAGAGAGAGAAGGAGAGTGAAATATTTACAAACAATTGCTATCGCGTGCTGGTAGGACCAGCACGATACTTGTTTGTTTGTTTACTCACCGTGTTTGTGTGTCTGTCCGTCCACCGTTTGTTTAATTGTTAGTCCGTTTTGTTTATATATTTATTTTGGCGAAAGTGCCGTGTCCTGTTTCTGTTTTGTGTACAAACCTTTTATTTTCTGTTTGATTATTAAACGCTGACGCGATCACGTGCTCAGCTTCACCAAAACCCCAAGTCTCTGTCTGTTCTGTGTTTCCTGGCTTCTGCCGTGGCGTCACCGCTCAGTCGTCTTTGTCACACGTGGTGTCAGAACTGGGAACAACAGCCTCCAGGACTCAGGCCAGAGCAGGAACCGCAATTTGGGGTTTAAAAAAAAAAAAACAACAACAACAACAACAAAGAAAAAATGGAAGGCTGGAACTGGAGAGATGGCTGCCAGGATCTGGAGGTCCTCCTCGGTGGTCTAGAGGACCAAGGCTGGTGCCTTGCCTGTGGGGAGTTCGGGCACCCAGTGGTGCACTGCCCCTACCAAGAGGGAGAGGAGGAACTGGCCCAGGAGAGGAAGGTGAGGAGGAGGCAGAGAAGGGGAAAGGGGAAGAGGAAGGCGGAGTGTCCACCGCCCAAGTCTCCACCAGCAGAGGAAGAATGCCTGCTGGTTTTGCCTCCACAGCCTGAGTGGGAGGAGCCCAACGTCCCACGCCTGAGTGGGAGGAGCCCGAACGTCCCACGCCTGAGTGGGAGGAGCCCAACGTCCCACGCCTGAGTGGGAGGAGCCCGAACGTCCCACGCCTGAGTGGGAGGAGCCCGAACGTCCTACGCCTGAGTGGGAGGAGCCCGAACGTCCCACGCCTGAGTGGGAGGAGCCCGAACGTCCCACGCCTGAGTGGGAGGAGTCGACGTCCCACAGCCCAAGAGGGAGGAGTCGGTGCGTCCACAGCCCAAGAGGGAGGAGTCGGTGCGTCCACAGCCCAAGAGGGAGGAGTCGGTGCGTCCACGGCCCAAAAGGGGAAGGTAGAGCGTCCACCGCCCCAGTCTCCACTAGCAGAGGGTGAATTCCTGCTGGTTCCACCTCCATTGCCATGGGAGGACCGCTTGCAGCTCCCACCTCCACCAGCAGAGGGTGAATTCCTGCTGGTCCCGCCTCCGCCACTTCCACCGCCAGGAGCAGAGCAGCAGGAGCTGCCTCTGCCTCCTCCACCAGCAGAGGGTGAATGCCTGCTGGGTCCCTGTCCACCAGCAGAGGGTGAATGCCTGCTGGGTCCCTGTCCACCAGCAGAGGGTGAATGCCTGCTGGGTCCCTGTCCCCAGCAGAGGGTGAATGCCTGCTGGGTCCCTGTCCACCAGCAGAGGGTGAATGCCTGCTGGGTCCCTGTCCACCAGCAGAGGGTGAATGCCTGCTGGGTCCCTGTCCACCAGCAGAGGGTGAATGCCTGCTGGTCTCCCCTTCCAGGCGGAGCCGCACCAGTCCCCTGCAAGAGGGGAGGGCCGCACCAGTCCCCTGAAACAAGGGTAGACTACACGCTGCTCCCACCTCCGCCGCCAGGAGACTACACGCCGCTCCCACCTCCACGGCAGGAGCAGAGCAGCAGGAGCTGCCTCTGCCTCCGCCACCTCCACCAGCAGGAGCAGAGCAGCAGGAGCTGCCTCTGCCTCCGCCACCTTCACTGGCAGGAGCAGAGCAGCAGGAGCTGCCTCTGCCTCCGCCAACCCCACCAGCAGAGGAGAGAATGTCTGCTGGTATCACTTCCCCACCAGCAGAGGATGAATGCCTGCTGGTATCACCTCCCCACCAGCAGAGGATGAATGCCTGCTGGTAACACTTCCCCACCAGCAGAGGATGAATGCCTGCTGGTATCACTTCCCCACCAGCAGAGGAGGAATGCCTGCTGGTAACACTTCCCCACCAGCAGAGGATGAATGCCTGCTGGTAACACTTCCCCACCAGCAGAGGAGGAATGCCTGCTGGTATCATTTCCCCACCGTCACGAGGAGAGGAGCAGGAGCTGCCTCTCCCTTCACCAGAAGGACCCGGACTAGATGCTGGCGGTCCTCGGCAGCCCTTGCATAGGCTGCTGAGGGAAGCACGGGAAGAACCGCCCGGCCGCAGAGGCCGAGAAGAGGCCAACACCTGCACCCCAGCTAGTCCTGACTCCCTGCCCCGCCTGCCCAAGGATGCCTGCCCGCTTAGCCCAAGGATGCCTGCCCGCTAGCCCAAGGATGCCTGCCCGCTTAGCCCAAGGATGCCTGCCCGCTTAGCCCAAGGATGCCTGCCTCGCTTAGCCCAAGGATGCCTGCCTCGCTCGCCCAAGGATGCCTGCCTCGCTCGCCCAAGGATGCCTGCCTCGCCGCCCAAGGATGCCTGCCTCGCTTAGCCCAAGGATGCCTGCCTCGCTTAGCCCAAGGATGCCTGCCTCGCCGCCCAAGGATGCCTGCCTCGCTCGCCCAAGGATGCCTGCCTCGCATCGCCCAGGATGCCTGCCTCGCATCGCCTGGGGTTGCCAGCCGCTCCGCATCGCCTGGGGTTGCCAGCCGCTCCGCATCGCCTGGGGTTGCCAGCCGCTCCGCATCGCCTGGGGTTGCCAGCCGCTCCGCATCGCCTGGGGTTGCCAGCCGCTCCGCATCGCCTGGGGTTGCCAGCCGCTCCGCATCGCCTGGGGTTGCCAGCCGCTCCGCATCGCCTGGGGTTGCCAGCCGCTCCGCGATCGCCTGGGGCTGCCTGTCGCTCCGCATCGCCTGGGGCTGCCTTTTGCTCCACACAGGGTACAGGGTACGAGGGAGAAGTGGAGCTCCCGCTGCCGCCTCTATGGCCAGGGGCTCCCCTCCCGAGTTCGCCTCCCGAGGGTCGCTGCTGCTGCCGTCGCCTCCCGAGGGTCGCTGCTGCTGCCGCCGCCTCCCGAGGGTCCGCTGCCGTCGCCTGGGGTCGCCAGGGATCCTGCTTCGCCTGGGGTAGTCGAGGGTCCTGCTTCGCCTGGGGTCGCTACACTATGGCCAGAACCCCATGAAGGGGAGCTGTCGGCCATGAAGAAAGGGGGAGGTCAGGAGACCAGCTCCCCAGCCGCATTTCCGTGGCAGGAAACACGGTGGCCAGAGCCCCACGGAGGGAGCTAGCGGCCACGAAGGAGGGGGAGGTCAGGAGACCAGCTCCCTCGCAGCAGTTTCGCTGCCGGAAGTGGGTGGCGGCCCCACGGAGGGAACTGCCGGCCATGAAGAAGGGGGAGGTCAGGAGACCAGCTTCCCCGCAGCAGTTTCGCTGCGGAGATTGTGTGGTCGGAGCCCCACGGAGGGGAACTGCCGGCCATGAAGAAGGGGGAGGTCAGGAGACCAGCTCCCCAGCTGCACTTTCGCGGCAGGAGATAGTGTGGCTGAAGCCCGGAAGAGGGAGCTGCCAGCCACGAAGAATTGGGGGTGCCAGACATTTCACCATGGCCACCCCAGAAACAACTTGCTTCCCCTCTTCCGGGACTTTGGGACTGAGGGGGAGGTGGCCATTGAGGCCATGTGTGCTTTGCACAAGGGGGTATATGTGGCAAAGTGCCCCGTGTGTATTTTGTGTTACGTGTTGTGTGTAAATGTTGGTGTATAGGCATTGGTACACGGGATATAAGCGGGTCTGTGTTTCACATGTGTTTAAATTGTAGATTTGTATTTAGGCACGAGGAGGGCACAAATCACATCACGTGCAAGTTAAAAGTAATAATATGTGAGCACGGGAATTGCACTTTAATTAATTCACGTGCAGTTGTACCGAGATTCCAATTGAATGATTGACTAGCAATCGAGTCTCGGTACAACTGCATAAAAGCTGTATGTTTTCACTCACTCGGGGTTGGGTGTTCGAGAGTGGAGAACGGGAGAGAGAAGGAGAGAGAAATATTTACAAACAATTGCTATCGCGTGCTGGTAGGACCAGCACGATACTTGTTTGTTTGTTTACTCACCGTGTTTGTGTGTCTGTCCGTCCACCGTTTGTTTAATTGTTAGTCCGTTTTGTTTATATATTTATTTTGGCGAAAGTGCCGTGTCCTGTTTCTGTTTTGTGTACAAACCTTTTATTTTCTGTTTGATTATTAAACGCTGAGCGCGATCACGCGCTCAGCTTCACCAAAACCCCAAGTCTCTGTCTGTACTGTGTTTCCTGGCTCTGCCGTGACGTCACCGCTCAGTCGTCTTTGTCACAATACTGATATATATATATATATATATATATATATATATATATATATATATATATATATATATATATATATATATATATATATATATATATATATATATATATATATGGTTCATTTGTAAAATCTGTAAATATATACCCATTGGTAAATCTATAAAATGATGAGGGAAATGTAGTAAATCTATAGATTTACCAGCTCACAGGTCAATTTATAAAACAACCAAGGATACAGTAGTCAATGTACAGAGCAGCTATTGTTTGAGGCGAATTTCGTTAATAAAGTAACATGAAGGTTCATGGGGGAAAAAAATGCTTATGCACGTGTGATTTCTGCAAGATCTTTTACAGACATATTTTGGTACATTCATCGTTTATTATTTATTTTTCTTAACCTCGAGCCTTGTTGTTTTTTAATTATTATTTTTATTTTATAAAATAAAGCCCAGCAATATTCAAATCTCTTAATACATGTGATTTATTACTTACTTTAGAGATACACATATTTGACTAATCTTTCTAAATGTCCCTGCATCCCTTCTTGCGATATTATTATTATTGATGATAATAATAATAATAATAATAATAATAATAATACATTTCTTTATTTAGCGGTTGCCTTTATGCAAGGTGACCAGTAGACCATGGATTATACTTATTTTTATGGATTTGCTGGGAGTGGCAGCAGCAGTAGCAGCAAATTTAATTTTGAGTGCGAGATTGACAGACCCCGGCAATACAGAGAGAGAGTGTACAGGACCCACGTTCATTTCTTAGATTTACCAGATGACAGTCTAGAAACTTGATTGTGTCTGTATAGGGCATTTTGTCGACATATGTCAGACTCTGCGGGAGGACCTTGAATTGCCCCCTCATATGAAGGTGTTGGCTTGGCAGCATTGTCCTTCATGTCTCTGGGTCATTTCAAAGAGTCACGGATGACTTGATAAAGAGCGTTATCGATTACATCAGTATCCCACTTAATCAGCAACAGTTACAAAACATTAACACGGTTTTATGACATTGCTGGATTTACTAGAGTAATGGGAGCCATGGATTGCACACACGTTACACTCAAATCACCAAAGCACTAATGCATATGTGAACAGGAAGGGTTCCAATATTCATTAAACATTCAGGTGATTTGTGATGCACCCTATAACATCTGGAACGTATGCACAAATTTTCCTGGCTCCTGTCATGACTCTTACATCTTGATACCATCTGCTGTGTTTAATCATTTCAGAGACCAAACACACCAGATGGCATGTTAGTAGGTCAGTATTGTAAGACTACCTAGATAATTCAATATTTGTAGTTATAAAAATATTTGAGCCTTTTCTATACTTGTGGTTATGAATGAGATTTATTCACTTGTTTTAACCATTTGTAACCATATGGAACACTTGTTGTATTACTAAAATGATATACGGTTATTTGCACCCAGTGTAATGTTATTAGAACCTTGTTGTATTTCGGGGCTGGAGTTGGGGCTCCTCCTTTGTGTCATCCCGCTAAAATATTTGTCAGTCACCCTTTAATTACCTGTCAGTCACCCTATTTAAACTGTAGCTAGCTTCCTAATTCTTGTCTTGCTTTACAGTTTGCGGTTACCACACAGAATTGCAGACCCAATCTTAAAACAAAACTTTGTTTTCAATCAGTTTAAAATGACTACTCACCCGAGGCAGATTTCGTTTTCATCTGACTCAAATGAAGAATGCTTCTCTCCTTCTGGCAGTCTTCCTTCAACAAATATTCCACCGGAAAAACTTTCAAAGAAATCTGCCCGTCCCGCTTCTCCTCCATTTGACAACACTGGTGCTTCAACCACGCTTATCCAGCTGTGCCCGCTGCCATTCCTCTTCGCCGCTCTAAACGCATCAAACCTCAGGATGATTCTCCAGTGCAACATTTTTACAAGGATTGGCCCATCGACAAACCCGTGAAAGCTCTTTTCAAAAAAGGATTGCCCATTGAAGCAGGGAGCGACCGCGCTGCTTTATTTGTTTCATATTGCAATTCCATATCGGCCGAGCCTGTTTCTCCCCCTCAAAAGTCACAACTAGTCACACGCTGCCCCTGCTGCTGTGCAAGATTCACTCGCCTCCGATTCAGCAATACCAGGATCACTCGCTTGGAACCAGCAGCCATTACATCCTCAGATATGGTGGTACCATTTTTTATCATGAAGTATCATGAAGATTTTTCTGCTCCGCCTGCTTTTTCAACAAGGAAAGATTGGTGATTGGCGATGCTCATTCACGTTCCATCTGCCCTCTTTTATATAAATGACATTCACTTTCTCCTTATATCTCCTCCATCAGCCCCTCCAACTGAAGCACTCTTAGAACTCATGTCTCTCTTCTCAGCAGTCAGCATCCGCCTCTCAGAGGATAAAACCATCAGTCCAGTTCACACGCTTGAGTTCCAAGGAATAAATCTGGATACTATTCGATTTGAAGCCCGACTGCCTCCCGATAAACTAGAACACATTCGCTCTCTCATTCAATCCTTTGAGATCAACCATTCCATCTCTAAACAGAACCTTCTTTCACTCTTAGGACAGTTCAATTTTGCAATTTGCATCATTCCTTGAGGTAGGACATTTATTTCTCGTCTTCTTGCTCTCTCTACAACAGCTAAAACATCTCAAATCTCACATTAATATTACAGCTGAAGCCCGGAAAGACATTAGGATGTGGTCCTCTCTCCTACAGCACCGGAACGGCCTTTCTCTGTTTTACAATAATTTCATTTCGTCCCCCTGGTTTTCAGATGTCTGGCCTCCAGAAATCAAAAATCTTCCTCCTCAGCTTAAATCCCTATTGTTGTTACAGCCTATCTTTGGGGCTCATTTTGGCAAAAAAAAAATCTATCTTAATATTTTGTGATAATCAATCTACTGTTCATATTATTAATAAAGGCTGTTCCTCTTCCCCTCAATTACGCAACTTCTTTGCTGGCTAGCCTGGATTTCAGTTATGGATAATTTTATTTTGAAAGCCCAACACCTTCCAGGTATCACTAATAACACTGCTTATGCTCTTTCTCGTTTACAGATCGGATCATTCAGACATCTGGCTCCCTCAGCACAACCTTTCCCTGAAAACAGAAGATTTGCAATCTTCTGTCTTCAGCTCATTTCTAAAGCTGGTCTTCCCCCCTAATTGTATTCTCCTATTCATTCCATATAAGTGCAGGAACATCAGCAGCCAAAGTAAAAAATCAAAGTCCTACCATGCTCACAAAGGCACAAAAAGGTTTCCTCTTATTGTAGCAGTTTCTTCAAGGGAAATGGATTTGGGACTTTAATATAAATGCAATTGTTATGCCATACATACCCAACTCCTGTACAGTTCATTGAAGTTGTGTGTAGGTGTAGTTGGTGTAGATTTAACTTTTCTTCCTCTAAAACATCTAGTTAGTTCTCTTTGACATTTTTAAGCATATAGCTTCCTAATAATGGAAAAAAGAGATGGGATTTCAGGAAATACAATTACAATATTTATCATTCACTTCATAATATTGCTGCAAAGACAGTTTGATGAAATTGCTCATTATAGTCAATGGAGTAAAATATGAGTTCTGCCAGCATGCTTTCATCACATAGAATTACTTAAATTAGTTAACTGCTATCTGGGAATGGGAAATATAGAAATAAAATATGATATATATATATATATATATATATATATATATATATATATATATATATATATATATATATATATATATATATATCCTGAATAATGCCTAGCATCGTGACTCCAGTCTGGTAATAACGCTGATGGACTGATCTCTTAATGTGCAGAGTGTTTATCTCAAACAGCACCATCAAAACATCTCACTGCTGAGCATAAGGTTTGACTCAGTTTGCTTTAGATGCCTTATCTTGTTGTCATTATAGGGTTCTAAAGCTCCCCTATCTTTTATTGCTTCAATGATACTTTCTAGGGAAGATCTTACAACATTTTAAGTTGCAGCTACATGACAACCAAAAAAGTGTTTTTTCTTGCACTTGCATTTGCTACATGCAAGAAAGTTAGGTTTGTTTTTAACTTAATGTGTTCTGTAACACTTTAACAGTGGTTGATACAGTTATAGTTATAGTTATAAATAAAGGCTATAGCTACCCAAATTACTTCAGCATCTTAAATGTCCTGAAGTCATTTAAAACAACAGAGGTCAATGTCACTGGCCGCAAAGCATGGTAAGGGAAGCAGCAGGCAGGAAATCACAGGAAAGAAAGCATTAAAGGAGTGGGGGCATGTTCAATCTCCAGGTGACATGATCTAGGAAGTACAAGAGGACCTTGAAACTAGTATTATACCAGATTATTATAATTTTTAAATGAAAGTACATTTCATATAAAATGTGACTTTCAAAACTGAACACGTCAGTCCTACATAAGGAATGAAAATGCACGACATGCAAGATTTAAGGAATTTTTTAATAAGTTACTTATTCTTTGTCTTGCTTTTTCGTTTGCGTATTGCCACACAGCTCTACAGACCCCTACTTTTTGTTGCCCTTGGAAGATTATCAATGTATGGATAAAATGGCTACTCACCCGCTGCACTTTTCTTTCTCATCGGAATCTGATGGTGACTGCATTTCTCCTTCTGCTGGACATCATTCAACTCTAAATCGAAGCAAAGACTTCTCAAAGAAATCTGTTCATGCTACTGATTCTCCGCCATTCAACAACATTGCTGACCCTTCTCCCCTCGACACTGCAAAACCTGCTGCCTCATCCCCCCTGATCCCGCTGTGCTCGCTCCTGCTGTCCCGTTCATTCAGGCTCCTTACGATTTACAGCCACAATAGGCATGTGATCATTGTTTAATGCAAACTATTGTCTTAAAACAAATGTCCCATTTTAATGTCCACATAGGCTCAAGCTATATATATATATATATATATATATATATATATATATATATATATATATATATATATATGTTTTCTCTTTATTTACATTATACTGCCAATCCAACTGAGCCGTGTCTGTCCTCCACACACAGTTCAGCAAACCAGGCTTGTCAGCGGATGCTCCTCCCCCGTCGTGCAGGCTCCACATGCTCTTGATTCCGCTGCCTCTCATTCAGCTCCACAGCCAGCTGTTCTACCTGATCCTGCCACTTCTTCAGATTCTTTATCTAGATTGTGTCTCCAAATATTCAATGAAACATCTCATTCATAAAGCTGGTCTGCCCCCTCAATTCTATTCCTTTTGTATAGGTGCGGCAACCTCATCAGCCAACGTTAACGTCAGCCAGTGCCACCAGAGGTTTCCTTTCAAAGGGTTTTTTTTTCCCTCTGAGTGGTGAGATTAGTCCTTAATTATAAAAATCATAATAATAATAATATTGTATTATTGATTATTGTAGTATTAATGGTTTCTAATTAACCTCTAATTTCTTTACTAACTTCTTCCTTGCATTGGTGGCACCACAGTTGCAGGGAGCCAGGGGTCCTCTTTTGGGGGCAAGCGAAGCTCATGTCCCAACCTTAGAGGCCCAGTCACGCTTGACTTGTCCTCTGTCAGGAAGGTTCTCTGTGAGCCAAAGGGGACCCCTGGTCAAATCTATCCTAACACTCTTTGTTTTCCCGTTCTCTGTCACTCTAGGTTCCCCTTCGGGAAGTATTGGTTGCTTCCCAGCAAACCCTGTACTCTTTACTATACTGATGATTATTATTATTATTATTATTATTATTATTATTATTATTATTATTATTATTACATTGTGGTCCAGTGGTTAAAGTCCAGGGCTTGTAACCAGAAGGTAATTGGTTCAAATCCTATCTCTGCCACTGACTGACTCACTGTGTGACCCTGAGCATGTCACTTAACCTCCTTGTGCTCCATCCTGCGGGTGAGATGTTAAATCAGTGTCTTATTGTAAGTGACTCTGCATATAATACACAGTTCACAGCCTACCTCTGTAAAGCGCTTTGTGATCGTGGTCCACTATGAAAGGTGCTATATAAAAATAAAAATATTATTATTATTATTATTATGCTTTTATTTGTGTCAGTCTGGAGACCTCCTACTATACACTGGACTTGCCTGACCTATGCACCATATTATTGAATCCTCAGCTGATGCACTATCCCTGCAGAATTGTACTACTAATATATCATTGTAGATCCTAACCTGTTGCATCCTATTTCATATTGTATTTTAGTAATATTATTTGCCCTTGTAAGCTGCAGAGACTTCTCTTCGATTTATCCATGAGCGAAGGGGAAACCCTGTCCTCGTTCTAAAGTCACAAGCACATAATTCCTATTTAAATTCCTGAGGTTTTACTCCATTCAGCCCTTACTCCTGTTCCGTGAATTCTCCACCTAGGAAGATTCCTAAATGTCTTATTAACATTACTTAACACAATACAAATACAGCAGATAGAGCAGGTAGATACATTTCTAGATGATATTATTAAGATCCCCACTGACTGGATTATTCACCAAAAAACATGTACATCTACATATTAGGCCCAAAGTTAAAGCATGCTTATCTATTTGAGTTATTCTGCAGTACTTTTTCTTGTCTATCACATCTTATTATTTGTTTATTTAGCAGACGCCTTTATCCAATGCGACTTACAGAGACTAGGGTGTGTGAACTATGCATCAGCTGCAGAGTCACTTACAATTACGTCTCACCCGAAAGACGGAGCACAAGGAGGTTAAGTGACTTACTCAGGGTCACACAATGAGTCAGTGGCTGAGGTGGAATTTGAACCGGGAACCTCCTGGCCCTTTTCTTTAACCACTGGACCACACAGCCTCCTTGGATTTATAACATCTGTTATAAATCCAATACCTATTACCAACAGTGCATACTTCACCAGTCACTTTACAAGTTAAAATAAAGTTACACTTTTGCATTTTTGGTTTTCTTTTTATCATGTATGGAATGTGAAAAAAAACTGCATACTGCAAAACATTCTTAGAGAATATATGCTGAATGACTTGCACAGACCTGTTAAGTCTCCCATATTTTGGACTCTTCTCCCAGTACAAATTTTGTCCCGCATTTTGCTCAAAACTCTACTGCTAACCCCCCATATGCCAGCAAACCTTTAATGTCTGCAAAATTCATGGCCGGTGTGTGGTTACTGCAATCCCCGTCTGCACCTAGCAGGGTTTAGGACCCAGGGGAGCCCTGTGGCAGGCATGCATTTAGGCCCAAATTTATAAAGGGGAAAAACCGACTGCAAAAAGCCACGTAATGTGCGTGTTCAGTACGGCCGCACGCATCGTCAAAATAACGACCTATTTTATAAGACTAATTAGGTAAAGCAGGTGATTCCACAGTCAAACAATTTAAATACCCCTCACCGCAATTAGCGGTGGAGAATTACACACCTCTCACAGTAAATAGTGGGTTTGGGTCAACCCTGCGTGTGTAGGCTACACATTCCAAAAGAAAATGAATGGCACACAAAGACCTCAGCCTGGTACTAGCCATGGTGATGAGGATGCTCGGAAGCAAAAATTGAAATTTACAAATATGGAATTTTGGAGATTTCGGTACAAGCAGTACTTGTAACACATGAAGATGTGTTGCAAGCTCGAAATACACTTTTTTTCAAACTTCAGAAACAATAAGTTTTATTTACTTACATCCATGGCAGTCAAATAGGTGGAAAATCCTTTCATTGTTGTACAGCAATATGTTCAGCAACAATACAGCTGCATACGATCTGTCTTCAGTTTAACTATGACATATCTTTTTAAAGTCTTATGCAGTTACAACTTTCCTATTTCTTATGTTTGTCTGTATTTCTTACTCTATGTATGACTTTAAAGCATATCGGTATGGTATATATGGTCGAAAAACTGTTCTTGCTCTAGCTACAAACTAACTGCGTCATCTGTCCCTCTGTCCTTTTTTTTACCGTTTTCTTTCCAACTCGAATTTAACAATACTGCCTGAACCGGTATTGTTAAATACCGCATGCCATATTACAAAAAAAACATTCTGTACGCATTACTAAAATAACAGTGGAGGATGAGCCCTCATTGTATATGAGACTTTTTCTTTCGTGCGCCTCAGAATATCGCTCCATCCTTTCTTAATATCCTCCATTGTTCTTTTAATAATGCCTACACTAAGAAGTAAAGGCTCTCGTTAGAACCTTGCTTTGCCACCGTGGGGAGACCTTTTTAGGTGCTTCTAAGAACTTTTTTACATGGGTTCTATATTCTTTATTTGCAGACTTTCTGTTTTGTCATGTAAGCTATGAAACATGTATTCAAAATTGGAGTTTGCAAAACAATACAGTACCGGTATTATCAACTGAAATTTACAAACAGACTTGATCAGAAGGGTTAAAAAATTAGCTCTTTGCAAAATGTTATTAAATGTTTCTTTGTCCTTGAAAACGATGTCTCCTTCTTGCTGCAGACAAGTCTCCAAGGCAAATTAATGCATGCTTTTCAGAGTTCTTAAAATAATCACGCAAATATGAGGCCTGCAATTACCGACAGCTTTAATAAATTCGACAGAATATTTAATAGACCTCATTTGCTAAATCCCCTCCCAGTTTTAGCGGTTTTGTTCAGAAAGCGCACAGAGACATTGCCCCCGCAAATCACAAATTAATTGCGTGTTTATGCCATTGCGTGTGTTTTATAAATCCCATCCAAGAATTCAGAACCCTCAGCGCCCGTTTTATGGTCGTAAAACATGCGCAATCCTTTTATAAATCTGGGTCACGCACCTGCCCCCCCCCCCACCCCTTGGGGAAACAGTAACACTAACACTACAGGGGAAACAGTAAAAAGGTACCACGGATTGCACCAAAGTTGACAGGTATGCTTTGCATGCATGTCTAAATATATATATATATATATATATATATATATATATATATATATATATATATATATATATATATATATTTAGTATCTGGATGTTTTAAAATTATGTTTTATTTTTTTGTTTTTTTTCATTTGAATATTCCTGAAAGGGCATTGGTGAACCTCAAGCCAGAGTATACAATATACAATCAGAGACTTTTCAATGTTATTACGAAGGAAACAGAAATGTAGGTTTAGTAACTTTTTCATTAAAATGTTCTTTTTTTGCCATGGCTAAAAGACTACTGGGACTAAAAGATGTTTTTCAAATATGGATGCACAGCCCATTGTGAGTGGCAGGTACACACATTATTGCAATAGTAAAGAAGAATACATAGATCAGTTTCACCAATGTTAGCTTTCCTTACTGCTTTTTGATTTTTATTTTTTAAATCAGGTCTGATAACTCATGTGTTTTAAAATGTGTTTAAAAACCTACAGCTTTTTTTTCTGGGGGAAATCTGTATTTTCCCATCTGTTTGGACAAGTGTAACAGGCAGAGTTGTGTGGAACACTGCTAAACCTTGCATGTTAACAACCAGCAATGCTAGTGCCACATTTAATAAAGAATACAAAACAAAACAAAGCTAAAAATAAAAATTTGCCACACAAGGCGAGCGCTAGACCCTCTAAAAGAAACTTCCCGCTCCAGGAACCTGCTACTCTACGTAAACCCTTTCTATACACGGTTTGGGATCAACATCCCCTAAACTAACCTATTCCTGGGCTCCCAGAGTCTCGGCCATCCCAGCCTCTTCATATGGCCTTGGCTAGGCATTTTCTTCACAAGCACAGTCTTGCAGTTAAAGGGTTCCGAAGCAGTTAATCCTGTGGAGCGGACACTCTCCTGGGTTGTGGTCATGTGCAGGGCTAGATGCTCCTGGGGTTATGCTGGCTCCATAGCTTCAGCTCCTGGGTTGATACATGTCTGCAACACAACATGAAAAAAAACACAGCAATCTTTCACTCAGCAACCCACAGCCAATCCAAACCTCACGATCAACTCAGCGGTGGGCAATCCCATCTGATCAATTAGTTGCTTAGCAACGCATCTCCGGTTGCCCATCCCAGCTGCTTCCCTAAAGGCACACATGCACTCCAAGAACCAGCGACATAGTCTCCCTGTCACAGCCAGACATAACATATGTCTCCCAATAATAACCAATTAAATGTGACACTAGGTCACTGTGAATTGCATGATCCAGACACTATGCTGCGACACTTATCAAAGTGTACATTCTGTTGTATGTACTAACAGAAAATATGCTAATAAAAAGAGTCGCAATATACTAGTTTAAATATTTGTTGCGTCTTCTTAGTGAGAACTCTATTGCGAGAGTCATGCAACATTGTTCAAATAAATAGCGGGAGTTGAGTTGTGGTTTGCTGCAGCAGAGGGTGCCCAAATGATAACGTCTATACATGCAAGGGTGCAAGAATCAAAATAACATTGTTTTTGTTAAATGTAAACATCATCTGTACAATGCAGTATGTTCTGTATTCATTTTACCTATTTTAATATATATATATATATATATATATATATATATATATATATATATATATATATATATATACAGCGGATTATGGATTGTAGGAATTTTCCAAGTTGCTCCCGCATATCTGCAACTTTCAGTGAGGAAAAATCCTGCAGAGATATTTTAAGACACCAAGTGACTGTATTTTTCACCCAATTTAGAATGCCTGAAATGCTACAATAATCTCTAAGGAAGTGGGTGTCAGTGACGAAAGCACTACGAGCCGCATTCTGAGTAGTTCCGGTTAAAATAAATAAATAAATAAAAGTAGTGCTAGATATTTTAAGATATATTTAAAAGGACTATAATATTATTATTATGAATAAATACACCAGGCCTTCATAATGAGAGATTGGTCTCTTGGTAACTTTTTATATCTTCACATACACCAAATTACTCGGTTCAAGACGTGATATATATATTTATTGCTTTGTTGCTGTCAATTATTGCATATCCCTGTTATTCTTAGTGCTTTGTTTTTTCTCCTAGATTTAATGATTACATTTCTGTAAGCCAGGGCTCTTTAGATAATGCATATCGTGCTAGAAACATGACATAAACTGCTTAAAATGAGCGGACATTAATAAATACACTACAAATATACACAGAGGTCAGTGCCTGTATAGACCACTTCATGAGCACATGTCAAATACTTGTGCTACCATTCAATAAGTCTCTAATTTAAAACAAATGTTTCCAGCACCCTTGGAAAGTTTAAAAGTGGGTCTGTTTGACTGGAGTATTTGATTGTTTTGTTTAGTTTTTCAGGATATCTACATTAACAACACACAGTGATCCAGGTCAACAGTAACCCATTAATAAGCCAACCAAAATGTCTTTGAAACTGGCAGAAGCCGTCATCATTAATAAAGGTTTTAAAAGTACAAGAAGAAACTAAATGAGGATCTCAACTTAACTCAACATCTGTGCATCTCATATAGTGATTAAAGTCATGGTAACAAATGAGCATTTATGGGTTTCTAATCAAGACTTCCAGAGCTCAAGGGCTCCCATCTGCTTAAGATAAAAATGAGAAAAACAATAACTTTACGGGGAATTATAATGACTCCCACTTAATCTCTGCCCTTTATTGAATGACTAAACCGTTGGAAGTCAAACTTACAGTGCCACAAAATTCCCTGTTAGTTAAAAAGACAGCACCTTAAAACAAGGAAAGACCTTGTTTTAATGCAATAATCAAATGTTGAAAGTATATTATTTATTTCTTAACAGACGCTCTGATCCTGGGTGACTTAGACCCTGTTCACACTACTGGGCCGGCCCAGGGCCACCCCATATTTAGGTCTGCAACCCTGTTCACATTTGTGTTAAGGTGCCTTTGCACATTCACATGTGACTGAAAAGCAGGCCTAAAATGTGGCAAACTGCTTGTCTTTTTATGGAACGATAGTCTGCACTCAGAATGGAAGAGGTACTGTTTCTTATTAATAAATATTTTTTTTAATGCAGCACAGTAGCAATTTTATGGTATATATATATAAAAAAAAAAAAAAAACATTGACTATTTTGACTTACTGTTATAGTGTGTAATGGGGTGACGGTCCGAGCTTACCCCCACCCACAATCACATTATTCTCGAAAGAACACTGAGGTATTTAGAAAGCAGGAAACAGCAACTAGCTAGTGTTGACATGTATAAATATTTATTTTCGTAATGGATACTTCACTCAGATTGCAAATGACTCTCAAGTTGTACATAATGACTGACATTCAACGACTGACCATCTAATATTATTAAGCTCCCTCCTAAGGAAAGACACGGCATTAAATAATGTTAAATACATTACATATGTTTCTTATCATTTATACATATTTGTTTAACCTGCATGAATACCGTCTTGTTTACAAACATGATCATTAAACTATTCTATTGCTTACTCGTTATTATTGTCATTGTTATTATTATTCTCTAGTCCCTAACCATTACCAGTAAAGACTGAACATCAGCATTACCCCTTTTCTTGGAAGATTACCAAACATATGGCTATAACAAAACCCTTGTGCCACATGTAAACGACAACTTCATTAAGGAAATCGCCCTAATCTAAATACAGCAATATGCTGTCACATATCAAATACACTTTGCTCAACAACATGCACGACACATAATAAACCACTGCTCTAGCACCAGTAGAATAACATAATCTCACAATAACAGTCATTCACTGCGTTTGCATGAGCATAAGAATTCTGATATTTTTTGGAAAACTAAGTTTTCCAAAAACTAATTCTGATATCAAAAGTCATGTAAGCACAGTTTTTGGAAAATGTATCGGAATATTCCGAAAGTCAGTTTTCAGAAAACCGCACCTACAAATTTCCGATTCAATTACGAAAACTAACCAAATGTATATCATGTAAATGCACTTTTCAGAAAACTTATTCCAATAGCGTACTGCACATGTGCAAACTTTGACCTTCATTCCTGCACGTGGTTTTAGAAAACAGAAAAAATAATAATAATCTGTAATCAGTCTGCATGCATCCATTTGTCTAGTTAGGGATAAAGTAATACATTTGTTAAAGTCCATATGTATTTGGCTGATTGCACATTGTGGGGAATCTGAATAGAGGTATAGGATAGTAATCTTTGAATTTAAAACCTGACACTTCTATAAAGCACTATATTGGATTGGTCTCCGTTCTACCGCAGAAACGTCCGTTCTGTTCAAATCGTACTTAGGCTACTACAGTACTTTGCATGCGAAAATATCCTGCATTTTCCGAAAACTTCAATCCGTGTATACAGTTGAATTCTAATCAGACTTTCTATCGTTAATCATGTAAACACAGAAAAGTGACGTTTTAAGAAAATCAGTTTTCTGATTCAACATTAGTCTTCGGAAAATGCTTTGTCATGTAAACGTACTGATTGAAATATTACAGTGAGGGTCTTACCCTCACATGATGCATCAACGATCTTAGTATTTGTGGATGAGAACAGTATTCATCCCCTGGGCCGCCTCAAATCACAAGTGTGAACGGGGTCTTACAGTTGTTAAAAAAAAAAATCACATTACAAAATCTAACATTACAGATAAGAGCAGTTATAAAATACAATAGTCAGTAGTAAGAGCAAAATCAAATAAAATAAATAAATACAGTAAATAATTACATTTGAGAGCGATTTCGACTAAGAACAGTTAAACTTATATTAAAACAATTTGCTTATAAAAGTAAATTCCATTAAGAGCAAGTAGTAAGTACAATAAATGGCTAAGAAAGATTTCAAATAAGAGCAATTACAAAAAAGCAGTCGTACAAGTACAAGATAATGCAAGTATAGATACAATTGAGTGCCATATAGTCCAGTATAGTCGAGAGTTGTGAGGTTTACAGATGCTGTCTGAACAGGTGTGTCTTGAGGAGGTGCCAGAAGGTGGTCAGGCACTGAGCAGTTCTGATATCCATGGGTAGGTTGTTCCACCACTGAGGGGCAAGGGTGGAGAAGGAGCGGGCTCTGGATGCAGGGGAGTGTATATATATATATATATATATATATATACACACATACATACATACATACACACACATACATACATACACATACATACACACACATATATACATATATACATACATACATATATATATATATATATATATATATATATATATATATATATATATATATATATATATATATATATATATATATATATATATATATATACATATACACACATATACAGTATTAAGCAAAGTTTTAGGCAGGTGTGAAAAATGCTGTAAAGTAAGAATGCTTTCAAAAATAGACATGTTAATAGATTATATTTATCAATTAACTAAATGCAAAGTGAGTGAACAGAAGAAAAATCTAAATCAAATCCATATTTGGTGTGACCACCCTTTGCCTTCAAAACAGCATCAATTCTTCTAGGTACACTTGCACAAAGTCAGGGATTTTGTAGGCATATAGTCAGGTGTATGATTAAACAATTATACCAAACAGGTGCTAATGATCATCAATTCAATATGTAGGTTGAAACACAATCATTAACTGAAACAGAAACAGCTGTGTAGGAGGAATAAAACTGGGTGAGGAACAGCCAAACTCAGCTAACAAGGTGAGGTTGCTGAAGACAGTTTACTGTCAAAAGTCATACCCCATGGCAAGACTGAGCACAGCAACAAGACACAAGGTAGTTATACTGCATCAGCAAGGTCTCTCCCAGGCAGAAATTTCAAGGCAGACAGGGGTTTCCAGATGTGCTGTCCAAGCTCTTTTGAAGAAGCACAAAGAAACGGGCAACGTTGAGGACCAAGGAAACTTACTGCAGCAGATGAAAGACACATCATGCTTACTTCCCTTCGCAATCGGAAGATGTCCAGCAGTGCCATCAGCTCAGAATTGGCAGAAAACAGTGGGACCCTGGTACACCCATCTACTGTCCGGAGAAGTCTGGTCAGAAGTGGCCTTCATGGAAGACTTGCGCCAAAAGCCATACCTCCGACGTGGAAACAAGGCCAGCGACTCAACTATGCACGAAAACACAGGAACTGGGGTGCAGAAAATGGCAGCAGGTGCTCTGGACTGATGAGTCAAAATTTGAAATATTTGGCTGTAGCAGAAGGCAGTTTGTTCACCAAGGGCTGGAGAGCGGTACACTAATGAGTGTCTGCAGGCAACAGTGAAGCATGGTGGAGGTTCCTTGCAAGTTTGGGGCTGCATTTCTGCAAATGGAGTTGGGGATTTGGTCAGAATTAATGGTCTCCTCAATGCTGAGAAGTACAGGCAGATACTTATCCATCATGCAATACCATCAGGGAGGCATCTGATTGGCCCCAAATTTATTCTGCAGCATGACAACGACCCCAAACATACAGCTTAAAGTCATTAAGAAATATCTTCAGCGTAAAGAAGAACAAGGAGTCCTGGAAGTGATGGTATGGCCCCCACAGAGCCCTGATCTCAACATCATCGAGTCTGTCTGGGATTACATGAAGAGAGAGAAGCAACTGAGGCTGCCTAAATCCACAGAAGAACTGTGGTTAGTTCTCCAAGATGTTTGGGCCAACCTACCTGCCGAGTTCCTTCAAAAACTGTGTGCAAGTGTACCTAGAAGAATTGATGCTGTTTTGAAGGCAAATATTGATTTGATGTAGATTTTTCTTCTGTTCACTCACTTTGCATTTTGTTAATTGATAAATATAAACTATTAACATGTCTATTTTTGAAAGCATTCTTACTTTACAGCACTTTTGCACAGTGCTGCCTATATATATATATATATACATATATATATATATATATATATATATATATATATATATATATATATATATATATAGTACTATGCAAAAGTTTTAGGCAGGTATGAAAAATACTGTAAAGTAAGAATGCTTTCAAAAATAGACATGTTAATAGATTATATTTATCAATTAACTAAATGCAAAGTGAGTGAACAGAAGAAAATCTATATCATATCCATATATGATATGATCACCCTTACCTTCAATAAAGCATCAAGCATCAATTCTTCTAGGTACACTTGCACACAGTTTTTGAAGGAACTCGGCAGGTAGGTTGGCCCAAACATCTTGGGAGAACTAACCACAGTTCTTCTGTGGATTTAGGCAGCCTCAGTTGCTTCTCTATCTCTTCATATAATCCCAGACAGACTTGATGATGTTGAGATCAGGGCTCTGTGGGGGCCATACCATCACTTCCAGGACTCATTGTTCTTCTTTACGTATAGTGACAAAGTTGGTCCTTCTTTGCATACTTTGTTCACAAGTATGAGCGGGGACAACACAATAGACACAAGTGTAAGTTTATTTTAAACAGGATGTTACCTCCGTGTTTATTTTCAAGGGAAGTCCAATAATCAGAGTTGTAATGTTAATGCAGAGTTTGCAAACAATCAGGTAGTCATCCAAAATAGGGTCAAACAGGGTTATCCAAACAGTCCAGGGTCATACACAATAATGCAATCCAGAAATCAAAAGAACACACCAAAACCTCTCACAACACAACACAACACAACACAACACAACACAACACAACACAACACAACACAACACAACACAACACAACACAACACAACACTCCTTCTACTCCTCTCTCACTGTGGTGCTGTCAGTTTGCTCCTTTTATAGGGCTGGACATTACTCTTGATCACCTGCAGGTGTGCTGACATACCTTAATTACCTGATAAGGATCCTGGGTAGTGTAGTTTGTGGTGGGCGACCATTTTGTGAACTGTAGTCCTATTGGGACCTCCATTTTGTGAAAGGACAAAGTCCTAACAAAATCTCTGCCCTCACATATCTCCCATTCAGGACCATGCCCTGAGGTCTATCACAATATATATATATATATATATATATATATATATATATATATATATATATATATATATATATATATATATATATATATATATTTGATTGGGATCAATATATTAAAACGTCCTTACAGAGGCCGAGACATTGAAGTCACTTGGATTTGATGGGAAGGAGCTGCAATTTCTATTCGAAATTCGAAATGATCTAGTCTATAATTGTAAAATGAGAAAAGGGATGGTGTAAAAGTGATCATTTTGTTTTCAGGCACATCCCTTCAGAAAAGTTGAGCAGCTGGCTTTTAAAGCAAATACTATTATACACATATGTCTCTTTAAAAAAAACAAGACAGGAAACCTATATACGGATATATTTAGCAAAGGTATTGTTATCATATTGAAGGGAATTTGTCTTATTCAGTAGCATCGTCGTTAACAGACAGCTAAACTTCAGCAGAAGTGATGTGAGAAGGAATTTTATTTCAGATGCTGTCTTTTTACTGACTGCCAACACCAGGCTTTAGAAGTAAATGAAAAAGCATTAAGCTGAGAGTCAGTAACTTATTAAAAATTAACAGATATATGATACAGCACTTTCAAGAGACTACATTACTTTAAAATACAGATTTGAAATATAATCCCAAAGCTTTTTATTATTATTATTTGTTTCCAAACAGCAGTCAGTAGCATATGTTCTATGTATCTCTATCAGAGCTTTAAAACTTAAGGAGGTCATATGGCAAATGGAAATGTTTGTCTCTTTAATGTTTCAGCCATGCTGCCCTTAGACTGGTTTAAAAAAAAAAAGGATCACATTTTTCCCTACCTGCTGATCCAACTGAATTTTGAGACAAAACAGAAACTTAAAATATTTGTATGTTTGGGCTTAGCTGACTATAAATTAATCTCTAGTTCCATTTGCAAGTATTGAATGCAGCTATTTCCATTATTGTTTAGGCTTAGTTTTTCAGGATATCTACATTAACAATGAACAGTGATCCAAGTCAACAGTAACCCATTAATAAGCCAACCAAAATGTCTTTGAAACTAACAGAAGCCATCATTACTAAAGGTTTTAAAAGTACAAAGTGAAAATAAATGAGGATCTAAACTTAACTCAACATCTGTGCATCTTATAAGGTCATGGTAATAAATAAGCTTTTATGGGTTTCTAATCAAGACTTCAAGAGCTCAAGGGCTCCCATCTGCTTAAGATGAAATGAGAAAAAAATAGAAAAACAATTTCACTGACAATGTGGGGTTAGGTTGTGTGTAGGAGTCTAGTAATTAAGGTAAATAAAAACTATATTTAAAGAAAACCTGATTTTCCTGACTCACCCTGAGATTCAAGAAATGGTTGTACTTGTTTAATAATTCTAGAGCCTCAATGGGAAAGCCATTGTTCACTTGTACAAATTTTGATTGCGTTTGAAGTTGCAAAAACATATGTTACTCTAGGTTGACAAAACAAAACAGCATATTGTTCAGAATGTTATAGTATAGGCTACAATACTTTTAGCTGTTAGTGTAGAATCAGCTTGTGCGCCCTCCAAATTACACCTCTTTCTTCTCACTCTATAGCTGTCTGTAGGATGCTCAGTAAAGGCAGCAGCTTCATTAAATAGCATTTGGAAAGTATTTTCCATTTTTATGTTGGTGATGTCTGCATAAAGGTTATCAACTATCAACTATCCTACTGTAAAACACAGTATTATTAATACAATTGTTCCAGTTCATTCAAATTCCGAGGACTTCTTTTATGCATTTGAATGATGGAAATGAGTTCTGGTCAAAGATTTTGTGGTGATGAAACAAAAATTTAGTTATTTGGTCATGCTGATAGTCGTTACATTTGGAGAAAATCTGGTGAGTTGTACAAAGAAAAGAACACCATACCTACTGTTAAGCATGAAGGTGGTAATATCCTTCTATGGGGCTGTTTTTCCTCTAATGGCACAGAAAATTTAGTTCTAATACATGGTAAAATGGATTCCATAGCATACCAAAAGATATTGGCCAAGCATCTGAAACCCTCCGCTACAAAACTTGGTTTAAAGCGCAACTGGACGTTCCAACACGACAACGAACCACAGCACACATCAAAATCTACTTCAGAATAGTAAAGAAGAATAGAATCAAGGTTTTGGAATGGCCTAGTCAAAGTCCCGATCTAAAGAGAATCTTTGGTATGAGTTGAAGAAGGCTGTGCACAAGAGAATCCTCAGAATCTGAATGAACTGCAACAATTCTGATGTTGAAGAATGGTCAAAAATCACTAAGGAATCATTATTATTATTATTATTATTATTATTATTATTATTATTTATTTCTTAGCAGACGCCCTTATCCAGGGTGACTTACAATTGTAAGCAAATACATTTCAAGTGTTACATGCCAAAAGCTCATTGACAAATATCCCAATAGTTTAAAAGAGGTGATTATTGAGCGCCCTATAGCCTGGAGGTCGTCGGTTCTAGTCCAGGCTATTCCACTGCCGGCTGTGGACAGGAGTTCCCAGGGGGCACCGCACAATTTGCCCGAGTTGGGAGGGCTTAGGTCAGCCAGGGTGTCCTCGGCTCACCGTGCACCAGAGACCCCTGTAGACTGGCCTGGCGCCTGCAGATCTGCCTGCAAGTGGCACAGAGCTGCACAGTCCTCCGAGGCTGTAGCTCTGAGGTAGTGCACAGTGCAGTCAAATCAGGTTATTGATGGATGTAATATACACTGTTTAAGCTTGTTTGAGAAAGTTGCAAGATAACTCTAGAACCGCCACGGTAGACATATTGTCGGTTTTCACTTTTAAAATGTAAATTACTCTGCGTGTGTTAAAGATCCGCGGTTGTCAGTTCTTGACTTTTCCTAAATACATGTATTAAATACCCTGACTGCGTTTGAAAGTCAGAATTGCAAAAATAAAAACGTTATAAGTACTTCTACCAAGAACCGCCAAAAGTAGTCATTTTGACGGCTTGTTACAATACATGCTTTTATTGTTAATATAACCTACAATACCCTATTTTTTATATGTATACAAGCCAGTTTTATTTCTACTGCCACTGAGTTTACAGCAGTATGTATTTGAATAGAATATTGCTCTTGAAGTCTAGATATGTGTTATCCAAATATCTATTGTAATCCTATCAATTCCTTGGAGAACTGCCGTCTGGCTGTCTACATGAGCATATATAGTCTGCTCTTATAATATTACTATTTCAAGAATTATTCAAGAAATCTTGAGATTTTTGCGTTTTGATTTGAGAGCAACAACAGATATATTTGCCTTGGCATCAGAAATTTGGAACGACTTAATTGAAAACAGCATTGCCTGCTTCAAGCTAAACATAAAACATTACGTAGACAAGCAGCTGTTTCCGACAAAAGCACGGTGTCGCTGGACACAATACATGTCAAACAAACCTGTCAAATCTGGGATCAAGTTTTGGCTGGCAGCGGACCCTACCTCTACCTGTGCAAAAATGAAACTCACCCAGCTGGTCAGAGACTGGGTGACAATGTGGTACTTAGACTAATGTAACTGTACTTAGGAAAAGGGATGAATGTTACTGTGACAGAAATATAATGAATCTTGGTTGTAAATCTCCCTCCCGACCTGTGAGGGCACTAAGCAGCGTGGACCGAGCTCTTTGGACAGGCTGGCCTGACAGTTCTTTCCCCGGGTCGGGAAGTCAGTCAGTCTGGAAGAAGGCGAGACTCTGTTGCAAGAACGTATTGACCCGGAAGGAAAACAATGTAGCAGCTGCAGATTGTAAAGGCAGCTGCATTCGTTTACCAAGGGGTCATGCGTGACAGCATATAAGGGGGACGGAGAATCGTAATCGGTTCCTTCGCTTTGGTTACGGAAACATAGCTCGGAAGGACCCGTGCAGCATTTTATAAAATATTGTGAGTGTTTGTTTGTCTTGTCAATAATTGTCACTTGTGTTTTATAGACAGCTAACACTTTCCGGAGCTGTTGCTAAGGGCCAGCATAAAACCTGGAACAGCACTGCACTATTGTCACTCATTAAACTGTATCACCCATCACGAGCACTACAGCACACACCCAGGACTGGTGACCGTGTATGTATATTGTGGGAGGGATACCTGTGTTTATTGTTTGGGACTGCAACCCGTTATTATTTAACCCTGTGCATTACACATTGCTGTGTATTGCCGGGGATCATTGTTTTGGTCACCTGACCTGGAGTATAAAAATAAAATACCCCTTTTCCATACCGGATTACAATCTCTGTTTGTGTTATTCCTGCACTGCATCACCTCTGCACCTGTTCACAATCAATCACTTTGCCACACGTGGTGTCAGAACACGAGAGCATGGACCGCAACGCACTGGCAGAGCTGCTGGAGGCGCTGGATAGCAGACGGGAGACAGAGAGAAAAAGGAAGGAGTGCTACATTGCACTCATTGAACGGGTAGGGCTGGTGTTTTCCACAGCACCAGCTCCTACAGGAAAACCAGCAATGTCGGCACCGAAGGCTCTGGCGATGAAGATGTTGGCGGAGGATAACCCAGAGGCGTACTTGGTTGCGGTTGAGCAGATGGCCACCACCGCGTCATGGCCACGGGAGTTCTGGGCAAGCCAGCTGGGACCCTGCCTGATCGGGGAGGCTCAGGCAGCCTACCAGGCTATGAGCGACATCAACGCCGCCAGTTACGACCTGGTCAAGCTGGCCATACTCCGTCCCCTCAACATCATGGCAGAGACCCACCAGGTGCGGTTCAGGGAGTACCACAGAGACCCGGAGACACGCCCCAGTGTGGTTGTGGAGCAGTTGCTTGACCACATGGTACACTGACTGACCCCCGAGAAGAAAACCAACCTGCAAATGGGGGAAGCAGTGGTTATGGAGCAATTCTGCCATGTGGTCGGCACCAATACCCAAGCCTGGATATGGTGCCACAACCCCCACACCCTGGAAGATGCCGTGAAACTAGTCAGGATTACGAGGACTCCCTGGTCGCCCGGACAGGGATACTGTCGGTGCCTGCCCTTCAGAGCAGCCAAGCCCCTCCTCTCTCGGGGTCCGGGGTCCAGACCTCCTAGATCTCTGGCCCCTATGGACAACCTTGCCTCTTCTTCATGGAAATCAAGGTTGACTTCCAGCGGGGGGTAAAGTTGCTACCAACGAGACATGTGTTTAACCAATGTTCCCTCCTTCACCCCTATCTGTTTTAGATGCAACCAACAGGGGCACCAGGCCAGGTCTTGCCCATCAGCAATGGGGTGTGATGTGGCAGCGTGCAATTGGGCATCTGGAGTGGGTAATGTAGATTGTTAATGTAGTTTTAGGCAAGGTGACAACCCACGCATTAGTGGACACCGGGTGTGAGCAGTCCTTAATTAACGCAGCTCTTGGGTGGTGTGTCGTGGCAGCTACGAGGCCAGGTGGCGATCTCCTGCGTCCATGGAGATATGGCGACATACCCCACCCTAAAAGTATATTTATCGGTAGGACCAATAAAAAGCCACCTAGTAGTTGGGGTGGTAGAAAGGCTACCACACCCAATAATTCTGGGTCGAGACTGGCCAAATTATAGAGAATTGGTAAAATTAATGGCAGTCTCGACTGCACATGTGTTTCCTTTTCAAGCTGAAATGTTTTCCCCCATTTTCCATCCTAGAAAAACAAATAACGAGAGAAGGACTGCAAAATGGGAGGGAGCATCACTAAGACAAAGCTGGGGTCTGGTGGGAGAGCGCTCGGGGTGGTAACAAACGTCAGTCAAAGGGAGTCGGAACGCAGTGTGACCGGAGGGCGAGGTTACCGGGCCATCAAGGGCAGATGCTGCTCCCGCCCCTCTCAATGTACCAGACATGTGGTACTCAAGCGCGGACATAGTGTGGGGCCAACATAGTGACCCGACACTGGTGCACGCTTGGGGACAGGTCCGGACTATTGAAGGTAAGGATGTTGATGGTGCTGGGGCGCTAGTATATCCACACTTCAGTATCAAGAGGCAATTACTACATAGGGTAAACCTAGCCGCGGGCACAGGACAGACTGTAACACAATTACTGGTTCCCCAGTCTTGTCGGACCGAGATCATGAGGCTGGCACATGATATCCCTTTATGCGGGGCACCTCGGAGCTGACAAGACAAGGGAGCGGATATTGGCTCAATTCTATTGGGTAGGTCTTCATACTAATGTGTCGAAATACTGTATTTAGCCTCATGCCCAGACTGCCAGCGAGTAGTGCCGGGTCAAGTGCGCCCCGTCCCTTTGGTTCCACTGCCGATTTATTTCCACTCCTTTTGAACGCATTGCAATGGACATAGTGGGCCCTTTGCTACCTTCTGACTCCGGGTATACGCATATATTAGTAGTGGTAGATGATGCAACGCGATACCCGGAGGCAGTTCCATTGAGGTCCACTAGTGCTGCTGCGATAGCAACAGAATTAGTACAGATTATGGCTAGAGTAGGGATCCCCAAGGAGATCGTGACTGATCATGGAACCAACTATCTGTCTAACACGCTACAGCAGGTATATAAAATATTAAAAATACGTCCCATCAGGACGTCTGTTTATCATCCACAGACGGACGGTTTGGTGGAACGCTTTAATCAGACCTTGAAGTCGATGCTGAGATGGTTTGTAACGCAAGAGCAGAAACATTGGGCATCGCTTCTTCCCTACCTCCTTTTCGCAGTGAGAGAGGTGCCGCAGAGTTCGACAGGGTTCTCCCCCTTCAAGCAGAGGTGTGAGCTATAGGACCGGCGCAGCGATGTCTGAGACTCCAGGGGGACACATATATAGCTTCAGACAGTCCTAAATAGAAAAAGGGATTTCTTTTTTTGTTACAAACAAAAACTTGTGCAATAGAGGGCTAATACAATCATAGTACAAAATATTTACAGCAAAAGAATCAGGGAAAGTGAACCAAGTGTTGATAGAGTGGTAGGCTAATACATAATAACGCATGTTCCAATAGTATATTGTGAGAATCATTAGATCATACAGTATGCCTATATAGAGACATTCCTTCATCAATATAAACAAATGTATGTTATGTATTGATCTGTCCCCAGGGAATGGAAGGGTTTCTCCAGGGAGCGAGGACATGCCGAACCCGACAGATGTTACATGCAAGAACCACCCTCAGTATCTCTCCCAATCAGTTCAAAGTGATGCAATGGTGTCCTCGCAGCCTGAGACCACGTGTGCTGAAACAGTGCAGTGTGGGGCAGTACAGAGAAGTGCAGCGGTGTCACCCAATTCATCCCAGTCCTCTGAAAGCCAGGGTGAAGGTCCTCCTTTCCCTGCAACTCGCCGCCACCTCACCAGAGAGGACCGTCTAAATGATCTTGAAAGAAGAATGAAAAAAATCAGTACGAGAAATGCAAATCATGTACGGGTAGTGTGTGGCATAGCTGAAGAAATTAAACAAATACGTATATTGGTTGACAGGGGGTTGCGTGCTCCACAACAGCAATGCATTACTGGATTGTACGGTAATGGCAATGGAGAAAATTTCTGACCCACAAACCAAAGCCCTGTACTACCCCTGTTGCACCAGAGCCCTGCACTGCCCCTGTTGCACCAGAGCCCTGCACTGCCACGACCTCTGCTGTACCAACTGCCATCGAACACCAGCAGTATCCTTCTACATCCAAACAGGGTCATCCCTGAGGCAAAGTCAAGGCATTAGTAAGACCTCATCTTGAATATTGTGTTCAGTTCTGGTTACCTCGCTACAAAAAGGATATTGCTGCTCTAGAAAGAGTGCAAAGAAGAGCGACCAGAATTATTCTGGGTTTAAAATGCATGTTATATGCAGACAGGCTTAAAGAATTGAATCTATTCAGTCTTGAACAAAGAAGACTATGCGGCGATTCAAGCATTCAAAATTCTAAAATGTCGACCCAAGGGACTTTTCGACCTGAAAAAAGAAACAAGGACCAGGGGTCACAAATGGAGATTAAATAAAGGGGCATTCAGAACAGAAAATAGGAGGCACATTTTTACACAGAGAATTGTGAGGGTCTGGAACCAACTCCCCTGTAATGTTGTTGAAGAACTGAATTAGGGGCGCAAGCATGAGTCAGTGCGTGTACTTAGGCTTGTGAGCGAGCACCATTGATTTCAATGGGGGGAACTTTTTTTTCCGATGCTTTACATGGCTAGGCTGATAAGTGCCTTCAAGCTGAGACATTTAAAAGGTAACCAGAGGATTAAAGCCTGCTGGTTCTACCCTGATTTAAAGGTAAAAGAAACTGTACAGTGTTTTAATATGTATTTCATTATGAAAATGGCTTCATTAACCCTTCATGTTAGTGAAACCCTATATGAAGTCTGCGTTCTGCCATACTGAGGGGGCTACTTGAGAGAGAGAAAGTGCAAGGTGAGGATAGATGTGTCCTCAGAAAATACCTATGGATAGTTTGTTACCCTGTTTTGTTTAGTTCTTTTATTTTGTTCCTGAGGTCTGTGTTCTTTTGTTTTGCGCCTGAACCTCAGACTCAAGTTTGCTTCCTGCACTACCACAATTCCTCGGAAACAATACCTTTACAGTCCAATTTACAAATAATGAAGAAATATTTTATTTCAGTTACAAAATCAAACCATGGCATTTAATTTATGAAACAACTAGATTTCCAGAAATCCTTGAGGACACACATAAAACATGAGATTTACACTAAGAGACAGAAAAAATGAAAAAGTAACAGTTTTTGCAAATTCAATGTACAGTATGTAGCAGTTAACCTTCCAGGCTATTAAAATAATTCCTACATAAAAGTTAGTAACTGATCCAAACAGAAAGAGGGTGGAATCTGATGATTTTTATATGATAGTCTCCAATGGGACTAATTTTACCTTTAAGGGCTGAAAAAAACTCCTGTTGTTAATCTGCAAATTAGATATGCTTGACTTCTGAGGTTAAAAGAAGTGTGTTTCAATATTGCTTTGTCTTTGATGTTTTATAATTCTGTGAAGCAGCTTTCATTTGGAGTTTATGCTAAAGCCATGATTATATTGTTATCTTTTCAATTATTGTACATGTATTTTATTAAATATTATTTGGTAAAATACACCATTTTCTGTTCCAAAACTTTACTTAACCCTAGATAAATACTATATGCATATCAAGTACTAAACAATGGCTTCCTGGCAGTTAAAACAGATGTTTTTTGTTGTTGTTTTTTTTATAAAATATTTCTTCCATGCATATATGGTGTTGCAAAGCAAATAAAAAGAGACTGGTGAAGCTGTTGAATTATGCTATTTCATCGTGGAAATGTTTTTAGGTTTATCTAAAGTTCTGGTAATATTGTAAATAAATTGTTCAGGTTGGGTGTGGTAATTCAGTTTTAAAATAGAGGCTTGTTTTCCAAACCCAACATATGTTTAACTGTGTATTTACATTCAAGGGAAGGGAAAATGTATTAACCTAAATTTGCTTTATATAATTTGAATAGCTTGCTTTTCTGACCTTAGTACTTCACCACTGAGAGACAGATTCTAAACCTATTTTTGGATGGCACCAGAAGACATTTTGGCAGAATATGCTACTACAATCAGCTGCCAAGACTGTGCTCATTTTTTATTACTATTTTTCCCCAGGTTTAAGGAATTGGGAGATTTCATTTCATGATAAAAAGATTAGGCCCTAAAGAACATCCAGTTTATGTTGGCAAAGGATTTCAGTATCAGAGGTTTCCTCTCACAAAGGTGTCTTACTCACTTGTCAGTTGTAATTAATAAGATTTGGGCTTTAACCATTCTTTTTATGCAATTAAAAATATGCATGTATCACCCTCTCAACAACTGGAAATAAGTATGTTTTGGAAAACCAAGTAAGCAGTCCTTCTCACACACAGCATGTATTGCTCAAACAAAGACAGTAAATGTCATGTACATTTCTTATTGTACTATAATTTTTGTACAGCAGTGATACATCAATCCAATGCTACGTGCATTCCAAAAAATGACAGCAGCCGAACAGATCCGGTTATAATAACTATGGTTACACCTGATGCAGTGGTGACTACAGGATTCTGGAAGAGGGGAGGCAAAGGTGTGGCTGACAGATGAGCTTGGAGGGCGTTTTTTTGTTTCCTTAAAGAATAAGGGGAGGGAGACCAATGGAATATACATTAAGACAATGCAAGAAAGGACTATAGTAGTACTTTTGCTGCAGAATGAATTTTTGTTTTTAGTAAACTTGAAATTACCAAGGTGACTTGCAATGTTATATCATATACTTACTGCCAATACATTATATTCAAGAGATACGAATTGTTACCATAGCGTATTTGGTAACACTTTAGTTTAGGTATCCATTATAGGTGGTTATAAACAATCTATAAACACATTATTGGCTATGTTATTAACCAGTATAAAGTATGATTATTAATAAACCGACAATTAGAAATGTTATAATACACTTTTGCCATTTCTTTTGCTATAACACATTATAAAAATGTTATAAAATAGATTATAACAGTATTTATAATGTAATATATAACATGTCATTTGTCCACTAATAACAGTATCTTGTGAAAATGTCAAGTTCAATTTATAAAGCTATTATAAAGTATCTTATAAGACGTGTTAATTACATATATTATAAGTATCCTATTATGTAGGTTATTGTATGTTTTAAAAAATACTTTATTACAACTATATATAAATGTATTAATCACCCAAGAACCTTTCATTAACTATTTTAAAGCATGCCACTATGCACTTTTATATATAATTTGTTCCCATAGCTGCCAATCTGAAAAGGGTGCTTTTTAAAAATAATTATTAATTGATGATATCTATGAAAAAATACAACTTTATTTTGCTTGTTTTCATACTACTTTTTTCTGATTCAGTGTCTGCTGATGTAAATTAAGCATTGCCATTAACAATAATTGTGTTTATCAGAACATAATCTTAGAATGACAATGACCAATTTTAGCAACCTTTAGAACATACACCATGGCAAGAAACATTTTTACTTTATTACACAACACAAAGCTTTCCACTGCTAATATTTTAAGTTATTTTCCAATTAACCATCTAGCCTTGCTAATATCACTCAAATTCTTAATCATACATTAAGAATTTGAGTCATATCAGCAAGGCTGGATGGTTAATTGGAAAATAACTTAAAGTAAAAAATTTTCTAGCCATGGTGTATGTTCTAAAGGTTGCTAAAATTGGTCATTGTCATTCTAAGATTATGTTCTGATAAACACAACTATTGTTAACTGCATTGCTTAATTTACATCAGCAGACACTGAATCAGAAAAAATAGTATGAAAACAAGCAAAATAAGGCTGTATTTCTGTTATATTGTATTGGTAACAAACAATTGGAAAAGTGACACCTTGCTGTTGTGGTACAGTAACAAAAACCCTGTACCAGCTCATTTCACTCATTTGTTATTCTGTAATAGTAAGTTACTTGTATTAATTATTCTTCATAGACACTTTAATGCAGAAGTAGATCATTTCTTTTGGAAATAGATTTTATGAATAATTTCTGTCTGATCTGATTGCTAATTTCTCCTGAGGCTCCCACTTTCTCTACAGCATTTCTTTACAGCTTCTTGACTGCTTGGTCTCATTTTAAAGTTGACACTTCACCTGTCACACTAACAGTCCCAGCCTGTTATTTTTAATAACTTGCATGTCAAAATTGCTCCTGATCAGCGCTCTACCTTAACAACTTTAGCTTATACCTAGACTTAAAATACATTTAACTTCAATGATAAATTACCTCAATGTTTTCTGACACAAATGGTCAAGTTATGTAAATGCTGTATACTGCATTTCATTAAAAATAAAGACATATGAACATTTAGCTTTAGCAATACCAAAGGTATTTACTGTCATTTAAGATGGGGAGCTGTAGCAAACAACTGAGCAGTGTTGCATGTAAGCCTGCTGCTCAGGATAGGAAAGATCAGAATCTGACTATCAATAATACAGATCACCTATTTCTAGGTGACTCTCACTTTTGACCTCTTTCATATTTGGGGTGAACCAAGTATTTTTGAGCATTGTTCCAGATATACTGGGAATAACCAATTTATTTTAGTGTGCCCGTGTTATAATTTAAACCTTTATAGTGCAGAAGCAGATTACATGGACAGCATGCAGCACACCTACAGTACAGGCAAACACCCTTTATTTGCCCTTGTTTTTGCAGGTAAATAAAGCCATTCCACTTGTACTAGCATTCTCATTAAAAGGTGGTACACATACACTGTAGCACAGTGTCTTAACCCCCGTTTTCAGCAAACACATTTTTTTTGTGTTTTATTTTGTTTTGTATTTGTTTAGTTTTTTTTTAACATTATATATATATATATATATATATATATATATATATATATATATATATATATATATATATATATATATATGCCCCAAACACTGGTTTCTGATTCATCCACTACCAAACTTTACCAGCGGAATCAGAAACCAAATGGAGCTGAAGACATTAAACAAAAACGGTGAAAATATAATTGAAAGCTACTTGGTTTTAAATACGAGCTAGCTACCATCAAGTACCTGTTAATTAGTTATATTTATCTGGGGTGAATATTGTTGCCTCTTTGGACACAATTGCTAGTCACTCCCAGGGAATACTTTTTTAAGCATTCTGGCTGATTAAACAGAATGATTGAATAGCACACCAGGCAACTGAATCAAGGTAATTAGCCAGATATACAGTACTTTTATCACAATTCAGCCAGAAATTCAATATTTATTAATGTATGGGAGACACTACTCATCGATATGGCTCTAGACCAGAAAGTCAAAAACTACAGACCAAAATTACACCAGCATACTCGATAGGAAGATTCGTTGTTAAAACTTTACTATACCTTTCTCCAATTACCACATTAAAACATCTGTAAATTATGCTAGGATTAAAGTTCTATCTCTATCTTGGTGCACGTGACACTTTGGCGAATCTTCAAAGTAGCATCAGGATGAAAAAGGTCGCCGATATGTCACACCACTTTCAGCAGGTCCCCAAGGTCCTTCACCAACATTCATAATGTGTTCTTCTGTCACTGATTTTGTATCTTTCATTATTTCTCTCTAAATATACAGTAGGAATTGAATATACCAGCTATACTCATCCATTCTTTTCCTCATGTTAAAAAGCTGTGTCCATCCACTTAATATCATTAATTAGAATGATCAGACCACTTATTTTTCTTAAATACATTAAAACTGAACCTGTATTACAGTAATTAAATATCCAGTTTTTTCGTGTATCTTGTAAACCAGCAACTTGCTATTTATTTACCTATGCAGGACTCATCCACAATGGATTGCTGCTGGAAGGTCAGGCTTGCTGCTGTTGTTACTGTCGGACATTCTGTTTTTGCTGACTGTCTAATCTGTTTCTTGTCAAAAGCATTCTCATTGCCTCTAGTCTAAAGAAGTGATATTCCCTCTGAGGCTGTCCTTGCTATGACCGTTCGATATGGTTTGTGGCAGGGTGAAGGCCCTGTCAGTGTAATGTGTGGGTGTGTGTGGGGGGAATATTTGGTTGGCAGGGGGGGGGGGGTCAATACCTCCCTGCCAGAACATACGTGGGAATGTGGCTGGGGCCATTATGGAATAATTGACGATTAATTAGGCTCCAGTCACAGGTGTATATAAAGGGTAAAAACTGTTTGTTTGGTTTTGGTGTTTAGTGGAGTGGAATCAGTAGAGATATATGTTGCTTACCTTTCCAAAATGTTTTTTTGTCCACTGCAAGCTCTGAAGGTAGTATTTTCAAATGATGGTGCTCGATGATGTCATCTTTACCCCATAGTGTTAGACGTCTTCATCTTATAAAGTGCACATGTTCATTCGAATTACATACGCTTGCTTTTTCTGATCTATCACATGTCTTGTTAATAAAGAGCCCTTTACATTTTCTCTTACTAAAAGTGTATTTTAGTAGGCATATATAAAACACAGCATATATAATTGTACATTTCAAGAGCATCTGAAAGTGAAAAATCACAATTGGTAATCTATATTTCAGCAGCATGTATATTGTGTTTTTGGTTTTCAAGGAAAGGAGCAGTAACAGGCCATGCAGGTCATCGCTATAGGTAATTTGAGCACAAATCTCATTAGGTAAAATAAAACTTCACACAGTAACAATGTACATGATCACTATAAGCATAAAATTACCTTAGTTTTTTTTTAAAGGCTTGTTTCTTTATGTGTACTATGATAATGTATTCTAATGGGGGTTTTTTGGGGGTGGGCGGCTTGCTAAAATTATCCCTGTGGGTTTGGTTTGTGGCAAAGTGGCTGCTGATTGAAAACAGGTGCAGAGGTGATGCAGTGCAGAAAAAATCTTTTATTTTTAACTCCAGGTCTGGCGACCAAACAATAAACCTCCGGCAATACACACCAATGTGTAAAGCATGGAGGAAACAGTAATAAATGGATTGCAGTCCTGTGACAGGCTGGCTGCAGGGAGGAACTCAGACCAGAGATAGAAACACACAGCAGACAGAGACTTGGGGTTTTGGTGAAGCTGAGCGCGTGATCGCGCTCAGCATTTAATAAACAAAATAACAGAACACAAAAAACAGGACACGGCACTTGCGCCAAAATAAATAGACGAACAAAAACGGACTATCAATTAAACAAACGGTGGACGGACAGACACACAAACTCGGTGAGTAAATAAATAAACAAGTATCGTGCTGGTCCTACAGCACGCGATAGCAATTGTTATGAATATTACTCTCCTTCTCTCTCTCTCCCGTTCTCCACTCAACGAACACACCACCCCCGAGTGAGTGAAAACATGCAGCTTTTATGCAGTTGTACCGAGACTCGATTGCTAGTCAATCATTCAATTGGAATCTCGGTACAACTGCACGTGAATTAATTAAGTGTACTCCCGTGACCACACATTACATTTTAACCAGCACGTGAAAGTGATTTGTGCCATCCTCGTGCCTAAATACAAACCTACATTTTTAAATACATGTGAAACACAGACCCGCTTATATCCCGTGTACCAATGACTATACACCAACATTTACACACAACACGTAACACAAAATACACACAGGGGGGGCACTTTGCCACAAGTCCAAATAATAAAGACACGTTATTCGCCCACAATAACACTAAACACGGTCACTAGTCCGGGTGCGTGCAGTAGTGCTCCTGGTGGGTGATAACAATTAAACAGTGACTGTGGTGTAGTGTTGTTCCAGGTAGTGCTGGCCCAAGGCGACAGCTCCGGAGACATGTTAGCACTCTAGTGAATTCATAAAAAACAAAAGACAATTACTAACAACGACAAAACAAACAAAACACTCACAAACTCTTTTTAGTTTTTAAAGGGGGTTCTCCCAGTCCTTCCATTTCCTTGTTTTCTGAACCAAGCGAAGGAAAAGACTTCGATTCTCCGTCCCCTTTATGCTATCACGCATGACCCCTTGGTAAACGACTGCAATACGTTCCTGCAACAGATTCTCGCCCATTCTTCCAGATTGACCGACTTCCCGGCCCGGGGAAAGAAATGTCAGGTCAGCCCGTCCAAAGACTTCTCCTTTCCCTGCTTAGTGCCCTCACATGTCGGGAGGGAGATTTACAACCAAAACTCATTGTATTTCTGTCACAGGGTTGCAATGTTTTCCTGGGTTGTGTTGGGACTTGTCACCTGGCTAGCATACATGAAGGGAGGGTTCTAGTACCAAACGCCATTGGTCGGTAATTAATGGAGTGGAGAGAAGAGAAGTTGTGCAGATAAGCACAGGTAGCCAGGACCGAATGGAGCGGGTTGTAAAGAGGATCGACGAGAGCGGAAAAAAATCCTCACTTTTGGCCATCTCAAGACCAGAGCAAATACATCCTTATGTGAATATTACTGCATATGAATATAACTAGTTTTTAATGATACAGTACCAAGAATGTATTTGTTACCAATGCAAAAAAATATCACTTTAACATTTCATGACATTTAGCAGCATGAGTTGAATAAATACAATTGTGTGGCTAGCTTGATACCCATTCCAAGAACAAAACATCAAATACAAGCTGAACTCTTAATACACATCTTAATGAACTTTTTTTTTTAATTATCTGTCTTTTGATTTACTTGTTTAGTAGAATATTATTAAAAAGGTTCTGCCTTACATCATTGGAGTTAATTGAGGAAGGCAGAGTAGAGAACTAGGGTTTTCTGCAACAGGCCTCCGCATCATGATTTTTGTGATTTCCCTGACTTTTCTTTTCATTTTGTTTTGCTGAATGTACAGGGCAATGGCCGTCCACGTTTGCAACACTATGCTGGCAGCTTTTTACTTGTTTTAGCTGCACATAGGTTTTTATCAAAGGTCTATGTTAAGTCACATCCAGTAGGGGTCTTGTCTTCATATGACTTCTTTGGAAACAACATACTGTAAAGATAACCCCAAAGATTGTGTGTTCGGATCTTTTTTTGCAGTGAGCATCTTGATAATTCAGGTCTTATATAAAACTAGCATAGGTTTTATTGTTATTTAATTATTGTTATTACCTTTTGCAAGTTTTTCCAATCATATTTACAATATTTGTTTTATGTTAATATCACTGCATATAAATAACGGTTTTTAATGATACAGTACATACAATGTATTTATCTTACCAATGCAAAAATGATCACTTTAACATTTCATGACATTTAGCAGCATGAGTTGAATAAAACAAATACTTATTCTAAAAATTGCTTGTAAATGAGTATTTCTTTATTCATATCATATCATCTGATTAAGCATGCTATAGTTTTTTCTTTGATAAACTGACCCACAAAACAACAATAAAAAACAGTAGTTTCAGGTTGCTGATGGACTTGCCATTTCTTTCTATCTTTGCACTTCTATCTTTATGTCAGTGCATCTTTAACAATGTATCGGACCTTCAAGACTTTCTGTGAAGCTATTTCTTTTGAGTCATGATAGGCAGTTTCTGTTTACAAAGTGTTGTATCATCTAGGAAACGCATCGCTTGTGTGATGATCTGAATAAAATGAAGATATTAATATCTAACTTGCCAAGGGCATCTATTGGTTTCAATTATAGCTGTGTGCTTTGGACAGGTTCCAGAGACAGCTAATTTTACTGCATTGCAGGTTATCTGAAAGCAATAATAATGAATGTCTCATGTATGCAATTTTTCCATCTTGAGCTGCTGCTTAGAATAAAGGTAGCAGAAACACATCTATTTAGTTCTTGGTTTATCTTTCTCAGCTTGTGTAACTAGGGTTACAGAAATACAGGACTGCAACCACCAAGAAAAGGTATTAAAACCAAAACTTGTCTAGGACAAACTGGAAGCTAGTAGAGACTGGAAAATGCTGGCTACCACTAACCTTCAACCTGATATTGTCTTGTGGTCTGGATCAGCTTGCCTTGTTCATCTGGTAGTGTTAACAGTGCCATGGGAGGATGCTGTGGATGAGGCCTATGAAAGAAAGAAACTTCAGTACACTCAACTAGCTGCTGAAGCAGAACAGTGAGGATGGCGAGTCCAGGTTTACCCAGTGGAGGTGGGTTGTCGAGGATTTGTGGCACACTCCACAACCCGGTTTCTCAGAGACATCGGATTCAGTAGGTCAAGAGTTGTGACGCATAGTGAAAAATTTATCTGAAGCAGCAGAGAGGAGCAGCAACTGGCTGTGGTTGAGATGAAAAGATTCTGGTTGGGGACCTCAAGCACAGTAGACAGAAAGCAACGTCGATGTAAAGGAAGGTAAGTAAGCTGGGTTTAGCTGAGTGGAAAACAGAGGGGGGTGATGCTGGGATGCCAGAATCGATGTAGAGCCCTCTTAAGGTGTCGTGGGCTAGTCGACGAAACACCAAGGATGGAAGGTGCCCACTTGAAGACCCCAGAGAAGTACCCTACTGAGGCCGCACTGTGGTTGATCCCTGGAGCCAGCATTGCAGCCATTGTGTGTGCTGATGCACCAGGGAGGCAAAATAGGCTGATCCCTGGGTGTCCTAGGCTCACCGCGCACAAGCAACCCTTGTAGTCTGACCGGCGCCTGCGGGCTTGCCTGTAAGCTGCCCAGAGCTGCGGTGTCCTCCGACGCTGTAGCTCTGCGGTAGCTGCATGGTGGGTCTGCAGTGTGAAAAGAAGCGGTCAGCTGATGGCACACGCTTCGGGGGACAGCATGTGTTTGTCTTCACTCTCCCGAGTCAGCGCAGGGGTGGTAGTGGTGAGCTGAGCCTAAAAATAATTGCGTATTTAAAAATTGGGAGAAAATGATAAAAAACAATTGGCAACTGCTAAATTTAAAAAAAATAGTCTGATCCCTTCAGCCAGCATTACACTTCAGCCATCAACATCAGGCAGAAGGCTATCTACATCATCAGATGGAAGGAAACGCAGATGGATCACATTAGTTTACAGTATAAGAAGCTGTGTCTTAGTTGGTGCTTATCTTGGCGAGAGCGGAGTCCAATATCAGTATGAAGTTTTAACACCTACTCTCATGTAATGGAAATCATAATTATGTGTGGCTAGCTTGATACCCATTCCAAGAACAAAACAGCAAATAAAAGTTGAACTCAGTTGAACTTGATAAACTGTTTTAATCATCTGCCTTTTGGTTTACTTGTTCATTAGAATGTGTCTGCCTGGACTCGTAGAAGGGCTTGCATGCTAATTGAGGAGTTTCTATTTTGGAGACAGTGGGAAGTAACAAGATGCTCTAATCAGTGCATCTGCTACATGACCTAATTGAAAGTTTTCCAACCCACCAATGAACTTAGAGGTTAGAAGCGTGCAAGAATTTAAAAAGAGGGCTCCTGAGACTTTAGACGGGACCCAGCTTCTAACCCTGTTACATTGATGTTGTGACTTGGATTGCCAAAGTTAAAAGGGTTAACTGTAACAGGCAGTGTTGTGTGATGCACTGTTGTTACTGATTCTGCACCTTCTTGGTGAAAAGGTTAAAGCTCTAGAACTACAACTGCAGAAGAGCCTGGTGGGCGATGTCAGCGGTTCGTAGCCAGCCTCTGGCCTGTTACACACACAAAGATTCTCAAAGAATTTGCTGCAACCATTTGAAGCAGCGTGTTGCAATATACTGGTTTTCATATATAGTTTGAATTAAACTCACTATATTTTTTAGATTTTAATCTGGTTTAATGGCATCCACGTGACACTTCAAACATCACTTGCTGAAACATTCAACATGAAAGAATCTTGAAATACTTTAATTTGATGAAGACAGTCTTTTTTTATTATGAATTTATCAACATTTCCAGTCACATTTTGTGAATTATTTTTCACTCATAACACTTCCCTCGAGTTGTTAGGGCCTTTAAACATGTCAGAGAAGCCATACAAGCATGAAATTGGCACTTTGTTTTTTTAATTAGTCATTTAGCAGATGCTTTTATCCTAAGCGACTTACAGGGACTAGGGGGTGAACTATGCATCGCTTACAATAGGACCTCGGTTTTACGTCTCATCTGAAGGGCAGAGCACAGGGAGGTTAAGTGACTTGCTCAGGGTCACACAGTGGCTGAACTGGGATTGAAATGGGACCCTCTTGGTAACAAGCCCATTTTTTTGACCACTGGACCACCAAGCCTCCTAGCAACAATGTGTGATATCACAGTTGCAATTAGTATTTGATTTCCCCATTTAAACTTCATTAAGGGTGTTTTTAAATGAAAGAAATCTGTTACCATATTAAGAAGAGGAACCAAATTAGTTTCCATTCCATTTTTGTTAAGCATAGTATTATAATTATGTATGGTACTGAACAAGAGCAATGTCATTGGTGTCATATAAAGTGATTTTTTCCCATGTCTGAACAACATTAAAAAAGCATGTATACTACAGAAATAGTTACAACAGTTACATGTAATACCAAACAACTGATTCCAAGAACAAAGTGTGTGCATAACATAAAAAGTGAATGCATCAAATTCTTGGGTAACTAAGCCTTGTTTTGGTTGGTTTACTGTAACTAAGCCTTTAAGCTTCACAGGGAGAATAAAAAACAACTTGAATCACAGATACTTCTTCCAATTATAAGTATAGTACTGCATAACTAGTGCTCTGTAAGCACAATGAAGTAGTGTATATGCGGTACCATACAAACTAATATACAATGTTTAAGCCTATATTAATCCAGCTGGAGTTTTCCCCCCAACAGTGATATATTGGCCATTTATTCTCATTACTACATACATAAAAATACAGTGAAATAATATAAGAAAAAATCAGGTATACACATTTTAGCCCGTGGTATTAAGACCCATTGGACTTGATGTAAGGATATGTGCAAAGTGATTTGCGGCTGCAAAACACTGACATTACGGCCAAAATGTGTGTTTTGTACACGCACACCGTGTTTAGCTGCAGTAAAGTGGGACTTTAGCGGCCACTAAAAATGCAGCTTATGTAAAAATGGTTTTCACTTGCCGTTCTGCACCCGCTATCAAATTAGCATTTATATGATATTGAAATGCATTCAAATAAAGAAAAAAGCATGGAATTGGGTGGGATCTGGATACTAAGCAGGCGCAAACATTATAATCAGATATAAGGATTTTTGCCTTGCACTTACACAATTGCTGACCCTCCAAAAACTTTACACCTCTGACAAGGTCCAAACCGTTGTAGAAGCGAGTAATTAAGAGCTGTATAAAACCACACACCTTCAGAGACCTGTCATTGGCTTCAGGATGGCTGCTGTGGTACACTTCCTGATGTCGCGATGCTTGGCTCTTGTTGAGGACAGGCAGGAAAACCTTCGGAGGAGAAGGGCAAGACGGAGAAGACCCCACATATTCAAACCCAGGGTTACTTTGTTTGGGATGCCGGAGGATGCGACAGTAAGGTTTTATCTTGTCTCACTCGACAGGTCATCCTAGACCTAATAGCTGAATTTCACCTTTTCATCACCTGGTTGACTGTTCTCCAGGTAACACCGACAGCATTGGCTTTCTCCACTATAGAGGACTATATGGCTTCTTTGGTAGCATAACTGATGTTGGCTGAGTCTTTTTCAAATAACTCAATTTCACGTTGCGTGACCTCAGCCATAACGACTCTCAGCTCCTCCTCATAAAAATGTTTATTTCCTTTTCCGTGTGCCAAGAGGACTTTGCTGCCCTTCCTCTGACATATTTTTTTTGTTTGGTTTGATTTTCCTGCTCCACAAATCTCATACAGCACCTACTGCTCTCTGTACTCCTAACTCACCTCACCTCTGGGCTGTAAGTGTGGCCGCTAAATACCCAGATGCACAGGCGGCGCTCATTGCGACCCTCATTATCATGATTGCAGCTCGTTATTTGTGCGTGTTGAGTAATTTGCATTTCTCTTAAGCTTACATAGGCTGCAGTGCAAAATAATTGCCTGTTTGCACTATGCCTATCCTTACATCAGCCCCATTGTTCTTTAGATCATAAAAATAGTATTTTGTAGCATTGCCATATTGTGCATTGGTTCAACCTAATTTTCAATCTGAGAACTTCAGAGAGATGTAGATCTTATTTTTTAGAAAGATTTTTTCACATATACCGTATATGTACAATAGACAGATATGAGTCCTATTAATTTGTTATTAAAACATGTCTTGTTTAGTGTGCTGTTTCCTCCCCCTACATTAATTGTACAGCACAGAGATGTTTAAAGCTGAATAACAGACATAGCTGTCACAAGCAATCTACTGCTGCTGACTAGTAGAACTCTCAGGAATCTAAAATGTGATTTATATGATGAAAAAATGTGTCATTTTGGCTGATCACCCTGTGACACTGAAATATAATGCATATAGGAAAATATCAACAGCGATGCCCAAAACAGGTGCATTTCTATAAAATCAACAGCAACACTGGCCATTTTGTGAAATTCAGGCAAATGTATATAAATGTATCCAAATATTGGTCCATTTAAATGTGAAGAGAATTTTCCCATTTACCATGTTTACAAAACTCCATAAATAAACATGTATAAGAAAAAGTCTGAGTGACACTGTAAACACTGTAGTTTTTTTTTTTTTAAATATTGCTTTTCTGTTTAATATATTACATATACGTGATCTTGTAATGCAAATATACATAGCAGCTCTTTCCTAAACATTAATAATACATGTTGTAGATTAACTATCAATTTAACAATGTAAAACTAAAAGGTTTCACAGCGGTTAATTATCTTATTGGATGAAAAACAAATCTCTTACATATGGGTTCAAATGCAAAGCTAGAAGTAGATTTAAAAATATAATAAAGCTCCCAGGGCTCACAGAGTGTATTGCTTTGAACATAACAAATAGATTAGATTTGGCAGTCTGCCTAAAGCATTCATTCTTTAAATAGTCCACATATATTACCTGCTGAAAGCCCTTTCTATGTCTGCAAAGAGCAAGCGATGTAAATTGTTGTTGCACATACATTTCTTTGTAAAATATAAGTAGACCCAAGAGATTGGATGTGAAGCTTTTGTATATTTCAGGATTAGTGCTTTCAAAACCATTAAAGCATTGTTTAAAGCCCTTACTAGGTAAGCATTGACGACCAAAAAATGATTACACTGTTGTTCCTACCTGCTATGTTTACAATATTGTTGGATTTACGTGTCTCTCGGTACTTAGAGATTGTTGTTTTGGAGACAATAAACCATCTGTGCATTATGGATCTTAAATGTTAATACAGCACCCCCCACGTAATCTTCAGATGCTGTCAATTTATTTAGAATTGCTTGTTTTGCAGGATGTAAATAAATGATAACAATGAACGAATGAATAGGTACCTGCAAAGGGGAATGTGTCTTTGTGAACAGGATAGCTGATGGGTGACGTCACACCAGGAAGAGACTGTGACTGCAATGCGCTGGTGCGCAGATTTATTGTAAATTATAAATAAAACGAAAGGTTTGAATGAACACAAAACACTTTCCAAAACAAAACGGCATGATGGCCAAAACAAACAGACAAAAGAAAACAGTGAACCAAAACAAACAAGTATCGTGTTGGTTTAAAATCCAGCACGGGTAGCAATTGTTTATCTATTCTTTTTAGTTTCTCTTTCACCTCACAACTCAAGTCTCTCGTTCTGCCTCTAACACACTCAACCCCTGTGAGAAATTTGTGCTGCTTTTTATAGAGCTCGATTGCTAATTAATCATTCAATTGAGTCCTGGCACAGTCTGCACGTGAACTAATTTGTGCATTCCCTGTGCCCAAATACCAATATACATTTTTACTCACCCGTGCTACATAACCCAAACTATACAAAATAAACCAAATACCCCCAGGGCAGGGGGTACCCAGTCACAGTCTTGTTTTAAATGAAATAATTGTTGATGTTTATTGAATGAATCATGTTAAAAACGAATGTTTTTTTGGCTTTCCACTTCAAATCGACGTAACAATCTTTCTGAAGTATTTGATCACTTTTAATATAAAGATGGTTTTGCTTTTGAACACTTTATTGAAAATTGTTATTTTTGATCAACCTTGATTGGACAAATGTGACTTGTGTATTCATGGGTCAATTGCAACAAACAAAAAGCTGCAGATGATCCCGTGGTTAGTATTTCAGGACTTTACTAAACTGCTAGTTTGCTAGTTAGCACCAATTGCAACGAACCAAGAACTTCCAGATATCCCCAGTTGCTGATTAAAAATGTTCCCAATTGCAACGAAGTCCAGATGATGACTGCTGCCCTCTGGATGTTCCATATATACAGTACTAAATTAAACCATCAAACTCTTTAGACTAAGTAGAAGAGTTACCGTACTAACTCAAGTTAAAACGAGAAACTTCATTAAAGATGTATGGAATTGTTTGCTTAATTACTTTAAAGTTATATAATACCAATATAAGTATATATTTATCTCAGGATATTGTGTTGGTTAATTACTTTAAAGTTATATAATACCAATATTAATATTTATTTATCTCAGGATATTGTTACCTGAGTTAACAAACAAATACAAAAATATTGTCTTAAATGAGTTCCATCATTCTTTTAACTGTATCCTGCTGTTAACAACAAAAGATAACTCAAAAACCTAATGCAGTAAGAAATTCAATTTCTCACATGGTACAGTATTTCAGCTCATTAACCCTTTGCGGTCCATTTATTCAGAGCGTCTCAGGCGCGTCAGGTCCAGTTTATTTTCACACACGCAGTTTATTTTAGACGCGCTATTTAAAAGTATTTTTTCACAGTAAAACAGGGTTAAAAGCTCTGCAAATGTCTGTGATATTCTTTGAGCGCTGGATGCGGAAGCAGCTATCTTGTTTGTTTATGTCCGGCTTCTCTCGGCTCCTATCAGTCTCACTCGGCCATTGAATGGTTTTCTCGGCTTTTTCCGGAGAAGAAACGACTAGAGACCTGTGTTTTATGTCTTTTTGATGATGTCAGACAAGGTCCGACATGGACCGGAAAGGGAAAATTGTAATGTCGGACCGACCTCAAAAGGTTAAACAAACCTATCAGATTCACAACTTGCCAATGGAACACATCTTAGTGTTCATAAAATTTGCTTAATATTATTTAAATGAAAATGAATTGGGCAAGAACTTGAACTAACACCATAATCACTAACAATCTTACAAAGTTTACTTCTGTGACAATGAAATATGTTGTCACTCTTTTTATAATTAAACTTATAATATATAAAAACTAATTTCAATTAAAAATATTTCCTTTACTTCAATAGTTGTGCCCAGTTAAAAAGTGTTGTGATGGCCAGAAGAGTTGTCCACAGCATTCAGGTATGACACAATTTCTTTGGTATGTTTTAGCAAGCCATAAAGGAATCAACCCACCCTGTATCACTGTTTTTTATTATTCAAGTGTTTGACAACAACAGATGTTGTAATCATAGCCAGTGTAGCAAGTGGTAAAATCAAGTTGCTTTGATGATTTTACACTTGCTTACAGGCTACCCTAGAAGCCAATACAAACTCCAGTGCAGAACAATATTTTTTTTTATTTTGTCGAGTACAAATAAATGTTTACTGTAAATGTATTAGCACTGTGTAAAAAACATACCTAAAAGTACACTATATTTATGGTTTTCTTAAGATGTTGTTGGCATGCTGTAGTCATTATAACACAGAGAATGATCATTATAATTCCACCAAGGCAAAAACTTGATCTTAACAAATACAACTAAAACAAGATTTCATTTTATAATTGCCCAGAGACTGAGATGTTTCAATAGCCTGATTTATGATGATGTGCCAAAAAGAGGGTCCATCTGCCACAAGCACATTAATTAATTGGCAAGCACTCTCCAGTCTTGCTAATTTTGTTATTTACATAGAAAATGCATACATCTTTATTACAATATAATTTAATAAAACATGTTTAGCCTCAAATAATTAAAGAAAAATATTAAATAAAAAATTTAACCATTTTACACATTAAAATTACATTATACAGCATGTATTATTTCCTATAGTGCTGAATTCATACTTCACTTTTCAGTGGCATTGCATTGGGAGCATTTTAAACAAAGTGACAAACCTCAATCCAAAATGAACTGTCCTCATCATCATCCTCAGTTGTTTATTACCTTATGTATAGTGAAATCAAAACATCCAACAAATTTGAGCCACTTCAAAATGTAGATGATCAAAACCAACATCAAGAGAACGAAAGGAACAACATCCAGGACCCGATAAACAGTGCTGGCCAGGCAGCAAAAAGAAGGGAGGTCATGATTGTTGGGAACTCCGTATTGAGAAACACAGCAAGTTCAGTTTGCAGTTTGGACCCTCTTACTACAACAGTGTGCTGCCTTCCAGGAGCCTCTGTCACGCACATCACTGAGGACATGGACAGGCTCCTAGAACGAACAGGAGACGACCCGGAAGTAGTCGTCCACATCGGTACAAACAACATTGGAAGAGACAGGCCAAGATCCCTGTAAAACAAATTCAGAGCTAGGAAGGAAATTAAAAGACAAGACAAGACAAAAGACAAAACTGTGGTATTTTGTGGGATACTGCAAGCACCTAATGGACAAAAATTCAAAGGGCATAGTAATAGGAGCATGCTATAGACCGCCAAATTCAGACGCCAAGCAAAATAATGTGTTTTACAATGACATTAGAAATGCGTGTAGCAAAGGAGAAGCCATACTAATGGGGGACTTCAACTTCCCCCATATAAAATGAGAAAACCCGGTGGAGAGCACAACGGATGAAATTGAAATGGTGGAAATGACAAATGACTGCTTCCTAATGCAATTTATCAAGGCACCGACTAGAGGGGAGGCATGCCTTGATTTAGTCTTTTCAAATAATGAAGACAGAATAACTAAAACAGAGGTCAGAGAGCCATTGGCAAACTCAGACCACAACATGGTCTCATTTGAAGTGCTTTTTAAAACCCAAAAAGTAATGACTAAAGCTAAGGTTTACAATTTTAGAAAAGCAAACTATGAAGGTATGAAACAGAGACTAACAGAAGTAGATTGGAGTAAAATAGAGAAAACATCCACAGAAAAAAGGATGGCTGTTTTTTAAAAATGTAGTACTAGAGGCGCAAAACAATTACATCCCAAAAGTAGACAAATCTAAATCTAAAACAAAATGGCCAAAATGGTTTACTAGATCAATTAAAAAAAATATTCCGCAAAAAAAGGCACTTTACAGAGCGTTTAAAAGGGACCAAAAACAAAGTACACAGAAAGAGTACTTAGAACTGCAAACGCAAGTCAAAAAGGAAGTTAGAAAGGCCAAGAGAGAGATAGAAATTAACATTGCTAAGGGGGCTAAAACCAATTCCAAAATGTTTTTCCAATATTATAACAGCAAGAGAACATTCAAAGAGGAGGTTAAATGTCTAAGAGATACAATGGCAAAATCATAGATGAAGAAAAAAAAATAGCAAATATATTAAATGATTACTTTTCACAGGTTTTTACAAAGAAGGATAGGGACAACATGCCCCACATGTCAACCTGTTCCTATCCAGTTTTAAATAACTTCAGCATAACAGAGGTAGAAGTGTTAAAGGGACTAGGAGCTCTTAAAATAAACAAATCCCCTGGGCCGGATGAGATCCTCCCAATAGTACTAAAATAAATGAAATAAGTTATTTACAAACCGCTAACCAAGATCATGCAACAGTCTCTTGACACAGGGGTTGTACCGACAGACTGGAAAATTGCAAACGTAATACCGATCCACAAAAAGGGAGACAAAACCGAACCAGGTAACTACAGACCAATAAGCCTGACTTATATTATATGTAAACCTATGGAAACTATAATAAGATCCAAAATGGAAAATTACCTATATGGTAACAGTATCCTGGGAGACAGTCAGCTTGGTTTTAGGAAAGGGAGATTGTGTCAAACTAACCTGCTTGATTTTTTTGAGGGTGTAACATCGACAATGGATAATTGAAAAGCATATGACATGGTTTATTTAGATTTCCAGAAAGCTTTTGACAAAGTACTGCATAAAAGATGAATTCTCAAACTGAACACAGTCGGAATTCAAGGAAATGCATGCACATGGATTAGGGAGTGGTTAACATGTAGAAAACAGAAAGTACTGATTAGAGGAGAAACCTCAAAATGGAGTGAGGTAACCAGTGGTGTACCACAGGGATCAGTATTAGGTCCTCTGCTATTCCTAATCTACATTAATGATTTCGATTCTGGTATAGTAAGCAAACTTGTTAAATTTGTAGACGACACAAAAATAAGAGGAGTGGCTAATTCTGTTGCAACAGCAAAGGTCATTCAAAATGATCTAGACAGCATTCAGAACTGGGCAGACACATGGCAAATTATATTTAATAGAGAAAAGCGTAAGGTACTGCACGCAAGCAATAAATGTGCATTATAAATATCATATCGGAGATACTGAAATTGAAGAAGGAATCTACGAAAAAGACTTAGGAGTTTATGTTGACTCGGAAATGTCTTCATCTAGACAATGTGGGGAAGTATAAAAAAGGCCTGCTCGGATATATTGTGAAAAGTGTTGAATTTAAATCAAGGGAAATAATGTTAAAACTTTACAATGCATTAGTAAGAACTCATCTAGAATATTGTGTTCAGTTCTGGTCACCTCGTTACAAAAAGGATATTGCTGCTCTAGAAAGAGTGCAAAAAGAGAAACCAGAATTATCCCGGGTTTAAAAGGCATGTCGTATGCAGACAGGCTTAAAGAATTGAATCTGTTCAGACTTGAACAAAGATGACAACACTGTGATCTGATTCAAGCATTCAAAATTCTAAAAGGTATTGACAATGTCAACGCAGGGGACTTTTTCGACCTGAAAAAAGAAACAAGGACCAGGGGTCACAAATGGAGATTAGATAAAGGGGCATTCAGAACAGAAAATAGGAGGCTCTTTTTTATACAGAGAATTGTGAGGGTCTGGAACCAACTCCCCAGTAATGTTGTTGAAGCTGGCACCCTGGGATCCTTCAAGAAGCTGCTTGATGAGATTCTGGGATCAATAAGTTACTAACAACAAAACGAGCAAGATGGGCCGAATGGCCTCCTCTCGTTTGTAAACGTTCTTATGTTCTTATAGTGTTCATTTGTGCTTCATGAGGGTAGGCACTGGAGGGTCATTTCTCCTGTTGGGTTGGGGTATTATATATATATATATATATATATATATATATATATATATATATATATATATATATATATATATATATATATATATATATATATATATATATATATATATATATATATATATATATATATATATATATGTGCTCTAGGTCCAAGTGAAATTAATTTAAGCAACCTAATAAACCTTGTAAGAGGAACAAAAAAACAGTCACAGCATTATAATAGTATAACAGCCTTCTTCGGAGAGACTATATTTTTAAGTATACACACTCCCTTTGTTATGAACACATTCTCAATTTAAAAACAGTTTAGTTTACAATATAATCCAATATTTTAAGCGCATCATCCTATTTTAAGCATTTAGAAAAAGAGAAGAGTAGCTTCTTTCAGAGAGATCATGTTTAGCAAGAGTCCAAGTCCTCAATTAAAAAAAAACTTAAAGTATAAAATATAATTAGGGTTTCTGATTTTCGGTTTTAACCAATAAAACCTGATAAAACACTCCTGATACAAAAAAGAATGAAATCGATGGATAGCCAATAAACACTGGAAAACACCAAAAAAAACTGTGGAAATGGTTAATCAATTCATGTAAAATAACAATAAATACATTTCCCAGTGCTGCTGGGCATTGTCCCGCCTTCCTGACTTGCACCTATCATTGATTCGTTCTCAGGACTTTAAACCCGCCCTAATTACTGAATGACAGCACAGTCCTACATTTCTATTGGAGAAATGCGAGATTTAAAACAAGATTACAATCAGGATGGAGGCTTGTTAGCGGGATTTCAAGCTGTATTACAGTTAAGATATGGAGAATTTAAAACAGAATTGTGGCGAAATGTACAAAAATGCCTACACACAAAAACCCCAGAAGAATGTACCTGTGACCGGCGATGGCGCAGACATAATATTGCATTTAAGTAAAAATGCATATAATGTGTTAAGTAAAGATTCTTATAATGCATTAGCTTGGTTTATTTGAATAATAATTTTAGGAGGCTGACATCTTAGTTAAACTTCCTGACCAGATCCTGCACTAGATCATTTTGCAAAAATACACTTTGTGGTCATTCTTCAGAAGAACATCACCAGACCGCAACTGTCAGCTCGTGACAGTGCAGTTTCAAGCAACACCGTGGCGTTCAGTCAACGGAAAGTTTGTTAGATGGTAATCTCTAAGCACAATCTCATTTTAGCAGTTCACAAAAAAGTTCAATGTGTGGTTATTCTTCAGAGACAGTGTTGGAAAGCACCCAGGCCTCTTTTTAGTTTATACAAAGTTCAATGCGTGGTCAGGCTCATAAAAAAACTGTTATTTTGAAAGCAAGCAGGCTCTTCTGGGTCAAGCAGGATCCCATCTGATTCTGTCTTCTCTAACTGAAAACTCCATATTGTTCATTCAGTTTGGGTAAACGGCTTGCTTCAGATCCCTTCTTTTTCAAGGCAGGTAGCAGAACTGGCCCCTGTAATGTATTAAAACTTCCTCTGTATTTTCCATATACTGTATGCACCACTAAATTAGACAAAGATCCTGCCTGAACACCTCTCCCTCTGAATTTTATTCTAGAATAAAGAAGGTTTTGGGAGACTTGAAGTTTGTAAAACCCTAAGTTAACTAACCCTAGTCACAATTTCAAGCAAATTACAATGACCAGGTCCAGATGACACAGGCGGATACTTAAGACAGAAGGTATGTGGAATGCACAAGCATTATACAATATTCACAACTGAATAACCTTTATTCTTTCTTAACCCTTTGAGTGTTACGAACGTACGAGGTACGTTCGCTGCTCTCTGGTCCCCAGGGAGTACGAACGTACTGGTACGTTCTGCAAATTTATACTTGAATTACTGAGCCTACAAAACCCCTGATCACATAATATTGTAACATGAGGTTTCTGTAACACCTTTTATTGGTCTCTTGCGCCATCTGCCAGATATTGACTGAATTACATATAATTATCCCAGTCACAAAAATGTCAATGGTGTTTACAAACATGCGAAAATCGCTCAGTGAGAAAGAAGTATTAGTAATAATTCTGAATTCAGATTCCAATTTAAATTCAAATACATACAATTCTTCCACTGAATCTGATGTCAGCGAGTGTGTCAGTGAAGACAAAAGCAAAGAATATTTACCATCAACATCAAGTGACAGCGAAGAGGCGGCGCCAAGCTCTGTGCATTGCTCCATGCTTCAAGGAGAATCATATGCTGAAGCATTAGACACTCTCACTCCCTCCGCCCCACCACCTGTTTACCCAGATATGATTTATTTGTCTCTCTCTCTCTCTCTCTCTCGCCCTTTTTGTTGTTAGGACGTGTTGTTGTTGTTGTTCCACCCCGTTGTTTACCGTCTACCTGTTATTTCTTTTTTGTCAAAACATTTCCCTATGACTAAATTAAAAAATATACATTTATTTGTTTCATTTATTTACAGTGAAAACGATTTGTCTGTATTTTGTCAGTATTCATTACATACATACAAACATATAGCTTTCAGCTTGTTTGTACGCTGTACTCGTAATAATCAAGTGCATGCAGAAGACTCCCGTAGGACAGGCAGTGCATTTTAGAACTCACTACTCAAAGGGTTAAGCGGGTTGTCACGTGTGACCCTAAAACCCTTCCTCCCTTGCACAAGATGTGAGCACCTTTTTGAGTGAAAGGTGTATTTGGCAGAGATGCATAGCTCTTTGATAGAACCAGCTTAATTTCTTTGAATTTCTTTCCCACTGATGATGGGAATGAGAATGTAAAGATGGGAGCCCAGCTAACAAGGTTTAAGTTTTTTGCGGTATCAGGCTTTTAAAGACTTTCACCCACACCTGTGATGTGCACAAATGGATAAAGTATCTTGTAGTGGCTTTGACAGACCCACTAAGAGCAGAACATGACCCAAGACTGTCACTCCTGCTGGAAGCAGGCTGATCTTTGGGATACAAATTGCACATTTGTGAAACTGCAACAATGTTAAAATATTGTAATAACTGTACTGTGTTTTAAAGAATATGAAGCCAGCAGAAATACTATTGGAGCAAATTATGAGCAAGATAACAGGATTCGAATTAAGAAAAGGGAGAGCAGGCAGTTATCTAGTATTAGAAAAAAGCTTGCGAGGAAAGGCAAAAAATGAGCATCTCATTTAATTGGCTTGAGAAAATGCTCACAGTGAAAGTTCTTATCAGAAAAAGTAGTAACTTTAATTACAAAGTAGTTTCTAAGCCAAAAAACCAGAAGCCTCTTAGGAATTGCAATTTAGCAAAAGAAGAACAACCTCTGGGGAATATGTTTGGGTAAAAAATGAAATAGGACATTTGAACTAAAATAAGTATTTATTACAGGGAAACTGTTAAGTTTAAAAGTGAGACAATTTAATGCAAAGCTGTGACCAGATTTAATAACTTAGGCACATGCATGAGGCTATGAGCCCTTATCAGTAGATTTACTGTATTAGACATTCAGAGTTGATTTGCTGGTCAACCGTGTCTCCCATTCAACACCCTTCGCTATGTATAAACTGTTATATTTTACTAACAGCAAGTATTGCATGAGCGAGGCAATATTGGACATTAGCAGACAAGGGGAATTAATCTTAGACACTGTTTCCAATTCAAGGTTCCTTCACTGTGTATAAACTCTTATATTAACTAACAGAAGATACTTTATGGTACAAGAAAACAAAGTTAATGATCTTATTCTCATAGCCTTGTTATCTTATCCATAAAATTACTGAGAGCTTAGTTGCTTGAAATTAAGATGTGGACCTCTTCTTATCTGTAGAGATACCGGTCCGAGCATTTTCTTAAATCCGGCCGAGGCATGACTTCACGCAATGGATTTGGGAAAGTGCTTACAGTAGAGTTTCTTATTAAATAAAAGTAAACTCCGGTTAGAAAGTGGGCCCCTTGAATTCTTATCTATAAATTGTCAAGGACTACTGGAAGCAGGGGATAGCTACAGAAAAGCTAAGTTTGTTAAATGCATTAATACATACAGTGAAACAAGTCTATTGCTGGAATAATTAAACAGAGCTGGTGTTATATATTAAAACATCTCTCTCTATATACTTGTATTTTAATAAGTAATAAGAACTTTGTGGAACCGGAAAATAATCTGAAGATTACCTGAAGATTATATTTTAGAGATTAGAGAGGTAGAGAAAATGAGATCATATCCAATTAATTTTAAAGGAGTTGTCTGGACTTTTTAAATACATTATTCACGTAAAGATAAGAGCTGCCAAAATAGACCAAATGTTTAGATTTAATTAAGTCTTCTGACACACAAAACGGAGGAAAAGTTCTATAAAAGTCGATATACTCCAGTCAAGTATCATTCAACTTTGTAACACAAGCTGTTTGGTCCATTCTCTGAAGATCTCTGAAAAAGCTAGTTGCTGTTTGGTTGTATTCAGAAGCCTCTGCCTTTGAAGGCAGCTCTTGTCTGTACTTACATTCTACACAAAACTTCCATATATTGGGAGGTAAGCATAATCTTGAATTTATATCTCACTTATATTGAAGCATTGCTATAAGGGGTATAAATTATATTTTAGCTTTAGAGAGTGACCTTTTGGATGCTTTAGGATTTAGCGGTGGGTGCTTTAGCATTTTGCATGTCTGGCCTAAGGTCGAAACATGTGATAACCATAATTGTATTGAAGTGTTAAAGCTGTTAAATCTTTCAAGGTACTGGATCACCCAGATTGCCTATCGGCTGGGATCCGACGTGGTCTGTAACCGCTCAATCCATTTTAAGCACTTAATAAACCGAAGGAGTACTAATACTGCTCTGATTCGTTAAAGCTTCAAACTTGAATGGGTCTGTGTCATTTTCTTGATTACTTAAATGTTGTCTGGATATATTGTAAGCCAGTGCACAAACAATCCACTTACAGGACTCCAAAATATCTGTGTCCTCCTTTAACGTCTCCCGAGTTTAAGTGTGCTCAGAGCATAAAAGAAGTATGTTGGAATCTGAAAAGGCGACACAAAGTACCAATACACACATGAGGTTCTTATGTCTAGAGACTACATTTTCATGTCTGCCATGCTCAACATGGGAACCCGTTTGAACATTTGCTTCCATGAGAGCATTTGGTGCATCATTTCTGCATCTTTTTCTTACCAACCTGCTGCTGTCCAAAAAGATTCACCTGTTTTTTTTTTGTACCAACATTTAGTATTAAGTAAAATTATGAACTTCAAGAAATTAAATAACTGATGTGGAGTGGTGCTTATAGCCTGGAGGCTCATGTTGGTGCACAAAAATTTTATATTTTTTAACTTTAACAATTAGTGCTAAGCAACAAAACATAAAAAACAAAATAGAACGATGAACAAAATGAACATACATATTTACATTGAACCTGGAAGGAAATTATCATCAGACTGATAAGTCATCAGACTCATCATCAGACCCAAAGTAATTTCTTAAAAGAGTCTCAAATCTAGTCTCAGTGACCTTCGTGCAGTCCTGCAATTGATGACCTGTATAACATTCTCCAGGGCAGGGTCCACTGTTATCCAAACCACTGACAGGTCATTGTTGTCCATTTTTCAACCATGGCCAACAGGTAATGGTGCTTCAATTTTTTGATGCAGAGCCAGGTGCATCTTCTTCACTGACCTCAGTTGTTGCTTCCTCAGTCGATTCAGTAGAAGACTCAGTTTTAAATCTACTGACTACTGTCCCTGTTGATAATGTCTCAGTAATCACAAGCTGGCTTATGTTTCTTCGTGGTGGTAGATGAAAAATGAGTTGTGGAAAATCTCTCTGCAGCCGATGCTTCAATAAAAAATTCCTGTAAAACATAAGAATGGGCAGCGTGTTATGACCAAAACAGAGAATATCACAAAGCTTATTTATTTTACAAATGTGTTCATAATATGAGGCTTCACTAACTTAACAGTTCCACTCCTTCGTGTTTCTTCATGAACAGCTTAAAAAAGTGAATGAGTTTTGTCAGCCGGAACACCTCATGATTGTTGAACAGTCAGTCTCTTCTTTATTATGTCCTCACACAACACCTTATATGTCTTGGGGTACATATCTCTGAAATAAAAAATGATGAATGATGAGTTTGTGTTGTACATACAACAAAAGCATATGTTTATAAATATAATGTGAACCCCAAGGGAATCAGCAACATACTGTATTTCTGTGGACTGGGATGCCTTGGGCCCTTGTGTGGGGATTCGCACATATGCCTTGTAGCATGCATGGTAACGCACTTCTAGTGCAACACAGTCCTTCTCCCTGAGATGCACCATGATGCTCTCATCGTTTTTCAGTTCAGCAGCCTGCACTAACTTACCTGCAACAAAAGCAAACAAATAATGCCATGTGGTGTTCAGAATAAGCAGGCAGCCAGTGCATTTCATTGGTTACTTTGATAGTTGTGTCTCACATTTTTTTCACACTATTTGTTACAATTTATAACTATTATTATTTAGAGAAGTGGTGAAGATTTACAGCGACATAAAAAGCTAAAATATATAGAATAATATGTAATATTGTGTTCCACTATATCTTTTTTTGTTAGTGGTTTTTGTTCCAATAATAAAAAAAGACATACAGATCGTGTCTGTTAACTCAGCAAGTCATTCATAAATAGATTATTTTAAAAGCTGGTTGACATTAATTCAAATTTGAATATACCACAGGAAAATGAACACTGTAAAATCATATTATGTAATAGTTTATATGAAGTCAAAACAGCACCAGTAATTTACAGATAGGTCATACTGCATAGGGCTGCTGCACAAGGCTAATTTTAAGCTTTAAAAGCTTATATATATATATATATATATATATATATATATATATATATATATATATATATATATATATATATATATATATACAGTACTGTGCACAAGTTTTAGGCAGGTGTGAAAAAAATGCTGTAAAGTAAGAATGCTTTCAAAAATAGACATGTTAATAGATTATATTTATCAATTAACTAAATGCAAAGCGAGTGAACAGAAGAAAAATCTAAATCAAATCCATATTTGGTGTGACCACCCTTGCCTTCAAAACAGCATCAATTCTTCTAGGTACACTTGCACAAAGTCAGGGATTTTGTAGGCATATAGTCAGGTGTATGATTAAACAATTATACCAAACAGGTGCTAATGATCATCAATTCAATATGTAGGTTGAAACACAATCATTAACTGAAACAGAAACAGCTGTGTAGGAGGAATAAAACTGGGTGAGGAACAGCCAAACTCAGCTAACAAGGTGAGGTTGCTGAAGACAGTTTACTGTCAAAAGTCATACACCATGGCAAGACTGAGCACAGCAACAAGACACAAGGTAGTTATACTGCATCAGCAAGGTCTCTCCCAGGCAGAAATGTCAAGGCAGACAGGGGTTTCCAGATGTGCTGTCCAAGCTCTTTTGAAGAAGCACAAAGAAACGGGCAACGTTGAGGACCGTGAGACGCAGTGGTCGGCCAAGGAAACTTACTGCAGCAGATGAAAGACACATCATGTTTACTTCCCTTCGCAATTGGAAGATGTCCAGCAGTGCCATCAGCTCAGAACTGGCAGTAAACAGTGGGACCCTGGTACACCCATCTACTGTCCGAGAAGTCTGGTCAGAAGTGGCCTTCATGGAAGACTTGTGGCCAAAAGCCATACCTCCGACGTGGAAACAAGGCCAAGCGACTCAACTATGCACGAAAACACAGGAACTGGGGTGCAGAAAAATGGCAGCAGGTGCTCTGGACTGATGAGTCAAAATTTGAAATATTTGGCTGTAGCAGAAGGCAGTTTGTTCACCAAGGGCTGGAGAGCGTACACTAATGAGTGTCTGCAGGCAACAGTGAAGCATGGTGGAGGTTCCTTGCAAGTTTGGGGCTGCATTTCTGCAAATGGAGTTGGGGATTTGGTCAGAATTAATGGTCTCCTCAATGCTGAGAAGTACAGGCAGATACTTATCCATCATGCAATACCATCAGGGAGGCATCTGATTGGCCCCAAATTTATTCTGCAGCATGACAACAACCCCAAACATACAGCGAAAGTCATTAAGAACTATCTTCAGCGTAAAGGAGAACAAGGAGTCCTGGAAGTGATGGTATGGCCCCCACAGAGCTGATCTCAACATCATCGAGTCTGTCTGGGATTACATGAAGAGAGAGAAGCAACTGAGGCTGCCTAAATCCACAGAAGAACTGTGGTTAGTTCTCCAAGATGTTTGGGCCAACCTACCTGTCGAAGTTCCTTCAAAAATTGTGTGCAAGTGTACCTAGAAGAATTGATGCTTGATGCTGTTTTGAAGGCAAAGGGTGGTCACACCAAATATGGATTTGATTTAGATTTTTCTTCTGTTCTCACTTTGCATTTAGTTAATTGATAAATGTAATCTATTAACATGTCTATTTTTGAAAGCATTCTTACTTTACAGCATTTTTCACACCTGCCTAAAACTTTTGCACAGTACTGTATATATATATATATATATATATATATATATATATATATATATATATATATATATATATAAATTGTCCCTGCAAAATTGACACTTGTTAAATGGATAGTGTTACTAGTATATTTGTTTAAGAATATTAAAAAAATTATATTAAAAAAGCATATTGAATATATTTTCCTAATTCTTTCTTTTTTGAGTTAACAATTGTTGGTATTATATGAACAAATGCAATACTGCAATACATTAATTTCCAAGAGAAATAGAAAATTGTTTTGAAAAAAGAAAAAAAAAGATATACAGCCTATTGATAAATAATATTCCAAACGTATTTTATTTTCTCAATTTCATAAAAGACAATTAGTGTCGTCTAGTAATATTACATCGACATCAGCACATATTTACACTTCAATTTTCATATTTATGTCTTTTAATTTAGGGGCAAAGTTATCTATGTAGTTCTCTGTAATATAGTATATTATTCTCTTTTCACTTAACAGCAACACCAACAGTAATAATAAACGTCATAAATAACTCACCTGCATTGAGAGTCTGGGCTTGACCAACACACCCTTTGTGCACTTCAGAAATTTTCTAATGAACCGATTCACTTTTTTACAAATTATACACATTGTTGGAATAGTTGGAGATCGGGGTCGACTCTGAAGCACAGACCTGGACGGCGGTTTTTTTCTTGGAGATGGTGATGTTGATGCATGTTGTTTTTCATTCTCAAGTAAGCTCTCTGTTCGTTTGGCACACCTTTTCTTGCTTAATTCTAGCAGTCTCTTGTGAATAAACTGACAGTAACATGTAGGATAATATCCTATGTCTGCGGGAATGTCAGTGAAGTCCACAGACTCAAACTGTATATTAAACTTGGCAATGTTGTGACATGCCCCATCTAATCTAAGCTATTTTTTAAAACAGTTTTTATAAGTTTCCCACTGGATGGCTGTAAAATACTGCGATGCTACAGCCTGTAGATTTTTTTTTTGACGGATTTTGGTTCCAACATGGATGTGATCAATGCCCACAGACATTTCTTTGTTTACAGAATACTGCTCACGGATTGGTCTACACTGCACGCCATATGCAATCAGACCTAATTTGCATACAGAAATCCCATCTACTTTGAGTGAGTCGAGTCCAGAAGTTGTATCACGATAAAAAAATATGGCATATTACCGGTAGAACTTTTAGTATAAGTATGAAAATAAGTTTATCAATAGACTCCCATCGTTATTTTTTAGACCCTCAACCGTTGCAATGGGACTGAATGATAGAGGGCTTGAGATCATGGCCTATTTAGAAAAGTGTTAATCACTGACCTACTGAATAAGAAAAGTAATGGAAATAGACGTTTGCCTTGTTAATAATGGTTTAAGGTTCTCCGAATATATTACTGATGCAGTACATTATTTGCATGGTCCCTACTCAAATAATTGTCTGTTCTGGTTATATTATTTTTAATTTGTAAATGTCCCATCACTAGTCGGTGCTAGATTAACTATGTCAAGCAAAACAAAACAAAACAAAAAAACTAATATAATGTGGGGCACATTATTCCGGTTTAGTTTAAGTTAGGAGTTATGTGATGTTTCAGATGAGATTTCTATTACTACAAAGCTAATATAGTTGCTAAACAATATATGTAAATGTTGCAGAACCAAGAAGTAAATTAATTTAAATAAGCACACAATGGTTGACCTTTTTTGAGCTTGGAGAATATTTGGATGTACCTTATGAAATGTGTACATTTCGCAGCATGTGAAACATCTCAAAGATTATGGGGGCACGACAGTCACGTGACCTACGGGAACGATGGCGGCTTAGGACCTTCTCTCCTCGCCTCCCCTCGTCTATTTCAATATTAATAGCTATAAAACCTCAGTCTACTTACTTGAATTTCTCTCGTGCTGTTCGTTGGTATACCCCAGCATGTCGACCAACCCGAAAAAGTGATCCCCACCAAACTTTTCCTTGCTGTCCAAGGGGGAAAAGAAAAAGACAGACTCTGACCCATTCGCCATCATAGAGGCCTGTATGACGCAGACTCGGCAGTACTTCAAGCACCTATTCTCAGGCATTGAAAACACGGGTCTTGAAACCGCTGCCAAAATTACAACCATGCAGAATGAGTTCCTAACTTTCACCCAGGAATTCAAGGCCCTGAAGACAGACCTGATGGTTCTTTCCTGACTTCAGCAACTTCACAGCACAAAAAGGCCTTTTCCCACTCCATTGGCTTTGCTCGCTCCCGAGGTCTGCAGACATTCCTTCTTTACCCACCGGTTCTCAAGATCCACCACGGCTCTGTGAAACACCTCTTTCACTCTCCTGAAGATGCCCAGGCTTTTCTGGACTCCCTTGGTCTCGCTGATCCATCCCAGGACTGGAATCTCTCCCCTACTCCTGCTATCGAGTTACACCCCGTTGACACACGGAGGAGTGGCTCTGCTGCACAGCGTCTCGGGCTGGGCTGATTTCTGTACCACAATGCGGTCCTCTTGATTCGGCTTTCGCCTGTACTCGACAACGGGGATCACTGGCTGCGAGTGGTTATGCTACGCGCTCGTTCGGACTTGGTCTACTTCTGGATAGTAACCTCTCCCTTGATGCCCAAATCTCCTCGGAGGTCAAATCTTCCTTCTACCACCTCCGTAACATCTCAAAGGTCCGCCCCTACCTTTCCTCCTCGGATGCAGAGATACTCTGTCATGCATTTGTCTCATCTCGACTTGACTACTACAACTCTCTCTACGGTGGTCTTCCGTCACGCGCCATAAACCGATTACATCTGGTTCAAAATGCCGCTGCTTACCAGATGTAAAAAAACGCGATCACCCCACCTTGCCCAATTGCACTGGCTACCTGTTAAGTTTAGGATTACTTTCAAAATTCTGCTTGCCTACAAGGCCCTTCATCACACAGGTCTAGAGTATCTCTCCAACCTGCTGACCCGCTATGTCCCTGCATGCAAGATGAGGTCCTCTGACTCTGGCTTGCTCGTTATACCCATGCAAAAGTGCACCACACTCGGAGAACGCTTTTTTAGCTTTCTGGCTCCGACTCTCTGGAACTCTCTCCCAGCTTTAGTGCATGAAGCTCCCAAAGTTGCTCGCTTCAAATCAATTCTCAAGACCCACTTGTTCTCTCTTGCTTTCCATGCTCTTTAAGCCTGATATCAGTTATTAGCTGTTGTCTATCTTGCTATTTCAGATTTACTAGTAGCCTAGTAGCCTAGTAGCCTTGTGTTTAATGTACTATGCCTTGTATTTAATTGTATTTAATGTATTGCACTGTTTTCACTGTTTAATGTATTATGTATTTGTAACAGGGCGAGCAGCCCTGTACAGTATTTCTTTGTTTTATTTTAGAACGGGGTCCCCCTCCGCCTGTGTTATTTTGTGTTTGTTTGTTTGTGTGTTTATTTATTGTGTTTTAGGACGGCGAAGCGCCGCGTATATTATTATTATTATTTATGTATTTGTGATGGCGTAGCCGTTTGTTAGAAAACTCGTGCAGAAGGTGGCCATCTCCCAAATTAATTAGGTGATTTAATTTGTTTCTAATCGCGAGATGGTCACCTGTATAAAAAGTCTGCAGCTCTCCAGCTTGGGGGGTGGTGTAGGAGCGAGAGCAACGAGAGAGCGAGAGAGCGCTTTAAGAATAAGTCCAGGAACAGTGACGGCTACAGCCCAGCCTGACCTGGATCGTTTATTGTATTTCTTTTTGTGTACGTGACTTGTTTTGTTTAACTGTTTATTTTGCTCGGTGAGCACAGTTTCTTCTTTTTGTACAAACATTTGCAGAGCCTGAAAGTGAAAAAAAAGGTTAGCATATCTGCTGGACACAAAGGTGCAGGGGGCGCTAGTGAGGTCACGCTTCCAGCATCTGATGGACATGGATGCACCCACTCAATACTTTTTCGGGCTGGAGAAAAAAAAAGTCACAGAGCAAGATGATCCATTGCTTAAAGACAGCATTAGGGCAAGAACTGAGAGAGCCTGTGGAGATCTGGAGGCAGGCAGTGGATTTCTATAAATACTTGTTCACAGCGGAGGCTGGAGAGGAGACTGAGGAGTCCCAATAGTTCCTTCAAGATCTCCCTCGTCTCCCTGAAGAGGAATCCAGAGGGTTAAAAATCCCTCTGACAGCACAGGTACTCTTTGATGCACCTCAAGGCTAAACAATGGAAAAGCACCTGGAATTGACAGCCTCCCAGCAGAGTTCTAAAAAAATTGTAGTCTGGTGCTGGAGCGGACTTGCAAGGTGTTTGAGGAGTATGTGAAGGAGAAACAGCTGCCTCTGAGTTGTGGGAGAGCTGTCATCACCCTTCTACCTAAGAAAGGGACCTCTGCAACATCAAAACTGGAGACCTGTATCGCTACTGTGTGCCGATTATAACCTGCTCTCCAAGGCCCTAGCCAATCGCCAGGCCTATTGTGTTCCCAGCAGATTCATATTTGATAAGATTTTTTTTTAATTCAAGATATTTTGGCAGCTTCTAAACTCTTTGGTTTCAACACAGGCATAGTGTCTCTCGACCAGGAGAAAGCGCTTGATAGGTAGATCACCTGTCCGTGTGGAAGGCTTTAGCCTTTGGATTTGGGGTGGGTTCATAGAAACAATTCAGCTGTTATATTGTGACATTTCTAGTGTGCTGAAAATCAATGGTGGTTTATGTGCCCTGTTCCCAGTTCAGAGAGGCATCAGGCAGGGGTGCTCTATGTCAGGGATGCTGTATGCATTAGTTATAGAACCCTCAATAATCAGCTGAGGAGGGTCCTTACTGGACTGATCATTCCTCAGTGTCCTTGTGATAGCGAGAGAAAGGATCGATGCTGTAAATCTCCCTCCCGATTAGAAAGGGCTGTGTAAGGGGAAGGTAAGCTGCCTCCTAGATCTACTACCTCGGTGGTAGCTGGAAACCGGAAGGTAACCATATTAGGAGGGCGTAGCTGCAAGTACTCAGGACGATTCCATTGCAGTCAGCTGCGGGGCAGCCCTCTATTGGAGAAACCAGGCGACGCGTTGACTGCAGGGAGGAGTTTGCTGGGTACAAAGGGGAAGCAGCTACGTCAAAACCTCCCTTGCGCTGAGGTAATGAAGCGACCGGCCGGAGCCGATGTTTGTTTTTGTGTATTACGTGTTGTTGTTTTGTCTGTAAATAGAGGAGCCGGAGGACGGGAGGCTGTAGCCAGCGAGCCAGCACTTACCCCAGAGCACGCCCTCACCACAGAGCACAACACAGCACAGCGCCGCACCACGATCCACCGAGGAGAAGAGCACAGTTTCGTGCACGGAGGATTGTGGTTTAAGGAGTGCCTTTTGTTTACTTTTTGAGTCGGGACTTGTTTTGTTTTACCCCAATATCATTGCTGATAGCGGGGTATATTATTATTTTCATTTTGGATTATTTTGTAATATTTTTGTTAATAATTAAAAGGATTATTCTTTGGGAGACAACGGTCTGGACATTCCACATCCTTTGCACTGCACCATTCATCCTGTCACAGTTGGTGTTCAGAAGAGGGATTCGGGATGGGCCGCCGCGTTAGGAGCAATATTGGAGGCACAGGAGCGCAGACATCAGGAAGGAATGGTGGCCATGATGGAGCGGATGCATGCCATGTTTCTGGAGGCCAATCGGGGAGGACCGGCGATTGAACCAGCGCCACCCGTACCAAGGATAAGGGTGGTGAAGATGTCGCTGGAGGATGATCCCGAGGCCTACTTAGTAGCCTTTGAAAGGCAGGCTACGGCAGCACAGTGGCCTCGGGATGGGTGGGCTACCCAGTTGGGCCCTAATCTCATTGGGGAGGCCCAGGCAGCCTACCAAGCCTTAACAAATGAAGGCGCCCTCAATTACGATCGAGTGAGGCAGGCCATTCTCCAGCGATTAGACATCACTGAAGAAACCCACCGTCGCCGGTTCGGGAATACCAGCGACCCCCAGGACTGCGACCCAGCGTGGTGGCGCAACAACTGGTGGACCACGTGACCCGGTGGCTCTGCCCGGCACCAATGATGCGGAAAAGGTGACTGAGCTCATCGCGATCGAGCAATTTGTGAGGGTGCTGGGGCGGACACCGGAACTGGGTCAGTCGCCACCGTCCCACCACGCTGGATGCGGCAGTCAGATTGGCGAAGGATACGAGGGCGCCCTGCCTACCGCTCCAGTGGTCACCCTACCTACTCTTGCCTCCAATGGGCGCGGCGGCGGCACCACCACCAACACCACGCTTCACCCCCACCACCCACGGACCAGCACTGCAGCGTCACCCCATGGGCGGCCTCCCTCCAACACAATGGAGAGCGAGGCGACCCCCAGCGGGTAAGAGCAGAGTACCCCTCCCGCTGCCAAATCGGCAGCGGGACACACCGGCTCCGTGGGCACCCTTTCGCCCCACTTGTTACCGGTGCCAGGAGGTCGGCCACCTCGCCAGGAACTGCCCGGCGGCCATGGAATGTGGTGTGGCCTCCCATTATGTCCTGACAGCACCAGGTAAGTCCAGGGGTAATGATTGGGAGGGGCCTTGTATTGTTAATGTACGGGTTGGTGATGTGAGCACCCACGCATTAGTGGACTCAGGATGTGGGCAAACTTTGATTTTGAAAGCTCTATTGAAGGGGGTACCTTGGTGGTCACGGGGGTTGTGGTCATTTCCTGTATCCATGGGGATAACAAGGACTACCCCTCACCAAATTAGATTTGACAGTTGGATGTCATACCCGCCGCGTAATCGTGGCTGTGGCAGAAAAGTTACCATATCCAGTTATTTTAGGTCGAGACTGGCGCATTTTGACAGCATGATTTATAAAGCGGTAAAGCCAGTCTCGGTAAGACCATGGGAGCAGCAGGGGAAGCTATTGGGAATATTTTTCCACTGCACACTGATCTGTTCCATTCCCGATTTCACCGAAAAAACAAAAAGAGAGCGGAGGGTTGAAAAATGGGAAGGAACATTAATGAAACAAGGCTGGGGTTTGGTAGGGGAAACTTCAGAATCGGTCAAATGTAAGGGTAAGGGGATTGGGACTCAGTGTGACCTGCGGGGACAGGTTACTGAGACCCCAGTGCTGAAGCTACTTTAGCTCCGCTCGATATCCCGAAATTCTGGGACCGAGATGTGGACCTAGCATTGGAACAAAAGAACGATCCTTCGCTGGTACACATCTGGGGGCAGGTTCGGTCTATCGAGGGAAGGATGTAGAGGATAGCCGGCGCTTACATATCCCCACCACATTATTGTCGGGCACTTACTATATAGAGTATCCCAAGCCACGAGCACAAGCCAGATTGTAACACAATTACTCGTTCCTCAGTCTTTTCGACGTGAGATCATGCGGTTGGCTCACGATGTCCCCTGTTCGGGCCATTTAGGTATCGATAAGACTTCGGGAGCGAATATTGGCTCGATTTTATTGGATGGGAGTTTTTAGTGAGGTGGCGCGATATGTAGCGGAATGCCGGAATGCCAGCAAGTAGCGCCGGGCGAGTTCGCCCGGCCCGCTGGTCCCACTGCCCCTAATCTCAGTTCCCTTTGAGCGCATTGCTATGGACATAGTGGGTCCATTGAGCCAGTCTGACTCTGGATATACGCACATTTTGGTAGTGGTGGACTACTGCGACTAGATATCCAGAGGCAGTACCATTGAGATCCACTAGTGCCGCAGCAGTTGCTAAAGAGTTAGTAAACATTATATCGAGTAGGGATTCCAAAGAAATCCTCACTGATCACGGAACGAACTTTATGTCACAATGTTTGAAAGAATTATACAAATTGATGCAAATTAAGTCGATCCGAACCTCCGTTTATCACCCATGAGACGGACGGTTTGGTGGAACGTTTTAATCAGACCTTGAAACAGATGCTGAAGCGGTTTGTCAACCAAGAGCAAAAACATTGGGCTAAACTCCTCCCTTACCTAATGTTTGCAGTGAGAGAGGTGCCTCAGAGTTCGACCGGGTTTTCTCCCTTTGAGCTGCTGTATGGGAGGCAACCACGAGGTATCCTTGATCTTGTGAAAGAAGGGTGGGAGGAGCAAACAAAGACCTCTAAAAACATAGTCAAATATGTAATTATGTTAAGAGACCGCCTAGCATTGGTTGGTCGTTTGGCACAAGAGAACCTAAAACTAGCTCAGCATCGCCAGGAGCAACAGTACAATAAACAAGCACGTATTCGGACTTTTCGGCCAGGTGATAAAGTACTGTTGCTACTTCCCACATCGGAATCTAAGTTGTATGCTAAGTGGCAGGGGCCATATGAGGTGGTTCGGAAATTGGTAAAGTAAATTATGAAATTAGACAACCCGATCGCGAAATAAAACCGAAATTTATCATATCAATTTGCTAAAACCCTGGAATGAAAGGGAGGCCCTATTTGTAGCCGGTGACAGTTTGGAAGAGGATTTTGGTCCCACTGTCAATCCACCAGCTACAACTCATATTCCGATGGGGAACAGTTACTTCGGATCAGAAGCGGGAGCTCTACCAGTTGGTGGAAAGGTTTAATGATGTTTTCTCTGACTTGCCCGGCAGAACTAATGTTATTTCTCATGCCATTATTACTCCACCAGGGGTCAGGGTCGGGAGAGACCGTGCGGATCCCAGAGAGTCGCAGAGTTCCTGTTCGCAAGGAGGTGGAGGATATGCTCGAGCTTGGAGTCATTGAACCTTCCGGGCGAGTGGTGCAGTCCTATCGTGATGGTGGGCAAGAAGGACGGCTCTACTCGGTTCTGTGTGGACTTTCGAAAGGTTAATGCCATCTCCAAGTTCGATCGTATCCAATGCCCGGGTGGATGAGCTCCTTGACCGACTGGGTAAGGCGCAGTTGATTTCGACCTTGGACCTGACGAAGGGATATTGGCAGATTCCACTGACTCAGAGCTCAAGAGAAAACTGCTTTCTCTACCCCAGATGGCTTGTTCCATTTCGGACCATGCCCTTCGGGTTGCATGGAGCTCCGCCACCTTTCAGAGACTGATGGACCAGGTCTTGGCTCCCCATCATCAGTATGCCGCCGCGTACATTGGCGATGTGGTGATTTTTAGCTCCACCTGGAAGGAGCATATTGTTAGAATTTCAGCCGTCCTCCAGTCTCTGAGGGAGGCGGGGCTAACAACCAAGCTGGGCAAGTGTGCATTTGGCAAACAGGAGACCCAATATCTTGGCTACATTATGGGTAATGGCGGGTGAGGCCGATCGCCTCAAAGTCCAGGCTGGTGGAGGCGGCGATCCGAGAACCAAGTCACAGGTGAGATCACTACTGGGGCTAGCCGGCTATTACCGCCGATTTATCCCCGAGTATGCCACCATAGTTAACCCCTGGTAGATCTCACCCGAAGGCTGCTCCAAAAATAGTTAAATGGACAGGGCAGTGTCAGGAAGCATTTGATTTGATTAAGAAGCGACTCTGTCAAGCTCCGCTCTGATTTCACCAGATTTTGGCAAAGAGTTCATCCTGCAGACCGATGCCTCCCACATTGGTCTGGGGCGGTCCTGTCCCAACAAGTTGACGGGGTAGAACACCCTGTTATTTATTTGAGCAAAAAATGGCTCCTAGGGAGATTAACTACTCCGTCATTGAGAAGGAGTGTTTAGCCATCAAATGGGCTACTCACGCTCTTAGCTATTACCTGTTAGGGCGTTCTTTCTCTCTTATCACTGATCATGCTCCTTTAAGGTGGTTACATACGATGAAGGACAATAGCGCTCGGATAACTTCGGTGGTATCTGGCGCTGCAACCCTTCCACTATACTGTGAAACATCGTGCGGGTAAGGAGCATCAAAACGCAGATTTTTTTCAAGGGAGGGGGACCATTGGGGAATGTAGAGTTGGCCGAGTGTTCCTTCGGCATCACTCTGAGGGGTGAGATATGTGATAGCGAGAGAAAGGATCGATGCTGTAAATCTCCCTCCCGATTAGAAAGGCGCTGTGTAAGGGGAAGGTAAGCTGCCTCCTAGATCTACTACCTCGGTGGTAGCTGGAAACCGGAAGGTAACCATATTAGGAGGGCGTAGCTGCAAGTACTCAGGACGATTCCATTGCAGTCAGCTGCGGGGCAGCCCTCTATTGGAGAAACCAGGCGACGCGTTGACTGCAGGGAGGAGTTTGCTGGGTACAAAGGGGAAGCAGCTACGTCAAAACCTCCCCTTGCGCTGAGGTAATGAAAGCGACCGGCGGAGCCGATGTTTGTTTTTGTGTATTACGTGTTGTTGTTTTGTCTGTAAATAGAGGAGCCGGAGGACGGGAGGCTGTAGCCAGCGAGCCAGCACTTACCCCAGAGCACGCCCTCACCACAGAGCACAACACAGCACAGCGCACGCACCACGATCCACCGAGGAGAAGAGCACAGTTTCGTGCACGGAGGATTGTGGTTTAAGGAGTGCCTTTTTGTTTACTTTTTGAGTCGGGACTTGTTTTGTTTTACCCCAATATCATTGCTGATAGCGGGGTATATTATTATTTTTCATTTTGGATTATTTTGTAATATTTTTGTTAATAATTAAAAGGATTATTCTTTGGGAGACAACGGTCTGGACATTCCACATCCTTTGCACTGCACCATTCATCCTGTCACAGTCCTATTGAAACAGTGAATGTTAATGCCTATGCAGATGACATTGCTGTCATTATTACAGACCAGGCAGATGTAGACATTTTAAACAACTGTCAAAAAGTTTTTGAAAAAATGTCATCTGTGGAAATCAATTGGGCTAAGAGCAGTGCATTGCTTGAAGGAGAGTGGAAGGGGTCTCGCCCACCAGATCTACCTGCTAGGCTGCTGTGGAGCAGGGGTGGAATTCTGTTTCTGGGAGTGTTTTTAGGAGAGATTTCTAAATGATTTCTAAAGGATTCTGTTTTCTGGGAGTGTTTTAGCACAGTGCAGAAGAACTGCGAGGGAGTGCTAGACAAGGTGAAGGTTAGACTGCAGAGGTGGTGATGGCTGCTTCCACAGCTGTCATACAGGGGCAGAATGCTCATTATTAATAACCTGGTGGCCTCCAGTCTATGGCATCATTTTATTTGTCAGGAGCCCCCAGAGTCTCTAGTCAGGCAGGTTCAGTCTGTTATGTGGAACTACTTCTGGGATGGTGTGCGGCTGAGGCAGAGTGTACTCTACTTGCCACTAGCTGAGGGAGGTCAGGGACTGATGGATCTCTCCAGCAGGATTGCAGCATTTAGGCTGCAAACACTGCAGAAACTGCTTTTTTCCCCTGAGAATCTCCCTTGGTGAGAGTTTACATTTATTTTCTTTAATCATGTAGGTGGGCTGGGTCTGGATAGGAATATATATATATATATATATATATATATATATATATATATATATATATATATATATATATACAGTACTGTGCAAAGTTTTAGGCAGGTGTGAAAAATGCTGTAAAGTAAGAATGCTTTCAAAAATAGACATGTTAATAGATTATATTAATCAATTAACTAAATGCAAAGTGAGTGAACAGAAGAAAAATCTAAATCAAATCCATATGTGGTGTGACCACCCTTTGCCTTCAAAACAGCATCAATTCTTCTAGGTACACTTGCACAAAGTCAGGGATTTTGTAGGCATATAGTCAGGTGTATGATTAAACAATTATACCAAACAGGTGCTAATGATCATCAATTCAATATGTAGGTTGAAACACAATCATTAACTGAAATAGAAACAGCTGTGTAGGAGGAATAAAACTGCGTGAGGAACAGCCAAACTCAGCTAACAAGGTGAGGTTGCTGAAGACAGTTTACTGTCAAAAGTCATACACCATGGCAAGACTGAGCACAGCAACAAGACACAAGGTAGTTATGCTGCATCAGCAAGGTCTCTCCCAGGCAGAAATTTCAAGGCAGACAGGGGTTTCCAGATGTTCTCTCCAAGCTCTTTTGAAGAAGCACAAAGAAACGGGCAACGTTGAGGACCGTGAGAGCGAGTGGTCGGCCAAGGAAACTTACTGCAGCAGATGAAAGACACATCATGCTTACTTCCCTTCGCAATCGGAAGATGTCCAGCAGTGCCATCAGCTCAGAATTGGCAGAAAACAGTGGGACCCTGGTATACCCATCTACTGTCCAGAGAAGTCTGGTCAGAAGTGGCATTCATGGAAGACTTGCGGCCAAAAAGCCATACCTCCGACGTGGAAACAAGGCCAAGCGACTCAACTATGCACGAAAACAAAGGAACTGGGGTGCAGAAAAATGGCAGCAGGTGCTCTGGACTGATGAGTCAAAATTTGAAATATTTGGCTGGAGCAGAAGGCAGTTTGTTCGCCGAAGGGCTGGACAGCGTACACGAATGAGTGTCTGCAGGCAACAGTGAAGCATGGTGGAGGTTCCTTGCAAGTTTGGGGCTGCATTTCTGCAAATGGAGTTGGGGATTTGGTCAGAATTAATGGTCTCCTCAATGCTGAGAAGTACAGGCAGATACTTATCCATCATGCAATACCATCAGGGAGGCATCTGATTGGCCCCAAATTTATTCTGCAGCATGACAACGACCCCAAACATACAGCGAAAGTCATTAAGAACTATCTTCAGCGTAAAGAAGAACAAGGAGTCCTGGAAGTGATGGTATGGCCCCCACAGAGCCCTGATCTCAACATCATCGAGTCTGTCTGGGATTACATGAAGAGAGAGAAGCAACTGAGGCTGCCTAAATCCACAGAAGAATTGTGGTTAGTTCTCCAAGATGTTTGGGCCAACCTACCTGCCGAGTTCCTTCAAAACTGTGTGCAAGTGTACCTAGAAGAATTGATGCTGTTTTGAAGGCAAGGGTGGTCACACCAAATATTGATTTGATGTAGATTTTTCTTCTGTTCACTCACTTTGCATTTTGTTAATTGATAAATATATACTATTAACATGTCTATTTTTGAAAGCATTCTTACTTTACAGCATTTTTCACACCTGCCTAAAACTTTTGCACAGTACTGTATATATATATATATATATATATATATATATATAATGATTATGTAGTGGTGTTTAATTTTTTCTACTCCTACTGATGTAATTAATTTATTAACCCTGAAAATGTACATATTGTAATTTCATGATGTTTTTTCTGTACTGAAAAGTAATTTAATAAAGTATTTTCAAGTATCTATCGATCTATCTAGGCTGAATGGCCTCCTCTGGTTTGTAAACTTTCTTATGTTCTATCTCTCTATCTATCTATCTTATCTATTATAGTGCTACAATAGTGTCACAGTAGTTATGGTTTCAACTTTGTTTCCTGTGTTCAACTCCTATTTTTAACCATTAATATCTCAGCAATGGGAAGGGGTAGTTTCAACAGGATTCATATTTTAAAACATAAATGTTTGGTCAAAACGTTAACATTTCCTGTGTACAATACGAATTATAATGCAATTTTCTGAAGACCTCTTAAAAAACAACTCTAATAGTTATAGTATATTGGCGTCGGTGGTTAGAATTTGATTGTATACGTAGTTTTAAGTTATTTTATTTTTAATGTTGGTTTTTGAAGCTGTACATTTTACCCCTTTTCCACTGTGTTGGTAAAGTGGTTAACAGTGTGCAGGTGCAGGAATGCAGCAGTGATCAATGAACAGACAGACAATGATAATCCAGGTGCAATGATATTTTATTTGTAAATCCAATGGTCTGATGACACAAATACAGGAAGCAATAACAATGCTAACAGGCAATACAGCGGTGTGTATTGCTCTTAATCCACAGTTTGGTCCCGAAATAATAATAGTCCCGTTCCTAAACACCAACACGTAACACAAAACACAAGTGGTGTAAATACATTTATTCGTGAAGCAATATTGAAGTGTTGGCCTTGGCCTGTTAGCCATCTAATAATAACAAACAGCATTCAGCATTTAACCATACAAAGGAACAGATTACTACTACGTCCCCTTTGTACCGTCAATCATGACCCTTGGTTAATTAGTGTAACTGCTCCTCCAATCCGCTGGCTGCCATGCCGTTTCCCTTCCGGTCGTAGTGTACTGTAGCTCTGCCCCTTTCTAGATGGCTGACTTCTTTCTAACCCTGGGAATGATTTGTCTGGTCATCCAGTTGTAATGGCACCTTTTTGTATTTTTTATTATATTTTTCCTTCGCTGGGGTCGGGATTTGAACCGCTGACTCTTGGCACTAAAGGCAGACATGCTACAGTTTCGCTAAGGGAATCCCCTAGTGGGGTTTGTAGTCATGTGTCTTTTGCACACATACAATGGCCAGTCGGGGTCATTCATTACATATTTCCTGGCGTGAGAAAGCTCGTCCTGAGCGTAGAGCAACTGAGCAGCATACATCTGAACTCAGTAATGAGACTACACATCCCGTGTGAGTCGAACCACTAGTTGGGCGCCACTGGCCATGGGCCTCCTGGCCTCCTGCCATTTAAGTTAAGACTGTTCACTTGGTGGGCACACTTAAAAAAAAAAAAAAAAAAAAAGTTATACATTGTAATGGACCTGAAAATGTTTATAGAAATTGTATATAGGCAAATATACTCAAATATACTACTCTACACAAAACACATTACCACCACTGCACAATTTCTAGTCATCAATAAGTAAACAGGCACGGTTTCAATCAATGAATCAACATATTACTAAATGTATTTTAAAAGTACAAAAATAGGCAGATATAACTAGAAGCAGCTTTCCTAATGACAAAACAGTGACAAACAAACTCAATATCACAAATGTAATATAATGGAGGAAATAGAAGAGTATTTTACTTTCAATGGAAATTTTAAACAGTAAAAAAAATAATATGTCAGAGTATATAATGCTAAGTCTCAATATTTAACTTATTCCAAAATATAAAGTTTTTCACAGGACTGAAAAAAAATAGATACTGGCAAGCTGTGAAAATCATTTCATTAACAGTACTGTAAGGAATTTTGTAATAGTTTTGTATTAGAACAAATTATTTTTGTATAATATTGTGGCAGAGTGGTTGCAGTGCGCAGGTGCGTGGTGATGTCACGGACCAGGAAGAAGTGCAAAACAAAAGGTACAGGGCTAAACTGCGATAGCAGTATATTTATTAATAACAAAATAAACAGGTTTAAATGGGCACATGGGCCAAAATAAACATAAACACTAACAAATGACTTTCTTATACAATGAGTACCTTCGCTTCGGGTAGCATTCGCTCTTGCGCAGACTTTTCTATTATTTGTTTATTTAGCAGATGCCTTTATCCAAGGCGACTTACAGAGACGAGGGTGTGAACTATGCATCAGCTGCAGAGTCACTTACAATTACGTCTCACCCGAAAGGCGGAGCACAAGGAGGTTAAATGACTTGCTCAGGGTCACACAATGAGTCAGTGGCTGAGGTGGGATTTGAACCGGGACCTCCTGGTTACAAGCCCTTTTCTTTAACCACTGGACTCCTCTAAGCTCTCTCTCCTACTGAGCCTGGGTGAGTCTTTTTATATTCATGGCTGGAGCCTTATTACCTATTAATAAATGACCACATTAAGGCTCCAGCCACATTCCCACAGGTTTTATAGGGATGAGGTATTTAACTTTAGAGACCGGCTTTTCGCCTGTCTCAAATAATAAATAAAATGATGGACAGCTTTCATCCGCCCGCACAAATACAATATACTACACAATAATAATAATAATACAAATAATACGTAAATATGCACAAGGGAGGCACCCGTCACAAATATGTTATTTTCTGTAACAAATGGAATTCAGGTCTGGGTGTGGTGTTTGAGCTCAGGAATGTAAGAGAGGGGCCTCTGCTTGCATGGAGGATGGGTGAATCTTACTGATAAGAGATTCAAAAGGAATGTGAGGGGCCCTGTGTTTTTGGCGAAGCAAAAGGAATATTTGTGCAGGTTTGACTGTGTTACCAGGCAGAATAGATCATGCCACGTTGAACATAGAGGAAGGAGGGGTCATAAATGACGTCATTACAAGGGCATGTTTTATTTCAGAGCAATGATAATGGGGGACTAAAAGTACCAAACATTTTTGGTACTAACTGGGATTTCAATTAAGATTCTGTATTGATTGGTTTATACATCCTTTAATGTCAGGTTATCCTTTAGGACAATTAGAAAAGGATATGGTTGCTAATTATGAAATTATTAATACAGTAATGCACAATCCACCTAATTGTCTCCGTAAAGATGATTTCCAAACTAATTTTCATCAAATCTTGAATAAAATTGTAAAAAACAATTATATGGTTCTTCACTAATTTGGGGAAAGTCAAAACTACAATTTAAATGAAACTCATTTATCAATGAACATTGGAAAGATAAATGAATCAGAAAAATAACTCATTTATTTGGGAAAAAATAATAGTATGTCATTGTGACAGAGAAAGAATGAATCTTGGTTACAAATCTCCCTCCCAACCTGTGAGGGCACTGTGTAAAGGGAACAGAGTGACCTGGACTGGATGGCCTGACAATTAATTCCCAGGGTTAGGTGGAAATCAGCCATCTAGAAAGGGGGTGGAGCTATGGTACACCAAGTCATCGACCTGGAGGGGAAGCGATGTGGCAACCGTGGATTGGAGGAGAAACAGTTGCACTCGCTAACCAAGGGGACATGACTGATGGTACAAAAGGGGACGTAGCGAGGTGATCTGTTCCTTTGTATGGTTAAGCTATGGTTAAGTGTTTTGTTTGTTTTGTTTTGTCTAAAAAATCTACTTGTTTGTTATTATTAGACGACTAACACGATCCGGAGCTGTCTCTAAAGGCCAGCACAATACTGCACCATTGTACACGATAAATTGCATTTCACCAAAAGCACTATAGCACTCACTCTGGACTTGTGAACGAGTGTGTCTTTGTGTGTGTTCTACTGTGATTATTATTTACAAATGGTCTTATTATTTCGGGACTGCAACCCATTGTTTTGGAACATTGCATTGCTGTGTATTGCCTGGAATAATTCTTTGTGGTCGCCAGACCAGGATTATAAAAATAAAACCCATTTTGATTGTGAACTTTGTTGTCTGTCTTCTGTTTCATAATCACATCACCATTACACCTGCGCACTGCAAACCACTTTGCCACAGTCCTTTAGATTCTCACTGGATCAGTTTAATTTACAGCATGGTGATTCCAGATTGTATACTATCTGCGAGGTATGAAGTGCTGGTGCGTAATTTATTAATTAAATAAATGTTTTTTTTACAAAACAAAACACTTCAAAACAAAAGGCACGATGGCCAAAACAGACACACAAAACAGTGAACCAACACAGAAACAAGTAACGTGCTGGTTTAAAGCAAGCAGGAATAGCACTTGTTTTATTTTTATAGATTTTACTGTCTCTGTGCCTGGGCTTGACTTCTTGTTAAATCATTCAGTCAGGCTCAGGCACAGTGCACGTGAAGTGATTTGGCAGGGAAGGCGATTACTCCTTCCCTGCCGACCTAAAACACCGGTGCACCTCAAACATTCATACATTTAAATAATAATAACACAACACAACACAAATACAAAATAATCCATATAAACACAGGGGCCGGGTGTACCCCGTCACATGGTCCCAGATTACAAATGCCCAGCATTGGAACCGCTAGAAATATTGCTAAAGGATTTTAAAAAATCGACAAAAATGGTATTACTTTATTAGAGATAGGGTCATTTATAAGCAAACAAATTACAGAGATAAATGGGAGGTGATTTTGAAAAATAAATTATCAGAACATTCTATTTTTAGAAACATTAAACCCCTAATGCTAGATACAGAGCAATCCAGTTTAAGATAATTCATAGGTCATATTACACCCCGGCAAAGTTATTTAAATTTAAATTAATACATACTGATAAATGCTGGAGATTCCTTTCTGAATCTGGGTCATTTGAACATTAGAACAATTGACATTTACATAGACTGGCATTTTATTGTTACCTTTGTGTAAACGTTTATTTTCTCATAGCAGTAGATCAGACGTTACATGGCTAGGTCTCTCCAAGTAGACCACCAAGTAGAACATCAAATTCAAACAAACAAAACAAGACAAAAAAAAGAATACAGTAAAACAATAGTGCTTTATAACTACTTTATGTCCATGCAAATACTGATACATGACCACTAACAATAAACAGTTTTTATTGTTTTATTGTTAAAACCTTCTTAATGAGTTCAACGTGGTTTACCCAATTCACGCAAGTCACAGCGTAAACACGTACTCACTGCACTGTGCTACACGAACATGTCTTGCACTGAAAAGCGATCTCCGTTCATCATTTGAAAATACTGTATCCCAATTAAACAAAGTGATGTCCCAATTAAACAAGATAAATAGCATTGGGAAGAACTGTCTCCCAGAGTTGCATCCCATTTAAGCAGAAATCCTGATTATCAGTATCCCGATTAAGCAGCGCCGACTGTACCACAAAACTGAACAACATAGCGTTTATATTTTAGAATGATTATACTTTTTTACAGCAATTACTAGGATACACTTATAATATTAATCTGTTAATACACAAGACAGAAAACAGGAGGAATAAATAAGATTGTACATGCCTTTATTTCTCAATATTATTATTTCTTCCTTTGTAATTGAAATGTGATGAAATCACAGCCTGTGTCTGTACTGTTTTAATAAAAAGGAGGCATTACTCAACTTGACAGGAAAATAAAACACCCAACACTGAAGTTAGGCAGCCTTGAAGGTGACTTCTCTAAGTTGCTGATTGGGCTTCCAGAAATTCATTACTCCATGATAAGTCATTGAACATTAATAGTGAAAATGCATCATTAACTCCGAGCTGCCCTTTACCATGGGCCAATGAGGTAAAAAAAATTATTTCAATAGAGCAATCTGAAATTTACAGGGCTTCAAGGCTTGCAGTTTCCTGGCTGGTTTTCAGATAAGATACAAACTAGTTGTGTATCAAAGTGTTTTTGACTATAACGCTAACAGAACATGTGAGAAAAAGCCAAAAAATATCCTTGTGATTATGATGAAATGCATATTTTCCTTTGGTTATACATAGTGTTCTGCATTTTCGGTTTTTATCTTAACATTTTCCCGGGGATTTTTCGGAGCTTATTTTACATATATTAAAATAGGGATAAAATCGGTAAAAATGTGTTTTTAATTGAAACATCTGTAAAAATTAGGGGGAAAAATCTCAGTATACACACTTTACATGTGGAATATAATGCGTAGCCGGTCTGGTTTCTGATTAAGCTTAATGTCCCTGGGATGTATGATGAAACAGAGTCTGTGCAAATCGAGGCCATATTTTCCCAAGTTACTTTGTACTTTGCGAACGTTTGGGCAATCACTGTGATGACAGAGTTATTATCTGCAGAAGGTATGAACGTGACATCAGCACAAAACAAGCCAGGTTTATTCACCTTGAAATCATAAAAAGAAAAAGAAAATTGACAGAATGGACGGTCCAAGGCATCAGGAGATCACACTGGACATTTCCATCAATGCGATCCATATGATGATGCTTTAGTTTACCAACTAAAGCATCATCATTTTCTGTCAAATATTTACAATTAACATTGTTGGCATTAGGCAGTGTTTTAGCTGATGGACAGTACTGTCGCAAAGTAACCAATGCACACCCCTCTGCAAAAAACAGTGGCTGTCCAGCAAAGCACTGAGCTCTCTTTTATTAAAGTGTGTGTAAAAGCTGCAGAAATGGATTGCTTAGAATTGTCTCTCAGTTCACTTTCTTGTTTTAGTTTAATGTGTCGCTTACTTTCAGTATGTTCTTTTATTCTGTCTGCGTGAACGTGTACCTCAATGCAACAGTATTTGCAACACAAAGCATCCTCTATTTCATCTGACCCACTTCTGTTATTTGGTTTTTTGTATACTTTCAAACATCAGGTTTTTTTTTTAATATTCATAAACTTATTTACATTTTCTACCCATTCCTAATCCACTCAAAATATTATATTTTCATGTAAGTATTTCAATTTAGATTTTGATCAAGCTAGTTACTACACCCAGCACTTGATACAATAATCAGACTTTGATTTGGCCATTGGCCAACACAATCGGGTAATAATGTGTTTGAAGCAACCGAGAACCAATCACATGCGACGTTTAAACATTATTTGATCCTCTGTCCAAACTTGCTGTATCCTGTGTAGAGCTGCTTATTACAATGTCAGAGTCAAAATAAGATAGCATTTTAATCAAAATATTGTGTATTTCTTAAAAAAAATAGTACCGGGAGACTAAAAATCAGGTGTAAATCAGTAAAAACCGAGGTTCAGTTAAAAAAAAAAAAACTGTAAAATTCAGAATAAACCAGAAATGCAGAACACTAGTTATCAGCACTGTGAGTTACTACTTCAACAAATTTAATTAAAAAAAAAAAAAGTGGTATTCAGTTTGCCAGTGTATCCAAGATGTATCAATGTATCAAGGACGGTTTTGCTTTTGTTATATTGCAATGAAAAAATAGATATACAGTAATTACTTAATCTCTAAATATTGTTGCAAATACTCTGGTTCTTGCTAGAATTTCCTGAAATCATGAATCTGTATACTGGTTCTTGAAGTTTATTATATTTTAACTATATTCAGTCACAAGATATGGAGATTTTCCTAGGCAAAGAAGGGAAAGATAAGTTATTTTCTTACAACTTGAAATGGCAATTTCTAAACCCAGAACTATTAGCATCCATCAAAAAACATTTATTTTACGATTTAACCTAAGCCTTTCAGCACTACCAATCATAGATAGTGTCAATGTTAGAGACAATGCTCAATCATATAATGTCATATAATCTGAACCTTGGTGCTTTGAGACTGCTATGTAGAGAAGAAAAATTAAAAAAGAATCATGGTTCTATAAATCAAATAAACATGTGCATTTAGACAGGTTAGAGGGATGTGGTATGTAGGAATCAAATTGTATTTATTTCTGAGCCTTTGTGATTCTGCTCACTGCAAGTTCTGGTGACTGCACATAAGTTGCACCTCAATATAATGACAGTTCTGCCTACAAAGCATCTTTTCTGATGGGTACAACTATGATTACCAGATCAGTGGAGCTCCCATTCACTGATCCAGAGGGATCAGGGACTTGCCCTTCACCAGATGTTGCAAAGAAAGGTTGACATAAATAATGATTCAGCTATTGCAGGCCTCAGCGTTACACTACAATCAACTGTATTCACAACATTTAGGAAGTAAAAGTAAAAAATAACGGAACATTGCCTCAAACCAGCAATAATGTTGGTAACAAGTGCTTCTGACTTAAATTGGCTACTGTTCTGGCAAACTGGGGAGATTTACTAGACTTACGTTACACAGAGCATGGATATAAACCAACATGCATTGCAGTTTGACAATCGAGTTTCACTAATCTGACCCTCATATTGCCTTGATGAGTTAAGGATGTATCCACATGCGTCATGATTAGTAAAATTATATAAGATGTGCATTTATTAAAGAGTAAGTAGCACGGTTCCGAAAAATATAATGTTATTCGTCCTCATGTGTTGCTACAACTGTTTAAATAATGTACCTTTAATTTTTCTTTTCTTTGTTAACATCCTGACAACTTTTTACACTTATAACTTTAAAGTCTGTTTCAAAGCTCTTTTTCAAAATGGCCGCTCTAGTGCACTGTGGTTTGAGATCTGATGCAAAAATTTAAAAAAAGAAACTTTTATTGTGCATACATCCGCAGTGTTATATAGTCCCAAATGAGATAACCTTTCATTTGTATTCAAGAATTCATTTTAAGTTTCACTTGTTAAAAATAAACTGCACATTTCCATTTATTGTGAAGTTCTGCATTGAAAAAGTGGCATCTCAAAAGTAGAGGGCAGAGCACATGATTGATGTGGATGGTCAAGCCAGAGTTTCAAATGAAACTGAGGAAGGAGTGGAGCAGCGCCGCATTGTCAGGGTCAGCCATTTTGTTATGTCTTTTTTTGTGTGTCCTTGTCCGTTTTCATTCTTTCAAATCTCAAAAGACACAATTGTGCCGACTTCCTGCAAGGTTAAGCTGAAGATCAAACTGGATCTTGCGTACCAATCCGACAGTTGTGTCTGGTGAAAGTAATTCAGATTCCCGCTGGCACTTCAAATCCAAGTCAGTGTTTGGCCTCGTCTTTACTGGTTCTTCTGAAGGTTTCATGACATTATTGCTGGTCTTAAACATGCTTTCAACCGAGATTTTAAAACATCTGCTGTTTTAGACTATATATACAGTACAGTATATTACCTTTTAATCATGGCGTGCTGTGGCAAAGTGGTTAGCAGTGTGCAGGTGATCAATAAACAGACCAGGGTTCGTATACTTTTTCAACATCAAAAATCCATACTTTTTCCAGACTTCCATTTGTTTTTCCGACTTGTGTTTTAGTTAGTTTCTACTAGTTTTTTGATAGTTACCCACATAGGTAGGCAGCTGCAGAGCATTATAGCTTTTTGATCCAGAGCAGAAGTTGCACCTGGTTTTCTAAAAGTATTTGTCAGAATCTGGAGGTGCATATCTAGCAAGAGACAATGCAGGTATGCAAAAGAGAAGTAAGATGCAATCTAAGAAATGTCCAATATTTGAGAACTACCTTGTATTATTTACAAAGAGAATATAAAAAGTTGTATACTGCAAGTATACTTGTGCCAAAATAGGATAGTATGAGTATACTTTTTTGTAAGGGATAATATTGGATTCTGATCCAAACTTCTTTATACCCTCTGTTAAATGTTGAACACTATGGGATGTGAAAAATAACAAAAATGAAATAACAAATGTGCATGCATTATATATTAAAATGAACAAGTGTCATATATTAAACATACAAGTCAAATACTATAACAACTATAACAACCCTGTTTGGGTCAAAAGCCTTTTGTTCGCTTTCGTAAAAGGACAATCCAAAACGAACAATATAAGCTGCTGGCGTAAGTTAAGAAAGTCACCTTGGATAAAGACATTAACTAAATTATTAATAATATTAGTACTGTTTCTATTCTTTGATTTTCTTTATTATTACAGTATTTCTCACTACGACTACGACTACTACTACGACTAATAATAATAATAATAATAATAATAATAGCAATGAGATTGTGAATAAAAGTAGAAGTACAGTACCTATTTGTGGCATGCTGCATCCAGTATTCTGGCTATATCCTATTTGTTGAAGAACATAAGAACATAAGAAAGTTTACAAACGAGAGGAGGCCATTCGGCCCATCTTGCTCGTTTGATTGTTAGTAGCTTATTGATCCCAGAATCTCATCAAGAAGCTCCTTGAAGGAACCCAGGGTGTCAGCTACAATAACATTACTGGGGAGATGGTTCCAGACCCTTACAATTGTGCAAAAAAGTGCCTCCTATTTTCTGTTCTGAATGCCCCTTTATCTAATCTCCATTTGTGACCCCTGGTCCTTGTTTCTTTTTTCAGGTAGAAAAAGTCCCCTGGTTCGACATTGTCAATACCTTTTAGAATTTTGAATGCTTGAATCAGATCACTGCGTAGTCTTCTTTGTTCAAAACTGAATAGATTCAATTATTTTACACAACTTTAAGTCAGATTGATAATTCAGAAATTTGAGATATCCCTTTTTTGTGGCGGGGCTACAGGGGGGGCTAAGGTAAACTTTGGGATGGCTTTTTGTGCTTGTGGCAGGATAGCAGCAGAGGGAAGACTCAGAGACAGAAAATGCAGTGAAACCAAAATATTTTAATTGACAAAACACAAATAAAAAGGCACAATGGCCAACCAAAAAGACGAACACAAAAACAGGCTCTAAACCCGAACTATGCAAAAAGAATCACTCACTCTCTCACACACGTCTTCTCACTGTTACAAACACTCACCAACTAACATACCCAACCACTCCCTTTTATACAGGTGCCTGGGCTAATTGGGCAACTCGCACCTCATTAGCCCAGGCACATTCCACACATTCCTCACACAAATTCACTGAACCACACCCCAAACTCACTCATATCTACTCTAAACAATACAAAACACACAGAACCACCACAAAATAGGCTGCACCCCATCACAGTGCTCTATAATAGAATATACAGGCTTTCTAGCTAAAAAATATATTCTCTAAAAGGAAGGAAATTCTTTGCAATTCCCTTCCACCCCCTTACAAGCAGTGGAAGGGGCAAGGCAACACAAGTTGATAGCATTTGTTCAACAATGGATTGCCAAGCATTCTCTTTTTTTAAGTGATCTTTGTAATCTGCTCTGTTGACTGCATACAGGCAGGGATAGCTTGTAATTATGCTGTGCAGCTTCTCAACAAACCATCAATTTTTAGCGTCGTATACCCTAGCAACATGAATCACTGTCGAGCCCTCTTGAGGTGTCGTGGGCTAGTCGACGAAACACCGAGGATGGAAGGTGCCCACTTGAAGACCCCAGAGATGTACCCTACTTAGCTCAATCCAGACGGTTGTCATGCTGATGCGCTAGGGAGACCGCACTGTGGTTGATCCCCGGAGCCAGCATCGCAGCCGTTGTGTGTGCTGATGTGCTAGGGAGGCAAAATAAGCTGATCCCTGGAACCAGCATTACACTTCAGCCATCAACACCTGACAGAAGGATATCTACATCATTATATGGAAGGAAGCGCAAATAGATGGAGACACCTATGGATCACATTAGTTTACTGTAAAGCTACGTCTTAGTTGGTGCTTATCTTGGCGAGAGCCGAGTTCAAATCAGCATGAAGTTTTAACATCTACTCTCACGTAATGGAAATCATTATAACAGTAATTATTTCTCTTAAGATATAATTAGGCCGACTAATTGGGATCTGTGAAACTAAATGTATATTTATAGCAAAGAAACATTGAAATAATAATTTGATCATTTGTACTTTTGCAATTGTCCCATGCTTTCCCCATGGTTATATTATGCATTTAACAAAGTTTATGGTTTGCCATGTTGTGGCAGGGTGCCCCGCCCTTGTGCATATATGGGGGTATGTATTGGAGCACGGGGATGCAAAAACACTGTTTATTTCGGCCATCGCGCCTTTTGTTTTGTATCAGTGTTTGTGTTTTTGTTCAACCTTTTTATTTGTTTATAATTAAAAAGCGACGCAGTGCACTCATTCACATTTCACTCTTAGTGCTGTGTGTGTTTCTTCCAGGCCTGACATCACCGCTCAGGTCAGCTTGCCACACATGTTTATTAATACAGTATGCTTTACTATACTTTGCTATGCTTTTACTAAGGTAAACTTTTAGAAGGGATAGCCTACTGCATTGTGAATGGTTATTGCTATTAGTTCACTCATGAGGATGGTTTTAGATAACTTTGGAATCTTAATAGTTACTCTGTCATCTTCATTGTATGATTGTACTCCATAAACATGTAAATATGAATACAGCTGCATATTAAAATCTTGCTGTCAGAAATGTTATGGAAAAGAAACAATGTTTATTATTATTATAAACTCTAAACTCTAAAAAACAATACTAACCCTAACCCTGAACCTAAACCTCTGTTATTATTATTTTAACCTCTACCTCTACTGGCTACTACAGATCTGATGTTTAGTGAAGATAGTGGTAATATTTTATAAATATCTTATTTCTGTATAATCCACAATTTGTTTTTCTTTAATTGACCTAATAAGGTTTCAGGATTAGAGATCTGTCAGAATTTCACTTTTTTAAATATGTGAGTTAAGTGTAACGTAACCCATAACACTGCCTGTTACAAAAGGTTGCAGAGCCATTTAGAGGCTTCTTACAAATAAAGTACTGCCTTACATTAATGTGATACTGTGCTCACAAATATTTGGCATAATTCTTGCTTCTGGAAAAATAATTTTAGATTGCTTTTTTTTGTAGATATCTATTTTTTTCACTGTTCTTTCTGGTATATTATCTGTCACAACATGATCCTGATATTGTCTTTCACTGAGATTATATTTCCCTTTTCCTTGTGGTGTTTTGATGTTTTTCAAATTATTACCCTGACAAATTGCATATTATGGTGTTTGTATTTTCAAATTACATTTATAAAAAGCATTTTTCAGATGTCACCATGAATATAATTTTAATCTCTCGACATTCTCATAAATGTGTAGAGACATAAACCCTCACAAGATAAACAAGATTATGCAGTGTAAACCTTGTCATATTGTAATATTTTCAGAAATGTACGGCTTGATGAGCATTCACCTGCTTCACATGATGAAATGTCGGCTTTCTTTGATTTGCACTTTCTCCGACCCTGTTAGCCCACCCACCTAAAATCAGAATAAAGGAATTTTAACAACCAAGTTCCTTAACCGGGATATATTCTTGTTGGACAAGCTACGAATCCTTTGCCTGTTGTCAGATAGTTAATTAAAGTCAAATTATTTAAATTTCTGGACTCTTACAAACTTCATGAACAGTATAAAAAAGCTGTCCCACAGGCATATTGTGGATGTATTCAGTAAAAGCTTAAAAGCAATACAGATTAGAACAACTCGTATTACTTCCAGGGCTTTAAAACACAGGATTTAAAGTAGTTGAATATGTTGTTGTTGTAGCAGCTTTAGTTGAATTGCTGATATGCAGACTTTAAAAAAAAAAGAAATCTTACTAGATTAATATCATTTTCTGTTACTTTTATGACCTTGTGGGAGGGTAGTGGGTGGAGTTTAGGGAAGGACCAGAAATTACAGCATACAGGAGCCGGAAGTGACGTTTTAGTCCTGGAGCCTTGTACCAGCAATGGTATTGAGCAGGAGTTTATTTTAATAAACAATGAAAATAAACAGTATTGCAGAAAAATAAAACAGGAAAAACCACCTGGAATACCAGCAATGGGTAAACTCAGGTTTCAAATAAAAAGAGTAAACAAAAACATTACGGTTACAAAAACAACAACCAAGGAAGCACTGGGTTTCTCCGTGCTACTGCAGTGGGTTTTCTCTCACCGCCTCTTGGCTCCCTTCCATAGATTAATGCCTTGTCCTGGGTTTTCCTCACTGTGGTAATCCACCAGGGTTTCCCAAAGTTTCAAGTTTCTGTGAATTACAGCAGGTTAAATAAAACAACAAAGCACAGCGCATCTCTTCCATGTTTTCAGTTCAGGACAGGGAGAACAAATGGCAAAACCACGCTGCTTAAATACTGCCAAGTCCCACCCCTGCAATCAGCACGCTACCCCACGTCAGCCAATCGACGAGAACAGCACAGCTGATTGCAATGATGGGACTTGACGGCCGCATGGTTCCACCTTTGGCTAAGATGGCTGCCCGACCCGGAACTTCCTGTATGGTCAGAATTCAGGAAGCCAGTGGTCGGGAGGGCGAATTACGACAGGGACTCCATTCAATCCTGTCACAGACCTATTTATTGGTTTTGGTTTTAGCAGATACATATGAGAATTAAAAAAATAAATAATTAGCATATTAAGCATGAACTAATCCAGTTGTTTTGCAGTCTGTCACTATTCCAATTGTTTTGCAATATGGGGAGGTGGGTATTCTTGCACAACCTGCTTATTGTGCAATTATATTTTAAATCAGTATATTACCATCAGTAAAACTATCAATACAAACCCCTGTACAATTAGACAGAAAAAAAAAACATTTGGAGGATAAATGTGTTTCCTATGAAGGATGTAGTCAGGAAAGTCAGCCAGCTGTTTCTCATTCAGTATTATCATGCCATAACATCCCCAGAGTAACAAACTAGAAAACATTATAAGTACATTTCCAAAACTAAAAGGAAAACAATGTCATGTTTCTAAAAGTAAAGCCCTGATGAATACATGCGAAGAACAGTTTTTAACTAAAGTTAAAAACTAAAGTAAATAAATACACATGGTCAGAAGTAAAATGAATAGCTTGGAATGCCACTTCTGCCTGAAATTTGAGGGTCAATCTGGACTGTCATTTTTTCATTAGTAATTCTCAAGGTCAGCTACAGCAATTCCTACTTTGCTGGTAGTCATTTGAAAGTGCAGTGAGTTAAAAACATGGTTGCCCAAGTTCTGACCTGTACAAGGTCATCAAATTACATAAAGCCACCTTACGATCAGACGAAAGATTGATTAGAAGATTATACTGATGACAACTTTACATGACTTACGAGCATCAATAGTAATTGACCACAAAAGTTATATAATAGTTACAAAGTCATCCACAATAATATTTGACTGTTAGATCCCACATATTGAACTCATTCGTTATGAGTCTTTATCTGCTGTGCTCCGCGGCTGTGGACCATGCAATTGATTTGTAATGCTTTGTAAGTGGTTATTGTACTGCTCAAGGCTCAAGTTAAGTTTGAAATAGTACATGTCATGGCACAAAAACAGTGTTACTTTAAGGCTGCTAAGCACAGTAGTTGTTAATGCTTGGCAGCAAAATGTGATGTTATTACCTATACCATATTTAATTTTATGATTTCTCAGCATAGCTTTGAGGGAAAAAACACAATGGGGGTCATGTAGCAACGGCATTAAGGCCATAGCGCCAAGTTTACGCCAGCCTTAAAATTGCCCTGAATGTATCATGACACTTTTGGCAAGATAAGGTTGTGTTAGCACCACCAAAATGCACTCCACCGTGCAATGCACTCCGGCGCTCATTAGCCATGCACTTTAAGACATGTCAAGCCTTAATTATATGCATAGGCAAACTGTAGGTGGGGCTCATTTGTAAATAAAGTCTGTGATATTAAAATGAGATTTATGAAGCAGCAGAACAGCTGTGCCAGCTCTATAAGGATCCACAAATAAGTCAGATTTCAAATTGGTCTTATTTGGGAGCAAAGAAAAAGTCAGAAAGCAGTTAATAGGAAAGAGTATTATGGCAGCAGTCATAATGTATTTCTTATGACGAAGAGTGCAGGCTCCTAACCTTCCTGAACAACCCAGGAACAGAGGGAGATTACTGAGAAGAAGGGAGAGTATTTAGGGTCTGCATTACCATTTTTGATATCCCTGAGGATGAAATTATAGCTCGATACCGGCTATTTCATTATATACAATTGGTTGTATTTGTCGTATAATAAACTTGGTTCCTTAAGTTTTCTTTTTCATTATGTATATTTGGTTTTCTCTGTCGCATAGTAATAATATAATATAAAGTCAAGACACTTAGTTAACATGGATCATTTCTTCCTCGCCACATTTTATTTAAAACACAGGTTAGCCCATTTAGAACTGTCATTTTCTGCCTCTCCAAATGACCTACCTATTGTTCAATTGAAGTAACCCATTTGGAGGGGAGGCGCTATTTTTCTGGTTAGTCTTTTAATCTGTGCTACAGATAGCCCATTTTGAGCACCATCGCAGCACATTTAAGCATTTAAATGTGGCAGCTTACGCTGTGCCTCGTTCATTTTGGGCCAGTTAATACATTCGGGATGGGGTCATTTGTGCCGCGGCAGAACGCCACTTTACACTCCACCAATTCTGCGTCAGTTGATCTTGATACATGTCCCCCAATGTCTTCTTACTTTCTTCCTGATGAACAGGCGTATATCATAGCCAAGGGACCATCATTTTAAACCAGCTTGCTGTTATTTAAATTTATGACTCCTTTCAATATGTTCACACTCATGAGCTGGAAAAAAATGATGCATGTTGCTTGCTGATTTTGTAAGGAAGCTATTCATCTGGCCTGATCTCTGCATCACACTCCAGTAGTTTCTTATGTTGTAAATAACTCAGTAATTATACCAGTCATATGGCCGTGAACATTTTTAACAGGGCAATGGCTTTATATTTCCAATATGTCAAGAACCCTTTTACAAAAATGGCACTAAATTAGGATATTGCTGTAAAACATTAAATGTGCTGTAAAAAACATGTAATTAAATGTGCCCATTTATGCAATACTGGCACATAACACTGTTTGTCTGCTGAGAATGTGTAGAAAGGGTTCCTTTAACCAGTGAATCTGTATGCAGCTCACCTAATGATAGAAATATGTTTCATAGGTTACATATGAGGTAAGTACAGTGAGCTATAACACAGAAGAAGGTGTACATATTTTGAGGCACAACCACAGCAAAAAAATGAGAAGACAACCCTTCAGGTATTATTGAACTTATATACTGTAATAGTCTATGAATATTTTATAAATTAATAAATGGTATTAAAATAATACCTGTCACTTAAAATATGCTGACGAATGTAAACAACACCAAGCTACTACAGACAGCGAGCCCCAAACTTTAAACGTGTTACTGTTGTTTATAGGTAAGAACTGAACTTTATTATGAATATATTGGGTTATTATGTTTTAAGCAACATATTGTGATAATGTTAATTATGGTAATTGTTTATTTATTAGTTTTAAAATGTTTAGTAAAACGTGGCCTATTTTATGATCTCGTCAGTACAACCGGCCCCCATTCCTAGTCATGTCTTCAGTCTATTTTTTCTTTTGTGGTGGAGCGGTTGCAATCCGGTATGAATCTCTACATATATCTATATATATATATGTAGAGATTCATACATATATATATATATATATATATATATATATATATATATATATATATATATATATATATATATATATATATATATATATATATATATATATATATATATATATATATATATATATATATATAATTTAATAACTTCACACTTACTTCAAAGATGCAACGTGTTTCACGTAAAATCAAACGCCCAATATACTTTGCATCCGCGCAGTGGAAGAACACAAACGTAAAATGGCATGAAGTGAAATTGGCATTGCAGGGGAGATGAAGGAGGTTTTAGTTCTGAGTGACTGTTTTGTAAGCATTATGAATGCTTATTCACCACTGCTACACCCCGTTAGAAAATTGACTTCCCTGTATTTTTTTAACGCAAGACTGTGAACGTGAGAGTATATCTGTACATTTGTTTTAAGTACTCACCCAGAGGACTACTTAGACACATACATCAACTATTTTACTTATAAAGTAAAATGTGAGACTTATACAATTATGGTAATATATATTAGATACAATTTACTGGTAATATTTATTGGTTATCTTTTAAAATTAAATAATATTTCCTATTTCATTTCAAAACTGATGTTTCTTCCCTCCTCACTGGCTTTGCAGCTGCATCTCTCTTTCGGGGATGGATGTGTCCCAAAACCATGCCTTAACCTCCAGCTGTCAGAATGAATGCCTGGGAATCTCCTTTCAGGATGAAAGTCAAGATTGTGCACCAATACTGTTCCATCGATGTATTCTAAAAAAAACAATTTGAACACTAAACAACCAGGTTGAGCAGACCTGTGTTTCAGGTTTATTCTCCTACACGTAGGGTAAGTGTACTTTTTAAGCCCACCAAATCTAATTTGAACCCTTTTTTTTAGATATTTAGCTCAGGTTTTCTGACAGTTAAGAGTGGTCTAAATGAAAGATTAACCTTTAATTTGCTGTTTCATGACTTTATATAAACTAATATTATTTTTGATTAAAAAAAAAAAAAGCTAAATCTGGACTGGTCTTAATAGGGACATCATGTACCATTTAAGCCCACGTGTGTTCCTATGCCCAGTGTTTTTTTTTGTTTCCATTTTTTAAAGGTTGCAATTCAGAATTATCTTTTTAAAATATGAAACATGATGTTTAGATGAGTAATTTATTTCCATTTACACACTGCATATTACTACATGCTATTTAAAAAAAATAAAATACAAACAGATTTCACTTATCAAATTTTGTAATGCTTGGTTGGAAAATCTTTCTGATCTTGTCATGCTTGTCAAGCTTCTTCCTCCACTGTTGTTTTACCTCTCCAAACACAGCTTTGTCCAGGGGTTCTAAAAGATGAGTTAAATGAGATGGGAGCCTCAAGAGGAGCACATTTTTTTTCCTTTGCTTTTAGAGTTAGTTGCAGAGAGACATGTGAAGTATGTCCATCAAAAATAAGGACTAGGAAACTTCATATCTGAGACCTTGGAGGACTCTGTCGAAACAGATTTTCAAAATAATCTTCAGTGACCTCTCCATCCAGCCATGATCAGACAAAGCATTCCTTGCTAATTGAGGACCATTCTGATACCATGTGTTGTAGAGGTGTTTACGTTTGTATATTATGTATGGAAGCAGACTTATCCCAGCCGCCAGTCATGCATACAGTTATTTGTTCTCTTCCACTACCCCCAGGGATTTGGTAGACATTTTTTATCCTCCTTGGAGCCAGGATTTTGTCAGATGCAGGGTCTGTGATGAAGCCAGTTTCATCTACATTAAATATGTGTTGTGGTTTGTCATGGACATTGTTTTCAATCAGTGCATTTGTAAGGATTTAATTAAACCAGTGCTCCAGTATAGTAGGATCTGATATTACCTTGGCTCATGCACACGGAAATTGTTCAGATTTTCTGTGAGCTCTGGACGATCTCTCATGAACCTGGCACACCACTTCCTTCCAGGTCTCTGGTTGGTAAACGGAGTTTCAATGTTGTTGGATTTAATATATTCTTCTACAAAATCTAGAAGGTCATCTTTAGTAAACCCCCAACCCCACTGAGATACTGTAGGACCTGCATGATATAAAAAAGTGTTATAAACTAAACAAATATTTCTAAAAATACGAATTAACAAACACGTTAGATATTTCAATCAAGTACTTAACCTACACTGATATTTAGCCTAAAAAGCACTGCTTATGGATAACTTTGACCTATAGGCTATGGCCTGCTGTAATATCAAAGATGAGCTAAGCCAATGAATTACTGTTAAGGCTTGCAAGTTATGCTACCTGGAGACAGCTTGAAATTACGCACTAGTGCTGCAGTAAGATGAACCTCAGGTCTCTGATGAATCTCAACCTTGACCTTTTCAGTGACTCTCTGTCTAAACCTCCTGGCTAGCAGTGATAGGTTGGTGATGGTGCCTTCTTGATAGAACCAATGCGACTACAACATGCGAGGGCAGGAACTGTAGTTCTGATGTTTTTTACTCATCATGTAAATTTAGAAATTAAAATAAAATAATGTTGCAGATGATTTAGGTTGGTTTTACTATCATATAAAGAACTTGCCTCTAAATACATGTTTTAAAATTGGTTTAGTTTTGATTATCACCTAAATGGACTTAATGGGTGCAACACCATTTACTAATTATAAGGCATAATTATATAATTAGCTTATTCATATCTTAAGAACAAAAACTCTGATTGGCTTCAAACAAAAAGTAAGATGGGTAGAACAATCCATTGAATTCATCAAAATTGAAAAAAAAGTAAGTTAGGATTTTTTTTCTTTTTTAAACTGTTGATCATAAGTGGTGGTGGGCTTAATCAGTACTTGCCCTAAACATTAAAAAAAAAAATTGAGACAATTTGAGTGACAATGAATAAATACTTTTAAAATGTATATATATATGGGTACACGATACATTTTTTAATACAAAATAAGCCTTTAAAAATAACTAATAAAATATAACCAATTCACCAATAACATGCAGTTATTATACTGGCAGTAATGCTGTCCAATAGCAGCTAACAGAAGCAGAAGCAGTATGAGGAATATGAATTCAAGCAGCATGGACTGTGCTGAATTAAATCTGGATAGCGGGCAGCACCGATTAAGATAAAGGTTGAAGAGAATTGATGGGGGGACAACTGGGGGGCTGTTTTGGCAACACAAAATCCCGCTGGTGGCCGTATTGGAGGAACGTTGCGCTAGTGGACTGGGTAAGACTCAGTGGATGGAATGCATGCGGTACCCAGTAACGGCAGTAAAATAAGTCCCAGTATTGAGTATTGGTGAGTAGCGGCAGAATTTCCCCCCTGGGTTATACATTAGGTATTTGGTTTTATTCATGTAAACTGTACCATGACTTCACCAGCTGCTCATGCATTGTTCAGATACATACAGTAGTTATTGTGTATCTAATGATAGTTAAAAGCATTGCCATCAATTAATAACTCCAACTCTAAATCAAATCCTGTCAATGACATCCCCATCACTTAGCTGTTCCCATCTTGGCAAGTACACTCTGCACTTCCACAAGTTCCTTGTCTGATGTTTTGGGAGCAGTCTATCCATAACAAATCATGTAATAATCATTTATTTAACAAAAGCTTCCTCTAAAGCTGCATCCACACTGGACGTGAGCGAGCGAGCAAAGTCGCCGAATGACAATCCACACCAGACGCAGCTTTGAAATGATCCAAGACTGGAAATAAATACATGACCCCGCCCTTGCATTCCTATTGGACACACTAGAGATGGGCTGTCCCATTACAAAACAGAACTTGTTTTGATAAAAGGTTACCACCTTGACCTCTATCAACTCCATTGTAAAATAAAGGTTGGACTTGTAAAATCTGTAGATCAGAGTTATTGAACATCCCTATATATCCAACAGTTTTATTGTTATCATATATTAGTAGTAATTGTACTTGTAATATTATTTTTTTTTCTTCGTGGTACCAGTAGTCGTAGTAGTATTCTGATTTGAAGCCCGGTACATCTGCAGCTGTCAGCAGAAAGCTGGACAATAGTAGTATAGTTGAACTGATAGTTTCAACAAAATTATTATATTGTTATACATTTATATATACAACTTACTGCAATTTCAATTGTGTCTATTTACAAATTCCTTCATTGATCCTTTTTATTAAATACTTTAAGTATTTTAAAGTGCAACATTATTATTATTATTATTATTATTATTATTATTATTATTATTATTATTATTATTATTATTAGAACATAAGAAAATTTACAAACGAGAGGAGGCTATTCGGCCCATCTTGCTCATTTGGTTGTTAGTAGCTTATTGATCCCAGAATCTCATCAAACAGCTTCTTGAAGGTTCCAGGGGGTCAGCTTCAACAACATTACAGGGGAGTTGGTTCCAGACCCTCACAATTCTCTGTGTAAAAAAGTGCCTCCTATTTTCTGTTCTGAATGCCCCTTTATCTAATCTAATCTTTGTGACCCCTGGTCCTTGTTTCTTTTTTCAGGTCGAAAAAGTCCCTTGAGTCGACATTGTCAATACCTTTTAGAATTTTGAATGCTTGAATCAGATCGCTGCATAGTCTTCTTTGTTCAAGACTGAAAAGATTCAATTCTTTAAGCTTGTCTGCACATGACATGCCTTTTAAACCCGGAATAATTCTGGTCGTTCTTCTTTGCACTCTTTCTATAGCAGCAATATCCTTTATGTAGCGAGGTGATCAGAACTGAACACAATATTCTAAATGAGGTCTTACTAATGCATTGTAAAGTTTTAACATTACTTCCCTTGATTTAAATTCAACACTTTTCACTATATAGCCGAGCATCTTGTTGGCCTTTACTAAAGCTTCCCCACATTGTCTAGATGAAGATATATCTGAGTCAACATAAACTCCTAGGTCTTTTTCATAGATTCCTTCTTCAATTTCAGTATCTCCCATATAATATTTATAATGCACATTTTTATAGCCTGCGTGCAGTACCTTACACTTTTCTCTATTAAATGTCATTTGCCATGTGTCTGCCCAGTTCTGAATGCTGTCTAGATCATTTTGAATGACCTTTGCTGTTACAACAGTGTTTTCCATTCCTCCTATTTTTGTGTCGTCTGCAAATTTAACAGGTTTGCTTACTATACCAGAATCTAAGTCATTAATGTAGATTAGGAAGAGCAGAGGACCTAATACTGATCTCTGCGGTACTCCACTGGTTACCACTCTCCATTTTGAGGTTTCTCCTCTAATCAGTACTTTCCGTTTTCTACATGTTAACCACTCCCTAATCCATGTGCATGCATTTCCTTGAATCCCTACTGCATTCAGTTTGAGAATTAATCTTTTATGCGGGACTTTTGTCAAAAGCTTTCCGGAAATCTAAATAAACCATGTCATATGCTTGCAGTTATCCATTGTCGATGTTGCATCCTCAAAAAAATCAAGCAGGTTAGTTAGACATGATCTCCCTTTCCTAAAACCATGCCTACTGTCTCCCTGGATACTGTTACCATATAGGTAATTTTCCATTTTGGATCTTATTATAGTTTCCATAAGTTTACATATAATAGAAGGCTTATTGGTCTGTAGTTACCTGATTCGGTTTTGTCTCCCTTTTTGTGTATTGGTATTACGTTTGCAATTTTCCAGTCTGTCGGTACAACCCCTGTGTCAAGAGACTGTTGTATGATCTTGGTTAGCGGTTTGTAAATAACTTCTTTCATTTCTCATGTACTATTGGGAGTACTGTCATTTCCACTATTTCAATTTTGTCTGTTGTGCTCCCCACTGGATTTTCCTATTTTATATGGGGGAAGTTGAAATCCCCCGTTAATATGGCTTCTCCTTTGCTGCATGCATTTCTAATGTCATTGTATGACAGATTATTTTGCTTGGTGCCTGAATTTGGCCTGTAATTATGCCCATTGAATTTTTGTCCATTATTCTGACCCATATTGATTCTGCATTGTTTTGTTCTTCCAGAGGTAACACCTGGTCTTCAAGACTATTTTTGATGTATAGCGCTACCCCTCTGCCTCATTTGTCCTACCTGTCTTTCCAATACAGTGTATACCCACTAATATTATATTCGTCTCCATCACTCTCGGACAACCAAGTTTCTGTAATACCTATCATATCACAAGTTCTAACATTTTGTTTCTGAGACTTCTAGCATTTAGATAAATACATTTAATCACTGTCTTACCTGAGCTGTTGCCCTTGTTTTGATGTGGTCTCCCTTCTGTTTTTTTGTTGATTTTCCCCCCTTCCTTTCTAGTTTAAATGCTTCTGAACCTCCTCAAGGATCGTGTTCCGAGTAGATTGGTTCCCTTTTTATTTAAGTGCAGTTCTTCCCGCCTATATAGATAGTCCTGTGAATGTGGTCCAGTGTTCAAGGAAGGTGAAGCCTTTCTGGGTCCACTATGTTTTCAGCCATGCATTTAGATTAATTATTTCCAGCTCTCCATATGCTCCTTTGCAAGGTGCCAGCAGTATCCCAGAAAATACCACCGTTTTGGTCTTGTCTTTTAATTTCCTTCCTAGCTGTCTGAATTTGTTTTGCAGGGATTTTGGCCTGTCTCTTCCAATGTTGTTTGTACCGATGTGGACGACTACTAGAAAAGGAATTAGATTTTGTCAGTCTGTATTTTTCTTAACTATGCTGATTATGATTATTTCATTGTAGTCCTGCAGCTTTCGCCAATATAGACAAAAGCAGCATTGTTTAGTTTACATGTTAAAGCTCTTGTAACTTAGACTATCTGCATCGTTTTGCAAGATGTATTTTGATCAATTTTAAGCAGTTTAATTGATAACTAGTATGTGGTAAATAATACAGAGGAAGCTTAATAACGTGTATCCAGCTGACAGATGTTTATAATTATCTAAAGTAATGGGAACACGATGATGCAGATAATACTTTTCAAGGCAATTCCGTTTGCCTTATACACTGCTCATTTATTGTTTTTGGAATGGTGGCATGATGGGAATTCGTTTTTGGCTGAACAAACTGTATAGAGCTTTTGTGTCTCATAAACCCATTCTTAATCATGGGCTAACTTCATATAAACCACTGCAATATTTACTTTAAGAGTGGAATGTGAAATAAATGGGTCTCTACAGGTTCAATAATTGTACTACTGCAGTAAATTAAACTCCTCAGCCAAAAACAATAGAGCAACAGATGGAAAACGATCATCTGAGGCCTATACAGTATAATAAATTAGCTGACATTCTTTTATGACCAAAGATGAATCTTCAGTTGAGTGATTTCATCTTGTTTATCTGGTCTTCGGTAGAGGGTAAAAGGGTATATTCAATGCTGTTTTTAGTTTGTCTCAGATTTACAAGTCCCTGGTTCAAAAGCAGTGGCTGAGAGCACTGTGGTTTTTACATGTTCTCCTGTGATGTGCTTTCAGTGTTTCTAAAAGCAGACAAGTGAACCCCTAGGAGTGTATAATCTGACCATCAGATATAATTACAACCTAATGACAAGGTACATCAAAATGTTCAATTGTGTATCACTGTAGAACGTTTTTCATCTCACAACAGCATACTGTAGTGTCAGGTTGAAGAAGGAATGTTTTAGAAAAGATGATATCTTTTTTGTGCCTTCAGGTTTGGTGAAAATGCATGAAAATCAACTTATTGCAAGACCTCAAGAGAAAGAGCAGAGACCTAAGTAGGATGATCAGAGGTCACAGCACCCTGGCCAATGCAGCCACCATTTAAAGACTACCAAATAAACCAACAGAAAAATGCACCAGTAATCCACCGGAGATGAACGCATATATAATTTCTTCAATGTCAGCCTGGGTCAGAGAGCAAATCCTATCAACGCTCCTAAAGTGGTAAGTAGAAAGTCGGGCATTAATAGCTAGATGGCCCTGGTTTAATTAAGCTAGACCTGGGGTAATTTGGATGGAACAACTTCAGCCAGACAACATTTTCACTGACACCAAGATACAGGCTATACCAAAGTCAGTTTGGTCTATAATAGGGTTGCATACATGTAAGTACTGTATGTGTATTATCCACATGTTAGCATATATGAATTTGTGTCTTTCTGTGTCCATTGTATATAAACGTTCCTCATTGTATACAAGCGTTATTTCTCACAGTCCAAATGGGAAACTAACCTCAAAGATAAAGGAGTCTGCCAAATAAATAAATAAATAAATAAATAAATAAATAATAATAATAATAATAATAATAATAATAATAATAATAATAATAATAATGGTTTGAAAAGTATTCTAAATCTATCTTATTTGGCAACACTGGATCAATCTGCCTCTGCCTATCTTTAACAGGGCTGAGGCTGTTCATGAACTGGTCAGATTTTAACCTTATCTTACCATCAGGTGTCAAATTCCATAACGTCAGTGCATCACGCAACACTACATAATTATCTTTTACTCATACTTGTATTATTTAAATGACTGCAGATCTACTGTCATTTTATACTGTAATTAAAATAGTACACAGTTATATATTCATCATATTTATGTGCATTTATTTATACATATAATTGGGGAAGATAAAAGATAAGATGAAGCAGTTATTTTGGAAAAAAAGTTATTTTCTCTCTCAGTCTCATCTGAATTCCCTGACTATACCTTTCCAAAAAATGTTTTTGCTCTGTATAAAGTTTCAGATTTGCAGTTTTAGGTATTCTGCCAAATATTTGAAGTTAGTGCTTATCTACTTCTAACAGATGCAAGTACTTATATCTAACCTTTAAAGTGTATATCATATTTCTTCTAATTTAAGGCGCACTTTTTAAACCAATTTTTTCTTCTACAAAATGGCTCATGCTTTAACACTAGAACGACTGCGTTTATAGGCATACCTACAACAACCATGACCGGTCAATTTGACCGGCGTACTAAAAACAACGTAAATATTATAATGAAAGGACAAACAGTTGAATATAAGTCATAGTTTTATTCAGTAACATCATATAAAGCATCTACACAACCGAAACATTGTAAATAAACAGACATTTGAAGAGAAATGTGTTTATATATAGACATATTACATAAAGCGCAACCTCAAAAAACAGTAAAAATGAAATAAAGAAATATTTGAAAATAAATTTGTATATATACAGCTATATCATGTACATACAAAACTGTACCACTGAAACAATGTAAATAAGTATAAAAAATTTAAATAAGTCTAAGTGCTGGCACAAATTACACAGATCCTGTGCTTTTTAAAATATGCAGTGCACTTACCGCATTTGCGCATTTGGCACAGTTATCAACAGTAACCCAGGCTTCTGGCACCAAATGCTCCATGGGCATATACTAGTGCAATGAAAGCTTCTAATTCCTCCAAGGGCATTGACCAGGGATCATCTTGTAGTTGTTGGTGGGCTTCTGCTTCCGTGCAACATTGTATGTGGTGAAGTGTATCCATGTCAATCAATAGACGAAAAACACTCAATGCGCTCTCATCAATGTTGCGTTTTGAATATGCCATGGGCCCTGGAACTTCCCTCAAGATGTTATGTTCACCCCTTCTACCAGCAGATTTAACACCAGAATTTATTGTGTTCCAAACAGTGCCATTATTAACCAGCCTTGTGAGTGCCAGGTGGTGCTGGTGCTGCCGCTGGAGAAGCGGCTACCTCAGATGCATTAGCAGCTGGATCAGGTGCAGGTGCTGATGCAGGTGAAGTAGCGGCTGGATCAGGTGCAGGTGCTGATGCAGGTGAAGTAGCGGCTGGATCAGGTGCAGGTGCTGATGCAGGTGAAGTAGCGGCTGGATCAGGTGCAGGTGCTGATGCAGGTGAAGTGGCTGGCATCCTTGCAGGGGCTGCCACAGGATTGCTTCTTCTCCCACTGCTACTGGAAGATTCATCTTGCAAACCCAGTCTGCTTCAGAGTCAGATTCGTCATTGTCCATCTCTGCTGCATCAGAATCGTTGATTGTGCAGTAATTCCAAACACTGCTTTGCTGTCCTGTGTCTTCGTGATCCATTTTCAATGTGTATTGGGGTAATAATGAATTTCTTAGAAAAATGAGTGACTTACAGTAACCAGAGTCCAGACAGACAGCCTTGAGCTGTAAAGGCTGCTTGATGGGCTATCAGGAGGCTGATTTCATTCACTGACCAGAAAAAGGATGTGCTACAAGCAACAAGTAATAGGCTTTTTACTTCTGTATTGATTAATCATCATATTCAGAACTTGAACATGAGTATGCCATTTTGTGTGATCAGCATTTCTCTCTTCCTTTTATACCATGTGGGAGCAGCACAAGTGCCAAAAAGTCTACCAGAAATGGAGAAAGAGTCATGGTCTTTGGCATCACCCTGAATTAGAGATGCAAAGTAAGTAGTGATGTGACATGGGATCCCTGCAGCAGTAGAAAGCTGTTATTTGTTTGATTGTGTGTGCATGAGAACTGTGGAATGTGGCCAGGTGGTTATTGATTGAATGATCTATATGGCTGTTGAAACGGTGGCCATCTTAGTTCCAGGCTGCCCCTTCACCAAGATGGCCACCAGCCACTTTAACCCAGTGGTTAAAGAAAAGGGTTTGTAACCAGGAGGTCCCTGTTTCAAATCCCACTGACTCACTGACTCACTGTGTGACCCTGAGCAAGTCACTTAACCTCCTTGTGCTCCGTCTTTCGGGTGAGATGTTGTTGTAAGTGACTTTGCAGCTGATGCATAGTTCACACACCTAGTCTCTGTAAGTCGCCTTGGAAAAAGGTGTCTGCTAAATAAACTAATAATAATAATAATAATAATAATAATAATAATAATAATAATAATAATGTTCTGGGAAGCATGAAGCAAGAAGCCTACAACAGGAACAAGATGATCTAGCCCATGACTTACTGTACCTAACACTTCACAACAGATGGGAGGCGTCACCATGGGAGGGGGGTTGGAGTTGATAGTCGTAGTTGGAATTTGTTTTTGCTTTACTGGTAGTGGAACATTCCAGAAAAATAGTGTTTACCCTCATTACGCTATATATAGGTAACAAGATGCACAATTATTAATGTAGTACCTCTTATTTTATTACTGTTTTTCAACATAAGGTACAAGATGCTCACATGTAAAGACCTACAGTTTAGTTATGAAAGGATTGCTAACCAATATTTGTGGTTATATTTTTTTTCAAATGTTAAAGACAACTGGAAAACTGTGCATTGTTGCTGTGGGACTTTTCAATGTCAGCCATTGACATTAATAGAAAGGCAGTCTTGAATATGTAATAATTCATTATAAACTGTTGTTTGGGATTTCTATCAACCTCTTGTGTCAGTGTATTACAATAATCTGCTTTGTGAAAACTAAAGACTGTAGAGTTCCTTAACATAAGACGCAGACACACGTGTTGACCTTTTGTATTAGAAGGTCATAATTCACAAATCTACTGGAGAGGTCTGACCTTTTGGGTATGCTGTTCCAGCTGGTTACAGGATTGCTATAGTGCACAATGTGGCCAGATATCAGGTGATGCACTACATGTTCCCTGAAGTGAGACCACAATAAACATTCACAGTTCTTCCAAAGTCAATAACATTTTTTTAAGGCACAGTCATTAATGACACTAACATTTTCTGTTGAATAGATGACAACATGGTAGCAGGGGATCCTTTGTTTATGTGGTTATGAGCATATCAGATTGCCCATTAGCATGTAGGGATAGCTTATTTAAAAAGCACCTCTCTGGGTCAAGCACCATATCTTAAATGAACATGATTAATAGCTGTGCATATACATACTGTAATTAGCAAAATATCCTTTGTCTGTTTATTATTTTAATTTTTATTCTGAAAAAAATCATATGTTCAATTAACTTGTGTTTGTATCATAAAAAAAAACCTGCTAAAAGATGAGATAGCATCTCATAAGTAGTGGTTGTCCAAGAAGTACCAACATTTCTTAATTTGAGAGAGACATTAAAGATTGTTGTTAAACTGCTAGGTGATTTGAGAACAGAAAGCCTTAATAATGCACCATTTAAAGTTTCAGTTCAATAACAGATAAAATGTTTTTTGGCAACCCCTTAAAGGCTTATTTATTTTGTTTTATGAATTGTGCTCATGTTGATGGCAACAGTAGGGAAACCTAGTGTGCACACTGGCAGAAACAAGATATTGCACTGTACTTCCTAGTCACAAGGAAAAGCCAGATGTATAATTTGGTTCACAAAAGAAAAGCTCTACACAACGATGGTGATTCTTCCATAGGAAAACCCTTCTAAAACAAATTTCCCAAAACACAAAACAAGGAAAAGTTATTTTAAATTCTAATCCTGTATCTGAAAAAATGAATGCTTCAGCATGTTTTAATAAGTACTGTTCCTTATCTGTGTTTTCTGCACAATTCTCCAATTTACATCTTACAGTATATAAGAAGACTATTGCACATAATGTGTCCTGGATTTTTCCAGAAGATTGTGGACAGCCTTAGAGCAAACATGCATTGCTAATGAGCTCTCAAGGAAACAAACCTTACAATTACTCCAATTTCTAATTTGTGAAAGGAAAATGTAGGATTTGCAGCATGAACTTACCCTCCGAAAGAAATCTGTTTTATGTGGATACACTCTCATCAGAAATCCTGGAAATGTTATAATCTTACTCTGTTGCTTGAAGCTAGTGTTTAAATTTGAACAAGACCCAGCTGTTGAATAATCAAGCCTAGAAAGCATTATTTTGTGCAGCAGCTTGCTTTGATGTGACTAATCTAATATTATTTTTTGTACTGTGTCACGGATGGTAAAGTGACAATAGTGTAATACAGTTCCAGCAACAATGGTGACAAAGGTGCAAATCCAACGGTGAGTGCTCCATACTCGGATACAGAACTGGGTGTTCGATTCCATCTATCTCTTGGGACAGGACTGCCCCCAGACCAACATCGAGGTATCGGTCTGGAGGATGAACTCCTTACTGAAATCAGGTGTAATCAAAGCAGGGGCCTGGAACAATTTCTGCTTTATCATGTCAAACGCCCCCTGACACTCAACTGACCACTTTACTACCTTGGGTATACTGTTCTTGATGAGTTCCACTGGTGGGTTAGTTATGGTGGAGTACTTGGAGATAAATCAGCAGTAATAGCTGCCATATCCAGTAGGGACCTGTGACAAAGACAGAATGATTCTTGGTGATAAATCTCCCTCATGACTTGTGAGGGCACTGTGTAAATGGAACAGAGTGCCCTGGCCTGGATGGCCAGACAATTCATTCCCAGTGTTAGATGGAGTTAGATGGTCATCTAGAAAGGGGGTGGAGCTATGGTACACCAAATCATCGACCCGGAAGGGAAACAAAGTGGCAGCCGTGGAGTGGAGGAGCGGTTGCACTAGTTAACCAAGGGTTCAAAAAGGGGACGTTGCGAAGTGATCTGTTCCTTTGTATGGTTAAAGCTGAACTGGAAGGAGAAACGTGTATTATAGTTGTGAGTGTTTTGTTTGTTTTTGTCGTGTCTAAGGAACCACTTTGTTGTTATTAGACGGCTGAACACGATCCAGAGCTGTCGCCAAGGGCCAGCACTTATCCGGTCTACACTGCACCATTGTTCACGATAAACTGTATTTGCACCACGAGCACTAAATCACTCACTGTGGACTTGTGTTTGTGTTTTTTTGTGTTACGTATATTGCCTGTTCTCATTATTATTTACTGCCCTTTGTCATCAGACTTTGGATAGTGAAAATAAAACATCATTGTCTGTCTGTTAATTGATCACAGCTGCATTCCTGCACCTGCACACTGTTAACCACTTTGCCACAGGACCTCATCTGCTTCGGGTAGGAGACATGAAGGGGGTTGTCACTGAGGCCAGGGAATCTTCAAAGGCCGCGGCTAGTGGGTTGGCCTGCTCCAGGATCTTCAGTTCATTCCAGCTGGCCCAGGCCTGGGTATCGGGCCCCACCACATAATCAAATTGCTCAATCACTATACCTTGCAGTATTTCTTCTTTTGTTTTATGGGTGGGGTCTATCCAGCAGGTCAGCTGGTCAAACAAGAATTGCTCCATCAGCTGAGGTCTGATGTTTTCCGGTCTCTTATACTCCTGGAAACGACGACGGTAAGTTTCCCCTGAAATATTGAGGCGCTGGAGAATCACCTGCTTGATGAGCTGGTAGTCCAGTGAGGCGTCAGCTGTCACCGCTCTATACACTGCTTGGGATTCTCCTATCAAGCAGGGGACGAGTTGAACGGCCCACCATTCCTGAGGCCACCTCGCCGCTGTTGCCACTCACTCAAGCTGTTGTTTTAGAGGAGCTATAAAGTACATTGGGAACGTGTGCGAAAATATTAAGATATGTAGATGTTAGTACATATAATCATAATTTCTTTATAGAAATAGAAAATATTCATACCTATTAATTCTATTGACCAACATATGCAAACACTACAGCAATTTAATCAAGATATACAGTATATAGTAATGGTGCTGTAGAAATGGTTTAATTACCAAAAGATAGAAGTGACTCATTCTTGTACTGTATACAGCACTTCATAAACACTAGTCACCTTGGCAACTGATAAAACAAATACATAAATAAAAAAAAAAATGAAATACATACATGATAGCTGTTACCATTGCTAATATGATGCCAACATTAAATATTTATTTGAATTATGCATAGAGCTTGGAAAATACAGTGTATGACTTAATTGTAACCATTTTGTGGTGAAGAGGGCAGTCTCTCATCTTTTCCATTGCACTTTTTTGCCCCACCATTACTCCCGATCACCTTGTCTGGAACTGCATCTTGATGATGTTTATAGTACTTGGTACTGTAACGTTTTAGAATATGGTGATTTTGAGGGCTATCTTTTTTGACAGACTACTCAGTCTGTTACCTCCTTTCTGTCCCATAATCAAACAATCTTTTTTTGACACTCAGAAGGCTTGCTAAAAAGTCTGCAAAAAAGTGTGTACAGGAATCTTTTGAAAAATCTGAATTGATTGAATTGACACTCTGATGTAATAAACTCAAAACAATTAATGTGCTCACTTATTAAACGAAACAGCAAAGTCTTAATACTTGTTTGTATTGAAGGGTTAAAGAGTAATTCTAATTCGGATCTTTCTTAGTTTTTCTTGTTTGGTGTACCCTTTTCAGAAGTACTTTAATAATAATAATAATAATAATACATTTTATTTATAGAGCGCTTTTCTCAGACCCAAAGCACAAGAATAACAATACAAACATACAATATACAAAGGTACAAAATAAATCAGCAAAAGCTATCTTAAAAAGTGCCTTTAAGCGAGATTTAAAAATATCCACAGGCTCAGAATCTCGAATAGATCTGGGCAGCATGTTCCATAGTTACAGGGCGGCACTACAAAAAGCTTGGTTACCCATAGTATGGAGCAGAGTCCTAGGTTGTATAAGACATCCAGCAACCATGGATCTTAATTTGCGTGCTCGAATGTACTCTTAGATCCCTCAAATAAACAGGGGCAGCACCATTTAAGGCCTTACAGGTAAGGAGCAGAATTTTGTAGTCAACCCAATACCTCACAGGGAGCCAGTGCAGTTTATACAGTACAGGTGTTATGTGTTCACAAAAAGAGAGTTCAAACCCGGGCTGCAGAGAGCATTGCAGTAGTCCAATCTTGAGATGAATGCATGAATTCATTTCTCAGCAGAAGATGAGGACAAAAATGATCTGAACCGTGCAATGTTACGCAGATGAAAGAATGACACTTTAGTTATATTTCTAACATGAGCTTCAAACGATAAGATGGAATCCCAAGCTCTAAAGTCAGTGCCTTCCACAGCCAAACTAAAATCAATGACCTTGTGCAGCAGTTATTGGGAGCCAATTAGCATAAGCTCAGTCTTGTCACAATTTGACTTTAAGAAATCAAGCTGCATCCAGTGCTTTATATCAAACAGACAACTGAGAAGAGGCGTGTTAGCCACATCAGTGTTGGGTTTAGTGTGTAGGTAGATCTGTGTGTGATCGGCACAAAAACAAAAGCCAAGACCAGCTTTTGTAACTGGGGCAGTAAATCCAGCAGACGAAGAATACTGAGAGATCCAGAATCAGCAGCCACCAGCCAATCATTTGTTACCTTCAGAAGGGTGTTTCAGTACTGTACTTAGCTCTAAACCCAGACTGGAAAGGTTCAAGCAGCTCATTAGATGTCATATAGCTCTCTAATTGTGATGTGACCACCCTTTACAGAATTTTTTTCAGAAAAAGACATGTTGGATAATGTTCTATAATTGTTTAACACATCAGGATCCAGCCCAGGCTTCATTTGAGCCATGACAGCTGCTTCAGTAAGTACTCACTATTTTTATGGACAGTATTTTGTATGAGGGATCATGTATGACAGAAGCTGCTTTAAACGGTACATTTAAAATAGACAATGCATCCCTAAGGGCCAAACTAATAGTTATAGTACTGCTTACAAGTCGTACTCGTTTTATTCTTGTTTGGTATAAAACTCAAAGCGGGGTACTTTGGGGTATTCATTTAAATTTAATGATGGTAAGTTGCACTGTTCCCAATTATTGTTCTGTGTGGCAGAGACAACGGAGGAAGTCTGCGAAAGTAGAAAAGTTGTATATATTATACCAGAAATGGCAATGACAAAATAATGCATTTTTGTTGAACCTTGCATACACATGTACATGGACAACTCAGTGATCAGTCATTCAGGCAGTCAACAAAGTAAGTATATATTTTATTCCAAAGTTTGGATTTTTAACACATAAACTAATGGCACAAACAAGCACCACACTAATGCTTACCACTGTTGATGTCGTTGTCTTCATTGTTGTCAAACACTGTTGACTTAGCATTAGGGATAGTGAGGGTAATCTTCACAGAGTTTTATACACATAGAATGCAGTGATAATGTCCTGTGACACACATACTGCTGCTTCTAAAGCATGAACTACTTGTAATGGGGGGGGGGGGGGCAAACAGCACATTCACAAATGTATTCTAACCTTGCTAAAACTATGCACTAGAGAGTTTCTAGACACTCTAATTAGGAATGCTTTATGAGAAACATACTGCAGTCACTCAGTTTCTTTACATTCTTTACAAAAGTAGTCCACTCTCTTCTAATGCCTTTGATCCTATGGAGATATCACTGCATAGTTCCCTGTTTTCTCTTTAAGTTATTGCAGTACTATGAGTCTATACCAGTCCTGACTCTGATCAGTATGGAGCAAACAGCACAGGTGTATGAGGTGTTCGTATGGGTCCTGGAGCAGGCCGTAATAACGCTGGAGGGAGGGCTTGAGTCTGGAAGAGAGCACCTGCTGGGGTCGAGCGTAATGAGAAGGGGGAGCCGACAGCTGCTGCTGTCATCGCTGCAATGTGATTCGGTAAAATTCTGGGGGTCAGTGTCTTTCCAAGTTCCTTTCTTAAAGCAAGTTTTACCTGCAAAATATAAATACGAGTACATTTCACATGCATTTCAATGATTCTTACATATGCCATCCATCCAGGTTTTACCAAGCCAAGTCTACATGTAAAATATTTTCCTATGTCAATGCTGGGCTGCTGGAAGTCATTTCAGTGGGTGAACTTGGTCGTGAATGTATCAGCTGTCATACTGATGCTATTTTACAAAATATTTGGAATTTCAACTACACACCCAGACTGCTGATCGAACTGTGGTAAATAGCAGTATATTTGAACCTCAACATGCCCCCTTAAAAAAAAAAAAAAAATTATATATATATAATCTTTTGAATATGACAGTTATGTGGAAGCAAGACCTTGTAGGATATACACGAATGAACAAACTGGGGTATTATTTAATAAGAACATGCCTAAAATGTGTTACTCTGACCTGCTTCTAACTTATACATTTTTATATGGCCTTGCTCTAAAAGATTTGCTGACCCTATATCCCTAGTCATGCTCTTAGATCAAAGGATAAAGGTTTGCAGGGTATTCCACAGATACAGAGAAAGAAGGCTGGTGGGAGAGCGCTCAGCTTTAGAGCACCGAAGATGTGGAATGATCTGCCACGATTAAAAGGGAGGCACCATCTCTCACTGCTTTTAAAGTAAGATTAAAAACACATTTTTATAATTTGGCATATGTATTTTAAAGGGAACATTTCTGATCCTGTTTTATACAATATCTTTTTTTAATAAATGTAAAAGCACATTGTATTATTTTAATGCATGTAATTTAAAAGGGGTATTTTATCATCTTATATTTGTTTCTCAAAATTGTTTTGTATATTATAAATGTTTTGTTATTTTATCTGTAAGGCGATTTATCGTGAAAGGTGCTATATAAGATAATGCTAACAGCTATTATTCATTTTAGCACGAAACCAAGATTTATATGACAATTGTTTATTGGAGTTTAACATGTACTGTATCTTTGTTGTTAGTACAAAAACAAACAAAAAACAAACACTATTTACCCACATACTATCCTTGAATGCATCCGATGTAATTGGTTCCAGCGTTCCATCAGGTATATGAAAATATCTTCTCAGAGAGAGTTGTTAAACTACATTGTAAATTAACTAAGTAAGATACACCAGTGTGTCTAAAACACCAAAGTACAGAAATGCATGTATAGTATTGTAACAGGGGGGAGATCTGTGCTGACTCTTCTGGTGCGTTCATAGTGCTGCAGGGAGAGGGCAGCAGCCTTGCAATATCTGCCTGTCAGTCATGGCAGTGACACAGAGAGGTGGGAGAGACGGTGTGTGGGCTTTCCCTCTCTCTGAGTGGCTGAGAGGCGGGCCTTAGGGGATTGCTGGCCCTATAAAATAACATTCTGTTGTTCCCTCAGGCCTGCCCCTGTAAGACGAAACAACAAGCGGAAGCTCTGCTCCAGGACCGAGAACGACAGGGAAAAGAAAAAAAAAAAAAGAAACCCAAAGAGAAGAAAATAAAAATATCGATAGTGGGGAAACCTTGGGCAGACCCCGTAAGTGTATAGCAAGCAGGCTGAGGGAGCGGACAAGTGTAGGGTGGGGACCCAGGCTGTGCGGGTAACGATGGTCGGGGTAACGCTGCCGAGTGCAGCACCTTTTCTTTGTAGTTTTTGATTACTGTGTTTTATTTTCTCTTTTTGATTTTGCCTTTTGTTATTATTAGTTCAGAGCACCTGTGAATGAGCCAGCGTGTCTGTTTACCTGTGGGTATTTCTGTGGTCCTGTCTACCATTGCTGGTATTCAGGCCACAGACAACAGCGCCCTCTGCTGGCTAAAATAAATCACTTGGAAAAAAAAGAAATAAATAAAACTGGGCACCTGTGCAGTGTTTCCAAGTACACTCATCTGTCTCCCACACCCACACCCTTCCACAAGTATACAAAGAGAATTTGTAAAAATGACTGCAAAAAAGTGCAGTATTTAAAACAAAGCACAGTAATGCAGTATTTTGCAATTTACAAAACAGCATTTGAAAAACATTTTTGCTCCGAAAGTGTGTGTTAATCTGAGACAGAACAACAGCAAAAAAGGAATGCACGCACAAAAAAAAAGAAAAACACACAAACACAAACGGCTTTTGATGGTCGGTGATGTTGTGAAAAAAAATGGTTTAATCGTTTTAACGGTATAGTTACTGAGGGCAGGTATGTAAGCCTAAGGTTTATCTTTCCTGTAAATGGTCTTTAAAGTTGTTAATTGCCATTACTTGTCCATGAGGTGTCACTGGTGTAATGGTTATATGAGCACCTAATAGGGTAAATGGTTTCCTGAATGTAATGATTGTTTAATTGTGTAATTGTTAAATATTTGTCACCTGTATAAAAAATACCCTGCTTGTTTGAACTGGGGGTGGAGAGTGTAAGGAGTGGCTCTAGCAGCATTGTTTGTTGTGAAAGCGTTTGAGAGAAAAGAAGGAGAGAAAAACCACATGTAAACATTTGTGAAGTATCTTGTGTCTGTGGTAGGTAATTGGTTTATTATTATTATTTGTTTATTTAGCAGACGCCTTTATCCAAGGCGACTTACAGAGACTAGGGTGTGTGAACTATGCATCAGCTGCAGAGTCACTTACAATTACGTCTCACCCGAAAGACGGAGCACAAGGAGGTTAAGTGACTTGCTCAGGGTCACACAACGAGTCAGTGGCTGAGCTGGGATTTGAACCGGGGACCTGCTGGTTACAAGCCCATTTCTTTAACAACTGGACCACATAGCCTCCTTATTCAAAATAAATGTAATGGTGTTTGGGAACACAAATCATGTCTCTGAACTGTTTTCTATACCGCCACATATTTTCCCCCCAGGAACTGATTCAGCCCACATTACTTTACATTTAACATGCCAATAGACTGTTTTAAAGAAATATCCAGTGCAATACAAAGCAATGTAAAGTATTCTTACCGCATGTGCAGTTGTTCCTCTTTGGGCTTTGTTATAAGGGCTATATTTGGGTTTTGGTGGTTTTCCAGCAGCGCAGTCTTTATGCCGTCTACTGCTAATGTGCTGTATAGAAGAGACAACTTTGTTTAAGTCATGTTGTTTAATTCAACAGTACAGCAGTTCTAGCACAATTCTTGGCACAAACAATGTAATTAAATGTAGGGCTAGTGATGTTCACGATTCTCCCTTTGTCAACTCATGTTGGCTTTGCCTTTTTATTGAGGTTCATTAATTTAAGTGATAATTACAAAATAACGAGTGGATAAAATCTGAGATGTAGACAGATTTTATACTACAGAGGGATACTGTTGTCTCCATATACAGAAGATGCTTCCAATAGTTATATAAATTATATAACACATGTTTTTTTTACTTTTTTAAGGTCCTGGTTGTTAATACAAATACTCTGTTAAGAGCCACTTATGTTTTAGTGAATGTGTCATTTAGCGTCAAGTTCAGTGTTCTATATACTGGGTTATATCGATTTGGAATACTAATGAATGTCAGAAAATATTCCATTTGTCATATAATCCTGCATCATTTTCATGGTTTGCCTCATATTTATCATCTAATACCATGTTCACACTAGAGGGCTGGACACACGCAGTACAAAATTATAAAAAGGTCTAGCATGTGGTGAGGTTTTCAAACACATTCATTTCAATATTTCACAGTATGTGTGTGTGTGTGCATGAAAGTACACCCCAGTAAAAGTACTGTGAACTAAATGTAAAATATGAAATACTGTATTTAGTCTTTAAAGTTAAATTTCATGCTATATCCTGTATATGCTATATTAGCATCTAAAAATAGGATTTGTGGCAATGTTTTGGAGCATATGTACAGAGTAGAGTGGAAATTTGTGTACTATTGTTAAAAACTCCCACCCCTAGTATTTTCAATGCACTTACTTGTCCTTACTTTCCACATAAGCATTCACTCCAAGCTACTCTGTTCTGCTGTTTGTGGTGCTAGTTTGTACTGAACCAAGACAGAAAGATCTCAGACATGATTTCAGATTTATTAAGACAGAAGGTTTGAAAATACTTATACTGCTAAACAATCATTGAAAACTCACATCTACATTACTGTAGATAACGTCTTACTTCTTTCTGTATAACCTGTTACGTGACATGGTTACTGGCAGTGGTATGCATTTACTGTACTGTCAAATACAGTAGTCAGTGTATAAACAAATATTTACTGATTGTCGTGAAATGTATATCGAATACAGCTTTAGTTGTAAAAGGACATTGTGATAACAAATGTATAGCCAATCAAAGATGGTAACAACTGTATGAGTAAATCTCTTAATTCTAAGCACCAAGTTAAGAACATATGTTTGTACTGCTTTATTGAAGGTTTTTTTGTGAAAAATACTTTTATACCATTTTACATACTACAGCATAGGTTTTCAGACACAGCTGCTTAACCTCATACCTGTTAGTTTATACTGACCTGTTTCAGCTGTGTTTCTGAGTTGACGTGAACATTACAGACTTCACAGTGAAATGTTTTGTTCTGAAGACCAGTAACTGCCTTGGTAGTGGGAGCAACTTTGCCTTTTATTGCAGGCCTTGGGAAAGCTTTAATAGTTCCATCGCCACTTCTGGCTTCTAACATAGTTTTGTGCTTTGTACCTGTTGGGCCAAAAGATGAGAGGGTTAAATTATGTACACATTGCACATGAAGGTATACCCGCGGAAGTATATATTTTGGATATCCCTCCCATTTAGCATACATGCAGGTTTACATTCAGTTCCGACTTCTGCATTTCCCTTTTGTGTTAACACACAAATACAATCTCACAAAATCATTCATTCAAAATGAACAAGGCAGCTTGTCATGCAGCAGCACTACATTGTTCCAGCTTCATGGCGTTGCGCATTTGCTACTGGTGAAAGCGAGTTGTATTTATATTTCTAATTTAAATAAAACGAATATGCAAAATGTTTTTTTTAGCCTTTAGGAATTATTGGTGAGGCCATGCCTCACTTGCCTTGGCTGATGAGCCACCTCTGCTTGTTTATCATTCAGACGTCAGGACCTTTAGAGATGTTCTTATTGCTTTCAGTATATATCTTCAAGTGATGCCTTATTTACATCCAGATCATTGTGTGAGGATATGTGTCTGATTGTGAATGTCCCTTTAGAGGAACAGTGAAATATTCAGCTCATCTGTTATACATCCTCTTCAGCTAAAGATATACAGTATATCTCCTTCACTAATTTATTACGGGATGCTTTTTTCTGGTGTCGTATAGGATTTTTTTTTTTTTTTTGCCTGGTGTGCTTTAGCTTTGTGATAGTCATGGTCATTTATAATTCTGGTTTGATGTCAAGTGAATTTATTGTCCTGATGGCAGCTTTTACTTCTCCTTGACCCTTTCAATGGCCCTTTACATTCTGTCTTACACAATGCAATCATTTTTACTCTTACCACCTACCTATTCCTTTATAGCCTGGCTGACTTAAAAAAAATGTATCCTGTTCTAGTTAGTGGTTCTGGGGAGTGGGGTATTTTTTGCCTATTTTAACCTCATTCAGAAAGCTTGCGTGCAAATATCTTGGTATCCATCCGTATATCGCCATATATAAGCAAATGGTTTTAATGAGCAAGCTGTCTCATCCCCTTAACATAGCTGTTTTCTTGGAATGACAGACAGATAGTGAGACATGTGATACTAACAAATAACACACCAGTCATTCTGTAGTGATTGTAAATGGATAAGAGACACCAGTCTATTTAGTAATCAAGCATACCTAGAGGGGTAAAAACTGCATTAGCTGTCCATGGGCCACATGTCACCCTACAGGGATGTTTAATTAGGTAATGCAAGGATGCAAATGTTTAATATCGCTTAAGTCTGTAAATCAGGTTAGAGCATCTGCTAGTAAACATCACCGAGATGATTACACTTGTTTTCTAATTTTTATCAAGATACAAGATACAACAATGTAAATTGTCATAACTGAGCTGTGTAGTTAGCGGTTCATATGATTAGCTCATGTTGCTGACCCCTGTACAAGTCAGATACATTTGCTGAAGTAAACTCTTGAAATTTAAAATACAAGATAATTTTATGGCACAACAAAAGTGCCAACAAAACAAAAACTGGGCTTTGATTGTTCAGCTATTTTCATTTTCTAGATGTCACATGGTAAATATAAAAAGTGAATCCCTGTAACTTATGTTAGCTTCATCAGACTGCAAACACACATTTATGTGTTCTGTATGCTTCTGAACCTCTCAGTTAAAAGCTTAAATTGCCTAGAGTAAAGTCTATTCCTGGAAAGATACTGACAGGGCTGCTGAGATGAAATTGAAATTGCCATGGCTTACCGCTATTGTGTGCTTCCAGCTGTGAGGCAGAATTGACAGCTACCTTACATAGAGAGCAATAGAGCAGTCTTTTGGCTTTTTCCTCCTCTGTCTCCATTGAAAGGCAGGAGTTGCTGCCAGTTGTTGCCACCTCTTTCTTGTTGGCCCCCAAGGTTGTCTCTGTACTTGTCTGCACACTACAATTTGTCAGTGGTGCTGCTGGTTCTGCTGCAGTTGCTGTTGCTAATGGTAATAATGGTGTTCCTGTTGTGCTGTCTGCAGTTGAAGAAGGAATAAAAAGAGTGATATGATATGATAGTGGCGCTATTAAAAAGACATGTGATTATAATGTTGCATAATGAAAGACTATCAGTGTATTTGTCTGCTTTGGACTAATTTAAACTGTGCCACTTAAAATAAAAATAAAAAATAAAAATGAAATGCTTGAAAGCAGATTCATTCATTCCTCTTATCAATGTATTTTGACATAGCCAAGCAGCAATCAAAATGACTGCTCATTACTGACTACAAATTAACCAAGACTTTTGAAGGCTCCACTGTTGCCTATAATGACCGTCTCTCGTGTCTCTTTTACGCAGTCATTCACAGCTGTTTTGTTGCAGCATTCTGTAAAGGAGTAGGTTTAATGCTGGAGCATTATACTTAAGTTTGCAATTAGGGGGTACATTAATTCAAACCCCTTGTCATTCTATGTTCGCTATTATGCATATGACAAAGGCATACAATGAGTACCTTTCTATCCCGGTAACAGTTATCAGATACCTTCCTTACCATACCGATTATTAAAAAAAAAAAATTACAGTTAGGCATGGCTGCTTATGTACTTACGTTTGCTGATGACACTGGTTTGCTTCGATTTTTCAAGAATCCTAAAAGAACTCCAGTGACCTTATTCAGTTTGTACTACTAGTAACTGATTTACTAATAATCACTGTATGATTATCCTGAACAATGCACAGTCTCTGCATATTTGTATTACAATTGCTCAGTTTGATCCTGGGTCTTACATTAACTTGCCAGTCTTAAACTGAACAGTAATGTGGATTCTAAAAGACAATGGTCCTCTGCCTTGGCAGAACTACTACAATTATGCTTCTTTGATTTTTTTCACCTTTTTGAAAACAAGTCAACAGCCACTATAACTCATCTGAATTTTAAATGTCATTTCCCTTCACTGAACCCTCCTCCCCCAAACAAAGGATCTCGCCCCCGTTATATACAGTACTGTGCAAAAGTTTTAGGCAGGTGTGAAAAAATGCTGTAAAGTAAGAATGCTTTCAAAAATAGACATGTTAATAGTATATATTTATCAATTAACAAAATGCAAAGTGAGTGAACAGAAGAAAAATCTACATCAAATCAATATTTGGTGTGACCACCCTTTGCCTTCAAAACAGCATCAATTCTTCTAGGTACACTTGCACACAGTTTTGAAGGAACTTCGGCAGGTAGGTTGGCCCAAACATCTTGGAGAACTAACCACAATTCTTCTGTGGATTTAGGCAGCCCTCAGTTGCTTCTCTCTCTTCATGTAATCCCAGACAGACTTCGATGATGTTGAGATCAGGGATCTGTGGGGGCCATACCATCACTTCCAGGACTCCTTGTTCTTCTTTACGCTGAAGATAGTTCTTAATGACTTTCGCTGTATGTTTGGGGTCGTTGTCATGCTGCAGAATAAATTTGGGGCCAATCAGATGCCTCCCTGATGGTATTGCATGATGGATAAGTATCTGCCTGTACTTCTCAGCATTGAGGAGACCATTAATTCTGACCAAATCCCCAACTCCATTTGCAGAAATGCAGCCCCAGACTTGCAAGGAACCTCCACCATGCTTCACTGTTGCCTGCAGACACTCATTCGTGAACGCTCTACAGCCCTTCGAACAAACTGGCTTCTGCTACAGCCAAATATTTCAAATTTTGACTCATCAGTCAAGAGCACCTGCTGCCATTTTTCTGCACCCCAGTTCCTGTGTTTTCGTGCATAGTTGAGTCGCTGGCCTTGTTTCCACGTCGAGGTATGGCTTTTTGGCCGCAAGTCTTCCATGAAGGCCACTTCTGACCAGACTTCTCGGACAGTAGATGGGTGTACCAGGGTCCCACTGTTTTCTGCCAGTTCTGAGCTGATGGCACTGCTGGACATCTTCCGATTGTGAAGGGAAGTAAGCATGATGTGTCTTTCATCTGCTGCAGTAAGTTTCCTTGGCCGACCACTGCGTCTCACGGTCCTCAACGTTGCCCGTTTCTTTGTGCTTCTTCAAAGAGCTTGGACAGCACATCTGGAAACCCCTGTCTGCCTTGAAATTTCTGCCTGGGAGAGACCTTGCTGATGCAGTATAACTACCTTGTGTCTTGTTGCTGTGCTCAGTCTTGCCATGGTGTATGACTTTTGACAGTAAACTATCTTCAGCAACCTCACCTTGTTAGCTGAGTTTGGCTGTTCCTCATCCAGTTTTATTCCTCCTACACAGCTGTTTCTGTTTCATTTAATGATTGTGTTTCAACCTACATATTGAATTGATGATCATTAGCACCTGTTTGGTATAATTGTTTAATCATACACCTGACTATATGCCTACAAAATCCCTGACTTTGTGCAAGTGTACCTAGAAGAATTGATGCTGTTTTGAAGCCAAGGTTTGTCACACCAAATATGGATTTGATTTAGATTTTTCTTCTGTTCACTCACTTTGCATTTAGTTAATTGATAAATATAATCTATTAACATGTCTATTTTTGAAAGCATTCTTACTTTACAGCATTTTTTCACACCTGCCTAAAACTTTTGCACAGTACTGTACCATGTGGCTGGGGTTTGATTGACCATCAATTATTCAATGAAAACCAGCCACATTCCACATGTGTATTTGGCATGAATAGGAATTTAATCCCATCCCTGCCAAGCTTAAATTCAAATAAATAAAATAATAAACTCAAAATAATTAAACTTTATTTTATACATTTTAAACAAACCACACTATGTACACGTCCCCGCCAGTCGCCAATCAAATTAGGCTATTCCCATATTTAAGGAGACATTTCACTCATCTATTCTTCTTCTTGTTTAAATTCTTAATGTTTATCATTTTCTGTTTGCCACCACATTCTGGAGCTTTCTTAAAACTCTGAAGCACCCCTGCGAGCTGTCTTGAGGCCTCAGATTCTGTGTTTTAAAATGTCACCAGGATGTGATGACTGAAACAGAATTATATTTAAAGTGAATCTAAACAACAAGAAGAGTGCATTAGGTAATTCATACCTGTAATCAGTTGCACTTTAAGGAGGGTTTAATGAATTCTTAGTTCAGCTCCTACTGCAACCATAAGCAAGCTGAAAGAGACTTTTGAAAGTGAAGTTTCTGTCTCCAAGAGGGGTCTGAGTACTGAAAAGTTATGATTGATGTTTTTCTGTATTCAATACTGTAACGGGATTTGTTATGTGTGTGGGTCGTCACTGGATAATAATGAGGCAGACACAGAGCATTGGTGTTGACACGCTGCACATGCGCGCAGATTTATTTACAACACTAGATGCTGACACTAGGGTACCACCCATGGCAGCCCTAGTGTCAGATTTACGTGGACAGGGCGACCGGAGCACAGGCTGATGACCAGATGGCTGCAGCTGCCGGCAGAGGTGGGAGCCTTGGCGACAGTGCAACAATGTCTGTTCACCAGGGGGAGTGAAACAGGAGTCTGGGCGAACATCCGTGCCTGCTGATGCTGCAGCCTGGGACCCAGGCCCAGCGTTGGGATGTCAAGACACCAAGGTCGGGTGTCTGGGAGCCCAGGTCAAAGGCTCTGACCCACAGGCGCCAGACTATTGCCCAGGGGTTGTGGTTGGAGCTGTGGTGGAGGCAGTCTCCTCCTCACTGGCGATCGGGACAGTAGCTCCCTCCTTTAGCCCTTGGGCAAGCAACTCCTCCTACTCTTTGACGCAGTTCCTCCTCTGGCTCTCTGGACGTCCACTACTCCTCTGGCCGAGGACGACAGCTTGTGCCTCTCCTACGCCTTGCCCACGCCTCCAGTTGCTCCCTCAGCAGCGCCTCTGGTGGCTGCTGATCGTCAGCTGGTTCTGCCTGTGCATCCTGGCAGCCAACTGCTCTGTGCCTATCTTGCCTTGACTCAGCAGGACCAGTGACGCCCACTGTTGCCACCATATGTAACAGGGGGATTTGTTATGTGTGTGGGTCGTCACTGGATAACGAGGCAGACACAGAGCATTAGAGCATTGGTGTTGACAAGCCACACAGGCACGCAGATTTAATAACACACAACTGCTAACACTAGTGTACCAGCAATGGTAGCCCTAGTGTGAGATTTAACCCTTTCAGGACCAAGCATTTTTCAATGGGATGCTCCCCCAGGACCAGGTGTTAATTGGCAGTATTTGACACTCTTCCTACAAAAATTCACTAAAAACACCACCTCTGGCAGCAGCTGCAGCCAGTTCTGCCAGTCCTGGAGGCTGCTGGTTTGCGCACTGGAGGTGGTTGCTTGGGAAGCTCCTTCGTGGATTCCCACAAGAGCGCTGAGAGTGCTGCAGCATCTCATCCACCGCAGGGCCAAAGATATGTCCTGGTGTAATAGGGGCATCCAACAGCGGTGCTTTGTCCAAAGCTAGCTGCCTGCATACGGCTACCAGTGCAGCCAGGTTTCAACCTACAACCTGACCATTCAGCTTTGACAGCCAAAACAGGTTCTTATTAGCCAAGCGCAGCTCATCCAGCTGTTGTGGTGAGGGCCTGTGACTGTCAGAGAGGGACCTAAGCAAATAGGAGTGGTAAGCTACATGAATACTATTAAACAAATGACAGACTCACCTCTGTATGACTAACTTCAAAAGCAATGTATTTTGACAATGCTAATAATAATAGATAACCATAGGACAAAATGAAACAGCTGGCAAATCTGCCAAGATGCCAGCAGGAATGAAACATTTAATCAGCTTCATGCCCATTCAGATCATTCTAGTCACACTTGTGTCAGGAATATCACCTGGCAGCCAGAATTCAGGAGACATGGCATTCTAGACTTGGACCCAATTTACAATAACATTTTTATCCTGTCAAAAGAGATTATAAGTACAACAATACTGCATGACTGGCAGTATGTAAATGCAGAGAGAACTTCTTTTCATGTGAATTAATAAGATAAATAACCTTTTATACTAACAGTACACAAACCAATAAATGGACAAAACCTCTTTTCTTGGTGTTCCAATAATCTATCCTTCATAGCTTTTGTGACCTGGGCTTTTGTATAGAAAATGCAATCCATTCTCATTACTTCTTTTAATTAGTGGAATCAGTCTTTCAATGTGAGCTGTCTATTACATTACTCACTGATGACTCGGAAGAACAGGAGCTCTGCTATTCCACCTTCCAGCCACAGTAAAGTGCTACTTGTCTTTTTATTTCAACCACATTAGTCTTCCCTAGGGAAAGGACAAATCTGTGTTTTCTTAATTACCTTTTAGAGAAAAAAATAACTATTTACATTTCTAAAATTCCTCTACATTTGTTAGTCTTCTAAGTAATCAAAGGGAACTCATGGGATCTGAATCCCTTTTTCAATGTTTCAGAATTAAGTTCTCTAATTAAAATTATTAGGACCCATTATATGTTATTATAGCTGAAATCTAATGGTTCCCTTTAGGCCACTTAGGCATAATGAGATACAAACAAAAAACATTTCTCGTTCAGTATTTATAGAAAAAAAATATATATTTTCGGTTTTTGGTTAAAAGGTATAAGGAATTAGTACTGCCATTAGTACTGCCGCCCCCTTTTACTCCTGATTGTTATTCAACTACAACTGTTATTTTAAGGAATGTACAGCGATAGATCCTTGGCCTCCCTGGCTTATTAGTAAAAGTTGTGATTGCCCAGGTTCAGGGTCGTTTTTGTAAATATGGGCTATTGGAAAGGACGACAATCAGGTGTGTTGTTCCCTACAAAACCAGAGAAGGCGGTTTCTTTGCTGTCTCAGTGCCTGAGTGAAGTTCAATTATGGATGGCTGAAAATGTCTTGAAAATAAATCCTAGTAAAACAGTCTAGCTAAATCACCTGGATTAAAAGGTCTTACGCTTATACAATACAACCTCTTTTTGATAAGTGGTCACCAGTCATATATTATGGTGAGCCGTAGCAGCTATACTGGACCAGAGTGTCACTGATAGTGTTTATATAATTAACTACAGTATACAAAACAGAGACGACCCTTGCTACACATACAAAATAGTGATTACTGTTCAATGAATGTGGAGCTTTAGCTTTGTTTTAAATTCCCACAGCTACAGTGTTGGATAAAAATAAATAGTTAAAGAAGTACTTAGGTACGTCAAAGGTACGTCAAACTTATGAATATAATAAACTGGTAATGTATATTTTCTATAGAAAACAGGCCTTTAAAGACAAAACCATTGACTGTTAGTCTGAGTTTGATTTAAACGAGTATTCATAGAACTCTTCAGCTTTGTGGCACTCAAGTGACTGCCCACATGAAAAAAAAAAATATAGAATACTATAGTACTTACTGTAGTATTCTATAGAATATTATAGTACCTACTATAGTATCTTGAGATGTACTATAGAATGTATTGAAGTATACTATAGTATGTATTGCTGTAACTTGTGGTGCACTATATACTACAGTATTTACACAGCAGAGTACATCTATAAATACTATTTAAAAATCAAGAGTTTGCAGCCTACCGTGAAGAGATACATTGATGACCAGCTAGCCATTTGAGAGCTAAAAAGATCACTTATGAATGTTAAAACGATACTGCCCATCAAAAAAATTGCAACGCCTAGAATTCATCAGTGCCTTCTAGGTGTTGCAGTTTTTTGGACAGACAGTGTATTTCTTCTGGTTATTTTCTGAGTAATGAGTCTGTTTTATGAATGATTAATTTAAAAAAGTACAAATCCTAGATAAAATGACACTGTGATAAAAATAAAATTCAGAAAAATGTTTGCTGTTTTGATAAGGTATGCCAGTGACAATTAAAAAATATGCAAAGAAAGACAAAAATGTTTTGGATTTATGTAAAATTTTAATGGAGATCATATGATAATGTTACACAAATAAGCAGTGCTGACAAATTTGCAACCTCTGAAAACTCTTGTGGAACACAGTAAATGTGAATATTAATAATTAACAAAAAGCACCAAACAACATGAAAACACATTCCACCAATTTTAATGTCAATAAGGCAACAAGGAACAAGATTTCAAAGTTTTATACATGAAATTCTTCACACATAGGGTTACTGCTCTTTTATTATCCTTTGTAAGGATAATAATATTATTATGGCTGTAACTCTTGAGATCTACAACTGTGATGAAAACTTTTAACATGGGCAATTCGTTAAACCCCTCATTCCCCTCCTCCCTCCCACCACCATCACTTAAACACTGCCATTTTATCCCTGCAATTACACAAAACAAAAAATTGAAATGTATTAAACCAGAATTTAACAACTTAACTCATTGTTTAGATTTTTATTAGGCCTAAGTGTGACATACTGCATATACAGATATGTACAGACTGGCAAGTTCTGGGAATGTGGATTTGGCTTACATTTCAAAAATAAAAAATAATGGTTTAAACATGCAATTACGGCAGCATCCACCTATTTATCCAAATAGTCATCGCGGACGGTGCAGTCTGTTTTTTATTTTCACTAAATAAGGGCCCTATTCGGACTTGGTTTACGCGCTACTAACACCCTGGACACAAGAGTGCATAACTAGTGTGTAAACCAAGCCAGAACAGGGCCCTAAATTATTGCATTTGTATATTAAAAATCACAAGGATTGTTCCCAGTCCTCTACAGTGGAATCTATAGATTGAATGAGCTAGTTTTATATTACTGTACCACGTTTTGTTGCAAGCTATATCTAAACAAAACTTTAAATTTAATTCAGAGTGTATGGTAGTAATGAATATCTGGACACCCTGGGTGGTTGAAGGTATGTGTTATTGCACAGGAGATATGGCTTACTTATAAGAGGTATTTTATTTTTTACTATAGACTGTACTGTGTTGTAATAAGATTAAAGAAATGTAATGTTAATCAAACATGTGAACACGACTACATCAGCATTTACATTCAATGTCTTTTGCCTTGCAGACAGCCAGGTCATTGCTTGTCTGTACTTTGGTGATATATCCAGTGGTATTAACTTCTGCACAGTCAAATATTCGGATCTGATTTTTGCCTCTGGTAAGTTTGGTGTATACAACGGAAAGTTCCACACAGTTGCATGGGAAGGTGAGAATTTTATATTTTTCCATATGTGCCATTAAGCAGAGAAACACAAGAGATGTTACATATAAACCTTTTTCCATAGGATTCTGTACTGTACAACTTGTTGTTTATTATACACCTCTTAAATTCCTTCACATCCTGGTTAACTTGCAGGATGTTTTCAAGTAGAATTCTTTCCTCTACAGATAGTTGTTTAGATACAACATTTTCTAAACCTACGATCCTATACGGAACAAAACTTTGTTCACCAGGTTAGAAAAAAAAACTTTTGAGCAGAAGTTGGAGCAGAGACAAACGATGAAGCACAATTCCTCATGAGACGCTTTCTGGTAAAAAAATAAATAAAAAACTGAAGATCTGTGTTGGCACTGCCTGTGTGCCATAAAACAACTCTAGCAACTTCCCATTCATATCCTCAGACAAAAATGCTGAATTTGTCCATAGTGGACCCCACATTTGAATGTCTGCTAAGTGAATAAGGCAATGTATGTTGTAAGACATGTGCATCTTTCCATAAAGATCCTCATCTTATACCACAAACTCAGTAAGGCAAGAAGACGCTGACTTCAAATCATTTAGATGCAGCTTTGGCAAGAAAAGTATATATATGGCAAATAGAAGTAACATCCAGTGCTGAAAGAAAGGTAACGGTAGAACAGATTTCTGGAGAATGGGAGAGTAAAACAAAACAAAATGCTCTCCACTCTTCTGCCTTCCGGACAAAGGCCTCGGGTAGCGGTGAACCTCATTTGGAGGCTTGATCTCGCTCATGTCTATTTCATTTGTGCAGAATGTACAATACAGAGTCTGTGTTTTTTGTGTCACACCAAAGATTTAAAAGTTGCTTGGTTACACCTAGACAGACTATGCATATACTCAGGAATAAAACACTTAATATCAAATCTGGGTATAAAAAGTAAAGGACTGGCTTCCTTAACTCCCACCACAGCATGTTTCTGTGTTGTTGTGGCACGGGCATGATGGGATCTTGCTAAGGGATCTAGTTATCTGAATGTGGATATACTCTGACATGGCCATTACCATTTTGTATGGTTTCACCTTTGTGAAGACAAAACCCACAGCCATATATTCCAATAAATTGCTTCATACACTGCATCATAGCCCTTGCAGGGGTATCACATATACAGACTGCTGGTGCAACCCTACTCTTATGGACAATCCCACACTTGTCTATCCACTTTTATAGAGATGCTTCATTTCGGAAACAAATGGCTGGAGAAAGGTCCCAATTTCTGGCTTTCTGTCACCAAACCAAAGTGAATGGAGTATTACATTTCTTCCTCTCTTTAAATGGCTACTCATTGACTGAGCAGAAAATTGGCCAGATTGAATCATTTTATGATTTAAAGACAGAAGCCCCATCGCAGCTGAATGAGAGAGTAATGTTGTCAGGATCTTGAATGAAGTCATGTAGGTTGAAACTGTACATTTCACCACTATATACATCTTCTCTGCCGGTATAACGTTCATAGAAATGTGATCGGAATTTGTCTTGAATATAGGCTTGTGCAAAAATCTTGGTTAGCTGCACAGTTAAAGGCATTACAAGAAGAAAAAAAAAACTACTCTGTTCAATATTGTTTTTTTCTCATTTGTATTTGCACAATTGCTGCAAGGTGAATAATTTATCCCAATATAGCTCAAGCACTCTTTGCAGTAGTGATGTGTTTGAGACATGTCTGAGAAATTAAAAAAAGACTTGTCTAGAAAATACTTAGAACAAGGAACACATCCTGGAACCGTTATGTTAAGTTATTCTAACAAGTCCTTCAACCCTTTCCCTGAAACTCCATGACGAAAGACATATGCAAGCAGCAGTGCCAGAAGTTGACCTTTGTTGATTGTAGAACCAGGATAGATATGGCTGTCGGCATAAAAGTCTGGATCTCCAAATATATTACCCTAAAAAAATTTAAAAAATAAATTATTAATGTCTAATAAAACGTCTACAGCAAAAGAGTGATAGTCAGTAAATCAGTTACAGTATTTCAGTAACTTAAAAAAAAATATATATATATATATATATATATATATATATATATACTGTATATATATATACACACACACTCGTTTTTCACTTGAATACTGTATTTATAAAATAATGTTATGACAGCATAAACATAACATCTATTAATTGTTGAGAGCATATTGCAATAGAATAAATTCAATGTAAGTTATGGAAGAATTAAAGTATTAGGTGCATGGATTACAAATAGTAATTATGAACATATCTTCTCAGTTAAAATCTGAAATCAACATCGTTTACTGCTTGACCTAATACTGTAACCTAAAAACCCTATCAATCTTACCATACTACATTTGTGTTAATTAAGCTCTCATTGGGAAAGCCTGTGTTCAGTTGCCTCCGTCAGAAATTACTTTGTCAATTACCACACTGTCATACCGACATAAAGCAGATTTTGAGATAACAGAATTGAAAAAAAAAAAAGTACTAACTTTAATATTGTATTTGTTTATCTTAAGTTAGTTTAATTTTTATATATCAGATTCCTGGATGTATTTTGCATGATTTAAATACAAATTATAATCTGTCCATGTTTGTACAAAACAATGTGTTCATTAATTAACAAAGATATATGCCTCAAACCCTGATTAAAATAAAAGAAAATACAACAATGGTAGAATATTTTTCATTTGGAAGAGTTAACAAAAATCATGTCAATGTAATTATCTGTTTAATTAAAATACATTGGTCAGGTTGAAACTTTACAAATAAAACGTGTAATTTGTACCATAAAAAGAATGGTTAAAATTGATCAAGTTAAACACCCATTTTGTCCCTATTCTGAAGATTCAATGAGGTATGAATATTTATGCTAAAGTAATTCATAAACCAGGTGTTAAAATATATAATAAAAACTACACGTACCTCTACACTTGTTTGTCCAACGTCACTGTCTTCATCTTCAGACATGAAATGTTTGTCTTCAGACTCTCAGATACTGGCAAATCATTCTTTTGTTGGATTGTCATCCATTGATGTGGCAACATGGATTTCAGAGGATATGGGTCAAACTGCACCTGTGACTACTTTTTTGTACAGAATGATATGGACGATGCTCCACGATGCTCCCTGTACCTCTTTGTCTACTCCGGCACTTGTTCATTGAAATTAGAAAGGTAACGTTTGTATTTTTTTCTATTTCTAGACATTCTGTATAATAAACAGACTCACTCTTTGTGTCTTAACGTCCCTTTTGTTTTATTTCTTCACCCTCAATAAACAGCGCAAACTTTCAAATCCTGTGATCTCGAGCATCCTACACAGTCTCGACCATTTTGTCTCACTCGGAGATAAACTGACGCAGTAGGCAAGGTAAGAGACTTTCTCCTCTTCTTGCTTTAGTTTCATTTAAGATTTTGCCTAATATTAAAACAGCATTTAAAACAGACCTTCTACTAGGCTACAGTGAAAAGTGACTGTGTTGACTTTTTCAAATAAAATGATTTAGTGTTACTAGATTATGGTCTATGTACTACTAAGACTGCTCCCACTACTAATAGTGACAGAGTTTCAGTAACTTAATTACAATCCGATTCACTGTGCGGTTTTCATGGTATGACTGAAATTAGTCAAGTCTCTGAATTATGAACCTATTTAACAGACCAAAGCTGGTTGAGAAAATGGACAGTTTTTTTTTCTGGGAGATGTAGGGTTGCCACCTTTGAGATACGAAAATACCGGACGCCCCATCCCCTCCTATTGTCTACTTCTTCATTTGTCTCTGCCATTGTGACTAACGTTACAGTATGCTACTTAATAGTTTTGCGCTTAACGTTACAGTATGCTACTAATAGTTTTGCTCTTCTTCATTCAAAGGGCTATCAAACTTAACAGCAGCATGCATGCTCATACCAGATAACACACAAGATGAGCACACAAGAAAAACATAACGGTACCGCATTTTGGTGGCTTACGTTGTTACCTCAATTCTTTCTGGTGCATTTACACACCGCTGTGTTATAGTATTTGAATTTCACTCATACAAGCACACCATGTTATATTAAATTGTTTATTGTAACACATTTTTTTTTTTTTTAAGAACATATCCAATAGATTAGAATGCTTAGAATTACCAGACATCTTCCAAAAAAACGGACAGGGGGTCAAAGTACATAAAAATACCGGACAGTCCGGTAAAATACCGGCAGCGTGGCAACCCTAGGGAGATGCCATGTCCAACCTAGAGAGGAGTAGAGTGTCATCTTTTATTTCAAGCTCTGATATGTCAGAATTGGAGGAAGAGGTATGTTCTTTGTGTCTGTGAACATATTTATATTTTAACCAAATTGTAGCTACACAGACTAAACTGTAAAGCTTGCAAAATATGTAGAAACACATGATGGTAAGCTAAAGTAATCAATTGTAAATTCATTGCAAGTTTCCTAGTGTAACGGGACAGAGGCCGTGCGCCAACAGCGAGCGTCCAAAACAAGAGAGCCAGGCTTGCCAACATTTGTGGTTTTAGAGTTTATTAACCCCATCTCACCTCACTGACGTGCCAGAATCCACAACGGCAGTGCACTACACAACACTGCCCATTACAATAGCAAAGATATTGTTCATATAAATGTATTTATTATTCATTACCTGTAGACATCTGCAATTTCATATATATATATATATATATATATATATATATATATATATATATATATATATATATATATATATATATATATATATATATATATATTTCTAAACTTTGTTTTTAAATGTTCTAAATGTATATTGTCTGTAATAATCTTAAAATGCCAATGACAAGATATAGTTTAGAAAAATAGTTTCTCAGGGGTAGGCAACCCTGGTCCTGGAGTGCCACAGACACTTCTGGTTTTTGTTTTACCTAAGCCCTAATTGATTCAGTGATTGGCTTAATTGGTCAGAATTACCATGTGTTCCTGGTATTTAGCAATTGATGATTAAGAGATACCTACAAACCCTGCAGGATTGTGGCACTCTAGGACCAGGGTTGCCTACCCCCTGGTTAGATTACACTAATTAAATGTATATATACAGTATATAAAAACATTTCTATTCTGTGAACTAAAAGCTGTTACCCAATTTGTTTTTGTTTGTTTTTTGGCTAGGAACCAAACTCTTAAATCAAAAACAAAAAAAAACTAAAATATTGAACAGGAAAACTCATTTGAAATTCTGAAAAAACTGAAGGCGCAAAAGGCTTGTAATATCATATGTTACTCTGCTGTATGTTGAGTACATTATGCAAACAAAGTGTTTTACATGGCGAGAAGTTCTAACTGTCAGAAAAGTAAAGGAATGATGCACAAACTGAAAGCAGAAAATGCAAAGCTTCTACAGAAAACAAGCGCTTATGGAAGCAATCAGAGTTTTAAAAGTTGCATGACGTTTTCTGACTCATTTTGGAAAAGTATACCATGATTAATATTATTATTATTATTATTATTATTATTAGTTTATTTAGCAGACGCCTTTACCCAAGGCGACTTAATAGGATATCAGATTTGAATAATGAAGCAAGGGATCAAAAGTAAATATAAACATCAAGGCAAGGGAAGCTTTGTAATTATGTTACAAATAGTTTCATTTTACAACTTATGTTTAGTTATTCCTGATGTTGTCGGAACACTGGAAGGGCTTCTGAGCCATGCTACTCAGCTGGGGCCTGAGTCACAAAGCATACCAGGAACAGCTAAAGTGATGCTCATTACAACAGAGAACAGATCAGTAAGTATTATGATCAAATAAAATAAAATATAAATTATGATTCTCAGCTATTATAGACTTATGTAATTTCATAAAAGTTAAAAAAGGGATAGATTAATTAATGCAAAAGTAGTGGGAGTAGGATGTGTTGCTCATTACACCCATCCAGCTCTTCTGTGCCCTAAAAAAAAACAACAATCCCATTCAGAGGTAGTGTCTGTTTCTTTCATTATTACAGTAATGAGACAAGGTTTTGTTGTGTATACAGGGAAAAATAAAACATTGCAATACAAATATTGATACAATCATAAAAGAAAGTATCCTGAGGAAGGTTTTACTTTCATTTATAATGTCAAGGCCGCAGGCGCCCGGCCAGTCTACAGGGGTCGCTGGTACGCGGTGAGCCGAGGACACCCTGGCCAACCTAAGCCCTCCCCCCTGGGTGGTGCTCGGCGAATTGTGCACCGCCTCCTGGGAGCTCCCATCCACGGTTGGCAGTGGAGCAGTGGAATAGCCTGGAATTAAACCGGCGACCTCCAGGCTATAGGGCGCATCCTACACTCCACGCAGAGTGCCTTTATTGGATGCGCCACTCGGGAGACCATCTGGCAATATGGAAATTAAAATAAATCATTCATATATATATATATATATATATATATATATATATATATATATATATATATATATATATACACACACACAGACATGACAATAGATTATATTTATCAATTAACTAAATGCAAAGTGAGTGAACAGAAGAAAAATCTAAATCAAATCCATATTTGGTGTGACCACCCTTTGTGCCTTCAAAACAGCATCAATTCTTCTAGGTACACTTGCACAAAGTCAGGGATTTTGTAGGCATATAGTCAGGTGTATGATTAAACAATTATACCAAACAGGTGCTAATGATCATCAATTCAATATGTAGGTTGAAACACAATCATTAACTGAAACAGACTCAGCTGTGCAGGAGGAATAAAACTGGGTGAGGAACAGCGAAACTCAGCTAACAAGGTGAGGTTGCTGAAGACAGTTTACTGTCAAAAGTCATACACCATGGCAAGACTGAGCACAGCAACAAGACACAAGGTAGTTATACTGCATCAGCAAGGTCTCTCCCAGGCAGAAATTTCAAGGCAGACAGGGGTTTCCAGATGTGCTGTCCAAGCTCTTTTGAAGAAGCACAAAGAAACGGGCAACGTTGAGGACCGTGAGACGGAGTTTTCGCCAAGGAAACTTACTGCAGCAGATGAAAGACACATCATGCTTACTTCCCTTCGCAATTGGAAGATGTCCAGCAGTGCCATCAGCTCAGAATTGGCAGAAAACAGTGGGACCCTGGTACACCCATCTACTGTCCGGAGAAGTCTGGTCAGAAGTGGCCTTCATGGAAGACTTGCGGCCAAAAAGCCATACCTCCGGCGATGGAAACAAGGCCAAGCGACTCAACTATGCACGAAAACACAGGAACTGGGGTGCAGAAAAATGGCAGCAGGTGCTCTGGACTGATGAGTCAAAATTTGAAATATTTGGCTGTAGCAGAAGGCAGTTTGTTCGCCGAAGGGCTGGAGAGCGGTACACTAATGAGTGTCTGCAGGCAACAGTGAAGCATGGTGGAGGTTCCTTGCAAGTTTGGGGCTGCATTTCTGCAAATGGAGTTGGGGATTTGGTCAGAATTAATGGTCTCCTCAATGCTGAGAAGTACAGGCAGATACTTATCCATCATGCAATACCATCAGGGAGGCATCTGATTGGCCCCAAATTTATTCTGCAACATGACAACGACCCCAAACATACAGCGAAAGTCATTAAGAACTATCTTCAGCGTAAAAAAGAACAAGGAGTCCTGGAAGTGATGGTATGGCCCCCACAGAGCCCTGATCTCAATATCAAGTCTGTCTGGGATTACATAAAGAGAGAGAAGCAACTGAGGCTGCCTAAATCCACAGAAGAAGTGTGGTTAGTTCTCCAAGATGTTTGGGCCAACCTACCTGCCGAGTTCCTTCAAAAACTGTGTGCAAGTGTACCTAGAAGAATTGATGCTGTTTTGAAGGCAAAGGGTGGTCACACCAAATATTGATTTGATGTAGATTTTTCTTCTGTTCACTCACTTTGCATTTTGTTAATTGATAAATATAAACTATTAACATGTCTATTTTTGAAAGCATTCTTACTTTACAGCATTTTTTCACACCTGCCTAAAACTTTTGCACAGTACTGTATATATGTAAATATTACCATAGAAGACCATTTAATATATATTGTGCAGAAGCGCTAGCTTCCCAGGGTTTCAACATGCTTTATGTATCTCTCAAAGGAGCATGTGTTTGAATCTAAACAGTCAAGGTATATTTATAGGTTTTCTTTGGTGTTACAACCATGTTCTACAGGTTGTGACACCATCTTTACCCGCATCTTTATAGATCTATTAATTAGAATTAAATTTAACCTACAGAATCTTACTGTATTTTTATGTGATTCTGGCTCTGAGGATCAGCCATGATTTGGCCTTCCTAGTGCATCACTACACAACTTAGAATGGACTATTCATTTACTTTTTTGTATTTATCCATTTTAAATGTGTCTAATTCATTCTTATATATTTCGTCCCTCTGGGATAGTGTTATCCATTTATTTAATTGCATTCTTTTATTCTTAGCATTAGCTATTTCAGCTGTTCGAGAACTATACATTTTAATTAATTTATGCCATGTCCTTGACATAACATAAATGTTGAAGCCGACACCCTGGGATCCTTCAAGAAACAACTTGATGAGATTCTAGGAACAATAAGCTACTAACAACCAAGCGAGCAAGATGGGCTGAATATCCTCCTGTCGTTTGTAACGTTTCCTATGTTCTTGTGACATCTGAAGTGAAATATACTTCTTTTTTTTACTTTTATAGTTTATAAAGCAAGAACTCTTGGCCCGTTGTGCTAAAAACACTGCACAGAAATTTACGAATGACCTACTGCATGGACTCTACTCTACAGAGTACATGGTGACGCACAGTGTTACGGGGTCCAAATCACCACATTTAAGTGGAAGTAATGAACTGTGTAAGCCACCGCTACCAATAGTGGAACTGCAAGAGATTCTGGGTAAGCATTTATTTAAATGTAACTATATAGTTACATGGATTCATTTTATGGTCTTTGGATTTAATAAAAGAATATCAAAGATATATCAAGAATTATACTTTTCTGCAGATACTTGTGATCAAAATAAACATTTGATACAGAATTAATTCACTTGACCTGCCATTCTTCTAGCTCAAACAGCCTGAGAGGTCATATCTTATAAAATTAGCATCATTCACACAGTGTATTAACCTATAGACCATGCATGCTTCTCATCTTGTCAGTTGTATTTTGCAATTTATTTTCATAATTACAGTAAAATGCTTAAATAAATACACGCACCATCATATCCATACACTCATTCAATTTTAGAATATTTATTAAATAAATATCACATGCACGAGGCTCAGTTATTTTTCCTCATTATATTCAATCATGCTAAAATGTTATATTTCAATACATCAACAATTTAAAGGAATTCATGTCTCAGATGAAGTCTGTAAGACAGAAATTTAATAATTGTTCAAAAATTAATACAACTGCAAACTGTGACGATAATCATAAAAGTATGAATCATGAATTTCAAATGTTTAACAAATTATTGTTTTGATAATGATTGTTTGTGATATAATTGTAATGTAATTGTGTTAGTTTGTTAATTGATTAAATATATGTGTGTGATATACTGTAATTAATGTTTTTTGTGTTACCTTGTTAATTCATTAAATATACAATTGAACAGTTTGACACTGTCATTTAAAAATATTTTATTCTTAATTCTTGAAAATTCTAATTAACTTGTATTTAATAGATGGCTATAAAAGGTTTACAATACTGTAATAGGTATTGTTATTTGTTCTATAGAAAAACATTATGTATACAACAGTAGTGTTGTAGTCTCTGCTTTAATTATTACAACCCTATACTGTATAGTATACCATACTACAGTACAGTATATTACTATAGTATAAACTACAGTATAGTAATATAGTACTACAGTACTCACTATAGTAACTATAGTATATACTACAGCATAGTACTATAGTAGAACAGTACCATAGTAGGTACTATAAAATTCTATAGATTCTGCAAAAATTCCAAAGGTACATACTATAGTACAAACTGTAGTAAATACTATAGTACATTCTATAGATTTTTTATAAGGGTGCTCTCAGCAGTGACCTCTTCCTTCACCACTTTGCTGTTCATACACAACTAACAGAATGCTTCTGCAGGCCCTAACCCAAACACTCCTATCTGTGTTCAGCATATTATTACCAAGTGACTTCAGTTTTTCATTAATATCACAGGAAGTAATTAAAATATGGTAAAACATACTTCAGTACCCCAGTTAATACTACATTTACATGCCTCTAATTTACTCCACTTAAAGCTGATTCTTACATTAATATTAATTAAAAATGCTGTTTGGAAATCCTTTGACAGAAATAAAGCTGGGACTATTATAGCCCAAACTCTGCAACAACGAGACCCAGTCAAATTCTTAATTAGCAGCATAATCTAAGTGCAGTATTGTACAGTGGAGGAGCATCTAGAATCATAGCTAACTATATATATTTTTAATCGTCTTAAAGGAAACCTTTACAGTTATGGAACAAAAGTAAACGGATACTATCTCTGCACAATGATTTGCACACCTGTAAAACTGTTACTAAAAAAATGCTTAAAGAGAAAAATCGGTAATTTAGTTCATATCAAATGACCTCCCGATTCCTTTTTTTGACAAGAATTAAACGCTGGAATCTTGACGGCTATTCAAACTTTCAAGCCTTTAATCTGGACCAGCGGTGCACAAACTTTTTACTTTGCATACATTTAATCATAGCATCCCCCCCCCCCCTTACTGACTCTCCGCACCCCCACACACCACTGCTCTAGACTGATAGTTATAATATACATATAGTATTCAACCCATATGTAGTACATGGTCCTTAATTGTTCTATCTCTTACGTTTGTAAAATGCTAGCATTCGATAATAAATTGACAAAAAAACTTTTATATATATATGTGTGTGTGTATGTGTTTTCATTTGAAAGATTTTTCAGGCATTTGTTTTGTCTCTGCTTTGGGTTTAGTAATGGGTTATATTTGTCTGGATCAGCATAAACCAAGCACCATATACAAATACAGAGAGATAGATAGATAGATTTAACCTGAAGATAGTATTGCTACAGTAGTTATTGTGTGGAACTAGCACAAATACAGATTTAAAAAAAAAAAAAATCTTCCCTCTTAATATTTGATTGATGCCATCTGACAGTGTACATTTAGTACTTGTAAATATACTTTCCTATCTTTTTCAGAACAGCACTTAACTGTTTTTTATTGTACTGATTTTTACTGATTTCTGTGACTGTCTTATGAATAATATCATTACGCTTGGATTCAATGTGAAAGATATGAGTATTACACTTTTTTTTCCTGTCAGATGCCATGGCATATACCGTACTTAGTATATGAAATGAAACTCTTTTTAGAGCCACAGTGCTTGTGAAACACACAGGCATGTTGCAAGCATTACAATTAAGTAAACTGTGAGGTAGCAGCCTTTTTTCTGACAAAAAAACTCAAATTGTGATCAATCATTTGCCAACAGCCACAAATCGATAAAGCAGAACGAAGATCTGGCAAGGCCAGCAGAAATTCAAAGCAGGAGATAAATAAACAGATGTTTTTGCTTAACCTGTTCTGTCAGTGCTGGTATTGATAGTGATGATGGTGAAGGTGGTCTTTGCGCTGTCCTTGGTAGCAGCAGCTTTCTGCTTTTTTTTCGGGGTTTCCTGTGCTTTGAGCTTCTTGGCATGTTTAGTGCCTTTGTAGTGGGCCGATGCCTGGCTCTACAAAGGAGAACAAAATGAACCATGCAATCAGGCTCATTTCAAAACTGTATTCTTGCAAATACAGACCCCTTTCAATAATAGGCCCCACATTCCCATGCGTTTCCGAATGACCAAACCTAGTGAGTTATTAGAATAATGCTTGGGTATATTAGCTACATGGTTGTCAGTCAGGCTTGCCATAAGGTAGTTTATTTGAAATCAGGTAACTCTGTCATATGGTTTGTATATAACAAAATATCCTAAATGATACAACGCTACCCATTTATGGGTTTTTTTCACATACTTGCAAGAATAAGTCGCTACACTTTCAATACACACACATGCTAAATAGGTTATCCTTGTATTATTCATGTCACACAGCAATATTTTCTAAAGCAGGGTATATTGGGGGCCTTTATTGAAAGAACACTGGATAATGGTGTTTTTTTATTAGAAACAAACACAAACAGCATATCCATGCAAGTAAAAAATTGCACAACATTATCAGACACACTATAAGCAAAACATGATCTGTTAAAGCAGACATACTTTTTACCAAACACTGTTTGATCTGTAAACATGTAATCATGCTAGAAACATATCAAACATTATAACAACCACAGTTCAATACTTTTGGATGCATACACTGTACTTAAGCATTGTTATTTTAGTTAATATAGATTCAGTTAAATGTCTCAGAATGCATACCTTCTTAATTAATCCACAGTAAGATGCAGTTGATGATGGTTTGAATTACTTTATACATACTTGGTTTGTTAGAGTATGACATTGCAATTACAATGTCTGTAACAGTCTCCTGAAGTGAGAAGATGGATCAAAATCTGAACATGCCTGACAGGAACAAGTCTGCCTCTAGCTCGCCATAAAACATACATAAAATAATAATTTTGTATTCTGGTTCATTCTTATAAATAGCCTGTACCATTTGTAAATATTTTAAAATAAACCTCAGTACTCACACTGTAGCATAGGCGTTGACTACGGGGAAATTTTAAAAAGGGGGTTCAGCCCCAACAACCCCGGCCCCCTGGGATTTTGATAGGATGTTGATGAACCTGTACTGTGGGACACTAGGACCATGAGGAATACAGGTTGTAGCTCCCTTTTTGCAATCACTAATTAAGAAGCTGTAAAAATGGAAACCCTAGCCCATTCATCCGAACAGCTGGGGAACATAGCAATGGTTTGTGTTAATTAGCGTTCAGATGTTTACAAAAACAGCAATACACGTACATGTATTGGACTCTAAAGGTTTATTTAAAAAATTAGTATTTTTTCTGATAGCCCCTATAACGTCACTCTGCAAAGCACATCTCACAGCGATACTGAAGCGTTATTTACAAGTGTAATAAATGTAAAACTGAGTCAAAAAGGTGAAGCACTGCTGTTTTATTTGTATGCACATGCATATCAATTCATTGCTTTCACTTTGTTTTTAAATATTAAAAAAAGGAAAAAAACATTAACTAAATTCAGTACTGAAAACAGGTTTCAATACGATTCTCAAAACAGCAGGCTGTATTCCAGAGTGCTGTTGGTCCTACAGTTTTGCGCTTTCATTTGTGTGGATATTTTCCCCAAAACAACAACGAAGATTCAGTTTATGACGTTTGAAATTAAATCAGCGATAATACATTATCACGTCTTTCTGAACAGCTTCTGTGCTAGTTTAAATTCCAAATGAAGGTAACTTGGGTTCCACCTGTAATTTGAAACTTGTGTTTCTTCTCAATAAATTAATTTACTATTTTAACTGTCTTATCTCTTCATACAACGTAAAACGTTTTTACTGAATAAAAAAAATGGTATTGTTCAAAACTGAAGATTATATAACATGCCTTGGCAAAGATCTGCATGCAGCTCCAAACAATTAGGCACAAAACCCCGGACCAGGCACATGCAGATAATTTGAACTTGAGCATATGTGGAAGTGACTGTAAGTGTAAATCACGGTCAACAAATACTAGCATAGAAACAAAAACGATATCCCTCTTCCCACAGTATATAATGAGTACAAATTAAATACATTAATATTTTCTTATGGTTTTTCATTTTCCATTTGCTTTCGTAATTTCTAAGTATTGCGTATATAAAATCAGTAGTCTGGTCATGAACCCAAAATAAATTTCTACTTTTCTTAACTTTAATACATGGTAATACTAGTGTTTCAAACTAGTATTAACTATAAATAAAAAGTCTTCATGAATTTATATAACAAACATGCACATACTGTACAATCAGCACAGTTACTGACTTGAGCACGCACAGAGGTGGACTGAATCTAACCGCACTCAGCGTGAGTTTGCGGTCTCAACGTCCAGAACGAGGCGACGGCAATATTCTTTGTTACATTTTCACAGGTGTGAAATTCGAAAATAGTTTGCTGGAAAAGATATCTATTTATTTAACAAAAGGTTTCAAAAAGTGTGGAAACTCCACCAGAGTGAAATTGGACACGTTGTTTGATTTTACTTGGGGTTTTGGGGTTTTGCTATTTGTTTGCACTTTTGCATATTTGTTTATTTTGCATTTGGTGTTTTTGTGGTTTTATATGGAGGGAGATCACTGTCAAAAATATTTGTATGCGTAAAAAGAATTTGTACTGTAATTACAGGTACAATTCAAAAATACAAGTACAAATAAAAAAATACAAGTACAACTTAAAAAATACCACTTAAAAATGACTAGTACAAATCAAAAAGGTACAAGGACGACTCAAAAAGTTACGAGTTCAACTCAGAAAATTATGAGATGGATAGAGTGTGAAATAACGGTCAAAAATACGTCAGCGGTCACAGGGTCCGCACTACGTCACAGAGGTCACAGGGTCCACACTACGCAGCATTTAATACCGTACTCGAGACCACCTCAGGAGGTAGTCTCGAGTCCGGTTCTAATTAGATCGCATCAGGCAGTGCGGTTTATCAGAGGTGTGGACGCTGTAATACCAAAATACATTTTTTGTGTATCCTCCAATATCCCAAAATGCTTTGTGGTATGTTTGGCGAAATACTCAGAACAGGCGCCGGAAGGACTTGCTATCAGTGTACACTCCGCACTAGGTATTCATTTTTATGCTTCAAAAAATCTGTCTGGACATCTTTGTTAAACTAGTGGGGGAAATAACAAAAATACAACGTTAAATTAGGCGACTGCAAAAATGAAATGCGAGTTAAAAGTAGGATCGGGGACGAACAAATTACGTAATTTGTCAGCTCTGTTTGAAATAAAATTAAGAGGACCAGAATTAGGGTCAGGCAACATATGAAGGTAAAAACAAAGATTGTTTTGTAATTAACAGCTTTTTCTGAGTTGAATTATAAAACAGAATCAGCTCAATTTGTTTAAAGGGACTTCACCTGATTAAAAATAAAACCTGAAAACTTCAAGCCCTACTTGTGTGTATGTGTGTGTGTTCGGATTTACCTTTTCCACAATACTTGTTATATTTCTTTTTAGCAATATGGACCGCTGTTAATATGGGGCATAACACATTATTTTAAAATAAAATACAGTGCGTGGTGGGATACTATTGAATTAATTTCTACGGTTCGTTGCGCTGCTGGGAATTGTAACTGAACTATTCTAATGGTGTGTGGACGCATTAAGCCTGACTAAACATGAAACGGTACTTCAGTGTGGACGCTTGAGCTGGATTAATTAGAGTGGTTTCGAGTACGGTTCTCGAGATTGGTTATGTAGTGTGGACAGGGCCTAATTCTAACATTCTTCAGATACATTAGAGTCCTGTGGTGCGCTTTTTTATACTTTTATATCATTTAATAAAACTGCTTTGAAATAGGCCAACTGCACTTGTGACTATTGACTTTCATTTAATTGAAGGGGCTTGCGTGAAGGAACCCATATTTTGGTCACGACTTATACAAGGGTGGCGTAGTTTTTGGGTTGTATTTGACTACATTTGAAAGGGTATTCAACTTTAAATTTCCCCTGCCTTAACCACGGCAGGCGCTACAAACTGTACGTTTCATTGGAGGGAAACTGTGCTGCAGTAATTGAAATACTGGCTTAGTTTAAAAAAAAAATAGTCTTAATAGTTGGGAAAAAAACTATTTGCCATATTGGTGCTTTAAGTGCTTATTTCAACTAAAACTAAACTAAAAAGAAACTACCAGTGCCCAGTATTTTTGCTGTCTGTACTAAAGAAGTTTCTGTGTGTTCATAGCTATTTATTTATTATCAACATAGAGTTCAAGTTGTGTATCCGCCTGCATTAGACGTCGGATTTTTTTTTTTTTTAGTAGATAAATCAACTGCAGAATTAAAAAAAAAAAAATTGAATGTTGGCAGAGTTGAAATACTCATTGGGTTCTTACTCAAATTACTATCAAATTGTTTTTGGTTGAGGGTGCCCATGCCTGAGGAGATTATATATATATATTACAAGCAGATTTTGTTGGTGTTAAACTTAAATATTGTGTTTCAAAATGGGCCAGTGCAGGGACGTCGCTAGGCCTATTTTAGGGGGGCTTTAGCCGCCCTAAAATATTCATTAGACCCCCCCCCCCCTTAAATAAATCAATATATCAGTCAATATATTTTCTCTGTCATTTCTTTTTTTTTCGTCAACCGTTCCATCGCATCTTAAACTTCTTACCGGGCGGGCACTAGGACCTGGGGGAGGCTGCTGCTGCAGAGGAAGCTGCACGCGCTAGTGACTGTTAGGCCTACTTGTAGGTAACATTTTGGTTAACGTTAGCTACTTCTGTGGCTTGAGACTGTTAGCTAACAGTAAACGGACAGGAAAAGGCTCTGACAGGACGGATTCATGCAGATAGGCTACGATGTGAATTTGTGGTAAGTTAGAACAGAGAGAGTATTCACTACTATAGACTTTGGTCATAATCAAAGCTTTGTTAACCAATACGTTTTTATGTGAGGCTGCCTGTAAGTTACAGTGTAACAGACGTTGCGAGCTAGCTAACGGTAACGTTAACAGTGTCTTTTAAATTCGACATAAGTTATGTGGCGATGATATCTAATTAACGTTTTATTTAATGTAGTTTTGCTATCTGTGCCAGGCTATAAATGAGACAGATGACGTAACATCATGCACATATCTTTTCATACTCAATTGCTGTAGATGCAGGTCTGCTCAAAGACATACAGGCATGCAGCCCCAACTCAAAAAACTTCCTAGATTCATCATGCTTAACTGAGTTTGCCAAGCACTACGGTATTGATGTTAAAACAGAAGAGATGTTGGTGGCCAGAAACTTTCTTGCCCGGAAAAGAGAGGCTGGATGTCCTCCCAAAGATATGCTTGCTGTGCATAACCTCCTGGATGATGATATGTTTCCTTCTCTGAAGGAAATCATTCAGGTTGCCCTCACAATTCCTGTGAGCAGCTGCTCCTGTGAAAGGTCCTTTAGTGCACTGCGCCGGCTGCACTCCTGGTTGCGTAAGACAATGGGTCAGAAAAGGCTTGCAAGTCTTGCAGCCATGTCCATTGAGGGTGAAGTGCTTGGGCCACTAAGCCACAATAGTGTCATTTGACCGCTTTGCCACCTTTAAAAACAGGAGGTACACTTTGATGCGTCCACCCACAAAATAAGCATCAAAAGAGAGAAGCAAGAGGAGCAGTTCTGTAATATAGGTTGTAATATTTGTTTGGGATCTTACTTTTTTATCAGATTTTATTCCTAATTATTTTTCAGTTTTTTATTTTATTTAGCTCATTAGTTGAATTTAGTTTTGCCCCATTGTGGATGATACTGTTTAAGATGTTCCATGTGTCTGAATTATTGGGTTAATTTTGAGCAACAATTAACAAAAGGGTGAAACTTAAATAAAGATCTTTTTCTAATGGTATAATATGACCTGCATGTCTTCTCATTTCTCTCTCTCTCTCTCTCTCTCTCTCTCTCTCTCTCTCTCTCAAAATAAAATCCAAAAAAGTGTCTAACACAAACTATGAGACAGGTATACTTTTAGCCAACCTTGACCAAAAATAACCTTATTTGATAGATTTTACACCCGTTGTTTCTCTAAAAATACATGATGAAAAGACGTTTTGGGGGCTTTAAAAAAATCCTGGGGGAGTATGCCCAGACCCCCCTAAAAGAGGCTTAGCCCCCCTATCCATGAATCTCTAGTGACGTCCCTGGGCCAGTGTATAGCAAGATATCAATAGGCTAGTATTTGACAAGTTAATAAGAGTGTGGTTAATTGCTGTAGCATATTTAAACAAAATTTAGATATGGGGGGCCTTTGAAAAGTTTAAAACAAAATCTGTTAATTTTAATATGTTATGCTGTTACATATGAACATTCAGTAATCACAGTACAAGACTATAAAAAATGTGTTTTCTTGAATAAAATTCAGCTGGCAAATGAACTGCCAGAAACTCTTTGTTGCACTATCGGTATTAGTTTTATACTGTTACAAATATTGTACTCCTTTAGGAAAATATGCCTTTGGATTTGCTTCAAAATAGAGCCCATAACATCGAAATAAATAAATAAATAACTGGAATACTATGATTTTGTTTTATAAAAACAACAAATGGCAGTCACTCAAAAAAAATAAAAAAATAAATAAATAAATACTCTCTTACAACAGAACAGTATTGATAGCAGTGACCATAATCCCCTGTGGATGAAGGTCTTTATTTCATAATCTGATCAAACAGCAACAAGGGATTGCAACAGAGCTGGGTTATACATTTTCTCTAGGCTCTCAGCAACTGCTGTAACAGATTAATGAGCTGAAGAACACTGGCCATATTAAAGCGACAGCTTGCAGTGCTGTTGTGGGGAACTGAATTTATCTGCATGTTTTTTTCATGATATACAGAGGCTGCAGTTTCAAATTCTCAAAACTGTTTACTCCAAAATGTAATTAGCAAATGTTTTTCAGAAAAGGAGGCACACACCCAAAAAAGTTGCCAAACCACATATAAACAGCTGAGATCTTTAACTTAGGAACTCGCAAGCAGTCTCAAGTTGTTTCTTATTTGTTTGCAATGGTATTTTTTTTTCCTTTCAGATACAAATTGCTCTAACGACAATTTGTATTAAATAGCTTTGTGAATCCAGACCATATTTTAGAAAAGTAGAAGTAAATTGTTAGATTTTGCCTATTTAGTCATAATTTTGTATGGAGCGGGAGTATTCTTAATTTTTAGTATAATTTTCACACATTGTGTTTTTTTCAAGCACACTTTTCTCCTTTTTATTGAGTGGTACCAAACTTAAACAGATGCAAAAACAGATGGTTTGAACTACCCAGCATAGCTATCTACAGTATGGTGTTGGCCTTTTTTTAAGAGCTGGTCTCAATCACGATCTAAAATTGCTATAGTGAGTAACTGTAAAAAATTAGTTACTACTGCCAACTCACTGTGATAATGATAATCATTTGGTTAAATAACCTTTATATTTAGATAAAAACATAGCAATTTTGCCAGCAACAAAAAGTATCCTGCTGTAGGAATAACAGCTATTTAAAGTTGTATAATAGCGGGAGACATTTGACACCACCTTTAAAGACTACTTTAAAAAGCTCTCAGAGAGCTACTGTAGGTGATGCAGTGGGTTCATACATTTGCCTCTCATCTCTGGATATTCCAGTCCATCTTGGAGGACTGAAATTTGTTTGGTGGTCTACATGGGCAGTAGCCCACCTCACAAAATACCAAACAACTTGTCATGTGCTATACTGTATGTCTAAAAAGTGAAATGACAATGACTCGTGTGAAAGTTCAATATAGCCTACCTGCTTGATGCCTGGGCAGAAGACAATGGTGGGGTTTCAACGCAGTTTAGAAATCCCAAATTCTCTCTCCACTGTCATGACTTCTGTGACGTAGCATGCACATACCACACACATTTCTCACGCTATAGGAAGTGCTAAAACATTGTATGACTTTAAAAGGGTGGGTAAATTACTCTCTCATGCTAAAAAGCTGTAAAAGTGACGTAACCTCACACAGCTTTCTACTATACTTAAAGGTCTACCAAGCAATCCTTTATTATCTGAGATCTACTGGAAGTAGCCCTGGCTAGCTTCTTTGGCCAAATAGGGGGAAAAAATAAGCATACAGTACGGGGGTGGTGAGAGACCTCTTCATTCAGTATTTTATTTTTTTATACCATTTATTCAACGTTTCCAATTATTGCCGTCTCACTCAAAATGAATGATTTATAGTTTAGTTGTTTTATAAGCAAGGTTATAAAAAATACTGAAGCTATTACACATTTAAAAAAAAATGCAGCTGTTTGCAATAAATAAATAAATACATAAATAGACGCCACCCTTTGCAAAGCGCAGGAAGATATTTCTTTCATCCTTTACACTTTTGTTATATCTGTGTTTGGTCATCGGTTAGCAATAAGATGCAATTAATTGTACACTAGCCTTAAGTAGCATCTACCATGGGTACCTACCAAGGACAAAAAATGTGTCGAACTCGTATGAACTACAGATTGGAATTTTAAACGTATAAACTCTAAAGAAGTGGTTAAACGTTGAATAATATAGTAGACGTATAACCGGTCACGTGACAAATTTCACCAAACGCATATTTAATGTATTCATTTATCATCACACACAGTAGTCTGTCACGTATCCGACTGCTGTGGTGCCACAGTAAGGGAGGATATTATAAAAAGGGAAGGGGTTTGGCAATTGCCTCCAAGTAGTTTTTCTAATTGGTGCAACAGAAAGATTGACTGGGGCGGATATTTATTCTCGGTCGATCTGGCGCTTCATTGGTGTGTGAACTCTGTGTTCATGCTGTAGTAGGCGTGGTTTGGTATCCAGTGCACCTGGGGTTAGAAAGTTAATGACAAGCGTTTCTTGTGACGGTTGTTATATATTTTTAATAAAATTGAATCTCTAAATAAAGGAACAAGGTGAAGCCACTTTTGACAGCCCTAATTTCAATATATACTTTGGTGTGTATGTGTTGTTGTTTTTTTTTTTTTTTTTTTTAATATAAACTTTGTAATTAAGTCTTTGCGATGTTAAAATGTGATTTGCTTATTTAAGGTTTCTTTGCTTAGAAAGTACTAACCAGGGCTGTCAGTATACATCAGAATGTAATATAAAGTGTGTGTGTGTAGATATGGTTTAAACGTTTAAACGCAGACACCTGCATAACATTTAAACCTTCATAAAAATGTACCAAAAGCACATCCCTAGTATTGACTACTGTTATACTGGATGCCTAATAACTACAACAATAAAAAATACATAACCTCATTCTACTGGCAAGAGCCTTGCACTGTCCCTACGGAATTTGGATTCAAGTATTATTATTATTATTATTATTATTATTATTATTATTATTATTATTAACCTAAAAACATAGTGGAAACCATTTAAGAAAGCTGTAGGATATCAGTCGGTTATTTGTATTTGGAAGGATACTTTCTCTGGCTAAAAGAAAACTACCAGGAAACCCACACTACCCAAAAGGTATTACCAAAACAGCATGAGAGAAAGGTGAGACACTTCTTTCTCTATGGAAACCCAGGCAGTTAATGTCTGTCAAGCTTTCTGACCAATAAAAAATTCACAAGGTAAAAAAAACAAAAAAACACTCAGGACTTTTGGTTGTAACAGCTTTGCACTGAGCTCCATGCATTTCAAAATCCCATCAGTAATGAGTAGTCGCACCAAAAGTGCCAGTTCTCATGCTGTAATAAAACATTTGAGAAACCCCATTACAGTATATACATGCATTCAAATGGATTTTATTACCAAACATTTGTAATAAACTAAATGGAAATTATATTTATTGTGTTGTTCCTCACTGGAATGGAAATGTTCTCGCTGGTCTTCAGGCGCATCATTTGTGCACTGAAGGGCTTGATGAACACAATAGAACCTTTTACTCAACTGTAAATAGTGATTGATGGCTGAAATGAATGCTGACTATCATGACAAGATCTCTGATGCAGAGAAAATGAGCTGTGCTCAGAATGAATAGCACACCCATTCTGTAACAGAATAAATAGCTTTTTTAAAAAACATTTTCCTTGGAAGGAAGAAAGGATTCGTGAGGTCCAAATTGATGTTCAATGACACTGAAATGTTAAAAATAAAAAGCACAGGCTAGACCACCCAAAACAGGCATGAGTCTTAAAACGTATGTGGTACATAACAATATCAAGCAACGTAAATGCAGTAATAATGTACTTAATATCCCACTCAGATTTAGTTTATGCCAAATTTATTAAGTGCAGGTTGCGATGATGGCATTTTGTGATGTGGACCAATGTCTGTTCAGAGTCAGGATGAGACCACCCAAGACCTTCTACACTTCACTGGCTGGTTGATATCAATTTCCAAAAATACATGGCAGTGACATTCCCACTGCACCAACCAGATGTAATTAGAATTATAGAAACATGCTGAAAATTGACATATAAAATCCATTGTGTTTTGACTGTACTGTATGTTTTCAATTAAATGCTTTTTTTTTTTCTTGGCGATACCTTTTAATAGGAACATGGGAATATGTATATAATATAAACTAGATTTTGAGACCACAACGGTCTTTTCTTCAGGTGTGAAGTGCAAACCGAAAGAAAGTTCCCTTTCAAGTCGAAAATAACCATCAAGGATGGGATATTGCCGTCAGGCAGTAGCGATTGGCTGAGCTTTTATAGCAAAGCTGCCGATAGGCCTCTGCGCGAGCTGCCACGTAAGCCCGCCCCCTTGGGAGCTTACTATACGCAGCGCGCAGAGACTCACGTCCTCTTTTGTCTTCAGCATTGGTAGCGGTAGGTATTAGAGCTCGTAGCTGTTGTACTCGATAAGCTTAAAAAGCTTGAGAAGCTGGTTATTGCCCCTTCTCTGGGTTTATTCAGTTACGCTTTGTTCTTGTTAAGGATTATATAAATTGTCTATATATTTTATATATTTTTATATATTTCCTTCACGCTTTGCTTTGCATCAGCGTTGTCTCGTGGTCTCCGTCTTTCCTGTGTTAATAATTATTTTTGATTATTAGTGTTGTGTTTTGGGTTTTGTATTAAAATTGTATATATTCTGTGTGTATATATATATTTTGTGAAGGGCGACGCTTGCGTTGGCCTTGGCGCGCGTGTCTGCAGCCCGGTCTTGCCTTGGCTAGACCACGTGTGTGGCGCCTGCACTGCTGTCTCCCACATACTGCCTGCGGTGTGTAAAAAAAACAACCGCGTGGTAGTTGTACTGTGCCCACATATATTTGTGCCCCAGTCACATAATCACTACCATTAGTGCTGCTGCAGCGTTAAAAAAAAAAAAAATCCCATTCACTACACAGAGGAAGGCGACCACTAAGCCCAATCCCCAGCACCAACAGGTAAGTAGTGCACAGCATCCAGGACACTGTACCAGCACTTAGCGTCTCCGCTCTGCGGGTCAGCTGGCAACAGGCGTCTGTGCTAGCGTTCTACGCTCGGTACTCACGCTCCGGCATGCTGCGCCGGCGCTTGGTGTCGGCGCTTTGCCGCTTGGTGCAGCGCCGGCGCTTTGTGCAGCGCATCAGCGCTTGGTGCTAGCAGCGTCTGCGCTTGGGGACTTCGGCGCGCTCGGCGCCTCGGCGCTTCGGTGCATGCACCTCGGCGCTTCGGCGCCGGCGTCGGCGTCGACGCTCGGCGCTTCGGTGCACGCACTCGGCGCTTCGGCGCACGCACCTCGGCGCTTCGACGCACGCACCTCGACACTCGGCGCCGATGCTCTGTGCACGCACCTCGGCGCTTCGATGCTCGGCGCTCGGCGCTTCGGCGCCGACGCTTGGCGCTTGGTGCCGCACCTCGGCGCTTCGACGCCGGCGCTCGGCGCATCGACGCTTGGCGCTCGGTGCACGCACCTCGGCGCTTCGGCGCCGGCGCTCGGCGCTCGGCGCATCGACGCCTTGGCGCTTCGGTGCACGCACCTCGGCGCTTCGGCGCCGGCGCTTTGGCGCTTCGGTGCACGCACCTCGGCGCTCGACGCTTGGCGCTCGGCGCTCGGCGCATCGGCGCTTTGACGCCGGTGCACGCACCTCGGCGCTTCGGCGCTGACGCCTTGGCGCTTCGGTGCACGCACCTCGACGCTCGGCGCTTCGGTGCACGCACCTCGGCGCTTCGGCGCCGACGCTTGGCGCCGGTGCACGCACCTCGGCGCTCGGCAACCGGCTTCGGCGCTTCGGCGCATCGACGCTTAACGATCAGTGCACGACTTTCGGCGCCGGGCGCATCGTCGCTTGGTGCACATACCTTCCGTTCAACGCCGCCGTTCGGCGTTCAGGGTCAGAGTGGCAACCATGTCCGGGTTCCACCGTTGCGTCACCTGCCAGGCAAAATTGCCAGCGAAGCGATCCCCATGAGGACTGTGTGGCGTGCCTGGGGCCAGAGCACGCCGCATCCGCGTTGGCGGATAGGGCTTTTGCCATTTTGTGCTGGGTTCCAGACCGCACCCTCCGCCAAAGGGCGAAGAAAGCAGTGGGTGGGCACTCTCCTTCCTCTGGATGGTCCCACACCATTTCTGCCCGCCGTCGTCTCACGGCGGCGCTGCCAGTCGCGGCTGCAGCTCTCCAGGAGCCCGTCCTCCCAGCTAACGGCTGGTCAGAGGTCCCCACCAGGCGCGCTCGGGAACGCAGCCCCTCCCTCGTAGGGTGCGCCCCGTCGGGAGTCGACGTCACACTCCAGATCGCCTCGACGGAGAGCACGCTGTCGCTCCCCTCGTCTGGACAGGTGATACAGAGACAAGTCCGGGGTGGCGGAGCTAACCTCCAAAATGTCTCAGTTTATGGAGGTTATGATGGGGCAGCAGTCCATCCTGATGTCCCTAGCAAATGTGGTGCCTCCAGTCCCAGAACAATCGACTGGGCCCATTGCTAGCCAACCAGTGGCCCCTCCACAACCTGCACCGGTCGTCGCCCTTCCAGTGCAATCTCAAGGGGAGTGGGATATCGATGCGGTGTCCAGAGACACATCTGACATCCTAGGGGGACAGTATAGAGGCTGAGGTATCCTCCCAGCACTCTGAGCAGGACATCGAGCCCACGTGCTGGATACCGATGACCCAACGTGGTCTGTGGTGAGAGAGCAACCCGCCACTTGGGCGTCGAGTGGCCTATGGCGGAACTACCTCGGCTCCTTGTTTGAGTCAGCCTTCAGCCCAGCCCCATCAGTCCAGGATGCTTCCGGCATTCCCTGACTTTATTAAGGAGGTGCAGTCCACCTGGGGGCTCCGGCCTCTGCCCCTGCGACTTCTCGCAAGGCCTCGGCCTTTAACATGCAAAGGGCAAATGAAGCTGGGTTGGCGTCCTTCCCACGGTGGGCGCTGCGTTCGCCAGCGTTGGTGAAAGCGCCAACATTATCGGGGCTGACGAAGGATCCTGCATGCCCCAATAAGCAGTGCAGGACCACTGAGGTACACCTTAAAAGGGTGCGCTGCGGCCACGGAGGCGGTCAAACTCTCCAATGTGGCCAGCTTGCTGACGGCTCTACCAAGCGGCACTAATTAGAGACCTGCCTGAGTGCCCTTCTGCGGCCCTCAGAAGCGAGTTGGGGACCGTCAGTCAGCTGCTGGTGAAGCTGGCCCAGCTCAGCGCTGGCTCAGGGCAGGAGCATCGCATCTCTGGTGGTGGCCAGAAGGCAGCTCTGGCTCGCAGGCGAGTGCAGGAACCTGACAAGGCTCCGTTGCTGGATGCCCCAATTACACGGGACACACATTTGGTCCAGCGGTGGAGGAGATGCTGCAATGCTCCACCAAAGCGCGGAGGCGTCGCAGCAAATGGCGAAAATGTGGCCAAAACCGCCCGTTCCAGCCAAAGCGGCCTCAGGAACATCAGTGGCGCAGGACACCACCGCAGCACCAGCCATGGCCAGGGGTACTAAGACCTCTCCCTCGAGCACAGCAGCGCGGTCAACCTCCATTTTCAAGACCGCAGCGCGAGGGTGGCGCCCTAGAGGTGGTGGCAGGGCACGCCCGGGGCTCTGGCCAGGCCCCTCGCGAGCGAGCCCAGCCTAAACAGCCCTGAGAACACCAGGCAGCTGTTAACCCGCCCCTACACTGTCTCCCAGCTCCAGTTCTGGCAACAATGCACCAGCGACATCTGGGTGCACAAAACTATATCCACGGGTACACCCTTCAGTTCCAGTTAAAACCTCCCCTTCCGGGAGTGGTTGTAACTGCAGTGAAGGACTTCGGTTCAGTCCTCAGCTCTGAATGTGGAAATACAGGCATTGCTCAGCAAGCGTGCCATTCAACAAGTAGACCCTGCTCTGATCGACCAGGGGTTCTATTCCAAATACTTCCTGGTGCCCAAGAAGGACGGCGGGCTCCGTCCTATTTTAGATCTGCGAGTACTGAACAAATACCTGCGGGTGTTATCATTCAGGATCCTTACGCACAGGCACATCATTCAGTCAGTCCTACACGGCGACTGGTTCACCACCGTGGACCTGACAGATGCGTACTTTCACGTTCCCATCTGCCCGGGTCACAGGAAGTATCTGCGTTTCGCATTTCAGAGCAGGGTATACGAGTTTTGTGTCCTTCCATTCGGCCTGTCACTAGCTCCTCGAACCTTTTCGAAATGTATGGATGCCATTCTAGCTCCCTTGCGGGCTCAAGGTGTCCGACTGCTGAATTATCTGGACGACTGGCTCGTCTGCGCGCAGTCGAAGGAGCAGGTGGCACAGCACACAGTGATGGTTACAGACCATCTTCAGCGGCTAGGTCTGAAGATCAATTCAGAAAAGAGCAGCCTAGTGCCGAGCCAACAGACCGAATTCTTGGGTCTGCATCTGGACTCAGTGTCCATGGAAGCGACCCTGTCGACACAAAGAGTTGCCTCAATAGGCGGTGTCTCTCCCTATTCAGGTTGAGACAAACAGTCAGCATGGAGCTGTGTCAGCGCATGCTGGGGTTGATGGCTGCCGCCTCACAAGCCCTTCCTTTGGGCTTACTACACCAGAGACCTCTGCAGGCCTGGTTCAATGCCTTCGCGTTGCATCCGCGGAGAGACAAACACCGCAGGCTAAGGGTGTCCCCAGCCTGCTGGGAAGCGCTACGCTGGTGGAAAGTTCCGTCAAACCTCCGCCAAGGCGTACGCTTGGGTCCCATTTTCAGAAGGCAGGTCATCACGACCGACGCTTCCAACCACGGTTGGGGAGCAGTCTGGAACGGGACAGGGACCCGTGGAGTATGGTCAGGACCCTGGAGGTCAGCCCACATCAATGCTCTGGAGCTCAGAGCGGTGGACCTCGCCCTCCGGCACTTCTTGCCGGTGCTTCTAGGCAAGCATGTGGTAGTGCGGTCAGACAACACCACAGTTGTGGCGTACATCAACCGCCAGGACGGTTTGCGGTCCCCCGGTCTTCACCGGATGGTAGCACGGATGTTGCTATGGGCACAACCGCGCTTAACCTCTCTGCGTGCGGTTCACCTACCGGGCAGAGTCAATTACGCAGCAGATCTCCTATCCAGAGGAGGCCCTCTTGCCGGCGAATGGCGTCTCCACCCTCAAGTGGTAGAGCGCATCTGGGAATGGTTCGGCACAGCCCAGGTAGATCTCTTTGCTTCGCAAGAGACCACACACTGCCCCCTATGGTTCTCAGTGAAGGATCTCGACAGCCCCCTAGGAGTCGATGCACTGGCTCACGAATGGCCGCCAGGGCTCCTATATGCGTTTCCACCGATCCCGATGCGCCCCGCCTTCTTAGAGAAGGTCAGGGTAGAGCAAGCGACAGTGATTCTAATCGCTCCTCGGTGGCCTCGGAGAATATGGTTCCCGAGCCTGGTGCAGTTGTTGTTGTTTCAGTGCATTCATCATGTACTCGTTTCGCAGGAGACGGTTCTAAGGTCTCCATGCGTCCAAATCCGGCCTTTTTACCCAAGGTCATATCCCGTTTCATATGAACCAACCAGTCGAGTTGATGGCGTTCCATCCTCCTCCTTTTCTTCCCCAGAGGAAGAACGGTTACACATGCTCTGCCCTGTGCGGGCATTGAGATGTTATATTGACCGCATTACAGCGGCTGTGAGGCAAACTGAACAATTGTTCATATGCCATGGTTCTAGGACTTTGGGTCAGCCGTTGTCTAAACAACGCCTTTCCCACTGGATAGTGGATGCTATTAAATTAGCTTATGAATCTGCAGGCCTTCCGCCACCAGGGCAGTTGAAGCGCATTCCACTAGGGGTATGGCGACATCCTGGGCCCTCTTTAGAGGGTGCGGTGTCTGACATTTGCGCTGCAGCCAGTTGGGCTACACCGCATACTTTCATGAGGTTTTACCGGTTAAACGTACTGGATTCCTCTGCTCCACTGTTTGGAGCATCTGTACTACACTCTATGATGCCTCAACATGCGGACGTATAGAGTGGTTGACAGCATGGTGTTGACTATTCCACCTTAGGACAGGTGTCATTGCGAGCATAGACGGCTGAGGCGCAGCTCCGCATATGCGTAGATGTGTTGCCCTACGCAGTTGCGTTATGGCGTAAGTCTGTCCTACTGCCGAGAATCCTCCTCGCGACGGCTTGGGTACACTGTTCCCATCCTTGATGGTTATTTTCGACTTGAAGGGCGATAGGTTGCGGATGCAACCCGGTTCCCTGAAAGAGAAAATAACCATCAAGCCGCGTGGTCGCTCCAGAGGCCTTCACGGCCTGAAGAGCAAAGAGGGCGTGAGTCTCTGCGCTGCGTATAGTAAGCTCCCACGGGGGCGGGCTTACGTGGCAGCTCGCGCAGAGGCCTATCGGCAGCTTTGCTATAAAAGCTCAGCCAATCGCTACTGCCTGACGGCAATATCCCATCCTTGATGGTTATTTTCTCTTTCAGGGAACCGGGGTTGCATCCGCAACCTATCGTTAGCTCCTCTACAGGTCAATTCAGCTTCATAAAATTAAAATAACACCTTTCTTTACCTCTGTTTCCATGTGTCACCTTATGAACCTTTCAGTTGAATACTAGTGTATTTTATATACATATTCAACTGATACAACTGCAATCACCAAAAACTGTTTGGTTGTACTTCTTGTATATGGACCAGTATTGCTTAGCCTTCTCTACAATTAAATTAAATACTAGCATCTGTGAATTATAGCAGTGCTTCATATACCTGTAATTTTATAGAAATTTTATTGCATGGCACAACCCATTGAAAGAGTTCTAGCTAACTACAGAAAAAGGTGTGTTTGTAAAAATGTTAGTTAATGATTATTTTGTCACTGAATTTGAAGCAAGGTAATATGTCTGATTTGCAGTGCAACGGTTGCAGTTATGAAAGATTATAACATACAAAGGCATTATGACATGATGCACAAAGCAACGTATTCTGAGCTTACTGGAAAGCCTTGTGCTGACAAAGTCACAAAGACGAAAGAAGCTATGGAGTCTCAACGAAAGATTTTTCTGAAAATGAGAAGAAAGTACTGTGGATGCCGGTTTTATTGTTAGCAAAGAGATTGCATGTGCTGCCAAACCTTTTTCAGATGGTGAATTTGTTAAAAGGTGCATGCATAAAACAGCGGATGTAGTATGAAAAAAAGAGAACATTTAGTGTGTGAATTTCATCTGTGGCAGGGGTTTGCCACATTGACAGTTTCATGCCTTGTTAAAGGAGTTGGAATCGCAGTATGATGGTTTACTGTATTTTACCATGTATGATGGCCAAGTTTTGGGGCAGTGCTGAAGCAGTTCTTTCACTTGCGTCAAATAATAACTTCATGCCGAAATGAGGAAAACATCTTGTGCAGCTCAGTAATCCCCAATGGCTTCTGGATATTGCGTTTCTTGTTGACCTCACTGAGCAAATTAACATTTAAAACAAGAAACTCCAAGGGCAAAAAGCAGATCGTAACACTAATGAATGAAGAGGCGAGAGCTTTCAAAGCAAAGCTAAACTTGTGGCAGCAACATATGTCAAACAGAAATTTTGTTCACTTCACTGCATGCCGAGAGATTCAAGAGTTACACAGAGATCCATTTGATTATGAAGACTTGTAAGTGCTGCAGTGAAAACTAGCAAACCTGATAAAAATAATTTGATTGTCTATTTCAAGACTTCCAGTCTCATTGAAACATCTTTCAGTTATTTACAAACTCCTTTAATGTAACAGCACTGCCAGATCGTCAAATGGAGCTGATCAATTTTCAGTGCAAACAGCATCTCAAGGATATATTCAACAAAGTGCCACAGCAAGATTTCTACCATTATGTCCTAATCAACGAGTTCCCCAAATTGTCAGAACTTTTTTGCAAAACCTTGAGTTTATATGGAACCACTTACATTTGCGAGCAGCTCTTCTCAATAATGAACCTTCCTTAACACATCAAAACACAGATCAAAGCTTACGGATGAACACTTGGCAGCTGTGTTGCGAGTGGCCACAGCTAAGGATACACAGCCAGATATCAAGACACTGGTGCGAAAAACAAATGTGCCAAGTGTCCGGACAGAAGTCATAAAAAGGTACATTTCATAGTGGTACTGTTTACTAAAATCACATTTTCACAGCTTGCCAGCATCTTTTTTTTTTTTTTAATGGTGTTAAAAACGTTATATTTAGGAATATAAGTTCAATATTGAGACTTGAGAATTATATACTCTGACATCTTAATTTTTTTACTGTTTGAGATTTCCATTGAAGAAAGTAAAATACTTTTTTTTTTGTCAGTGTTCTAGGAAAACTGCTTCTAGTTATGTCTGCCTATTTTTGTACTATAATATATATTAAGTAATATGTTGATTAATTGATTGAAACCGTGCCTGAATACTTTTTGACTAGGAATCGTGCAGAGGGGGTAATGTGTTTGTTTAAAGAAGTATATTTGAGTATATTGGCCTACATACAATTTCTATAGACATTTTCAGTTACATTACTATGCATAACTTTTGCGGTGTGGCCCACCAAGTGAACAATCTCAACTTAAATGGCCCTAAATTGTATAGTTTTAAAACAATTTAAAACAACTGTCTGTGTCCCAGTTCTGAGCTTTGAAATTCTGGTCACCCTAAACATAATTATCTTGACAAGGCACAGTCTATTTTGTAACGTTCTGATTTGCATAAACTACGTAGCTTCATTGTTTTAAATAAATGCATTTATAGTCACATATTCCCAAACCCATTTCACTTACCTCTGAATTAAATCTTAGCTGGCAGATGTTGCATGGAATGATTTGTTTCCTTTTTGGAGGAAGAGGGACTCCAAATGTGTGATTTATTACTGCTTTCTGAACTGGGTCCATCTGTAGAAAAACAAAAAGAGAAAACCAATTAACTTTGGTTTTACATCAATAGAATTAGCTTCCATTGCTTTTGTCCGCTCTCCACATTTTAGCATTTTGCTACCTTATTTGTGTCGGTTGTGTTTTCATTATTTGAAATAAAAGGGGATCATACACTGAACAAGCCATGAAATGATACATTTTGCTTATTTTAAATGCTTGCTTTTGCATGAAATGCATTACGTATTTCAACGAGGTACAGTGTATACATCATTAGCTCCAATGTAAATAGTAAAACTAGGGAAACACATTTTGAAAACACTCTTTTAAATGTCTAACTAAAAAAAAACAACCAGCTGAAAATACTGGATGTTATCCAGGTGACTTCGCTAACCTTTAAAACAACTGATAGAGCCTGGAGTGATGTCACAGAGGTTTTGGCCCAACAACTAAAGAAAAATAATATTATAAGCTTTTCAATGGCATGTTAGATATATACAATGCTATCCTTGACAGGGAGTGAAAACATAGTTTTAAAGGTAAAATGCCAAAACTAAGTCATGTAGACAAATGTTTCGACTAGTTCCATCATTCTACTCAAAAGTTAATATAAATATGATTTACTGTGTATCAATATATACAGTAAGACACTCTTTTTTTTGCCTTTATTTTACCAGTTCATATTTCGTGACATTCCACTACAGATTACATTAGTATGTACATCTACATACGGTATACAGGAAAAAGTCACAGACTAGTAATAGAAATGGTTTTGCTGTGCTGCTGCTTCTGACTGTGACAACAGCATAACCCCCCCTAAAAAAACTATTTTATATATGATGTGAGAAATGTCACTCGTTTCTAAGGTTCGTAGACCCTTTTGATGCAGACCCAGACACAAAAAGGTTTTAGGCAGTTGGGTGCCGTTTTTATTATTTACAGAAAATAAAAGACAACTGAAAATGAAACAAGACAAAACCTAACTCTGTTTTGGAGTGCTAACTAAACTTTTCTTGACTTCTCTAACTACACTGCAAATGGCCAAGCCGTTTATCGATTACACAAAACCATTTTTAAACACAACAAACAAAGAGGTTTACACACTACCTTTTAGAAAACCACATAGGTTTCTTCACAAATGACAGCCTGTCTTCACACAGACTGCCCAGAATAAACTTTTTGCCTGGTTTAAATACCTGCCTGTTTATTACAGGCAGGTGACACTAAAACAATTAAACAGGTAATCAATTATAATAAATCATTACACCCGTGGCTGTGCAAACACATCCATATTTCTCTAGCAGGGACATAAATTAACCCTATCATTGCTAAACCCTCAACACATTCCTTCCAGGCAGGGATCTGCCCAGCCACACTAAAAATAGATTAATTTAAAGATCAAAAGGCATCACAAGAAGACAGTGATGACTAACACAGCTACTCCCTTCACACAGTGCATAGCATGGCATTAGTTTTAAGTTGTGTGCACATCACATTGCAATTAATGCTTTTCACTATATTTGTAAATTGGATTAAATAATCAAGTTGTCAACATTTTTCATACACAGGCAATAGTGTTATTTGGAAAACATCTGTCAGGGCAGTAGCGAGTTAAGGTTTTTTTTAATTACGTTTTGTAACCTGTTTTTACCAGTGCAGGTCACAAGCATAGAAAGTAAATTGCATTTAATACACATAAGGTAGAGCATATCTATTAAACACATTTTTTCCCCTATCACAGAGAAGCATGTATAATGTTAAATGGAGTTCAAGTTCTTACCGTTATCATGGAGAATCCACCTCAGTGCTAATATTAGGGAATTTCCATGGAAAAAAAGTGTCTCACCTTTTTCTCACTCTATTTTGGTAGTACTTTCGGGTTGTGTGTGTTTCCATGTAGTTTTCTTTTAGCCAGAGAAATTCTTGTTCCAAATGCAAATAATTAAAATACGGGAGGGTGTATTTAAATGTTTCTGTCTGACTTAAAATTTGGCTTTGCGTGACGACTGATATAATACAGCTTTCTTAAACTGGGTTTCCACTAACTTTTTAGGATGGTTAAAGCACTGCAAGCACCCTGCCTCATTTGGCCACCAAAGATTCTTTAATAAAAAAGCACAAAAAAGAAAACGCAGACCATAAAAAATACCTTGATCGTGACCTTTGACCTCTCCTTAAGGTTAAATGTAAAATGAGCTGATAACTCCTTACAGTGTGTAGATAGGGTCATGGTTACTATGGTGTTTAAAGTTCTAAAGCATCGTGAGATAATGAACTAATGAGGTATTTTGAATTGAAACTGCTCCATAAAACTGATCTGTTGCTGACACTTGTGCTGCAATGCTACAGCTTGCCAAAATTTCCAACTGGGTCACATCAATCTATATGGGATGATCCTTTCCAAGTTTCATGTTGTTTGGTTACATAGCCTGCGAACAGGAGCACTTTAAAGTTTTGGGAGGAACAATAATAATAATAAATAAATAATTTACAATTGGCTTCCCAAGCCAGCTTGGAAGCCTAAAAATAATAATAATAATAATAATAATAATAATAATAATAATAATAATAATAATAATAATAATAACAAGAAATACCTGAATCTGAATCCCGCAGTGAGAGTGTAATGCTCTCGCCAGTAGAATGTGGTTATCATATTATAAATAGGTTTGTTCTTGTTGTTCAATTAATGAACCAGTAAGTATATCAGTAGTGCACAAGAGTTCAACAAATGTATCTGTGCTGTCCACCTGGACTTTCTGGAACTTCGTTATGCAGCAAGCTGATGTTAAAACCAATCTTTTTCTTTTTCATGTTTTCATGCTTTTAAAACAAATCTTGCTCAATGAATTGAACAAAAAAGTTGGAGCACACAAAAATAGCACCTTCTTGCTTTTGGTTCTCTCAGAGTCCTTCCAGCATCAACGCCTTGCATCTGAGCCAAAATGTGCACCTTGTATCTCCAATGTGGTCGCTAACTATGCTATTAAATGGCTGTTTACTCATACTATTTTCTTTCTAGTTTTCTTTCAGGGTCCGTCTGGCAGACCTGGACGACAGCAACAATGAACTGGACGAACAAGTGAGTTATTTTCTTTGATGAATGTTATTTTCTCACATTATGTTTCCCAGTGGCAGATCGTTCTGTCACAGGCTGACTTGTTTTAGCCTCTTGTCTTTGTCATGGCAGATGTCTGGTAAAAGGTGAACAAAGCCTAAAGCAGACAATCTGTTACAGAAGACAGATAACTGCTTTCAGCAGCAACAACAACAACAACAACAACAACAACAACAACAACAACAACAAGGAATATGATGTGTGCCAAATTGTTAGTGATGCAGCATTACATTGACCCTATTAAATTGACCCTTTTTAGTTACTCTGTTTTTATTTTATGAAAAAAATGGTTGCCTCCTCCTATCCTTATCGAAAGGGAATAGTAAATGGAATATTGTTGCCAAACACAGGGAAAACACCACGCTGAACCAATTCAATTGGGTCAATTGCAACAAACTTGCAGAGTTAGTACGGAGCTGCGTACTAAACTCTACCCTGGTTAGTACAGTACTATCTGGAGATCATCTCCAGCTACGTTACAAGTTAGTCCCAATTGCATCGAAAAAAGATCAGGAACAACATTGGGGATCATCCGATCACAGCGTTAGTACGAAACACAGATGTTATGGCCTGAAACTCAGAATTGAGGGGTGGGAAATAAAAATCGGAGAAAATTATTGGATTGTATGGAAGCGTATTGCTGCCACAAGAACCACGAATACCCAGATTTATTAATTTTTCCTCTTCAAAACAGAAAATTGCCATTATTAGGGGGATTGTTTTGTTGTTGCTGTTCTCGTGGCATCAATACGCTTCCGTAGGATCATATTTAAAGAAGTTTATTGCATAATGCAAGGTAAACTAACGAGTTTGTGAGTTAATACATTTATAACATACAGGTAAAATGCAATATTAGCCAATTATTCAATTCAAACCATACAGGTGTAATCATGAAAAGGTGCAAACAAATTTTAATGACTAATTACAGTCATGACTAGTAATCAAGTTCAAAATTACACATTAGAGCAAAAGCTCTTTTTTGTGTAGTGTATGAAAGAACATATTGAAACTGTGAAGGATGGGAAGAAAAGAGATATATATATGAAAGAACATATTGAAACTGTGAAGGATGGTAGAAAAGATATATATATATATATATACTGTATATATATATATATATATATATATATATATATATATACTGTATATATATTGTGTTTAATCATAAACCTAATTAATGAAGCAGTACATTTGACATGTCTTCATTCTTGCTCGAGTTAATACGATGGAACAGCGCTTAGTCTAAAGAGGTTTGCTGGACTGCGTTAGTACAGAACTTAGTCTCCTCTAGGGGCACAAGTCCTTTAGTACGTTTCGTTGCAATTGGAAACAAGTTTAATACGCACCTGCATATCATCTTCATTTGCTAAGTTCGTTGCAACTGGTACTAACTTCTGTACTAGGCTAGTACGCATCTTCCGTACTAACCACAAAATCATCCCCTGCTTTCAGTTCGTTGCAATTGACCCATAAGGTTAAATTCCACAGATTTGTTTTTAATATCGAATTTGGAAAAAATAATTTAAAGTTATCTAGATAAACCTCTATTGACCTTATCGAGGCAAACTACTGCCCTGCTGGAAAGGCATAAAAATAACTTAAGATGTTCATACGTACAAATTACAACACAAATAAATAAAATAAAGACTGATTTTAACTAAACAGCTCTTTAAATAATTCACAACAAAACATTATTTAAATAGGTAAAAAGCTTTGTGAATAGGGCCCTATATTTCACATATTATCAGAATGAATTTTATGGAACTGGATTCACTAAATGGGTGGTTTATTACTGTTGTATTGTATAGTTAATAAGGTAGGAACCTTTGGTATTGGGGTTTTAGTTCCACCCAGAAGTGTTAGTTGGGGAACACAGAAGTATATAGAAGACCCGGCTAAGAGGCTATGTTAAGATAGTGTGTGCCTGGAAAAAGCAACTAAAGAAGCCATTGGCATTTTTTGAATATCCCCCTAATAAAGCGCGTGGGCAGTTTGTCTCACCGAACCCACAATGTATAACAATTACATTTCTGTGTCTACTATCTATTAAGGGATTATGATTTCTTACATATTAAAATACACTGTTGTTCCATAAGAGGCTATTTTATAAATAAATAAATAAATAAAATATGGACAAAAATATACCTTGGCACCCAAAGGGTCTTTTTTTAATTATCCAAACTGGTGTGGTTAAAAAAAAAAAAGAAAAATCCTTCAGAGTTTGTAGAATTAAACTGGAGACTCCATGGTCTTGACATCAATATTAAAATGGAACAGAATAATGAATGTGCATTTTTCATAGTCATTGATTTAAGATCTATAAACTAAGCAGGAGTATTACTGTAGCATGGTTTACAATGAGAGTTGTGATTGTACCTGATTATTCCAATCTTCACTAATTCCTTGAGAACTGCCAATAATGTCACCAAACTGTCAATAAAGCATGAACCTTTACCAGCACTAAGCCCTTGTTGATAATACAGTATCTGAAGATGGTTCATTTAATGGCCTGACAAGGATCATCAATACTGTATTCTTTACAGTATATTTTTTGTTCCCAGCTTCTGAAAAACAAATACATTTGTGTAACATTTGATTGATGTAAACACTGGCAGACGTACATTCAGCTGCCATTTTACTCTAGATTAATACTGCTGGTGTTTTCCCCCAGGAGTAATTTAGTGACACACTAACATCACAGAATCCTACCCATTTTGAGGCTAGTATTAATTCCACACTTTTCTATAACCTTAAAGCACCCTCTGTCAAGCTTCACTGTATTTCTAAGATGATACAAGTATAACCCATTTTGAAGTTAGCCTCCACCACTCATAATCTTGACGTATCTGTTACTAGGCTGGGTATGGGTCACGTTTGGGTACTCTCGAAATCCATACAGTATAGTTGTTGCATATTTTTTCAGTGAGCAATGGCTGATGGCGAAAACTTGTAGATTTTTTATTTCATACACCATTTTTCTCGCTTTCAATAGAGGTCGTCTGAAGGCTAAACTGGAGCTTCTTCAACAGGGAGGACCTAAACAAAATCACCTTTTTAATTGCTTGTGGTACGAAAAAATGAAATGGTTGACTGTGAGTATTCAAGTTGGCTTTTTAAAACTGGTTCTACATTTTCCCTGTGGATTTCTGTGGGCTACAGACTGTAAAAAGACCTGCAATAGCACCAGGTCAGGACTCAACAATATCAAATAAGTGCACTCATTTGTTATATTCAGCTGCTTGCCTTATGTGCTGGCTATAGTATACTACTGCATTACATTTCTCATTAAATTACGATGTACCTTTTGAAACATGCAATTATTGTTATTGTGTATAATACAAAGTACTTAACAAAAATAATATTGAAATGCACCTGAATGCCCCATAATTATCTATCTATATCTATATATCTCTCTCTCTCTATATATAAGCAATAAAAGCAGGTTTTGCTGTTTAGCCTCCCCACTTATTAAAGTCAGGTGCCACTACTGCTGGCAAGGCGTATCCAGTGAACAAAACTTCTGACTTCTGAAGAAGTAATAAGTGTAATGGTTTACATACTGGTAATGTATTAAAACATTCTGAAACTTTGATTTGATGTTTGAAATGATCAAATCAAAGCACTGTTATCAGCCTACATTATGGAATGGAAAATGATCAGTGATTATTTTCTAATTCATATGGGCCAGTATATACATTCCAGATGATTGTTATCACCAATTCAAATGTTCTAGTTTCTTTGCCTAGCCATGGTAGAACATAGTTTATAAAATATGATTTAAGTGGCAAATGTGCCCCCTTTCTTGATAAGCTTGAGTAAATAGAGATGGGAGATATGCAGAGGTGGGGGTGAATTGCAGTTGCATTTGGGATTTTAAGACTTATTGGACCTTATTTATGAGTGTGACATAGACTGAATGATTCTTGGTGATAAATCTCCCTCCCGACCTGTGAGGGTGCTGTGTAAAGGGAACAGAATGCCCTGGACTGGATGGCCAGACAATTAATTCCCAGGGTTAGGTGGAAGTCGGCCATCTAGAAAGGGGTCGGAGCTACGGAACACCAAGTCATCGACCCGGAAGGGAAACAATGTGGCAGCCATGGATTGGAGGAGCGGTTGCAATCGTTAACCAAGGGGGCGTGATTGACGGTACATAAGGGGACGTAGCGAGGTGATCTGTTCCTTTGTTATGGTTAATGCTGAACCGGAAGGAGAAACGTATTATTATCATGAGTGTTTTGTTTGTTTTGTCGTGCCTAAAATGTGTGTGTGTCTTACTGTCTTCATCACTGCAACCTGTGTATTATTATTCCGGGACTGCTACCCCTTGTTTTGCCAGCGCAATACAAATAGGTGTGTATTGCCTGGGTTATTCTTTGTGGTCACCAGACCAGGATTATAAAAGGAATAAAACCTGTTTGGACCATTAACTTTCTTGTTTGTCTTCTGTTCCACAATCACATCACCACTACACCTGCACACTGCAAACCACTTTGCCACAATGAGTTAGTTATATGTTTATGAATTAAATAAAATGTGATATTCATGAAACTGTTCTAGACTGTTGTTAAAAATTCCTTTAACAATCTGAAACAGTAACATAATATATTAAATGGTGTGTTATTCTTAAAAACAGACTTTAAAATAACATTTCTCAGACAACTTATGAGTTAAAGCTAGGGTATTATTGTAATAAAAACAATGCCCATTGGCTTATCTCTATGAATAGTGTTTCTGCCACATGCCTGTAGATCAGTAGTGATGATAATTTATGATAATAATCTATTAAATAAGCTGATAATCAGATCATCTGAGGACAGTGGGCACACTGTTGTCCTATCAACCTTTAATGTTTGCCTCTCCTGCTTCTATATGTCCATGGCTTTATGATTATAAGACTAATCTCAAACTGTTCTTACCTACTTACCACAGTGTTTTTTTTTAAAATTCCTGTGCTTGTTTTTACCTTGTCTACTGTTTCACTTTGTTATCTGAAGAATTCAGCAGAAAGCTAAGTTACTCATAACCTTGTCATATCAATTCTTCATTCTTATCCACCTCATGTCTCACACAGTAGCCTCAACAGCAGTATTACCTGCTACTTACAATCAATCTCTCAGACATATTCGGGACTTCCTCAATCTGATTTATTGTATTGTTAATAGCAGGGATAATATCCAGGCCAAATCAGGTATGGATAACTCCTACTTTTACTAAAGCCCTTCATGAGTTTCAGAAAATCAATGCTATCCCACCTCTCCCTAAAAACATGGGCATAGGTAAAAGGCTGTGGCAATGCAATTTACTTAGGAAGAAAAAAAAGAGCCATAATTTAACACAAAATTCAAATTAAAAGTAACCTTTGTTAAACCGTGCCAGGTTATCGGTGCATGCAGTGACTACAGTACCAATCCTCTCAGTTGTGACCTGATACATTGGCCTTGCTTCCCCTGATTGCTATAGAAGACTATTTGCATCAAATACCAGTAAAAGGTTTCTGGGGTATGTCCCTCAGCAGTAGCTCTTAACTATACTTTTCATTTCCTTCTGGTGTTTGTTAACAGTAAAAAAAAAAATCATTCCGAGCACCAATTTAGGAATGAAAGCAATTCATACAGACCAAGTCTTAACAGGGCTTATAGAAGTCCAAGAAGCTCTGGATACATACTGTAGTGTTACAGTGTAAAATGATGTTATTTGTCTATGTATTTTCTTTAATTAGCATAGTGATATTAGTATAGTGTTAATGACCTTCCACAAGACATAGGCAAGTCGGTTTATAGTTACGGAGAAGGAAATATACTATGGTAGTTGAAGACTGTCTGGAATTTGTATCGAAATGTTTGTTAACAGTGTTAGGCAGTAAGACAGAAATGTGTAACAATTTATAAATAACCTTGTGTAAGACTGAAATTAAAAAATTGTATTTTCTTTTGAAATTAAAAATTTGCCAGATAAATACCACAATATAAAGGGATCCCTGTACAAAAAGAACGACACGTCTTTATTACAACAGTGTCAGTCACGCTAACATATTTAAGTAAACATAAATCTAATGTCATATCTTTTTGTGCACATTTCAAACTGGCAGATCATATTTGCATTCATTTTACGATACTGACATTGCTGCATAGGTACAGAACAGTTTAATTCTATATTAATTCTATATTATATATATTTCCCAACATAAAACCAATGTCACCTTACAATAATTGATTTTGAGTTTCAGTGTTTTAAAATAAAATATCAAACAGAACGAAATTTCAATGTACCATTTGTAATTCAGTAATATGAGAGAATTGGTCAGGGGTCTGAATACTTTTGCAAGGCACTGTATATATACACACACATACTGTGTGTGTGTGTGTATATATATATATATATATATATATATATATATATATATATATATATATATATATATACACACACACACATAGTATCTGTTAATTAAAAATACAAATTTTTTAATTTGTCTTACACAAGGTTATTTATAAATTGTTACACATTTCTGCATCTGCAGCTGCTGCCTAACACTGTTAAACATTTCAATACAAATTCCAAACAAATATATACATAAATATATTCACACACACACGCACACAGGATGTCCTAAAATGGACACCATATAATTTTTTATTTTATTTATTTATTTAATTAATTTAATAGTTGCCAATTAGTTTCTGTTATTTTTCTCCTAATTTAGTAGTGTCCAATTATTTTTTTAGCTCAGCTCACCTCTACCATCCCTGTGCTGACTCGGGAGGGGTGAAGATGAACACACACTGTCCTCTGAAGTGTGTGCCGTCAGCCGCCCGCTTCTTTACACACCGCAGACTCACCATGCAGCCACTAGAGCTACAGCGTCGGAGGACAACGCAGCCCTGGGCAGCTTACAGGCTAGCCCACAGGTGCTCGGCCAGAACACAGGGGTCGCTGGTGCGTGGTGAGCCAAGGAGATGATTTATCAGTATGCACGACTATGAAGAGGTATGTGATAAATTCAGCGAACAAGGGGTGGGGCGGGGCTGGAGATGCAGTACTGAGTGTCCTGTTGATATGCAGCGCCTTTTAAACCTGTTTTACTTTGAATAAAATTACTTTTAAACAGCATGTTTAAAATAAACAGCGCGTGTGCAAATAAATTGGACCTGACTGAATAAATGGACCGCTAAGGGTTAACAATATGACAATATGAAGTAAAACACACAAGCACAGGAACATGCACACCCATACTCACACTCACACATAATTGACTGGCCGAAATCCCAGCATTCCAGCTGCCGAAGGGTTGAAACTGATCTGTCCTGGAAGAAATTCCAACCAAGCTCTGAAGACAAGAACATGGAAACCAAAACATTATATACAAAAAACTCAATTTAAGAGCCAATTTAAGGGTCAAGAGACTCATCAATGAATACATACATACAGTAAGTAGAGAAATAAATACATATGTAACAGGGTTAATAATGGCCCTGTTATCTTTCACTTATTTATTTGTCACTTGTATGTTTTATTTTTTAAAATTTTACACTTTAATTTGATTAGTGCACATTTTATATATTATTGAATAACACTTTGTAATTGATTTATCACTTTCTAGTAGCTTCTCCATTCATTCCCCATGTCATGCCTTATTAGGTATTGACTAATTTAATTATTGATAGTGTTACGCACCTGAATATAAATAGCCCACACCTCTTGTTAACTAGATGGCCATCCTGGGGGGTTGTGTGGGAACACAATTTTAGTGTTTGGAACAGAGAGTAACAAAAGGAAAGTGAAACAAGCCTGTACAAGGACTTTCTGACAATAAGTATTCGGCTAACGTACAGACAATGTGTTATATGTTTTGTTTTTACAATAGTTAGTGTTTGTAGGCGGCTCCCGAGTGGCACATCCAGTAAAGGCACTTCACACGGAGTGCAGGATGTGCCCTATAGTCTGGACGTCGCGAGTTCGAGTCCAGGCTATTCCTTTGCCGACCGAGGACGGGGGCTTCCAGGGGGCAGCACTCAATTGGCCGAGCGCCGCCAAGGGGGAGGGAGGGCTAGGTCGGCCAGGGGGTCCTCGGCTCACCACGCACCAGCGACCCCTGTAGTCTGGCCGGGCACCTGCGGGCTTGCCTGTAAGCTGCCCGAGAGCTGCGTTGTCCTCCGACGCTGTAGCTCTTGGGTGTCTGCATGATGAGTCCGCAGTGTAAAAAAAAGCAGTCGGCTGACGGCACACGCTTCGGAGGACAGTGTGTGTTCGTCTTCGTCCTCCCGAGTCAGCGCAGGGGTGGTAGCGGTGAGCTGAGCATAATAAAATAATTGGCCATTCCAAATTGGGAGAAAATAATAAAAAATAATTGGCAACGACTAAATTTATAGAAAGAAAACACAATAGTCAGTATTTGTGTTTACTATTATCCTCTGCTGTACGCCTGGTTAATTAACCGTACACTTACTATATGCACTAAGCACTTTCTAAAGTGCAAAATTGCAGTTTGGACAAATCTTAATTATGATGACCTGTTTATGGAAAATCTGTAATTGATCACTTGCTGGTGAACTGAATAGTTGTGGTCATATATAAAGATATTGAACAATGTGTTGTTGCTCCTTTTAACCGTGCTGTCAAATAAAAAAACGATCTCATTGATTTTATATGTATCTATTATCTGTGTTTTTCTTGGTGACACTGTTCCCCGTATTTAGCTCTGCATCCGAATAAAAAGAACCTGATCAATTATTATCTAATATTGTTCTGTGCTGTATCGCACTGAACTGGCGTAATCGGACTACATATTAAAAATAACCCCTCTGTTTGTAGCCACTCTGAGCGAGTGGGTGTTACACATACATTAGGGTTGCTCCGATTAATAAATTAAAATAGAAAAAAATGTAATTTTTTGTACAATTTAATTTTGCAGAATTTTATTTTTGTATATAAAATTAAATTAACCAATAGAAGATCTGCATTTTCTCCACGGCAGTCCAATCATAAGCGAGCGGAGGCGGGACATAAACAGATGAAGGTTTTTAGTAGGTTTAACCAATGGATGACGGCACAAATTCCTCAAATCGGTCATTATGTGGAATTACTGTTTCTGAATTCTTACTATAACAGTATGTAAAGCAATCACTTGTCAATAGCCACAGTATTCTCAGGCACCTGTAACAAGATTCCGAACGGCTTAATCTCTTTGGTAGTACAGGAAGGAAGCCCAATACATAGCTATAATAGTAGATTAAACAACCGATGCTGGAAACACTTGTGTTTTCTGGGACTAGTACTAGTATGTGACTGACAGTGGCCCGAAAGAATGGTTGTTCTGTGAAAATGTGTCACATTTACTAAAATAATAAAAAAATAATAATAATAAACATGCTTTTAAAAAGTTCCCATTGGACTTTTTTATTTTATTTTTAGATTCTATTGATTTTTTAGTATTACTATGCACAACAGCCGCTATAATATAGTTACCTTTCTTAAAAATGTGCATGGATTAATCTACTGATTAATCAACTAATACCCATAAATTAACTGATCAAAAATTGTAATCGATTTTTTAGTCTTACTATGCAGGACAGCCGCTATAATATCGTTACCTTTCTTAAAAATGTGCACAGATTAATCTACTGATTAATCAACTAATGCCCATAAATTAACCGATCAAAAATTTTAATCGATTGACAGCCCTAATATATATTTATATACAGAGCCTATAGTAAGCATTCACCCTCCTTGGATGTTTTCACAGTTTGTTGTGTTACAAGCTGAAATCTTGATGCATTTAAATGGGATTTTTGTTCCGTTTGATTCACACAACCTACTCAACACTTTCAATGTGTGAAAAAATGGGGGGAGGGGGGGTGAAAAAACAAATCAATTAAAAATAAATACCTGAAAAGTCTTCATTAGATAAGTATTCACCCCCTTTGCTATGACACTCCTAAATAAGCTCAGGTGCAACCAATTGCCTTCAGAATTCACACAATAAGTCCATCTGTGTGCAATAAAAGTGGTTCACATGATTTCACATTAAATACACCTGTCTCTGTAAGGTCTCACAGCTGGGTAGTGCATTCAAAGAAAAGATACTACCATGAAGACCAAGGAGCTTTCAAAACAACTCTGGGATAAAGTTGTGGAAAGGCACAGATCGGGGGAGGGGTATAAAAAGATTAAAGGCATTGAATATCCCTTGGAGCACAGTCAAACCGATCAGAAGTGAAAGGTTTGCAGCAACACCCAGAATCTGTTTAGAGCAGGCAGTCCTCCCAAACTGAGCAGCTGGGTAAGAAGGGCATTGGTCAGAGAAGCCAGCAAGAGGCCAATGACAACTCTGAAAGACCTACAGCGTTCCATGGCTGAGATGGAACTGTCCATATGTCAACAATAGCTCAGGTACTGGCCTGTATGGAAGAGTGGCAAGAAGGAAGCCATTTCTGAAGAAAGCCCATGTAAAATCCTGCTTGGAATTTGCAAAAAGGCATGTGGGAGACTCTGAAAAGATGTGGCAAAAGATTCTTTGGTCTGATGAAACAAAAATTGAACTATTTGGCCTAAATGCAAAGCGTTATGTCTGGCACAAACCCAACACAGCACATCAGCCAGGTAACACCATCCCTCTGTGAAGCATGGTGGTGGCAGCATCATGCTATGGGGATGCTTTTCATCGGCAAGGACTGGGAAGCTTGTCAGGATAGAGGGAAAAATGGATGGATCTAAATACAGGCAAATCCTTGAGGAAAACCTGCTTCAGTCTGCAAAAGACCTAAGACTAGGACGGAGATTCACCTTTCAGCAGGACAATGACCCCAAGCACACAGCCAAAGCGACACTGGAGTGGCTTAGAAACAAGAAAGTGAATGTTCTAGAGTGGCCCAGTCAAAGCCCGGACTTGAATCTGATTGAGAATCTGTGGCAAGACTTGAAGATTGCTGTCCACCAACGATCCCCATCCAACTTGACAGAGCTTGAACAATTTTGCCAAGAATAATGGGCAAATATTGCATGATCCAGCTGTGCAAACCTGGTAGAGACTTACCCCAAAAGACTCACAGCTGTAATTGCTGCCAAAGGTGGTTCTACCAAGTATTGACTCAGGGGGGTGAATACTTATCTAACCAAGACATTTCAGTTTTTTTTTCATTAACTGTTGTTTCAGAATAACAATTCTCTTGCCTCTTCAAAGTTTAGAGTAGGTTGTGTAAATCAAAGGAAAAAAAAATCCCATTTAAATGCATCAGGATTTCAGGTTGTAACACAACAAACTGTTAAAATGTCCAAGGCGGGTGAACACTTACTATTGGCACTGTATATATCAGTGCTGGGACGAACACAGGATTTTCATGTTCAGATATTCGCTCAATTTAAATATTGGTTTGTTTTCTGAAAGTAATAAAAGCTATTTTTGCTCAGAATGCAGGCAGAGACAGCATAGCATCAGGGGTAGGGGGGCGCGGTCCCTTTTTGTGTGCCTTTATTTTACAGCAAGACGTTACAATATGAAGGAAAATATCCCAGGAGTAAAGAATACGTTGTGTAGGCTTTGCTTCACCCCAGTGAATTAACTACAAAACAAAGGATGCCAAATAGCAGTTCAAGTTGTGGACCAATAAACAAAACAAAATCCTAACTCCCCTGTGGAGTCCTAACTAATCCTTTTTAACAGTTCTAACTAAATATCGGATGGCTAAGCTGTTTACAGATAATTAAACCTGCATTCCCAAATACAGCAACGATACCAAAATCCAATATCTTCTTTCTTTTCTTTTCATCATGGGAAAGGGCTTTTATTTTAATAAATTGAAACGCAAACAAAAATGGCAACGGAGCTGTAAGCAACATATCATTTAAATGCTTCCAGTCTACAAAATGCATATTATTTCTTCCTTGCTGTTTAGAGATTCCAGACCTTTCCCTTATGTGAGAAACAAAGATGTCAAACCACATAAGGGAAGGATTTATTTTGAGATAGGCAATGAACCTGACAGGTTGGCAGCCCAGGAGGCCATCACACTGTACCTCAACAGCAATGTTACCTGTACTCAACTATTTCTTACTATATATATATATGTCCTTGAAATAGAACTCCATAGAATTCCAATTTTCCCTGGGGAAGATTGGTTCAGCACCTGCACTGCTGAACTTGTAACACTATCACAGTTCACCACAGTATCTTATAGACCTTTCCACAGATGAGTTTGACCTAAGAATGCCTTTACAGTCACTCAGCTGTTTGGAATTTATCTCTTCTTATTTGTTAAACTATATCATTTTAGCCATGTCCACCTTAAAAATAACTGCAACATAAAGGTATTTCCCTGAACAAGACCAGATGTATCTTGCTACACATTCCCCATTCTTGTGGCAGGTTGATTCATAGGCTTTCATAAGTGTATATATTTTTAATGCAAATCCTATCTCTGACTCTCATGTGATATGATACATAGTATTGTCTGAAAAAATGGTGCATCTATATCTTACTTTTCTCTTACTGAGAAAAGAGCAAAATAATACAGTAATCCGTCGCGTATGCGCCCGTCACATATCTACCCGTCACATATCTGCCCTAACCATTTATCCGCCATGATAAATCTCTTCAGCAACATTAGTTTATTATCAAACACAGAAGATTAGTTCAGATATTGTAGATTCTACCAAAGTTTTCATACACTGTGTTGTATGTGCTCCATGCGCAACCATTGCTTAGTAGTGTCACGTGAGCTGTTCAGTGTGTTGATATGTAAATAAATCCTGTTCACCTGCAGGGCATATCCACTTCAATCTCCGTCTCGATCTCCTGCCTGTCACTTACAGCAGACGGCTACTCTGTCACAAGCATTAATACCCTGTCCCTGTATCTTTCTAAATAAGGGATTTAGGGGAGCTCCTTAAAAAGCTGAATCTCAAAACAATAATTGTGTGAATATATTAATTGTTACAGCTGTGTATAACAGTATTTAAAACAGGATTCATTTATCTGCCTTTTTACATATCCGTCCACACTCTGGTCCCACCACAGTTGGATACGCAACAGATTACTGTACATGGATTGTTTTTGGCTGGTTAAGCCCTTAACCTAGCAGTTAGGAAATGATGTGGCAGTCAAAACTGTTTTGGAAATGGCTAAAAACTGAACAAAGTGTACTTGGCCCGAAGCTTAGACTCATCTCACTGGCAGGAAAAGAAGTATCCATCAGTACTTTGCCCAAGGAGCTGCTCAGACATCGCTCAAAGCAGCAGAAAAGTGGTAGGCCAAAATATATTCTAGAAATACAGAACCTCCCGCAATACATCATGACTGTTACCAGCATCAGCTTCATTTATAAAACAAGCCACCACCATTTTTTTATCACACATTTTAATTCACTACAGCAACATGGGGGTCTGTTTTAACAATGTAAGCAGTGGTGCCCCCTTAAAATGTATAAACCTGATTTTCCACGAACCTCATTTATCTATTTTTTATATGCAGTAATGTTCATTATGATAAATCACCCCAGGGGTAAAACCCCAGCTGGATTAGATTCTCTGACAAGATTCATTTCAGGAAAGAGGAAGAAAATTAAGTGAAGAAACGGATTGCTGATACAAAGTGTAGGATATAGGACACTTTTTTTGTTTAAATTTGTGGATCTGAATCTTTTTTGTTTGTTTTTAGTATTGTTTCTCGTAATGTACATGTCCAACTGCAAATCTTCATTACAAAATGTTGTTATTGTTCCAGTTTCTGGACTTGCAGTGAGCATGCCTATACTAAGGCCACACTGCAAATTACATTTAGGTATTATGGAATTTAGGGTGGATTGCGCATATCGAGATCAAGATTCAATCAAATCCAGGGTTGACTAATCCAAGATTGAATCCTAGATTTATTTCTGTTATGCATGTCAATATTGATCGCGGATCTACGAATCCGAGATTGGATCTAAGATTCACCGGTAGCGCAGCTTGATTACGATTCGTTTCGTGACGTAGTAGTCAGCGCATCACCATGGCAACAACTAAAACGCCTGTGTTTAATTTGCTCGAAAAAAACCTTTTATCAAATGTAATATTTGATAAATACAAAAACATTATTCTAAATAAAAAGACAGACAACCACACATAGGCACTGAAGAAATCTACCTGGGATTACCACAGAATTCAATTTCCACAGTGGACTAAACCATCGGGAAATAAAGCACGTCTGGTCTTGGTCTCCATCTCGGCACGTCTGGTCTGGTCTTAGTCTTTGTTTTGCTCTCGTTCTCGGCACGTCGGTCTTGACAATACGCTCGATTATCTTATATCCTAATTTTCACCAAAATTCACACAAACGCATAGACATAAACAGTTATTAAAGACACAAAATATAGTTTAATTACAAAAAAAAATGTAAAATACACTCTAGTAGCATTTAACGTCCTCTCAACATAGACCACACACTTACCATGGGTAAAACCATAGCAACGAGCCACTGATTGGCTAGAGAGATGAGAGATTAGAAGATGTGCCAATCCCGTACTATCAAAAGAGAATGTGAGCGTGACGTTTCCTTTTCTGTTTAATTTTCAGTAATACTGTATTTTGATGCGAAATTACCGATAAATAGAGTCATTGTAGTCACATTAAAAATTGCAGCAAATCTAAAAAAAAATAGTTTCGGTTTCTGCAATAAATTTGTCTTCTCAATTTTGAAATTGATGAGAAAAAAATAATAAATGGACGGCAAAGTGCAAGCATTGCCACACAAAGATGTCAGAAGTATGGGAAACTTCTTCCTTTTTAAGGTAAGCCAATTATTTTACATGTGTATAGCTGGAATGTAACGGTAGCAAACACAATATTTCAACTCGCTTTGTCCTTATTAGATAATCTTGATTAAATTAGGAAACAGATCTCAGATCTCAGAAATAAATGCAGAGAAACGTCAGCCCAATATGAAATTAATTGTTTTTTTTTTAATTTATTTATTTTTAATGTCGCTAAGTTTGTTGTGTAGTTTTAAAGATATGAAGTAAAGTATTGCTTTTATTGAGAACTCTGTGTGGATATGGACTTGATTTTAATGGGAGTTGTGGCTTATTTCTCCTTTGCTGTGGTTTTCCACCGGAGATTTTTGTATGCAGTTTTCCCAAGACGAAGCACCCTGTGCTTGAAAAGTTTTTTCAAACACTTTTGTAGTGCTGGCATTCACACTGTTGTAGAACATTATATATACTGTAATCTGGTTATACCAGTGCCTTCTGCTAATCCACTGTGAAAAATGTATCAAGTAAACACAATTCTTCAGCCTATTCATAATTTTATATCATGCTTATATTAATAGTCGTAGTAATAATAATAATAATAATAATAATAATAATAATAATAATAATAATAATAATATTTTTAAAAGTGAATGCATTGTATTGCTTTATTATTTCTAGAAGTCTGATGTGAAAGATAACGTATTTTCTGAAGCACAATCCTATTTGTGTATGTGAAAACATGAGAATAGAATTATTGAAGCCTATGAGCCATTGAATATTACTTTCTATGTAGTTTACATACAGTATATACTGGTCTCAGTCTTGGGCCCGGACCAAATCAAAACTTTGACAACCCGCTAATCACACTTAACAAAACTGTATTTAATAGCATTTTCTTTTTATGAGTAGAAGAAATAAGATGCTTAAAAAAAAGAAAACGCTATTAAATACATTTGGGTTAAGTGCGATTAGAGGATTGTCAAAGTTTTGATTTGGGCCTGGCCTTGGTCTCGTTCTTAACATATCCGGCCTCGGTCTTGGTCTCAAAATTTTGGTTTTGACTACCACTGGTCATAACCATTTCAGCTTTTTTTCTTTCTTTTTTTGGGGGGATTTTGTTTTTGTTTATGAAGGACACAAAAACATGTGTTTGATATGCTGGAAAATACATTTGATGTATGTGTAGCATAGTAATGTACGAAACACCTAAAGGTACATGGTGTAAAAATTAAAATGGGAGGCTACTATGGTGTGTGCATGACTTACTATCTCGTGCTTAGGACATAATGTCTCGTGTACACGACTTACTATAATATCTCGTGCTCACGAGATAATAATGTGCATGAGATAGTAGAGTCCCTTTTTAATTTACACCATGTCCCTTTAGAGGTTCCGTAGTAATGAGATAATTGAAAGGAGACAAATAATATGTTACACAAGCATTTTCCAACCAATCAATCCATGAACTTTCTAGATCTTTCTTATCCATTTATGACAGTAACTGTTCTAAACTTCTAAAGGATATCTATTAGGCTGTTTCAAAGGACTTTTGAATCCTCAGCAACCCACTGGTGACTACACATGTTGTCTGAAGTGAACCCACCTACTGTACCAGTTAAGCAGTGTGTGCTGGAAAGCCTTGTCAGAACATGGGTCAGGTAAGGGTGCAGTGACAGCCTTATCTGATAATTTCCTCTTTTTCGGAATTTCAGCTCTAACTGTGAAGTAAAACGTAGTGTTTTGTGTTTAATATCCACTTTTTTTCACTGGAAAGCTGATTTTAAAACATGATATTATTTATATGCAATGTAAAGTATATCCCTCCATGTAGATTGTAGTCCTCTCTGTATATCTTAAAGGAAGTTTTTGGTTTACTATTTATTTTTTATTTGTGGTGCAATTCTTCGTTTTTGTATAAGAAAAATTCTCTATTATTAGAGGTTGGCATGGGTATCAAGTTTAACCAATGCTCTGCCAGCTGCTTGCGCAGTTATAATATACAGTATACTTGTATGTCCTAATGTGTTTTCCTATATGCAAGGAAAACAAATGAGTGAAAAATCTTATCACAACTGTAGTATCTTATAAATAGGATATAGCCAATTAGTCAGAATATATTATCACACAATAAAATGAACTTTCACATTGGTTTTGGACTGGTACATACTGTACTACCGGTGATTCCCATTTCTAGCTATAGTCCAAAATTCCCTGTTATTGGGTATAATCCTGTTTCCAGTCTGCTTGCCTTCATAGTTGTTTCAGATATCTTTTCAATACATTACATTAACATTTACAATTAAATACATGTTTATTTGCTGTAGCAATAAAGTCAGAACATCTTCATTTTAAATTGTCCCACAGCACTACAGAGTAATTCCTGAGTTCATATAAAGATTTATTTAATCACTATGCTGCTGTTACATTAAATAGCATATGAATTATTCAAACAGTTATTTTGCAAAAAGATTATAGATAAGATTTTTAATTAACTCACAAAGACTTTACATAAATTGGTTCTTGAAAAATAATGCCTGTAATACTTTTCTGCATTTGTCTGGTGTGAAAATGTACTATTACAAATGTTTTTTTTATTTTTTTTAGACAACAGCCTGTTGCAAATGTATTCAGGTCAGCTCTGCACTTTGGGCTTGCAATCCTATTCTTCCTGCTACACTTTGGGTTGGCTCATTTTAGACTGCCAAGCAATCACTCTGGCTGTAAAAGCTATGAATAGTTTTATCATTATAAACAGCTTGATGCTGATCCTGAAACAGATTTTTAGGACGGTATAAACGTGATCCTGTCTTTGCACTAGCTTACAATTCGTTTGAGAGGTACTATAGTCTTAACAATGTCCCATTATATTTGCCCAGGTATATTTTCTACATTACTGAAGCCATGCATATTATATAGTTAAGGCCCTGTGAAATTCTTTTTATTTTTTCAATTTTTTTCGTTTTATTTTTCACAAATTTCGTTACAGATACACATTAATAAAACAAGTCCAATAGATGTATATTCTGATGAAATCAATCACGTCTGCCCCGCAGCGAGTGGCTTCTCCAAAAGTGGATAGCAGATTTCACAACCTACTAAAAGCGCTTGCATTGGGTTTTTAATTTCAACAGAATCACAATCAGGGCCAGGCAACAATCCCTTTAAGAGACAGAATGCGTTTGCGTCACCGCAATACTCCGATTTTCATTGTAGAAGTGGCGAGCGGCAGAAGCAAAGAGCAAGAGCAACCAGAGCAAGTCAGAAAAGCAAGTGGTAGGTGACTCGCCAAGAGAATACGAAACCACCAAAATATTTAAACCAGTTACTTTGTATAGCCTTTACATATTATGTATGGTTATGATTACAATTTTAATTCTCTACGTTACCACGAAACACATTTGTTTACATACCTGATATAATCTTCCTCTCAATTTGTGAAATATAGCAATAGCAACTAGAGCATCCATTATATGCAGTTGTTCATATCATAAAATAAAAGTCTTCAAAAATCCTACAAGACACACTGAAATAAGTGCGAGGGGTGCGAAGGTCCATTATTTCGGCATTGACATTACTACATGTAAAGTGTAAAATACTTACTATGGAGTAAAATAGTCATGTATTAGACCCTCCCTGACCTGTCTACCAGTAGCAGCAGCTGATTCCTTTTCTAGCAGGACAAGAAGTGTCGCATCATCTTCCCTCTGAGCTTGTAATGTATTCTCTGGTGTATCCATATAACATCCATTAAGTATAGCAATATTGTGCAATACACACACTGCAATAAACATGTTACACACCTTCACAGGACTATATGCATTGTGAACCTGACGAAGACCTGTTGTGTCGAAACGCGTAGTTCTACTACCGTTTTGTTTGTTTGCTCGGTCTAGTAAAAAACATGTTTTAACTAATACAATGAAGAAAATCTTTTTTTAAAAGACTACAGTAAATCTTGTCCTGATTTTGAATGTGCGACCAATTGGTCTTTTGGACTTGAATCTATAAATCAAGGTTGGTGGATTGATTTGAGAAGTGAGCATAAGCCCAAACAGACTTTCTTTTGTTTTAATATACAATTGCCTCATTGGAGTTAAGCATTGCAGTGCACAGATGTTCTTATAAACTGTATGTATATATATATATATATATATATATATATATATATATATATATATATATATATATATATATATATATATATATATATATATATATATTACAGTACTGTGCAAAAGTTTTAGGCAGGTGTGAAAAATGCTGTAAAGTAAGAATGCTTTCAAAAATAGACATGTTAATAGATTATATTTATCAATTAACTAAATGCAAAGTGAGTGAACAGAAGAAAAATCTAAATCAAATCCATATTTGGTGTGACCACCCTTTGCCTTCAAAACAGCATCAATTCTTCTAGGTACACTTGCACAAAGTCAGGGATTTTCTAGGCATATAGTCAGGTGTATGATTAAACAATTATGCCAAACAGGTGCTAATGATCATCAATTCAATATGTAGGTTGAAACACAATCATTAACTGAAACCGAAACAGCTGTGTAGGAGGAACTGGGTGAGGAACAGCCAAACTCAGCTAACAAGGTGAGGTTGCTGAAGACAGTTTACTGTCAAAAGTCATACACCATGGCAAGACTCAAGTCACAAGGTAGTTATACTGCATCAGCAAGGTCTCTCCCAGGCAGAAATTTCAAGGCAGACAGGGGTTTCCAGATGTGCTGTCCAAGCTCTTTTGAAGAAGCACAAAGAAACGGGCAACGTTGAGGACCGTGAGCGCAGTGGTCGGCCAAGGAAACTTACTGCAGCAGATGAAAGACACATCATGCTTACTTCCCTTCATGAATCGGAAGATGTCCAGCAGTGCCATCAGCTCAGAATTGGCAGAAAACAGTGGGACCCTGGTACACCCATCTACTGTCCGGAGAAGTCTGGTCAGAAGTGGCCAAAAGCCATACCTCCGGCGTGGAAACAAGGCCAGCGACTCAACTATGCTCAAAAACACAGGAACTGGGGTACAGAAAAATGGCAGCAGGTGCTCTGGACTGATGAGTCAAAATTTGAAATATTTGGCTGTAGCAGAAGGCAGTTTGTTCGCTGAAGGGCTGGAGAGCGGTACACGAATGAGTGTCTGCAGGCAACAGTGAAGCATGGTGGAGGTTCCTTGCAAGTTTGGGGCTGCATTTCTGCAAATGGAGTTGGGGATTTGGTCAGAATTAATGGTCTCCTCAATGCTGAGAAGTGCAGGCAGATACTTATCCATCATGCAATACCATCAGGGAGGCATCTGATTGGCCCCAAATTTATTCTGCAGCATGACAACGACCCCAAACATACAGTGAAAGTCATTAAGAACTATCTTCAGCGTCAAGAAGAACAAGGAGTCCTGGAAGTGATGGTATGGCCCCCACAGAGCCCTGATCTCAACATCATCGAGTCTGTCTGGGATTACATGAAGAGAGAGAAGCAACTGAGGCTGCCTAAATCCACAGAAGAACTGTGGTTAGTTCTCCAAGATATTTGGGCCAACCTACCTGCCGAGTTCCTTCAAAAACTTTGTGCAAGTGTACCTAGAAGAATTGATGCTGTTTTGAAGGCAAATATTGATTTGATGTAGATTTTTCTTCTGTTCACTCACTTTGCATTTTGTTAATTGATAAATATAAACTATTAACATGTCTATTTTTGAAAGCACTCTTACTTTACAGCATTTTTTCACACCTGCCTAAAACTTTTGCACAGTACTGTGTGTATATATATATAAACATAAACATTGCCCTACTATTGTGGGGCTGTCATAATAATTGCACATACAACAATCTATCCATTAAAAAAATGATAGGAATTGTATTTCAATCCCATTGCACTGAAGCAGGGCTCCACTATACAACAAGCTTGGGGTTTCTCAGTAGTTAAACACTAAGTAAAGCAGATTCATTCATTCAAATCCATTCAAAACCAAACCAGCATTTGCTCCAGTGCAAAGTTTGCACCACTTGAAATAAAACAAAGAATTAGCATACTAATGCAAAATACTGTACAAGCAAACAAGCCATATTTTCCCCAAAAGGAATGAACAGCTAATCCTTAATGACAGTATCTTTTTCAACAGCCATCCCAGTTCCCTACCCTAGATCATATTGTTGCTTGGATTTGGAGGTAGTGCTGTTCTTCATTGCTGATAAGCTAGTTTTCTGAAAAGTAGTTCCAAATGCAATTATATTGCCCTGGTACTCTCTTTGTTCTCTCTTTCTCCTATTTTTGCTTCTCTTATTAAGATACCAACCATACTTATGTTTATTTACAGTACTCTGGGAATCTGTACTACAACTAGGCAGTACTACTTACCTCAAGCATTTTATTCTAGTGAAATATTTAAATTAAACTAAATAAAAACATTATATAAACTAAAATGAAAGACAACATTTAAACTTTTCACAGACATAAATACTATATAATTTGTGCAAAACCAGCAATGCTGAAGTAATATAATTTAAAAAAAAACACCTTCACTGAGCCAATATAAATATACGTGTGCACGACATAGGTATTTTGTGGCCACGAGACAGTAATACGTCCAAGGTATAGATTTTTTTATCTCCTCTCATGTCCCGTATAAGCAAACCTCAAAGCTAAATAATCCAGCAAAAAAACACCTACACTGATTTCATAAATGGTGGTTAAGATGATTGATGACTGAGCTAGTGTTTCACCAGAGGTGTAAAATTCCATATACCAAGCTGTAACAGGGGTGTTGTTACTGTGTGGGTATCCGCTGATAGACGAGAGAGACACAGAGGTTGAGATTGAAAACGCTGCTCAGGCTCCAGGTTTTATTGAACAATTGCAGGCAGTTACAGTGGTAGATGGCTGCCACAGAGTACCAGCAATGGTAGGACATACACAAACACAGTGTACATGAAACAAAGAAATACAAAAATACGAAACAAAACATTGTAGGGAAATAAAACAAAAAGCTGAACAAACAGCAGCCGAGTGCTGCTCTCACTATAAGTGAGGTCCCGCTCCAGGAACCTTCTCCCTGATACAAACTTAGTTTACTTTTGTGGGATTGAAATCCCCTAAATGAATCCCTTTACTACACACCAAGAATCCCGGTTAAACACACAGTGGTCCTCGGTCACGCTTACGACCCCAGTTAAACACACAGTGGTCCTCGGTCATGCTCACGACCCCAGTTAAACACACAGTGGTCCTCGGTCATGCTCACGACCCCAGTTAAACACACGGTGGTCCTCGGTCATGCTCACAACCCCAGTTAAACACACGGTGGTCCTCGGTCATGCTCACGACCCCAGTTAAACACACGGTGGTCCTCGGTCACGCTCACGACCCCAGTTAAACACACAGTGGTCCTCGGTCATGCTCACGACCTCAGTTAAACACACGGTGGTCCTCGGTCACGCTCACGAATGATTCAAGCATTCAAAATCCTAAAAGGTATAGACAATGTCGACCCAGGGGACTTTTTCGACCTGAAAAAAGAAACAAGGACCAGGGGTCACAAATGGAGATTAGATAAAGGGGCATTCAGAACAGATAATAAGAGACACTTTTTTACATAGAGAATTGTGAGAGTCTGGAACCAACTCCCCAATAATGTTGTTGAAGCCGACACCCTGGGATCCTTCAAGAAGCGCTTGATGAGATTCTGGGATCAATAAGCTACTAACAACGAAACGAGCAAGATGGGCCGAATGGCCTCCTAGTTTGTAAACTTTCTTATGTTCTTATGTCTTTATCATTCAGAAGTCCAAAAAGTCTCATACACAATATAACAGCCATATTAGATTACAGGTCAAAATGAGTTTCCAACACACTAATAACATGAACTGAAACAGTTTACAAAATATGAATTGCTGAAGAAGCAGTAGTAGCGACAGTGGTGGATTTATATAATTAAATCAAACAGGTCACTTACCATGGTCTACATTACAAATGTTTCTGCAGTTAATCTGGCTCTCTTCCTAATCTTGTAGTATTAAATGTAAGATCTAGAACTGTACTGGTATTCATGTAACAGAGTTAGCTGTAAAGTTTTAAAACCCTGGAAGGTGGAGCTGGTGTGGCAAAATACCACAGATGGGAAGTGTCCGGTAAGAATAAATCACATGTGTTGATTTCTAATTGGCTGTAAAATAATTTTGTATCCTTCCAGAAATAGGAATATTCCAGAGAAACCAGCTTTTTAAACTGACTCTTTAACACTTACGTTACTGTAGCTTTAACTGGGTGTGATACATTCCTAAAAATTCTCAAACATTTAATCTGTAATCAATGAATCTACTACACAATTTGCATATAAATGCTAGTTCTGTTATTATGCCACACTAATCAACAGCAAGATTATAATGTTACAAATCGCTCACTTTTACAACTGGTGGGAAATAATTGGAGACTCCTGGACAATCTTGAAGACATCTCATTGTATGTTTTATCATATTACAATGCTGTCCACGTAGCAGCTTGTTTGGCCCCACTAGAAACAATTAAAGTTAACTGTCTTGGATTCCAAGCACACACTGTGCCTGATAACATTGAGCATAGTTGTACATCAGCAAAGGGCCGTTTGAATTATATTCTATATTACAAAAAGCTATCGCTTTGTTCTAGTTCTCTATACTTACTCTATTTACCAGAAGCATCCTATTATGTGTTACTACATTATATTGTAATGTTTCCTGAAAAGTAAACAAAGGTACAGTAGAGCATGCTTTTCTGGAACAAACTGGTATTTCACATCCCTATGGAATTACATATTAGCTTTATAATGTAATTCGTGCATGTCAGTGTTTATTTGTAACAGGTCTTTTGGCAGATAAGGCTACCGCTTCATTGTACAGACATAAAGCAAATCTAATGGCCAGGTGCCAAGGCCAACACTGCCTATGTGCATTTTCATAAAGGGAAACCTTTTGGTATTCATCATTCTGCAGTACTGTATGTCTGTGTTGAGAAATCACATCAGAAGTTATAGGGGTTGGTGTTCTATCCCCCCCGCCTTGGAGGCTGAAGCATGAGCCTCACCTCTCACAAGCTGGCTGCATCGGGACAGCATGACCTGTGTAGTGCACACCTGTGCTCACTGACTTGTACTCCAGTCTCGATCTGCAGTTCTGCACAGACCCATGTCCCACAGACAGAGGGCCGGCACAAGAATTGTGATATATATATCTCAACAAATTATTGTACACCAGATTACAAAACTATATACAATCATCACTCTGGTTACAAATGGTAGTGACGTCTACTGTTAGCTCTACAGTGACAATATTTATGATCAATGGAATCTACCACCATGCATGAGCTTAGTTATAAATAACAATTGATACAGGATACGCAGGTTACTTCAAACACATCATATTTTCATTGTACCTTATTTGTACAGTACCGTATTGCGTTCCTTAACTACTATAAAACTGGTATCTAATGTGTAGGTTAGTGATCATATAATCGTGCAAAGCAAATCCTCGAGAAAATCCTTGTTTTTTTCTATAGGCAGATCCTTGATTTAAGAATTAACTTTAAAGAATTAAAGAATCTTTACCAATGTGTTATAAAAATGCTTAATGGCACACAACAGATCTAATTTCAGTGCCTGGGCACCGATGAAGCAATGTCTTTTCCTTATTGTGTCAAGGCAATAACAAGCCGTGGGGAAATCAAATATTTTTTTTCTGTGCCTTCAAGCCGTGTTGCCAATTTAGCGAATTTCTCACCAAATCTAATTGACTTGGCGAGATCAGGACAGTAATTGAAGAATTTCAGAGATAAAATCAGTAAAACATTTTGATTATCCTGTATTAGCAACGTCCTTTTATAAGAATCATTGGCAGGGTAATTAAATGAAATCCAATAATGCCCCACCCCATTTGAATATGTAAGGAACTTCAGTGTGCCCTTTGCTTAGCAACGGGCTCAACACCCACAAGCCTGTTCCCAGGGTAGACCAGGTTTTGCGTGACACCGCACCGGCTTGATCACACCGTCCCCCCAGCGTTCCCGTACTTCCAGATTTAGGACTACACCATTGTTCATGATGTGGTTCCGTAACATCAGCAATAACTTTTGCAGAACAAGAAACAGTGATCTAAGATGCTGAAAATGTTACGATTAAAGAAATGTGATTATGTACCGTTTTTTGCTGCCCTCTTCAATTTTCCGCCTGCCGGCCCGGCACAGACTGACCCCACCCTCTGTGCGGGCACAAGCACACACCCATTTTGGATAGTTTTAAGTGTGTTTGTGTTAAGTATTTGCTGGTGAAAATTAATCAATTTGCCCCACAAAGGCATTGCAAACTTCTCTAAAATTCTTTACGTTTTGCCCAAACTTTACAAATATGGTTGAGGCAAAGTAATGGAAATTTGCACAACTCTAACCAGTACAGCAAAATTACTTTTTCACATTTACCCTCCAAAAAATTACACTGTGTGTGAATTTTTAGTCATACACAATTATTCACAAAATCTGTATTACTGTTAGCAGTGTTTCTAACTTAGTGGTTCTAACTAACTAACAGTGAATTAAAGAGTAGTGTTTTAATACTGTACATTTAGTTGTTCTTTACATTTAAACAAATGCATATTGTTTACTACAGGACAAATGCGTTTTGTATCACTTGGAACGAAACAGTTTGTGTCATTATCTAAAAAAGGCAACTGGTGAGAGCTATCAATTAGACGTTGCACTTGGTGTTTTTTTGTGTGCATTTGTTAAAAATCTGCCGACGTTGGTGTTTTTTAACTGAACTGTATCCCGTTAAGACCGCCCACGCAGCATTTAACAGGGTGCACAAAATGTCATTTTATCAGCCAAGATGATTATTGGTTGTTAGTTGCGTTAAAAAATAATTATATCCTGTGGTTAGTAAAGCCCGGGCAAGCAGTACGTGACAGGTTGCACAAAGTGTGACAATAAGCGGGTTTGTGAGAGGATAATTGAGAGGTAATTTCTCAAAGAACCTATGGCGAGTGGTTTTTGAAAAATCATGATAATAAACAGGGTATGATATTAAGCGAGGTGATATAAAATGGGTTCATGTGTACTTAACATTTTACCACAGATTTACCACAGTAGCTAACCCAACATGTTGCACAAGACATATTATCACAGCAGCATTGATGAAAAATTATTCTTAGGCTTAAATCTGGTATTTGGAAACAAACTAAATACCATGGGTCAATTGCAGCATATCAGTGATTGAGTCCACATCAAGTGGAATAAAATGCAGACTAGAAAATCTTACACATCTGTACTAACTTAATCCTGATTGCAGCGTACCATATGAATGTACCGGTAATTGGTTTGACTAATCAGAAACAAATGCAACAATTTAGATCGATAATGAGGACTAACCTACAGCTCTGGCCAAACTTTTGCATCACCCTGTAGAAGTGTATGTGTGTTAGAAGCTTGTATAGAACAGTTTTGAAAATGTCCTGAAAATGAATATCTGTAAATTCTCAGAGGCACCACATGCTAAAATCAGCTTGTCACAAATGCGACAAACTAAGGTGCTGCTTTAAACTTAACACCTATTATTAAATAATAGATAATATGTCGTGTTAGAAACTATTATTATTACATTTTAAACACAAATATATGGCATATAAAAATAAATCGCACAAGTGATAAATTATTTCTGCTTATGTCATAACAGATATACAAAAAAATGCATGTATTGTATTTATTTCTCTTTCGCTAATATTTGCAAATATATTGCAAGTACATGTAGCCAGCGATAAATGTAATCTTTGTAAACTACGTAGCCTAAAGTAAACCTATTATTAAATAATAATATAAAAAACATGTTATTAATATTACAGCAACCTGTTTTTAATAAAGATCCTGACAACATTTTTAAGAGTAAAACAATTTACTAGACATATTGGAAAGATCGCAGTAACAGTCTGTTCTGAATTAAAGTTCACAGACAGAAAATGGCGACGACTTAACCTTGCCTTTAAGTTCTAAGATTCGCGCATGCATAGAAAGGCTCAAAAAGGCAACTGCTAACTTATTTCCTAGCTAACTTATTTCCTGTGACACCCGAACCATTATTTTGGCAGATGACATCATTTAATGCTCATTACTTATTTATTTAACGCTCCAAAGAACCGCAGAAAGTGATGCATGAAATCTGATCCACCGCCGGGTAAAACGGAGGTTCACTTTAGAAAATAGGAGGGTATTTTTCAATGGATTAGAAGGTGGAAAAATTCAGCGGACTTTGCCATTTCCATCGAAACCCCTTTCCAAAATCGGGCCCAAAATCTCCCCGACAGGGTGCAGTATTCCAGGAACCATAGTAACCAAGATACAGAAATAAAACAAACTTAGCAGAAACCATATCAATTGACACTTTTCTTTATTTATCTTTTTATAAATTATATCGAAAACAACTGATTTCATTAACATACCTATAGTTATTAAAAACATGTGTGATGTCACTCTTTCAATGGAATAATTCATTAATAAGCCATTTTTTCAGATTTAAAGCATGTGTATTATAGAGTACTTAATACTCTAATAAGGTTTTGTAACATAAGTTTTTGTAAAATAAGGTTTTGTAACATATTGCATTATGTTGAGATATTCCCCTAATATTTCAGATAGATTTCAGCTGGTTGCATCATTGTCACCCACTCAACACTTTTCAAAAGGCACAGAAAAGCCTGCCAAAATCATTTTCCTTTTTCACAAAACCTCTTACAGACGTACAAGGTTTACAGACTATTTTTTTCTTAAATAAAGTGCTTAAGTAAAGTCTGAAATTCAAATGATAATGCCTGTGTCCATTAATACCTTTTGTCCTATTATAGGTGTGTTTTATTACACTTCAGATTAAAAGATTCTTATCATATTTTGTATTTTGGATTCCTCTGCCTCTGTCTCTCTCAGTGTTCTGTCAAATATGTTTTTGATTAATCCCAACGTCCTGCTGCTGTTGTCTGAGGCTGTTTGACGCTGGCAATGGGGCAGTTTCCATGGAAATTTAAAAAAAAAAAACATCTCACCCTTTTTTCACTCTATTTTGGTAGTACTTTTGGTTGTGTGTGTTTCCATGTAGTTCTCTTTTAGCCATATGCAAATAATCTAATTAATATTTAAATATATGAGGGTATATTTAAATATATACAGTATATGTCTGACTTCCAATTTGGCCTTGAGATATTGTGCAGATTTCTTAAATTGGGTTTCTACAAAGTTATAAGTTTGTGTTGAAACACCGCAAGTGCAGCCTGTCTTATTCGGCCACTGAAAAAATGTAATAAAAAAACTAGGGGAAACAAAACAAAAACCGAGATAGTGTTACACAAATAAAAATAAATAAGAAAGCGCTGTATTAAACATGTTTTCACTGCATATTTATTATAAACCTATTATACATGTACATATAATATGTACAAGTTTTCCTACAGAACCGTAGCTTCAGCAATTCTGATCGAATGAAGCTAAAATACCAGCATTTAGGTTAATGATATTATTATTATTATTTATTGCATTTATACAAAAGTATCGCAAAGCACTGTACAGTACATAGCAGAAAAAAAGAACAAACCACAATACATTTGTATAGCATGTCACACATACAACTGCCGCAGTCAGACCATTTAAATAACAGTATACACATAATAATACAAAAGCAGCAATTTTAAAGTTACATTAAAACCCACTAAGCCATTTTATAAAAGTGCGCTTTTAGTCTTGACTTGAAAACTGTAACGGTCCCAGCTTCCCTGACAAACGAAGGCCCAGCACCCCATAATTTAGGAGCTCTACAAGAAAAAGCCCTACCTCCCGTGTTGCTTTTGTTGACCCTAGGAATAACCAGCAGCCCTGCTTCCTGTGATCTCGGAGTGTAGTTTGGAAGATACGGGGTCAGTAACTCCTGAAAATAACTAGGTGCTAATCCATTCAGGGCCTTGTAAGAACAGCAAAATCTTAAAATCAATGCTATACTGCACAGGGAGCCAGTGTAAAGAGGCCAAAATAGCGGTAATATGTTCACTTTTCCTGGTTTTACTCAGAATTCTAGCAGCGGCATTCTGAACAAGCTGCAAGCGGGATACCACGTGTTTTGGGACACGAGAAAAAAGTGCATTACAATAATCAATTCTAGATGAATCAAAGGCATGCATGAGTCTCTTGGCATCAGATAAGGAAATAATTGGTCTAAGTTTGGCTATATTTCTCAAATGGTAAAAAGATACTTTAGTAACTTCCCTAATATGAGTCTCAAATGATAGATCAGGATCAAAGAAGACCCCCAAACTCTTAATTTCTAGTTTAAGTTTTGAGGAGAGACTGCAAGGGTCGAGCTCATGTAATCCCACGTTTCCTTTTATTTGGTTCTGTGATTCCAGTAGCATAACCTCTGTTTTATCTGAATTCAACATTAGAAAATTCTGTGACATTCAATGCTTGATGTCTGTAAGGCAAGTAGCTAATAACACCCAGGCATAAGAAATTCCTGGCTTTAGGGACAAATACAGTTGGGTATCCTCAGCATAGCAATGGAAGTTCATAAAGATTATCCAGTCAAAATGTTTAGTACAGTATCGGTAGTATATCTACAATAGGCTACCCTACCCACTTATAAAGACGTTCTTATAATAATAATAATAATAATAATAATAATAATAATAATAACAACTATGATGACTATAAATATGAGAATCCAAATTCCACAGGGACGGTGCAAGGCTTTCGCCAGTAGTTGTCTTTTTTGGACAAATACGTGGAACCAACAGCTTTTTATTTTTTTCGTGTTTTCGTACTTTTAAAACAAATCTTGCTCAGTGAATTAGACTCAAGCCTGATGTTGTCGATATCTGCATTAATAACATAGCTATACTAATTTAATACATATTTTGGTACAAACATCACTTTTTTTTTCCCCCCTTGGTAAGGTACCCATGATAGATGCTGCTTAAGGTTAGTGTGCAATGAATTACATATTTTTGCTAAGGGACAGAAAGGTCTAGGCTAAAGCAATCGGTTGTCCGATGACCAATCACAGAAATAACAAAAAGTGGCTTCGTTATTTATTTATGTATTTATTGAAAAGGGTATTTTTTTTTTTTTTTTTTTTTTTGTAGTAGCTTCAGTATTTTTAGAATCTTGCTTATAAAACAACTTAACTATAAAGCACTTTTTATGAGTCAAATGGCAATAATTTGAAACACTGAATACATGTTGTCACTTAAAAAAACAAAAACAAAACAAAACACTAAGCTCCTCGTACTGTATGCTTATTGTTTTCCTATTTGGTCAAAGAAGCTTGCCATGGCTACTTCCAGCAGATCTCAGATAACAAAGGACTGGTTGATACGGCCTTCAGTTATAGTAGAAATTTGCGCAGGGTTACGTCACAAACAGGATTGCCACTGCTTAAGACCCATCAGCATAATGTACTTCTGGACATGTTTCCATGTAAAAAAAAAGTTATTGGTCAATTATACAGCTTTTTGGCGTAAGAAGGCGATTTAGCCTCCCTTTGAAGTTGTACAGTGTTTTAGACGACCACTTCCTATAGAGCGTGGAATGTGCGTGCTACGTCACATAAATAATGACTGTGGAGAGAGAGTGATGACTTTTTAAGCCGCGTGGAAACCCAACCAGATGGGGCGTTGCCCACGAGTGTATAGTGGTGTCAAAAACAGCTATAAAAATTGTGAAATATGGTGCAGTACTCCACGATAAAACTGAAGGCAATGCGATATGCTGTTTAGTTAACCTGCCTTGTATCTTCTGCATGCTAGAGGGTGTTATCTGACTAGAAACTGGTTTGTTACAGATTACTACTGAAATAAAGTGTTCATTTGCTGTGGGGCCTTTAAGAGTATCTGAGTAAGTTGTAAAGACATGCATAGTTGTTGTTGAGTATTTTTGTATGTTTTAGAGAGGTCTGTTTTAAAGAGCAGTTAGAGGTTACTTTTGTGGTTCAATAGGTCAATCATTAATTGGTCTTTTATGCCTTTCAACTCTGAAGGTCTTGGTTTAAATTAAATTTGTTTGCATAGACAGTTGTATAGACAGTTTTGTATTCAGCCAACCCTTCTATATAGTAAACATGGGAGCATCAGGGTAGTTCTATTGCAAATACTACTTCACTGTCATTTGTTCTCTTTATGCTTTGAACCCTATATAATCTAGAAAAAATCAAACAAGCCCCAGGAATAAACAGGCATTTCAAAAGGTCAAACGTAGCATGATGTAACTCACCGCACTAAAGTTGGGGAAAAGGTTGACCGCAGTATCCAATGGGAACGGAAGAAAGGGTTTTAGGTCCAGGGTTGGCTGCATAGGAGGAAATGGTGGTCGCATCAGGGCAGGTAAGACTGCATTCTGACAAGTGCTGCCTACAGAAACAGAAATAGATTTTGTGGGTTTTTTTCAACACATTCTCTTTATGATAAGATGGTTATGTCTTGTCTAAAAAAAGGTTATGTTATTAATTAAAATGTAATTTTAAACACAATTCAAAACTCCATAATTGTATGCCCCAAGCAGACTTTTAATAACAAATACATGTATTCTGATGCACAATAAATTATTGGTACCAAGATAATAAAACCTCAGTTTGGAAAGGTAATAGCTACAAATATAATGGACAGGCTTTCACCAAGAACTGGTCCCACCATAGTTGAATACGACAAGCTGCTTTATATACGGCCTAAGACAGAAACATTTCTCTTTGTTCATCATTCCACCCTATAGTCCAGTGCGTTGTCCTAAATCTGAAGGTACCAGAACACCACAAAAGTATAGATATTCTTAAAGAATTATAACAAATTCACATTTTATTTGCTTGGATGTCTTGGAGTAAAGTAAATTACTGCAGTAAATGTGCATTGTAATTTAGCAGTTATTATACTATGCATTTACTGTGGTTTGCAGTGTTATATGCTTTCCTACTGTATATGGGCTTTACAATGCTTACATGCTTTATTTAACTTTGACATGCTTTTAATATGGTAAACTCTCAGGGATCAACAATGTTGATGACTGCAGATAACAAGCACGCACTGAGAAAAAAACACTTCCCACATCTTTAAACATACAGACAAATGTTTAATGTTTTTATGGTCCATCTCAAAATTCTAATTGTTAATTGAAAAATATTTCACTCATAGAAAACTGTTAAAGTGTAATACTTAACAACATTCTTAGAAGCAGACAACAGACTGTTAAAAAAGCATTACTGTTGAGCTTCCAAGAAACATCACACAATTATAGTCTCCCACTGGCTGGTTGTATCATTTTGTGGTAATTCTACTCTTAAGCCCCTTTCACACTGGCATGCTGTACCTGGGTCTTGGCTAAATGATTTCACTCTGCTTTTTGAAGAAGCAGGGTTGAACTGCTTGGAAGATGTGCTTGTTACAGACACTTCCATCCAAGCTTCTCTGGATTGAATCGTCGGCCCAAATGTTGATTAGTCCTAATCGCTCCACGGCATCCCTGCAGCAATCTGGCTCATAATGTGTCTCAGTAAGCAAACTGTGAATAAACAGAAATGGCTCGCAGGTTCCTTGTGGAAATAAAACCTTCACGCAGGCGCACATGCAAGCGCACATCATGCATTTTGTCTCGCTTGACCCAGGTTAAAGCACGTTGACCCACATCCTTAGGTAGGTCGCTGCTGACCCGGGTGGACCTGGGTAGGAGCACCAATGTGAAAGGGACTTAAGTGTATAAAGAACAGAAACATGTCTGTATTTTCTGTTATAGAGCTTATTTCACATATTCTGGTTATTAATGATTTTAATTCCTCTTTTACAGACTCATTTGCTTCTTTACTCAGGGTGTTGCAACTTCATATGGAAATAACTATGATTTTTTTTTAATTGATGGGGAGTGTTAGTGTTAGTGTATTGCTGTGTGTGTGTGCGTGCTGTCCTGTCTTCCCCGCCATTAGTGTGAGTCTGTGAGTAGAAGCTTGTTTTGTGTCTAGGCAGTGCTGGCGCGATGCCTGGGGTGTCACATGCACAGTGCAGCTGTATGTAGATGGGATCTGTGTTGGCTGCACTGTGATTTGTATTCGGGTCCGCCAACCAGCTGTTTGGACCGTGTGTATGTAAATGTGAGCCAATAGGGCTCGGGGGGATCACTTAGGAGCTGCCTGCGTGGAGCTTCGGGTCGTGTTGTGGTTTTCATGTAGTTGTGTGGGAGTGTGTCTTGGAACTGTCTATCTGAGCTAAACCATTTAATAAGAGAGTGTCTATTTACCTGCTGTTCCAATGCTTCAATAAAAATAGCAGTTTTCACTGCTTTAAACTGCATCCTGTGCCATCTACATTTCTTCCTGCTGCGGACCAGATACACCGCCGCTAAATATATAGCAGATTGTTAAGTATCTGGAATGTGAATTGAATAAATTGATTGCTAGATTACTATTTCTAGTAATCATATAATGGTGTTAAATGACAATGAGTACCAGGTGCATTCAATAGATCTAATGAGTCCTGCTTTCAATACGCTCTGATGAAGACAACTGATGCACAAAAGAAATGCAACACTCAGGTCTAATGGATTTAATCAAATATTTTAAACATAGATATCACACAAAAATCACAGAAAATGTGAACATAAATACAGCTCAAAGAATCATGAAAAGTTTTCAGTATAAAACGTGACACACTGTCGAAATGAAAACATTACAAAGTTAGTGTCGGGTATGACCTCCCTGAGCATTAACACAGCGTTGATGCATAGACCTGAGCATAGCACAGCCTCTGGATAGACTGCTGTGGGATGCTCCGCCACTCTTCCTGTGCAGCTGCAGCCAGCTGGCGAAGGTTGGCTGGTCACGGTTGTCTTTATTGACGGTCCTGGGCCGGTGTGGTGACCCTCTGCCTTCCAGGACGTGGCCTGTCCCTCGCAGAGCCAGTTTCCTGGTTTCTCTGGACTAGTCTGCTAATTGTTGAAGCAAAACATCTCAGTCTCTGGGCAACTTCTCTCACAGACAGGCCGCCTTCATCGTGCTGATAGCTACAGGCGATCTTCTTACTCAAGCTGGGCATGGTTGTATCTTTTGCTGTTCTTGCATTAATTAAAATCATGTCTTTTCGAATGGCTATTTATACAGATTCTTAAATCAGCTAATTTTGGTAATTTTAATTCAACTCAAATAACAAACACTGAGCACCTGGCATTTTTATGAAATCACATGACTTAAGCTCAGTATTTTATTATCCCAAGGAACAATACTAATCAACAAACCTATCTGCTCACTATTTAAAATGTAAATAACATTATGTATGTGCCCAATGACTTATTTATGTAAAGACTTATTTAGAGAGAGAGAGAGAGAGAGAGAGAGAGAGAGAGAGGCAGGATTTGAACCCTAACTAGTCATACTTTCGCTCCAGCTACATAACCACTATGCTACACAGATTCACATCTTAACCCTTTCAACAGACTTGGCTACTATTTAGATTTACCCCCTCCAAACGGCAATACATTGCCTCAATATAGGTTGAACATTTTTGCTATTCCCGTAATGTGTGTGTGTGTGTGTGTGTTATAAGTGAAAAAAGATGTGATATCTGAAACAAAAACACATTGGAAATGTGCCCAGACATTTAAAGTAGAGATATCAAAAACACAAGCCAAGTTTCAAGAAACCATTGGGGCAACCTTGCCCAGCCCGAAGCAAATAGGCACAACTGTAAAACTGATGGAGGTCAAGGTTGCTCCAATTGTTTCTACTTACTTGGCTTGTGTTTTTCAGGCACAATAAAAGCAGATCGAACTTGCATTTTTGATATCTCCACTTTAATGGCTGGGCACTTCTGATAACTTGATGTTTTTTTCACATTTCCAATGTGTTTTTGTTTCAGATTAAAAATAACTTTAAGGGCCAAACTACATCATACCCCGTTCAGATGGGCATTTCCTTGTTTTCTGAGCTAAAATCATTTGCTCATGCCCGGGCAAGCGCAGACACACTGGTACCTGTAATATGAAGCCCTGTCTGTTTTCACTTGTAACTGAACACAGACACTTCTGGCATTTAAGCATGATACTTCCTCAGGAAAGGGACAATTAATAGATTCTCCCTTAATTTAACTATGCAAATAGCTCATTATTACACAGGCCCCCAAATGTAGGAGTGGAGGTTTTGAGGAATAAGGGAACACAGACCAAAGATAAGACCTGGAACAATATAGAGGAGCTAAATGGAGAGGACCTGGTAAGATGGTAGTGATTACCTACTATTTGTGTTGCAAATAGTTTTTGGTTAATTTATGCTTCATTTCCTGTACTCCATGTTCTGTGCAAAAATACACTTGAAAATAAAAAAGCACAGCCACAATATGAAGGCCACTAATGTCCAAAAGAAAATAGCACATTTAAAAAAGTAATACAATTAAATGTTTTGACCCATACCATGTTTCTACAAAGAGAAAAATAGTCAAAGCTTAGACATATTACAACTGAAAAAAGGAAACAGGGCTTTTTTCTAATTCATTTCCAAACTAAGCCAAACTTGTTTCTGTTCCTAGTTTTCCAAAAAAATGGAAAAATTCAGTTGAAATATCTTTGGAAGATTTATTGCACGCCTGTTGCTCAATTGACATTGAAGATACCATATTAATGAAGGGTGCTGGAAGTTGATAAGCATACAAAATAATTTGTTGGTTCAAATATTCCATATCTTTTTAAAAAAAAAAAAAAGCCAGATCTGATTCTGAATATAAGCATGTAATGAATAAAAACATGATGCTTTTATTGTCATTCATTAAACACAGCTTGAGCTTTGAGGCCGTTTAAAAAAATCAATAGTGTATGTCCTAATACTGTAGGCTGTAGGGACTGCAATTTTCTATTTCTTATGTACCCCATTCTGCACAGTGCTGGCGACATGCCAGCCACCGCTTGAGATGGAATGGCAACTGTTATTATTGTTTGTTTATTTATTTATTTATTTATTCTAAAGTAGTAAACACAGTCTCACCTGGCTTGTTACTTTTTCAATCATATCTCATTACATATTTCATCGAAGAAACCTAGTGCAAAGAATACATATTTGTAACTAAGAGAAACCAATGATATAATATTTACTGTAGACTGAACTTAGTCTTACAGTGTATGTGCATAATGGCTACAAACATAAGAATAGTTTCAGAAATATATCATAAGTCTTGGAGTATCAATAACTGATGCATGTCAAGTTGTTCAAGCACAGACATAAACAGCAGTCTAATCCTGGATTTACTCCAATGCATTGCACAAGCCAAAACACAAATTACATCAAACACTTAAAGCTTTAGTCTTACAACACAGATAAACCCGGATCCAGGGTTTTCTGTTCCTGATTTAAGGTTTCTGAAGTCAAATACCACAGTCTACTAAAATAATGGATAACTCAAATCACTCGACTTACATACAGTGCTACGCCCTTCATAATGTTACAGTCGAGAGCCATAGTTATGAGAATGTGCTATTTATCTTCCAGCTCATAATGAAAATGAAAGTGCTAGTGGCAGTGGAATGGCCAATATATCTATTTTGACCGTTGTGAACCAAACGTAACTAGATTACCAGACAGTAGGATCCATCATGCTCAATCAAGGGAGGAAAAACTTCACCATCAGACACGCATGTGATTACTGACAATTAGAATTGTACATTGACATGTGTTTATTCCAGCCTCACTCTTTCTAACAATTGATTGTGAAACCACACTCAAACTACAAGATGATAGTCCTAAAAACTGTAGGTGGCTTGCCCTAGCTTTAAATCCCTGCTTAGCCTTTGATTTACATATATCGCTGGCCTAATGCCACACACTGTAAAATGGGGTAAAACAAAAAGTATAGCTGCACTCTAGTGATGCAAGACAATTTTCTATTGAAATGTACTGTGATAAAACTTTATTGGCCGGTATTCTGTACTAAACCCAGCGTTCATTTCCCACTCTCCCACTATTCTATCTCTGTTACAGGCTAAGGAAGAGCTTGCATATATCTAATCAGACAATGGTATGTGATCATGTGTCCATTTGCCCCATGGTCACCCTCTTGACTTGTTCCTGTAACCTACATTTAGCACAGAATAAAGACTATAGAGACACTGATTGATCTTTATATTGATGCTGTATGGAACTTAACTACAGTACACCGACAAAAGGCACAGGATAGCACTGGAAAAACTGTTGCTAATATTTTGAACGCAAACAAAATATATTAAAACACTATATCATTTCTCAGTGGTTAATTTAATGATGAAATGCAATGATATTAGTGGTAATGTTCAGCACATATTAAAATGAACAGACACAATATACAATATGGTAGACACTATACTGGTAAAAAAAAAGTAAGTAAAATGATAAAGTAAGTAAAATTAGAAGTTACCTTATTCTGCAATGTATGCAAATGTATGTGGGCACAATCAAAGTCATAATTACCAAGACTAAAAGCACTTCACTGTAAACACAATTGCAATGAGAAACTAGTGTACATTTTGCAGTGTGGTAGCCACTGATAAAGAACAAAACGTAAGCTTGCATTATCTGCTCACAAGCAGGGATAATGATTTGGTTAATGCATTCATTAGTGCTTTTTCAAGAGAAAAGCATTTGACCACCTTCAACTTATCCTGAATTATCAAGTGAGAGCCACCATAAACCAGGATCGCCTAAACAGCCTTGCCATCATGTCCACGGAATGTGATATACTCAGAAAACTGGATTTTACTGACATTATTAGAGACTTTGCACAGATGAAATTGAGAAGATTAATTAAGGTAATTCTGATTTAATTACTCTGCGATGTAAGGTTTACTTAGAACAGAGGTGATTAGGAAAATTTAAGTAACATGCTGTTTAGATTTAAGATAGATTATGGTATTGAGCACTTACTAACATTTTAATATCCCTAACATTGTCTTTTAAAGGTTCTTTTCATATTAATCCAGCAATTAAAAGTTGTGTATTTAAGGCACTGGATGGTGCTGTGTAATGCCAAGTCTTTATAGCTAATTGTTTCAAATTCACATTAAAACAATGGAGAGGTTATTTGAATCTGGTGTCGGGGGGGGATCTGTTCTGGTTCCTTGTCCAGGGGCCCAGGATACCAAAATCCGGCCCTGGGTGTAAGCATAGCTACATTTCATGCGATATTGCTTATTATAGAGACAGTTATTGAGAATTATATTACAAACTTATAAGTAATATTTCAAATAGCTTTTTTAAAAAAAAAAAAATAAGACAACAGAGACATTCATGGGGTTTCCATGCAAGTTCTTTTTTTTAACTCGAGACATTTACACGAGTTTGGGTTTCCGTTCACTCAGTTTATTTTACTCGAGTAAACCGGGGTTTTCACCCGACGTCATGAAAATGAATGGGAAAGGTGGGGATTGATATGTAAATTAGCTATACGTAAAGTGCTCGTACTGTTTTTGAAGATTACTAGTGAAATTTTGTGAAAATGTGGTTCCCTTTCAAGTCGAAGACGACCACCAACATTAAGTATGGTATATTCCCTGCCCTAGAGGTAGGTAATACTGAGTTCTCTATATCAGAGCTGCCGAAGGCCCCTTCCTGTGATGACGCACTCGGTCCCGCCTACCGAGGGTACAAAACCGTCACTCACCGGAAGATCTCCCTCTTTTTCCTTCTCAACACGGTAAGGTAGGACCTCTGTGTCTAGAACTGAGCGTGTTGATAGGAAGAGCCCTCGAGTCGATTCGGGTCGGTTGTAGTTCCCTAGCATTCGTGCTGAAAGCTGGCTTGCCGCTTTCCTGGAATCAACGACTCTTGAAAAAGACCAAGTCTTTCATCTTTCTGTCTTTCAGCGGCCACCCTTGGTGGGCCGCTCTCTTTTTACTGGCTGTCGTATGTGAGCGGCTGACTATGCAGCCACCCGAGAGTCAGTTGTCTTTTCCTAAAGAGAGTTAGACAAGTATCCTCCATGGGGCCAGGCCTGGCCGCATCCCTGCTGTCGAGTGACCCAGCCGCGCTCCCTTCCTCGGGGCTAGGTCCTGCCGTATCCCCGCTGTCGAGTGACCCAGCCGCACTCCCTTCCTCGGGGCTAGGTCCTGCCGTATCCCCGTCCGAGCAGAGCCGCCGGCCGAACCTGACCGCTGCGGTGAGTCAGTTCGTGTGCGTTCGGTGTACTCTCTCTCTCTCTTTCTTTCCTTCCTTCTTATAAGACTCTAATTTTTGCTGACAAAAACTTCACCCACCGCGGCGTCGGCCTCTGTCCTCCCCGGTACACGCTGCGCGCGGACCAGGTGTGTGTGTTGACCACGCGGTCTGGGTACGCACCTTGCGTAGCGTCCTCTCCGGTGCTGCGGTACCACATCGCACACATAGCCTGATTTTCTCTTGGACGCAGGCTGCGTATTATCCGACGCCAGCGTAGGAGTATAATGCACACGGTACTTGGTTCCCCAGTACGCAGTGTACACACAGCGATATTCATAGCGCGCAGGTGCTCGTTGCTCCTTCCAAAAAGTTACGCACAGAGCGCAGGGTACGCAGTCCACGCTCCCGCTGCGCAAGGCGTCTGGAACATTCGAGGCAAGCAGTGCTGTGCACCTTGCTCTCATTGCGTAGGCACTGCGCTGCTGGCGCATACCTCGTGGTGCTGCATGGAACAGTGCAGGCGTAGTCTGTTGCACATTAGTCCCTATATATAAAAAAAGGGAACTATGCTCAAGAACAGACCCAAGCCTGTACGGCTTGTAACGCCAGTATCCCACAAGAGGATAACCATACCTTCTGTGTGCGGTTCTTGGGTGTCCCGCATGCCACCATGGCCCTCGAGAGGGATGTGGCTTGCAGCGTCTGCGAGGCTTTTCAGCCTAGGGTGAAAGAGGCTCGTCTGGAGAGAGCCAGAAAGGAGAGCTCCACGTCCTACGCGGCGGGGTCGTCGGTGGCCTTAGGTTCCCCTGACAACGCGCCCCTGGACTCCCTGCCTGACATTCTGAATGTGCAGCGTAACCGCTCCCCGTCTCCAGCCGCAAAGCGGGTAAAATGTTCGAAGCAGGCGAGGGACATTATGGACCTGAAGGCCCAGATGGCCCAGGTCCTAGAACTATTATCCAAACAGGCCACAGCATCGGCCTCTGCCCAGGCTCCGCTGCAGCCTCAAGCACCATATCCCCCCTCCCCGCAGGGAGTGCAGGGGGTGTGGGAAGGCTTGCCTCAGCTGGCACAGGAGGACGCGCTGTCCATAGCCGCCTCCGGTGATGCAGCTTCGTTCTCCTCTGATATGCAGGTGGGGGACACCCTTACAGACGAGGAACCCGGCTCTGAGTGTGTGTCAGAAGCCAATTCCACCCCGTTGCCAAGCTCGGTCTCGGCTCTCATGGAACGTGCTGCAGCTTTCCTGCAGGTTCCCTGGACACTGACGGCACAGCCGCACCGCTCCGTGTTCCGGACGCAGGTGCTGGCTCCCCGCCCGCAGTGTTTCCCAGCCTTTGTGGAGGAAGTTTGCTCCTCTTGGGATAGACCAGCTTCGGCCCCTAGTGTCTCCAAGCAGGCTACACCGCTCTCCTCCTTGGAGGGCGCAGATAAGCTTGGCCTGGCGGGGTTTCCCCCAGTAGACTCCACCATCGCGGCCCTGGTGAGGGCCCCGCCGGTGGGGGGGCTCACTAGAGAACCGATGTGTCCTAACCCTCAGTGTAGGGTGCCGGAGCCGGTGGCCTCAGAGCTGCGTATCCTGTCAGATACACTGCTGCAGATGTCCGGTCTGCAGGGGCAAGCCCTGGGCCGAAGCCTGGCGGGCTTAATTGTGGTACGTAGACAGCTGTGGCTGTCACAGGACAGGGTCCCTGACGCAGATAAAGCTGCGCTGCTGGGTGCGCCCATATCCCCGGGGCATACGTTTGGGCCAGCTGTGGAAGAGATTCTGCAGAACGTTACGCGCTCACCCCAAACTGCTCAGCCCCAGCCCCAGCAGCCCCAGCAGGGCCCCTGAAGGCTGGCGGCCTCAGACCCCCTTTTCGGCACAACAGCTGCAGTACTGGCGCGCTTGCACCACAGATACCTGGGTGCTCACTACCGTGCAAACCGGCTATGCGCTTCAGTTTCACTCGGGACCTCCTCCCTTTCGGGATGTTATAAGCACCTTCGTAACAGACCCCTTGCAGGCCTTGGTATTTCAGGAAGAAGTGGCCGCCTTGCTGCGCAAGCAAGCCATTCGTCGAGTAGACCCCGTCTCCCAGGAGGAGGGGTACTCCTCGAGATACTTTCTGGTACCCAAAAGAGATGGAGGGGTTCGCCCCATCTTAGATCTGAGGCTCCTGAATAGGTTTCTGAAAGAAAGGAGGTTCCGAATGCTGACACACCATCACATCCTCCATTCTGTCCGGCGACTGGTTCACAACTGTGGACTTACGGGACGCATACTTTCATATCCCCATTCGTCCAGAGCACAGGAAGTATCTGCGCTTTTCCTTTCAAGGAAGTGCGTACGAGTTTGCTGTGCTGCCGTTCGGTCTCACCCTAGCTCCGCATACGTTTTCAAAGTGCGTAGACGCTGTACTGGCTCCCCTGCGGCTGCAGGGGATCAGAGTTTTGAACTATCTTGACAACTGGTTGATCTGTTCCCAGTCTCGAGAAGGAGCTCTAGCCCACACAGCAATTGTGACGGAGCATCTGGTCAGGCTGGGCTTAGCCTTGAACGATGCAAAGAGTCGGCTTGCACCAGTGCAATGCACCACATATTTGGGGCTCCGGCTGGACTCCAATGCAATGCGCGTATACCTGTCGGACGACAGGATAGCAGCTATTCAGGATTGCCTCTCCCTGTTTCGACAGGGATCAAAGGTAACTCTCAGGGTGTGCCTGAAACTACTAGGTCTGATGGCCGCAGCCACAGTAGCGATCCAAATGGGTCTGCTTCGCTGTATTGTTCTTAATGTACTGGAGGCTGCTAGGATTTAACATGCCCATACATTTTACCTATTCATTTTTAAGACTGCTCAGTTTTTTTATGACAGCAATAAAATGGTCACATATTAATATGATGTGAAACACATGCAATAAAAAACTGAATACTGTACTTCATTGGAATGCATATTTTTATGTGTTTAACCTGGCCAATTCAATAACATTCTTTACATTAGAACATATGCACAATTATGTTAACCTTGGTCATTTTGTACTTAAAACAGTCAGTGTCTCTTAAACGATACTTAATTTTGGAGCAGAGTTACTGATAGTGACGTCAGGGCACAGGAAAAGATGGATGGGTTAATGAATGTGCTTAAGATTGCATTTCTAAGACACAGTATTAAATATATATATATGCTGGAGGAAGGACTCCTCAAGATTCTTCCACAAAAGCCTGTCTACTGTGCCGCTCACCCGGCATGTTTCCTAATTTCATCTTGCCATCTTCCTGGAGGTCTTCTTCTTGGTCGATTTATATCTCTTGGAATCCAGTCTAGTATCTCCTTGGTCCAGTGATGGTCTGTTCTTCTTGCTACATGTATGGCCCACTGCCATTTCAGTTTTTTCGCTCTTCTAATAACATTGCATACTTTTGTTTACACTCTTATCCATTCCTTCCTTTTCCTGTCTCCTTGTTATTCCCAGCCTGCATCTTTCCATACTCCACTGAGTCGTTTGTAATTTTGGAGTCATTTGTGCATTGAGAGTCCAGGTTCCGCATCCGTAAGTTAGCACTGGCAGCACACACTGGTCGAAGAGGCATAAGGGTAGTTTCCCTTTCAGAACCATGCTTAATCTTCCAAAGGCACTCCAGCCCATTGTTGCTCTTCTGTTGATTTCGCACATTTGGTTCTCAGTTGCCAAAACTAACTGTCTTAAGTATACATAGTCATTGACTTCTTCAAGCTTGATCCCACTGACTTCAGTTGCTGTGAAGTGGTATATTTATTGAACATATTTATTGTCATCTTCAGGTTCATTTTCAAACCTGCTTTGATGCTAGCCTCTTAGTAGTTCTTGTATTCTTGTTTGTAGTTCTTCTGGGCATGTTGTAAATATGAGGATATCGTCAGCAAATCGTAGGTGATTCAAGTAGGCTCCATTGATGTTCAGCCCCTTATTTTCCCAATCCAGTGTTTCGAAAATGTCTTTTAGGGTGGCTGTGAAGAGCTTTGGGGAAATTGTATCTCCTTGACAAACTCCTTTTTTAATCTTGATTTTGGCGCTGTTTTTATGGAGTCTTACTGTGGATGTTGCATTCTTGTATATGGTGCTGATCAAGTCTCTGTACGTTTTCTCAATTCCTTGTTTTTTCAGAGAGCTTAATGCAGTAAACGGAGTCAAGTGCTCTTTCATAGTCAATGAATCCCAAGCAAAGTGGTAGTTCATACTCGTTGCTGGTCTGAATCACTTGCCATACAACTTGAAGATGATCCATTGTGCTAAATCCACTCCTGAATCCTGCTTGCTCATTTGATTGTGCTGAGTCAAATTTATCTTGAAGTCTGTTGGTGAGTATCTTAGTAAAAAATATTGTAGATTACAGGAAGTAAGCTAATAGGTCTGTAGTTCTTGAGGTCTTCTTTCTTGTATTACCGATTTAATTGTTCCAGTCATTTGGCACTTTCATTTGCTTAATACAATCTGTAAAAATACGGAACATTATTTTTGTCAGTTCTTCACCTCCATCTTTCACGATGTCAATCGTTATGCCGTCATCTCCAGGTGCCTTTCCTGTCTTCATATGTTTTACTTCTTCCAGTAGAATGTCTGGAACTTCTTCCTCGGGTTGCATTTTTTCCCTCTTGTCTTCATCATCTGCTATGTTGCTCTCTTCATCTTGATATAATTCTGTAAAAGTCTGCGACTCTCTTCAAAATCACTTTACAGCTCTTGATGACAGTCCCATCCTCTTGTTTAATTGCTAAAATCTGTTTTTTCCCCAACGATTAGTCTTTGTTTTGCTTTCTTCATGCTTCGGTTGTTTTCAATAGTTTTCTCTACCAACCTACAGTTGAACAACCGTATATCCTCAGTAATGCGCTTTCTTACTGTCTTGCAGAGCTCAATGTATTCAATCTTTGACTTCAGAGCTGCTGTTTGTTTCATTTCCCTTCTTTTCTTCATGAAGTCTTTTGTCTCTTGCGTGATCTTCTGGTTGCATTTTGTACTCTGTGTTCCAGCATTGTTTTTTTTTTTGTTTTTTTGCTGTTTCTGCAATTACTTGCATCCACTTCCTTATAGATTTGATTTACCTCGTGCTTCATGGTTTTGCAGGTCTTGAAGAGCGCTGAATCTATTCTTCAGTTCCAGTTGAAACACCAGGCTTTGCTTCTGGAGCATTTCTATGTTGGATTTTGTCATTACGAGTTTCACTCTCTCCAGTGCTGTGTTTAGGTGTATTTTGTATCTTACAAGTCTGTTGTCACTTCCTGTGTCAAAATTGTTTAGTACTGAGAAATCTTGTACGGTGTGCTTCTTGTTGGTGAGTATGTAGTCAATTTCATTCTTCAATCCATTGGGTCCTCTCCATGTCCTTTTTCTGATGGGTTTCTTCTGGAAGGTGTTCATGACGAATAAGTTCTTGTTCTCTGCAAATTTGACTATTCTGTCGCCCCTCTCGTTCCTGTCGCCATGTCCAAATTTGCAGACCAAATTCTCGTCTTCTTGCTGGGCTCCTATTTTGGCAGTAAAGTCACCAATGATGAACTTATAGTGGAGCTTCCCATTTTCGTGTACTTCATAAAAATCTTCGACTTCAACCGAATAGCTTTTTGTTGGTGCATATACTTGGATGACCTGAAGTTCATACTTCTTTGAAACTTTCACTATCAGTCTTGCGAACCTCTCTTACGCACTGTCAGTCTCTACTGTGTTATTCTTGATTCTCTTGTGGACAATGAATCCAACGCCTCCTGTTCGTCCATCTGTAATGCCTTGGTAGAAGAGAAGATGTCTACACCTGAGTTCTAGTAGTCCTACGTCTTTTCACCATACTTCACTTAGTCATACGATCTATGAATCTTCCAAGTTCTTCTTCCAACTCTTGCTTCACCTGAAAGAGATCTGTAGTTGTACGTGGCCAGGGTCAGTGTTCTGTGGCAGTCCACTTTGGCCAAGTATGTTACTCAAGCTTTCACAGCATGGTTGAACCTGCCAGTCAGGGGACCCGCTGTACTTCGTCTTGAGATCATGTTGTCACGCTCCTGCCACTTTGAGGTAGTGGAAGTGGGACTTCAGGAGGAAATATATATTGTGACAAATCAGTGATTGTGTTATGGTGCATAGAAACAGTGGGGGTTTCAATAGCTTGACCACAGCAAACAGGTCTATTTGTCACAAGATTTTAAAGGCAGAGGGTTTTTTTTTTTTTGTCACAGCGCAGCATAGAAAATGGAGGTCACTGTTAGGAACTACAGTTCCCATAACCCTGTGGAGAGTGGAGGTAGGACCAGGCAGCAAACCTGGCCCTAATCGGTTAATTATTGATTCATTGTTTAATGGTGTAAGTATTTAATATGCATCAATTATTTAATTATGGAGGGCTATAAAAGCCCCACAGGGGAGGCAATCGGGCTGGTGTATAATAGGCTGAGGTAGGCGGTTGTGACCCGTGTTTCAAACTTAAAGTTTCATTTAAAAAGGAGCTCTGCTGTGTGTTAAGGAGAATAGTGGTTGGTCTTGACAGTGAAGGTATGCAACGTTTGGGAAACTGAACGAAAGTACAAGTCAGTCAGAGAGTTGATGTTTGTATAAGTTCAGTGTATGGTTTAAAGTAGCTGTCTGCATGTTAAACCCGGAGTTGGAAAGCTCAGTGCCCAATGTACTATCTGCAACCTTTTTCGTTTTTGATTGCTGTCTGAGTCTAAATGCCGCTGGATATATGTGATCCAATGAAGGATTGCAGATTGTACAAAATAGTTTGCCGCCAGTAGAATGCAGAATTATTGTACACGATCCGCTGCAGTAATTATTGTGTTTTCTTTTTTTTTCATTTTGGACACTCGCAAAATGTTCACTCGCTTAACAATATCAGTTGAGAGCTCTTAGGATACTAAACCCGCCCCGGATGCCCATATCTACCAATCAGTGAGGAGAGCCCAGAGTGGTTATTGGCTGCTGTTAAGTGTCAATCAATAAATCCTGTCCAGTTTTCTTTTTTAAAATTGAAACAAACTTATAATCACATCAGGAACCTGGACCAATACACTACATAAAATAGTTTCCGTTGCAGGAAAGGGTAGGCTACCTCTAATGTACTGTTTGGAAAAATGGTATGGTTGTATTCACTGAAGATAATGCAAATCTAAGTGGCAATGTAAAAGTCATGTAAAGTTGTGATTTGAAATATGACAGCAAAAGTGAAATGCATCTCTGCAGCCATGGCCCACTGGAAGGGACTGCTGCTTTCGCTAGCAGAAGCTGGGACACATAATTCATAAGTTGTAACAAACAGCAAATTTAAAAAATGGGAGATCGAATTATGTCCATTTGAATAGGATAGCCATAATAATGTAGTTTTCAAATCTTGTTTTTTTTTTTTCTCCTTTGGACAGTTGGGTTGATTTTCTTTTTTCATTTCTTAATTTACTGTTATGTTTACACTGGAAATTTGTCAGATTTTACACAAAACAAGGCAAAGGCTAGTGACGGCAAGACTATGAAAATTGGAGAGTGCTATATTTAAATGCCAGTGTATTTATCAAAAGTCTTAAAACATTGGGGTTTGTTTGAATGAGTTTTGTATACCATGCTCTATAAAAAGAGGACTTATTGTTCCTTTAAACTGCTGCTGTGAGGGAATGAGGGAATTTCTTTTTAAAGCATTTTAACTCCATAATGATTGATAATCGTTGTTAGAATTTGCACAATAATTGATCTCAACGTCAGCGTTCGATTTATAACTATATATATATATATATATATATATATATATATATATATATATATATACACAGTACTGTGCAAAAGTTTTAGGCAGGTGTGAAAAAATGCTGTAAAATAAGAATGCTTTCAAAAATTGACATGTTAATAGATTATATTTATCAATTAACTAAATGCAAAGTGAGTGAACAGAAGAAAAATCTAAATCAAATTCATATTTGGTGTGACCACCCTTTGCCTTCAAAACAACATCAAGCATCAATTCTTCTAGGTACACTTGCACACAGTTTTTGAAGGAACTCGGCAGGTAGGTTGGCTCAAACATCGTGGAGAACTAACCACAGTTCTTCTGTGGATTTAGGCAGCCTCAGTTGCTTCTCTCTCTTTATGTAATCCCAGACAGACTCGATGATGTTGAGATCAGGGCTCTGTGGGGGCCATACCATCACTTCCAGGACTCCTTGTTCTTCTTTACGCTGAAGATAGTTCTTAATGACTTTCGCTGTATGTTTGGGGTCGTTGTCATGCTGCAGAATAAATTTGGGGCCAATCAGATGCCTCCCTGATGGTATTGCATGATGGATAAGTATCTGCCTGTACTTCTCAGCATTGAGGAGACCATTAATTCTGACCAAATCCCCAACTCCATTTGCAGAAATGCAGCCCCAAACTTGCAAGGAACTTCCACCATGCTTCACTGTTGCCTGCAGACACTCATTCGTATCGCTCTCCAGCCCTTCGCGAACAAACTGCCTTCTGCTACAGCCAAATATTTCAAATTTGGACTCATCAGTCCAGAGCACCTGCTGCCATTTTTCTGCACCCCAGTTCCTGTGTTTTCGTGCATAGTTGAGTCGCTTGGCCTTGTTTCCACGTCGGAGGTATGGCTTTTGGCCGCAAGTCTTCCATGAAGGCCACTTCTGACCAGACTTCTCCGGACAGTAGATGGGTGTACCAGGGTCCCACTGTTTTCTGCCAATTCTCAGCTGATGGCACTGCTGGACATCTTCCGATTGCGAAGGGAAGTAAGCATGATGTGTCTTTCATCTGCTGCAGTAAGTTTCCTTGGCAGACCACTGCGTCTCACGGTCCTCAACGTTGCCCGTTTCTTTGTGCTTCTTCAAAAGAGCTTGGACAGCACATCTGGAAACCCCTGTCTGCCTTGAAATTTCTGCCTGGGAGAGACCTTGCTGATGCAGTATAACTACCTTGTGTCTTGTTGCTGTGCTCAGTCTTGCCATGGTGTATGACTTTTGACAGTAAACTGTCTTCAGCAACCTCACCTTGTTAGCTGAGTTTGGCTGTTCCTCACCCAGTTTTATTCCTCCTACACAGCTGTTTCTGTTTCAGTTAATGATTGTGTTTCAACCTACATATTGAATTGATGAACATTAGCACCTGTTTGGTATAATTGTTTAATCATACACCTGACTATATGCCTACAAAATCCCTGACTTTGTGCAAGTGTACCTAGAAGAATTGATGCTGTTTTGAAGGCAAAGGGTTGTCACACCAAATATGGATTTGATTTAGATTTTTCTTCTGTTCACTCACTTTGCATTTAGTTAATTGATAAATATAATCTATTAACATGTCTATTTTTAAAAGCATTCTTACTTTACAGCATTTTTTCACACCTGCCTAAAACTTTTGCACAGTACTGTATATATACAATCTCATTTGCTTTAATGATTGTCAGTCCCTGTTTTTGATGGGGGCTTGTTATGCCTTCTCAGGGATTGAACAGTGAAGGTTTTGGGATGTCAACATTTTTGCTCTGAAGAAATATCCAACTCCAGGTCCTCAGCCTCCAAATACAGTTATGTTTTTAAATTAATAGTGATAAACAACATTTACAACATCCACAGTGTGTCAAAGGTTTATACATTTAATATACAGATGAACATGTGGACAGGTACCTCCAGATATTCCCAGATGCTGATAACTCTCAATAATATGTAATATCAACACCTCTATATGCATTTTCTTGTGCATGACAATAAAACTGCATTGAGCTTTATTCTATCTATCTAGCTATATGGTGTATGTTCCTGACTTGGCTATATAAACCCAACAAAGTCATTCATTTGAGGAGGGATGGTAGTGTGGAGAGGTTGGGTGAATTGCTGAAAGGTATTTCAGAGATAAATATTGGATCTAGAAAGAATTCTGTGCATTTGGACATTTGTTTACATTTATTTGAGGTCATCATGGATACCTGAAAACCGTGGTACCCGTTGGGTTTTAAATTACCCAACCTGAACCGGTTTTCTTTTTACTACCCGGGTTCGATTATTAATTTGAGAATTTAAAGAAAATGTAGAAAATATATGACAATACAATTGTAAGCGTGGGTCTGTGGCCAGCATAATAAAGACCACGTTAATAAAATAAGCTTTGTATTAAGCCTTTTCTTAACTGACAGGATATTAAGGCTTTACAGAAAACAATAACAGCAGCAAGTACACCTCAATAATAACAACTGTGGCGACTATTCTTCTCAGGAACAGAATCAGAAAGAAAACAACATAACATCCTATTGGGTTTGTCAGTGATAACATAAACCCATATAACCATGTGGCTTCAATACCAAGTCCATAGTCAGCTGGCACCCGAGGCACAGGCCTCGGATAAAATCATACTAATAATTATTTATTTAGACTCTTTTACACGTTGTTTAGTTGTTTTGATGCAAAATAAAATGCATTTCATCCCTCGAGTGCATACATTAATTCCCAGGTCCCGCTGATATCACTAGCCTCTGCTGTGCCTTTCAAAATGTTTTACTGTCATTGCAGATGACAGCGACGCCGTGCAGCTCGGTTCATACCACCACAGCTAGTTAAACGTGTTTGAATGGCTTAGAAACAACCAAGGATTACTGACTTTTTTTTACAAGGTGAGGCAAAGTACTGTAATAATGTTGATTAATGAAGTAGTTATCAGCCTAATAATAAGGATTAATCCATTCCGGTAGCCCGCAGTTTAGTGAACCTAGCTTATTGTTCCAATGCTAAATTGCTAGTGAAAGTGGCTTGTAAACTGCAGTTTAGAGGACCCAGTTTATGCAAATTTTACAATTCTAACAATAGTTTAATTGTGAATATTATTACATCATTTTAGGTAGGGCTTTGGGGGATTGCCCCCTATAGAAAGTGTAACTTACTATACATAAGTGCTTTGAATGTAATATTTCCTTGGCAAAATCAGTTTTCTCCTGCTTTGGTAACGACATTCCACACAAGGCTCCTTTGCTGGATGCCATGTTGTAAAACAACAACAGCGGAGTATGGCAATAAATGTTGTAAAGAATCACACAGCATGCAGTGCATTTAACGTTAATAACTGTATTCATACTGAGACGTCTTATTATTATTATTATTATTATTATTATTATAAAAGGATACACCAGTCTATATATATAAAGCTTATGCTGTTTTCCTACCCTGTCCTTTCTCGGCGATCCATGAAGTCTGTGGTTATGCTCAGCTATAATATCACAGCTTTCTGCTCCTCCAAAGGGAAACCACTCATCACACCACCAGAAACAGGAGTGACTCTCCAGCTGTTTGTAATCAGTGTCTGGAACCTTGCTGCACTTTACATGCTAAGCTGCTCACTGTGAAAGCTGGGATTCAATCTCTCTTGGCCTGCTGAGGCCCAGGGTCATGGTGATTTACCACACCAACCCAGCTACCAATTTCTTATTCAGCACCAATTCCATTAACTTAAAAAAAAGGCAGTAAGCTTTGGAACTGCAAGACAAATAAGCAAGATTAAAGAAGCTTTATCTTTTTTTTCAGAATTCTTTATTTCAGTACTCTGTTACATTTGTCAAATGCTCAACTTCAATTTTTCAATTGAGATTATTTAGACAAAGAAGGACTATGTGCTATTCCAATTGATTTGTTATTGCTATTGTTTTATACATCTTAAGAGTTCATGCATAATAAGAAAAATAAGTTTAAAAAATAAGAAAAAGAAAGCCTATTCCATGAGCATAAGCCACTTTACGTTACCACTATGACACAGTAGAATTTTTATGCACGTTTTTTAAAGCCAATTTCCTAATTAATGGAATGAAGTATACAGAAGCTACATTACTAGCACTTTCCAAATATTTAAGGTAAGCAGATACTTGACTATATTTCTTTGGGTGTTTTTTGTGAAAATAGCAACAGACAATAGTTACTTTGATAATCTATAAGAAGCAGAAAACCACATCATGTCGTAGGTGAAACTCATGAAAGCCTAAATCAAAACATTTACCCACATGACTTTTGTCTTGGTTCAGGAAGAAGTTGCAACTCGATTAGCACCTGCAAGCCACCCTTCACGATTGAAAGAGGCTTGCTGTAAGGAAGCAAGCTGAAGAAAGTAAAAGAAGAATGTCCTTTACATAGGGTTGCGTTGATCAGAGATCATACCACACTAAGAAAAACAATCTCAGAGTCCTAATCTTTAAGGTTGCAAGGAGTTAATCATCAATACAATGATGGTCCTGAAAGTCTCATTTGTATGGTGTCTTATCAACTGAAGTGTGGTTATAGTAAGAACCAACGTCATCAAGTGATCTGCCACCTAGTGATCTGCCATCACGTTTCCTTCTGTTTTGCTGGTAATACACTGCAGTGCAGTAGATGGTGCTTATGAATATAAAGACACTTTCACTGATCTAACCTACATTACATAAGGTATGTGTATAGCAGGAAACTAGTACTCAAGAGCAGCCCCTGAACTCAAAGTCAATGCACCTTACCACAGAATAAGAATTAATTAATAAAAACCAAAAAACACAATATTTGAATATATGCATAAAAATTACTCAAACATCATAAAAGGGCACATTAAAAGTAAATACAAAATGTAATTGGTAACTATTTATTTTAATTAAATGTAGATAATTTTGCCATATTCATTTTATCTCTAATTTAAATGGCTGCTAATTGTGCAATGTACATTATACTTTTTGTCGTTCATGGCTAAAATTGATAGTGTCTAAATTTGATCTTATTGAGAACAGCTAAAAAAAGGCAAATACAGTATGAAGGGATTTACAGCACAAGAATAGTGAACCCTTTGTAGCAGAACATGTCTTGTGCAATGAAGTATCATACCCATTTTACTGATCCTGAGCCACAGTATAGGTAAAGTACCTCTGTGGGAGGCTGTTAGTTTGCTGAAACAATATCATTTTGCAGTTAATCTCACATAATTTCACAGGAGTAAAAGAAACAAACAATTAGATGAAGTTAAATGATCAAAGTGTGTGGTGCTGACTGAAGTGGGCTGCAAAAAATAATTATCTTTATTGATTCACCCACTCATTATTCCACAGCCCAAGGCAATGTGCTTGGTCTTTCTCAACTGACATTACAATAGAAACAGCAAGAGCCTACACTAGTTCTGAATTTGTATTATACATGTTGGACTCTACCTTTGGCAAATCTTGCTCTGCTTTAAATATTTATTTGTACCACTACACTGACATACATGTTTTGTTCAGCTATTTTAATTAAGTTAAATCCATTTAGAAGGTGAAAGCTTTGCTCTATATGGCTGTCTCTATAAGCAAACATGCAATTCTGCAAATAAATCTAATTCTGCAAAAAAAAGCTTACATTCAGCTGAGGAGTAAAATAAGAGTACCGATATATCAGCTTGTTGAGATACAGAAGACACAGATAAGAGTACCGATATATCAGCTTGTTGAGATACAGAAGACACAGATAAGAGTACCGATATATCAGCTTGTTGAGATACAGAAGACACAGATAAGAGTACCGATATATCAGCTTGTTGAGATACTGAAGACACAGATAAGAGTACCGATATATCAGCTTGTTGAGATACAGAAGACACAGTTCGTGCACTTTTTCTTCTTACTTTGTTTCAGGGAAATCTGTTTTGGATTTTGATTTAACATTAAAAACTAAACATCCCTTCTTCCGTTTTCCAAATAGTTGGCTTTGCTAGTCACACTGCTAAGAAATTATATGTCATAAACCATTTATTTTATAATAGCTCAGGACACAGACAAGTTTTGTAGGTCTCAAGGGTGTGATTCAGTATTTCCTATGTTATTTTGGGAAGGAAATTGCTGGAATATTTGAGTAAACAGGTTATTGCCCGATGCATTGGAATTCTAACAGTTGTTAAGACTACAGTGCAAACATGCACAACAATAACCCATTAGGTTGTTGCAGTGAATTCTTAGTTTAATCTTTTTATTAAGTGGAAACTTTTAGTTTGTCAGTCCTTATCTTACTGAAGAATTCTGAAGAAATTGTATAATTATTTTTACCAAAAGCAAATATAAAATGCCATAATATTTGTTATTCAAGTTACACTGATATAGAAAGTAGACCAGTGTTACAAAATTAGCTGCATCCACAAGGACTCTCAGATTTAATGAGCTCAATGATGAAATGAAAGGCAACCTTCAATGAATGACAGTATATTTAAATCAGAAAGACAGTATATTTTATATTGAGGCTGTCAGTACCACTGTGGCAGGAAATAGGGTAGAACAGGCCAGGCAGTTTCTAATATTAACACAGCCATCTGCAAAGATGATGGATTCTTTGTTTATGAATGCTTCTAAGGAACAATGTAGGTCAAACCCAAAAGAAAACTGTGAAAGCATCAAAAACAAGACTTTACATAAAAAAACAAGACAATTAATGATTCAGTTCCTCCATTTCTAAAACGACAACATTTTAAATATAAAATAGCACAGAGTGCAATATTGGAAACAGTTGCCTATAATTTTATCTATGGGCAAATCACAGGCAAAATGCCCCCTCCATAGTAAACGTATTATATGAGCAAACTTGCAGCATATTGTAAGGTAATAGGTGCGCTGTTTGGCCCCCTTGATTAAATAGATTTCAAACCACAATGAAAGAAACCAGTAAGTGCGTAAATGGAAATTCTTGTAGCAGATTACAGCACAGCCAATCATTACTGTTAAAGCATGCAGGCTGCAGTACCAAACATCAGAAATCTACAGCAACTCTACTGATTACTGACAGCATTACCTGAAGCATTTCAACACACACAGAGTTGCCCTTGTAAGACCTTGTTAAAATGTACAATTTTACAGATGAATATACATTTGCTGCAACTGTAAATACATATTTTAGAAGAAACATAAATACAATATCTCAGACAGGTAACACAGTTACACCCATTCACTGCAACCATGTATTTTGTGGTAAACAAAAATATATATTGCTGTGCTATAATGAAAACAGAAAAGGATGTGGGGAGTTTATATTTGTCCTCTTTAATTTACATGAGAATAAAGGGTAAAGGTATCCTATTAATAGAAGGCTCAGTGTCTATTTTGACTACGCACAGCAGTTCCAAGTTGGCGAAACAATTTTAAATAACTGGAACAAAATTATTCTTTCTTCCTATGCCCACATCAACAATGTCTTCGCTGATTTTGATTGTACAGTACATTAAGTGCATTTTAAGCTACACAAAGCCTATTGAAATATAGTGTTTGCTCTGTAAAAAGGATACATACTGTAACTTAACCAGACCCTTTTAATACAATATTGGTAAGTAAATTATTCTAAAAGCTTGCTTAGCTGTACTATTTAGTCTTTTTATTCAGGAACCTGCCAAGATATTCACAAGAACACATGTTTTCATCTACTGTCAGAGTGGCATTGTCTTTCTACCAGCTACATTTTTACTGCTGTGGTCTTTGAGGGAGTTCATTAAAAAATTTAACAATGTATGTCATTGTGTTCAATTCATCAAGACATGGCAAAAGTTATAGATATCTACAGCAAATGCATTTCTCTTGGAGTAAGACAGCTGTATATTTCTATAATAATTTGTCACTTGTTGTATACAGCAATCGAAACGCAACAGTAACAGTTAAAGAAAAAATGCTGATTGCTTTAAAGTTGTCTGCAGTTGGACATAAACGTTAATTATACACCAACATCAATGTTAAAAGAACAAGGGTAAATACTCATTTAGTTTAATACTCAGTATGTTATGTATTGGTGTTGATTTTTACATTTAAATTACATATTTGTAAAGGTATTCCAACAATCAGTGCAAGTACTGTAAGCATTATAAACATAAACAATACAACTTTCTGCAATCTACATGAACCCTCTATATTGAAATTGATTAATATATATCTTATGGTAATATTAAGTAACTGTATGAATCTCTTATTTTAGTATTTAGAAAAAATATTTAAAAATTCAGAATCTGGTTTAAATGATAAACCGGGTTAGTTATTACATTTTGTTACGCTGTCAGTTTACAGCCCTGTTTCAGATAATTTTCAATACAGCTTAAAACAGAAAATAGTAACAGAGACATGCACATTTCTAAACCTGAAGCCTAGCTTTTAAAATGAACAAGCTACTAAAAAAACTGTGCTCCTTACCTAAATTAAGAGCCATTCTTTCAAATAGCACCGCAAAGACTACATGCTTGTTCACTAGGACCTGGAACACCACACTGTCAAAGGATGAAACTGTATATACCCAAATCACATTTTCCTTTAGATAAAAACTAAACATTTCCTTAATACCATTCCAGCCCAGTCTTCCAGGTGCAATCAATTCAGTTTGAATAATACTTACCGAAATACATGCTGTTCCTCATTAATCAAACAGACACAATCCCACTGTTGTGAGTTTCCACTTTAGCTCCAGCATGTGCCGACATGTAGAATTGGAAACTTTCATTCTACATTCTCTCTCCCCATCCCTCCAGCATTCAGTGTGATCATTACAGCTCTGCAGCCAGGTTGACTATACGCTGTCTTATCCTCAACACAATCCTTGCCTGATTATCATGTACACTGGCAGCATACTGTGCTGTTGCTCTTACTGAAATCTGACTCCTCCTTGTGATGTTCTTTTTGTGCTTGTGACATCAGTGCTGTAAGAACACGATTTATTCCAGAAGTGTGCTTCTGAAGTGTTCTGCCTGTGCCCTCCTTAAATAGACGACTTCAGTCTTATTTAAATGACACCCAAGCTCTTTTAAAAACTCATTGTGGTTTGCATCTTTGTCTCTTCCCAAACTGAAATATTAATAATATTATAAAACAAAGGCATCCCCTGTCTCTGTCAGTTTTCTATTTATTTATCTACTGACTGGACTTTACATATTTCTACTTATATGTTCAATTAAGTATATACATGCAGCAACTCTTTGGAAGGCCAAAGTATAGCGAATATAACTATGCAGTTATGTCTTTTATTGATTATGAATCTGTTTTCTTTTTAAATAAGGCACATTGATCTATATTTGCCTTAATCTGCATGTAATTAATCTCTGTCACTGCTACACATTCCATCCAGATACAAAGGCTCTTTAAAAACGATCCCTAACCTTAGTTAAGTACACTTTCCATCTAGCTACAGAGCTGATATGGTTGACGATTTGCATTCATCAGCTGTTTTCAATTAATTTTGAATTCTCCCATTCCTACTATCTTCTGAGCCTACATTAAGTGCATACGTTTATTCCATATCTAAAACCAACCAATCTCCCATGGCCTGTTCTACTGACAAAAGTCACTAAATGTGTTTTTTAACCTTGACTCAGAAGTGTCAGTTCTGGAAAAGTGTGTTATTTGTCACCATGAATACTATTTAACTGTGTAGGTACCCAGAGAAATTCTGTAGTGCCACACGGCAATAGAGCTGGAGGAACTTAATTAATCTTGCTGTCACTTCAACAATGCTTTTCATTAGTTATTGTACTATCTGATCAACCGGCTTTGTCCGTATTTGGAAAACCTTTTAACTCTGTGGAAAGTCCTACATGTGATTTGAAGAGAGAAAACAAGCTTTCACCTTTGATGTTAAAAAACTAAAATAAACTCTGCAACAGATTTTCATTTCTGTTTAACAAAAATACACAGACTGTATTTGTGATGCTTTGTAATAACTCAGAAATAATAGCTCTACAGAGATCAAAACGTAAAGCCACCGAACATGTAGCAAGGTTTTCCATTACTCACCAGCAAGTCCTCTCAAGGTCAAGTACTGCGCAAAAAATGACCCTGTCAAGCCTATTCCCCTACTCTTCATATTTGAATAAAACAGCTCTTGTGTTTTTATCACATCAAGCTCAATTTACTGTATCCTAGGAGCAAGATTCAGATCAGTCTCAATAGCATTTAAAATCAATTTTAATTAAAAGACAGGCGTGTCTGCTCGAGCTTTGATTTGGTGTTGATGCCAATCTGTGATTAGAAAACCATGAGATTGTGCTTTTTCAAACATAGTAAAAAATAATCACAAAATAAATAAATACTACATAATCAATAGAAATTGATTATGTTACTAATATTTTTAGTAGAGTTCTGTTCCTGATGCTTCTTTTTAGCAGGCTGATAAATATGGCTTTAACATTTGAAAGGCGCACACTTTGCAATTTACTCTAAGTGTTTCACCTATGACCCGGGGGAAATGAAAACACATTTATTTATTTACGCTTAAGTAGTTTATTTATTTCGCTTTTTGCTAAATTAACAAATTTCACATATCAATTTTTCTCATTAACAACTTAAAATAAATGGCACAAATGAATTCAGTGGTTTTGAGCTGGAAATCGATTTCAAGACCCTCGTTTGAGGGTGTGCTACCCAATGCATTTGATTGACATTGGGAGCTGTGCCTAGGGATAGTGTGTGTTTCAATTAATGAGTTATAGAGTGACTAATAATAGTTATACAGCAGCAAGTTAAAGATGGGGTTGGGGGTGTCTATGTCCACTCTGAAATTATCTTATTAGTGAAAAGATGTAAAACAAACTGATTAAAGTTTGTTAATTTGTTATGCAGATGACATCCCTGAAACGTTAGGTTATTATCATAACCTTGGTTCCCTGAAATTAAAATGTAACTATTACCGTATGAGTATTTACCTCCTAAAACCTGAATAAGATACCAAAGCTGCTTGCAGAGCCTGTGACGCAGTCATGGCCCACCCCTAAGGATGTAAAATTACTGCGCTCACAGATCTCAGCGTAATTTTTCATTCAAGTCTGCTGCAATCATGGATGTAGAGACCTTGAAGGTTAATGGTTACATTTCTATTTCAGGGAACCAGGGTTATGATAATAACCTAACGTTCCCTTTCAAGTACGAAATGTAACCATTATCATATTGGTGAATGTACTAAAGCCATCATAAGGGCAAAATTGCAGAACTTCTGGAATGCTACAAGGCAAAGCTGAGAGGCTGCCTTGTGCATTATCATACGGAACCCTAGTAGCAAGTAGCTAGGGCAAAAAATTTGAGGGAAAAAATTTGTGTGTTGTAAGAGTCGACTGAGAAGCCGCCCTTCACACTCTAGTTCCAAAACCAAATGATGCTCACCACTTCGGGGTGAAGCCTCCACTCTGAGACGCTGGGGACTTTCCTTGAGAGGAGGTCTGCCGCCCAGTTTGTCACCCCGGGCATATGCTCTGCCCATAGTGAGAGGAGGTTCTCATGTGCCCACAGCAAAAGCTACACGAGGCGTAGATAGGCCGGCTGTTTCCACCAAGAGAGTGCCTTTAGACAGGGATGAGACACTTCAACAAGGGCTGAAAACTCTGCTGTTGAACGAGGGCTGCAGAGAGTGCATGCGCAGGAGACCCAATGGAAGCATCTCGGGAGCTGCTGCCATCAAGCCCATAAGTTTCTGGAACGTCACTACTGCCGTGGTTGGTGGGTCAGGTAACCCACATAGGGCATCCATCGACCGGGAAACAGCAGGAGCTATTGCCTGGTGATCCTGGGAAGACTGGATTTCAAAAGGAAAATCCGGGTGCATTGGTGGGGACACGGGAGAGATGGTAGGCGTATCACCGAAGATGGACTGCCTTGTTTCGCCTTCTGTAGGTCAGGGTACTTGCAAAATTGCAGTGGCCCTTTAGATCAGTGGCAGGAGCTCCGCCGACAAGGAGAGCTTAACTGCAAGGGATGCACTAACCGAGGGTGATGGAGAAGAGCGCTGAGCAGGAGTAAGGGACGCAGAACGCTCCTTAGAGCTGTGGGATAGCCATTTCTGAAGCATGTGCTTGGGAGAAGGGACACAAAACTCGCAGAAGCTGTGATTAGCCACTGCCTCCTTGGCATTCTCTGGCCCCAGGCAGTAACAGCACCTGCCATGCTTGTCCTCAATCGGCAGACTGGCCTTGCATGTCTCACAGGGATAGAACCGGGGCATGTCACAAGGAGCAAGCAATGTCTACCGGTCGGTTTAGTACCAGTTTGGTGACTAGCACCGGGTCGGTACAAGGATGGCACCGGGACGGCACCTGGTCGGTTCGGTGACTTTAGCACCAGTTCAGTACCGGGACGGTACTGGTACCGGTGCGGCAACATTGGTCCCTGTTCAGGAGTGAAGCGGGTCAGTGACGTAGGTACCAGTTCGGAATAGGTCCACCGGTAAGCAATCTCCACGGGTGACAACATACAGGGATGCTCACTTGTAAAAACTACTGGCAAAACCACTAAAATCAGTACCAACACGAAACTGAGGGAAGTCTGCTTGTTGAGATCTGTGAGCGCAGTACTTTTATGTACTTTTATGGGGCGGGCCATGACTGCATCACAGGCTCTGCAAGCAACTTTGGTATATCTGATTCAGTACTTTTAAGTGGTTCCTGGACATATTTATATGGTTCCCCATCACTGCACTTCACCATGCATTGCATTACAACACCCTGGAAATAAATTCCAATTTATACCCTGAAAAAAAAAGAAACACATCTCTGCAGAGATAAGAAATGATTATTTAACAACAATAACAGCAATATGCTTTGCAACATTCAGAGATACCTTTAATATATTTGTACATGCTTGGTTAACACAACGAGATGCTATTTACCATGGGGCCTTGAGACGGGGTAACCCCCGCTCCTGGGTGTATTTGGTTTATTTTGTATAGTTTAGGTTATGTAGCACGGGTGAGTTAAAGTGTATATTGTTATTTAGGCACGTTTTGTGTGTTTTAGTGTTTACCGCAAGCCATCCTTACCACAGGCCTGCAGACACATTTACTACTGAATGAAGTAAAGGTACAATGATGGGGAGTGACTTGCCTGGGAATCACATTGTAAGTCATGATTTATAGCCAGGTCAAACAAGAATAGCAAGGTCAAATTATTTAGCATTTGAGTTACTGTAACGTAAACCTGTATTTCACCATATTTAACAACAACAACAACAACAAAATGTGAGTTTTTGACAAAGCATCCTCGGTAGCATAATCAAAGGCTATGTTATATCAGATTTATAAACATGAAGCACTGTGAAATGGAAATGTAAAAAAGATTGTATCACTGGATCCTTATTAAGAGAATCATAGAATATATCTGTGTAACTACTATAAAGGCCTAACGTCAAATCATGTGGTTTTAAGAAATGCTGCAGTGAAATAGTATTTTTATTGAATACAGGTGATGGAACTTAAGTACGAAAATCAAAGAACACAACTAAGACAATAACTCAAAGTGTACTGTCTCTAAGCAGCTGTAACTTCGAAAGTCACATGACCTCAATTTCATGATCAGCAAAACATTTACTGAAGCATGAAGGGTTTCTATAACTATGCAAATATAAAGTCACTAACTCCAATAGTTTTTGAGATACAAGGCTTTGACACTAGTGAGGTCAGCTTTGAAAACAAAAACCTGACAGGAAAGGTTTACTTTTTTAGTGTATGACCTAGAGAATTATAGCCAACATCTGTGTACCGAGTATGAAGCCAATGTCTCAAAGTGTTAAGTCTTTATCACTTGAAAACCAAAAAGTCACATGACCCCAATATGAAGGCCATCTTAGAACAGAGGTCAAAATAGAGAGTTTGACAACATTGAAAATTTGAAGTTGCCAGCTTAAGTGATTTATTATTATTATTTTTTTTAGTAGGTGCCCTTATCCAGGACGACTTATAGTTATTACAAAATATCACATTACAAAGTATCACCTTACAAAATATCACAGTGCAGGAAATCACATTACAGAATATTACAATTTAGAGCAGTTATAAAGTACAATAAAGTCTAAGAACAGTTAACGTATGGTAAAAAAAAAAAATTGCTTATACGAGTAAAGTCCATTAAGAGCTCATAGTAAGTACGATAAATGGATAAGAACAATTTCAAATAAGAGCAGGAACCAAAAACAATGGATATCTAAGTAGAATCAAGTACATGATACAGTGAATGGGTATAATTAAGAGCAGCAGTAGAATACGGCAAGGTATGGAGCAGTTCAGTGCAAGTACAAGCTGTGCAATACAAGAACATTTAAAAAAGTAAAAATGTACATGTTAATTTGTTGAGTAAACTAAGAACTGCAAGCTTTCTACAGACCCGATTGACAGCAAATCTGCCAGTCAGAACATCAATTATTATTTTATTTGTTTTTACATTTTAAACTCTAAAGTTTGAAGCACCCTTGTGGCTTCAAACATGTCTTATAGTCAAGAACAGCTGCTACACAGTGTACCCATTAACCTGTCCCCCTACAACACTGTACAAAACTGCTGTATTTCTAATGTACTTACATCCACTAGGGGCAGACAGGAGGGTAGGTTCATAGGTTCACTCACCCAAGAGTACAAATTGTGCTTGTAGAGAAGCCTTTTGAGTTTTAAAAAATCTGACTGAAACAGAAAACGATATACAAAGTACAAACAAAAATAACGCACTAGTTAAAATAATTATTCAGTCCCTTACCAAAATTATCTTTAAGTATGCTGATAGGTACAAGACCAAACATACTTGCATTGGTTGAAAATCAAGGAAAAGAAACTGTTATGACTAGAATTAATTTAGTACTGTATTTCTGTATGAACAACTCTAAAATCAGGACTACATGGTTTCTAATCTACTAGACGTAAACAAACACACTTTAAAGCAATGCTTGCTGGCCACAACTAACAAATGTCTAACTGCAAAAAAATAAATTATGTCCTAACCAAGACTCTTTGGCCATGTTAATGTGTGTTATGGCTTGTAAGCTTTCAAAGCACAAGTACTCATTTCTGGCTGTTAGGGAACAGCCAGCAACATGTATAATTATTGGTTTTCTCATTTCCTTTTTAATGTGTTTAGAGCTCATGAAAATTGATCAGTACTTGGGAATCTCTATTATTATGGCTCAGTGCAAATGGAACGGTTAGTATGGCTTGACTCACTTGTAGTACAGTACAAGTAGTTCACTATGGCAGGGGTCCTACCTGAGGACCCCCACTCAATGAATCAACCAAATGTGAAATTATAGTCCTGGAGTAACTTCATGTAATTGCAAACATTTGAAAATAATTATATAAAAGTAATCTGAAAGTAATCATCCTTATATATTTCTGTTTTGTTCCCTTTACTATCGTGCCCTTTTGTTTGGTACATACTGTACTGTTACCGGGGGCATTGAAAGATTATAAATGTACAATTGAGCCTACATTTACATAGAAAGGGTGACAATCTAAATAACCCCTAGTAACATACAGTAGCGTTCATGTAAATAAAAGGATCCCTGACCTAAGAAACATGACTCTCAGCTGTCAGGGGTCATTTGGGAGAGAATATGTCTGTGTCCTGACACCTCAAACCACCACAGTCACTCAGGTCTTCCCGGCCCCCACGGTAGGAACTCCTTTGGAAGGGTACTGTAGGTTGTACTGTACTCTCATATTTTTCTAATAGTACTATACCTACCGTGGTTTAATAACTGTACAGCTAAACAAACAACCTGTTTGTTAACAAAACTGCATTTACAGGGCAACGAGACTGTTCATTAAATAGTGTTGCCACTTTCCCTAATATTCAACAGAATATAAAAAATGTGGTGATCTTAAAGTGAGACACAAATATTAAAAGATGAAAAATACAGTGGTCCCTTGCCATTTCACAATGTAATAGTTCATGAATATGGTTAATTCATGGTGAGGCCATTTGATGGTAACTTGTACATGTACTGTACTTTACTGTATCAGAGTCCTTCATCAATTCACCGTTTTCAGAATTTCATCTTTTTTTATATGCAAGACACAATGAAAAATCAGGAAAGCACTGTTTTACTACAATATATGTGCAACTAATTAAAAATACCAATGTAAATCACCATACTAACATGAAATTGATCCTATTACGCAATTACTTTAAATCAATAATTAGAAGAAAAAAAAAAGGCGTACAGCATCCCACAACACCATGTCATACAATAATGCTTGCCTTCTTACTGCAGGAAAATAATTGCAGAGTGGAAAGACATACTGTATTCACAAGACAGAAAAAAGTAAGGTAACATTCAGGGTACAGGTACTGCAATCTGGGAAACACTGAGAGGTAATAGAGGTCAATGGAAGAAAGGTTGTTAATCTTACAATAAGTTAATTAAGCTCCTAAAACAAGCCAGCTCGTCAGGGACGACTGAACACCACACGCTTCAGCAAGCAAACAAAAGATTTATGTATTGGCTGTTGCATCCTTCTTTAAAAGAAAATAAGAAAAAAATAGATTTAACACCACTTGTGGTGAACCTACTGTATCACTATGACATTTCAGATTAATATAACAAGGGCATGTGGGACAGCTAATGTATCCCCATATCTAGCATGTACAGTAAAACACAATTCATGCTTAGAATGTGGAGCTGCAAGCAAAAAAAAATACAATACAATTTAAAACATCTTCATGCTATTTCAATATACATGTTTTTTACATTAATGTTTAGTTTTTCCTCCCTAAAATCTAAATTAAGAACTCAAAATCATATTTCCACAATTTACATACAGTAGAACATGTTATTCTTTGCTCATTTTAACGGATGGTTTGGTGGCGTTTTCAAGAGATATTAAAGTACATTTTATTTTCTCTACAACTCAGTATTTTGAGTTGGGAGAAAACACAACCAAATTAAAGTCATTTATTCTCCCTGTGTAAATGTGATTGTTTTCCTTTAGAAGCTGTTACAACGGTTCCACAACAGATACATTAATTGGTTAAAAAGGTCCCTTGCCAGTAACTGGAAATACCCATTCAATACACTACAACCTGTGGGACTCCAATGGCAGTTGATACTGCTGACATTTTTAATTAACTTATAGTTAACTAGTGACTAAAATATATTGTCCCTTTCAGTTGATGAAAGTGCCAGTGAAACAGTTAAAAAAAGGATAAATAAAAGACTATAAATTACTGTGTTAAACAGTTCTAGTATGGATAGGATTAATGTAGTTCAACAATATATTCAAAATCAACTCTATAACAGACGGATAAATGACTACAACTATGACTATAATCTGCCTGGTTCTGGGTGCCTTAACTGGGAAAGGGTCTGTGGTGGATCCATTGGAGAGGACCACAGCTTGCATGTCATTGTGGAGCAGACGAAGGACGACACATTTTTGTGGGCAGCCGAATTTAAGAAGATTTTTTCCATAGCCCCTCTCAATTGACAGAATCAAAGGCTTTTGAGAGGTCGAAGAAAGCCATAAACAGAGGCTGTCGTTGTTCCCTGCATTTTTCCTGTATTTGCCGTGCAGTGAAGGTCATGTCGACTGACTCTTGAATTTGATTGATTTGGTCAATATTAATACAGTTTTGAGAATGAATATGGTCAATATTAATACAGTTTTGAGAATGAATATGGTCAATTGTCTGCAATCTACATACAGCATTTAAGTAACAATTATTTCTATTTAATTCTGGAAAAAGACTGGTATTTTGTGAATATGTATCACTGTGCAATGTTTACAATTTACTGTACAGTAGTTTTAAATAAAATACGTTAAACTATAAAGTGAAGCCTCAAAGACATGCATTTTCTTACCGGCACAGTAATATTTTACAATAAGAACTGGGATCACAGATCACCAACCTTCTTAAGTTTATACCCTGTTTAAGTGTGTACATATTTGTGAGAAATAGGTTACACACTTAAACGGGTTGAACTGTATTTACAAAACTCAGGTAGAGATTGTCAGGTGAATTACCTTTATTGATCCCTTGATACAATAGGATATCAAGATCACTCAGTTTCCCTTTTCATCAGCAACATCCAAAAGAGTAAAAAATAAATAAATAAAAGCTAATTCTAGAATTGGCTCTGTGAACATGCTGGCTGTAGGGGTGACGTCAGACCAGAAAGAAATACACAGACAGGCAGTACTGGCAGGTGAAACTGAGACGCTGCTGCGCTCAGTGCTTTTAATAAACAAAAACAGCACACAACACTTGAGGCCAAAATAAATAGACAAACAAAACAGACAGTGGATGAACACTAAACAAATATCGTGCGAGTCCTCTGCATGAGTAGCATTTGTTGGAGGCGTTGGAGCTAGAGGTAGCTCCTGCTGTTCACCCTCAGGCGGTGGAGGCAGAGGCAGCTCCTGCTGCTCTCCCTCTGGCGGTGGAGGCAGAGGCAGCTCCTGCTGCTCTCCCTCTGGTGGTGGAGACAGAGGCAGCTCCTGCTGCTCTCCCTCTGGTGGTGGAGACAGAGGCAGCTCCTGCTGCTCTCCCTCTGGTGGTGGAGACAGAGGCAGCTCCTGCTGCTTGCCCTCTGGTGGTGGAGACAGAGGTAACTCCTGCTGCTCTCCCTCTGGCGGTGGAGGCAGAGGCAGCTCCTGCTACTCTCCCTCTGGCGGTGGAGACAGAGGTAGCTCCTGCTGCTCTCCCTCTGGCGGTGGAGGCGTTGGAGGCAGAGGTAGCTCGTGCTGCTCTCCCTCTTGCGGTGGAAACGTTGGAGGTAGAGGTAGCTCCTGCTGCTCTCCCTCTGGCGTTGGAGGCAGAGGTAGCTCCTGCTGCTCTTCCTCTGGCGGTGGAGGCATTGGAGGCAGAAGTAGCTCCCTCCTTCCGGGTGCTGGACGCTCGTGCTCCCCCCTTCTGGGCGCTGGAGACAGCGGGGCTTCTCCCTCTTGTGCTGGAGACCCTGCTACCTGGGCAGCTGTTCTGTTTATCTCTGCCTCCAGGTAGCAGAGGACCAACTCCACACCTTTCTCCAGGGTGTTTGGGGTGTGTTTACTCTCATAGACCTCCCATCGCTCCCTGTACATCAGCCACAGGACCCGGATGTCTATGGGCATAGACTGGGCCTCCAGCCCAGCATTGTCCAGGATCCAGTCCCGCAGCCTGATGGCGTCTTCTGCCATTGCCTTTTTTTTGTTTAAAAAATCCCACACACCTCTTTACACACAAAAAAGACTTTCTTTCTCCAAAAATCCACACACAACAAAAAAAAATGTTCAAAATATTCACCCACAGTACTCTTCCTGGCCTGAGTCTTGGAGGCGCTGTTGTCCTGGTTCTGACACCAAGTGAACAGGCTAGCCGTAGGGGTGACGTCAGGCCAGAAAGAAACACACAGACAGGCAGTACTGGCAGGTGAAACTGAGACGCTGTGGCGCTCAGTGCTTTTGATAAACAAACAAAAGAGTTAAACAAAAACAGCACATGGCACTTGAGGCCAAAATAAATAGACAAACACAACAGACAGTGGAAGAACACTAAACAAGTAGCACTTGTTATTTTCTCTTACTTTTTATTTTCTCCTTCTCTCTCTACACCTGTTCTCTACTCATTGAACACACAACCCAGAGTGAGTAAAATGTGCATCTATATATACTGTTGTGCCAGGATTCAATTACCAATTAATTATTCACATGAATCCCAGCACGTGAACTAATTTGTGCAATCCCGTGCTCACATACTTGAACATACTTTATCTGCACGTGAAGTGATTATGCAATCCCTGTGCCTAAATACAACTATATATTTTAAATTACTCGTGTTACACAGACCCATTTATATCCCATGCACCAGTACCTATACATGCAACACATAACACAAAATCCACACATGGGCGGGGCACACTGCCACAGGCTCCCAGACTATTACATTTAAATTACTGGTTCTCTCATGGGATGAATTCCTAGTCATAGTAATCAGGAAATTATTACCTGAAATCTGCTCTGCATGAAGTCCAATACAGTCAGTTAATTTCATGCAATAATTTTTAAACTGGGTAGTGGTTGGCATTTACAGCAGGGTACTCTGTGTGCCTAATCAGAGGCACAAAAAATGCAGTCTAGATTTAATCACAGGGCCCAAAGGTTTTAAAATCAGATCAATCAGATTGTGAGTGTTCTCAGCTACTAGACACACTTGCAAACTAATGATTTTTTAAAATTTATCTAGAACCTTAATCATCTGCGTCGATTGTCGCGTTAGATATCGTGATCCGTTACTGTATACAAAAACCTGCCCCAGGGAGATCTAGCGATAAATAATTCAACAAAAAAACACTGGATTTCATTGAATTATCACATGATTATGTTGTGTTGAAAATAAATACATCCAATCTCTTAGCAAATCATTTTTAAACTAAAAAAATAATTGTCTGTGAGCTTGTTCATATTCTGAATTCAGAAGCTGAAAGAAAAATAATTAAAACAATTCATTCACTTTAGACAGATGTTCAAGTAAACATATGTGTTTTGTTGCTTCCTTATTGAGGGGAAGGATTACCTTACAGTAGCTGTATATCAGTTATCACAAGCGGTCACCAGCCATTATAACTATAAAACAAATGGAGAAACTAATGATTTAGTGTGAACAAAGTTTGGATGCTGCAAGCTGATTGGCTGCTGAGGGGTTTTAAACCGTGCATAAATATAGTTTAATGCACGGCAGAACTTATTTTTGTCTACTTACAGTTCGATTAATAAATGATCAATACACAACATATTCAACCTGCAACGGAGAGCCTGAATATAGTTTTTTTATTACTACTCTATTGTGCCCCTGTAGTGGGGTTTGTAGTATTGTTAGTTATGCACATATACAATGTGCCTATTCGGCCAGTTGGGGTCATTCATTACAGTTTGTTTAATTTCTGAGAGAAAATGGATGAGTTGTAGTTCAGGCGCAACTACAAAAGCATGTAAATAAACGATAAGAAGGAAACTGCAGTGACCACTCAGCTTCAGCAGTTTTCATTAATTTCCCATGCATGTACAGACGAGAAATATGTGGCTGAAAAATATTCGAAGAGATAAATTCACAGTAACAAAACATGCTAAAGTATATATGTGTACTCACACACAATTTCATACAATCATGACCATGATTTATAATGAAACAATCAAACATAATTCAATATTGTAAAACAGATCAGTGCTCAAACAGTTTTGTGATAGGTAAAACAAAATGTTTATTATTGCATATTATTAGATGTATTAGTAAAAGCGTTAGATGTAATACTTACAGTAATGCAACGAACAATAACAAAAACAGAACTCTGAATGTTACATCCTACTCTTAAACTATGCACTTTCTCATTCTTCTGATTTCTGCTGTCGTCTTTAACACTACAAGCATGTAGCAGAAAAAATAATTAGATTAGTTTGGAAATTACTTTTATAAAGTGACTGCACTTGGTCACATGATTTGGCAGCCATATTGGATTTTTCAAGTCAAATTTTCCAAGTCAAATTTTCGTTTATCACAGAGATTTGAAACGGTGCAATAGATTACCCTCATGGCCTAGATTTACGGTTGTTCAAGAGTAGTCGATTGGTCACATGGTCTGGCAGCCATATTGGATTTGTCAAAAATATTAAAACGTCTTCTTCTCTGTAACGGTTATGCCGATTGAAGCGAAACTTTGCATATATAGCCTTGGCAAGGTTGTCTATTAAGTTTGTTAACTCTTAGCGTTCCATTTATTCAGCACGTCTCAGACGTGTCAGGTCCAATTTATTTTCACACGTGCTGTTTATTTAACACGCGCTGTTTCAAAGTATTTTTTTTTCACAGTAAAACAGGTTTAAAAGGCACTACATATCAACAGGACACTCAGTTCTGCATCTCCAGCCCCACACCACCCCTTGTTCGCGGTGTTTTTCACATACCTCTTCATAGTCGTGCATACTAATAAATCATCTCCTGATCACTCGTTTTATCACCAAACTCCTCAATAATTCGATCCAAGTCATTATTTTATTACTATAACATCTCAAAAAGCTCTGCAAATGTCAGTGATATTCTTTGAGCGCTGGATGCAGAAGCAGCTATCTTGTTTGTTTGTCCGTGTTTTCTCTGTGGTGCCGGGGCTATGTGTATTGCTCTGATCCGCCCCCTTTTTTTTCTGGCTTCTTTCGGCGCCTATCGGTCTCACTCAGCCATTGAATTTTTTCTCTGCTTTTTCTGGAGAAAAATGACTAGAGACCCGTGCTTTTACGTCTTTTGATGATGTTGGACAGGGTTCGACATCGGACCGGAAAGGGAAAATTGTAATGTTGGACCTGGTCTGACATAGGACCGCAAAGGGTTAAAAGCAAGTTGCTACATAAAAAAAAAACATGGCCTCCGTGAGCATATCAAATTTCAGCTATGGTCAATTTGCACATATTTGCCCATTTTATTATTACTATTATTTATTTCTTAGCCGACGCCCTTATCCAGGACGACTTACAATTGTTACAAGATATCACATTATTTTTACATACAATTACCCATTTATACAGTTGGGTTTTTTTTACTGGAGCAATCTAGGTAAAGTACCTTGCTCAAGGGTACAGCAGCAGTGTCCCCCACCTGGGACTGAACCAACGACCCTCCGGTCAAGAGTCCAGAGCCCTAACCACTACTCCACGCTGCTGCCCTGAATATTGCAATATTCATTTAAGGTACAATGTTGTAGACTCGTGAATCTTGACAGAGTGGTGGTAGAGGCTTTTGGGAAGTTGTGTCAGAGCGAAAACAAAGTCATAGGTCACATGGTTTGGCAGCCATATTGGATTTTTCGTGAATATTGGCCAATTTAACAAAATCTTCTTCTCCAAAACCTCAGATGTGAAAGTTGGGGCACATACAACCCTTATGGCCTATATTTAGATTTGTTCAACACAAGTTGATTGGTCACATGACTCGGCAGCCATATTGGATCAAAAATATTCAAACATCTTTTTCTTTGAAACCGTTATGCCGATTTAAGCGAAACTTTGCATGCATAGCCTTGGCAAGGTTGTCTATCAAAGGTTGTCTATCAAAGCCAATCAAATTTCAGCTATGGTCAACATATTTCCTTGCTAAAGCTCAAATGCAAAACTTGTTTAGAACTCCTTCTGAGAGTTTAGACAGTGTCATAGTTAATATAGAATACACAAATAAACCCATATATGCTCTATTAAAAAATTAGGTAAAAAATCCTTTGTTCTTTGAAACAGAACAGATATCACTCTGAGAGGATTGCAAGGATTATTCCCTGCATTTTACAAGTGCCAGAAACTGAAAAGGATTGCAATTAGAAAAGGCTCTTCCATTTTGATTGTTTTTTTATATCATTAAAAGTTGCTAAGCAATACAATATAGGAAACTTGTACATTATAACATGATACAGTACAGAGCACCTTTCATGTCAAGTATCCCAGTAAATTACTTCCTGGCAGAATAAAAGTAAAGATTGTGGTGAAATTGAGAGTTATTTTGCTTGTGTTTTTCTAAACATTTAACAGTGCAGCATTAAAGAAATGCATTGTTTTACCTTTGCTGTATCCCGCATTGTCTGTTTCACAGCAACATTATCCCAATTGTTTTGATATATTTATGAACACATCTTGGGTCACAAATCAAAAGGAAACACATTTCTCAACTTTTACCCGGGAGTGTTTCACAGGACAAAGGAATTTCTCGTATGTGCATCATTAGTGTATCCAGATCAGGCTCCCTTCTGCAGCAATGTTCCACATCTGTTCCCACAAGCAATTCATTTCAATCAGGACACCAGTTGCACTGTTCTTAGCACAGTATGTGGGAGCCACCAGACAGATACATATAGGATAATAATTTAAAACATATGTTCATAATTGAAGCAAAATTGTTATAATTTTACTGGTGGATTCCTTCAATGACAACAGCAAAATATTCTTTTTTTATCATCCTAAGGCTGAATTCAGAGGGGAGAAACAACTCTTCACTTCTGTATATTATTTTAGTCTCAGTCCCTCGTGGAGTATTTCTGCTTGGCAAAGCATGCCTAATGGGAACCCAGTTTAATTTAAAGTTTTATTTTAAGTGAAATAATTGAAATACAACTTTTATATTTCTGTAGCTTCGGGACACGTTTAAGAGTCAAATATTTGTTTCTTGCACATTTTTGTAACTACTCGTTTATAGTTTGAAAAGATAATATCACTTTAACCAAATCTTAAAGTAAAATAATGGATTATAGTGGGACAGATACATTCAAATCTGTTGAGACTCAAGTGCATTATGAAATGTCTTGTTACAGTTCCTATAGTGTATGGGATGGGATATTATAAAGTTGTTGGTCACTTTGCACTGCTGAATTTACAAGGCATTTACTATGCATTATGCTGCACATAATTAAAGAAAGGAATTGTTCTTTTGTGTTCAGAAATCAGATTTATTTTTATTATTACATTACTTTCAGTTGTTGTTTTCAAAGCATAGTATAATTTTAAAGGGAGTATTTACAGGTTTGATAGTTTAACAAAAAAAGGTTTACCATCATTGTGCATAAGCCTCAGAAGACTGGATGGGGCCAACACAAATTACCTCTGATGTATTACCCCTCACCATAGAGTTAAAAATAAAACTAGTTGTAAGGTAATTTTAACATTACCTTTAGCAATTGTTGCTAAGTGATTCAGAACAATCATAAATCAGCACAGAAAAAAGAAGCATGGATTGTATTCTCATTCAATCCTGTGATTTAAAAAAAAAAGGTAATTTATTTAATGTCATGTTTAAAATTATTACCAATCTTGGAGTTAGAGGACATGACTGCAATTACTGTACAGAATTACAAATGTTTTCATAAAGCTTTTTCAGATGCATGGCCCTGGAGGGAAATACTGGTATCAGGAAAAAAGATGCTTCTGCAGTAAGCAAAATTACAATTTCTATATATTTGCTTATGTTACAGTGAGAACAGTTATGCCTATTAAACAGTTGTGCCCAACAGGAAGGACAATTTGAACTGCAAGCAATAACTGTAACATTGCTTTTTGATTGAAAATGACCTGTACTGGCAATGTCACGTCGGCCATGAAATATACCACGCAATTACTCTGTAGTCTACATATTAAAAAGATTTATCATTGTACAACTTTTTATATGTTTTAATTCATTAAAATGCTTCAGGACCAAATCAAAACTGCACAGGGCACTAAAACAATGTGAAATATCTTGAAAACTATAGCACACGATTACTCTGTCTCTATAGTATGATTTGTGTGAACATATGATTTTGTATAACGCAAATAGTAAATTATTTAAAAAGAAAATCTTTACACTGTAAACCACTTGAAGAAATAGGAAAAATAAGGTGTATGCTACATAAAATCATAGACCACAGTGTAGTTTACAAAAAGGAGATCGAGACGGAGGTTGAAGTTGAAGTTGATACGCCGTGCAGGTGAACAGGATTTATTTACATGTCAACACACTGAACAGCTCACGTGACACTACCAGCAATGGTATACCACAGAGTACATACAACACAGTGTAAGAAAACTTTGGTGGGATCTACAATCTCTGAACTAATCTTCTCTGTTAAAAAATAAACAAACTCTGGCTACTCGCCCAGCTGTCGGCGGTTTCGACTTGCTTACTCATGCTTCGGTATCCAACCCTGGTTCTGGTTCTGTCACTCACTCACACACACACTGTGCTGAAGAGCTTGATCTAGTAAGCTGGGCTGAGTTGAGTGGGGGACGGAGGGGGGTGATGCTGGGACGCCAGAATCACCCTCGAGCCCTCTTGAGGTGTCGTGGGCTTGTCGACGAAACACCAAGGATGGAAGGTGCCCACTTGAAGACCCCAGAGATGTACCCTACTTAGCTCAATCCAGACGGTTGTCATGCTGATGCGCTGGGGAGACCGCACTGTGGTTGATCCCCGGATCCCCGGAGCCAGCATCGCAGCCATTGTGTGTGCTGATGCGCTAGGGAGGCAAAATAAGCTGATCCCTGGAGCCAGCATTACACTTCAGCCATCAACACCAGACAGAAGGATATCTACGTCGTCATATGGAAGGAAGCGCAAATGGATGGAGACACCTATGGATCACATTAGTTTACTGTAAAGCTACGTCTTTTAGTTGGTGCTTATCTTGGCGAGAGCCGACTTCAAATAAGCATGAAGTTTAAACATCTACTCTCGTGTCATGGAAATCATTTGGGATGGACAATTCCTGAATCGATTCCTGATGTGGGAATTAATGGAATCGACTTTGAGAATCGATTCTGAATAAGAGAATTTTGATTCTGATTCTTAAAAAAATAATAATAATAATAATTGGAAACTTTAAAAGCAATATAATATATAAACTATATTTAGAATGTATTTATTTTGTTGTTATCCAAGATACTGTATTACAGCAGTTGCTTAATATTACAATAGGAATTCGAAATTCTCGGTTGACATTTACTGTTTGGAATTCTGGTTTACGTGGTATGCTGTGGTAATGATTATTGTTATATTGTTGAAATTTGTATTTGTCTGGGAAATATGTCAACTTACTAAAATAATACCCTTTCCAAACCAGGCCATCTTAAATTGCATTGGTTTAAAAGATGCGTTGCATGATGGTGGTAACAGTAAATAACTAGAGATCCTTCATAGCGAAAATAATTATCAAATAGTAATTCAAATATCTTACAATTTGACAGATCTTAGCGGGCTGTAGAATATGCACTTACAGCATTTTTGTCTTGATTTAAAATTTAAATTGTGTTATGAAGGATTCAAAGAAAGACATAGGGCCTACCTGGGGATTGGATTTTAAGCAGGATGTTTTCTCTTCGGGGTGAAATGTCACTAGGTGTTTCCAAATTGGAGAAGTTGTCTGATTGTATGCAAGTATTTTTTTGCATGTGATGCATTTTACTTCTGTGAATGAAAAGTAACTCTAAACAACTGACTTGCTCTTTCCCTTTGTTTTGCTCCCTGTCGACATTTTTACCAAACTAATGATGATGTTGTTGTTGTACCAATATTACAGTTAAGTCAATAGCCAAAGAGCCCCTATCATATGACTGAGGTGAGAAACCAACAATTACAGCAAAGCCACTATTACCTGGTATTGTTGAGCAAGAAGTAACTGTCACTGGTACTTACGGATTCATGCAGACTAACCTATAATAATAATAATAATAATAATAATAATAATAATAATAATAATAATAATAATAATTAGGGATGTGATTTTGTCACTGTAAAAATATGTACAAATCAGTCATGGCTAAAAATAGACAATTTCACAGAATGGTCACAGCTACAAAGATTTGAACTTAAATATATGTATTCATGTAATATACTGTATTTTTTAGCATTTGTGCAAAGTAAATATTAAACATGTATTTAATGTGTTTTCTTTTAACACACGCTTCTAGTCAAAAGTAAACTTAGATTTTTTTTTTTTTTTTTTAGCAGTACCTTTTAAAAAACAACCATAACAGGAATATGCTTACCTTTTAATTAACATGTCTGATATAAAAAAATAAATACATAAAAAAATCTGAACACTGAAACTGAGTTTTTTTAAATAAATGTTCTTGTGGTAAATTGAGAATTTTACAATATCCTTTTTGTTAATGTCTATGTAAACACATCTGTGGTTTTGGTATTACAAGTATATTAAAAGGATCCTTCTACATTTACACTGTTGACAGGTTAAGCACCTCAGGGGAACAACTGCAAATCGGGGTTCATGCATCTGCAGAACTGTAAACCGCTCTCCCTTTAGGTTTTGCATTATCAAGTGTATGCAGAGGTGTATTTTCTGCACAAAAGGCGTTGTTTCGCCTTAAAGCTGCTCCCTCTGCTTTCATGAAGTTGTTTGGGATATTGCTCTGCTAGTTGCTTAGAATTTAATTTTGCCACTTTTTATAGTTCTATGTATGTATTCACCTTTATTTGACATTTGCTCACCACTTTAACTTTTCAATGAAACCATTTCAAAAGGCGTGAACTGCTGGTTTACAATTTTCAGGCTGAGTGGAAACAAATGTAAAAATTCACGGGTTCCGTGATAAAATCATATCCCTAATAATAATGTATTATTAATAATAATAAAATAAAAACTCAGTGTAATAAACTACATTTTAGTTAATTATGATGTGTAATATTCGATTCCATGAGTTGGAGTCGACGCTAAGATGCAAAAATAGAATCGAATCCCATACTTGAAAGAAACGGAATCGGTTCTTTTGGAATCAACTCCCCATCCCTAGCTTGATCGTGGCGGATAAACAGAGCAGATATGTGACGGGCGGATACATGACAGATTACTGTATTTGATTGAGAGGCAGTCTGTATCTAATTATAATTTCGTTATCTTCTTGGCTGTCTAATGGGTTTAAGTTATCCCGGATATTAAAAATCATTTTTACAAGCCTGCTACGAGTACGTCTGTGACGATGTTTACAATTTAAATCCAGTATTCTGTGTATAGCAGCCATTTTTTCGTTTGCCAAGCTGTTGTGTTTTTGCTTCTGATGTTGTTACAATGCGTTAAATATATCCACAAACATTTCATGAATACCTCAGACTACTTGTGAACTCAAATAGAATTTCAAGAGCTACTGGAGTTACAATGACGTTCGGGAAACATTGCAGTTTCAAGATATTGATCTTGGTTTTACGTTGTTGGTATGGTTCAAGTAGCTTTGGATGGAGCACACTCTGCTCTGAGAAAAACACAGTTTTTTCAGGGGGTGTTTTTGGTGCAATGGAAAATTACATCAGAGGAAAAAAAAGATGTTTGGATGCAAAGGAGACATACAATAATTGTAATGTTCAAACGGCAAGTAAGAGACGAAACAATACATTCAAGAAAAGGTGAAATGTGCACAAAACAAAGATAAGCACAACAAAATGTAAACTTTCATACCTTAAACACTTAGAGCAAAATAGAATAAAATCAACATTGGAATAAGAAAGAGGTCTAAATGATCAACTGCTGTTCTTCTCTAATTGTAAAACTGACATATGTTCAGTTATTTCTGAAGTTAATTTTCAAAGTAATGTAATTTGCATATGAACTGACATAATTGCTGCAGTGAATCACTGTGTGTCCCACTAATTACACACATCATTGTACAGCTGCATTTTATTAAAGCAAGATTAAATTCAAGTGTACATTGTTTATTTTTTGAATAATTTTCAGATTTATCTTTGCATACATGTACCGTATTCTGTATGCTAAATACATTTTTTTTTTAAATACACAGATATAAAATCAGGGAACTACATTTTCATGCTGTGTTTTCCTTTCTCAGTACTTGGGATTCATCATTATTGTACAATACGCTGTCTCTTAGATGAAATGGTAAAACCAGAGTCCTATCTGTTCTATTTGTGGGCACTTTCGAAGAACAGTGATAACCCTGGTCTGCCCTAATACCTGGGACAATAAAGGGAAGCTGCTGTGTTGTGCGTTCAGACTTGAAATTTGCTGCCACCTTTCTATTCCTGTCAGTGGTTTCTCAGTGATTGTGAAGCACTTACTTATGTGAAAGACGCAGACATTGAGAAATGTGAAAAATGGGTGTGACTGCCGTGTTTGTAACATCCTTAAATCGTATTCATATAGTTAAACATGCTGGTTAAAGAATATGACTTGCATGCAAAAAACATACCTTTCATGTCACTCTCTGCTAGTTTTCTTCAGCTGTTGTACGGATGCTTTATACCAAAGGTTGCTAACTGCATGTGTTCTTATAATCAGTAAACAATAGTGTTTAAGAGAAAAAAATATACAAAAAAGATGTAAACAGTATTGTTACTGCCTGTTAAAGACTATTGTTAATTGTATGAACTGTTTATGATAGCACTGGCAATTCAAATCAGTTTTTGAGACTGGATTTATTTTTCTTGTTTTTAAAACCATGATCTAAAGTAAGTACTCAATGAAATTTGCACAGATTATATGAAATATTTTTATTTTTTATTTGAAACTTTTTAAAATACTTATTACCAAGGATCCTAGGAATCTGTTTGCTGCGGAATAACACGGAAAAACACAGATTTTAAATGCTGTTGGAGAATTTTTAGTTTTACACTTGGGGTGAGGCAAAAAACATGCAAGGCTTTTTTAGTTTGTTTGATAACCAGATCAGTACATTTATCATATATAATCATCAATACAGGCAATTTTGCTTTAAATTTACGTAAACATACTTGTTCAATAAAACTGGTTCTGGTGTACAGAGGTCAAGGTTGAACGAGGCGCACTGTCACATTTTAGCCTTTCATTTTAATTGTGGAATAACAGATTTTTATTGCTTTATCTGAGAATTTCTTTTTTTTATTGCGGAAAACTAGGATCCTTACTACTTACTATTACTAAGCATTTTTAGCATACAGAAAGCAATAATTCTCATATACTAGCAAACATCACAATTATCAAATGACATTCTAATATTAATATTGTTCTTGAGAATTTTAATATTAACCCAAACCTACTGCTAAGAGGTACTACATTATGTTTTTTTTTAAATTTAGTTGTCGCCAATGTCTTTTTTTTTTACCCGGTTTTCTCCCCAATTTGGAATGACCAATTGTTATTTGTATCCCGGTTCACCTCTGCAACCCCTGGCGACTCGGGAAACGGAGGCTGGAACATGCGCCCTCCGAAACGTGCTCTTGCCAATCCGTCATTTTTCGCACTGCGGATCCACAGCGAGGCCGCCAGACCTATAATGCCGGACAACACAGATCTGATGGCTCCACTGCAGAACCGCAGACACCCTGTCAGCCACAGGGGTCGCTGGTGCGTGGTGAACCGTAGATTCCCCTGCCGACCTACCCGGGCGGCACTCACCACCAATTGTGCGCCGCCCCCTAGGAACACCCAGTCACGGTCACCTGTGACATAGCCTGGATTCGAACCTGCAATCTCCTGCACTCAACGCACATCCTGCACTCAACGCGGAGTACCTTTACTGGATGCGCCACTCGGGAGCCCCCAGAGGTACTACATTATTGAAGGTAAAATGAAATGCAAATATCCCACCCAGACACCTTGCTTTTGGAATATATCAAATTTGAGGTAACACTGTCCAGTAGGGCATCTTGTTTATTAAAATATTTGCTCCTAAGTGATAATATTCTATTCATGGATACCAAAATATTCAGCAAAACAGTTGGTTGATTGGGGAAAAATTTCCTACCCTAAGTGTTTTTTGTAATTTCTAGAGAATTTATACATTTTGGGGTAATACTGCACATATTGTATATACAAATGTACCACAGGCCAGTGTCACAATTTCTGTTACTTCATATCTTGTGCTATTAAGACATTACATATACACATATAGGACAATGAGTTAATAACATTTTAGATTAAATGTTTTATGAATAACTACATTGATAGCGGGCATGCTAATCAGAAAAAAATGAAATACAGGATTTGATAAATGCAATCTTATTTATTTTTAATCACTCCAAATGTTTTGGGGGGAAAAACATAAAAATACATTAGCTTATCAGATTATTAACGTTGTCTTTGCTGACCTGGAACCATAAAAAAATCACACTAATTAGACATTTAGCTGATCAGGTAATTTGCCACCAACTGCTTGAGGATTGGATGATAGCAAATCAGTTAGCTTTCTGTAGTACCATGTCACATTAGCAATTAGTGGCCCCTTGACTCTCGTGAGTTTGTTTTCATAAATTATTCATGTTTAAATGCGAATTTGCCTTGGTGACAGTCAGTAATCTCCTGATGAAGCATGAGGGACTGGTTTATTGTCTTCCTCCCTGTGATTATCCTGTTGCCTCTGCAGTCACTGCAGCTGCCACTTGCCTCTACAGCTAATTTTAGACTGCCTGCAATCAGAATTGTAACACCCTTAACACTTTTTTTTTCTTCCTTTTTGTTCTTAATTAATGTATTCAAGGAAGGGATTGAGTTACCAAAACATCACTGTTCCCAACAGAATCTTGGTATTTATTTATGTATTTGTTTGTATGTGTATGGATGTTCTACAACAAGGGTAGTGTATCTGCTTCTAATCAGCCCCCTACTCAGTTTAGTCCTAAAACTCTGCAGAACCCAATGCTGAGTACAGTTTCCCCCCTTTATAAATATGTAATCAGGAGATGTAGTTAAGATATAGTGCTATTCGTGTTCTGCCTTATACAGAGAATGAATGGTAGTGGAATAGCATTATGCAAACATAAGGGGGCCATGCCTTCTCAACTGGTTCTGAACTAATCATTTTAATATTTTACATTCCCACCAGAGATACAAGCAACAATATTTCATGACCATTACTGCATTTTGTTATTGTGGCATTTGGTTAATTTTACAAAAATAAACATTTTAGCAAAATGACCAAAAATAATAATAATAAAATATCACTTTTCACAAATATTACATCATATAACTAAATCACAATTTTATTTCAAAACTTTAAAACAATAAACAACATTTTTTTTCCTTAAATCTATCCTACAAAATGTGTTAAACCTTGGCCATTAGTCTGCATTTAGTGGAGGCATCTGGGTTATTGATCTGAAGCACTACTATCTTCCAGATGCCCTGGTCAAGATCATTCAATGCAGCTGCAGTACTGTAATTGAATTCTGAACAGCCATTCTGAATGTCATACAGGTCCTTGAAACACAACAAAACTTTAACACTATTTAGACACCCAAGGTATATCAGAACAGGCCCTTAAACCAATATCTGAAGAAATTTGTGGTAAAGAAGCAATATCGTTGCACAAACTACATCCCATTGTTTTGGTTCCCATTGATTTATTCATGAATAGAAAATTGTAAGATATAATAATATAATAATAAACTTTATTTGTTGAGCGCCTTTCATACCAAGAGGTTCAAGGCGCTTCACACAGACATACAAAAAGCAGTAATTCCAAAAAATATTGTAAAAAGAATAAGAAAATAAAAGACATTGTAATATAAAAAGATAAAATAATAACAGCAAGCACCCTCTCCTTTCCTTCTGAGCCTAACCCTTGGAACAGAGAGAAGGCCACTATCAGTTCACCTCGGCACATGCTGAGGCTGATAGGGGGACAACAACTCAGACAAGTAATCAGGTGCCTAACAATTCAGTGCTTTAAAGGTAAGCAAAAGGATTTTAAAATCAATTCTATATATAGCTAGATATGTAAGCAGTAACCCATGACGGGGGTGCGGTACGACAAATCTTGTGCACACCTGGTTGCATTGTGATCTTCATCCACCCAGATGGGTTTTTTTTTATAAAAAGAAAACAAAAAAAAACAGTAACATTTTAAACTTTAAATTAGTTTTATTTAATGTTGTTAACAGGATGGCTGCAGGGGTGACGTCAGACCAGAAACACAAACCAAAACAAGGAAATGGCGGAGCAAAATGAGACACTGTGGTGCTCAGTAGGCTATTTTATTAAACAAAAAAAAGTAAATGTTTTAACAAAACACTCAAAACAAAAGGGAACGTTGGCCAAATAAATAAACAATAACAGTAACAAGTAGTATCGTGCTGGTGCACAGCCAGCACGTCTAGCAATCGTTATCTCTATTTAATAATTTGACCTCCTGTCTCCGCTCTCGTTCTCATTCTCTGAACACTCTCAACACTGTGCAGCCAAGCTGCAGGTACTAACCGAGGGACTAACTAGCTATCAATTATTATATTATTCCACGGCCATATTCTGCACGGATTTACTAAGTCTGCGTGACTGTCAGCTAGTTATACAATCAGTACCTGACAGTCACGCATTCTCATGAGGTATTTAAAAATAATAAAACAATAACAATACCATGGCGAGCGGCATCTCGCTCGTTCGTCCAAACAATAATAAAATACCAATAACACGGCTTTTTGCCATCATATACAATACGTAAATCATATTAATACAAATAATCATAAACAAAGCGTACAATATATACATAGGGGTGGGGCTCCCTGTCACAAATGTATATTTAGCAATAGAAAACGCCCTGACTCTCACAGAATATTGTATTTATTATATAAATTTGTCACACACCTGTCACAAACACACATTGCACGGGAGTGGATTCAACCGTAGTTTTTTTTACATTTTTTAAAATTGAAAACCTGGACTTATTGGTCACTGTGACAGGGTAGTGTCATGACCCAAGCTGTTACCAGCAGGAAAGAGACCCAAAGTCAGAAAGCTGCAGTTTAAACATGTATTCGCACATCTATTTAACAAAAACAAAACACAAAAACAGGAACAAAATAAACACGGCAAGATGGCCAAAATAAAAGATTTAAACAAAACAATAAATGTGTAGGCTGGGCATTAGCCTTCAGTATTATGTTGAAAAACAATACAAAAATCACATCACAAACACATCATCATCATCATCATCATCATCCTCATCCTCCTCCTCTTGTCCCTGCATTTCTATGATCCACTCTCGCTACTGCAAGTTTCCTTTAGTGTTTCTACCTATGTTTGATTTTGTTAGGATTCCTCTTTAGACCAGATGTGAATTAAAAAGTATAGAAAATTGTTCACATAGTTAAACTTTTTTCATTGTCAGTATTTCAGAATGTTTTCAATATTTCGAGGTAACAAGGGATCACTGTACTCTGAACAAAATAACCTTTTGGGGCGTACAGATTGATGTTGGACAGGGCGACAACATATGATCTATAAATGTAACACTTTTTTAAATCAAGTGTTAAACAACTTACAATATCAACACACTCTCAGGTCTGCTTGTACTGTATAAACACTTAATTGTGCACATCGATAGCCTATAAAATCAGCTTGCAATTATGAACTGTGGCAGCTTATGCAGTCAGCAAATATGGATTCTGACAGGCCTTCAGCATCTACAGCATGAATCTTTTATTGCTGTGTGTTATTATCAACATAAAATGAATTAGCTTCCAATAAATTCAGTGACGGAGTTGAAGACTGATACAATAAAAGAGAGGCTTCGCCATCATTTCTTACAACGTACTGTGCCATCTTGAAGAAGTGCTGTATACTAGTAGCCTACTAAAATTTCCCACTGTGAAGCATTCTTTTATGACAAAAGATAATTTCAGAAACCTTTTGGTTTTCTATGTTGAAGTGACTTATGATCTGTGCCTTTCCCACAATATTAAAGAAATGACAACAAGGCTTACAATGTATCATCAGCAGATTAGTTTGTAAGAAGATAAGCATGACTTTCCTAATCTTTATGGAGTAATTTATTCCTGTGGTTTAATAGTATAATATGTCATAGAGAGAAATGATGCTTTTATTTATAGCATTGCTATTTGTCTCTTTTAAATAAGAAATTGTGAGCATAGGATTTATTCTTGATGAAGAAGACACACAATGACTTTAATAGGTCTATATGACCTTCCATTGAAAATGTGTTTTAAATTAACAAGTAAGGTTATGAGTGGTCTGGCTAGAAAGGCTATTTAGACAAACTTGAATAATCAATTACAATCAGGTCATAAACAAACATAAAATGTATTTAAATAAATAAACAAAGTTCGTTCAAAAGTTGTGCATGCTGATGCACTGGGGAGGCCAAATCTAGACTGATCCTCAGAGCATTGCATGATATAATAAAAATATAAATTTATATAAAGTAATGTTAATTAGAATTAATACAGATTCAAAGATAGAAGTAAAAATGATGTCACAATATATAGAACAGCATTACATCATGTAAGAATAAATCATAGATTTGAATGTAAACAATAACAAGTAGTTGTCATGCCGTCAAAAACCTATAAATACACAAAACAACAGGGGAAAAAAAAGATTTAAAAACAGACACCACTGCATTTTCAACTACACCATACAAACATTAACTCAACAATCAGCACAAGTATGAACTCATGAAACCATCAGTTTATAACATATTTAAATGCACAATAATAAAAACTGCATTCATCTACATGTAATTTTAGGCTACTTGAAAACTGAACAGAAATCATTATAGAGTTTGATTGCATGTTCGATTGCTAGAAATATCAAGAGCACAATACTGTATATACTGCATGATTATTGGTTTGTACCGAGATCTGGTGGTATTGTGTTAAACTGTACAGTGTACTGCAGTTTTGATAGACCAAGGCTGACTGAGAAATATGTCCAGGTTTGCTCTATGGAAAAGGTGTCAGCCCTACTCCCAACCCATAAAGCACCACAAACAGCAATTAAAAACAAAGCTAATAATTTAAATTACTCACATTGGCTAACTTCCAATACCTAGTATGTGGACCAAACCACAGCTCTGCATGTTTTGAAGAGTAAGTAGCGGGGTTCCCAAAAATATAGCGTTCCACGTGCTGCTACAACTGTTTTTAAATAACGTACCTGTGATTTTTCTTTTCATTGTTAACATCCTGACAACTTTTTACACTACAACTTTAAAGTCTATTTCAAAGCTCTTTTCAAAACGCCTGCTTTAGTGCACTGATAATGTAAGGATTATTGCCCACATAATCAAACAGGTAGCACAGCAACAACAATCCATGATTGGGAAAAGAAAAGCCAGAGCACTTTTTTTTTTTTAATTGCTCTTCCTGCAGTGATTTAGAGGACAAATCTCAAACCAAAGTGCACCACAGCTTTGAAACAGACTTTAAAGTTATAAATGTAAAAAGTTGTCAGGATGTTAACAATGAAAAGAAAAATTACAAGTGCATTATTTAAACAGTTATAGCAACACACAGGGACATATAACGCTATATTTTTCGGAACCTCACTACTTACTCTTTAAGTAAATGCATGTTCAATGCAGTACATTTCTCTCAATCCAGTTTTTGCTAGGGTTCTTGGTCATCGGGAATACCAAGTGGGTACTAAGTGCCCATCAAAGGGGAACATTTTAAGCAATACTAACAGAAATAAGGTACTGTATTTAGTAAAAGCATATTTTTGAAGTAAGTTTTATTACGGTATTATTGTTTTATCAATAACTGGGTAAAAATATGTGACTTATAGACAATTTAACAGATGGGCATCTCTATCTCTGCACAGGTGGATAAAAAGCATCTTTTCAAATGAAGTAAATATTTACTCCAATTTGAAAGAAACCAATTCCCCTTTCTGTTTAAATTTAATTTGTGGTGTTTATAAATGGTCTGATCAGCAACTTTATATGTAGTGCAATAACTTACTCCCATTTAAGATAATACATTCAGCTGGTTTGAAGATACAAAACCTACAAGATAGTGGCTAGGCAGCCAACACTTTCCCCAAGAGTGTATATTATACAGGTACTGGTTTGTAAAAAAAAACAAAAAAAAACTCCCAGAGTACTATATAAGCAATTCTTTTTTATTACATTTTATTTTATTTATTTTTTTTGGAAATGGTGACTTTCAGAATATACAATTAATTCATACAAGCATCTCCAAAGAATAGTTACATCAGCTGCATTTCCAATGCTGTGGAAATTCCTTGCTTGTCATTCTGAGGCTATCCTGAGGCAGCTTACTTCGGTTTCACTGACATTCACTGCACCTCAATGATTTTGCAGTAAAAAAAAAACATTTTTGATACTACCGGTTTCAACCCACAATATACATGTAGTTTTCCTTGCAATAATTATCTGCAAAACTAGACAAATTGACTGATACAGGTGCTGAATGTACTGTAGTCATTAATGTAAATGGCCTGCTAATGATGGTATACCAAGTTACTGTATTGAAATAAAAGAAAAAATAGTTTACTATTCATTATCCTATGGTCTGATGAAAGAACTAAAACAACAAGCAACTTCAGTATGTGTCATTAACCCAGCTCAGAATATCTTTGGTCAGACCAAAAAGATTAAGGGCAGTTGAGATTTGCACAATATAGAATAAAGGCTAACAGAAAAAAAGGTCATAAAAACTAATGTCAATGTTTTATGAAACTATCCATCTTGATACACAGAATAATTCCCTTGTTTTTTTCACACCTGTCATATATTTCAGAAGTAAATAAAAATACTCAGTGATTCTTGTTGCCATGTTCAGTAATAATGTGTAGAATTTTGTGTAGGTCTACGTGTGGGCTAGGTGCTGGGTGGTTTATTAAATTGACACTGGCTGAATAAGATGTATTTAGTTCAAAATCAGGGCAGGTACATTGTAATAAAAAATATGTATCTGTTTTGTTTATGACTAATTTCACCACATCTGGCACCAATTAGATTTGCAATGTGGAGGGAGCAACTTGGATTCAAGCATAACATGAATCCATTCTTGACAACAACTCAAGCACATCTTATCTGGTTACATTTACAGGTTTGTAAAGGAATCCTTTGATGTAAAGCCAGTATTAAAACTACATATCATTGTCAGGAAGCAAATAGCATTCTTGTTAAGATACAGTGCAGTTAAGGTACAGTCTGTACTCCCATCACAAACCCATACCAGAAATAATCACTAAAAGCAGATACGTTTTGTATTAAAATGTCCAAACAACATTACATTTATAATAACATGTATACATTGTATACTGCATTTAGGTTACAGTACTGGAAAACAACATTCACAGTACAGTTCTATACTGTGCAGTATTTAAATAATATTTCAAGCAGTGAAAAATGCATTAAACCAAAAACAGCAAACCTTCAGCTTGCAACACTGAAACCTACAGTAATGAAAAATAAACTACAAAGAGGGGTAATATGAGGCCTGAGTGCACTTATGGTACAAGCAGTCGCAGTCCTGTCAGCTTGCACTTACTTGTACTTTATAAAATGTAATATCGGCAACAACAGAGTACTGTAACTTTTACATTTGTTCAGTTAGGAAACAAACAACACAAATCTTTTCCGCCACTTCCTGTTTGTTTTTAACCCAGGCGCTTGTCCTAGTTAATAACAAGCAATATGATGTGCTGATGTAACAAACAAATGTAGACAGAGTCGGAAAATGCATGTGATGGTTCTATGTAGTATTTTATAATATAATCTGTTACAGCGCTGACCGATGGCTAACTGATACGATAATTAGAAACATTGGATATTATGTGACTACATTTCAGTTGAAATTTACTGAACAATCTAATAAAGAAACATCCATTCTAAAAAGTAACTAAAATCCTGACACCACTCATATTTTTTGTTCCATATTTCTTTGACCCAGTTGCTTACCAGCATGCAGCCAAGCACCGCAAGCTGCTAAGGTTTCTATCACTGAGCAAAAAGCTCATTTCATGGCTTATTTATTAAATGAAAAGCTATTAGATGTTATCTATTACAAAGTCTGTGATCTGTGAAACAAAACGCAAATAAACATACACATTTCAGATTCTAAAATTCTAAAGCATGTTACTTTATAAAAAAAATATATTATAAACGGAGCACAATAATGGAGTTTGGTACTTCTCATTTATTATTATTATTATTATTTATTTCTTAGCAGACGCCCTTATCCAGGGCTACTTACAATTGTTACAAGATATCACATTATTTTTACATTCAATTACATTATTTTTTTACACATTATTTTAATATACAATTACCCATTTATACAGTTGGGTTTTTACTGGAGCAATCTAGGTAAAGTACCTTGCTCAAGGGTACAGCAGCAGTGTCCCCCAGGTGGGATTGAACCCACGACCCTCCACACATTTACAAGGCCATGATTTTAAAAAGCTAATAAAACCATTGGCAGGGTTTCCATGGAGAAATAAGCCTCACCTTTTTCCCACACTATGTTGTTGGTACCTTTTGGTTTCCATGTAGTTTTCTTTTAGAGAGAAAAATTCTCTTTTGAAATGCAAATTACCTAGTTGATATTAAAATGCAGGAGGGCATATTTAAATGTTTCTGTCTGTTCTAATTTGGCTTTGCTCGACTGCTGATATTGTGCAGCTTTCTTAAGCCCGATTCACAGAGGATTAAAAATCACCACATAAACGTGGCCTCAGAATTTTTACCGACATCAGTGAAATTTAATCCCTGCGAATAGTCAATTTCTTTTTATTCCAGATAATTCTCTAAGAGGTCCTCAGATTTGTTTTACAGAAGGACCCTTCTGTAAAATTTCAAACTCAGGCGTCCTGTTTCTGTCAGCGTTATATTAGAATTAATATAAGCATTTTCGGGGTATTTGCCTCAAAGCAATACCAGCCTATACAATAAACCATAATAGGATATCAAAATTGGTACGATCGGTTCTGAATTATTGAATCTGAATTCCGCAGGGCCAGTCCAAGGTTCTTGCCAGTAGAATGTGGTTATAGTTGTTGTTGATATTGGGGGATCCAGTATACTGGCAGTCCATACAAGTTCCACAAATTTCTCAATAGGTGCTAATCCACCTGGGACTTTCTGGAACTTCATTATGTCTTGCAGCAAGCTCGTGTTAAGCCCCGTCTTTTTTAACACATTTGTGGAACCAACAATTTTTGTTTTCAGGCTTTTGTTGTTCTTAAACAAATCTTGCTCAATGAATTGGGTTTAAGAGATTTTACTTGATCTCTGTGGTCACTCAAGCCTGGTGCTGTCAGCAGCCCGCAGCAATAATACTGGAGGCCTCTGGCACCATCTTATTGCTAAGGGACAGAAAAGTCCAAGCTGAAAGCAATCAGCTGTCCAGTGAACAAACATGAAGATAATAAGTGTACAATGTCTTTCTGTGCTTTGCAAAGGGCTTCATTATGTATTTATTTATTGGTTTATTTATTGCAAGGGGATGTGTTTTTTAACATGTAGTTTCAGTATTTTTTTATAACCTAGCTTATAAAACAACTAAACAATAATTTGAAATGTTGAATAAATAGTGTCACATTAAAAAAAAAAAACCCTTGTACTGTAAGCTGAATAATATTGGTGGATGAAACTCAGTCAATATAAACAAAACAATTTACTGCATTTTAATATATACTGATGTCTACTTGAATACTTTTTAAACTTCATTTAAAATCTGAACCTAGTCATTTGTATTTTGTTTTTTCATACGCGATCTTCGTTGTTAAAGTCCAATGCAACCATGTTCTGTCCCAGCTGTATTCAGTGCTGAAGACCAAGGCTCTCAAAGGCACTCTCACTGTGGCCGACTAGATTGAGATTTTAAAATTATTAACATTTTATATGTCTACAATTCTGTTTACTTTCTGACAGTCTTAGACTAATGTATAATTATGAAAAAAACTGAATATCTAAGTGGTCTGTAGTTCTTTAATTTCATCTGTAATGGTGGTGAAATTAACTTTTAAAAGCTATTGACTCAAACACCCTTTGATCTTTAAGAATGTGATGAGGTTCCGACTGGTGCTGTAGTAAAAAGACTCCTGCATGGTTTGCCCGTGACATTTTAAATAAATATGAACTAAATAAACCTGTAAAGCGTCACAAAACAATCATTGAAAAGTATGTGCCTGCACTTTTTAGACCAGTCAGAGATTTGGGATTGAAATGTCTTTGTGTTCTTGTCGCAGCTATATGAAGAATTTTTCGAGTTGTTCCTACCATATAACATTGTGAATGGAACGGTACGTTCTATATCAAGCCACAATGCACTTTATAAGAAATCAATTAAGATCATGACAACATGTTTCATTATGGGAGGAGAATGCTAAAAGTGTGGTGCCCTTCTAATAAGGATGTAGGTTTTATATGAGTATAAAAACATTTTCTGAATTAATGATCAAATCAGCCTTTGGTAAAATAGGGGAATTGTGTAAATGAGCTGTCAAACTGTGCAGAAAACTGGGATTTCTTCCAAAGACAAGGGCACTGCTTTGATAAACATGTTTTGCATAAAAATGAATCTAATGTCCTTTGTCAATTTGCTGGTTATTTGAAGAATGAGCTGGTCCCTTAACAGGATATGTATTTTTAATTATGCTAAAACATGGCAGACTGCTTCTGTACAGCATGGTCAACTGATTATTTTACTGCTGACTATTCTACTGACTCCTGTAGCACATGTTGAATCAGTAAAACAATGCAATCTTTCCAATGGTGTTAGGCAGTTTTCAGTTGAATCATAGAATTATTCGAAAAACTAAGGTTGACATCACAGAACTGTTTTATGTAAGGAAATTCTCATTTTAAAATTAACTCATTTTAATTTTCTATTTTTATAAATGGAATTTAGTGATTACAACAGATTATCTGAAAAAAAAAAAATCTTACATGAGCTCATCGTTTCTTATAACATTGTCTACAACAAACCCAGCAACTGAATCAGTTAAGAATTAGAAATGCATCAGGAACCAGTAATGTAGGTAATAGGTGAAACTGCTGACTTTACTAAAATTCTTGTACACTTATTGGCAAACCTTTGAACTTTCTTGACATTCTAACTTGCTTTTTTAGTTATTCTTAGTTTCCTTTGATCACATTCTTAAAGAATCATAATTATTAATAGCAAAAATTTAGATTTTCTCATCATCATTTTTTTTTAAATTAAGAACATATTTCTTGGTGGGTTACTTTTTATTCAATGCCACGTTGCTGTGAGGTCTAAAGTAATCAGTATGGATTATATAGCCTTTCATGCAGTTTACACAGATTTACAGCGTGGTTGCTTTATCTTGCCTATGGGACAGCTGTTAAGCATTTAGCTAATATAATTGTAGCCACAAGGGGATTATCTTTGCTCTGTTGAAAGTTGGAGATGTGTTGTACTGTGCTGCTTCAGAAAAGGTCACTCTTCATTCCTTTTTGGTGCTTGCTCCATCCTTTGTGGTGAATAGATTCATTATGACATAATAACTTATCAATATCTCCTGGTTGCAATTTGCTCTTGATTTCTCAAAAGCATCTTTAAGGTGATAACAGGGATTATCCTGTATTGAAAGGTTTTTAATACCATCCTACAGAAGCCCCTCTCTGATGGCATTCTGAACTACAGTTTATTATTATTATTATTATTATTATTATTATTATTATTATTATTATTATTATTATTATTATTATTATTATAATTATTAAAATAATAAAAACTGAAGTCCTTCATGGTGCCTGTGATTGATTTTTATATTATACTTGCTGTGTTCAGCAACATAAGTATTCCTGTCGCAATTTACCACATACAGCTTTGATTACAGAGCATGGCAAATCTCATTTGTAAATTATTTTGTATGATTTTCATTTTTTTAAACTTTTTTCTATTTTTTATTGTAACATTGGTTATTTTAAAGTGTTCATCATCCACATGTTGCAAGAATATATTATCTTGGGCTCCCATTGTTCATTTCAGCGATAATCTCGTAAGAAAGGTGCTCAAACAAGTCACATACTGTATAATAATGATTCCTACCTTTAACAGATTAAAGATCACAATCTGTCACAGCATTTCGCAAATGTGACCACCAAGGGAATTGTGTGCGGCCACAGCTGACCCCCAGTGTATACCCTCTGTAACTCATCTCATTTAAATCATGTCTGTATTCAATCATTTCCACAGGCTCACTTTTACTTCTGAGTACGGTTGTATGAACAGGATACTGTATAAAATATGAGGAGTCACCAATAGGTATTTTTAGCTTAAGAATACCTAGTGTAAAGACAAATAAGAAATGGAGAAGTTCCAGCAACAAATAATGAAATACTATTACTTGTTATAGTTAATACAAAACCACTCCGAAAATAACTCAATGTGCAGTATGTTTAACAGTATGTGTAAGGCTGTATTTTTTTTTCCTGGTTATCACAGATTTCATGATTTCCGTGAAATGTAACCATCTTCGTGTAATATGTAGTTCCCTGTGAAAATTCAGATTTCACACAATAACATCCTGCGTTTTATATGACAAATCCTATTTATGTTGTCAATATAAAAACTATAAACGTCCAATAAGTGCAGTCCAGCTTTCAATATTCACAGAAGTGTTGTTGTTCTATTCTGGCAGATTCAGTATACAGTGGCATTACGTAACTACTGTCTAATTTAAGTCTCAGTCTTTTTTTCTGTTTAATACACATTACACGTGAGTTTAAAGCTTCCTTTTCAGTGTACAGAGCCAAATAACTACATTGAATATTGTCTGAAACACTTTCATTATTATTCACATCTTTAAAACGTGATATTTAAAGACTCGTTCTAATTAATCAAATAATAATATTGAAAAAAATGAAAATTCACAAAGACCTATACTGTAGTAAGTAATTTGTGGTTACTATTATCACGGTACTGTAGCAAACAATTACTCGTTTCATGTTCTGCTGTTCAAGGTTACACAAAATACTGCCATAGATGTAACATCAGTCTAAAAAATTCTAAATGGTAGTAATTTTGTGCAGGTGTGGATTCCAGTGAGTTTAATATATAGTACAATAAAGCTCTTTGAACCAGAACATCTTTATTACAATCTCTTTTTCTGCAATGTCATCTAATTTCACTTTTCTCCACTCCAGCGGTTTTGACCTTCGAAGAATAACAATGCTGATGACTTTCAAGTTATATGCCCGTTCAGGGATTGTAAGGTGATGCAAACATAATCACTTAACAATGAACTATTCTATTTAATTCTCGAGGAACCACAGAAAGTCATTACAAACCAAAGTAATTAAAATTGATCTACTTCCAAGTAGCATTACTAAAATGTTTGTACCCTCTGTTATCCTTTGGTTAAATACTTAATCTCAAAGATAATAACTACCTCATGAAAGAGGCACCATATTTATCAATGTGCCAATATTATAGAACAAAACTTTTTTCTTTCTTATTTTCTGCAACACATACTGTATGTGGTGCTGGTCCAGTTTATTTTTTACCTTTATTATATACATGTATATATAGAGAGACATATATTTTGAAATCCCATATAAAGTGCTGTAAGGAGTCTGGTTTTCTTTTGTGTATGAATAAATATCTACTTTAGTACTAACCTTAATCTTAATTATATTACTTCCAACACATCGTGAGGTGTGACAAATAGATCAAATGCACAACGGTAATAAACGGTATACATATAAATAAATCAAATTAAATTAAAACGTTTGCATCCTCATAGGTTGTTTCCATTATTCCACAATAAACTGCCAGTTATTGATTCAGTATATAATAATGATTTATTATTTGCTTATCCAGACTCTTAACACCAATACTTTCAAGGTCACTGTGTGCAACCTGCTGACACCTCCAAAAGAGATGGGAAAGAGACATTGCATTTTGTGGAATAGCGTGTAGCAATCTGCACATATTGTCTTGTATCCTGAATGATTATGTTAACAAAAGTAATCACTAGGAATAGAAATCTTGTTTCCTGAATTCAAAAAGCCCACTATGGTTTACTCATCATGTGAGAAAAGCTGGAGATTATATATATATATATATATATATATACAGTACTGTGCAAAAGTTTTAGGCAGGTGTGAAAAATGCTGTAAAGTAAGAATGCTTTCAAAAAATAGACATGTTAATAGATTATATTTATCAATTAATTAAATGCAAAGTGAGTGAACAGAAGAAAAATCTAAATCAAATCCATATTTGGTGTGACAACCCTTTGCCTTCAAAACAGCATCAATTCTTCTTGGTACACTTGCACAAAGTCAGGGATTTTGTTGGCATATAGTCAGGTGTATGATTAAACAATTATACCAAACAGGTGCTAATGATCATCAATTCAATATGTAGGTTGAAACACAATCATTAACTGAAACAGAAACAGCTGTGTAGGAGGAAGAAATTTCAAGGCAGACAGGGGTTTCCAGATGTGCTGTCCAAGCTCTTTTGAAGAAGCACAAAGAAACGGGCAACGTTGAGGACCGTAGACGCAGTGGTCGGCCAAGGAAACTTACTGCAGCAGATGAAAGACACATCATGCTTACTTCCCTTCGCAATCGGAAGATGTCCAGCAGTGCCATCAGCTCAGAACTGGCAGAAAACAGTGGGACCCTGGTACACCCATCTACTGTCCGAGAAGTCTGGTCAGAAATGGCCTTCATGGAAGACTTGCGGCCAAAAGCCATACCTCCGACGTGGAAACAAGGCCAAGCGACTCAACTATGCACGAAAACACAGGAACTGGGGTGCAGAAAAATGGCAGCAGGTGCTCTGGACTGATGAGTCAAAATTTGAAATATTTGGCTGTAGCAGAAGGCAGTTTGTTCACCGAAGGGCTGGAGAGCGCATACGAATGAGTGTCTGCAGGCAACAGTGAAGCATGGTGGAGGTTCCTTGCAAGTTTGGGGCTGCATTTCTGCAAATGGAGTTGGGGATTTGGTCAGAATTAATGGTCTCCTCAATGCTGAGAAGTACAGGCAGATACTTATCCATCATGCAATACCATCAGGGAGGCATCTGATTGGCCCCAAATTTATTCTGCAGCATGACAACGACCCCAAACATACAGCGAAAGTCATTAAGAACTAGCTTCAGCGTAAAGAAGAACAAGGAGTCCTGGAAGTGATGGTATGGCCCCCACAGAGCCCTGATCTCAACATCATATATATATATATATATATATATATATATATATATATATATATATATATATATATATACAGTACTGTGCAAAAGTTTTAGGCAGGTGTGAAAAATGCTGTAAAGTAAGAATGCTTTCAAAAATAGACATGTTAATAGATTATATTTATCAATTAACTAAATGCAAAGTGAGTGAACAGAAGAGAAAATCTAAATCAAATCCATATTTGGTGTGACCACCCTTTGCCTTCAAAACAGCATCAAGCATCAATTCTTCTAGGTACACTTGCACACAGTTTTTGAAGGAACTCGGCAGCTAGGTTGGCCCAAACATCTTGGAGAACTAACCACAGTTCTTCTGTAGATTTAGGCAGCCTCAGTTGCTTCTCTCTCTTCATGTAATCCCAGACAGACTCGATGATGTTGAGATCAGGGCTCTGTGGGGGCCATACCATCACTTCCAGGACTCCTTGTTCTTCTTTACGCTGAAGATAGTTCTTAATGACTTTCGCTGTATGTTTGGGGTCGTTGTCATGCTGCAGAATAAATTTGGGGCCAATCAGATGCCTCCCTGATGGTATTGCATGATGGATAAGTATCTGCCTGTACTTCTCAGCATTGAGGAGACTATTAATTCTGACCAAATCCCCAACTCCATTTGCAGAAATGCAGCCCCAAACTTGCAAGGAACCTCCACCATGCTTCACTGTTGCCTGCAGACACTCATTCGTGTACGCTCTCCAGCCCTTCGGCGAACAAACTGCTTTCTGCTACAGCCAGATATTTCAAATTTTGACTTATCAGTCCAGAGCACCTGCTGCCATTTTTCTGCACTCCAGTTCCTGTGTTTTCGTGCATAGTTGAGTCGCTTGGCCTTGTTTCCACGTCGGAGGTATGGCTTTTTGGCCACAAGTCTTCCATGAAGGCCACTTCTGACCAGACTTCTCCGGACAGTAGATGGGTGTACCAGGGTCCCACTGTTTTCTGCCAGTTCTGAGCTGATGGCACTGCTGGACATCTTCCGATTGCAAGGGAAGTAAGCATGATGTGTCTTTCATCTGCTGCAGTAAGTTTCCTTGGCCGACCACTGCGCTCACGGTCCTCAACGCTGCCCGTTTCTTTGTGCTTCTTCAAAAGAGCTTGGACAGCACATCTGGAAACCCCTGTCTGCCTTGAAATTTCTGCCTGGGAGAGACCTTGCTGATGCAGTATAACTACCTTGTGTCTTGTTGCTGTGCTCAGTCTTGCCATGGTGTATGACTTTTGACAGTAAACTGTCTTCAGCAACCTCACCTTGTTAGCTGAGTTTGGCTGTTCCTCACCCAGTTTTATTCCTCCTACACAGCTGTTTCTGTTTCAGTTAATGATTGTGTTTCAACCTACATATTGAATTGATGATCATTAGCACCTGTTTGGTATAATTGTTTAATCATACACCTGACGATATGCCTACAAAATCCCTGACTTTGTGCAAGTGTACCTAGAAGAATTGATGCTGTTTTGAAGGCAAAGGGTGGTCACACCAAATATGGATTTGATTTAGATTTTTCTTCTGTTCACTCACTTTGCATTTAGTTAATTGATAAATATAATCTATTAACATGTCTATTTTTGAAAGCATTCTTACTTTACAGCATTTTTTCACACCTGCCTAAAACTTTTGCACAGTACTGTATATATATATATATATATATATATATATATATATATATATATATATTGTTATAAACAACTTCAACATCAACATCACAAGTTCCAAGTTTCACGTGAATTTGAAGTATATTTCAAGTACATGCTCTCATTTTAAACTGAATGCATTCAATTGAAATCTCCTTTGAAAAAAAATTTAAAAATCAGCAACCAAAGAACTTTAATACTAATCCTCTTTTAAAGTCTAATTTCTCTACTTCTCCATACCAATTTAATCATGGGTTGCTGTTATCTTGTTGGTCTTTTTAACCTGGATGTTTACATTTTCAAAGTGAAATTCTTCAAATGACAATACAAACCATGTAAATCCTAAATCATTTAAAAAATGTTAACTATTAGTTTTTTGTTTCTCTCATACATATTGTACCTTCAGAATACACACACACACACGTCTTTTAAAAAACTTTAAAAAACTGTTTAAGGACACACTAACAAATACCTTATTCAAGAATATATATATATATATATATATATATATATATATATATATATATATATATATATATATATATATATATATATATACTGAACAAAAAACATCTGTTGTACTATAATGCTTACCAATAAAAACAAATAAATAAAGCATGCTTTTAAACTTTTGTCAACCAGACCAGTGAAAAAAAAACTGTGCAGTACCATCACACACAATATAATCAAAGGCCTACAGTACATGATTCTACATATGGAGCACTATAAACGTATGACTGCATCTGGACCACATTAAAGAAAATGTCTTTGATACGTCTATATTTTTTGATGTGTAGCAGATAACAGGGAGGGGGCATGGTGTATTCAACCTTGAACTCGTAATTGATTTAAACTGGCCTGTAACCCTCAAATCTCATTGTACTTTGTGAATACGGAAAACCAATTTCTCAACTTTCAACTAAAACCAATGTCAGCAAGGGTATGTGGTACTAAGCAATTTCACAAGGGCATGACCTACACATTAAACAGTAATGTGTATAAATCATGAATATGTGCTGAATCAACAAGTTTATTTTTGAAAGCTTTTATGCGGTCACAAATCTCTTTCTGGAACTAATGAATAATTTTTTTTTTTTTTTTAAATGATAAAAGCTATTTAAAAAATGCCTACAATTTTGTTTAGGAAGGTAAAGATTAACCCAATGATGCTTAAGTCTGGCATTTTCACTAACTCACTCTATACAGTACCTATAAAGTGGAACACTATCCAGATATTAAGACAATATAATGTTTTATTTTTATTTTTAATTAAATGAGACTGAGACCTTTTCTTTTTGGTATTTACCATAAGTATTCACTCTACAGTTTTGATGTATTGCGGCACCCTGACAACTGATTATACAAATAACAGCACAAACGGGACTTACACACTGTTCCTCTATTGCCAAACTGTACTGTTAATACAAAACAAAATAGATCAATTGAATAGACACCAACATTATTAAATTAATTTCAAAAGCATTTTATAAATACATTTCTTTTTCTAAATGTTGTACCGTTACACAAAAAAGGTAATAGCTGACAGCTGTTCAAATCAATCTCTCACACAGTATTTTGTTTAACATAAATCATTAATGGTATATTGTTCATTTGCAAGAAATAAATATGTCTTTGATAAATTTTATGTAAATTAAATTCACCATTTGCTTTAAAGTAAATGTATATTTAAATATTTGATGAACTTGGAGTTCAATGATACATTATTATAGAGTACTGTCCACCATGAGAAAAACAGTTAATGGTGCTTCAACATGGCTGCAGGCTTAATGAAATATAAATCATTCCTGCTGCTGACAATCCTGGGTGTTTTTTAGTGAGATAGCACTTTCACAGGAAGCAAAGTGCAGACATATACTGTAGCTGGCTAAGAGCATTTAAATGAAAACATAATAATTTAGATTTACAATCATTTTTCAATTAGAGGTCTGTCATACCAGAGATGTTTGTAGTGACCTAGTTTCACTTTTATCAGGCAATTCCATGTAACTTTGCCATTCAGAATCTTAATAACAATTAATAAACAATTGAAAGCAACACACATACCCTTTTCCCCCCTCAAAAACCAAGACAGATTTACTATACAGTTCCATTCCTAAATATACCATATTAAATTGCTTTTCTTGAAGTGTGAATAAAAGTATAATCTTTAGAAACAAGGGTAACGCTTTAGTTTAGGGATTCATTACAAGTGGTTATATATATATATATATATATATATATATATATATATATATATATATATATATATATATATATATATATATATATATATATATATATATATATATATATATATATATATATATATATATATATATATATATATATATATATATGAATCATGTAATAACATATAAAACACATGTATTATAACATGTAATAGCAAAAAACATTTAAAAAGTGGATTCTAATTAAGTGTATTTATTTTCAAACAAAATAAATGTCAATATCATAAACATGTTTAAAGATGTTATAGACTTATAATGAATCCTAAACTAAAGTTACTGAAACATGACAGTAGTACTGTAGCCCATACAATAACAGAATAACAACGTATACTCATCTAATCTTTATAGATCAGAATTTTAGCAGATTATTAGCTCTATCTAAACCTACTTTAAAGAAACCTACTATTGCATTTGGTACTATGCAATTGATTGTTGTTAAAGGTTCACAGATAGACTGCAAATTAGGCACATGCAAAATGTAATGTAAAACCTTTATACACTATTAACCACACTGTAGATTAAATTATATTGCCTTCAATAATATGTTTAAATATATCATACATCTCATTCTCATTTAATAACAATCACAAGATCAATTTTATATTGTGTCCTTCCTGACATGTACCAATGTGCTGTGCAATAAATATGTCAGTTTGTAGCCTTTTTAAAAAGATAGGTTAATAAAGGAGTGTGTGTGGTTATGGGTTTGTCTAAACACTACATGTTCAACGGTTCCTGCACTTCTGCTACCATTGCCTAATGTCTTGGCTGGCTCCTTTTTTCTTTGTTTATTTTTACACAATGCAACACTTTTGACTTGCTGTACTAAAACTATAAAAATCAACTTCTGCACAGACCTCATTTTAAAGACCTCAGATTTCACAAATGGAAGGAAAGATAAGATTGCTTTAGTAATCTTCAGAAAATAATTGTTTTTTTTTTATTTTGGAGAGGAAACCATACAGTCCACTATAGTGTTATATCAAGCTTAGTATAAAACTAGTAACAGAAAATGTAAAGCTGCGCACCAAAATATATTCCCCCATTAAGCCATGAACTTACACATAATAATAATAATAATAATAATAATAATAATAATAATAATAATAATAATAATAATTAAAGTGAAAAAAAAACAAGGCTAGCAGTCATTTTATCACAGAGCATTCAGTGGATTTATAACCTGTATTCTGTAACATCTGAAATAGAAATAGCGTATTAGGCTGTTGTGTTTGAAAATCTAAATGTTCAAGCATGCCGTTGTGCACAACATGCATACTGTTTTTGCTGAAGAACATCTAAACTAGACAGACATTTATATTTCTGAAATGAAAGGTTCAAACAACCCAGCCTGCCCAAAACTAATGAACCGCCACAGTGTATTCAGCAGAATATAAAGCTGCATGTTTTGCAAGTGTTTGTTCTTATTAACCACTTAAAGCAAATTATATATATATATATATATATATATATATATATATATATATATACTTTCATATCAACTTACCCAACAGCATTGCACTCATTGATAATGAAAAGGAAGCACGCAGTACAAATCTTCTTAAGCCTCCTGTGGTAAGAAAACTATTATAAGATGAATAGAACAAGTCTCTTGAGCTTTCTTGCCTGCCTGCTGTACAACAGGCCGGTAGAATCACACTGAGAAGTGTCAGTGATGAATAAACCACTAGCAATTTGGTCTATGCCCTTCTGGTGTCTAGTCCTGCACAGAGGATGATTTGACTTTGTCCATAGACCAACGAGTAAAACAATGCAGAAACTACCAGAGACAAGCTTTAAGAAAATACAGCCAAATAAGCTATTTACATATTAAGGTTTAGCCAGGGGAGGTTCACTAAAGAACATAAAACCAGGCAGTTTGAAATCACAGCTACATGGCGCTTCTGAGCACTGCTTTAGCATGAAGAAGCCTTTGGGCATCTAGCTTATGACCACGAGAGGTTACAATTCTCCTTCTTCAATTTAACATTCATAACGCTACAGTATGTCTGGGACAGTATATACAGTAACATCTATTTCTCTCTCTCTTTGGCTTGGATTGATCCTTCAATAAAAATGACAGTAAATCTATAGCTGTCATGCAGCTGACCACATTATTTTCTAATCAAGGGTGTTTGCATGCTTTAAGTTTTTAGCATCATCATTCCATATGTATTTTGCATAAGATATTTCTTTTTTTATTTGTTAAGTAGAAAATTAAGTGACCTAATAGCAAGAAAACAGTGGAGTTGAAACCTTTTTATTTTGACTTGCTATTTATACTACGTTTGAAACCACTGTAGCATGGAAAGGATTTTTAGACCTGAGGAACTGAGGAACTCGTGATATCAAGAATGTTACTGTTCAGCAGAAAGTTGATGCCTCCCTCCAACTAGTATTGTGAAAGACAGATAAGCATAGAAAAACTTGAAGCGGGGCATTCTGTTTATATAACAAGTACAATGCATTAAAAATCAAGTAGGTTTAATCCTAAATTAAACAGCTGAATACAGAGGAATTAGTTTCCTTACCGTGCATCACGATCCGCATCTGCTTAGCAACGCAGTGCAATTTGGAACTGTGTGATTCATCCAGTTATTCGGTCTTTAAATTAATATATCAATATCCATTTACTATAGTACGAATTGCTCTAGCTGTAATGTGATAAGACAAGAGAAGAACAGGAACACATTTTTGTCCACTATTTGACATCACAATTATTCAAGAAGCAACTGATGCTACAGTGTCGAGGTCTGTACAGACTATAACCAAGAATGGGAAATCACACCAAATGTGCGCACAAATGAATATGCTGATCAATCTTTAAATAAACAGCTGTGAATGAGTGGCATGTAGTGTGCAGGTGTAGTGATGAGGCTGTGCTCCAGAACAGACAAACACAAGACAGTTCACAATTAACAGCTCTTTATTTCCTGCTGGGTTGCGTGTCAACAACAATGTGTATTGCGCCGTGCACAAGGAGGGTTACAGTCCCGAAAGAATAAGACACTTAAATTACACACAACACAAACACAGACACGTCTCCTGACAGTGGGTGATCTAGTGCAGGTGCGCAGTGAAAAGACAAACACAGATGTAACAACGGTGCAGTGTAGTCCGGGGTTTGGAGCTGGCATGTAGCGACAGCTCCCGGTTCGTGTTAGCCATCTACCAAAACAAACAATGACAATTAGCTGACAAACAAACAAAACACGAAACACTCACAGTACTTTTAAATTCTCTCGCCCTGGTCCTTGTAGTTTAACCATAAACCAAGGAAGTGATCACTGGGGCCACTTCCCCTAAATACCCTCCGTCATGCCCTCTTTTGGTGGGGTGGCCAATCACGTCTCCTCCAATCGGTGACTGACACATCGCCTACCGACGATGTGTCAGCTTAAGATGCTGACTTCTGGTATCGTGGCCCCGCCCCCTTCCTGAATGTCCGGCTTCCGACTGACCCTGGAATGAACTGCCAAACCATCTATTCCGGGGCACTCTGTTCCGGTTATACCATGCCCTCACAGGTCAGGAGGGAGATTGTTGATGACTCATTAGTTCTCTGTCACAACAGCATACTGCAATTTGCAACTGTGCATGTTTCGTCTCTCCATCACTATAAAGCCATATACAAATTTTCAGATCAAGACATTCAAAAGTTATAAGCCTCATAGGCTTTCATAAAAACATACAAACAAGTCAACATAAAAAAATGCCATGCATATACAGTAGTCAGGCTGGTTTTTCTTCAGATGCCTTCTGAATAGGACACCTGCTTGTGAAACATACTGCAGCATACAGCAGACATGACCCAAATTCCAGAAAGGCCAGTAGTGCTAGAAGTGGGAAAATATGCACTTATTTTTTAACTTAGCATCTAGACAATTTAGTTTAAAATGGCAATCCAATTTACCTGATATTGTCCAAAAACGTATTTAAAGCATGCAGCAGTGTCTCAAGATACACATTTTATCCAAGTCAATTTTACTTGCAGATTTTCTGATTTATGCAGCATTTTGCTTGAATGCATGAATTGTCTGATAAATGGAATAACTATTTACCCTGTTACCTATTTATAGTCAAAATCTTGATATAATAGGATTCATGCTGGAGGCACAACAGAGCTGTACACAATATCACAGAAAGTAATTTGGCTTGCTTATGTTGTACATGTATTAAAAGTAGTAAATAAAATAATCAATTTAACACAGCAGCATTTCATTAACCCTTTTCCCTCTCCAGATGCTCCCAGTGGCAATATTTTCACAGAAACTGATTGTAATTTTGTACTTTTCCCAGTGCCAAAATCCACATATTTAAACTAAGCATACAATCATTAATGCAGCAACAATAGGCCAGAATATACAACAGGTTGCATGGAAAATGTCCCTGGTACCGTGTAAGGCTGTGTGTCTTTGGGTTTACACCGATACGATACATACTTCAATACATGGATTATGAAATGATACGAATAAAACATTGTCACGCATAACCCTAAAACCGTCCTACCTTGTACAATGTGTGAGCACCTTTTTGAGTGAAAGGTGTATGCAGCAGAGATGTATGGCCCTTTGATAGAACCAAATTAATTTTTGTGGGGTTTTCCCACTGATGATGGAAATGAGAATGCAAAGATGGAAGCCTGGCTAACAATCTCAAATTCAATTTGAGATATGAACTTGTAAAATAAATTAAGTTGTATTTTTTTTTTAAGTAGTAATGTAAACAAGTTCAAAACTTTCAACTGCTGAAAAATGTCAACAAGCTTAAAAATGTTTGGATGTCAAAGTTGCTTGCTGCAAAACATGCAATTCTTTTATTTTACCTTTGTATATATTATTTTATAACTTTTAGATTCAGTTGTATCTAAATATAGGTGTGATTTGGTCACACAACAAAAAAGCAATTTTGAGTCTTTTTGCAAATAAAAACTAACAATGTCATTTTCCTTTAACAAAACATATTGCACTTTGGAATAAAGACACATATGGTTGGGAATAGAACTTGTGAGGAGGAATGAAAGATGGTGAGCGACTGTTCTCGGCATTCCAGGTGGAACAGGTGGGGGGTTGTATACTTACTGTCGACCCTGGAACGTCAATTCATTCTGTAACACCTGTCTTCAAAGCAAGAGTGAGACAGGTGAAATAAAGCACTTTGTTTGGCCATGCACAGGCTGTGGTGGGGGATGGTTTGTATAAATGAATATAAATGATGGGGGTTAAAAAGTACTGCATTGCTCATTACACAACACAAATGTGTTTATTATTTTGTCGATTGCAACATTGTTACAGCCCTTACCATTTTAAAATGTTTCCTCCAATTTAAATTGAAAGATTGTATTTCAACCACGGTATGTCTAATTATGATCTGAAACACAATGTTGAAATTTAAAACAAAAACAGCTTGAAGTACTCTGGTTTGAAATGATGTTGTTAATGGCACATCAATTAAAAGACACCACGAAATAACAGAGAAGCAGCCATATGTTATACATTTCATAAAGCAATACGGACAGTATGTGCAAATTGGCATTCACACTTACAGTATTTAGCTTCCTGAAACAACACAGAACTAACCGCATTATTGTTCTTGACTGCAATGTACACTACCATAGATATAATAACACAAGATAGTGCACACTCCTTATTAACTCAGAGCTGGGGTTCGTTTCTATTAGAACTGCTCCAATTAACAGATTAATCAGACCAATTAATCAACTAAAGTTGATCGCAGATACATTTTTTTTACAATTTAATTGTGCAGAATTGTATTTTTTTATATAAAATAAAATCAATCCATAGAAGATCTGCATTTTCCCCGCGGCAGTCCAGTCATTAAGTGAGTGGAGGCGGGACATAAACAGTTGATGGTTTTGAGTAGGTTTAACCAATGGGAGAGTTAAAGATGTGCCCCATGTTATGCAGGTATCCAATCATGAGTGAGCAATGGCAGGACATACACCACTGAAGGTATGCTCTGTTTCAGTTGAAGGTCTTGTGAGTTTAACCAATAGGAAAGTCAAAGATCTGCCCTGGTTTTGCAGTTGTCCAATCATTAGTGAGACGAGAAGGGACATAAATATGCTAGGGTGTGCGGTGTAAGAATAGCTGAATTTCACACGATATTGCTAAGAGACCGTTATTGAGAATTATATTGAAAACTTCAAAGTGATATTTAGAATTGCTTTTTATAAATTAAAAAAAAATGTCATCAGACAAGGGAGACATCGTAGTTGATTTAGTTACGAATCAATTTTCAAGAAAACTTCCTCTGAAAAACTGGAGATTCTTAAACACTTGATTGATTCTGTTATTTACACTGGAAAGCAAGAACTGCCATTCACAAGGCACGATGAAGGCACTAATTCCTCAAATAGAGGTAATTATGTGGAAGTACTTTCTCTGAATTATGACTACGACAGCATGTTAAGCAATCGCTTGTCAATAGCCACAGTATTCTCGGGTACCTCTAACAAGATTCAGAACAAAAAAAGCAGAAGTACAGGAAGCCAAGTACATAGCTGTAATGATAAATTAAGATGATGGAAATGCAGCTCAGCTGTCTTGTGTTTTCAGGTATTTGACTGACAGTGGCCCAAAAGAATGGTTGTTCTGTAAAAAAGTGTTACTGTGGGAGGGTGTGGGAATTCACTGGACACAGGAGACAGAAAGTTTCTTTGAAACACCTCTTGGGTGCTCCGTTTTAGTTTAGTGGTAGAGTGCGCTCTTATGCCGACAACGGTAAACGGGGTAGCACGCAGTGCTTACCAACAATGGTATGTTTTTTTCACAGTCCCGATTGCACTCGAAGGTGCTTTGAGAAGTGTCAGCGATTCTGAAGAAGACATCATATCCGGCCTTTTCAAGAAATGGCACAAGGCTTTGAGAAGTGTCAGCGATTCTGAAGAAGACAACATATCCAGGCTTTTCCAAGAAACGGCACAAGGCTTTGAGAAGTGTCAGCGATTCTGAAGAAGACAACATATCCGGCCTTTCCAAGAAACGGCGCAAGGCTTTGAGAAGTGTCAGCGACTCTGAAGAAGATGAGCTGTGTGGTCCAGTGGTTAAAGAAAAAGGCTTGTAACCAGGAGGTCCTCGGTTCAAATCCCACCTCAGCCACTGACTCATTGTGTGACCCTGAGGAAGTCACTTAACCTCCTTGTGCTCCGTCTTTTGGGTGACACGTAGTTGTAAGTGACTCTGCAGCTGATGCATAGTTCACACACCCTAGTCTCTGTAGGTCACCTTGGATAAAGGCGTCTGCTAAATAAACAAATAATAATAATAAAATATTCGAGGCCAATAAGAAAAGGAGCGGCTCAGATACAGACGGGCCATCTGGGCAAAAAAGGGGTCGGCAAAACAGCCAAAAGGTACGTCAAGGTTTAAACTCATTAATGTTTTGCCATGCTTGCAAGAAACCAAACATGAACAGGGAAACATTCAAAAAGGTAGTAAGAATGCATCCGTGGTAGTCTCGCAGCCAGAAATAATTAGCAGCGCTTGTCAGATTATGAGCAACTGGTGGCTGGCGATGGGTGTTGCCCTCAAAAGCTTCGGTAGTATAGATCAGGCAGTTCAGTTTACGACCCTTCTTCTACAACTTAGCGATTTTGATGAAAAACTCAAAAGTGATCTGTTAAAAGTTGCAATCGGTGAAACCCGATTATTTGGCTGTCCTTAACAAGTGACAAGTAACAAGTAACAAAAAATGTGTATGACCCGTAAGGATGAGCTCCCAAAGACACAAATCTGTTAAGATCACGTTTAAAAAAGAAAATTGATGCTGCTAAACTAACACTGAGAAAAAATAAACAAACCCTTGCAAGATCCCGTTTTGTGAAACACAGAAATGCCGATCGTCAAAATAATGTTGTTGAACCTGTTGATAAGGTTAGAAATGTTGAACCTGAAATGAATGTTGAACCTGAAATGAATATTGAGGAACCAGTCGGTATGCAGCACATGGATGTAGTGAAACTAAATGATGTTGTTGTGAATGAGGCCCCTGTTGTTTTTTTGGAGCGTTTGAGATGTTATGATAGAGAAATGCGTAGATTCAGGGCTGTTGAATATTATAAGGAATTTCGTTTTGTACATTTGGACAGAATAGAGTCATATGCGCAGGCTATAGAAGCCGTGCATTTGGCGATACAAAGTATTTTGGATGAAATAGCGCCGCTTGTAATACCTAATGACTTAGTGCAGCTAAGATTGAGTTCTGGTTCTTTAAGCAATCCCATGTATTCTGTAAGAAGGAACACCGGTGAGCTAAGTGCCACAGAATTTTTAGATCACATTTCTGCTATGTTGCAAAGTAACACCGAGGTTCTAACAAACGATAGTCTAAGACTGGTTATTAGGTCTATGGACGCTGGCACCCACAGACCCCTTAAAAGCATAATGTATAGCAAAATCATTGAAAAGAAAAGAGCTTTGTTGATCGATTTAAACAACCGGGGCAACAATTTGTGTTTTACAGGCAGTGTTTTTGGGTCACTACAAGAATGTGTTTGTCATGACTCTGAATTGTTAGAGGGGGCTAAACAATTGCAGAGAGACCTAGGCTTTTCTGAACAGAAAAAGATAAGTTTATGCATTTGAAAACCAATTGTGTGTTACCATTAAAGTGCTTTACAGCAGCGAGGGGGAATGGAAGTATTTTGTGATGGGGCCACCCGCTCATTCGAAAATATAAATAACAAAAAGCAGTGGGATTTTTATGGTGCATCTTGTTTAGAGGATTTTGTGAGAACATTCATTGACGTTTCCTTTAGAGATTACACATTTATATCACACAGTGGTAAGGCTTATGACAATTATTTAGTTATCCGGCAGTTGATAAAACAAAAAATGGACACAGATTTATTGACGCAGGGTGGTAAAATAATGTGCATGACGGTTACAAGTTTAAACATTCGGTTTATAGACTCTCTGAATTTTCGCTAATATGCCACAAGCAATGGGTTGGCTGCTTTCCACATTATTTCATTATTTCAACAAGGTGGAAAACCAAAGTGATGTTGGCAGTATACCGTCTGTTTTTACGGTGTAAATTACATGTGGTCCAGTGGTTAAAGAAATGGGCTTGTAACCAGGAGGTCCCCGGTTCAAATCCCACCTCAGCCACTGACTCATTGTGTGACCCTGAGCAAGTCACTTAACCTCCTTGTGCTCCGTCTTTTGGGTGAGACGTAGTTGTAAGTGACTCTGCAGCTGATGCATAGTTCACACAACCTAGTCTCTGTAAGTTGCCTTGGATAAAGGGGTCTGCTAAATAAATGATGCCTAACGAGAAAGCCAAGTTTTTGGAATGGTACAATGCAAACAAAAGTAACAAGTTAAATTTCCAGGAAGAGTTGAAAAGCTGTTGTAAACAGGATGTTAAAATTTTGAGAAAAGGGTGCGTAAGATTTAGGAAGGAAGTGTTGAAAATGACAGCAGCGTGTGAGAAATCCAGGGCAGATAAACGAGAAAGTGTACACAGTGGCCTTAGATCCTTACCAGCATGTCACTATCGCCTCTGTCTGCATGGCAATGTACCATTTTATGTTTCTGCAGAAAGAAACAATCGCTTTGCTCCCCCATGATAATTACCAGAGACAGCAAAAGAGGTTTTCTACACTGAGTATTCAATGGTTAATGTATGTGGAACACACAGGGAATATCAATATACAGCATGCTTTGAAACCTGGTGGAGAGTTCAGGGTCAGTCCATATTTTCTAGACGGCTATGTAGTAATAAACGGTGTAAAGACGGCTTTTGAATACAATGGTTGTTTTTACCACGGATGTGGAAACTGTTGTTGCAAAAATGACTTAAATTCTGTGACAAGTACAACGTTTGGCTGGCTTTACAAAAAGACTTCCGTAATTTCTTAACGACTACAAACACATGACAGGAACTGGGAGGCGGGACTTCCAGTCGATCCTGATTGGCTAAGGGCACCTGTCAAAACCAAATGCTGCTTTCTCATTGGTTAAATTAACATGACGTTGTGTTATGATTTGTAATCCAGGTTTCCAAACAGAGCTCCCTATAAATATGATTGATTAATTTGGCATATGATTTAATGTTTAGACACTGTTCAACTTCAATGCTATCATATATTAGTGCTGTTCAACAGTCAAACACAAACAAACTAATCCTGTTGAAATTAATACCATCTTTTATTTGAAAAAATGTAATCTGGCTGTCCCAGCTTTTTCGCTGGGCATAAAAGTAGTGCATTGCATTGAATATTCCTAACTTGCTTTGAATAACTAATTTAAAAAAAACAAACAAAAAAAAACAAACATTAAAACCAGTTTTACTACTTTTCATTTTCAACAATATGTGCTACAGTCTTGCCGTGGGGATAGGAATACAGTATACCATTATTTCAATATGTTTTTGGAGAGGTTAGCTGCATGTAGTAACAGAAGTTAATGTTAAAGAAAAAGAGGCTATATTTGTATCTTGACTTGTGAACTGTACCGTAGTGTGAATGATCGATTTCAGCTCCATGTTATTATATGGGTTTATTCAGCCAGGTTTAATACCTCACACGACTACATGCCAAAAGGAAATTCTGTCACACTACTTCTGGAAATAATGTGTAGTCTGTTCTTGACTTTTTTTTTATTTTTATTTTTTTACTAACGACTAGTATTAAACTTGGCCAAAACAATTGTATCTATTTATTTGATTACTTGCAAAAATGGTATAAAGTAACATTTCAAATTGTTATCATGCTGTACCAATTGCTGACCCAATGAAAATGCTGTTTTACAGATAGATAACATATAACCTATACAGTACAGCAAATGCCAATTAAAAACAACAATTATGATACAAATAACAGATGTTAATTTTTTAACTTACACCCTATTCCTACATTACATACATTTTTTTTTTTTAATTTAGTCATTGCCAATTATTTTTTAATATTTTCTCCCAATTTGGAATGGCCAATTATTTTTAGGCTCAGCTCACCGCTACCACCCCTTCACTCGGGACCGGCGAAGATGAACACACGCTGTCCTCCGAAGCGTGTGCCGTCAGCAGACCGCTTTTTTTTCAACTGCTGACTAAACATGCAGCCACCCAAGACCCACACTGTCGGAGGACAACGCAGCTCTCAGGCAGCTTACAGGCTAGCCCGCAGGCGCCCGGCCAGACTACAGGAGTCGCTGGTACACGATGAGCCGAGGACACCCTGGCCAACCTAAACCCTCCCCACCGGGGTGACGCACAGCCAATTGGGCGCCGCCCCCTGGGAGCTCCCGTCCATGGTCGGCTGTGGAATAGCGACTCGAACCGGCAACGTCCAGGCTATAGGGCACATCCTGCACTCCACGCGGAGCGCCTTTACCGGATGCGCCACTCAGGAGGATCCGGTACATTTACGTACATTTAAAAAAAATAATATAGATATAAAAAAAACCCTGAACAACATTTCAATTTAAATAGTATTTAATACGGGCTGGGGAACTTTTTTAATATAGAGTTTTAGTTTTAGTTTTAGTAGACTCGTTGTCAACACAGTATTGGTTTTACACTTCAAGCAGCAGCGCACAATAACCGTGGTACACAGGGCTTGCCATTACCGCAGTACCAGGGATGTTTCCCATTGAACTCACTGTAGCAGACATATATGTTTTTCACCTTTTACTCAAAGGAGATAAAACTTTTCAATAGCATGTCTGTCTTAATGCATATGACTGATTTCACAGACCCCTTTCAGCACACATTTTTGACTACCAAATGTTATCTCAGGTACAGTAGTCCATGACTAGTGCTAATAAGTCAACAGTTGTGCCGCAGAATCTTTCTTTAATTCAATATTAGAATTAGTAACACATTTCCCTGTATTGAACAGGTATTTTCTTTTATAAGCAGAGCTTCTATATGGTTAGGGTGAACTTTATTTCCAAAAATATTTGTGCATATTTGTTAGCAATTTTCCTGACTGAATATATTTGCTTGGGCAAATCAACTGTTGCTAGGTCAAGAAATATAAAGTACTGCACCACATGCTGGGTGTCAGAGCTCATAATAAGAAAAGCACAAAACCCATTATAACCACCAGGTCTGTAATTTAGGACTGGTAACATTGAAATATGTAATTAATGTCTTTGATCCAGTGGCTGGGGATCAGTTTATGGCTTCAATATACTATCAGGAGAGGTGTGCAAGAGCATTTTAATAAGTTCTTCATTCACAGAAAACACAGGGGTGATCTGCAGGAGTTAGACTGACTCTAATATGTCTGGAATGACTGGAATTTTGTGTCTGTTTTTTGTCTTGTGAGGGTTATGGTTTGGCTTTGGATTAGGGTTTGAACATATAACTACAAAATGTTGTAAAAATAAAATAAAACAATAAAATAAGAACTCAATTATCGCTTTTGGACTGATATTTCTATATACACTGCATGTATAAATGAAATATTAACGTTTACACATATTTCTACACATACTGTCTACATATAGTTCATCAAAATCTGCAATATATTGTTGTTCTCCAAAGTCAAATTATTTATACTGAATTAAATTGATCCAGTAAAATGTACAAACTATACAATGTTGTATAATGATACTTAAGAGGTGCTACAAATGATTTATTCTAAACTTGATAGTAACTGTAATGTGAATATACTACCCAACACACACATGTATGGCCTTTCATAAAGCAATTTATAGAAATACTTTATCTCTAATAGGAATGCCATTCCTATTAGCTTTACCATAACCTCCAGCATGGCCACTTGGAACTCAGTGTGAATTCACAGGACAGCCCTAGTCCCATATGATTACAATCTATTTGAAAACCTGAAGCAGCACCTCCAAAGTAAGAATGAAAAAAACAAGGAAGCCAATGTTCTGAAAGTAGTGCTGTTCATTAAATGGTTCACCGCACACACACAAACATATCTGTGCTATGTGCATAAAGAAGCTGGTGGAAAGATGAGACAAATGTGTTAAGAGTGTATGAGACATTTAAAAAGTAAGATGTCAATGAACATTTTTACATAATGTATAAACCATTGTTGTTTTCTATACAACCTTTTATTATGATAATCAAAAGTGAAGACAAAACTGTGCTGGGTGTCAGAGTTACTTTTAGAAGTGAGGTAGTTAATGTTATTTTTAATTTTGTATCAATGTCAATGTTTATAACGTCATTTGGCACCCAGAATTGAATATTATTTTTGTAGAATTCTGGTGCCATCATAATGTCATCGTAATATACTTTTTTTATTTTGGAAATGCACGTTCCAAGCATTAGACACCAGGGGTAGGCCAGTGCCAGATTGGTTTGATTTACTTCGTTCAATGGGTCAAAATGGGTAATATTCCAGGGACAAGGGGAAGAATCGTCACTTTAAGACAGAAACACACTTCCTTATATCCTGTAATCCCGTTGCAAATCTTGTGTTAAGAAATGCTTATTACACAATTTCAGAGCAAACAACGCTAAGGCCAATGAAACTCTGTGTCAAATCCAGTATAAAGTATTTTAACACAAAGGTACTTTTCTTATAATTATAGTCATTATAGCCTTTTTTTAACTGAATTGGTTTGAAGTTAAGAGTTGTATATCTTTTACCAGACATTTTGTTTTAACTAGAAATTGATATTACTGTGAAGCTATTAATGCTGAAGGTCTTATTCCTGTGAAGTGAACCACATAACACAATTAGGGGTCTTTTCATAAAAGTACTTGCAGATTATCCTAGTTAATCGCATTTCATTTAAAGCTAATGAAAGTTGTCCATGTATTGATATTCACAAATAGTTTTTATTATTATTATTATTATTATTATTATTATTATTATTATTATTATTATTATTTATTTCTTACCAGGTGTCCTTATCCAAGGCGACTTACAATTGTTACAAAGTATCGCAGTACAAAGTATCACAGTACAAAGTATCGCAGTACAAAGTATCACAGTACAAAGTATCATAGTACAAAGTATCACAGTACAAAATATCTGTGGCAAAGTGGTTTGCAGTGCGCAGGTGTAGAGGTGATGCAGTGCTCGAGAATGACAACAACAATGTTACTGGTGAAATGATGGTTTATTTGTAATCCAAAATCACTTGACAACAGTAAATAATAATGTTAACTGGCAATACACAACGATGCGTATTGCTCAGTAAAACCACGGGGTACAGTCCCGAAACAATAAACACAGTATATAGTTAGACACGACAAAACAAACAAAACACTCACGATTTACAAAGGAACAACAAAGGAACAACAAAGGAACAGATCACCTCACTATGTCCCCTTATGTACCTTCAATCACGCCCCCTTGGTAAATGATTGCAACCGCTCCTCCAATCCGCGGCTGCCACATCACTTCCCTTCCGGGTCGATGACACGGTGTACCATAGCTCTGCCCCCTTTCTAGATGGCCGACTTCCACCTAACCCTGGGAATGAAATGTCTGGCCATCCAGTCCAGGGTACTCTGTTCCCTTTATACAGCGTCCTCACAGGTCGGGAGGGAGATTTATCAAAAATAATCATTCTGTCTCTGTATAATATATCACATTACAGAATACAGTTGGTGCCGCTTTATCGGGACGCCTCGGGAGAAGGAAAAATATCCCGAATAAGCAACTGTCCCAATTAAACAAGAGGCAGCTGAGACGACCTTAGTCACACTTTTTTTGTTTCTTAATGAAAAGAAAAATAATGAAATCATCATATTATGATTAAATGTTAAATACATCATTTAACTCTTTGCGGTCCATGGTCCGACATTAAAATTTTTCTTTTCCAGTCCGATGTCAGACTGTCCGACATTATCAAAAAGGCGTCAATCACAGGTCCCTAGTCGTTTTTTCTCTGGAAAAAGCAGAGAAAAGCTTTCAATGTCAGAGAGAGGCTGAGAGAATCTGGAAAAAAAATGGAGGTAGATCTGAGCAATATGCATAACTTCCTCATCCAGCACTCAAAGAAAATCGCAGACATTTGCCAAGCTTTTTCAGATGTTATAGTAATAAAATAATGACTTGGATAGCATTATTGAGGAATCGAGTGACCAGGAGATGATTTATCAGTTTGCACGACTATGAAGAGATATGTTATTACATGGTTCACGCAATTCAAGCAAGTCACAGCGTAATCACGTACTCACTGCACTGTGCTACACGACCTGTCTTACACTGAAAAGTACAGAGCCCGGGAGGTGACATGGACTGAGTTTTTTTTTTTAAGTCGTGCGCACGAGATATAAGACGTGCGCATGAATTAATATAAGACATGCACACGAGATATAAGACGTGCGCACGAGTTGATGTAAGTCGTGCGCATGAGATATAAGACATGGCCACGATTTAATTCTATAAAAAGGTCTGCGTTCCCTAGTCCCCTCATTCCAAAAGCAGCAAAGCATACGTATTCAATCATCATCATCATCATCAGGCTATTGATTATGGATCGAGCCCAGCTCATTTTATTTTACTTTAATTTGGGAATTAATTATCAAGATATACTTGCGAGCATAGCCTTGCATGGTTTTATTCATGGTTGCTAATACGCACTGAATGGTTTATGAAGCAGTTGTGCCACAAAAACCACTGTTTTGCCACTCGTTAGCACTCCCAATTTCACTTTCGTAACTTAGAAACTAGGAGATGGGGTCCGGTAAGAACGCTTTTTTTATTTATATAGCCCATCGTAAATTACCAAAACACGACACACACACACACACAAATGCCCCCTTGCCCCACTAACATGGGGCCTAACATTATAATAATGATTACACGTTAAATATATGTCATAGTTCTGAGATTTGATTTGCAGGGTAATTTCAGTTTTGCTGTCAATTATGATAGACTATTATATCACAATACTGTATAGTATATTTGTTATTGATTGCAATATTAGTTATTTCCACAGTTATTTTTGCAATTAGCATAATTATATTTGTATATACATAGTATGTGTTGGTTTCTTATGACTTGGTAATTTTAATCTGTTATTGTAATTGTATTACAAAATCAGCACTGGATGCTTAATTACATGCCAGATGATTACAAGTATTTTTTGGTCTATCTGTGCAGCAGAGCTAATTCTGAATTCCCAGAGTTTCTTTAATACAGACTACAGGATAACCTATAAAAACCTGATCATTTACATTTATTACTTTTTGAAAATGTCGTCCTAGTCATGGCGGTATAGCTATGAGGACACTGAGGTCGTGTCCTTGGTTGTTTTTTTGCATCATCAATGCTGATGCTCATGAGAATTCTGGTGAAGTACAAAAGACTCCTTCATTTTCTCTTGGTTTTCCGTGTAACATAGATTTTGAGGTTGAATAGTAAATACCAAGCTGTCGTATAGAAATACTGCCAGCTGGAGCTTGAAACCCAAGTTTGACCTCGGTAGAATGTCAGCTCTGGTTACGATGCTGGTCCTAGTGTTGGATCCTTGTATCTGCTATATGCATTCACTATATTTGTTTATAGTAATGCTAATATGTGTGTTATTCTCTTATATATATATATATATATATAACTGTATTACATCCATCTAATATAATAAAAGTAAAAACTGCCCTCATGTTTTATCTTTGGGCTATTGCTGTTTTACGTTAATGTTTTTTATTTATAAATTAAATACCTTTTTTGTATGTTAAAGAAACAAACAAAAAAAATGTTTAGGACAGTTTTATGAATGTCGGGCTTTGTATAATTCAGCAGAGAAGCCCTGAGTTGAAGCTTTTCGAAGAGGATCCTGTACTGTTTGTCAGTACATTCACATTTGTGCTAGCTGTAGGCATGCAGCTGGTCCTTCTAATATTACATTTTGTAACACCATAGTCAAGGTTGCAAGGTGTTCTGCTTTGTCCTCTTATAAACTATTTATATCTGGAGTCAGATATAACCTACACAAAGTGCACATGTCCAATTACTGGCTATCCAGAGGATATGTTTCACTGAACTTACCCTTCATTAGTACAGTACTGCAACCAGTAACAACTCTTGACAAAAAGTCTGGCCTAGGCCAACGCTTTCCTGTATTCCTCTGAAAGACTGATATTTTAATAATTAAGAATAATAGACAAGTGGCTACAATGTACTAATCCCACTGGGTATTCAGCAACTGAACACTGGGAGCACAAATTTACAAGCGTTGGACTTACTAAAAAGTGCCATGTAAGCAAATATTTCTGTTACTAAGGCAACAGAACAATTACAATACAAACCATATGCAAAAACACAAAGCAGTTATATTGTATGTTTTGGCACACGTTTCTATTCTAGCGCATGAAAGTATAGAAAGCAATGGAGCATGTTATGTATGCTGTAATTAATGATACATGTGGATGTAATAATGATATGTTAATAAAGAACACTTTGCTAAACTGTTCTGGCATATATCCCGTAATTTCATGTGATTTGTGTTTTGGGTGCCATGGTTTTCTCTTTTTTTTTTTTTTGGGATGTACAACACTAACCCTTCATGAACACCTCAGGACCACCAACACCATAAAACATTAAAGGACCTGCCAAAGAGATGGAAAGTCAGATTCTCCAAGGAAGAACATGCCATAAAAGATATGTTCACAAGGAAGGTGATGTGAGAGTTACAAAATATTAATAATGTTGCAATTGACTGTTGACCATTCTGCAATAGACAGACTCATTTACTAGTTCTCTTTCCCTTTTTGGGCCATTCTAAAATTGTGGAACAAAAGCTGTTAGCTTATTTACACTTAAATACTGAAAATTGGTTCACTTTGAGCAAATGACGACTGCCCTTAATTATTTTGGATTTCTATTTAAGAATTGCTGACTGAGTACAGTACTTCCCATAATTCCTGCTATGTGTTATCAAAATTTACAAGTAATACTTGATCTGGCAGGAAAGGAAGACAACAAATAAATCCATGAACTAACACAGTTAGTCCCTTGAACAATGAGCATCCTGGATACCTCAGTAGATAATCTCTTTTTTCTATATATTTTTTAACATACCTGGTACAATCAGTAGCAGTAAAATTATTAAACAGGTTTTTGGTAGTCAAGAAGACTTTTATGAATATCATTTTATGAATATAATTCATTCCAGTTAAAATAAAATTAAGTTGTGTGTCCAACTGTCCATCCAAATTGCATAAAATGTGAGTAAGTACATTAGATGAGAGACATACAGAAATAATGATTCTATGCAAGCTAGTGGTGACATCAGGACACATTTTTGGCCTTGTAACAGGGGGTGTGGGTGGATCACGGAGGACACACGAGTCAGCGAATGTCTTTGAGACGCCCCACAGGCACACAGGTTTATTTTTTTTTCTTCTTCTACATATGGTATTTTTCTTTTCCTTGTGATTGTTTCTTTTTACAGTGCCGGCGAGGTGGGACACAACATTTCAAAATGATGATGAAAGAAAAAAGGAAAATAAAATACTGTAAAGAAACTACAAATAAATGGTGCTGTTTTAGAATAGTGTGTTTCTTAAAGGTTAATTTAACAACAAAACAAGAACCTATTCTGTTTTTTTTATTTTTTTTTAAGTAACTTTGCCCCAAATTATATGGTTTAAAAAAAAAATTAGAGACGAACATCACCCACTGTACAGCTGCGAAAGCGAGTTGTGCTTACAATTGAAAAAAAGTTGGAAATACTTTTTTTCAATTAAAGAGCACTGTGCCTGATATTAAAAAGTCTGCGGTCTTTGATAGTAGTGGTGGGATTTTAGAGATCTGTTGTTGCTCGAGACGAGTACTTCAGCATTACAATTTCCGAGTACTCGAATCAAACGCCACTCTCCTCTACATACTGTACTAGTGTACATAAACCTCCCAAACATTGCCACAAGTCCTATTTTAAATGTCAAACTCACAATCAAGTAATATATTAAGTAATTAATATAATGTTTGCCTTCTTGTGCAGTTAATTGTATATGGTCAGGTATTACTAAATAACGTAAAGTATTCAAATTCACGTATCCACACAACTTTAAATTGTAAAAAGAGATGCCTGGCCTACCTGTTTGAAGTGTGTCTCAGAGGTCCTTTACTTTAGTGCAGTAGTTCCAACATACAAATATAAACTGTGCTAAACATAAACGGCCGTTGCCACATACCCTGGTTCCCTTCCATTAATACAGGTTCCCTTCACCTCTGCATTATTCACACCTGTTGTTCCAGACCAGGCACGCTATATTCAAACTTTTTTCATTATTTATCTCTCAAGGGTTTCTTACAGTTATTGTATTATTTGCTTATTTGTATGGGTTATACACATGTATATCTCCATATATTAATAGGAGCAAAACAGTTCAATATTCTAAACGTGAAGTCCGGAAGCAGTGCTCTCCCTGCACAAGCGAAGTGGGGGAGTGGCAAACCCCCCCAACCCCCGGCACTACACCCCTGCATTTCACCAAGCCAAGTCTCACTACAGCAGTTAGTAAGCAACAGCCAAGAATGGCAGTTCTACAGTACAGTACTAAGTAAACAAGTTGTTCTTGGCAAGGTATGTGACATAAGGATGAATAACATGTTGGAACATAATATTGCATGAGTAAAAATATGAATCAACACTACTATACAGGTTTGGTTGAAAATGTCTAATAATTAGATGTGTCAAGGACATACAGCAGTAGGCCTGACACTTGGTAGCCAAAATAGTAATTGTACAATGGAACAAAAAGCAGGTTTAAAACCTGGGTTTAGGAATAACTAACACATTATTTTGTAAGTCAGTTGTACGGCTCAGGGATGTAATATTTTTGTAATAAAACTGTAACTATCACTGTCACTTATCTGCTGTATTATTGAATTGTATTTTGTCACTCTTGTACTTACTTGAACTTGTCATTGTATTTATCTTGCTCTTATTGTATTACCTGTACTGTAACACTTGAAATGTATTTGCTTACGATTGTAAGTCGCCCTGGATAAGGGCGTCTGCTAAGAAATAAATAATAATAATAATAGGATTAATATATTGTAAATTATCGGTAACCAGAACCTACCTCCTACTGATTATATGGAGCTGAAAGCTGGATATTGAACCTGTTCACAGTTTCACACCCTTACAGCACTAAAACAAACTATAAATGTGTTGTAATGGTTGGAACCTCACCATTACCATGGAGAGATACCTTTACTGAAGTCATCCTGTAATCCATAGGGAAAAAGGGCCTGTTTATTAATCTGTATCACACAAGCATAAGCAGGTTTTAGAATATACTTCAGTTTACCTATAAATGAAGAAAACTATACTGACCCGTATTACTAGACACATCGAAACACATATACATAGCTAAGGAGCTAGACATGGTTTGATTTGCTGACAGTAGCTCTCCACCCCAAATAACAAATTGCATACATGCATCAAATGTATGAGCATAGCTATCATTACAGTGTATTAATCATTACAGGCCACCTCATAATAGCTTGTTACAGTGTGAGGTATTTATTTACACTTACATTCTTATTCACTACTGTAGTTATTGGAGCGTTTCTCACTTAGGTGTACAGTACATTCTCTAGTTAACAATGTGGCATCCATATTTGTTTACAGATGCCTCAAACAGTATATACCCCTGCAACTTGAGCATAGTAATATAGAATAATGGATGGCTTAAAGTCCATAATTAGTGTATAGAAAAGCTATGATCAATCATGATCTATGGACATGATGGACATGTTTATAATAATAATAATAATAATAATAATAATAATAATAATAAACTGCAAAAACCTGCAGTAGTGTACAATAGCTGACAGATAATACATGTTTTGAGACTAGTAAAATGTGTAAAACTGTAATGAAATGTGGCCCCATGTAAAACGTTAGCATCGCTGTCAGACCATGTAAAGTTTTATTAGATCCCTATGGCACAGTATTACAAGCAGTGCCTCCACAATCTGTTCACCATTCTCTCATACTCAAACCATTACAGCCTGATCATTGACAGAGCTGTAAACCCCAGCTCATATATTCCCCTGCTAGGAAAGTCGATAAAGCAGTACTTGACACCAAACACATCATTCAGCCAACTAATCAAAATCCTGACTGCTGTTCCATTCAAATGTGAATGTTTTGACTGGTACTCTTATTATCACTTCATTTTTACTACATTTTGAACAAACCTTACAACAATGTGGGAACTCTGTGGCAATCAAAGGTACAAATACCAAAAACATGGGGAGCCTTCAATCCGATTTTTGTAAAACTGATAAACAAGATTGATATTATTCGGAGTGTGATATTATCTGAAGCTTGTCCCTATTTAATCCCATTATATTCGCTCAGTGATTTATTGTAAAATAAAAGGTTTAAACAGAAAACAGGACACGACACTTGAGGCCAAAATAAATAGACAAACAAAATTATTATTATTATTATTATTATTATTCATTTATTAGCAGACGCCCTTATCCAGGGCGACTTACAATCGTAAGCAAAACAGACTAACACTTAAACGAACAGTGGACTAACAGACAAACAAACACGGTGAGTCAAAACAAATAATTATTATTTTAGTTTACTTTACTTTCTCTCCTCTCCACACCCGTTCGCCACTCACCGAACACACAACCCCCAGTTAGTAAAACGTGCATCTATATATACTGTTGTGCCGGGATTCAATTACTAATTAATTATTCACTTGAATCCCAGCACGTGAACTAATTCTGTGCAACCCCGTGCTCACATATTATTACATACTTCAAATGCACGTGAAGTGAAGTGCAATCCCTGTGCCTAAATACAATACTCATGCTCATTATCCACATTATATACCGTGTACCAACCACAATACACCAACATTAACACACTACATGCAACATATAACACAAAAATACACACAGGGGTGGGGCACATTGCCACAGGGTAATACCCATTTTCTAACATTCTCATAAGCCCCACAGTATTACAGTAATGCTACTGTAGCATAATACAATAATACATCTGTACATATATATATATATATATATATATATATATATATATATATATATATATATATATATATATATATATATATATATTTAAATCTTTGTTTCTATTATTACAGTAATGTTACCCTGGTATTATTATTTAATTATTTATTAGCAGACGACCTTACAAAGGGTGACTTACAGTTGTATACAAAATAAAATGCATATCAAGAATTACAGTACAATTAAGAGCAAGTTACAAAATACAATGACTTCAATCCTAATAAGAGCAAATACAAAACACAGTACGATTTGATATTGGGGCAGTTCAAGAGCAGATAACAGTGTTGATAGTTACGTCAGGGTTAGATAGTGCAAGTGAAATACAAAATACTACAGATTGGATTAAGTACAGTAAAATATTATTATTATTATTATTATTATTATTATTATTTGTTTATTTAGCAGACGCCTTTATCCAAGGCGACTTACAGAGACTAGGGTGTGTGAACTATGCATCAGCTGCAGAGTCACTTACAATTACGTCTCACCCGAAAGACGGAGCAGAAGGAGGTTAAGTGAAGCAGATAAGTGCAAGTTAAAGTGTATTAAAGGCAGAGTGCTATATTGTCCAGAAGGGAAGAGTTGAGTTTTACAGGTGTTGTCTGAAGAGGTGTGTCTTGAGGAGGCGCTGGAAGGTGGTCAGGGACTGGGCAGTCCCGACATCCATAGGAAGGTCGTTCCACCACTGTGGGGCGAGGGTGGAGAAGGAGCAGGCTCTGGAGGCAGGGGAGCGTAGAGGAGGTACTGCCAGTCTTCTAGTTCAGGTGGAGCGGAGAGGTCGGGTGGGGGTGTGGAGGTAGCTGGGTACAGTCTGGTCAAGGCATCGGTAGGCGAGTACAAGAGTTCTGAACTGGACGCGAGCGGTGATCGGGAGCTAGTGGAGTGAGCGGAGCAGTGGAGTAGTGTGGGAGAAGTGAGGCAGAGAGAATACCGGATGAGCTGGAGCGGATGGGTGGCGGACGCAGGGAGGGAGTTGCAGTAGTCTAGGCGGGAGAGTACCAGGGCTTGGACGAGGAGTTGCGTGGAGTAGTTGGTGAGGAAGGGTCAGATTCTTCATATGTTGCTCAGGAAGTATCGGCAGGTGCGTGCCAGAGTGGAGATGTGCTGGGAGTAGGCAGGGGTCCAGGGTTACTCCGAGGTTCTTGGCTGAGGAGGAGGGAGAAAGTGTGGTAGAGAGCATGGTAAATTCCAGAGGAATGGGGATAGAGAGATCAGAGGAGGGGGAAGATGAGGAGGGGAAGAAAAGGAGGTCAGATTTAGAGAGGTTGAGTTTGAGGTGATGCGAGTGCATCCAGGAGGAGATAGCAGACAGACAGGTAGTGATACGGGCGGGGATGGTGGGGTCAGAGGGGGGGAAGGAGAGGAAGATGTGAGCATCATCAGCATTGAAATGGTATGAGAAACCATAGGATGCGATGAGGGGGCCCAGGGAGCGGGTGTAGAGAGAGAACAAGAGAGGAGCCAAGACTGATCCCTGGGGGACTCCTGTTGAGAGAGGTTGGGGTGTGGAGGTTGAGCCGCGCCAGGTTACCTGCGGTCGGAGAGGTAGGAGGAGAACCAGGCCAGAGCAGTGCCAGAGATTCCCAGGTCAGCAAAGAGATGTAGTTTTTAACAACTGAAAAGAATACAGGTGCGCCTGCATCAGATGTCCCTTTAACATTGCAATAATAATAAAAATTACTATATAACAGAAGTCATTTCTATCTGTTCATTACTGTTAACATTTTATGTCCAAAGCAAAGCAAAACATTTGAATTAATCTCACAAATCCTGACTAATTTAACTATCGTACTGAATTCAGCTTCTTTTTATATAATATTGCATTATAATCCAAACACAACATACTTTGAAACAAAAGGTAATTTAATATTGGCATTCTTTTCAAATTATTACACAAAACTCAAAGGTATGCTGTGTTCTTGTCATTTTTTAGTGCAAGAAATGCATCGACACCAGTGAAGTAACTCAACTCATTTTACACAAGGTATAATAATAATAATAATAATAATAATAATAATAATAATAATAATAATACATTTTACTTACAGAGCGCTTTTCTCAGACCCAAAGCACTGTACAAGAACGACAACACAAACATACAATTGTGACAGAGAGAGAATAAATTCTAGTCAACAATCTCCCTCCCGACCTGTGAGGACGCTGTGTGAAAACAACAGTGTGCCCCCCGGACTGGATGGTTTGGCAGTTCATTCCAGGGTCAGCTGGAAGCCGGCCATCCAAGAAGGGGGTGGAGTCACAATACCAGAAGTCATCACCTTAATGCGGTAAGCGATGTGTCAGTCACGGATTGGAGGATACGTGATTGCACTCACTACCGAAGGGGGCGGGACTTAAGATATATCAGGGGATATACAAAGCAATCTGTTCATTGTGTTATGGTTATGCAAAGACCTACGAGGAAAAACCTGTGTACTAACCGTGAGTGTTTTGTTAGTTTTGTCCTGTCTAGTAATTGTTGTATTTGTCATAGTTAGAAGGCTAAACTATCCGGGAGCTGTTGTTTAGGGGACATTTTCTAAACCCGGAGTCCACATCACTACTGTCCATATTATTTGTATTTGTTAAATGCTCCTATTTCCAATCTTTTATCCAATCCTCCACTAAAAACTCCCAGAAACTCTTCTCTACCTTCTCCTCCCTCCTCTATCTCCTATGATGACTTTTCCTCTTTCTTCTCCTCTAAAATTTCTGATATCCGCAAACTCTTTAACACCTCTCCCTCCCCCCCCACCCCCATCACCCTCTGTCTCCCCTACTAACTCACCCTTCTTCTCTCCCCTCCCAGACTGACCTCTCTTCCCTCCACCAGGGCCACAAACCCACCACGTGCGCCCTGGACCCCCTCCCCAATCACGTCTTTAAAAACTGCTGCTCTTGCTCTACTCCCCTTCATCTCCTCCCTTCTCAACACCTCTCTCTTCTCTGGCCTCTTTCCCTCTGCCTTCAAACAAGCCTCTATCATCCCCTCCTCAAAATACCTACCCTCGACCCCACCTCCCTCCAGAACTACCGTCTTGTCTCCCTCTTACCCTTCATCTCTAAAACCCTCGAGCAGACAGTACACCGCCAGTTCTGTTTAATAAAAAAATGAAAAAAAAACTATTGTGTTCAAAATGAAGCCATTATCCTGTATGGATAAAACATTTTGAGCCCAGTATGACTAGGCTAGTGAAATATGGGGTGTCCAAGTATTTCTGGAAAGTACTAATAGTATACCGTAACTTTATATACGGGTACAATAAATACATTGCCAGTTTAATGTTACATTCAATTGCCAGTTTTGAAAAATAGGTTGAATTCAGAGCTGGAATTGTAGTGAAAAATGGGAAAGATCCTAAAAGCATGAGCAAAAGTTAAATATGCATAAGTGTGAGTCAGCTAGCTGCTGCTCTCATGCATTTTATTTTGATCAAAACTCTAGGAAAGTCTCAGTTACAGTGCTAAGAAATTCTTATAGCCTATAGCAATATCCATAAAGCTCTGAAGTCTGCACATTAAAACACATTGGAAAGATTCATCTGCTTTTCCTGGAAAAAGTCAATGATGTACTCAAGATGCAGGCTAGTCATTAGGTGCTCAAGTCACAGTATCAACAGGCTTTGACAATCACCTATTGTGAATGACTGGGATTGGATAGCATACACTGTAGGGCATAAACTTCTGCACTGCCGAAGACAAGCCACAAATGCAAAATAGGTGGAATTACAATCAATAAACATTTATAAACAAGATTGATTGGTTCCATAAAGCACAGATGTGCTGTAGCACTTGAAGCGCAAGGCAAACATATTAAATACTGTCTGGTAATGATTATCGTGTCTGGCTCTGGGGATCATGATTCACTAAAACACACTATTCATGATCACCGCAGTATCAGTCCCAGAGACCCAGCCATGTCTGCTTCCACAGGCAACGATGTACTGCACTACCACACATATTACCATACTGCACACATGGCTGGTTTCACAGACCCCATTAGCACTAATCTACCCGGACTAGATCAAATGTTGTTTAAATCCATCAAAGGGATTTTACGAAAGAAATGGTGATGGAAATATATTAATGTATTGCAGATCAGTATAATAAGGATGTATTTTACAGTGCCAAAAATCTTGGACTCCAGTGTAAGCTTTGTGTGTGCATCTGAGAATGTGTTCATGATGGTATTTTTGGTTCTATGTATCGAAGTGTGCCTTGGTTTAGACAAAGCTATCGTTTGGTACCTTGTCATGTTACAAATGTACCCAGGTTTGAAGTCTCGTTTTGTGTTGCGGGTCTTTTACGAACTACATAAGTTAGCAGAAGGGCTGCAGCGAGAGAACGTGCATGCGAGACCGGATTGTTTTACTTGTTGAAATACATTTGGATGATTTATCAATGATTTATGCATCAATATGGGTGATAATCATGAACAGGAGACGAGACCTTGTGATGAACCCTCTCCCATTTTCTCACCATATCGGCTGCAGCATATGTCTGAATGCTCATGAGATAATCAAACAATTTGCCCTGAGGCACTCTAGGCCATATTGGGAGCTGTAATGCGCATGTTGTGTCTGAGCAGAAAGCGGCAATTGCTATTTCTTGTGGAATTTGAAAAGCAGGGTACGTTTCTAACATGCCGAGGTACTAAATGATAGCTTAATCTAAACCAGGGTACACTTCAGTATATCGAAATGTACCCAATCTGCTTAACTTTACCTACAATCTGAACTGTAGGAAAGTACAGTACGCACATTTTGAATGTCTCTGATAAATGAAACCAACACAAAGAAGTTTTTTAGTAGGTTGTGAATCCAGTTCTGCTTCTTATAGTAGTGGTACGCAGATGTAGACATTTAAAAGGACATGCTTCTGCCATTTGTTTAAAATACATTTTCTCAGTAAAACCACCCATAAAAGAGGAATGATAAACTACAATAAAAGATCAAAAGAAAACAAACATTGTGCCAACACCACCATGTTTTTATTTTTTTATATATATATATATTTTATAACTGCTTGGTTTTGCTGTTGCTAACGGTCAAAATACTAACATTTCTATTGTGTAACATAAACTCCTGTCAAGCTGTGATGAAAATTCAGCCAAATTCAGCCTGAAGACTTAATTAAAGACAGATCGAATAGAGTTTTACACCAATGTGCACAATATTTATGTGAAAAGAAAGGGGCAAAGTTTTTTAAATGGTTACATTGGTGTTCCTGATTTATTTAGAACTGTGAGGTGCTTAAACGTCTGAAAAAACATCAGTATTTGATCGATTGAAAATAATCAAAAGTGATAATACACTGCTAAAGATCACTCTTCTTTCCTGTATAAAGATTACAATTTTATATATGGGCCTAATGCTTCTGGCAGAGGATGAAAATAACAACATGTACATTTAGGTAGCAAAACAGCTGAATCACATCATGCAATTAACAGTTTCTAACGTTAATTAAAAATCTCACACAACTCAAAAGTAATTCATTACATTTTAAATGAGAGTAGACAATTCAACATTTTCCCTTTACAAGGACATGCATTGTACATTCAGCTTTAAACTCAAGAGAGAAAACTGCTCGAGACAGAGCAATTGCAGAATGTTGGTTTTAATTGGAATGATTGGAAAGAGGAGAAAAGGAAGGGGAAGAGGGGATGGGAAGGGGAGCCTGCCATCAAAAAAACAACAGAGTACCAATGTCATATAATCACAGAGGCATAAGAGAAAGAAAGTGTTTAACACTACATGGTGCGGTCTCCTTGTGACTACACTCAACAGAAAAAATAATCTGACTGGCAGTACAACACTAAGGCTCTGTTTAGTTTATTAGAAAATACATAAACTATAAACGCCTGAATAAATAATGGGAAACTGTTGTATGCCTTTGCAAGGCAGTGACTGATACTGACTGGAGATCATCTACAGTAAGGTTTTTTTATGTATTTTTTTTTTCTTGCAATGGCCACACCCTTTGTTTCACTTTGACTGTAAATGTATCAACCTAAATATTTAAAAGTGGTTGCTACTTTTCAGTCAGTGCTTATAACAATTACGCAGCTAAATTGAAAAAGGAGACTTCGCTGTGATGGCCAAACAAATATCATCAACAATAAGCAAGCACAAATAGTGTCTCTCTAAAACAATGAAAGAAAGGTTTTACAGAACCAAAGGCTATAAGCTTCTTTAGTGTGAGGTCACATCCGCAGTGATTGTTGCTAGGTGGTTACAAACAAACAGGCTAGTCTATAGTAAAAGTAATTAGTGCTTTTTAAAACATCTGTACAACTGTATAGTAGAGGTTGTTCTTTTATATATAAATCAAATTATACCTAGTAAACAGCATGGTGCAGTGTTTTGCGGCAGAATGCAACCACCATCTAGAAAGAAATAACTGAAAAATGTAGTACGAACAGCCTTGTCATCTGGCAGCCATATCTGTAAAAAAATTTAACAATTCAAGGATGAAAATAAGATGCCCATTTCATAGCAATTTGAGCCATTCCAGATTTTATGGTAACCTTAACCATTCATACACAATTAAGTTTGTTACTAATTAATGTATCTATTATTCAGGTCTGTTCTTCACAATAGACTATTGTAAATCTGCTTCGCGATATTAAGAATATCAATTTAACAAAGGTTTTCCACTCAAAACATGTTAACAGTATTACTTTCACTATGGGGCAACTAAAATACCTGTCCTAACCCAGTTTCCCAGGACTATTTTCAACATGAGCTTAAACGGTAACCAATTTATGGGGCACTACTACACCTTTTAAATAAAAACATATTTGAACTTTCACATAAAAAAGGATTTTGCTTTTTATTTAAACAAAATACAGAACATTTATTTACAATATTCTGAGGTAATGTGTCTATATGGATAACAACAAAGTGAAACTGCTAAAATGTATAGCAGACTAATAATTCACTGTCAGCTATTGCACGTCTTTTTCATTATTTACTACAATTATTATTCTTGTTTAAAAATGGTTTTTTAAATCATTTTATATCAAACGATAAAGTCTGTCAATTTTAGCGGGAAACTTACCTCAACATTGTAAGTTTTAGCCTTCATACTGGCATTAACTTTGGCTTTCAAGACACCAAGTGTACCATCATTTGAGAGTTTTCTCCCTTTTTAATTAGTTGTTCTTCCCTTTAAAAAAAGTGAACGCCGAAAACAGCGCCATGTTGTTTGGAACCAGGTAGCAACCATCTCTAAGGAAGTGAGTGACGAAAGCACTAAAAGAGCCATATTATTGCTATGGTTACAGATATCATGTTATACCAAGCAACCATTTCTATAAACGGCATCATTATAGTATTTACATTTTTATGCTATCAGAATTGCATTCTGTACAACATACTGTAAATGGGTAAATTTATGAGATGTTAAATCGAATGGATGGGGAATTTTAACCCCATCCATGCTGTAAAATAATTAACAATAAAACGTGTTTTTAAACACCAAACCATACATTTAAATAATAATACAACAAATACAAAATAATACATATACACACAGGGGCGAGGTGAACCCCACCACAGTGCCAAACGGTTACAGTAGCATACTGGTCCCTTTTTAAAAGTGTCACAGTTTATTTCTAATGTTGTAAGCGCTAGTTAATTATTTATATCAATAACAGTTAAATGGGTGCACGACAATTCGCCTCCACAGCAATTCATCCATGCAACAATTTGCCCCACAACAATCCCCCGACAATTCAGCCCTATTACTAGATGTAACGTATTTTAAGAGTCACAATATAATAAAAATGTTTGTGTACTTTTAGGATGTTGACTGTGTAACCACATATAAATTGTTGCTCATTCAAGCTAGTGTTGTTGATGAGACACCTGGACTCCTTTAGTGGTTCACCTGGAGCAGTGGGGGATGGGGAGGGGGCTTTATGAATGTTCAGTTATTGAAAATATACTGTGAAGTTAAATAGAGGGAGATGCAAAAGCGACAGTAGTAAATGGCAGGGTGTACCCGCGTTTTACAGTTCAGATTGTTCTGCTGCTGTTGCATTTTTAATGTGGCATCTGTTTGGCATGATAAGTTTGGGTTTAAATTAGGTTGAGCATGTCAGATTCTTTTTTTACAACACAAGTCACAAGCAAGTGTTTATTAAATTAATAAGAAAAAGGGAACGGGAACTGAGAGCAAATAAAAGATGCAGCTAATGAACAAAGTTAATTGTAAACCACCAGCAGCCACATACAAAGCACAATAAACACCCCAGATAACCCCCACAATCACACTCCACACTCACAACATCCAGCTATTTGTTAATTTCTTCAAAAGCAATGTGAAAATGCGTTGCCGACCTGTATGCCAGTGTGAAAGAGGCTTAGGTCATGTACTTGACTCCATTTACTGAGTAAATACATGATAAAACTAAAACGGAAATAAAACAGAAATTAGTTTTTATCAAGACCTGAAGTGGGAAAGAAGACTATCTTTATTTTTGTTTTAAGAAATTGTGCCTTGATTAAAAAAAAAAAAAGCTGATGCCAATTTTGCCTTTAATGTCTTTAAATCCCATTTGAAATTCAAGTACAGTTAAATATTGGGCAATCAGAATGTTTTTACATGTTACCAAACTTTGTGACAAGGTCCCATTATCTGTATTTATTTTAATATTTAGGTCATACTGTAAGCTGTGAATGACAATGGTTCCTAGCAACAGCGTTATAAGGGGAGTACTATATTTTATTCAATCAGGGGCTCACAATTAAAATAAAAGTATTCTCTCCAATAAGGCCGGTATAAGGTTACTACAGTCCATACATTACTGTATAAGGAGATTGGCTAAGTACTAAGCCAGTGAACAAAGGACAATGATGAATATCAGCTTTCCTACCTGGAATAAAGCAAGCAGAGACATTACAGAGTCAAAGCCCTTCAAGGAACAATCTGGTATGAAACTATATATTACATAGCATAGTAAACCCATCTTTTAGCACAGCCTCTCAACTATTTATTTGCTAAAAGCTCTCAACATTTTTTTTTCATTATTAGTAAGCAGAAGTTCTAAGTCCTACTTGTAGAAGTGAAAAATACAGTATTGCATATGTCTCTCTTTTTTAAGTATATAATAGAAGGATATCTCCTTTGAAACACTATTACTTTTGATTTCAGTAAGCCAGGTTTCTTCTTTCTCTAACCTTGATTCTTAGTGTTCTGTGTGTGTGTGTGTGTATATATATATATATATATATATATATATATATATATATATATATATATATATATATATATATATATATATATATTTTTTTTACCATCAAAAGCCAAAGATTTCAATAAGTCGTTTTCCCAAAAAATCTAATTTTGCAGAGCGTTCCATTGAGAGAGTAGCTGTTTGCAAATGACCAATTTCAGAAGACAATGCACCTGTCCACTGGGCTACACATGGGGAGAGGTCTGAAGAGCATGATACCATCTGAACTCACTCACGTCTCCTGACTTAAACCCTATTGATATTTGGAGTATGTTAGGGTATGCTGACATCACTTTTCTGACAGTCATTAGGATGAACCATACAGTATAACAATAGTGGTGTCCCAGAAGTACATGCATACTGTCCATGCAGCATATAATGCAATGGGCTAAATTATCAAGTCTCTTATCCCTGTTGTTATTATCACAATATATCTGTGAAAGAAAAAAAAATGAATTATAGTTCTAAAACTATTAAGAACATTTACAAAGCCTGTAAACTGAACACATCTTATCAGTGTATGTAGTGAATAAACAGTTTATAAAGAGCCTCTACTATAATGGTATCAATCATAATGCTGTACTATTATATCCTTAAGGAATGGTAACTGTTCAGACAAAAAACAGCAGCAACAAAATAATAACAATATTGATAATTTGCTAAAGAACTTTTAAACAGCAAATGTGTATTTTTGTTCACAAACACAAACTACCTCCCATGTGGTGACATGATATATTACAAACCAGAAAGCACCGGTAGATAATTCTTGCTGAATTGAACAAATTACTACTTAAATTGAAAAAAATTACTGCTTAACTAGTGAAAATGTATTTGTTCTAAGTCTTTAGAAATTGATGATTAAAGGTTACCTATAAAACCTGCTGGATTGAGGCGCTCCAGGACCAGGGTTGGCTACCCCTGGTTTAAACAAAACGTATTCATAAAAAAAAAGCGACAAATCGCAGACTTCGAACACAACTCCAAAATGCTTCGTCAGCATTACACCATGTCACCTTACATATGTTATGCTTTGTTGACATGAATGGAGGTCACATTGTACAAAAAGATATTGAGAATTCGATGTCCCCAGCTACCTTATCACTAGACCCTACAGTACACTGATTTGGAAAGATTAGATATTACACTGTTTCCAAAAAAAGACGATGAGAGCTGCAGAAAAAAAAAAAACATTTTGAAAGGTACAGTGACAAACATTGTACTTCCCCAAGGATAGTTGTTGCAACATTATTACTTGAAAAAGGGTTAGAAAGAGAATAAAAGAGTGTTGCTGCGGAGGGGTCTTTAGGCAGTGCAGCATTTTGCCTGTTAGCTGGTGAAAAAGTGTAAAGAGTTTCCAAGATATAAACATTGAAACAAACAGTTAGCTGAAAACAACATGTGAGTAAATAACATTGTATTTTTGTACCTCTTTGTTCCACAGAATCTGAGTAGGACTCATCTTGGACTGCCTAATATTGTCTTAGGATGGCAGTACAAGATTAGTGCTAATTGGGGTCTGTGAAACCACCTGCTAGTGTTTAGTGTTTACGGTTGTTTAAAACAACTTGACATTCTTTGAAGTTATACAAGGAATGGAATTCATTCTAAATCTCTGTAATCAAATTCATTAGAATTATGAAATGTGTTGACAAATTATAGTCAACCTTGGTGGAGAAATTGCAGTTTGTTTAAACACCTCTAAACAAACATGCTTTATAAACACAGACCATTACATCAGACATATTTTTATTTATGAGATGAATCCTTTGTCACTAATTTATATGCATTATGAACTGTGAAACTGTGATCTGAAGAAGTATGTATGAGGTAATCACTTGACCTTGGTTTTCTTTCGTTACGTGGCAACACTGGCTTTTCATTTTCCCTTTAGGACCAAAAACAGCACAATGAGAACATCATATTTACCTACTGTGACTGATCTAGGGCACTTGCTATCTAATTGACCTGACAAGAATGACTGGTCAATGCACCTTGGAGCAAGCGAGTACATACTATACTCTTTTGCATCAATATTTGTTTTTATTTCTGTACTTTTTCCTTAACTGTGAACCTGTCACATTTATTATCTATGTTTCAATTGGTGTGATACCCAAATTAGGGATGGAAAATATTTCCCTGCTAACACTGTTGTTATATTATTGGTAAAATATGTGACTGACCCATTTAAATAAATAATTTATTATTGCTATACCATATAATTCACTTAAAGAGTAAGTATTGCGGTTCCGAAGAATATAGCGTTACACGTCGCCACATAACTTCAAAGTCTGTTTCAAAGCTTTTTTCAAAATGTCCGCTCTAGTGCACTGATAGTGTTTTTTTTTTGTTTTTCTATCGCTCTTCCTGCAGTGATTTAGAGGACATCTCAAACCCCAGTGCACTACAGCGGACATTTTGAAAAGAGCTTTGAAAGAGACTTTGAAGTTATGAGTGTAAAATATTGTCAGGATGTTAACAATGAAAAGAAAAATGACAGGTATGTTATTTATACAGTTGTAGCAACATGTTGGGACGTATAGCGCTATATTTTTCAAAACCCGGCTACTTACTCTTTAAGCTATTTTATTTTTTTTTAAAATTGCAACTAAAGTTGACAATTAAAGTTACTGGGTAAAAATGGTGGATACATCTACACAATGATATACCAAAAACTAAGAGATTATCACACAATATATGTAAACCTTCCCAATGGTTTTCTGTTTTATGTGCTGACTGATCAAACTGATTTATGACCTGATGTACAGCAAGAGACAGTCCTGTCAGATTGAATTAACTATAAAACTGCATCAGCAACACATTAGAAAAGGGTGACAGACATGTACACTGCTTAGATTTGATATATATACTGTGTATATATATATATATATATATATATATATATATATATATATATATATATATATATATATAATGTAAACCGGCCGGCACCACTCACGGTTCTTGCCCCTTTAAAATCAGACCCAGGACTCAGACAATGGATTTTTTAAATATACAAACAAATGAAAGCAAACACAACATAAACAAAACACAAAAAACAAACACCTAGCTCTTTACGAGCACTAACTAACACACAGGAACCTAACTAGCACAGGACAGCTAGGCTGTTTACCTGTCACACAAAACCAACTTTACTCAAACCACGCAGGTTCAGACTGCACGTTATTTCCTCTTGACTGCTAGGAAGCAGAGCACCTCTTCTGCCTCCTTCTCCTCCGCAGCCCCGAACAAACTGACTGCTTTCTTTTTATACCCTGCACCTGGCTCTAATTTAATAATGATCTCCAGGTGCAGGGAATAATTAAGCAATTAATGGAACTGATTAACAATAAAGCAAAATACAGTCACCCAGGGGGAGCGAAGCAGCGAACAGGGGGAGCACTAGCGAAGTCTGGCAGCAGCCCAACGACGTCTGGGTGATCGGGGAGAGCGGAGTGGAGAACCAGGTGTAGAGCTGTGGCCAATGGTGTAGGCTCCTGGGTTCCAGGTCTAGCACCGGGAGGTCTAGGCAGACCAGCAGGGTGTCCAGGAGCAAGGGTAAGGGACTGTACCTGGCAGCACCGGACTAGACCGCAGGTGTGGTTTTGTCTCCCTTTTTGTGGATCGGTATTACGTTTGCAATTTTCCAGTCTGTCATTACAACCCCTGTGTTAAGAGACTGTTGCATGATCTTGGTTGGCGGCTTGTAAATAACTTCTTTAATTTCTTTGAGTACTATTGGGAAGATCTCATCCGGCCCAGGGGATTTGTTTATTTTAAGAGCTCCTAGTCCCTTTAACACTTCTGCCTCTGTTATGCTAAAGTTATTTAAAACTGGACAGGAACAGGTCGACATGTGGGGCATGTTGTCCGTATCCTCCTTTGTAAAAACTTATGAAAAGTAATTATTTAGTATATTTGCTATTTTTTTCTCTACGTCTATGATTTTGCCATTTGCATCTCTTAGACCTTTTACCACCTCTTTGAATGTTCTCTTGCTGTTATAATATTGGAAAAACTTTTTGGAATTGGTTTCAGCCCCCTTAGCAATGCTCATTTCTATCTCTCTCTTGGCCTTCCTTTTTGATTTGAGTTTGCAGTTCCAAGTACTCTTTCAGTGTACTTTGTTATTGGTGCCTTTTAAACACTCTGTAAAGTGCTTTTTTTCTCTGAATATTTTTTTGAATTGATCTATAAAACCATTTTGGCCATTTTGTTTTAGATTTTGATTTGTCTACTTTTGGGATGTAATTGTTTTGCGCCTCTAGTACTACATTTTTGAAAAATAGCCATCCTTTTTCTATGGATGTTTTCTCTGTTTTACTCCAGTCTACTTCTGTTAATCTCTGTTTCATTCCTTCATAGTTTGCCATTTTATAATTGTAAACCTTAGCTTTCGTTGTTACTTTTGGGGTTTTAAAAAGCACTTCAAATGAGACCATGTTGTGATCTGAGTTTGCCAATGGTTCTCTGACCTCTGTTGTAGTTATTCTGTATTCATTATTTGAAAAGACTAAATCAAGGCATGCCTCCCCTTTAGTCGGTGCCTTGACAAATTGCGTTAGGAAGCAGTCATTTGTCATTTCTACCATTTCAATTTTGTCCCTCGTGCTCCCCACCAGGTTTTCCCATTTTATACGGAGGAAGTTGAAATCCCCCAAGAATATGACTTCTCCTTTGGTGCACACATTTCTAATGTCATTGTATAACAGATTATTTTGCTTGGTGTCTGAATTTGGCAGTCTATAGCATGCCGCTATTATTATGCCCTTTGAATTTTGTCCATTATTCTGACCCATATTTATTCTGGGCTTCAAGACTATTTTTGATGTATAGTGCTACCTCTCCGCCTCTTCTGTCCTGCCTGTCTTTCTTATACAGTGTATACCCACTAATAATATATTCGTCTCCATCACTCTCGGTTAACCAAGTTTCTGTAACACCTATCACATCGTAGTTACTTGTTAGTGCAGTAGCTTCAAGTTCTAACATTTTGTTTTTTGAGACGTCTACTATTTAGATAAATACATTTAATGGCTATCTTACCTGAGTTGTTGCCCTTGTTTTGATGTAGTCTCCATTCTGTTTTTTTTTGTTGATCCCCTCCCCCCTTCCTTTCTAATTTAAATGCTTCTGAACATCCTTGAGGATCCTTTCTCTGAGTAAATTGGTTCTTTTTTTGTTTAAGTGCAGTCTGTCCTGCCTATATAGATAGTCCTTTTTGTAGAATGTGGACCAATGTTCAAGGAAGGTGAAGCCTTCCTGTGTGCACCACAATTTCAGCCAAGCATTTAGCTTATTTATTTCCTGCTGTCCGTACGGTCCTTTGCAAGGTGAGACAGTATCCCAGAAAATACCACTTGTCTTTTAATTTCCTTCCTAGATCTCTGAATTTGTTTTTAAGGGATTTTGGTCTGTCTCTTCCAATGTTGTTTACACCGATGTGGACGACTACTACCGGTCGCTCTCTGTTCGTTCTAGGAGCCTGTCCACGTTCTCAGTGATGTGCGTGACAGAGGCTCCTGGAAGGCAGCACACTGTTGTAGTAAGGGGGTCCAGGCCGCAAACTGAACTTGCTGTGTTTCTCAATATGGAGTCCCCAACAATAATGACCTCCCTTGTTTTTGCTGCCTGTATATTCTTTTTTTAATTTTCCTTGTTATTTTATTTGAGATCCAGCATATGATTTAATTTTGTACTAACTGGTACAGGTATACACACAGAAAACACTTAAGCTGCGTGCTTGTAAAATAACTAATAACCCTGCTTTTAATTTACTTTACACATACAAGCTATTATCTGTTTTGCATTAACTTTTAAGAAGACATATTTTTTATGGCAAATAAATGTTCTATGAGTTGTATCAAACATTTTTTTTCCCCCATGAGTTCTGTGTGTTGTTTAATGGACCATATATTTTTTCATCAGAGATGCATCGAATATCACTTTCCAGAGTTTTAGGAAAGCATGTGTGTTTGTACATCTTTGAGGCTGCAGGTTCAATAAGCAGACGTAAGCCTAATTGTAAGAAATAGTCTTCTTTTTATGTGCATAAGCACTTAACCATCACATTAAATATGTAAAATCCCCAAATAATACTAAAATAATAAATGGTATGTCTTGCAGATGTGTTGTCATCTCTGATTGATCACATCATACTTAACTGGTCCCATCATACTTTAGTATGTACTGTACACAAGCTAATTTCTCTAATTGGGATCATTTGGACATTTTCACACTTTATCACACCAAACTCTTGTATAATAATGTGAACCAAAACAAATTTAATCATTCTGAAAGGCTTCTAGTCGAAACAAGTTTCTTTTGACATTATTGTAGTCTTCAAGACATACACTGCAGTTATAAGGTCAGTTGGCAACATCATGCAACTGTTGTGGAGTAAAACATTAATGGAAATTATCTCATCATTTTATAACTTTCAGAGGCATTTGTTATAAAAGCAAATTGGCCTGTGTTGAATGAAAAATAAAAAAAAGATTCAACACACCTAGGACACAAGAATGCCGAGTCATAGCTAACAGCCTGCAAGTGAAAAATAAATAAATACATAAATAAATAAAAACTCTACATATTCTAATTTCACCACAGTAATGGCATTCTGCCAAAACAGCTCCAAAGTACAAAACTTTACAGAGATGACTTTTAGAACATATTTGCTTATCAGCAATTTTATCAGGAAACATATTTCCATCATCTGGCACACTTATCTATTCTGTGTCATACACACTGGAATTAATTTAGCAGCAGATTGCATTCCTGTAGTTTGACAGTGATTTTATACAGTTTGAAGGCTTATGAATATGGTCTCTTACATCCCAAGTTTTCAAGGCTAACTACCACCGATACCAATGCTACCACCTACAGGCATCACTACAGGGCTGCACTGTGGACAATATCAACCATTATCCCACGTTCTGTAGCTTTGATAATGTAATCACCCCTTAAACAACTACAGTCATGCTTAAAATATTCTATACAAGCTGTAAATGGTAGAATTCCCATGTACTTATAAAGAGCAATGGAAGAGATCCAGAGACATTATTAGCGAGAAGGAGTGGATTTTTATTGACTAGATGGACTCAAGCTACACTTTTAATGACCTCCATGAATCCCTGTAAAGACATTTTAATGATCAGACTGGATGATGTATCGACATTGTTTGGACATAGATTCAATTTATATATAAAAGAAGTGGATTGGAATACAATTCCCATTAACCTGGACAGGCTCAGAAAGGACTATGACAAATAAATGTCACTGAATGCCTGCAATATTTATAAGGTCATCTGGGCTTGAGTCCTAATGGTAAAGATAATAGCGTAGTTGCATATTACTTTTTAAGCTTAGGTCAGTTCTTGGTCTGAAATCTAATGCTGTAAGCATGTAAATCACAACTGATTGTATTTATCAGAGATTTACAATAAAAAGAATATCTGGTAGTTAGCTACAATTTACTCAAAAACTGCAGGGGATTTATTATTATTATTATTATTATTATTATTATTAAAGTCTTAACTCAGGTTAGGTATTCGCACATAGGACTCAATTTTCAAAAGGGGTTTCATTTTCAGTGGAAATGGCAAAATCCGCAGAATTTTTCCACCTGTTAATCCATTAAAAAATATCTGCCTATTTTCTAACGTGATCCTCTGTATTAACAGCCGGATTAGCAAACCCCTGAATCCTATGGATGAAGCGTCGGTAAATAAGGACAGCTCATGAGGGGTTGAGATGAAATCGTATAATAATGAGAGGCTGTTCCAGTGCTGCAGCAAGGTTGACCACATTTCTATATCTTTTCCTGCTTCTGAGGAGATTTTTACGTGAGAATCCAGGTTTCTTGCAGTTGAGACGAGAGCGAGAAGGCAAGATATGAATGTCCTGCTTTGGGGAGTAATGGGAATTGCAAAATTGAAGTGGCTGAGGAGAGATAACAGGTTGCCTTTGGAAAATGATATTGATACTTGGAAATTGTTAATGAGTTGATGAATGCGCTCCAGTTTGTCGAGTGGGAGGCTGGCTTCGAAGAGACTCTGTGATTTTGGGCTCGGAGGAAACTGAACGAAGATTTTTGCATATGAATGGGACAGAGGGGAGATTAGAAAGGCCGGTGGAGAAACCAAACTGCAGGCCATCAATTAGATAAGCAACAAATTGCCTATATGGGTGGTGTTGAAGTGCATTGGCTAGAGCTGGGATGTTGATTTATTTGCCTTCAGATCAACGGGGAAAGGGCATGACATCGGATAGTTGATTGGGAGCCTGAAGTAGACACTGTAGCCAGGTTGTACTCTGGGATGCTGATAGATGGGACCAGGGCTGGGGCCGAAGCTGCCTGTGCTGAGGCGAGCAAGGGAGCCGCTGAAACAGAAGATGCGGTGAAGGTGGGGGCGGAGATTGGCACGAGAGGCGGAAGGAGAAAATGCAACGGTGGTGGAGCGATTGTCGCTTCCAGATGGTATTTGGATCCCTTTTCAAATAAGGTTTTTAATAATCTGGCGACAGGCCAGTCCTTAAAGAAGAGCTGGGCAGGGAAGGAATCCTGCCACCGTTTCCTTTTGGAACAGTACGGCTGGGAAAGTTCTGGGTGAAGGGCTGAAGCAATGGATGTCGCTGGAGGGATCAGGATGTTCCGTGGATTCTCGGGGTCGGAAGAAGAGGTAGGTAAATCCATGTTCAGTGTCGGGTCCGGTCTTGGTTCGGTAATCAGTCGGGTAGTCGTGTTGCAAGGTCAAAGGCCAAATTGTGAAGTTGTCTGAAATAGGGTCAAAGCCGGATCGGGTAGTCAAAGGTTCAGGAGTCGAAAATGGAATCGGGGAAGTCAGACAGGCAAGGTTTCATTCACGATAATCAATTTAGTTTTCTCTTTCTCTCTCTCTCTACGGGCAAAAAGCAAACTCAATATATGTAAGGTATAAACCACATTATTGGCCATGCGGTTCCCATGATATATACCATGCCTGGGGTGGTGGCCTTTAACCCCCCCAGAAGTGGTATATATCATCGGAACCACACGGCCCAAAGTGGTTTATACTGCTTATAACATGGCTACCTGTCATTTGTGGGAAGAAAAATAATTAAAATAATTAAAACACATTTAAATTAAGACAAAACCAGAAATGTTTATTATGTATACATCCGCAGTGTAATATAGTTCCAAATTTAATTGAATTTAATTAATTGTTCACTTATTAAAAATAAATTGCACATGTTAATTTATTGTGAATTTCTGCATCAAAAGTGCTATCTCACTAGAAACTAGAGGACTGAGCAAGGCTGTGATGATGAGCAGAGTTTCAAATGACACTAAGGAAGTAAGGGGAGCAGCTGCGATGGAGACCGAAGCCGGATCTTGAAGTGAGTTTGTGTCCTCATTATATGCAAGGCACATATGTTCTGGCACGTTTTCATCCTTTTGGACCTCAAAATATGTTTTTCTTAGTTGTCCGACACCCTTGCGTCCAAGTCGTGCCATATTAAGTTGACGATCGAACCAGACTTTACGCACCAATCCGACCGCGGTGACGGGAAAATACCTCAGTTTCCCGCAGACACTGGCCAGTATCCAGGCCGGTAATTCGGGGGGTGGTGTCTGGCCTTGTCTTTACCTGCTTTTCTAAGAGATTTACTGACTGACAGGAATACATTATTGCTGGTTTTAAACTCGCTGTCAACAGAGATGTTAAAACTTCTACTGTTAAAATATGTATTTAGTCCAGCTCAGCGTTATAAAACTGGAGACTGAATACTGGTCCCCAGTTGAACTTCTTGCACTGGCATAAAATTCCCTTAATGTTGTTGAGATTTTTTGGACTTATTTTCATAAAATGAATATCCTTTTTTTTCTTTAAGTACATTAACCAGCCCACACTGTATTTTTTGTGTGTGTTTTTTTCAATCTTTGTTTTTTTCTATTTCATTTAGCTATTCCTCATCTACTGTTATGTGTCTACTCTTGCTGGTGCACTTATTTTATTTATTTATTTTTTTCAGATGGACTGCTGTCTTCACTCAGAAAGTTGGTGTTCTACCAGTTATGTGGAGTTTCATCCCCAATATATAAATTAAAGGAAATAAGTCAAATGCCACTCATTTTTGGCTGTGGTTTTGTAACTAATAACAAATAAAATGGCAGTTTGTCATGGAATTTAGAATGTAGTGGTGCGTAGTGATTTATTCAGTGTGAAGCAGCTTATTAGAATGCAAGTCATGCTATATGCTATATATACGCACGGTCATGTGATGCTGTTTAACCAATCATAGGTCATTATTTTTCCAAGCCGTGTTATAATATCGCTTAAGCCAATTTACATAAATATATATATTATTTTTTTAGCAGTTCAAAGGTTACAGTCTGACTATAGTTTCAACCTGTACGCATGCATGATTCCGATTGAGTGGTTCCACTTTGATATTAGGGTGGGTGAAGTAGGCGTCTGCCAATTCTGCCCTTGGAGAGCTATGCTCAGAGGTCTTTGTGCTACTCAATCAACTTATTGCAAATTTGAATACTAATCAGAGAAGCACAATCGACCTCCATTTTAGGCACAGTTGCATTTTAGTAACAGTAATAGCTGCTGGTTGAATTTGTTTTTGGTGTTTGGTACAGTATTGTACATCTAGATTATCCTGTGTATCATTTCTTGAGTCAAAATTTGATACATTTCTTACTTGCAAAAGAAAAAGGAAGGAAGAAAACGCAAGAGAGTCTACAGAAATTGCAAAACAATGGAATGTTATACTGAGTCACTTTGAATAATTTATATGTTGGCTTTATAAAAAGTTATTACAGTTTTTTCTTGAGGTTAAAGTTTTTGATGTTGTAATGGCACACAATTATGCTGAGATGGGAAGTAAATGGTAACATGATAAACATTTACAGTGCAGACTATTTTAGATTATTTATAATAACTTTGCCGAATAGAAAGTGAATACGTGTGTTTCTGAAGAGATTCCCAAATACTGCCTTTTGATTCTGTGCATAATGTTACCTTTTTAGAATGTTTGGTATTCTGTCCTAAACCAGCAGTTTGTTTGTCCCAAACTGTTGTGACATAAATTGTATATTAAATAAACGGGGATGTATTTGTTAATTAGATTATTCTACCTTTTATAACAACTGTGGTACCATTTAGTAGAGTGAAAATTGTAAAGGGGTACTTGAGCTGAAACCTCCAGACAGAAGGGGTACAGTTTTAAAAAAAGGTTGAAAACCCCTGCTGTAATAGATTGACAATGTGGTCTGGCAAGGTCTATTTCTTGTATTGGCAGACTGGGGACCAACATACATTTTTTGTCCTGAACTGCTTTTCACAAGTCACTTGACTATTGATCCCTCTACTTAGCGCTGCTCATTGACTGAACCTGATTTCACAGAACAGCTCACATGCTTCTTCAGCAAACTCACTGCCAATTCCACTGCTGTGCAATTTCACACACATAGAGGCACTGAACCCTTTCCTCACACCTTTCTCCAATGCTCTTTTCATGGTCCTTTCCTTTATAGAATACTATTGCCCTAAGGTTTAGAGTAAACAGTAAGACATTGGGCCTGATTTTCGAAAGGGGGTTCATTTTCGGTGGAAACGGCAATTTTTTCCAGGTTAATCCGTTAAAAAATATCTGCCTATTTTCTAACGTGATCCTCCGTTTTATCTGCTAGCGGATCACATTTCATGCAGAATTTTCTGAGGTTCTAAATGAATAAGTAATGAGCATTTAAGCGGTTTTATCCGCTAAAATAATACTTCCGGTTCAATTGTGTTAGCAGATGCTATATAAACGCAATCGAAAATTGTACCAAACCAGCAGCAAAATTAGTCAAAACACAAATGCGAACACAAGGGCAAATTCTTATTTCCATTCAGTCTTACCAAGCGCTTGTTTAATTAGGACAACATAAAACAAACAAACAGTTTGAAAGGGGGTATAACTACAGTGTACTAAAATGGAAATTAATGAAAACTTTGGTTTTTTTGGATGTACTCAAAAGGTTTAAATGTATCATTTATCATTTATTTCTGGACGTTTAATTGTTTCTCTCTACACAGATGAAGATGAGCTTTAGTCTAATACGTCCTGAAATACAGAATTTTTTTAATCATGTAAACTTTTGTTTTTTTCATTTCTATGTTATGATTTCAATACGACCCCATCGGGTTCAACCCCATCGTCTTGAGAACCGTTCTGTGGAAGGGTGGTGGGCAAATCACTGACACCAGGAGACAGTATTTTATTTGTAACGCCGCTCAGGCGCACTGATTTATTGCGTCCAGGAGATGGCGTTGTTGTCCGTGGACTGGATACTGGCGACAGTAACCAGCACCACGGCTTGTACCACAACAGGTACTCAAGCAAGGGCACAACAAGTGCTCGTAAATAATAATGAAAACCAAAGGCGAAAGAAAAAGGGAAAATAAAACACAACTACAAAACAACTACAGTAACAAAACTACAAACAAAAGTTCTGCTTACGCAGTGCCCCCACTGCCGCTAAGCCGGTCAGCACGAGCCTCCGTCCTTTGCTAGCTTGCTTTACACTGGGATGGCCGGAGTTCCCCGTATAACTAAACCCGTCCCCTTGGGTGTGTAACCATGTATCTTATTTTGATTTCTCTTTGAATTATTTTCAGGCCGGCTGTTATCCCCAGCCCGACTTGCCTCGTTTTCCTCCTTTTTAATACCTGACGTCTGCGGTCAGGGTCACAGTGTGTTCCCCAATACGGCCACCCAAGTGCACCTAAAGCACCGTTCTTAAGGGCCGAGCAATCTCCCAAGGCCTCCCTCTCAGCCACTCAGAGAGAGGGAAAGCACACAAACACTCTTCCCCACCTCTCCGTGTCATCGCCATGACTGACAGGCGGATCATAGGAGACTGCTGCCCTCTACCTGCAGCAATACGCATGTGCCAGATAGTCAGTCCAGGCCTCCCCTGCTACATGTTCATTGACATTTTTAGAAAGACAAATCTTATTTGTCTTGTGAAGACAATTTTCTTTACTCAAAGCCGACCTGAATAAAAACAAATACCAGAACAAGATCTGACCATCCGGTTGTGTCAAAGTGAGACTAGTTTGAATTATTTTCCAGGGTAGCTAAATGTGTCAGACTATACATTGGAAATAAAAATGATATAATGTTTGATTGTTAAGTCAATATTACAATAAGCATAATATAAAAACATTCAAAAATTATAAATATGTACTAAAAAAAGGAACAGTGCTAAAGCAAAATGGTACAGCATATAGTGCATATGCATCGAAATACTGAATACTGTATTGTTAAACTGAAGACTGTCCCTGAAAAGAAATTAAAGCTAACTTACTTTAAGGAATGTATGGTATTTATTGTATGTTCGTCCACAACTTTAAACACCCAATTATAAATCCTACTTAAAACTAAACAGCAACAGGAAAAGTCAATTTAACAAACCATTCTGTTGTAAAGCCACCTGTCCACCTTATTCTGCACTGTACAGAGAGCACATTTTCCTTGTTGAAGTTTTTATTTCTACTTTTCAAAGGTAAGCCCCACGTATATCTGAAGTGCAAAGCAATGTGTGCACTGTATCATTATTGAACATCAATCTCTACCTTTAAATAACATAGACCTTATAGTTTCCTCCAGGTTTGTTAATGGTTTGTTAAATGGACTTTTTCTTGTTCAGGTCTGTGTGAGTACGCTATATTAAATGGGGAAAGCACGAAACCGGATTATTAGACAAGATAACAAACTAAAGCAAATTCCATATTAGACAGGGAAGAATACATATGGATAAGAAGCTGGCCAAATAAGATGCCAACTTCAGCATTGTCCCATTAACATGTTTTTTTTTTTAGTTTTTTTTTTTTTTTTTTTTTAAATTTTGTAACACATTTGGTGCTACCCTGGAGAATAATTCAAATTAGTCTCACTTTGACATGAAGGGATGGTCGGATCTTCTTCAGATCAGCTTGAGGTAAAGAGAATTGTGTGCACTGCAATGGGATTGTGTTTAGAAAATACTGAATCGGTGGGAAAAACAGGTGCAGAAAAAAAACGGTTGAAATAATGCGATCCTCCAGCAGATCTCGTTTGAAATGAATAATGTCTAAAGTGGAAGCCTACAAGCATTTTTGTCCACTGCTGGTCACTTTTCTACAGAGTTGTGGTTTATGTGGTTGTGGCAGGGCATGGCCCTGCTTGTAATTAGTGTGGTTGGTGTATTGCTGGTGGTGGTTGACAGGGATGGGGTTAATTCCTATCCCTGCCAAATACATGTGAGAATGTGGCTGGAGCCTTAATTGAACGAATAATGGTTAATTAGGCTCCAGCCACATGGTATGTAAGGAGGGGGAAATCCTTTGTTTAAAAAGTTTGGGTGAGTGTAATCTTTTATTTTGGCCCTTGTGCCAGTTACTTTGTTCCTGTGTTTTTGTTCATAATTTTTATTTGTGAAAAAATGGGCAGTTCTTCAGCTCTGAGTCACCTTCCTACTTACTGACCACCTTAGACACCTGGCTATCCTGTCACAGTGGTCCTACCCCTTTTTAAAATTACTATAATTTTGAAACTATTGCCCATGTCACTCTCCAATACAATGTGTGATATCTTGTCCCAGCCACTAAACTGCCAGTCAAAACAATATGAGGTAAACTGTTTTCCTCGGGGGGGGGGGGCCTTCAATAAGTCCCTTGACTATCCCTGAGAGGAAATAATATTTCACAGAAATGTTAAACTAAAGCCTATATTTGTGTAAGTCAGGAAGCACCAAGCTATGTCCTTTATCATGGTTCTTAAATTTAAAAGTGTCTTACCCAGTCAACATATACCAGCATAATTGGTATCAAATACAATATAATGGGAAATTGTTAACCTGCTAATCCAACTTCCACTTCTGGGGTGATTATGTAATTCTGATATTTGTAAAACCTGACTGTAAAACCTAAAAGAGTGGATCACTGTTTCTTTAAACCTCTGCTCTTCTGTTGTTTAGCCCTGTCACTGTGTTTGTGGCAAAAGTTCAATTACACACTATTTATTATCAGTCTGTTTCAGATAAGCTCTAAATGGTTATTGTCAGAGGAAACGTGCTTGAAACTGTAAGCTGCTGTAATCAAGTAATAATCACTCTGAGCCACTTCCAGATGAATTCTCAGTAGTAATTTAGATTAACTGTCATAGCTCAATCCAACCCCTTGACAGCACCACATTTAACAAATCCAAGTCTTCAAAGCTAGAGAAAATGCATCTGACATATTATAGAGGAAAAGATATTTACTCACACACCCAGCTCACGGGAATTTATCAATAGCATGGAATAGGTAGGAGCTCCTTACGAGAACTCTGTCTGTCTGATTATTGAAGACAAAAACAAAACTAGACTAAAACTAGAATGAAAATGAAGAAATGTTACAAAAACTATATAAAAATGTCACAACAACTTTTAAATAAATAGTTTTCGTCGCTTGTCTAGCTTTGAAGGATTTGCCAAATCATTATTTAACTGTAGCTGTACAGAACGTCAGATAGTCTTTACTACCATTAATGAGTGTGAAATAGACTGATACCGGCATGGAAAATGGGAAATTTCAATGACTAATGCGTCACCGGCACTCAGTTTCAAACCAGGTGGGCGTCCTTAAGAACCAGCAGTAAGCAGGGAGCTCATTAAAACATGCATGGCTCCCTCTATCTCCTCCACACCACCGCTTTGTAGGAAAGTGAATTTAAGGGGTTAAAAGTTAAGGGCTAATGTTATTGGACATACATTCTCTCTTCTCTGTTTATCTGTCAGCAAAATAAGCTTGAGATAGCAGTGCCTAGTAACCAACTCCCTAAACAGGAATGTAAGATAACTAGGGGGGATGTGAAACAATTGCACCCTGTCTCAGGAAAATAGATGTTTAATCACAGAAACTATCAACAATGTCTTGAGGAAATAGGGTGGAGGACTGTAAAACAGGTTGTTAAAATAAGATGTAAATAAGTTGTAAAGTAAGCTGAAAAATAAGTTTAGGTCATGAAGTTACAAAGTGATAGGGTATATAAAAAGTGAGTTAGGAATAGATTAGTGAGCAGTGATAGAAGGTCCATCTGTTCGTGCCTTCTATGTGCCCCCACCCTCCCAGAGAAAGGTAACTGCATTTGTTTTCTCTGTACTAGATTGCTGATGCATGTACAGTGTATAGCCCCTTTCACACTGGTATGCTCTACAATGGTCGGAACCTACCCGGGTCACGACCTGGTGTCACACGGGTCAGCTACGTGAGTTCACACTGCATTTTGATAAAGCAGGGTTGACCTGGGTGACAGACGCAAGTAAACAATGTGCATATCAACGCCCCGGAAGCAGTTTGTTACTGACGCTTCCATCCCAGCTTCTCTGGACTAAACCGTCGGCCCAAATGTTGATTAGAGCAAATGTTTCTTCATCCCTGCTGCAATCTGGCTCATGGTGTGTCTCAAGCAACAAAAATATGGCTAAACAGAATAAACAAAAACGTTCCTCGCGGAAGTGGAACCTTCACACAGGCGTGGCTGTTTGTTATTTCGTCGGCTTTCGAACATGCATTTTGTCTCGCTCGACCCGGGTCAAAGCTTGTCGACCCACATCCTGAGGTGGGTTGCTGGGCCCTGGGTCAATCTGGGTATGACCCAGGTACGTGTTTTCACACTGCACAGGATTGTGACCCGGGTATCCAGAACCTGGGTCGGGACCCGGGTAGGAGTGCCAGTGTGAAAGGGGCTTATCTAACTGCATAAGGAGACTGCTTGTGTTTTCTTTCTGTATACTGGAGTCATGTAACCGACTGTGTTGGGATTCAATAAAAGTGTTTACATTTTACTAATTGTCTGTAGTATTTGATTCCCATGAATTATAAGAATTATAAATTGTGATAATTGAATTAACAAAACACAAAACCCCCAAACCTCACCCAATACAGTAACTTGTAGCTTTCAGAAGGTCTAAATAGAACCAAATTCAATTGACACTTAATTTACTGTTCATTACTTTAGCTCTTGTTTTTTATGAGGTGCCATGTGTAAAAAAAAAAAAATCCAGATTTAACTTAAATCTGTATTTTTTCCCCAGAATTATACATGGCATAAATGAAAATAAATTAAAAAAAAATGTTTTAAATATGTACATTCAGATATAATTTATAAAACATTTAAATGCTAAATCTTTATTTAAAAAAAATATATATATATATATATATATATATATATATATATATATATATATATATATATATATATATATATTATACACATATATATTCTTTTTAAATATTTATTTTGAGAATTAAGATTTAGCTGTTTCGCAAATAAATCTGGATTTTGTGAACTTAAATACTGCATTTAACTAAATCTTAAATCTCTTAACAAGATATAACATTTAGCTAAATATTTAACTGGCCAGCTAAATCTGAAATTTGTATGCAAATGAGGTCCGCCCGCTTTGTGCTTTACGTCAGCATTCTTAGGAGGGGCAGGTGAAATACTGTATATCCACAGTCTTCGGTCAGGTTCACCTGTCAGACATCATGGCCGATTCCAATAATTTACATGAAATTATCGAGCGTGCAGTTGCTGCTGGTGTAAAGGCCATCATACACGGCACATGGCACCCCATACTTTTTAAGAACAGTTTATCCCTTTTATGGTGACTATAAACATTAAAATAAATATTTTTAGGTTGTTGATTGTGAAGACGGCTGTGACTCATGGGCAAATATTTTTGCATTGGATGCTATGCAGAGCTATCACTTTCAATTCTATTTATAATCTTTGAGAATCTTTGTAATAATGAAGAATGTTTATGCTTGTTGTAAGCTAACAGTATCAAGGGAGACCATGCAGGCTTCACATGATTTGCATTCCATGGTTGCAATGGGCACATTTTCTAAAAGGAATACAAAAAATATACCAGTGTATAGTAAACTAGGGGAATTCTTCAAAAAAGTTAACTTTACCCTTGTACTCATTGCTAAATAAGAGTCCTCTATCTATCCTTGAGGACCACAACCTTTCTTGCTCTCCAGTACTATCTACTAGGAACCCTTTGAGCATAGATTGGTCAACTGGTCTCCTCTCGTTCATAAATGATCTTATGTTCAGTTTTCAGTTTACTAGCTTCCTCTCCCTATTCATCTCCTGTGAGACACGTACCTGACCAAACATTGTTTCCAATGTACAGTATGGTTTCCTATGCTGTAAAGGTATATTAAATGGTATTATATATTTAAAGTACAGCAGTAGCCAAATAACCTTCTATGTCCACATTGTCTATCAGCTCTGGAATATACCAAGAAAAAGAACAGCATTAAAATGCACAGTTGTTATTGCCTTGGAACTTTACCTTGGGGCTACTTAAAATTGATGACCGTGGGTGATTGTGACGAATCATATTCAAGTGCTCAAAATGAAGATTTAGCTGTTGATACCTACAACTTTGAAGTACTAACCTTGTGAATTAAAAATGTATATTGTTTCATTGAACTTCATCTTTCGTTTTTACGGATTCTGATTTTCAGTGGGAATGGAAAACGCAGCGCATTAAAAAAAAAGGAAGCCAGATATGTGAAAAATGGATGAGATAGAGGCACAACTTGCCAAGCTATAAATACAACTGGAAAAACATTGCAGGTTGTTTGAAACCTCTTTAATGTTTGGAGATTAAGAAGAATGACTATCTATCAGAAAGAAAAAAAAAATCATTAACTATAAAATAGCCTTGAAAATGAGCTTGCTTAAAGAAAATCCTATTAAATATAAATCACAAAATTCAAGAGCGAATCTGTTACAATACATTGCACTGAAGCAGGTGATTTGAAAATGTGCATTACCACAGCAACAGAACTCTACTCCCCTTTTCTGTAGCATAATACCGACTGCAAAATTACATTGGCTTGGTTTACATGAAAAAATATAAATAATTCTCACCCTTCTGCCACACTATTTTGATAGTAACCTTTCAGCAATTTAGGTTTACATGTAGTTTTCTTTTACAAAAATAAATTGTCCTTCAAAATACAAATGGCCCAAATAAATTGAAGCGTATATTTAAATGTGTCTGGTGTCTAGAAAAGTGTTGAATTTAAATCAAGGGAAGTAATGTTAAAACTTTACAATGCATTAGTAAGACCTCACCTAGAATATTGTGTTCAGTTCTGGTCATCTCGTTACAAAAAGGATATTGCTGCTCTAGAAAAGAGTGCAAATAAGAGCAACCAGAATTATCCCGGGTTTAAAAGGCATTTTGTATGCAGACAGGGTAAAGAATTGAATCTATTCAGTCTTGAACAAAGAAGACTATGCGGTGATCTGATTCAAGCATTCAAAATCCTAAAAGGTATTGACAATGTCGACCCAGGGGACTTTTTGACCCGAAAAGAAACAAGGACCAGGGGTCACAAATGGAGATTAGATAAAGGGGCATTCAGAACAGAAAATAGGAGGCACTTTTTTACACAGAGAATTGTGAGGGTCTGGAACCAACTCCCCAGTAATGTTGTTGAAGCTGACACCCTGGGATCCTTCAAGAAGCTGCTTGATGAGATTCTGGAATTAATAAGCTACTAACAACCAAACAAGCAAGATGGGCTGAATGGCCTCCTCTCGTTTGTAAACTTTCTTATGTTCTTATATACCGCCTACGCACTAGAAACACCCTAGGGTAGCCTATTATACTGAAAGAGCCCCTTCTGTGTGTTAATAGTCAAGTACTGCTTACTCACATCACTCAACTCTACTTGCTGATAAGCCTGCACTAGATGCAACTTACTGAACTGTTTACCATTAGCCAGTTGTGCAAACAGATCTTGAGCTCTAGGGATTGGATAAGAATCCATCTCTAACCATGGGTTAATGGTCACTTTATAGTCACCACAGATGTGCCCACTCTGACAGAATGCCCTGATGCACCAATTCAATACCATTGTTTATCTACTGCTTCTTGTAACGCATATGGAACAGGTCTAGCCTTGCAAAATTTTGGGACAGCTTGTTCCGCTACATACGGTTTTGCTTTAATACCTTTTACTAAGCCTATTCCCCCTTCAAAATGGCAGTGTTCTTGTTGCATACACTTTCTATGGGATCAGTAATTTTTTGTGTACTTTTGACCAGTCTAGCTGCAAGTGTGTTATCCAGTTACGCCCTAACAAGTAACACTCTTGACCCTGAATTACCAGCAACATCAGGGTTATCACATTACCGTTATTCTTAACTTTTACATCCAACCTTCCCAAAACTTTCAAGTTTTCAGTAATGTAAGTCTGCAACATTACCTCAGTAGGTTGCAATTTAAACCTTTTAAATTTGCTGTTGTACAACTTCTCTGAAATTATCGACATTGCAGCTCCAGTATCAATTTGCATCTTAATTTTAACTGCGTTAACCTTAAGCAACACATTATACGGTTTTACATAGTCACATTGCTCATTCTGTACCACAAACAATGCAAGATTTTTATTCACAGTAGTCCCAGCTTTATTCTCAGTCCCTTTATGGTGTTGACGACTTGAACTTGAGTGTGTTGAAACACCGTGGAACTTCAAGCTGGAACTTGGGTGTGTTGCAATATCTTCTTGCTGTAACTGGGCCGTGCTGTGACTACTGGGCGCCGCCATGTTGTTTACATTTCTTACAGTCACGTTGTCTTCCGCTGTCCTGATGCAATGAAGTTTCCACCCCTCAGTCTGCATGGCTGGGGTGCCTTGACCTTGCGTGCTTTGGGTTGACGCACCCCCTATGTCACTGAGTGAAGTATTCGCAAGCCTTCCCAGGTGTCCCGCCTTTCCACAAACTCGGCAAGAGTGCTCCTTGAAACACAATTCTCACGCTTCGTGTGTTGTTCCGAAGCATCGGTAACAAACAGCCTGAGACTTGCCGTTCTTGGGATCGGCGTGGCCTGTCTTTGACTTTGAGCCGAGGCTGCCAGTGCTATAAGCCTACATCGACTGAATTTGTTTTAAACTAGCCGCGGTGCTTTCAAAATCTTTACACATGTCCATGGTTTTCTCCCAGGTAAGTGTTTCCCCATAAGCAGCCCCTAACAGACGACTTTTCAATTCTCTGTTGGTTATTCTGAAGATCAGTTGGTCCCTTAAGTACTCGTTTAAAGTAGACCCAAACTGACATGGTTCAGCAAGTCCCTTTAGCGCCACTATGTACTGTGACACGGACTCCGACTGCATTTGCTTACGGCTACAAAATGCATATCGATGCGCCACTACATTCCTCTTAGGCTCAAAATGTCCCTGTAGCACCTCCATCAACTCATCTAGTGTCAAATCCTTGGCACTTTTTCGAGCTATTAAGTCTTTTAACAAGGCAAAGTTTTTCGTGCCAATTACAGTGAGAAAAACAACCTTCTTCCTTCTGTGGCGATCTAATTTGCAACAAAGAAATTATCTAGACATTCCTCAAAATTTGTAAACGTCAAATTCCAGAGTCAAGGCTGTATTTCCGAGGTATGCTATTTTCTTCACTTCGATCCAATTTATATTCCGGGTTATTAACAGACCTTTCGCATAGATCCCTTCGTCATCGCCAATTTCTGTTGCGTCTCTGAGTTGAGGTGCACAGATTTAAGAAAACTTCTAAGCATAAGGCTGTTAGGAAGCTGGTTGCTTTAGAATAATAACTCCAGGAAAACCAATTGTAATTTAAAAAGGATGACACTTTTATGAGCAAAATAATGCAGCATAACATCACTCACTCCGCTCCCAATCCACTCTGCCCGCTTCTAGCACGGTGTGACCTTATCTGGTGTCCCGGCCAACCAATCACCTTTCAGAACAATTGGCGCAGTTTATTCCTAATATGGAACTAATGTCATGTATGTACTTTTCAACTCTTAAAGGACTACATATCCCACAATAACCACTGTGCAAAAGGCAGATTTTAACCTCGTCTCGCCTTCAGCTGGGTCATAAATCTAAGTACCAGTGCATCATACAATATTGCCTGTTCCACTGACTGGGTTTATATTTGGAAATGTATTTAATACAACAACTGGGAATGTGAAAAACTGTTTTATGTTTTTTCACATTCTTTCAAAAGGATCTATCTACAATATTTCCAAAATAAATAGATTATCCAATATGTATAGCTATTTTTCAGAGTTAGAATTAGTACCATTTTCCTCGACTTCACAAAGTGTAGCAGAGAATAACATTGCTCTCAAGCCTTTTTCACACAGATCCATTTTGTTAAAAGTTCTTTTTTTAGTTTTTGTGAGTCACCAGACTGTAGGCACTGTTGACTTTGTCACCCTTCAAACTGATTAAATACTGTTTTGTCACATTTCTTTTTTCGGAGTGCTGCAAAAACTGACACCTCTATGACATGCTCCTTTCACTGCTGGAGCTAACAAATTACACGTGTTTTAGCAACTCCCTGCTTCTATTCAATAATTATTTCTATGGTATTTTTAAAGGTTAGCTTTCAATGCCAAGGAAACTTTTTTTGTACAATGAAAACATAGTTAATGTAATTGAACAAAATAAAAAGTGTAGCTACATAGTTGATGAGCTAGGATTAAGGATATTGTGATGAAGCTGATAAGTGGCAGTACAGTGCACCTTATTCATGTCAATGAGAAATTAAGGGAGAATATTGGTTTGCTCCTGGATCAGGATGCACATGGGTGCTGTTTTTTTTAGTTTTTGGGGAGCTAAGAGGGGCAGAACCAGGTTTAGGGGTTGCAATTAGCAGGATACATAGGCCCAGCATTGGGTGGGGTATTGGTAGCGTGCAGGGGGGTGTTTTGCTTGTTGTTTGGCAGTGTCCCCCGGTGTGCCATTGAGTCCTGGTCGGGTCCTTGTTGTGTAGCAGCCTGTAAATAAAGCAATTATCTAAAACATGTGGTTAACACGTGGTTAGAAAGACTGAATCATTGTATATTCTGTTTAGTATCGATATATGTTGATGTTTTTGTAGAGTTGAGGTTTGACTGTGTTTCCTTAATCTAGGTGTTCCTTTTGTTTGACCCCTTTTGTGTATAATGGTGGGATGTTGGGAGCCTAATAGAGGTAGGGTTTAGAACACAAATGTTATGAAAGCTAATGGATGTTACTGTCTGCCACAATAAAATTGCTTGTTTGCTGAGGCAGGATCCTTGTGTAATTCACTATCTTCTGCAATCTGAAATGACGTTTGAAAAAAAACAGCAGTATTTGTACAATGTAGCAGAGATGTAATGAATCTTAATGGTTTTCTGCAGCCGTCTCTGATTTCTGCACCCTTGTGTGAATTCAGCATTGATTTCTTTAATTGCAAAACTGTGCAATCACACAATGTTCTGTTTCACTTTAAATTAACCGTGTATTGTAAATTATTATTCATTCCACTGCAGCATTATCATTATCTCATAGCAAGCAATAGTCTCCGTTTGATGAGTATGTCAAGAATGGACTACTTCAAGGTGCAGAAAGTACATCAATGCAATCTCTTTGCTGTGACTATGAATAGGTATTGTATTGTTTTTAAGGGCTGTGTTTTTGCAGCAGCAACTGGCAAAGAAAGAGTTGAGATGTTATTACTGATCATCAGCATGTGATTAAAAGGAAATAGTGCAAGTATATTATTTAGGATAGAAAGCAACAAAACAGATAATCAAAATTCCTGCATGAACAACATATTGATTTGCATTTAAAACAGTCAAAGACCTAGCAGACTTGCAAATTAAAACTGTCAAAATAAGAACTTGGTACATTTTGTAATTCTCTTGTAAAAGATCATTAAAAATGAAACATTCATTTTTTTATGATTACACACCATATTAAAGCAGCAGAGACTGTGTTATAAGACTGCATATTCTATGATTCTCTAGTGAAGGCCAAATTTGATTGTGGGTATTGTATAAGAACAATTAAGCCTTTTGTGGCAGTAATTGTACAAAGCTGATGATTACATGTATAAAAAGTTCATACGAAAGTTGTGGGTGACCTTGACCAATGAGCTAATATGGCTGTATGCTATTGTAGCACCCGGGAGTGGCACGCATTCTTTTCGCATGGTGTGGGATCAGTCAGGCAGAATTCCAGAATGAAATAAACTAACACCACAACAATATGCAGGGCAATGAATATCGTTTTATTAAATACAGGTGGTTAACTATATTTAACAAACAGGACAAGTCTAGAATACACAGTCATGGCATGGGGTTTGCACTTTTCAATAAAATCAATACATGGTTCATTATAATTAAGTGCAATGCTGCTCAATACCGCGGAGACAGGGTTTACTAAAAACAACAATAAAATTAATACTTTAAAAACTCCCAGTCTCCCTATGCAGGAGTATTACATTTGGCAGTCAAGGCCTTTTTGGTTTTGCCAGTAAAAATGTACAGTTAAACTTGGCCAGAGCAATGACACGGATCGCTCTTGTTCACAATCCATTTTACTTAATAGTAACAAACCATTCAATTGTCATTCCCCATTCAGTTACAGATGCCATTATGCTTTCTGAAACTGCCCTTTCTGTGAAATATGCTCACGTCACTCTTATAAGTGACATGTATGTACACTTACATTTTTACATATATCTAGAGAATGGCTTGTCCAATTGTGTTGAAACTTGCTAAGATCCTTATTTAGCTCAAGCAATTGACTCTATCATAATTTGGGGGTGTATGATGTCTGTCTGGCTGACTAGCAGCAGTCTGACTGCTAGTTTGACTGCCTTTCTCTATGTCACACTTCATTTTTTTAAATTTGTTAAATTCTAATGAAACTTGCTATAGACCAGAGATGGGCTAGTGGCTGCCAGTGGGCCGCATCCGGCCCACCAATTTATTTGATGTGGCCCGCCAACAGTTAACAGATTATTCATTCTGCCACAACATTTTTATTTTGCTGTGATAAACATACATCACTGCAAGTATAAAGTGACTGTTTCAATGTGGAAGGACAATTGCTAGGGGGTGGGGTTGCATGTATGCTGAATACAGCAAGGAAATTCAATACCCTAAAATGTTAGGTCTATATCTGCTGTGCCACAAGTGAGGCGGAAAGCGGCGCATTGACAATCGTGTGGTGGATTCTTCTCCCGTTACACTTACAGTTTCATCATAAGTAAAAGAAAGGTAGACCGAGAAAACAGTGTCTTCCATGCACGGCAGCGTGAATATCTTTTTTACTGAATATGGAGGCAAGTCCCAAAGGAATATAACTTGAACCGTCACTACAGTACCAATCACAAAGCAAAGTACGACAAATATACTGGCGACCAGCCTTCTGAACTGCAATTAGAACTATGCGTACTTCAGGCTGATCCTTTGTTGCAAAGATGAATGAAAGGGGCATTCAGTTTTGGAAACTACTTCCTGAGTTCCATTTCCCAAATCTGAGAGAGTGAGCACTGAAATGATGTTCTATGTTTGGGAACACTTACATTTGTGAAAGTAAGTTCTCTGCACTGAATCATTTGAAGTCAAAGGAAAGGAATCGACTGACAGAGGAAATGTAGGTTGGATGCACTAAAATTTACATAGATGTGCTCTTCGTACTGCACAAGCAGGCTCACCATCAAGTTTTATACTGACTGGCAATATACTGTAACGATGAAAAGCAGCAGAGAAAAAAAGACGTTAAAAATCTTTTTTTTGTTATTTTAATGCATTAATACCCTGCTCTTCTGCACATTGAAAAAAGGTTAGTAAAATATGTCTATTTAAACTGTTTTGTTGCTGTTGTGGGCGGCACGGTGGTGTAGGGGCGATGGTTGCGTAGTGGTTAGCACTGCTGCCTCACAGCGCCAGGTACTGTGTGAGCGAGTGAGTGAGTGTGTGTGTGTGGTGCCCTGCAATGGACTGGCGTCCCGTCCAGTGTGTAGTCTCGCCTTGCGCCCTGTGTATGCCGGGTTAGGCTCCGGCTCACCGCGACCCTGTAAAGGAGTAAACGGTTAATGATAATGGATGGATGGATGGATGTTGTTGTTGTTTTGTATTTAAAGGCTGTACAGTAAGGGCTTTTGTATTTTAAGAGCACTTCAGTTTTACACTGTTAATAGACAGTTAATTTTCTTTTAACATGCTGTATTGTAGCAAACACTCAGTTACGAATATGTAGCCTCAAAGAAATGTGTAGCCCGTCAAAGGGTTTTAGAGGATTTTGTGGCCCTCTGCTACCTTAAAGTTGCCCACCCTGCTACAGACATTCTTTAGCACAAGTTATTAAGTGAAACATAATCTGGGGGTATATGGAGGCTGTCTGTCCGGCTGTCACACACAGTTTTTACATTTTTTACAGAAGCACTTACTCAGTTATGAGGAACCTGGGACTGCACATATTTTAGCACAATATCTCTTTTTACAGAAGATATCTATTTTTTTCATTATTTAAATATGAGCTCCACGTCACCATGAACTCTTTTTGCCTGTCCTACTTTGCTAAATAAATAGAATGGGGGTATTCACCAGGTTAACCCTATTAAAATGAGATGACATTGTTAACAGTGGAGACATTAAACATGTCATTTGTAAATAGGAAAATCCTATTAAATCCTTTTCAACTGTGCTGCTTTGCTCTGAGCTGCTGCTGACGGCTTAAATTCGTTCTGTGGTCTACAAGATATAGATAATGAACTGTTGATGTATGAGTTTTTGCTGTAGTTTTATGTCTTACATTTTAACATAATAATACTACAAGCAATTTACAGTATAATGCTAATTATTGTATTCTTTATGCAGGGACTGTATGTGCAGTATTGTATTTTTTATGCAGGGACTGTATGTGCAGTATTGTATTTTTTATGCAGGGACTGTATGTGCAGTATTGTATTCTTTATGCAGGGACTGTATGTGCAGTATTGTATTTTAGTTTTAAAGCCAGAAATATGGTTTATACACATTGGGCCCAATTTTGATGAGCACTAAAAAAAAAATAGATGGCAATGTTCAAACTAATGAATACATGCAATGTGTTCTAAAACAATCCCTCATGTTGTGATTTTGAACAGAGCAAACTGGATGCTGGCTTTGATTGGCCAATCCATGGAAAGTGGGAGGCAGAAAGGGTTAGCAAATCCGGAGAAAGTGACTTCCCCTTTAATACTGTATGAAATATTTCTTACTGTGTATGCGCTTTCTTTTATTTATTTATTTATTTATTTATTTATTTATTTATTTTTCTTTAGTTAGGACCCCAAGCTGAAATTTGACCCCATCGTTATTATGTTGACCCCATCATCTTGGGGTTGATTGACATTTTTATAAACCTGAAATCTTTTTGTGTTTGGCTTGTCTTGAGAATAACCCCATTGCGATGCAGAAAATTCATTTTACCTGAAGCCGAGCTGAAGAAGAAGATCCGACCATTCCATTATGTCTAAGTGAGACTACTTTGAATTACCAATCTGAGTTTTCATCCATTCGTGTAAAAATGAGACGTTTGAATTATTCTCGAGGTAGCCACAAATATGTCAATCTTTGGAAATAAAAGGAAACAAACAAAAATGTTAATGCGGTAATACATACATTGTAGGCCTGTGCTTTTAAATAAATGTATCAAACCATCTGATGGTTTATTTATTAATATTGTGTGAAACTGAAGACGATCCTGTATGGAGAAATGAAAGGAACTTACTGTATTGTATTTAGCGTATATTCATCCACAACTTTAACACTCAACTATAAATCTTACATAGAACTATAAAAACATATGTACAATTCTTCACATAGACCATGTTTATTTACTTTTCATCCCTTCTTGTAAAAGCCAGACTAGTTGGAATTATTCTCCAGGGTAGCCCCAATTGTGTCAAACTATTTGGAAATATAGTTTTACGTAAGATTTATAATTGAGTGTTTAAAGTTGTCAATTAATCCCATGCCGATGGGGTCGACCCGATTCCAATGGGGTTGTATTTCAGCTTGGGGTCCTAACATATACAATATCAAACAAGACAGACACAGATATATAAACTAGTTACAAAAAACAAACACAAACAAAAACAAAAAGGAGGGAGAAGCTAAAAAATGTCAGAATAAATTCATTATAGCAGTGGAAACGGTTGTTCAAGCCCTCGCTGTCTTAGCACTGGTATTGTGCAATCTGGCTGTCGTTCACTCCAGAAGGACAATATCTCCAAATAACTGTAAAATAACCATCTTGGCTACAGACAAGCTAGCTAACAAAAGGTGACGCACACTAAAGGTGCTGGAGCTAGCAGTCATTGTTAATCAACTCGTACATGCATTTCTAATAATAAAATACACATTAATTATTTCCATTCTAGTAAACATCTCCCCATGGGAGGTTTTTTTATTGGGTACAGTGCAGAAACTGTATCTTTACGCAATAAACGTTATTGTTGCTGTTATTATTGTATGAAACTAAATAATTTTATTTAGAAATAAACACTTCGTACTTTATAATTACTAGAAGTAATTTATTGTTCAGCATTTTAATTGTGAAAAACAGTTTTTATTTGAATGTTTGATTTTTTTCAGGATCTCCACACAACCCAAGAGTTTGTGTGAATTACTTCACACAAGTGAGTATGAGCTTTATATAATTTTGTGGCAAAGTGGTTTGCAGTGTGCAGGTGTAGAGGTGATGCAGTGCTCAAGACAATGACAATCAACAAAGTACTGGTGAAATGGTGGTTTATTTTGCAATTCCAACGTCACTTGACAACAGTAAATAAATGGAGGACTGGCAATACACAATGATCAATGATGTATTGCACAGTTAAATAAACACGGGGTTCAGTCCTGAAATAATAGACATGGTATTTAAACACACACAGAACACAAACACGATCACAAGTCCAGAGTGAGTGCTGCAGTGAAATACAATTTATTCACTGAGTATGAGTGCAGTGAAGTCCAGGTTGGGTGCTGGCCTTAAGCGACAGCTCCCGGATGTGTTAGCTGACTATCAGTGACAAACAGTACAATTAACATGGCAAAGAAAAAAACATGAAACACACACGGTACATACACGGTCCTTCAGCGGTTTGTCAGAAACCATAACAATCCGAGGTTGACACATCGCTTCCCTTCCGGGTCGATGACTTGGTGTACCATAACTCCACCTCTTTCTAGATGGCCGACTACCACCTAACCTGGGAATTAATTGTCAGGTCCGGGACAGTCCGGGGCACTCTGTTCCCTTTATACAGCGCCCTCACAGGTCAGTAGGGAGATTTATAACCAAGATTCATTCTTTCTCTGTCTCATATCCCACCACTCAGAGTGGAGCTGAAGGAACACTCGGCTGAATCTACTTTTCCGATTACTCCCCCCTCCCGGGAAAAATAATTTTGATGGTGTTTCACTGCACGGTGTATCATGTGATACATGTAGGGCTGCAACGCTAGATACCACCGAGTTATCCGGGCGTTGCTGTCCTTCATTGTGCTTAACCATCTGAGTGGGGCATGGTCTGTGACGAGATCGAATAAATGTCCCAGTAGGTAATATTGTAAAGAGTGAGTAGCCCATTTGATGGCCAAACACTCCTTTTCGACTACGGAGTAGTTGCGCTCCCGAGGGAGTCTTTTTACTGATGTACAGGATGGGGTGTTCTACTCCATCTACCTGTTGGGACAAGACCTCCCCCAGACCAACATCTGAAGTGTTGGTGTTGAGGATGAATCATTTGTTAAAATCTGGTGAGATAAGGGCAGTGGCCTGGCACAGTCTCTGCTTAATAGTATCAAACGCTCCCTGACATTCTCCTGACCATTTAATTAAATTTGGTGCGCACTTTTTGGTGAGGTTTACTAGTGGGTCAACCACTGTAGCATACTCTGGGAGAAATCTTTGGTAATAACTGGCCATTCCCAATACAGACCTCACCTGGGACTTGGTTTTGGAGATTGCCGCATCCATCAAAGCCCTGACTTCGGTGGCTACGGGTTTCACCTGCCCATTTCCCATAATAAATCCTAAATATTGAGTTTCTAATTTGGCAAACGCAGATTTACTCAAGTTGGCTGTCAGCTGGGCTACCCTTAGAGACTGTAGGACGGCTGCGATCCTAACCAGATGCTCTCACCAGGTGGAGCTGTAAATAACCACATCATCAATATACGCTGTTGCATACTCACAATGTGGTTGTAAAACCTGGACAATCAGTGCCTGAAAGGCAGCGGGCGCACCATGTAGCCCAAACGGCATGGTTATGAAATGGAACAGATCATCAGGAGTAGAAAATGCAGTTTTCTCAAGTGAATTGTGGGTTAAAGGGATCAGCCAGTATCCCTTCGTCAGGTCCAAAGTCAAGATGAACCTCGCCGTTCCCACTCTGTCGAGAAGCTTGTCGACCCAAGGCATGGGGTAGGCATCAAACTTTTCAATAGCATTTACCTTACCGAAATTAACGCAGAAGCGGTTGGTGCCATCCTTTTTGGCGACTATCACAATCGGACTGCACCACTCACTCCTGGAAGGCTCAATCACCCCAAGTTCGAGCATCACCCGCACGTCTTTGCAAACACCACCTCGTCGACTTTCTGGGATCCGGTAAGGTCTCTCTCGAACCGTGATACCTGTGGGAGTGATAATAGCATATTCAACGAGGTTAGTTGTTAGGTCCAAATCCTTGCATTTTTATTGTAATTCTGCTGTTGCTGGTGCTGAGCCGATTTGAGATTGTCCTGGGCCAAACGACCGACCAGATCCAGGCGATCTCTGAGTAGGAGCACATGCTTCAATACATTTTTGGACAAACCTTTGTGCTCTTCCTACCCCTCTCTCAACAGATCGAGGATGCTGCAAGGCTGTCTGCCGTACAAGTGCTCAAAGGGGGAGAACCCTGTTGAACTCTGCGGCACCTCTCACTGCAGAAAGGAGGTAGGGGAGAAGCGGTGCCCAATGTTTTTGCTCTTGGCTCGCAAATCGTCTCAGCACCTGCTTTAGGGTCTGATTAAAGTGTTCCACCAAACCATCTGTCTGTGGATGATAAACAGATGTCCTGATGGGATGAATTTTTCTTTTTTTTTTTCAAAATTTAGTCGTTGCCAATTATTTTATTTATTATTTTCTCCCAATTTGGAAATGGTCAATTATTTTTAGGCTCAGCGCTACCACCCTGCACTGACTCGGGAGGGGGAAGAACACACGCTGTCCTCCGACCGCTTTTTTTCACACTGCGGAGTCACCATGCAGCCACCCAAGAGCTACAGCATCAGAGGACAACGCAGCTCTCAGGCAGCTTACAGGCAAGCCCGCAGGCACCCGGCCAGACTACAGGGCTCGCTGGTGCACAGAGCTAAGGACACCCTGGCCGACCTAAACCCCCCCCGGGCGACACTTGGCCAATTGTGCGCCACCCCCTGGGAGCTCCCATCCACGGTCGGCTGTAGAATAGCCTGGACTCGAACCGGTGATGTCCAGGCTATAGAGCACATCCTGCACTCCACACGTAGTGCCTTTACCGGATGCGCCACTCGGGAGCCCCCGGGGTGAATTTTTAATATTTTGTACACTTGCTGTAACATGTTACACAGGAAGTTAGTTCCATGATCAGTCAGTATCTCTTTGGGGATCCCTACTCTCGACATAATCTGCACTAGTTCCTTGGCTACTGCAGCTGCACTAATGGACCTCAATGAAACTGTCTCCGGGTATCACAATACATAATCTACCACCACTAATATATGCGTATACCCGTAATCATACGCATAAGGTAGGTAATGTAAGGTAGCAAAGGGCCCACTATGTCAATTGCAAAGTGGGACCAAAGGGGCACTATTCAATTGTGTTACAGGCTGTCCTGTGCCCGTGGCAAGGTTTACCCTATACAATAATTGACCCTTAATAATGAAGTGCGGATAAATTAGCGCCCCAGCGCCTTCTACATCCTTACCTTCAATAGACCGGACCTGTCCCCAAGCATGCACCAGTGTGGGGTCGTTGCTTTGGCCCTACACTAGGTCTGTGCTTGAGTCCCACATGTCCAGTATATTGAGAGGGGCTGGAGTAGCCTCTGCCCTGGATGGCCCAGTAACCTCGCCCTCTCGGTCACACTGCGTACTGACTCCCTTTGATTGGTGTTTGATACCAGCTGAGCTGTCTCCCACCAGACCCCAGCCTCGTCTCATTGATGCTCCCTCTCATTTTTCGATCTGTCTCTCCTTTTTAGTTTTTCTAGGAAGAAAAATAGCAGAAAGCATTTCAGCTTGTAAGGGAAAAATATCACCAATCATTTCCCTTTTCCTGCCACGTTTACGTGTATGTCCGAGACTGCCATTAATTTTACCAATTCCTTATAGTTTGGCTAGTCTCGGCCCAGAATTACTGGATGTAGTAGCCTTTCCACCACCCCTACAACTAGGTGACGTTTTATGGATCCCAGTGATAAGAATACTTTTAAAACTGAGCTTTTCACTGTGTCTCCATGGATACAGGAGATAGCCACCTGACCTTGTGGCTGCCATGACACACTATGAATCTGTCCCGCTGCTGGCAAAGCAGAGGGGCAGGGGCAGCATATCTACCCCAGCTGGTGGCCAACCTTTGCCGCCATTGTGGGGAGGTAAGATTGCCCATTGGAGTCGGTAGTCTGGGAGGTCTCAGTCCTGTCACCAGTGGGATCGGTGTAGAGGGGGGAGCTGATCCTCTGTTGTCCCGGGGTGAAGGAGAGGTCAGTAGGCTGGCCTTGGAGGATAGAAGGGAGTCCTCGAAATCTTCCGCCAGTTTGACCGCCCGTCTGGGTTGTGGCGCCATATCCATGCTCTGGTTTTGGCGCCGACCACATGGCAAAACTGCTCTGTAACCATAGCTTCGCCTACCTGTACCCCCGTCTTTTGAGCGGGGATGAGCCAGTCTACCATGTGGTCGCACAAACGCTGGGCAACCACCCTGAGGCGGGTATCCGGTGGCCTCTGGAACTCCCTGAAGCGCACCCAATGTGTTTCCCCAGTTATGTTCAAGCATTGGAGAATGGACAGATTTACCCGGTCGTAATGGGCGGTGCCAGCGTCTGTCATGGCCTGGTACGCAGCCTGGGCTTTCCCAATCAGGCATGGTCCTAACTGGCTCGCCCAGAACTCACAAGGCCATAACGCGGTGGTAGCTAGCCGCTCGAACGCGACCAGGTATGCTTCCTGGTCATCCTCCCCGTCATCGTCCGTGCCCTCGCTTTTGGGGCCGTCATCACAGGTCCTGTTGGTGCGCTTGTTTGTAGCACTATCCCCACTCGCACAATCAGCGCTGTGTACCTCTTCAGACTGATGCAGTCTGGTTTTGTTTTTTGTATGGCATTTTGTAAAAATTAAAGTCAACACATTTTAACACAAATATAAGTGCACATCAAAATAAATCACAAGACAAATGCATAATGGTTTCTGATACAACATACAAATTATACATGTATTTGTTTCTCTTTCGCTGTATTATTTGTACGAAGAAAACCTAATATAAATATCTGCGGCAGTTACAAATTTAAAATGACAACTCTGGTGAGAGTTTTCCACGTCTTTGTAAACTGGGAATTAAACTTAACACCTATTATTAAATAACAGATAATATGTTGTATTAGAAACTGTTATTATTACATTGTAAACGGTTTGTGAATAGCACCGTTCAGCATCATGCTCTGATGGCATAATATATAGGCTTAAACAAATTTTCCTCTTGCTTCTGGTCAGGATGGCACCTAGAACCATGGGACATTTGTGTTGTTTTGCTTTAGTTTTATTAAAATGTCTTTGTTTGTTACTTTATTATTATAGTTTATTAATATACACTTGCCTATTGTTTTGCTTTTACTTATTCAGTTAATTTTATATGTTGATGCACGTGCGTCATGACAAGTAATACACATTTATTTATTTTTTAATTTATTCGTATTGTGTCTGGTGGCTAACTCTTACACAGCTCCTCCTACATGGCACAAGGCAACCCCAGCTCAACGGAGGAAGCTGGTAGTCAACGAAGTGCAAAAGCAGGAGGAGAGGATGAGGTGATTAAAGGCCGTTTCCCAGGCCAAGCAGGGAGAATGGATGAGATTGTAGAGTGTGGAACAACGCAGGTCGGCTGGCAAGACCTATAGACAATGAAACTGAGCAGGATCAGTTTCCTCATCAGATCAACATATGATGTCCTCCCATCACCACAGAACCTAAACCTCTGGGTGGGTGAGGATTCCTCATGTCCTTTGTGTTCATCACCTGCAACATTAAGGCACATTGTGACAGGATGTAAGGTGGGTCTTAGCCAAGGACGGTTTACTTGGTGCCATGACCTGGTGCTGTGATGTTTGGTCTTAGCATTGGAAGACAAGCGTAACATGACCAATAAGTTGCCACCAGTTCCATCAAAGTATTACACACAAAAGACAATATTCCTCCGTCCAGGAGAGCAACCACCAAGAAAAGGTGTTAAAACCAAGCCTGACCAGGACAACTAGAAGCTGCTAAAGACTGGAAAATGCTGGCAGATGTTGGTCAACGGCTTATTTTTCCACCTGAGATTGCCACCACTAACCTTCGACCAGACATTATCTTGTGGTCTGGATCAGCACGCCTTGTTCATCTGGTAGAGTTAACAGTGCCAAATCAGTTCAAATCAGCATGAAGCTTTAATATCTACTGTCATGTAATGGAAATCATAATAATTTTAGAAAACACTTTGCTTACTTCCCGAGGGGTGTTCTCTTAGCCGGATACTACTGTATTTCCATCTAGAAGGCTAACGTCCTGTTGCACTGTGCTACCAGTAGATGGCAGTACAACACTACAGTTACTATGAAACACCTACAGCTATTCTGTAGCGATTTACATCAGAAGTTGCCTGCGATAAAATCCAATAACTAAAATAAAGTAAATTGCATTTTCACAAAATCATAACATTCATTTTAGTACAAGTAGAAGTAGAAGTAGAAGTTGTTTTAATATTGTAAGAACATGTGAGACTAAGGTGAGAGAGTGAGATTAATTTGATTGTTAGTCTCAGCTTCAAAACCTGTGCGAGTTGCCCTGCCTCACTTTAGCCTTATTAGCAGCAGCAATTAACTCAACTAGCCAATCACAACACAATGATGAGTAGGGCAGCTGGCACAGGGGTTGCAGCTGAGACTAATAATCAAATTAGTCTCAATCTACCTTTAATCTCACAGCCCTTCTCCACTGGCACATCCAACCCGTGAGGGCTCGGTACAGTACAGGTACAGGTGGCTCTCCACTGTCTATTTGTCGAGACGAGTGAGAACCAAACTGTGAAACTCACAAGACATCTGAATCTGGCTTGGAGCCAAGCTGGGCGGGGTTAAGGATACACTCCAGAAAGACAAACAACATGGCGGGCAGCGAGTGTGATGAGAGAAAAGTACAGCCTTGAGACGCTGAGGTAGTTCAGGCTCTAGTTTTCCTGTGGGCAGATAAAAGTGTTCAGGAAGATCTGGAGTCATGTGTCAGAAATGAGAAAGTTTATTCCCAAATTTCTGACGATTTGAAGCAAATGGACATAAACCGTGGGTATGGTACATTTAACACTACCAAATTTCTCATCCTTGACCTTTATTATGTTAATATAAAGAAAACAATTCTAAACTTATTTACAAAAACATAGTAAAACAAAATCCAGCTGTACCACACATTCAACTACAGCTCTCCTTGCGTTTGCGCAGCTTCTTTTTTAAAGCACCTAAACAAAAAACAACAACCATCCTTAAACGGGATATCTTTGGCAACTCATATTTTAAAACCTTCTTTTTTCCCCTTCAACAGCTACCCTGTCACAGCGGTAAATAAGAAATACAGTAGATGTCATCAGGCAAACACATGGGGTGTTATTATGAACTGCTTGTGTTCTCACGATACATGTAAAACTGTAATTGTAACAAATAGACAGATTACAGACAAAGAGACACCTCCATAAATCCCCACAATCTAATATGCCTTATAACTTACATTAAATAATGTCAATACCAGGTTTTGTCACAATTTAGTAAGTGTAAAAATAATCATTTGGTGTAAATAGTCGTGACAAACAATGTATCATCAGACATCCGCAGTACTTGATGAAAAATTAACATGTTCTATAACACTGTATTGTGGTCATCAGTTTACTAACTTTCAATAAGCAATATTTCCTGCTGTGTGTTTATATCAGTACTGTAGCTGTACATTAACCTATGATCTTGCAATAAATTCAGCCAAAAGAGAAGTAATTTCAGTCAACAATCATCATAGGAATTTCAGCCAGGTGTCAGCATCTATCTGCAGTACCTGTGATGGGAGGAAATATACTGTATATATTTATATTTGTGTTCTATTTCTACTTGTAATGATTTTTTTTTTACCTTCTTACAAAAGTTTTTTATTATTATTTTGTAGCTGACAGAGAAAAAATAAAATATTCAAAGAGATAAAAACAGTACTGGATGCTTTTCATTTATCACAAGATAAAAGCATTATTATTTATTTCTTAGCAGACGTCCTTATCCAGGGCAACTTACAATTGTTACAAGATATCACATTATTTTTACATACAATTACCCATTTATACAGTTGGGTTTTTACTGGAGCAATCTAGGTAAAGTACCTTGCTCAAGGGTACAGCAGCAGTGTCCCCCACCAGAGATTGAACCCACGACCATCCAGTCAAGAGTCCAGAGCCCTAACCACTACTCCACACTTAGAAGTACTTGTGTGTGTGTGCTTTCTTTTTTTTTTTTAAACTGCAGGAAGAGCAAACGGATATTGCAGTCCTGGAGAGACATACATAATCAGGAATTAAATTGTATTTTATGGTACCATTTGATCTTACATATATGTGTTCTTTCAGATATCTAAATTCTCAGCTCTGTTAAGTACATTCCAGTAAAAAATGCATCTTTCTTTGATAAAGTATATACATGTTCTCTGTGACTAACACTGAGTAAAGAAAATCATTTTGAAAGGATAAGCAGAAGATATGATATTGTACTCCTGAGATGGGATGTTAAATATTATATTACCCAATTTGTTTTTCAAAATCACCCAACAGTTAATAAATTACAATCATGCTATTCAGCTAGATAACTGTAAAATCATTTGGGCCTACAGAAAAGGACAAATACATCTACCAACTTGGCATGGCAGTCCTGTGGAACACCTTTCTTTTAATATGAAGTCATGCTTCAATTTGTTTCACTTCACAGGAGTAATACCTCAATAAAATCTGCTATTCCTGCTATCTCAGCGATGCAGATGCCACCGGGGGACGATTCTAAATTGAGAATTTGTACTGTTGTATACCATACAACATTCAGCAGGGATTTTGGTATAAAATACCACACGTGTTTCGATAGATCACTTTTGTGCTCGTGAGATGGAAGTAATTCAAGGATGTATCAGTTTCTTTCTACATTTTTTTTCTTTTTAGATGTGAAGCCCTCCTCCTGATAAAGAAACAGTAACAAGAAAATGTTTTTTGCAACTCCAAAGAGGCTGCCTTTTTCAGCATGACTGAGCTTTCCATTTGCTGCTCTATTTCATAATAACAGGTCAGACAAATCTGATACATGGTAAGATGCAGAAGACTTACATGTTTCTTTTTGGCGACTTGTCCACATGGATGCCATCTCTTCAAACCAAGTGGGATTGCCTTAAATTATACCCAATTGACAAATACTATTCTATTCCCTAAGCTATGCCTTGCACAACCTTTTATCAATTCAGTGTAATTTAAGAGTAAAACAATATATTCCTTTCCAAAAGCCAGACACCGATTGTTCTGCTTTTTAAATAAGACTCAGTTATGACATTGTATTACAGGATCAAGAACTAATAAACTCTGACTTACATCTAAATCGTGTCATTCTGATAATACGATTGTGGCAGAGCAGGGCTCTGCCCTTGTAAATATTGGCAGGGATGGGGTTAAATTCCCCTCCCTGCACAGGTTTATTGTGTCAGGTGACTGGGGGTTGATTGGAGTAATTAACAATCAATCAGCACCCAGCCAACTGACATAAAAGGAGGCTGCAGCTCCTCATTAGAGAGAGGTAGCTGAGGAAGCAAGCTGGTATTATGTGTTGCTTGCTTGGTTTTTTCTTTGTGTGCTGGTTTTTTAATTTTTGCAGTCCAGTGAAGGCAAAGCTCAGCCTGGAAGATTTATTTTCTTTGTGTTTATTTGTTTTACTTTGTGTTTATTGTTTGTGTTTTTAAAAACCTTTTGTTTGGTCCTCGTGCCTGTTTATTTTGTGTCTTTTATTTAATAAAAGTCTTTTGTTTGAACTGCAGTCTGTCTCTGGGCCTCATCCCTTGCGCCACCCTGTCACAACGATGTAGCAGGGCAAAAGCCCTGCTTGTGTAAATAGTGTGTGTGGGAATGTAAGCGCTGTCCTGTCACAGGCGGTGTTAGCAGTGGGACAGTGCTGAGGCCCAAGATGTTACCGGCAGGAATTAAAGACTCAGAGGTAGAAGCTGCAGTGAAGCGCTGCTGCGCACATTTATTACACAATAAACAGAACAAAACAAATGAACAGAGCACGGGGCCAAAACAGATTCAAACAAAACAAGCAAACGTAGGATGGGCATTCGCCTTCACTACTACGCTGCTAACAAAACACAGTTACACTCACCTAACTCCCTTCTCCCAAACAAAGGATTTCTCCCTGCTTTTACACAGGTGGCCATTCTCCAATTAGCACGCAATTACCTAATTGGAGAATGGCCACACCTGTGATTGCTGGCAGGGACAGAATTAACCCCATCCCTGCCAACATTACATTCTCACTATTTACAGCAGCAGGGCTTCTCCCCTGTCATATACTATCTCACTGTTTTTCAAAAATAGAGCCTTTGCAGTTTTTATTTGAGTAATACACAGTTTCATTCATGTATAAATCATAGGACTTAACAACATCTGACTCGCTGAACCATTTAACATACTGCTGTTAGTAACTACTATATAATTAGTTGAATCATTAGGTGTAAATGCCTGAGACATTTGTTCTGATCGTTTTCAAATCTGTCCAGTTTTAGGAGTTGGTGTTTCTAAACAGGACAGGGTGGAAAAAAAATCTTCCTAGTTTTGGATATAATTGATTCTGGGGATAAATGTGACCTGGTTAACCGAAATAGTAAATCCCATATCCTAAAGTAGTGAATTGTCAGAAAGGAATAAGAGGGTGGAACTTGTGTGCTTTTTTTTTCTGCAACACAAACCATCTGTCTGTAAATTTCTTAGGAAGGGTATTCTTTCTGAACCCATGTAAAAAAAAAATCTTTCCATAACTGACAGTCTCTGGACAGTGAAGAAATTTTTACAAGCAGTTTGAGGAACAGCAACAGTCACAGGGGGTTGAGTGTCCCTGTGGAAGTACAGCATGTTGCCATTTTAAAACTTGCTTCTATTGGGGTGAATGCTGCTGCCAATCAGCAACTTCCATTGTTGCTCCATTCATTTTGAGTGTGGGACCAGTTAGAGCAATGGTGGAGGTTGCTGACTGGAGGAGTTATTCATGGTTCTGAGTGACACCACCATGTGTCTGAAACTTCATTAATGGAGCTAAGGCAGCCATGTTTTTGAAACCTAAACATGACGATATTTGGATAATGTATTGAAGAAACTGTTGAACTTTTGAATGATTGGGCTGCATGAAAAATTCTGTTGGCTATATACAGAACATCTAACAAAATAATAATAATAATAAAAAAAACATTTTAACACAGTGTTCAAATTACATGATCAAATATTTTACAGTATTTAATCAAAACAAAATCTCATGTTGGTTGATGTGACAGATGACACAAGCCTATTCCAAAACAGATTTATTTGGAGATTTATTAAATTTGTCTTAAATACGGATATAAACAATAACTTATTTGCAGTTAAATAGTTACATTGTTCAGTCCTGCTTGGAAAAGGAACCCATCCGTTTTCAATAATGTATTTAGTTGCTTACAACATTATATATAGTTTGTGATTTTATTTTGCACTTCCAACAGAAACCAGCTCAAGCAACATTTCCTTGTTCATACATAACTCAATATAATCAGAAACAGTATATTGAGAGAAACTATGTTTATGTAAACAAACCATACGGTAAAACAAAACTGTCTTAATCAAAGCTATTTATGCTAAATAATATGACGTTTAGCACTTACAAAAGACCATTATAATAGCATTGCTTTTATAGAAACTTGCAGTTTATAAGTTTGACTTGTATATGTCTTTGACCTTCTCAATGTATTAATATTTATATTAGGAATACACTTTGAATGTTATTATTATTTATTTATTTGGCAGGCGCCTTTATCCAAGGCGACGTGCAGGTGTTACAGGGCAGTACAGGGTTACAATGCAAGCTTAACATATAATACAGTATAGTTTACAGTAAGTTCAAATAATACTACTAAAATACAATATGAAATAGGATGCAGCAAGTTAGGATTGCAACAATTATATCAGCAATGACATAATAGTAGTGCGATAGTGCAAGGATAGTGTATTAGCTGAGTATCCAGTAACATGGTGCGTAGATCAGGGAAGTCCAGTGCATAGCAGGAAGAGATCAGTCTAAATAGGTGGGTCTTGAGGAGGCGGCGCAAGGCAGTGAAAGGCAGAGCATTCCTGAAGCTCTCCGGTAGCTGGTTGTACCACAGAGGGACTAGGGAAGAGAAGGAGTGGGCATGGGAGGATGGAGAGTGAAGGAAAGGCATGACCATTCGTCCAGTAGAGGAGGAGCGGAGAGGGCAAGAGGGGGTGTAGAGAGACACGAGGGATTGAAGGTAGGTGTGTGGTGAAGAGAGCGGTAGGCAAGAACAAGGGTCTTGAATTGAATGCGAGCAGAGATAGGTAGCCAGTGGAGAGTGCGAATGTTGTTCTGACTGCCATCTAAAATAGTTTTCTTTTTTTCTGTAGAGTTGAACTCTTCACTTACTTTACAGGGCCTGGGAGACACTCTGTTGCAGACAGATGCTGTTTAACCTGTACCCAGAAATATACTGTCGCTTATTAATCACCTCCAGGTGGAGAATACCTCTGATTGGCTGAACAGGTTATTGAAATTTAATATACAGTTGTAAAATAATTAAATCTGGCACTTTGTCTTTAAGGTGGTCAAAGGTTCTGTATATAATCGGTAACATTTTATAAACTTAAGTGAAGTAACAAACATGTTGGCTAGTGCCTTCATCAGTTTTACTGAATATATTGAATAAATAACACCATATTGTGAATTACTACTTTTTATAGGATGAGCATAGATTCCAGTGACTAACCTTAATATAAAATGCACTATTAACATACAAAGAACAAAACAGCACTCTGACGACAGACAGCCTACGAGCAGCTGCACAAAGCACCCACCCCAAAACACCAAGCACACTGTCCAGTTTATAATTAGGGCTTCTGATTTTCAGTTTTAACCGATACAAAAAAATGTTATTGGTGTATCCAGTAAACACCAGAAAACACTGGAAATGCTTACACAATTCACATTGATTTGACCCCTTTCCCTGCGAAAAAAATAAAATTAAATAACCTACAAAAGAAATAATAATAATTCCCAGTGCAGTTGTGCAATGTCCCGCCTTCCTGACTCGTATCTCGCATTGATTTGTTCTGAGTACTTTAAACCCACCCCTACTACTGAGTGGCAGCAAATTCCTACATTTCTATTGGAGGATTGTAACATGCTTACGAGATTTAAAACAAAATTACAATCAGAAACGGAGCATTGTTCTTGCTTGCGAGATTAAAGCTATATTACAGTTTGATAGGGAGTATTTAGTCGTGGAATTTAAAACAGAATTGCAAACACACAAAAATCCCAGAAGAATCTGCCTGTGACCATAAGGATTTCGTTGTGGAAGACAGCAAAGGAAAGAAGGTACAATTGAAGTGTACAAGTACTGTCAAGTTACTTTACATATTGACGCCCAAGAATTTTAGAAAGTAACCGAAAACAATAATTTCATACTGTGGCAGGGTGACTAAGTGGTCTGACGTCAGGCCAGAAGCAGGAAGGATAACTGACACCAGGGACTGCAGTTAAAGGCGCTCGCGCCGTTTTATTTTTAAATAACAAAAAGAAATAAAATATTTTAACAAAAAGAAACTTGCTCACAGAGCGAAAATAAAAGGTTTAAACAGAAACAAATCTCGAACACAAAATATACACAACACAGGTCAGGCTGGGCAGATTGCCTTCACTGTTCCTATGCTTAATTTTAGTTTCGTCTCTCTCTCTCTCTCTCTCTCTCTCTCTCTCTCTCTCTCTCTCTCTCTAACACCCACAACGAGTGCCGAGAGCTGCAGGCTTTTATATTAGTGACCGAGGGATTAACTATCTATTTAATAATCCCCCGGTCACATTCTGCATGGGTTTTCTAATTATTCCTGGCAAGGACGAGCACCAATCTCGCCTCTGCCAGAATACGTTTACATAAAACAAAACAATAACAAAACCCACAGCGCTCGCCATCATTTAAAACACATAACTAAACACAGAAATAACAGAATACACGGCGTCTCGCCGTCATAAATAATAAATACATACACAAACACAAAATAACATAGGGGCGGAGGGGAAACCCCCGTTCTGAAAATAAATAAACAAATGAATGTACAGGGCTCTCTACCGCCCTGCTACACATACATATATAAGTGGAAAGCCCCAAAGAAAAATGATTTACATACAACTGAAAAATAGGTAAAAATAAGCACTGAAAAATGAAATTTGAAAACCAAAAAACAGCAGCCCTTTTTATAATTAGCAGCATCAAATAACGCTAGCACCAGTTAAAATACTATAACAAACAATAAAATACTAAAATTTACAACAATAAGAGGCCCCTCTAAAAACCCAATCCTATAAAATTATAAAATTAACTAAAAGCAGGCAAATCAGAAAAGTTTCAAAGTCTAAAATTATGAAACCTTTTGTAAAAAAAAAAACAAAAAACATCAGCAATACTTAATTCTTTATAGCTCTAAGTACTTAGCCGGGTAGATATGTAAGTGGAACTTCAGTATGTTCGGATTCGGCAACCACTTCAGTAAGCCCCGTATTCAGTCAGAGTAGGGTGTCCAAGGAAAAACACACAAGAGAGGGCGTCTTCCGAGACTGACTGCGAGAGTTGGTTGATGAGCGGGAGACGGAGATCGGAGTCAGAGCGGAGTGCAGAGGGAGAGACCAGCGGCGACCAGCAAGACCCAAGTGATCAGCAAAGAACAAGTGAGAAGTCGAGAGAACAGCCAGGTGGAATAAAGATCCGGGGATTCACTGGTACCAGCAGCTGGGAAGCCTTTGCAGTGCAGCTGGAGACACTGGCCAAGCTGCATGGCTGGAGCAAGGCTGAGAAGGTGAGCCAACAGACCGGGGCACTGAGGAGCGATACCCAGCTGGTGCTGTTAAACCTTCCCCCGACAGCCTGGGAGAATACACGGCTCTGAGCAAGGCTCTCGCGTGCCGCTTCTGTAGCCTGGTTGATCCAGAGGGGCTCAAGTTGAGGCTGTGATGCCGTTAGCGGTGGCCGAAGGAGAGCCTGGCCAGTCTTGTGCCGAGCCGGTAGGCATACGCTGAGTCTTCCCCCCCCTGAACAAGAAGAACAAGCCAGGCTACAATTCATAGAGGCACTCAGGAGCAGAGAGTTGCTCAAACACCTGCGACTGCAATGCCCTAAGACCCTGCAGACTGCACTCCGACTGGCAGAGGAGTGGGAGGAAGTGGAGGAGGAATCAAGCCCAGCGAAGGGGAACCCGACAGAGGTACGCCTACACCCCCCTTGCTCCCCAAAGTCGACACCCTTGTGCAGGCGCTTACCACCAGTGGCCGCCAGCATTTCAGCTCTCGGATCCAGCTCTGGACTCTGGGTCTGCATAGTTGGGGGACTGCAGACCTGGCTACAGCGCACCCCTAGAAACAGCTGACAGCAGACTTGCACACCACATCCAGACACCACAACCAGGAGGGGCCCAGCAGTACACCCAGCAGACCACTGGGAGTCAGCAGCACCGCTTGGACCCCACCGCCGATGAGAGGGAAGCAGGCCATGAAGATCCAGGTAAGGGGCCTTACATGAGGTCTGGGTTGCGGCAGTCCAGGACCCTTGTACCCTGGCGTTGGTCAGCTGGACCTACGACTCATCAGCCTGCCAGTCCGGTTGTGACTCAGTCATCTGCCCACCAGGATGCTGCTTCAGTGGCAGTGAACACAGTCTGGCGCCGTAGCTGTGAGGGGCTTAGCCCAGAGCAGCAGGTTCAGCTGTGGAAACTGTTGCTGGAGTACAAAAATACCTTTGCAAACAGTCCTGAAGGAACAGGCCATGCTCACCTAGTGCAACACGCCCTTCTCCCCATAATTTGCATAGACTAATGGTGATGGGTATGACTCATACCATTTTGATGTATTAGGGCTATAGGGATTCACTGTTGCATGATTCTAACAGTGGAACAGTATTTCTAGAAAAAGACCATTGGCCGTGAGTGTACTCATGAGTAAATAAAGTTGACATCCTGATATAATGTAATAGGGCAGCCATCCCAACTGGAAGAGTAGCCCAAAAGAGTTTCCTAGGAGATAGTAGATGAGAAAGAAAATAGGGACCACAGTTGGATTAAAGAGTAGAAAATGTGCCAAAAAATGTTGTATGTTATTTTAGAAGTTAACGTTACTACAAAAATGGATTGTATTAGTTTTATACACTATTTTACACTATTTTCCAGCAGTGGTTAATTATTTTCCAGCAATGCCTATGTAACTGCTAATTTCCTGTCATTTCCTGGACTGTCCAAATATATGAAAGAATGAATTAGCAATGAAGAAAACAACCGCATTCTGCACAATGCATTGCATTGTTTATATTAAATAAGCAATATGCAAAGCAGAGGCTTGCACCCTGCCAATACATTATTATAACAGATTGTCCCACCATCTATAGCCACCCCACACACACTCACTGATTCTGACATTGTCTAATAACCTAGTAAGCATAATTTGTTGATCAAGCAAAAATATTTCAGACCTATTCCCTGGAGCATACACCACATGTTGATTTGTATTGATCAGTGCACTATAAGCATAACATTAGTACCTTTCTATAAAACTGATGAAAATCCACTCAGTTTAATCTTTGCTGAGCAGGCTTTTTGTACACAGAAGTTCCAGTCAATTATAGCCAAACAATGTAGTCCCATTCCCTTAACCCCAGCGGAAAAGCAACTTGCATGCCAACACCATTATATAAAAGTGGAAAGCACTAGTGGTTTAGAATTGGAATGGAAATTACAGTCCAGATAAATATTTACTGTATGCAAAAATAGAAGCGGGAGCAAAGCTTGGTTGAAATACCCTTCCAATAACTGAAGGTCACCTGAATGCTTGCTTTCTTACCTGAAATTTGTTCAGATATTTTTTGTTTCAAGCATGTAGTAATTTATGTTTATGAAAATATTAGAATGAATGAAGTATCCACCATCATCTTTAAATTTCATTTCAGGACTGTGAACAGGATGACTTGTGGGTGACATCAGACCAGGAAATAGACAAACTCTGGGTACTACAGGTATGAAGCGCTGATGCTCGTATTTAATAAATAATAATAAATAAAGAAACACTAGACAGAACACAGAACAAAACCCATTAACAAAATAACCGGCGCAAGGGCCAAAATAAAAGGACTATACAAAACACTCATGGACGTAAATAATACATGGCGAACGGCACAGCACAAAACACGAAAAACACTCACTACTGTAGGGGGTAAAATAATCCAACAACACATGGAGATCTTCTTATTTCAAAGCACAGCAAATCAGCATGAAAAACAGAGCAGTCTGGGAGGCAAGTTATCTCAGAGTTTTAAACAAAAATTACAATTTATATTTCATTTGCAAACACACCCACAACCAACCCCTTGTAAGTTTGTCCCCTTGTTTTACCCAATTACGTTAAACAGCACCATATTAACCCACACCTCTAGCCTGCCTCTCAACTGGCAGTGTCAGTACTGCAGATTTATAAACCCAATCATAAACCAACATACAGTATATTGTTCAGCAACATTTAGTGACCTTCTTAGGCATCTCACTTTTTGTACTGACTCTCTAAGGGAGGTTTTGTTCTAATCTTACAGCTGCAGACATTGCAAGGTTTAGAAAAGTTTTTCTACCAAGTTTTCTTTTCACACCCCAATTGCAAGCAGTTTCTAGCGAGCTATTATTTATAATTAAAAATTTAACCCTTCACCACATACCTCTAACACCAACATTACCTCAAACACACTAACCATTTCACCACCCGTGGTCAACTTGTTTATACACCAGTGGCTGGAGCCTTAATTAATCATTTAAACATGTATTCAGTTGACGGCTCCAGCCACATTCCCACATGCGTTTGCAGGGAGGATTTTAACTCCGTCCCTGCCACCCAATGCTTTCCACATATACAACCCTGTGCCTCGGCAGGGCTCTCGTCCTGCCACACTGCCACAAGGACAAACTATTGAGACTGTAGGCATGCAATAATTCATCATACATGTTGCTCTTCACATTTGTACCAGTGTTCAAACAAGAAGTGGTCTGATTAGGAAGGGGGATCCAACAAGGTCTCATTTCAGTAGCTGATATGCAGCAAAGCACTGTTTCCTTAGTAGATTTGATATTAGTACTGAAACAGTGCTGAGTAGGGCGGGGTATAAGCTGCCCCATAACCAAAAGCGTACAGTGTGTGCAGTATATGCAGTACACTATGAGACAAGGGTGTGTATGATGAGATGAAGGCATAGTTGTTTTCATCATGCTGACATTTTGCTTAGTACGGTACTGACTTTACGTGTTCTCTCTTGCTTGAAGATAATGGTATAATCTATTCTATCATACCATTCTATGCTGTCTATGTCAGCAGGAATCAACAACATTTATACATGTTTAAATTTTGGGAGCATTAATAGTTAGTGACAGCAGCATTGTGGTATTTTCTATTCTTTTCATTAAACTCACTTCTCCCACTTCTAAAAATTATTCATTTCTCTGTCATCTCTAAACAGTATAATTCCCAAGATTCTATGATACATCATTTATTGTGTAAATGCAACTTATGAAAAATCCCTGTTAAGTGAAATATACATTTTTGCATTTGCTTGTAAACAAATAGATCTTACATGTAATAAGGTTATGATATACAGTATAATACGATCTTTTTTAATAAAATTAGTATATTAAACTTCTATTTTTCACCTGGTTATTTTTCTTTATAACAGGTCTTATTTATAATCTCAGATGGGGAATCTAAATCATACTATTTTTAAAGCAATGTAAGTACCACATTTGATACAGAATCATGCAGGCAAATAATGAGCATAACACATCATTAGTTGGAATATATCACCCCTGCTGTTATTTTTATGATAATTTTATAGTTCAAGATAAATGCCTTATGGCATTCCTAAATCCATCAATCAATCAACTGACAAATCTGACTAATCCTCTCAATATAGAAGGTTCTCAGCATTCCTTTCTTCCCTGCATCTCTTAAAATATGTTCTAACCAGAAAACAGTAACAAAAAAAAAATGGAAAACATAAATCAGAACTCCTAATTATGTATTAATATGTATCTGTGCCATTGACCTCAGCAAACAACATTGGAACCTGCCATGGCATCTGCCCCACCGACAAAACAAAGTAGTTTGTTGATTGGCTTAAAGCAAAATTGCCACCCGATTATGATCTGTCTTGTACCACACCGTCATGCCTCATCACAACCCTTCTCCTGTCTCCATCATTCACATCGTCGTATCCATCTCTTCTTTCCACTACTTTGATATGGCAATATTGTTAATGCCTTGACTGCTTAACCTTGTGATTTAAGTTGTTAAGGATCACACAACCTGTGACAGAGAGCAAATGAATCCTAGTCAACAATCTCCCTCCCGACCTGTGAGGGCGCTGTGTAGCAGGAACAGTGTGCCTCGTACTGGATGGTCTGGGTCAGTCGGAAGCCAGCCATCCAGGAAGGGGGCGGAGTCACAATGCCTGAAGTCATCACCCTAATGCGGTACGCAATGTGTCAGTCATCGATTGGAGGAGACGTGATTGAACTAGCTATCACGGGGGCGTGACTAAGGGTATAACGGGGTGTGACGATGTAATCTGTTCCTTCATTATGGTTACTGAGAGGACCCGTTTAGGAAACGTAAGTAATTAATTATCGTGAGTGTTTCATGTTTTGTTTGTTTGATTGTGCTGTTTGTCTTTTGTCACTGTTAGACGGCTAACACAAATCAGGAGCTGTCACTACTAGCCAGCACCAAAACTACTCTGCACCACTGTTTCACGAACTGTTGTCTTTCACCCCACCTGCACTTGAGCACTCACTGTCTGGAGAAGTAATGGTGTCTGTGTTTGGTGTTGTTATAAAGTGTTGTATTATTTCGGGACTGAAACCCTTGTTTTGCATGGAGCGATACACATGGCTGTGTAGAGCCTATGCTTATTATTTAAGTGTTATTGACACGCAACTCAGCCAAATAAAGGAGCTGTATTATTGAACTGTCACTGTCTTGTGTTGGTTATTCCTGAGCACTGCACCAACTACATCTGTGCACTGCAAGCCACAGGTCCTTATTCAAACAGGACAAATTGGACACAATGTATGATTTATTTGAACTTAGAGTAAACATACAGCTGTACTTTCATTAAAAATGTAGTATCAGTTTAGACTATTTTAGCCTTTAATTTTCTAGTATAAATATCTATTTTTCCTGTGTGCTATAAAATTAGTCTCTGTATTTAATGAAATGAAGAGTTATTTTAAAAAGAAAAATAAAGTATGTATTATTTTATGTGCTAATGTAACACTGGTTACTGGCTGTGATGTAATGTGACCTCCCTACCTAAATGGGGTGCACCCTTTAGTCCAACCACACCACTTCCGCATATAGGACCAAAGACCTACTAGGTTCTTTATTAGGCAAAACAGGTCTGTGTCTGTGTTCCCCTCCCCCACAATGCACCAGGCAAGAGACAGATTCCAAAAATAACAATATTTTATTATTATAAAGTAAGAGACAAATTATTTACAGGCGCTATACAACAGCTCTTCAGTACTTCCTTATCCAAGAAGATAAGGGCAAAAAATAAAGCATATAGGTCTTTACTTTTTCTACAATTCAATTAATCAAAAGGAAATCTAACAATAAAATATTAGTTTTAAACAGGTGCACCTATTCACTAAAGAATATAAAATACTATACAATTTAAAAGACAGTAAAATCTTTTCTACCAGCAACAAAGAAGCAAGAGGATTTACAATACAAACAGACAGCACAAGGACCACAAGATTGCAAAAGTTATTAGAATGTGTATATACGGTACCTATTTAACGAAGCTCATGACGGTTGCCTCAGATCAGCAGGCAGGTATCTTACAAACCCAGAGCCGTTCAAAGGCTGTACCAAATTATATTTCAAAGCTACAAACTCACACTCTACAGTTTGGAATGGCTCTGAAGCCGACGCTTGCTTGCTTGCGTGCTTGTTGGTGCTCCTTGTGCTGCACTGCGAGATCCTCTCTGCTTGTCGAGGTGAGTGACCATGGACTATTTAACAGGGAACGCTTCACCTGGAAATGAGATACAAAGGTAATGAGGGACAGGTGCTGTTAATTACTTAAACCGGAGGGTTGTGACAATACAAAATGTAAGTAATTAAACAAGCCAAGTGAAATTTATAAATTATAAATTATAAAATTATAGAAATTATTAAACAAGTAAGACACACGTTAGTTATACAACAATTAAACTAAATAATTAAGCACACATCACTACAATCATAAATTAAATAAATAAGCACAGATTATTATAATCATTAACTTAAATAAACACACTCATTACACTAACAGTCATTCTTTATCAGAATATTTCTTCCCCTTAATTAATGCAGTGTCTGAAATTAGCTTATTTCATATCAAATAGACAGGGAACTATTTATTTGTCCTCCCTGTTTGAAGCAAGAGGCACCATACTGTAGGAAAAAAGGCACATTAGGCAAAGTTCAATGGAGCGCAGACTTTTTAAAGATAAAATACAAATTGCCTTTGTTTGTTAGTTGACCTTTCTTAATGGTTAACAGAGAGTAAGCTGGGGTGGGGTGAATTCATTATTTTAACCTAAAGGTATCCGGCGGCTCACAAACCGCAAACCTGGGGCCAAAAGGACAGTGGTGGCTGGCAGACCTTTTTACCAACATTCACAGTTCCAGCAAAATACGAAAGAATGGAAAACCGCCACGGTCATTGCCATCCTTGAGCCGGGAAAGAAGGTTGACGACCCCAAAAGCTACCTGCCAATATTGTTTCTCAACACTTATTCCAAGCTGGAGTGACTTCTCTTGGAAAGATTGATGCCGATCCTAGAGCAAGTTATCCCAAAAGAACAAACTGGTTTCAGAGCCAGTCATAACTGTTGTGATCAGGTTCTGGCCTTGACATGCCATATAGAAGCCAGCTTCCACGTAACTTGAAAACAGCAATTCCTTTCATTGATGTTTCTTCGACCTACAATGCTCTATGGCGCAAGGGCCTGTTGCTGAAGTTGTCAATGGCCCTCAAGTGCTGACCTACCATTAGGTTAATCAACAGCATGCTGAGCGACCAAACCAGCCACACAACAGACTCCCACAAAAATCCATTCTCATACCGGCACTCTTCAATCTGTACACCAGTGAAATTCCACCCACATCTTGCAAATTAAGCTATGCAGACAACAATGTGCTGGCAGCACAAGCACCTTCTACTATAGGGACAGAACGGACCCTCAAAGTGGACCTCAGAAAACTGGAGTACTTCAAGGCCTGGTAATTTTCCACATGAACAATTTTGAGGCCACAGAACCACTCAATGTGGTGTTCTGTGGTGCTCTGTTTGTGCACAACTACAAACCAAGGTATTTAGGAGTCACTCTCGATCGAACCCTCAGCTACCACCAGCACTTTGAATATTTTAGCAACAAGACGAAATCTAGAGTCAACAACATCCACAAACTTGCAGGGACATCCTGGGGTTGCAATGCTCATACCCTCCGGACATCAACACAAGCATTGGTCCTAATGACAGCTGAGTATTGCTCGCCCGTCTGGTGCAAAAAGGTTTGTCGACATACAAACCAGCACTGCTCTGAGATTGGTCAGTGGTGCGCTTCAATCTACACCACTACCATGACTACCAGTACTCTCCAATATCCTGGCATCGAACATCAGACGAGATGCTGCCGTACTCTGAGAGTACAATAAGATTATAGCCGACCCGGATCTACCAACACATCAAGACATCAAATAGCCTTCACCCAGCCATCTAAAGTCTAGGAACCCCTTTTGGACCTATACCTCGGCGCTTCTGTCAGCCGGGAAAGACACCGATACGGGGGCTAGATATGTGGTCAGCCTGCAATGTCCCTAACAAGATACTTATTGAAGATCCAAATAAGGAACTACCTGGCTTCTCCTTGTCTCAAAGATACTGGACTGCACTTAACTATGTTAGAACAACACATGGGAGGTGCGTCTCCCTCCTCCATAAATGGGGAATTAAGGAGTCACCTAATGGTGACTATGGTGAAGTGAAATCACTTGTATCATCGATCACTGCCCAATACATGCTTTTACAAGAGGTCTCCGAACATCATTTTGGCATTAATTGAACAGTTTTAGCACACTGGAGTCTATTTATTGTGGTGGATCCATACTGTGCTTTTTAAATCTAAATTCACCCCCAGTGTATTCCCCCAATTACCCCCTTATAAACATCACTAAAGACAATAAAAATGGAGTAGGTTTACACACCTGCCTTTTTATGATGAGGAGAGCCCCACTCTTTATATTGTATAACCTTTCCTCTTAAAAGTGTCTTTTGAAGGACCACAAATATTAAGTTGGACTCGAAGATACTGTACTCAATAAACACATATATTAATATATATGGATTTTAGAGGTTAAAGGACAGGTATACAGAGTGTCGAAGCTGGATGCACAGCTGATTTAAAGTTTAGATCCCAGAGGGGTTCACCAGCCCTTCACAGGTTGTCAGAAAGAGCAACATTCTTTCTGGACAGAGTATGTTTGAGCTCCGTGACCCCTGTAGAGATACCGTAAGTGTTGCTATCCATCCTGATGGGTTTGGTCCATAGTTCAAGAGTTAATGTGAACAGCCCTCCTTGTGCCTGGCCTTCACTTTATAAGACATCAATTGGTAATAAAAAAAATGTATTCTTTTAGGCAATTTTAGGCAATTGGAATTATTTGACAAACTTAATGCTGGAGTTAAGAAGGTTGGTCTAGATTGTGGATGATGATTCATTATAAGTCACATCCCCATTGATAGCTATTAGCAGCAACTACACATACAGTTTCACTGAGAGTGCAGATCTAGTGCTCAAAATACCAGTGACAAAGCTGAATATATAAAACACAACAGGTTATATATAATAAGATTAAATGCAAATTGTATCATGCACTCTTTGTTTGACAGGTCAAAGTTTAAACATACAGTAAAGAGGACCAATAATTCTTCTTATTATGGAATTCAGGATTGAGGGTCTTAGAGGCAATCAGAGGGCATGTTTTGCTCACTGTATTCCACAACACATTACAAAGAAACACCTTTCGTGATATCCACCATGCCATATTGGATTTCTATCGCGCTTTATTCCCTCATACACAGCTGTTTGCAGTCTTATAACCCTCTATTACCCAATCCAAGATGGGTCCTCTTGGCCTCTGATTGTGTGCACCAGACAGAGCTCACATTACATATCACCGCACTAATGTCTAACAATATGGTCTACTATTCCAGCCTCAAATAAAGAATGGAAGAATGCAAGGGAGTCTACTTTCCACAATTCATCTCAACTGTCTTTGATTTTGAATGGAGGAAGCACAATTGAAGCAGTTGGATCTTGGCTGTGCCTGTGTTAAGTGTGTCTGCTTTTTCTCAAGCTTCAGATCACATCCAAACCCAATGGAAAAGACAACTAATGGAAAGCCATAGAATAAACTAATTTTGTTCAGTTCAAGTATGATGTACTTTTTCCATATTGCTGAAGAGATCCCACAGTATAAAACGTTTGATCAGATGTGCTTAAGAAAACACAATAATAAAGGCTTACATTTAAAGTATCTTTTATGATGGGCTTGCAGGTGAAGAGATAGGGCTGAATTATAAGAAACTAAGTCAATTAGACAGTTCCAGCTTGTGCCTTCTTCAGTGTACCAGACTACTCAAGAAGGCACTAGCTGATACCTTTGTTGCAGTTTTTTTTTGGTATAGTTTTACCTTAGAATTCTGATTGGTCTAGAGGTAGGATCACAAATCATAGGTGTTTTGCATCACACGAGAACATTTAACATTGGCACCTATTGCAATAAGCCTATTGGGCAAATCATAAAATAAGCACTGTCTAAAAGATGCAACGAAGCGGAAACGTTTTATAGTAAATGGTTCTGCCAACCACCGAGGTTGATTTCAGGCACATACAGTGGAGAGAAAGTTTGTGAACCCCAATGATAATTGTGGAAATTCCATAGTTTTACCATGATAGCCTTCTTGAATCAAAACCTTTTCTTGAATCAAAAGTCTTTTCTTAAATATTCAATAGGGTTTATATTAACCAATTCCATGTCTTTTGAAACAAAATGATGTACGAATTAGACAAACAATTGGTAATTAAGATTCAGGGTATGTGAAAAAGTCAGTGAACCCCTGGTTTTATTAGCTCAGTTAAGGGGATAATTAGAATCAGGTGTTTAAATAATTAGGTAGATCTTCAGGGGTGAGTTTGGGAGGCCCCACCCTATATAAAGATCAGAAACTTTGTGAGTTTGGTCTTCACCATACAGGTGTGTGGAAACACGTCATGCCACGATAAAAAGAAATCTGAGGACCTCGGAAAAACAGTTATTGATGCTCATCAGTCTAGAAAAGGTTACAAAACCACCAATCCACTGTCAGACAGATAGTCTACAAATGGAGAAAGTTCAAGACCACAGTCACTCTACCCAGGAGCGGTCGTCCTAGCAAAATCTCTCCAAGAACAAACCAGAAAATCATCAAGGAAGTCAGAAATCACAGTACTTAGATTAAGATCTAATAACATTTTAGGTTTGAAATATGTGAAAATCCTAAGGGGTTCACAAACTTTTTCTCGGCACTGTACATGTTTGTGCTTTTGGAAAGTATTAAAATTGGAATGTATTAACAGCATGTAAAATTGAATTGTTATAGTCTAATCTATTCCCAGTACTATTATAGTTTTGAAATCACTGACTGTGCTTTTAACACTTCCTTATTAAGGGCTCCAGACAAAAGCTAAATCAGTCCTTTTATCACCACTGTTGGTCCTCTTCACAGTCCACTCCATTAGCATCCTCTAAATAGCATGGCTCTGCGATTTATCCTCCAATATCTCCACACCCTAATTAAGTACTTCACAGACCAACCTTCGATGACAATAGATACCAAACTCTCCCCACAAAACATGCGGACAAAAGAGTGAAACCCAAAGCAACCCATAAAATCACAAAGCAAATCATGCCAGCTCGAATCCCATCCTATTCCATCCCCCCTCCGCCCTCCCTCCCCCCCCCTCTCCAGGGCCTTATAAAAGATAAATGTGCCTTTTATCTTGCAATGGGTTCATGTTCCACATCTGTAATCCTGAAATGAAAGTCACGCAATCCAATTACACCGTCTTGACATGGTCTATCATATGATTGATGTCTAATAATTGTCATCAATAGAATACCCACAACTTCACTTGGACTGCATTCATAGACTGCACAACTAACTTCAAAATAGATTGGCCTGCTTCCGATTGTAAAATTTAGATTTTCTCCAGAAGGCAAAGACAGCTGTACAGGAGTGTTCAGAAGGGAATTTTACCACAGATCGGTCTGTCTTCCAAAAAACACAGATTAGCTAACCAGAAACAACCTTGCTAGCTGGATGAATTAACAGCCTCACTCCACACTATGGTTTTCATTAATCAGACCAATGACTTGTTTCAATGTAAATCTTAAAAAAATAAAATAAAATAAGATGTATTAGAACTGGTTTCAAATACCGAATTAAAGAACATAAAACTATATAATTCACAGCTATACATTTGTATTGTTGTATGTCCTGTATCACTACTGTACTGTATGTATCACATACATTTTTCATACTAAATTATAAAGTACCTGCTGTTAAAGGTGAACTGGTAAGTTGTCTATTTAGATAAGAAGAAATCTGCTGAAATGGTATTTTATGACAGTTTGAATCTCTGTATATTAATGTTAACTAGAGCATAATTGGTCTGTCAACAAAGGGTGACTCAAAAGGGACATTTTCTACTGAATTAAATCATGCTACCCTCAGGGTGGAAAATGCTACATTCAATTGGAGGGTTATAAAGTGAAGCGTGGCAGTACATGTATTAATTTAAATAGCAGTTTTATCTAATTATTGACCAGATTCTGTATAGCTCCAGCTTAAATTCTTCTGTTTTGGCCCTACATCCCCTCCACTACTTACCTGGATTCTATGTTACCTAAAAAGTAAAACGTTACTATTATGCATGACTCCAGCTGTCATATATAATATATCATGTTTGTTAATCATTTTGTGAGCCTAGTTATACGATAGGCTGTAAATATATACATTTTACATTGTAGAAGGGTGGGCAGCATGCTCTGGGCCTTTCCCACCTACTTACAAATTTAAGCTGTAGCAAAAGTTTGGCACTGCCTGTGCCACCTAAACATGAGAAAGTGGACCAATAACTCTGCCATAGGGTCCTGTTCACTAAGCTTGAACTCATGAGTTACTTAATACTTTTTCAAAGTATGTTTTATTAATAAAATACATTTTGATATTCATGACTGTTACCGGCTTCTTACACCTTAGGACTCATCTGGTAAAAAGCACAACCGCATGGTGTCATACAGCACAGGTTCGCAGCCTGGCTGTCTGAAGTAGCCGGTCTTCATTGGGGATTCCGAAGGGAGCGTTCTGGCACTCCCATGGGTTAGGGAGGCGAAAGAGGCAGAGACTGTTTCTCCTCATCGCGCTAAAGCGAACCCTGCAGGGCTGGCCTTTGTCCTCCAGAGGTCAGTAGGCACACTAAATAAAAATACAAACAAAAATGTAAAGCTATGATAACAGACTGTACATTGCCTCAGCAATATTGAGTGCATGGTGTACTAACAAATTCCATTACTGTTAACTCTCCTTGCATTGGCTGACTACAACTTTAGTTATGTAAGCAATAACACACAAGGCCTGGGTTGTAGTGATGCAGCCGAGTGCATTCAACCAACTGAGAAGTGGTGCCTTCACATGTGTTATTGTGCTAGATTTTAAACTTTAAATGATATTTTATTGAATGTATCCTTCCACCAATGCAAAATAATCCCTATACTTTGGCTGTAGAGGGCTACTAACTAGAATAACTTTTTGCTGCTGAATTAATTGTTAATTTACTTTGTATATATGCAAATGTGTTTACTTATTTACTTAAGACAGCATTTATCTATCTTTATTCTCGGATATAGTAGCCTTCCTTATTCTGTGGAAGTGATTCTTATCTAACTGGACAACAAAGGGAACTGCTGACAATACAAACGTTATCCCAGCTCACTGTGCTAAGGATGGTGTAATCGCCTTTTAGCATTGATTTTCTAATGAAAAGTGATTTTCTGGCAGGCTGAAGAAAAGCCTGCCTAAATATATCAAGCCAGTCGCTTTATTTACAGATAATTGGTTTCAGATAATACTCATGGAAAAGTACCAGAAAAAAAAAAACTGAAAGTGTTCTTTATAGATGTTAGACAAATTAGAAACGTGATGGACATGGCAAACATTTGATAAAAGCAGCGAATCAGTCAGATGGTGTATGGTTCTGCTACATAAAGAGCAGCAATAGCAATTTTAATTTGATTCAGGTATTTGACATATAACTTTTATCAGCAATTTAACCATGGGGAGCGGGGGGGGAGACATTCTAACAAAAATATAAATAATAACTGCACAAAATACCATAAAGAAATAACAGTTGTAATTCACTATACCATTTGTCCCTCAGGAAAGAAAAAAAAATAAAGTTAAACCTGATATATCCCTCTTTGCTGAAGGAGAATTAGGTTAGCTTTATTGATCAAACAGCAGTAACAGGTTATGTAAAACTGGATGTATACTGTATCCAGCACCACCAGTCTGAACTGCTGACAGAGCTCTTATTCTGATCAGGGTGAGTTAAAGTCACCAGTCTATCTGCAAGGGGAGATAAGATTTCTTGAAACAGAAAAAAAATAAAATAAAATAAAAAAATTCCAATTAAAAGGAACTATTAGAATATTATTGGGATATATTTAAATATTTCTGACCCGCTTACCCATTAATAAGATATAATTGTAAATGTTATGAATAAATATATTTAGGTTAGTTAGATATTTACATATATAATGTTTCTCAGAATTTCAAAAACAGACACTATGATTAATGATTACAAATTCTAGACTGTAGTTAAATTGTTGTTATTAAGAAATAATGAGCTCAAAAGCTGTACCATTTTCTGGGGTGTCAATTGATTATTGTAAATAGTTATTTTATTCATTCAAAATATTTAAGTTTGGTTGTAAACTTTTAATGAAGGATTAAAAAAAATCACATGCATTGCTTATGTTTGTCATTTATACTAATGTTATAGAAAAATAAAATATTATCTGATCCCAATGACTTAATAAATGATTTCCATTACATGAGAGTAGATGTTAAAACTTCATGCTGATTTGAACTTGGCTTTCGCCAAGATAAGCACCAACTAAGCACCAAGACGTAGCTTTACAGTAAACTAATGTGATCCATAGGTGTCTCCATCCATTTGCGCTTCCTTCCATATGATGATGTAGATATCCTTCTGTCTGGTGTTGATGGCTGAAGTGTAATGCTGGCTCCAGGGATCAGCTTATTTTGCCTCCCTAGCGCATCAGCACACACAACGGCTGCGATGCTGCCTCCGGGGATCAACCACAGTGCGGTCTCCCCAGCGCATCAGCATGACAACCGTCTGGATTGAGCTAAGTAGGGTACATCTCTGGGGTCTTCAAGTGGGCACCTTCCATCCTCGTGTTTCGTCGACTAGCCCACGACACCTCAAGAGGGCTCGACGGTGATTCTGGCGTCCCAGAATCACCCCCCTCCGTCCCCCACTCAACTCAGCCCAGCTTACTTACCTGTACATCAGCGTTTCTTTCTTTCTATTGTGCTTGAGATCCTTAGCCAGAATCTTTCCGTCTCAACCACAGCCAGTTGCTGCTCCTCTCTTCTGCTTCAGATAAATTCTTCACTGTGCGACGCAACTCTTGGCCACTGAATCCGACGTGTCTGAGAAACTGGGTTGTAGAGTGTGCCACAAATCCTCGACAACCCACCTCCACTGGGTAAACCCGGACTCTCCATCCTCGCTGTTCCCCTTCAGTGGCTAGTTGAGCATACCGCAGTTTCTTCCTCTCTTATGCCTCATCTACAGCAACCTCCCATGGCACTGTTAACTCTACCAGGTGAACAAGGCGTGCTGATCCAGACCACAAGACAATATCTGGTTGAAGGTTAGTGGTGGCAATCTCAGGTGGAAAAATAAGCCGTTGACCAACATCTGCCAGCATTTTCCAGTCTCTAGCAGCTTCCAGTTGTCCTGGGTGAGGATTGGTTTTAACACCTTTTCTTGGTGGTTGCTCTCCTGGACGGAGGAATATTGTCTTTTGTGTGTAATGTTTTGATGTAACAGGTGGCAACTTATTGGTCATGTTAAGCTTGTCTTCCAATGCTAAGGATTTAATAAAATATAAGGATTTAATGTCTGTAAAAATATGTAAAACATCAGGGAGGGTCCCATTATTGATTTGAGACGGCTTAAATAATCAAATAGATATGTAAAAATAAATAAATTAACCACTTATCAAAAAGTGACCAGTTTATTTATATATATGTGTACACATACATACACACACACACACACACACACACACACACACACACACACACTGTGTTTCCATGATAGATCCTTAGAAATATAGACTTTTTGTTGCTGCCACATATACCAATGTGTCCATATAGCCATCACTGTGTCATCTTTCAGTCATCACCTATCACCATTGACGTTACTGCAGTAATTGCACTTAAAACCTCCCCTGTTTAAGAAAACAAGGTCAGTAGTCGTTATGATGACATCCAAGATACATGAGCATATAGTCACCCAATTAACTAGGATACATTGCCACCTAGTGTCTAATGTTATATCACACTATAAACTTTTTTGAATGTGGTTGGGAAATTTCTGGAAAATTCTTAACTGTAACCAGTTTTTATGGGATAACCTGCATGTAGGGTTTATGATTATGTTTTTTGGTACTGTATAAATCTACACAAATAAATACAAATAATCCCAAATAGTTTTTTGCCTAATGTAACACTAATAACAATTTTGAGAATGCAGGAGTGGAACTGTGCCCACGACAAAATGCATTACACTTAATTTAACACCCTTTTACAATGATCAGTTTGTAGTAGAACCTGTGTATATGAAAGTCTAAGCATTTGAAATTGTATCTGTGCATTTGCAAATATTGAACATTGGCTCCCTCTTGCGGCCAATCTGAGATCAGTCTAAATGAAACAGACACATGAAGGTTTCTCATTGTAATTTGGTTATCAAAACATTTGCTTGCTTGTGAATTGATTTATTCTTGATTTTATGTCTTCCCCATGTACCCAATGGTCACACATTCCTACCTGCAAGTAAAGTCTGAGTGGAATTTATGAATGACAGAGACACGCTAAAGTAGTAGCCTCAAAAATACATTTAACTGACTTAACTTTTCAGTTACCAGTTTAAGCTTGTAGTTAAATTCCAGTTAGCTACCATTCAACATTTATGTTACATTCACAGTGTTTTGCAATGCCTCAAAAAGCCATTGTATTAGTTAAGGAAAGGGAAGAGAAGGGTTCAAATATATGAAAAGAAATCCGTAGAAATGCATTTCCTTCACATTAAAACATGTATGTGATGTCACTCATTGATCTTTTGATTGATTAATTCTATGAATATTCTAACTAAAAGTGGCTGAAGAGAAGTGGAGTGCGTGGCAGATATAATGTTGATTAACGAATCCATAGAAAACTGTTGATTCATCAACAAAACCAGTCGGAATAATTCAACAGAAAAAACAATACAATTTTTATTTCGCAACAATCTTTTAAACAATTATATTACACATTTCAAACATCACACTTAGAAAAGGGGCTTAGCATTTAATATTGTTTGCTAAAAGTATTATACAATTATACATTTTCATAAAATTACAAACTGTGACAAAGCTTATTTATTTAAAGTATAACTTTGAACACAGCACTGGGTTCCTAACACTGTCTTCGGTGGATAAAGCACTCTTAACAAAGGATGGTTTTATTTGTTCCGTATGAGGCATTGTTTGGGACATGATTCACCCACTGATATTCACATACACTATGTACTGAAATGCATACACTGTATACTGAGACACATACACTCTATACTACTGAGACGCATACACTGCATACTGAAATGCATACACTATATACTGAAATGAATACCTCACACACTGAAATTATGCATACATTGTATACTGAGACACATACACTATAGACTGAGACACATACATTGGATACCGAGACATATACATTCTATACTGAGATGCATACACTATATACTGAGATTACTTGCTGATACACTCTATACAGAGATCAGCCATGCGAGTTGTACTTTGTTGTTTGCTTGCTGCACATCCGCCATTTTAAAGATTACAGGCGAGACGACAGGTAGAAGTGTGTATTTTTCTTGACGAGAGTTCTTTTCAAATATGAAGTTTCATTCTCTATTATTTTTATTTGTGTTTATTGCTAATCCTTTAGTTCAATTCAACGATGAGGATATCACTGAATGTGTTGTTCAAGGTCGTTATAATTGAATAAATACATATGTGTAAAATCAAGTTTATAAGATTACACCCAAACACAACCTTTAATGTCTTAAAGGTCTCAAGGAATCTAAGAGTCTATATGATAACATTTGCCACCATGTAGCATGACAGACATTTTGAATGAGGACCCCAATTATGAAAGGGTCCGACTATTTTGACATAGACATTGTAGTAAAAGATTCAGCTACTTATTTTGCAAATACAAGTCAATTGAATAAAAATGCTAAAAATCAATGACACGATAAATGTGTGTATCTGATCATTTAAAATATTGTTTTAACTGTATTCCTTTCAATGTCAAACAGCCATAACATCTGACTTAATTAGTTAGTAAAAATTAACTGATGGCTAAGTTTAACATCCAACTGTGTCGTTTCAAACCTCAGGCTCCCTTACAAGCCAAAAATATTCATGAAAAAAGCCACATCATAAACTGGCTTCAGTTGACTACACTCAAATATAGGTCATGGTTTGTTTGCTCAAGAGGATGGTAATAAATGTACTCTTAAATGCTCTTATGTGTCACACACATTTTATGCCTGAAGCACAGTGCCAACTCCAGTATTGAACAACTGACTCCCAAAAGCCATGTTGTGGTTATTAAATGTTTTATTCTTGCATTGATACACTATCTCAAATGCTGTTCAAAGTTATGAATTACTGTACTGGCAATTATTCTAGGAATGTAAAGCCATTTTTGACCATGCCAATTTATTAAAGGGGGTGATTTATAATTATTTATTACATTTAATATTCAAAGCCACTTGTACCTCTTATTAGATTTACATGCTAGAAAAGTTTCATTTTGTTACTACTAGGTATCAAAAGCCCTCCCAACCCCTCTACTCAAAAACATTTTCAAGGAGACTATTCTGCACAGAAAACACTATTTGGCATGTGTCAGGAAAAATACTAGAGAGATGTATTTGGCATTACAATTGGACAGCTGATGGAAAGCTAATGTTTCATACTGATAGGAGGCTGTGTGGTCCAGTGGTTAAAGAAAAGGGCTTGTAACCAGGAGGTCCCCGGTTCAAATCCCACCTCAGCCACTGACTCATTGTGTGACCCTGAGCAAGTCACTTAACCTCCTTGTGCTCCGTCTTTCGGGTGAGACGTAATTGTAAGTGACTCTGCAGCTGATGCATTGTTCACACACCCTAGTCTCTGTAAGTCGCCTTGGATAAAGGCGTCTGCTAAATAAACAAATAATAATACTGATTTGTACAAGAGGAGCTAGTTCTTTGTTTTTCAGCACTTTCACAAGGCTCATTCTTTTGAATCTGATTATAGTAATCAGATAACTTCTCCAAACATATTTTTGAACTAATACAGTCAGAGGCAGAACCAACTGTGTGAACAAAGCCAAATCTACACTAACTGGACACTTTATTAGGACCGGTCTACCCAAATGGATTTGGAATCACCCTGGTGTGGGCCTTGTTCTCCTGTTATACTCTGGATTACTGAAGGACTGAACAAACGCTGTCGTTTACTTAAGCATCGTTGTGGATCAAGTTTGCCTATCAATACTACACTTAAGAACATAAGAAAGTTTACAAACGAGAGGAGGCCATTTGGCCCATCTTGCTCGTTTGGTTGTTAGTAGCTTATTGATCCCAGAATCTCATCAAGCAGCTTCTTGAAGGATCCCAGGGTGTCAGCTTCAGCTACATTACTGGAGTTGGTTCCAGACTCCCACAATTCTCTGTGTCAAAAAAAAAAGAAAACGTGCCTCCTATATTCTGTTCTGAATGCCCCTTTATCTAATCTCCATTTGTGACCCCTGGTCCTTTTTTTAGGTTGAAAAACTCTTGGGTTGACATTGTCAATACCTTTTAGAATTTTGAATGCTTGTGTGAATGGGTTGAGGATAATGACAGCAACTTCTTCCATGGCCACCACAATCCCTGAATCTCAATCCAACTGAGCATGTTTGAATGAACTTGAATGACCTGTGTGTACAAATAAATATTTATGTCTGAATGAATTAACATGCCTAGTGTATGAACTGTATGTGAGAGACTTTTGTTGAGGGACGTGGAACAGAAAAATGGAGGACATGCAGATGTAGTATGAATAAAAAATAGTTTTGTGTATTTCCACCAAAATCCTTGTCCCCAGTTGATTGTAAACAGTTCTGTGTTGCCTACTCGGGTGATGCAACCTGCATTTTCTTTTGATTGGTGCGTTTTGGTCACATCATCACCTCTGCACCCCTCAATCAGTTGTGCTCTCGGCTGAGTGGAGGAAATAAAAAGGACCAGAAAAACGTGGAAGCTGCCAATCGGCAGTGCACTGTCTCAGTGTCCCTTATTGAACAATATAACTCAGCTGGTCTACCATGGGCAGGGAAACACGTCACCACACCTTATAACACAATGCAGAGTTGCATAGAAGTGGTAACCAGTGCAGAGAGGAGTGCTGGCTTGCACAGACAGATGCAGACAAAAATGATGATGTAACAATTGAATAAAGTGATTTTAATCTAAGTTTTACAAGTCATAAAGCTTCCCTTTTATGTATCAGCTATCTAGCTTTAGCGTCCATGCCAGCTAGTTTTTAGAAGTAAAATAAACACAAAAATATACCAACTCAGTAGTTTACAATGGACTCACTGGCATGATCATTTTGTTTCTTCTTTTGACTGTACATGAAAATGCTTTTTAAACATGAATAGTCCACAATAATTTACTTTTGTGATAACATTCATGGTACTTTGCACTAAAAGGTGATGGATTAACAGCACTGTTAACTGAAGCACTCTAATTATAGAAGGCAAAGTATCTGAAATGATTCAATCTGACCTGACCCAAGTATATTCTGCAACAGAAAGGTGATCTAAATCTGTATTCTCACCTTGGTTCCTTGAAAAGACCTGTTTCAAGCATGGTCTCATAACTTATTGTACATGTTCAATCTTTCCCCACAATAACAGTAGAAACCTAGTATATCTATTGTATAGTAGCCTAAGCTATTAAATCCTGCTGCCAAGGCAACCATGAAACAGAATTGAATAAATCATTTATTGTACAAATGATTAAATTCTACCATTGAATCACAATTCAATTGTAAAATGTCTTAATCATATCTAATTTAGAGATTTCTGTTCACATATCACAATGGAGCCACTGATGGTATGAAACAGGCTATCCAGGGAACACGAATGGTTACTTATTTTTTTACTGGCAAAAAGTGGCAGATTCTTTCTGCTGTCAAATGTAAAAACGCCTTTTTTTTTTACTAAAATGGAACATTATTCTATATTGCTATTCAAGGACAAATTAGGTCAAAAGTAGAAGCACTAAACTCATGGTGATTCTAAAATGACAGAGGAAACCACAAAAGCCACCTGCACCAGATTCAGCAATAAACTGTGCCTTGTGATATTCTCACTAATGTTGCACAAGCCAAAAGTGTATTATTAGTTTCCATGAAGGAAAATGCTTCTTTAGGGTTAGGTCACAAGTTACTATTATGTTTTATGTAGAAAATGAATAGATCATTTAGAGCAATTACAATCTACAATGGAGATGGAAAAACTATGATAATTTATGGTACCCTTTTAAATCTTGCCATGTATGAATTTACTGGTAAGTGACCTGCAGTGCATTGTTACATTTGGTTTATGTTCATTGAAAAGCAGACATAATATTTCTGGCTATAAATAAACGGTTTGAGTCAGTAATACAAAGTCAACTCCAGTGACTATCACTCATGTCTTACCCACAAACTACTGAATTTCAGTGCCAGTGTAGTGCATCTGTAAGTGAATTTATTTTATTCATAAGAAACATAGCTGCATGTGTACTATCCTTGTATTTTAGGTTCCTTGTTACTTTAACCTTACTGATAATTTTTTTTTATTTGCGTAAAAAAACAAAAAACATTTTCAGTATATATGAAAAGGATAACACACTATGGAGTGTATTGATGATTTATTAATTGAACTATGCTGCGGCAAAAGTAAGTTCCGCCATGCATTGTACTATTTAACTGCACTGTGAAAAAAAAAAAGTCAATTAGCGTGCAGCATTCAAACATTCCGTTTATATATACAGTCACCTCAAATTATTGGTACCCTTGATAAAGATGAGCAAAAAATGCTGTATGAAATAAACACAGGTAATGAGCTATATTTTATACTCAAATATATGGGAAAACCATATTCTTTTATTCAAATACAATTGCTCAGAGAAAAAGTTTATTAACAAGTAATAAAAAATCTTCTCAAAAAGATAGGTGTCAGAATTATTGGCACCCCTAAAGATTCTTATAAATAAAATCAAACAAAATTAAATCTGCATTAACATTCTACTTCTTTAAGTTCATCTCAGTCTTAAGGAACTGTATTGTGGCCTTCCATGACTTCCTGTTTCACTGGGGTATAGAAATGAGGTAACACGCATATGAAATCCATGGGGAAAGGCAAAGAACTCACAAATGAAAAGAGACAAGTGGTTGTTGACCTTCATAAATCAGGCAATGGGTACAATACAATAGCTAAAAAACTAAATATACCACTTACCAATAATGTGGCAATAATTAAGAAGTTCAAAACCACTGGAACAGTTGTAAACTTGCCTGGTAGAGGACGCAAGTGTATCTTGCCCACACACACAGTGAGGCAGATGGTTCGGGAGGCAAAGGGAAATCCAAGGGCCACAGGTGGAGAATTAAAGAACTTGGTTGCATCTTGGGGTCACCAAGTCTCCAAATCTACAATTAGACGCCACCTCCATGCCAATAGGCTATTTGGAAGGGTTGCCCAAAAAAAGCCTTTATTGAGAGCAACCAACAAAATGTAAGTGCCTGGAGTTTGCTAAACGACATTGGCACTTCGATTGGAACTGGATGCTATGGTCAGATGAGACGAAAATAGAGCTCTTTGGCCACGCACACCAGCGTTGGGTTTGGCGTCGAAAGAAGGATGCATGTGCAGAATAGAACCTCATACCTACTGTAAAATATGGTGGTGGATCTTTGATGTTATGGGGCTGTTTTGCTTCCACTGGTCCTGGGGCCCTTGTTAAGGTCAACGGCATCATGAACTCTACCTAGTACCAGGACATTTTCGCCAAAAACCTGGTTGTCTCTGCCAGGAGGCTGAAACTTGGCCGCAAGTGGATATATATATATATATACACACACACACACACACACACACACACATTTTAAAAAAGGTAGCAGGTAGGTGTGTTTGATTTTTGAACTTTGGAATTAGGTGGGTTGTTCTGTGCACAGGGTTGGTTGTAATTCTCTATATTTGTGACCTATAAATTGTTTGATAACTTTAAGACTTTGACAACTATTCAATAAACATAAAAGGTACTTTTGACAACTCACATCAGTTGACCTTCCTAAAATACCAGTTTTACATTGTATTGTACAGTGTGTCAACAGGTTGAGAAAACGTGACTATCTTTAAAGAATGAGTGATAAGCCAGGGTCAGTATGTCCAGGTCATTGGGTTGAAGTAGGGACAAAGTAAATCGAGTAACCACAACCAGGAGTGGAATAACCAATTATTATTGTATATCATATTCTTATATTGAAGGGAAAACAGTTTCTCTTTCTAAATATAGCACCTAGTTTAGAATTACACTGAAAGAAATATGGTCACCATAGAGACAGGATCTTCCAAAGAAACGCAAAATGCAGTACATGGTAAAAGCACAGTAAACTCCAAAAAAATTACAGTCTTAGCAGTCCTCCAGTGCCCGCAAAAAGTCCAGTAAGGTTTCCTGATTAAAACATACGCTGAAAGGGTGATTTTAAAGTTCTGTCTGGCATGCGTTTGGCAACAATTTTGTATTCTAGAATTGCCAAAGCTTTTGAATGCATAGATTAAATTATTTAAATACCTTGAATAAGGCAGAATCAGGCCAGGGCATATTAATCTTACAGAAGCAAGGTATGAAGGCCACATTAACTGGCAATTACAGATTTGTTATTCTGGTTGCAGTGGCAGCATTGGATTTCCTTTACATTGTGCAACCCCTAATTAGTCTTTGGCATGAAAGAGAATCTCCTGAAGGATGATGTTTTAGTTTATAGGCTGCTAAGGAGTTAAGGCTCTTTTGCTAACACTTTACAAGCAAAAGGGGGGAAATAAAAAAAACACAACTATTAAAAGTAACATTTGGTCACCAGTTCCAAAAAGGCCCAATACTCTAAAGTGGTAATAACCAAGTCCTTAAAATCAAATTAACAAAAGCATAACATTTTTACAAATCCCTTCTTTGTTTCATGCTTGATCTTTTCACGATTAAATACACTTTGATTATCCTGCCACAATTCTACAAGTTTAATTAAATAACTCTTCAGTTATGTGATAATTTATGTATCTATTATTTATTGAAACTGAGTGATTATTAAGCAATTTGACAAATCTGTATATAGAAAGCCAATTTGAAAGCAACTATTTTTTTTGGTACTGAGGGAATTAATTGTATTCCATTAGTACTCATATTATTATCGAGGAATCCCAGGGCTGGAATGTGTTGGTTCAATATCAGAATGACCTGAACAAGGCAGACTCATTCACACTTCTGCATATTTACATATAAGCAGGAAGTGAAAGTAACTGGTAATTACAGATTTATTAACTGGTGGTGAAAACAGTCTGGAAAACATCAATATATGACCTATGCAAATGAAAGGTAGGAAAACAAAATGTGTACCGCTAACCTATCAGCCCACAAAGGCAACAAATAATTTTTATAAGCATACCATTTTTTTTTTAACAGGGTATTTGGTATATAGAGCTGTGTGTATTTGCAAGTGTAAACATTGATACTTTAACTTACAATATGTAAATACATTGAGAAAGTGCCCCTTTTATTTTACTTAAATAAAATAAATATTTTGTATCAAAATAAATGTAGAAATACATACTTAGCACTTGATGGTGAGCCTATATATTTGTGGTTAATTACCTATTAGGCTGTTTTAATATGGGTCCTTTTAATAGAAAACATCCTTGACACAAATGGTTGGCCATTAATAAACACTGCACTGTTTTGCAAAATGTTAGCTTACATCACATGCAAAAGGCATTGATATAAGTTATATAGAATTTGTTGAAGCAAATATCTGGACTGGAATGCCTCTTCTGCACTACATTAAAATGGGAATACACTGCATTAGATTTTATATTCGGAAGCCTTTTCAAGAAAGGGTCAAAATAAGATCTAGCTCACCAAATATTATTTTTAAAATCGAATTTAGGTAACTAATATCTTGTTTCAGTCTTTGATTAGCAGAAATCTTAAACCCCAAAGCTATCATTTTCAACAGGAAAATGTTTGTCTTGGAGTCTGTTGAAAATTATATTATTAAGGCACAAACCTTTTGTTTAACTATTGAAGTCTGGTTAATAAAAGCAATTTATAACTTGTTTTTGTCACATTTATAGAAGAAAAATCCACAAAAACACTCCTTTTTTCTCATAATTGGAGACACCTGATCAAAAACACTCAATAATTCTCTGCTTTTATACTCCACATTTTGTGTTTGCTAAAGTTCTTGAGAACTACTGTATTATTTTAATTCACACTGGATGTATCTCCCCTTAGAAAACACTCATTTTAAATTACTTCAGGGGCCTGCGTGGCGTTGCAGACCTACTCTTAAGCCCCTAATGCTTTTCAGAACTCAGGTTCGAGCTGTTCACATTTTGGCAACATGTCTCTGCAGCCAGTGACATTTAATGTTGTTGAAGCTGACACCCTGGAATCCTTCATGAAGCTGCTTGATGAGATTCTGGGATCAATAAGCTACTAACAACCAAACAAGCAAGATGGGCCGAATGGCCTCCTCTCGTTTGTAAACTTTCTTATCTTCTTATGTTCTTATAATCTTTCATCAGCACCAAATTCTCAAACAATTGCAATTGCTAAGGTTGTTCCTGACAGGGATTTTGATTCATTCATCCATGTGAAAATGTTGCAGAAATGAAGTCATTGATTTTTGAACATGTGCTGCTGATTACACCTCGATGTCATAAAGATGGCAAGTACAGAACTGAAGCATAGTGCACTTTAAGGTCAACATCTTTTCTACATCTGGACAAACCACTTGCAATCCACGTGTGCAAAGCAATGGTATAGTTTTCAAAGATAGTGGACAGATGATTAAATCACCCATGAATTATTTTGCAGCTACCTCATTAACCAGGAAATCCATTTCTTAACAATTAAAAGTTGTTTATGCTAGAGCCTAAATAATATAGCAATACTATATAACTGTAGCACAAATTCAGCTAATACTCCCTTTCATTAATTGTAACGTATCTGCAAGGTATCTGTAAATATGGCAAATCAACATGGATATAATTATAAATAAATTAACTGTGTCGCTTTATAGTTGCAGGCTCCAAGACATCATCCATCTAATCCTGTAGCTTATAGGGTTTATATACTGGCTGCAGGTGTATGGCATTGCAAACTGGAGGCTATGGTAAAAATACACCTGGTTGAGTGGGATGTCATTATTTTATGTAGGTGGCTGCTGTGATGATGTATGTGTGGAGGTCAATTGCACATGTACAGTGGGCTTAGGGTGGTCTGCATGAAACAAAATATAAACATATGTGTTGAGTGGCACCCCTATAACCTGAATTTCTTGGACACCCTTGGTCACTGGACAGGGCTCTTCTTGCTGCCCTTGAGGCATAATTTATTTTAGCACAGTTTACATTTGATCTACCTCTTTATATACATGAGCAGCAGGCAACAATCTTTGGAAACATGCCCCACTTCCTACATATAAATCAACCACAGTTGCTGTTATTGTTAAGGGACCACAGCAGCTCAAGGCAGCTATAGTGATAGAAGGCTGAGTACCACAGTGGTAATATTTTAATATAATGACATAGCAGTATTATCAAAATAAGATGAACCAAATATACAGCGGTAATCATTCTCCACCTTTTGGTTTCCAACGACACCAGCCTATCTTGCCCAACTATATTTCAACCAATAAAATCATATGTTAACAAAATCATTCATTTAAACGTACTCCTTATTCTTTTAAACACATCTTCATTAGAACAAAATAACTACATTTATTAATTTGTTGTGCATAAAAACAAGTACATACAGTATTGCTTAGCAAGGTTTTGTGTCCCGAGCGATGACTCGGTATGTTGTGACTTGGAAATCCCCGTTTTCTCACGTTGCTGACATGGTCCCTGTCAACACCTTCTCACACACTCAGGTAGGCTATTCATGTATAGGCACAAGACGCACTCCTGTAGTCCCCTGTTGATTTTTTAAGATTTTTAAAATATATTGTCTGTATTTTCTCTACTCAACATCCCCGCCCCTCGCACGGCAGAATGCGGAGCGCGCTGCGCGCAACCTATCCCTGTCTCCGGAACGCGCACGGAGGCGGTCCGGTTGCTTCAGTTTCTCTCGGCTGTTTCTGTCTGTGTATGTTCCAGTACCGAAAGAGAGTGAGAGATACGGGGATACTTAACATCAGGGTTAACAACGGCGAATTTTAGCACGGACAACCACTTACCCCGATACTGACAGGTAAATTCATCAGCTTTACTTCGTGGCTCCGCTTTGAAATTGCCTAAAAGTAAGGAAATGTCCCGTGAAAGTGACAGTTTTTTTTTTATGGGGGCGGGGGGATGTGCTTAGTGTCTTTGTGCTGAAGCAGCTCTGTCTGTGGTCACTGTAGAAACCTTGCATATTTCACACATTTCCAAGCAGCTCCTTTTGGTGCTGACTTACAGACAATTCCTTATTTAGAGTTCACGTTTCTGAAAAGAGGACAATCTTGGAAAAGAATAAGGCAAAGAGGGTTCACTGCATTTTTTCACAGGCATGTAAGGCCTCTTTAAGGCATCATTATTGACTATATTACTGCACTAACTGGAGCTGATTTTGTGCAGTTACGATATTCCTCTCGGTGTATGACAGGTTTGCCAGAAAAAAGGCATTTATTTACTCAACAAAGAGGCAACATTCTGTTCCATAATTCTGTTTAAAGACCAGACGTTGACGGACGCTGTGGCCAAAGGTAAAATACACCATCCTGTAATTAAATAGTACTGATATCACTCCGTTTGTATGAATTACATAATCTTGTCTTGTTTGATTTTTTTTCTTCTTACTACAAAAAATGCAATGAACCACTATTACCATTATTGTATGACTTTGTTCTAAGGTTACATTGTAACATGTGACAGTATATAATTGTAACATTTTCTTTCGAAGTTCTTTACTTTATTAGCCAGCATTTGATTGCTTTTGCGCGAAGATGAATTCGCAATAAGAAGAGCTGTAGTATTTTATTTAGGAAGTACTATATATGCATGATTGAGTAAGCATCATATAAATCAATTTCTTTAAGTGCGGTAAGTAAAACTAACATTGTGGATGAATAACACAAAACATTACACACAGCAAACAATAAATAATGGTGCCTTGTACCGTAATAAAGAAATACAATTTTGAGAAACCAAGTATTGCAGGTATATAGAATTTCAAATCTGTAAATTCAAGACAGCACAAAATGAAATTGTGATTATTACTGATCAAGTTTATCCACAAATAAACGTGAAAAATATGCCCTTCACATATTTAAAAATACCCTGCATATTTATCGTTTTATTTTCCCCATATTCTATAAGCCTTGGTTTTATTGCTTCGTTTACTGTATGTGAAGAGAATGCCTATTTTAACAGTTGCCATTTACAGTCTGCTATGTAGCCGTAATCATCTGCACATTGCAGTAATTAAACACATTTCTTGGTAGAACGGTTTTAATTGTAACAGTTTTTAACACCCTATGTTTCTATTCACTAATCTAAAATGCTATTTTCAATGAAAACCCGTTGTTTTAAAACTTACATATGTGTGTTTGTTTCTACCATTGACTTATTTTTTTAGGGACGATGTTTATTACATTTTTAAAAATCATAACTATTTTGCACAACCCGTCACATATACCAAATTTCAAAACAAAAATAACATTAAACCTCCAGGCCAGTAAATGTAGACATCAAATATTATGATACCTACCTGGTATTATTTGTCGGCAGTCTAAGGCATAGGTTTGCTATTTTCCTTTAGAAAGAAAGTCAATTAAAGTTATGTATAGCTTTAGCAGCTTTATATGAAACCAGACTCCTATTTTACATCAAACTGAGTTCGTATTCTTTGCTTTTGTCACCTCAGTTATTTGGCTGGACACTTGAGTTTGACATAAGGTGTAAAGTTATATGTGGCTGTACTCTGACATCAAAGAGGGAAGTGTGTAAACATGGTTCACGTGATTCCCTTATTGTAAGCATGTAAAGTAACTCCTGCCCATTAGAGAGAGAGAATTACAGCAGATTAGAACATTTTAAGCCATGGTTGGGGTTTTAAACTACTGTAGATTATATCTAGAATAAAACCCAACTTGACTTGAGGCTGCACTCTGCAATTTATATTGTTTTATTTTTATTAAAAATACTGGTATAAGGTTTGCAAAGACCTGTTAAGTACATACTTTTGTAAAGCTTTTAAAATGTTAACCAATACTAACAAACAAAACTATATGGTGGTAATGATCAAAAGAATAAAATGGATTTTTAAGAAGCATTGTGATACCAGAACTTGACTTGGACCACAATAAAAAAACATCACATTCACTAGCATCTGCTAGTTTAAAATGTCATGATAACTGGTTCTTGTATGCTAAATTAGACCCTCACAAGTCTGTGGTTGTTGACAAGGTTTCAATTGAAATGCCTTAAATTAGACAGTGGACTGAATAATGTTTCCATTGCTTTCAAGGATATGATGAGTACTAGTTATGCTGAGTTGCATTATTTTACTTGACCTCAAGGCTGAATGGCACAAGCCAGGGTGATCACGTTTGAGAACTGATAATAGTGCAATAGCAACAGCTATCAAACTGTGGGTTTTGTTTTGTGATTCTTAGGACCAAGATGTCCAGTGAAGTGCAAAGACCTGACGACAGCCCCAGTACAAGTGGGGGGAGCTCTGATCTAGATCAGCGGGAAAGTGTTCAACAAGAACAAGAAAGAGAACAAACACAGCCGAAGAAAAAAGAGACAAAAATCTCAAGCAAAACTGCTGCAAAGCTTTCAACAAGCGCCAAAAGGTAAAAAAATTAAAATTCCATAAGTGCCTGTATTTTACCCTATAATCTGTTTTTATGTTAAAATGTGATGAAAGTATTCGTGTAATATTCATTTAGTGAAAATATAATTATCAAATAATGATAACCTTAAGGGTTGCATATCATTGCTTGCAATCTAAAATAGTTGTAATCATTATAGCTTAGTGCATAGAGATGAAGACTGGGAGCCAGATCTGAATTCCCAGCTGCACGATTGACTTGCGGTGCTGTACTGTAGTCCTGGATGACCTTGGACAGAATATATATGTGACTCAGTCCCTGCCAGCTTTAAAACTGGACATGCTTTATAGCACCTCTGTTGGGCAATCCTGGGGAAAAATGCAGTAATAGCATTATGAGAGAATATATTATGGCTCATCTAGTCTCAAATATTATGTTGAGGAAATGAAATAGGCCAAGCAGTAATTGAAACTGATTTTGCTTTACATTTCTAAATGTGTATCATTCCTTAAAATAGATGACACTTTCTAATTAGTTCTCCGGGAGGATTTTTCAAAAGCTTAATTAATTCTTTAATTGCATGAGTGCCAAGGGTTGTGCACTTTTTTTTTTTTGGCAGATTATTAAAATGTTATTTGACTTTTTTTACATTTAACAATGAGATTTAGGAGTTGGGCTTATAGCAAATTAAAGCTGCAGTGTATACGAAAATGGAATTCCTTGGGTCGGTTTACTACATTCGCCCATACTTTAGTCTTCTGTCCACTACAGTATTTGAGGTCACCCATGGCTATTTTGACCATTGGAGCCGATATAAAAGCAGGATGGCTATTACATGTATTATGCTACATTGCAGAATAATTCATAACACATAGCATTTAATAGACATATGTGTTTTATTTACTGTGTACTGAAATGCTGTACTTAACAAACTGAAGAGATGTGGGGGGAGTACAGAAACAAGCCTCCTAATATTGATCTATTTCGCGCAATTAACAATAATTGGAATCAAAGTTTATATTCCTCCAGTTATAAAGTGAAGTGAAATGAAACAAATGAAAACCACAATGTTAATTGAACCCCTCTGGAAAAAGACATTCAGGATTTCTCAGTCTTGTGATAGTGAATGGAGAAGGTAATTTAGTATTGTAAGAATATCTCATTTTTTTTAGAATAACAAACGAATCCTACCCAAAGCATGTCAAGGATACCCAAGACCATTTCACTCCAGGTTTAGTTGATACAATCAGTTAAAATGAGTAAATACTTCAGGGCCTGGATGGAGTTATATTTGGTATAATTAAACCATTTAGAATATGCCTGGAATAAAGATGAAATGGAAGGCCTAGTATTCCACCCTTGACGCATTAACTGTACCACTATACGCCTGTCTCCAAGTCAGATTAAGTGATAAATTACCAGTCCAAAAAGCAGAGACTTGTCAATGTTAAACCCCAGCTGAAACATAATGAAATTTCAGGGAAAAATTTGATGTTAATCTTGTGAATTGGCAGCTGATTACATATTACTTCAGGCTTTTTATACAGTAATTGTAAATAGATTTCCATTACACCAGATAAAACTGGTCTTCGTGAAAGCTTTCCTATTCAACCAGAACTGTGTAACAATACTTAATGGAAATCACAAAGTTTACTTGACTTTTATTTATTGATTTACTGCATGTTTTGCAAAAAGTTAGAATAAAATGGTACACTGTGCTGCATATATTTCAGTATTTACCAAAAATATTTCCCTTTATCTTTAGGATTCAAAAAGAGCTAGCAGAAATAACACTGGACCCTCCTCCTAATTGCAGGTAATTTCCTTCTTATAACAACTGCTGTTTGGGTGATTAAAAGATCTGAAAAGTTTAAAAATAAGTTTTAAGTCCAGGAATGGCATATTGCCTGGGGGTTGGCAATTGCAGTCCTAGAGAACGTACCACTCCAGATGTAAAATGTACAATGAACTAATACCTAATTAAAGACTTAGATAGAGGTTTAATTGCTTCAATTAATCCATTTAGAATGTGGTTGGAACTAGGGCTGTGTGCGAAGGTTCGTTCACTGGCCAGGGATTCGAAGATTGTTTTAAACCTTTGAAGGAAACTGTTTGACAATGTGTGGATACTATAAATCACACATTAAATGTCACTCACATGCAAAACAAATGATGTTGTTAAAATCCGCTACCAAATTGTTATACGTAGCAACTCTAGCACCGCTGCCATGTATGAAGCAGGGTATAGAATCTAGTACCTCTAGTGGCTGTATTGCTTCAGTAAAATATGTACTGAATGCCTAGTGCACGGTAGAATATGTTTCAAACATACAAAATATATGCTAACACTAATCACTTTAATTTAAAATACTGAGCACCGTCCGCCCCTCCACGAACCAGCTTGTTTTATCCAGAGGCAAACCTTTAATTTCTTCATTCACCATCTCGACAGCAAAGCGTTGTATATCGTAAGGCGTAAGCTGTATTGAAAGAAATGTCTCGAAACCCCTCTGCTGTTTGGGGTTGTAAATGCCCAGACGACCAAAAAACAAGTTGAATGCAAACTGTGCAAGTGACTCGTATCATGGAGGCATAACTAATCTCTGGGGTCACTTGACAAGCGTAAGTTCATATTATTAGTAGTTTTATTAGTATTTTTAGTAGTAGTAAAATGTGACTGATAACCAGCTTGAAACGGTGACTGTTAAATAAAGATTTGTCCGCTGCAGCTGGTGCTGCTGCAATGCAAGCTTATTGTATGTATCGCAAGCAGGCTCAGTTACGTGTAAATAAACAACGTGTATTTTTATTTAAATTATAAAAACATGATTACTGTTCTATATAACGTATTTTTAAACTACATGTGAATGTGTTTTATTCCATTTTATATGGATTACCTGTAAAATAATAGGATTAATATTAGAAATATAAACAAGTAGCTGCGGTGACGTCACCAATAAACTATGCAGACGAGTACCATCGAAGGTTCGAACCTTCCTTCGGTAATGTGTTCCGAACCTTCGAAGGTAAAAATGTACCCTTCGTTGCAGCCCTAGTTGGAACAAACATCTAGACTGGAAGGACCAACTTTGCCCCAGGGCCATCATTTACTGGACTTCTGTTGGTTCTTCAAGTCCAAGTGTCTGCACCAGACCTGATCAAAATAGTTATTTAAACTAATAAAACTTGTGGTTGCTCATGGTATTTGATTGCCCTGGTGCATTTTGATGCAACATCTTTCTGATCTACATTAACTATTTTGTATTGGTCTTCAGCAGAAGGTAACAAAGCCTATCGGTTTAATTGATCTGGCTTTGTTTTATGTGTATTCGAGGTGATATGTGTGCTTACAGGAAAGAGGAAGTAGTGTTTTAGGTGGTACCATGTCTATTATTGGAGTTGAATCTGGATTACTTGAATAGTTCAGTTGTTGTATCATGGCGTGGTTACAGAAGATCAAAAGTGCTGTGTCTTTTAAGAAGCATGCACACGTTTATGCAGGTAGTGGATAAGTATTACACAATACCTTGAACCTTAATTAAACTCAATGATATGATTACAATAGAGAACTGAATGGGTGTGAGTTTGTAGGTTATAATGTGTTAACTTTTTGTTTTTTTGCCTCTGTTCTGTAGCCTAGAATAAGCTCACCCCAATTAATTTTAGTTTTGTGTAAATCTATTAATATTATTAATTGCAGTAAATATTTGTACTTGTTACATGATTGATTTATAATGAACAGTAGTCCCAAGGTGGTATAAAATAATTGTTCTCCCACTGTATCAGTCAGCTCTAGATCTGTACTAGCATAGTGTATTTTTCTTAATGTTTTCTGTGTCAGTAGAAATTGAAAAACAACTTGCTGATGGGTTGTGGGTTGTTTATTGTTTTGAATACTTTATAAGAAATGTAAATTTGCTTCACTTTTGCTAGACACTGATTACAATGGTATTAGGATATTTGTGTGCAGCTTGTGGTTTTCAGTATAATTGTATTCAATTTGAGCATGTATAAAATTGCTTTTGCTTGTGGTGTTCAGTATAATTGTATTCGATTTGAGCATGTATACAATTATTTTTGATGACTGTAGATAACTTTTTTTTTTTATGTCAATTACATATTGACATGATAAGAGTGCAGCAGTAGAGAAGCAGAGACATTCCATAAAGCAGACGGAACTTAAAGAATCTCTTCTGCAAAAACAAGTTGGAGATGATTCTTGTTTCAGCCATACTCTCTGCAAAAACAAGTTGGAGATGATTCTTGTTTCAGCCATACTCTTTTCATGACAAATGGATTTACCTTGACCAGTGGCAATTCAGCACCCTTCAGAAGTGGAGATGAATTTCTATTGTAAACCAGGACAATTATTTGACAGCAGGATTCTCCAGCATTGTTCTACGGATTTGAGAACTTGGGTGTCTTGCATCTCACTGTCAGCATGCTTGATGAATGACCAAGTTTTGGATCATCTAATCTTTTTATTTCTGAAAACATAGACGATGTGATATTCTTAACATACAATATAATATTGGGACATTGGTACTCAAGATAGCCCTGTATGTTTTCATGAGATGTTAAAATCTATCCCCATTTAGAAAATGTTATGCTATTTGGGATCCCAAATGTTGCTGGTCAATCACTTGAACATTGGTTTTAACCATCAGAAACAATTTGAAAGGAATCCGTCAAAACTATTTAAACTACTAGAAATAAACACTATCCGCTTTACTGGCAGAAGGCTTCCATTCCTAAAAGCAGAAGGTTCCAAATGGAATAACACATGTGAAATCTACAGAACAGGGGCCATTGTAAATGGATTAATGACCTGTTTATATTGCTGCAGGCCTGTGGGTGTCGTGACATTTCTCTCTCTCTCTCCTCTCTCTCTCTCTCTCTCTCTCTCTCTCTCTCTCTCTCTCTCTCTCTCTCCACTATTTTCCATGGACTTAATATTCCAACCTGCATATAACTGTTTCTTGTAAAATATGTAAACAATGTGTGTAGCCTATCATAGGAAAGGTCCTGTGTCAAACATGGTCAGCAGAAAACAGTGGTTGTGCTGCTATTCATATATATCTCTACCTTATTGTGGTCACATTAACCCCACTATGTCCAAAACCTTTTAAAAGCATCTTTACTGTAGTTTGCTGATCAATAACCTTTTTTGTTTGATTCTCTTTATTCGATTCAAAAGTCTGCTCCAATGTAGCTCCTGTGCAAGTTTTTGCTCCTTGACTGTACCATAAAATTTTACATGCAGAATTTGCTATTTGGAAGGTAATGGCACAGTAACTACAGCATCTGCAAGCATTTCAAGAGTTTTAATGCAAATATTCCAGCAGTATCACAAATTCAATTGTGGTAGGCAAAATGTTTATGGTATGTTTGCCATTTGTCATACCTCACACTGATAGTCCTTCGGATGAGACGTAAAACCGAGGTCCTATTGTAAGTGACTCTGCAGCAGCAATTGTGATGCATAGTTCACCTGCTAGTCTCTGTAAGTTGCTTTGGATAGAAACAACTGCTAAATGACTAATTCAGAGGAAACACACACACATCATTCTGTATCTTCTACTCTTCTAGATTTACAACACCAATTTTCATTGTAGAAACCATTTAAGAAATGTTGCTGATCCACGTATTAAAAATACACTGAAATGAGGTCCGTGAAAAAAAAGGTTTTCAATTTGAGTGGTACAGTAGTATTAAAATCGGTCACTGTTTAGTTCATAAAATAGATCCCATAGTGTTGTTGACATTTTTAACTCCAAATGTATGTTGTTAAAGGTAAAGAAAGCATATCAGATCTCCTTGAGTTGGTCATGCATTAGACAACCAAAGCTTGTTGTTTGTAAGTAATGAGATTTCTCACATGTTTCACAACATTTAATGATGTGATGATATACTCCATGTGTGAGTAAATGACAGAATGGCATGTTCTTGGCTGTTAAACCTTAGAAAATGACTTAAGCTCTTTGGATCAGGTTTTTTTTTTCAGTGTGCAGGAAAGCTGTCATTGAAAGAAGCAGTTTATTATTAGAAGCACAGTTTACGATGTTGTAATTTACTTATAATGACTACTGTATCTGTTGGGGTAAGGGGCATAAATAAGATTTAAAAGTTGCCTACCCTGATAGTTATAAAAAGCATTACCAGCAGGAGGATGGAGCATGTAAATAATTGCTTTAGAAGATAAAAAATGCTTCAGGTGTTATTTATACTTTTGCCAAGTCTAGGAAGCGGGGATGAAATAGAATTTAGCTCTCTTTCTGCCTCTGCATAGTGTTTAAAAAAAACAACAACAAAAAAAAAAAACTTGCTCCAGTGTATTGTAATTCTCAGTTTCAAAGTCTTTGTTTTTATAGTGACTGTGGAATTCGCAAAATCCTTCCAAATTAAATCCTTAAAAAAAAAAAAAAACCTTTGGCAGATGCAGATTATGCATCATTACCTTTTTGGTTTAAGATACCTTATTCTATTTAGACAGGGTAGAAAAAGCGCTCCAAGGTAGCAAGATTATACAAGTTTGCTTTTGCTTGCAAACAAACCTTAAAGCTTTCTGCACATTCATGTATAGATTGAGGAATGGAGTAGGGTGGGAATTTCGAATAATAAGATACCAGTAATAAAAATGTTGAGGACCCGAATACTCGACCCGTAATTATTCATAACAGTAAAAGGTCCTTAGAATCTATTTGCAGCAACCACAGGCACACATTAGATAAATACATCAGCAGTAACAGCGAAGAAACATCTAATGTAGTAAAACTAAAAAAACTATTTTCTATAAGAAATAAGACTACACATCAGAGGGGTTTTAACTATAAAACTTTATAAAAAGGACCTTCAGAACTTTCAGCTGCATTTTTAATACCCTTTCACAAGTCGTTTAAAACGAACATTACTGCTAACTAACAAAGCACAACAAAATATGTTTGCTCAAGAACATCTATATTATTAAATATAACATAAAAACAGAGATGTACTGTACGGCTGATTCCACAATCAAGCCGACATCAGTAGGAGATCGATAACGGCAGAACTCAAACAAAAAAAAGCATTGTCCAGCTAGTTTGCAGTCAAAACACCTGTTTTTTTCAGCCCGAGACGCATCACATCGCCGACCACTGCGCACAGTAAAAGATGCAATGCTTGTTTGTTTTTTGCCAAATTTTGTGTTTTCTTCCAAAGTAGCAGATGGGTGCTTTAATGTTAGATGATTGAGCATTGAACACATTGATTTATGATACAAAATACATTGCACGTGGTCATGTTTAACTTTTCAAAATACTTCCACGCGTTGCTTTTTTTCAAGGTTCCATTTTGATACTGTGTAGGAACAATTGCTTCACTGCTCATGTACTCCCTTAGCCAATAGCAGAGCTAGGTTATGAATTGCGCCTGGCTCCCTGTCAATTATCAGTGAGGTGAGAATTGTAGTGGCTGACCACTTTTAACTTTCTCCTCTCTTAAAAATACCGTGGCAAGTTTTTTTGGGTGGAATTAGCGCATTTTTCCATTTGTTTTAGAAATTAATGAATATTCAAAACTTGATCAAAGTATTTGAGTAGTCATTTTATTTAGAATACTTCCTTCCTTGAATATTCTGCCTCGCCCGTAGATTGTAGGTGCTCAACATGGACCGTTAAGCGTGATGGTGTAAATTTAATGAAACATTAGTCATTCATATTGTGCATGGGTATGAAACCTTTAGCATAATTAAAACAAAGGTGTGCTTAAAATCAGTTTGAAAACCTAAACATGTGTTTTGTGAAGATACAATGATGGGGCATAAAACAAAGTCAGTAAGCCAGTATGTAAAGGAAAATTAGGTTTTGTTGAAGAAACCATAAAAAGAAAGACAAATTGTATGCAAGCACTGCAGAGTTGTAATTCCCATTGTTTCTGGAAAAAACACTTGCAGAATTTCAGAGCACTAAGCAGTGCAACTTTAAAAAATTGAAAACGTCACTCTCTACCTCATGGGGCGGCACACCAGATTAAAGATAAAGTATGAGGAAGAGGAAAACTTTACCCATGAATTTGGTGTAGTCCGGTACTGGTTTAAATCAAGCTTTAAAATAAGTTTTAAATTAAGCTTTACAATAAGTATTTACCTAAAGCATTTGAAAATGATTTGAAACACATTGCCATAATGGTGGATGGTGGTACAAAACTGGCTATTACCATTGATGAAAACCCAGCGATTCATGGTGATCCAGCTGTAAGTATCCTGTTTACTTTCCACTATGAACATAACAAAAATTGAAGGGTTACGGCAATGGCTGATCTTGAAGTTGTGCAAGTGTGCAGTTCTGTTTCTTTAGCAGCACTGCTTGGAACAGTTCTGCACAAATTTGGGAAGTCATGGGCCAATGTATTGTGTTTATGTTCAGATTCTGCAAGCTACTTGGTTTAGCTGCATAGTGATCTGAAAGCAACTTATGCTGATTTTAGTGAATACATTCATGGGACCCCTGCCACTTTAGATACAGTTATGTAAGCTGGACTCGGTTCAGATTCTTTTAAAGATCTTATTGATTTTGTAATTCATGCTGTTACTTTATGCAAGTACACACGAGAGATAAAGCAGGCTTACTTTTTTTTACACCAAAAGTGATCCCCTCTGTCACCATGTCCCATTGGTTCTCTTTCACTGAAGCTGCTGAGAGTTCAGTACAATACTGGAGACCACTGACTACATTTCTGCCGAGCAATGAGGAAAATTTGTTTTTTATTTTGCCAGTTCGTAAAAGAAAATGTCACCCCACTGATTGAGTCAATCAAAATTTTATAAAGTGAAGCAATACATGTTCACCAGGTTTATGCCATCCTCATACCCCCCAACTGTACCGATTTGACCGGTACAATACCAGCTTACTTTGGTACTGGAACCTCACAACTTAATAGTGTGCACTCAATTTTGAAATCCACTCTGTCCCGTTTAGAACATTACAAACCCTAGAAAGATATCTAATTTTCTTTTATATTTCTTGTATGTTCCCTTGAGGGGGACAATATTAATACATTTAGTAATTTAGGATCCTGTTTGTTTCTAGAATTGGATTTTATATAATAAGTGTTAATTCAGATTTATTATTATTTTTTGTTTAATAATTGGTGGTGCACAGCTGTTACTGACAATCATTAGGTATAATAGAAAGTGTTTCTGTAAACACAAGATAAGATTGTTTTGCATTGATATGGAATAAAACTAATAAAGCGTTTAATATGAATTGGCATGCATCCAGTTTCTGCTGTGTTTATGTGGTTAACCAATATTAATGATGTATAGAGATTAAGGCTGTGAAGAGGGGGAAGGGACTAAACAGTGTTTCAGCTTCACCTCTTTAGCAACTTACAAACATTCTAAAAAGCACTATTATGACATTTCAGCTGGCATTACTTTTAAAGTTAGCACTGCAAAAGAACAAATGCGTCATTTAAAAAAAAAAAAAAAAACACTTGAACTGTAGCTGATTTGCAGTGAGTGCATTTACCCAAATTGCAAACTTTCTGGATTTTTTTTACCACAACACAACACAACACACAGGGAAGCCCCTCTTGTAGAAGATTTGTGTTGGTCTAGACCACTGGTACTAACTTGTGGCTCTTTTCAATCCATTCTGGTTCAGGACCTTGTTACAACAATGTCCTTAATTATTGAATTGAGTAGTCCAGAGCTCTGCTCCAACTAGTGTTGTTTTTTTTGTTTTGTTTTTTTGTTTTTTTTAATTAAGCAATTATGGACCACAGTGGAACAGTGCACTGATTTGGAATGGACTGAAAGAGCCACAAATCAGTTCAATTGGTCTTGACTTTCTATGGGGAAATACTGTCTGAGGTTGCTGTGGTGAATCAAATAGTGCAGGCAATTGGTATTGGTTTCATAATGTGCAAGCCATTACATTGCCTGTCCATTTGTCAATTTTAGGTCCAGAAATTAGGATGAAACGACTGGAATGCATACAGTTAACTGTACCTTCGAATCGGGCTGTATGAACTTTGCACATCTCATTGCCCGTCAGCAAAGAGAAGTTCCCAATATCCCTTGCTTTCCTTTATAATAACAGGCACTGCCTTTAGATTCCACTTAAGTCATTGTTGTTTGGATTTATTATTCAGATAATTTCAAGAGAATGCAGACCAGGGGACATATTACAAAAGCATCCTAAGTGACATTCTTATCTTCAGAGATAGAATGTCCTAACTACACATTTAGGAGAGTTTATATTAGAGAAAATGCTCGCCTAACTTATTTTCCTATCTTAATTTAAGATAGAAAATAGCATATGACAGAACGTTCCTAATTTGGTCATTTCCTAAGTTTCTTTCCTAACATTTAGGACTTGGGAGGGAACCTTTCCTATCTGTTGGTTAGAAAAAGAAAATTGTTAGAGTGCAAGATCAGAACAGGATAGGGGGAGACACTTTGGAAATTGTAGACACTGCTGACTTAGGAAATGCTTTCGTAATACCAATTTAGGAAAAATCCTATCCTAGCCATGAAAGAAGATAGGTAAGCAAGTTAGGAAATTGTTCTGTAATACAGCTCCTGGTTTGTATATCTAACATCTAATTATGTGAAACTGCTGAATAGAGCCCAGTTACTGTAGTCATTTTTGTAGTGTGAGGGCACAAATAAATTGAAGCACTTCCATGATATGTTTTAGCTGTCTCACCACAAAATTTACAACACAATTGAAAGTTTATCTTATCTACATTTTAACAGTAGTTCTGATATGACTTGAATGAATAATTAAGTGTGTGGCTTGCCTGGTGTAACTGAAAGAAACCAAATTAGTAGGCTTTGTTATAAATACAGCATATTGCATTGAGTATGGGCCTACATACTGTGTGGTGCTTGTTTTAACCCTATCAGGAAAATGTAAAAGAGCTGTGTGGTGAACAAACATATTATACTCCCAAAAACGTCTGTGTTTATTAAGGCAACAGAAAAGGACTGCCCCTCTACCAGCAATGGTATCGGGGGACAGTAATAACAAGTAATCCCCTACCCAGAGTCCCATGCACGAAAGTGTGCTTTCCAGTCCGCGGGGTGGTGGTGAGTGCTGATATTGTAAGGTGAGTGTAGTGTTCAGTCGTTTGGGCTGGCTCCGTGGCTGCAGCCCCTGGCTCCTTACTCCTCCTTTACAAAACAAACAAACACTCAGGCTGTAGGTTCACATTTCAGCGCAAGGTGCTGTACTGACATAGCTGCTTCCCCTTTGTACCCACAAATTCCTCCCTGCAATCAACCCGTCACCATGGTTTCTCCAATAGAGGGCCGTCCCGCAGCTGATTGCAATGGACTCCTTTCGGGTACATGCAACTCAGCGCTTCCCCTAATATGGTCACCTTCCGGTTTCCACCTACTGTCAAGGTCCATCTAGGAGCAGCATACAACTACCCTTACACAGCGCCCTTTCTGGTCTGGAGGGAGATTTACAACATTGATCCTTTCTCTCATGATTATTGTATTCGGTCCTGAAAGTTTCAAATAGAGCTCAGAGAGATGCTTTTGATACAAATAGATTTTGCTTTAAGGGCATATAGATTTTCCATGGACTTCTACTATTTTGTGGTACTAATGGCTCTAGATATGTATTTATAGTCTTTGGTGGGGGGTGTACAGTGCCATATGTTCCTATGCTTGTTTAATTTCAAGCCAAGCCTAACATCATAAAGCAGCATGAAGGGCAGCCTGCTGGTTTGCTAATGTTCTATTTAGCAAAGTATATGAGCGTGGAACTACGCTCCTCCTAGTCAGAAAACATGAATATATTTCATTTAAAATGTTTTGCCAAAATTCTGGCTTAAATATTATTCACCATCTCAGTCAAAAAAGTACAGTTTAGAATTTTAAAACATTTTGAATATATATTTGCAAAGATTCAATTTAATACAAAAATCAGTTTTCTTTTACAGTCAGCACTCAGATATCCGTCACCCTGATACAGTGCCTATAGAAAATCTACACCCCTTTTCAAAATTTTCACCTTTTGTTGCCTAAGCCTGGAATTAAAATGCATTAAAATATTTTTTTTTCATTTATCTACACATCCTACCCACAACTTCCAAGTGAAAAAAATATTCTAGAGATTTGTAGAAAATTAATTAAAAATAAAAACTGAAATAGCTTGGTTGGATAAGTGTCCACCCCCCCTGTAATAGCAATCCTAAATTAGCTCAGGTGTAACCAATCGCCTTCAAAATCACACACCAAGTTAAGTGGCCTCCACCTGTGTTAAATTGTAGTGATTCACATGATTTCAGGATAAATTCGGCAGTTCCTGTAGGTTCCCTCTGCTGGGTAGTGCATTTGAAAGCAAAGACTCAACCATGAGCACCAAGGCGCTTTCAAAAGAACTCTGGGACAAAGTTGTTGAAAGGCACAGATCAGGGGATGGGTATAAAAAAATATCAAAGGCCTTGAATATCCCTTGTAGCACGTTCAAGACGATTATTAAGAAGTGGAAGGTGTATGGCACCACCAAGACCCTGCCTAGATCAGGCCCTCCCTCTAAACTGGATGACCAAGAGGCCAATGGCTTTTATGGCCAAGACTGGTCAAAGTGTGCTCCACAAATCTGGCCTGTATGGTAGGGTGGCAAGAAGGAAGCCATTACTCAAGAAAGCCCATCTTGAGTCCTGTTTGAAGTATGCAAAAAAACTCAGGAGATTCTGTAGCCATGTGGCAAAAAGTTTTGTGGTCTGACGAAACTAAAATTGAACTTTTTGGCCTAAATTCAAAGCGTTATGTTTGGTGCAAACCCAACACCGCGCATCACCCAAAGAACACAATCCCTACTGTGAAGCATGGTGGTTGCAGCATCATGTTATGGGGATGTTTCTCATCGGCAGGGACTGGGGCACTTGTCAGGATAGAAGGGAAAATGAATGGAGCAAAGTACAGAGAAGTCCTTGAGGAAAACCTGCTGCCCTCTGCAAGAAAGCTGAAACTGGGACGGAAGATCACCTTTCAGCATGACAACGGCCCAAAGCACACAGCCAAAGCTACACTGGAGTGGCTAAGAAACAAAAAGGTAAATGTCCTTGAGTGGCCCAGTCAGAGCCCCGATCCAAAATCCAATCAAAAATTTGTGGCATGACTTGAAGATTACTGTCCATCAACGCTCCCCAAGGAACTTGACAAAGCTTGAACAGTTTTGTAAAGAATGGTCAAATATTGCCAAAATCTAGGTGTGCAAAGTTGGTAGAGACCAATCCCAACAGACTCACAGCTGTAATTGCTGCCAAAGGTGCTTCCACCAAGTATTATCTCAGGGGGGGTGGAGACTTATCCAATTATCATCTTTCAGTTTTGTATTTAATAATATAATTTTTTTTTCTCAATAAAACCTTTTTTCCCCTTAATAGTGTGGAGTATGGAGTGCAGATAAGTGGGGGGAAAAAATCCTCATTTAAATGCATGAAACTCTGAGGCACTGACACAACAAAATGTGAAAAAAGTTCAATGGTACTGTGATGCATTTTTCTTAAATCTGTGACCTTTAGTTTCTTTTGTGCATTTTTATTTGTAAGTGAACTGTGACATTAGGGCCTTATCGAGCACTATATTCTGCAATTTTGAATACTGACATTGGATACTGTTTTAATTCTGGAAACCGGTGTTGTTGTTTTTTTAATCTTTGAATAAATTGCATTGCCTTTACGTTTTACGCAGTTCTTTGCATAGGTAACATTTTGATTTCATTTTGCTGTTGGGTTGTTAATGGGGAATTTTACATACTGCTACAATACGTACCAGATTTAAAAGTATGTACTGTATTACAGTACTCACAGTCGTCTCTTTTGGCAAGTGATATTTTCAGAATCATATCGTTCTGATTTTGACATTGTATCTTTTGTGTTCCCTGAAAAGACGGACAAGGGTTTGAACAGGCCAAAATGAAATAATCATATACGTGTCACACATTAACCGTCACTGAAGTCAATTTTATAGGGTCGAATATGTGAGTGCTGACTGTATTAGCATATTTAACTGCCCCCCTTTTTCTTGGGTTGAAGATCCTTTGCTGCTTTGCTTCATTTTGGAATGTGCTGATATGATCGCTATAGATGAAGTTGCTGCTGCTTCTTGTTTCATAACTCGTTGTGGGTTGTAGCTAAAACTCACTCTGGTGGTCGAGGATCAAGACGTTTATCAGTAGTAATATATTTGAAATATCTGCATATCATTAAATACCTGGACTACAGAAAAAAGGAGGTAGGTTTGTTAAGATGGTCTGGCAAAATATAATTCTTACTTTCTAGAATGTGAAAATATGTTGTATGCTTGTGTGAAGAAAATATAAAAATGATATAGAAAGTTACAGGTCATTGGTTTTGATTGCAATATAACCAAGCAGTCATCTAGAGATAGAGAGACTTTGGTAAGAAGTTGTTATTTACCACCAACTCCTCTTGGGGGTGAGTGACATCAACCCTCTCCGAATGAATGACCCACCCCCAGATTACAAAACTGTGGTCATTGATTAATCCACGACACCAGGCCTCGGTCATTGATTAACTACAGTAAATAAACTGCAGGCATTTATTAAAGATGAAAGGAAGGGTTTGTCCTTCAGGGTGTGGGCATCTAACCAACTCAAATGAATGAAATGCAGAACATTTCACTGTTAACTGGTTAATCTTACAATAAAATGTAATGCAAATGTAACAATGTCAATTTACATTACCATATATGTTCATCTCACTCTTTTTCTGACACAATATTTGAATTCAGGACAAAAGGTATTATCCTGTATGTTTCAAATACTGTTATTAATGATGAAGACTTACAGTTGAAACATTTGTCATTGAATTTAAGTTTCATTTATGTTATAAATGACCTGTTCCATTAATAGGTCATACAAACCCTCTTCCTCCCACTGGAAAAAATAATAATAATTTGACTGCTTTTTAAAATGCAACAATTGAATAGTTTATTTTTTTGTTCAATTAATGTTGGCATCTAGCATGCAAATGATGGTTGATTATTGCCAGCAACAAACAAACATTTGATCTAATGAATGAGCGGTTTCCTTTCCTCAAGTATTTGCAATCACCTTTCTTAATTAAGTACACCCTTTATTTTGTATTCAGTTTGGCAGTGTATATGTTCACCTAAATAAAAGGAGTATGATTAACAATTTGGCTTTCTATATTCTACTTTTATTTCCACTAAACCTACAAAATGTAACAGTTTAATAAACCAATTTGCATACCCCCCAATTAAAGGGCACATAAGGACCTTTTTATTTTACTGTTGCCATGTGTTGCTACAACAGTTTACGTAAGGTGTGTGTGTGTTGTTGTTGTTGTTGTGTTGTTGTTTTTTTAACATTTTGGCCACTTTTTTAAACTTTTACATTGCATTCCCTGCCTCAAGATGGCTTCCCATGTACCCACATGGACCTACATTTCCCATTATCCTCCTGCTCACATATGTAACTGAGATGGATTTACCAGTGAGCAGGAGGATGATGGGAAATGTAGTTCTGAGAGGTCCATGCGGTTACACGGGGAGTGCAATTTAAAAGTTTTTAAAAAAAGTGGTCAATGTAAAAAAAAAAAAAATAAAAAAAAAAATAAAACAATACACACACCTTACGTAAACAGTTGTAGCAACACATGGGAACATGTAACAAAATAAACTAAAAAAAAAAAGGTCCTTATGTGCCCTTTTAAGGTTCAATGTTTAATTTTGCCGGCGCAGGAACAGATGTAATTGAGATGCCCAGCATGGCATTTATTATTCACCTTGAGGCCTACAGACACCATGAATTTGTCTGTTAATGAATCAGTAATATTTAAAGAAGGAATACTATATACAATACAAGTCACAATTCCCAACCATCCATTTTTTTACTTAATTTTTTAAACTTAGATTTAGCATTAAGAACTGCCCCATACTGCGTATTACAGAAATTCATTCGTATCCCTCCCACTACCCCATCTACACCTTTGTACTATAGCTGTCCCTCTATTATGGTGGGGTTGATTGCTGGTGGATCCTCAGCAGTAGATGATGAAAAGGTTTGTGGATGTTAATTGAAAAGGCCCTGCTAAGTGAAAGATCACTTGTGTACTGTGGCTTTATGTTCCATAATATGCTGATGTTTCCTATTCATTTAAATCATGAACCCAGCAGTTTATCGTAGAGCTGTTGTACAATGTGGTCAATCAGGGTTGTTCAAATAGATCTGCAGGGTACTGTACTGTACATTATGTGATTAGAATACAGTTTGCACCCTCCTTGTTTTTTTGTTCTTTCTTTGTAGATGTGAGTGAGTTCATAAAATACTCAAGGCTGATATTTCTGTGTGTTGCTGTGAGTCTAAATAAAGTAACCCGAGGATGTGAAGCACATTGCTTTATTTGTGTGTTCATTGAAGGCTCGTGTGATATAGAATCAGTGAGCTGTCAAGACTACTCAGCAGTCATTAAGAATTTAGTTTAGTTGGTGCAGCAGGAAGGCGTGGATGCTGCTTGTAGTCAACAGTTCTGTAATGCTTTGTCATTGTTGGTAGTTTGTTAATCATTTCTTTGTCAGGCCTTTTGGATTCCTGTTCCTCTTGCTCTACTGGAAACTGGGAGTTCAGAGGCCTGAAAAGATATCCTAAGATATTGTACCTGAAGAAAATAAGCAATTACAGTACTATATGGGCAATTCCAGAGTTATGGATGTGACATTTGTACACAGAATGTAAATTTGTTACCATACATAAGGACTCCTTTAATGAATTAAAGAAACATTATAGACTATTTAGATAAAGTGCTTTTTAAACTGTGTCCTGTTAATTCCATGGCTCAAAGTCTCACAAAAAAACAAAAAAAAAAAAAAAAAAATGTTGTTGCCCAAAGAAATTCATGTTATGGATGTGGAGAATGGACAAGCATTTTGTAAGAAAGACTTGGCTGCTCCCCAAAATCTCATGAAATATGAAAAAATATGATCACTTGATTTAATTTGTTTTATGTACACACTACATTTTGCATGTGGGACACAGACAAGATGATAAGGTTTCAGTGAAAAAACTGTCTGGTAATTCAGTCAGTAGGACTAACAAGATCAATAAACATTGTATTGTATTATTTAATATTAATAATTAAGAATATAATTAAAATATACAGTACCTCTAATGAGGTTTTCTTAACAATGTTGAATGTAGAAGGATCTTCTGTGTAAGAGTGCCGTATTCTCTGAAAGCTTTCTGAACTGCTGATAATTACCAGATAACCTGTCAGCAATGACGGAGTGAGAGACAGAAAAACTAAAACAGGAAGGCTTTATTTTATTTATTTATTTATTTTTTATTTTGTAACTCTGCGGCCAATCAGATTACAACACGCACCTTTCCCCCTTCGTTGGCTGTGAAAATCAGTTCAGACAAAAACAAAGTGGACACATGCTACATGTAGTTAAAAACTAAGACAAAACTTGAACTATTAAATAAAAACATGTAAACTGGTAAATAAATAATACAAAAAGCCAATAAACTTTTTGAAGTGCGTCCTGAATTGTTATAATAAAGCGATGAAAAGTGAAATCCAAGTGCTTTGAATGAATTGACTGAACGAACACCCTGATGTCACTTCAGTTTAAAGGTACATGTATTTGGGCGATCTTAAATCAATTAAAATGATAGAACATTTAAAAGTAAACCTTGCATATACTTACAGTATACACGTATTTTTAGCACAATGCCCCTAACTATCAATTTAACTAGCGGCACTGCACGGTGCTGGACATTTTACTAAGGAGGCGTGCTAACATGAACAGAAAAATGTAAGGGCACTAGATGAAAGAAAACACTTTAATCCCCATTAAAATGACCGACACGATTTTTTGGTATTGTGATCTGTTTATATAGTCTCATGGCAACGTGCTATGGTGCCCTTTAGTGATTACAATTAACATTTTGCTTGTGCATGATAAGACATGTGATTTCTTTGCAGTCTCATCAAACTTACTACCAGTCATCCATAACTGTCATGTCCAGTGTCAACATTTTTATTCCATAACATACATTTTAAAAAGTTAGCTTTGCAGAGAAAGTTTGAAAAAAAATATAATGTAGTGTACAACTTTTATAAAAACTTTATCAAGAAAATGTTGTGTATTTCCCATGTACTGTACCAAAGCTAAAGAAAGAAACAGCCATCCATGGCTATAAAATGTGTGACACATCTAGTGCATTTATTGAAGATTTAATTTTTTCTTAAATCCATTTTAAAGCCGGGGATTCCTATCAGGTGTGTCTTAAATAAGTAGAGTCAATTCTTCCACCTACGCCATGTAAAACTCAATCCCACCTCTTTCCAACATCGAACTGGGACTGGTGCCCTTTCTATCTGCAATCCTATAATCCAATCGGCAACCAGTTGTTACACAAAGGTCAAATGTTGTATATGTTTAACTTTGTTGTGTAATTGGCATGTCAAAGTAAATTCACTACTCTAACATTTCCCTGTATTATCATTTACGGACCTCTGTTCTGTGTATATATATATATATATATTTTCTGCAGTCCCAGGCCTTGTGCATCCTTTGCAGTGGATGCACCAGCGGTCCAGATAAGATGTATGCCTGCCATTTTTATGCATTAAAAAATCTGAAATTCAAGCTAAATTTAAATTCAATGCGTAAAAATAGCCATAGCAAAGCAAAAATATGCAAAGCAAAGCTTGTCTGCCTCCCCTAAAACTTCCACTAACAACTAGATCTCCCAGAATACAATGTCTTCAGTTACTAGGAAACTGCACACAAGAAAAAGCAACCCAACAAACATTATCCAATCTCTGGTTAGCCCTGTTGTTTTTGCAGCCAGTCACAGTAAGAATAAGAGAAATTTGAAGCTACACGGGTTGAAGCGTAAACACCCCAGTCCAGCTACAAATCCAACTGGAACCATAGTCAGAGGCGACTGCTAAAAAAAGGTGCCTATAATATTAAACTAACTGTTTTATAACTTATTAATATATTTCCTTATGTTATTTATCTGCATGGCTTTATGTTGATGTTTTAACATGTTCACTGAGTTTAAGAATTTAATGTTAAAATTAAAATATAATTTGCAAAGTCAGTGCGATACATCGAAAAAATGCATAGAACACACGTGTGGTTGTATAGTACTACAAGATAACATTGCAGTTAATGCCGACCCCATTACCAGTAAAGATTATTATTATTATTATTTCTTAGCAGACACCCTTATCCAGGGCGACTTACAATTGTTACAAGACATCACATTATTTTTACATACAATTACATTATTTATTTATTTTACACTATTTTTACATACAATTACCCATTTATACAGTTGGGTTTTTACTGGAACAATCTAGGTAAAGTACCTTGCTCAAGGGTACAACAGCAGTGTCCCCCACCGGGGATTGAACACGCGACTGCGGTCAAGAGTCCAGAGCCCTAACCACTACTCCACACTGCTTGTACAGATTATACAGTATTTACCGGGATTACTCATGAATTCAAGGTAATGTTGCATTTTACCCCCTAAAAATATGTTTACTCTCTGTGTTAAAATTAGATGGTAAGTGGGCTCCCGAGTGGCACACCTAGTAAAGGCACTCTGCGTGGAGTGCAGGATGTGCCCTATAGCCTGGAGGTCGCTGGTTCAGGTCCAGGCTATTCCACTGCTGGCCGGGGTGGAGAGAGCTTAGGTCGGCCAGGGTGTCCTCGGCTCACCGTGCACCAGCAACCCCTGTAGACTGGCGCCTGCTGGCCTGCCTGCAAGCGGCCCAGAATTGCTATGTCCTCCGATGCTGTAGCTCTGAAGGAAGCTGCGTGGTGGGCCTGCAGAGTGAAAAGAAGTGGACGGCTGACGGCACATGTTTTAGAGGACGCGTGTTCTCGTCTTTGTCTCTCCCGAGTCAGAGCGGGGGTTGCAGCGGTGAGCCAGGCTTAAAAAAGAATTGGGCATTTCAAATTGGGGAGAAACTGGGGTAAAAATCAACTGGTGATTCCAAATAAAAAATAAATGAGGGTAAGTTACTCCCAGACCCCAAACCTTATCTGGAGCGCTGAGACACATATTAAGTAACTGTCAGTGCAAAATGGAGAGTTCTGCCAGACCGCAATCCTAACTGAGGCATACCAAGACCCAGTTAAAAATGGTTTGATCGTGCTCTGCAGCTGATGGAAAAGAACAGATTTCAAATTCCTTTCAAGTTAGTGCTAGATTGGTTGATGACCATTTATTCATGACCATATCTTTGGCTATTTTCTATAATGTTTCGACATTTGCTGTTTTACATGCTGTGAGACTGAAAGCTCTAATGTATTGTTTATATTTGTGGGCAATATGTATGTTTACTGACATACTTTGTTATTTTCATGTTTAAAAATTGGGCCTTTTTTAGCTTCTGTCAACAGTGCGGTCTTAAATTCAATTTTAAAGCTTACTAGAAAAAAGGTATTCTCTTTACAGTGTGACCCCAAGGGTATTTACCCTCATAACACAAAGTAAAGCCGTTTCTGAAAGTTTTGACTACTTGATTTTGTGCATGGCGTTTACCTTGAGGAAAATATCTAAGATTTGTCATTTACTGTAAGCATTGCCAGTTAAATACATTGTAAGTGACAGAAATTACACTGCTCACAAAAAGTTTAAACATTTTGCGTTTTCTTGGATTCTCGGATATTCAAATAAAAAAATGGCAAGTAATTTAAAGATTCTGTATTATCCTTGCTACAAGGTCATTGCTCTTCCGACCATGGTCGGTGCACATGTTCCCTTTCGCTGTCAAGTGAAGGCCCCTGAGGCAGAATGATCTGCACAGGAAAATGACATTGAATGTGTAAATGTAGATACTGTATAAAATGACTGTTCACTCCAGTCTGACACCACAAATCAGAGTGGGTGAGCAAAGGAAACTCTCAGGAGAGGATCAAATGCCATGTAGGCACCATGTTAGAAATACTAAGCACTAAGCAAGCTGTTGTAGCACAGACTTTGGGCATTGCGCAGTCAATGGTTAGCAGATTGTTGGCGAAGTACAGACAGTTGGACAGTCAATAGTCCTCTGTGGAAGGACAAAAGTGATCAATGGCAGACAGGATAGAAGACTGTCGATCTAGCCCTGAGAAATAACAGCAGTAAGTAGGGGTGGGCACCAATATTGATATTTGGATAAGATATCGATATCGTTCGATAACAATGATAATTTCCATATCGCGATATCGTGGGATTAAAAAAAAAAAAATTCACGTACACTCACAGTCATACTTTTTATTGCTACTACTGATAAAAATACAAACACAGTATAAACAAGTTTATTTTATATTAAGATCCAACAAACCCTATACATACCATTCATTGTTAGTTGCATAGGCAAAACCACACATTATTTAACCCATTTATTCCATTGATTGGCGGTTTTCTTTTTCTAAGAACCCGATTTAATAAATGTTTTTCAAACATTCAATAGCTATGAAGCAAGAAAAACAACAAATCCACAAACTATATCCTCTCTTGTATGCTCTACTCCTGTTTCTTCACCTGTTTCCTCTCACTGGCCAGTCCCTTACCAAAAACTATATCCTGTTTTCAAAAATTGTGCATATCAACTAATTAAGAAACATGATACTCTTTTTTTTTTAAAGTGGTACACACCTAAAAACACCTAACAAACTTAACACAAAAAAACAAAATAAACGGGAAAATCGGCTTAAATAAACACAGCAATCAAGATAGATAGATTTGCTACTGCAAAGAACAGGTTTGGCCTCACACCCAAAGGATTCTTCGTTATCCTTTTAGATCTTTAAATGTGAGCAGTTCATTAATAGAAAGGTGAAACACTCCATATTCCAAAACAAGAGTAGTTTTATTGTTTAAAAAAATCATCGCCGTAGCAACGCATTTCGGCACAATGTGTCACATTCCTTGTCGAAACTGGTTGCTACGCTGATGATGATTTTTAAAGATCTAAAAAAAAAAAAAGAAAAATCCTTTGGGTGTGTGGCCAAACCTGTTCTTTGCAGTTGCTATAGTAAGTGTTTTGATAATTATACCACTGCTGAGCAATTTCTGCTAATGCAGAGACACTTGTTTATACATTAAGTACCTTTTGGCCAGCACAGAACGTGTTTTGCCTGGCCAGGCATATATTGCTGTTCAAATTAAAAACAGCAGGTGGAACATTTATGGTTCCACATTATGTGGCACTCGAAGGTACCAAACGCAATTTGCATGCTGCATTAAGCACTGTTGGCATTATTTTGAGATATGTGCATGTGTCAGTGGTTCATTTTGTCTGTGTGATTACTTACACTATTAATGTATTTTTTAAATGTGAACTTTCGGTATTATAAATGAGTTGTACTTTTAAAACATCAAAACACATCTCAAAATATAGCAAAATTCAGCATGACACCGTACTTAATACTTTTAGAGGTGTTGTGAGTCAGGATTTAAACGCAGAGAAGATTCAATTACTTTCAGATTAGCTAGTCTGTGCGCAGTGAAGTATAGAAATATTTAGGTTTTGAGGTGACTGATGATGGAATAGTAAGACAGTATAACAAGATCTTGTTTTTCTCCATGGATATTGTGAAGCACCACTAAGTTAAAGTAAGTTATTGCTTTTCATATGTAAATTTTTGTTAATGTCTATGTTTCATATTGCAATTGTGTTATTATATTTTTCTATGTTTTGGAAGATTTTGATACTATAGATATTGATATCAAAGTACGTGGACAATATCAATATACAATTTTCATATTGTTGGCCATCGCTACTAGTAATTAGGCCCTATATATTTATTTACATAGCGCCTTTTCATTCAAGATCTCATAACGCTTTACAAGTCAATAAAAACAAATTACAATAAAATGAAATAAAACAATTACAAAATATGAACATGAAAAAGATAGTAAAATAAATCAAAACACAAAAAACATCAATATTAGTAGATATATAAAAAGAGAAGAAAGAACACTTCACATTTTGTATAAAATGCTAGTCTAAAAAGTGAGTTTTTAATCTCAATTTAAAAATATTAAGTGACTCTGTGACTTCTGTAATATCAGATGGTAGTTTATTCCATAATCTGGGAGCATTGCGACTAAAAGCTCTTTCTCCTTTGCTTTTTGTCTTAATCTTTGGGAGGGACAGAAGACCAGAATCAGCCGAGCTTAAAGCACTTCTAGGAACATATAGGGACAAAAGCTCTTTTAGATAATGAGGTGCCAGGTCATGAAGTGTTTCATGACCTGGCACCTGATTAGGATCTTATTAGGATCTTATAATCAACTCTAAATCGTACTGGAAGCCAGAACATAGAAATTCAACTTAACTCCGTTAAGATGCTGCCGATCAGAAATCGTCTACACAGCCATGGTTTGGAGCTGCACATCCTGGAAGAGAGTCACAGGCTAGGCCTACCTTGACAACATCATCAGATGAGTAGTCTCATTTGAGCAGCATCATGGATGTGGTTTCATCCTCATGGATGACAGTGCTAGACCATGTCGTCCTCAGGATAGGTACTGATTTCCTCCAGCAGCACCCAATGCCCCAGAAGTATGCGTCATCAGAAGTATGCGTCATCGTCTGCCTGCATCTCTGCTAGAAGCGGTCCAAACCACTGTTAACTGATGTGTGAAAAATTATACAACCCCCCACCTGCATATTGACTGTTATTCTTAGGACAATTTGATCCAAACTCCGTTGAGATTCTATGTGAAATACAGATGAAGCATTCCTTTCAGTTAATTCACTACAAAACATTACAAATTAAATTGGGTTTTCACATGTACACTTTTGGTTTTGATTAGGGATGCACAGAATCCAGGATTCGGTTTCGGATTCGGCCTGAACACATACTTTTTGAGCAGGGTTTGGATTAGGCTGGATACTTAGGATTCAGTAAACTAAATCAGAATCCTATATCCGCCCAGACACACATCCATTTTAATACATCCCTCCAATGTGTGCAGTTCTTCTGTAAATAAGACACTAATCCAGTATTTTTAACGTAATTGTTGTATTTAATAACAAGAACATGTTTGTTTAACTCTGTCGCAGCTCTCAACTTCCTAAATTACTGGCGACGCACACACTAAACTTGTCACACGGCTGCTGAATACAAACATACCCCCGTATGCAACAGCACATTCACATCGCACTTTTCATGGAGTAAAGTTATGCAGTAAACCTGTAATATATAGTAACGGTTTTGATTATGCTTTTTTGTGAGCAGTATAATTATGCCTATTTTTGCTTCCACTGACAGTAATGTTTGTTAATGTTTTAATTGTTCATACTACCTACAACTGTATTGTATTTTAAAATAGCAAATCACTTCTTTTTATGATCCAGTTACTCACATACCTGTCTGTCAAAATGTCCTTATCACAAAACTACAGTAGTTTGGTTCCAAGTACAATTTAGTTGTGTTTGAATAATTAACAATTAACAGTTTAGCCTTGAAGCTCCAGTGTAACAGCAGTACAGTTCTAGCAAGCAGGGAAATCTGTTTGTTTATTTATTTATTTATTTATTTATTTATTTATTTATTTATTTTTATTATTAAACCATCATTGTTCTTATTCCTACCATAATTTCTTGCTGTTTATGGATTATTGAGAGTTAAGAAAGACCTACCACCAGACCTCACTGGAAATCTTTTTTGGACAAACCACTTGAATGAATGAATGAATGAATGAATGAAAGAATAAAATATTGTACAGTACTCCCAGACAGACATAGGCCTATTACAAGAATCAGCTGTAAATAGTATACTGTAGATTCATCAAAGCATACAGGACAGCAGGGTTTCTTTTCAGTCACAGTTTATAATTCGATCCATCAAATAGCCCAAATGTCTCTGAAGCATCTCAAGTTGTTTGTTTTGTAACATTAATGTAAATTGTTTTCTTTCAGAAAATAAATTAATTGAAGACTGAAGTAAACATTTTGAAAATATGCCCCATTATTATTTATTTTATATTTTATATATTTGACTGAACTTGTTAAGGAATTTAGAACAAATTAACATTCCATTATTTATAAGAGTACATAGGAATGAACAGAGTGTTAAAATAAACAGCCTAAACTGTATTGTTACACTGCATTGTATAAAAAAACAGGGATCTGTCTGGGAGTAGCTGGAAAGACTGCCCCCAACATTGTGGTGCCACTTGTACACACAGAATAGCTGATAAACTGCATAGTCTATTGAGTCTGAACAGTTAACAACAGTGTGTTTTGACTGTACAACTTTCCTCTTTATAAAAAAATACTTACCAGTATATAAGCCGACAAAGTTCAGGAATGCAACAGAAATGGAAAATGATGTGTGTCGGCTAAGGAGAGAATTTCTTGTAGATCAATGAGAAATTTAGTAAAGTAGACCAATGTAATAATGTGTATGAATCCTCAACATGGTACTCAGCTTTCATATGACTTCACTGTTTTTGCTTGTATCCCTTGATAATCTAAACCACCTCCCACAAGCAGCCAGCAGCAGTGAAGATATGTGCATGTCTTACTGTCACTCAGCATGGGTGCCAGGTTATGTGCCAGTTGTTGGAAGCGTGCCAGGCACACTCCGACTTTCATTACATTAGCATTCGTTTATATTTTAGAAATGTCATACTGTGTAGACACAGGGGGCCATATTTTCAAAGCGTTTACTCCAGTCTTTAATTAACTCCTGTCTTTTGAAAGGAGAAAATTCCATGTTCAGTGATATAAAGCTGAGAAGCAAACAGGCTTGTGTATAAAAGGCCATGAATAGCAGTACTTAAGTTGTTTGGTTCTAGTTTCATAAAATCAGCAGCTTTTTTCTTCAAGTAAATAGGACTTAATTAAAAACTGGAGTAAACGCTTTGAAAATAAAGCCCAGTTTCTTATCAGTAAGCACATTTACCTTGATGATTTTTTTTTTTTTTTTTACTGATTTGTATTTATTTTTTATATATAAATAAGGGTAGTGGTGAAACTAACCACTTCCTATGTCGGTTCTTCTTTTGTTGGGAAGCAATTTATGCGCTGTACATGTAATCCATTCAACAAATGGATTATTTTAAAATATGTAATCATTTTATAATTTTAAATAATTCAAATCTATCAATTACCACAGCTCTTCATTAACTTATGTTTGGTGAAATTCTCCCTCAGAGCAGCCATCCTCAGTTACATTACTTTGTTCTATTGACTGTGTCATTACTACATATTTGTTGAGAGAAAATAAAGAATACCACCTAGGGCAGATCTATTACCCACCATTTATGGTTAGTTGCTCATACTTAGTATTTCTCTACCATAAATCAATTGATTGCTGATGGCAATAGCTCTGACAAGTGATACAATTCTATTATTGTATTAGTCTAAATAAACAGAAAATCTCAGCTACCCATAAATATAATGGATCATTTAATTAAATGCACCTCATATTAATCCTAAAGTTTATCTTCAGCTTGGTTATTAAACTTTGTACAAACACCCTCCCCCCCTCACCAGTACATCGACATACAACATATTTGTCTAAAAGTTAGCAAGCAAGAAAGCCTTATAATGAAAAATCTAATTATGACACAAGAATACCAGGACAGACATTTACTGGAATATATTTATGACTGTTGCTTTTAAAATATAATGGCATTACTTACATACCTTGCACTAATTTACCACCTCGCCAGGAGCCATATTTATCAATCATGCGTAAAACCATTATTGAAATTGTTTGTATGCACAGCAGTTGTTTGTGTGCACTCTTCGTCCGGTTATGTCTGGGATATTCCACCACAAACTCCGGCACTGCTAGCTCAATAAATTGAATATATTTCAATTTATGTCGACTTCAAATGTTCATCTAACTCCTTCTCCAGTGGTTAAGTTAGAGATTTGATTACAAGTACTTTTAGGATTTTAGACATCTTACGCAGCGGACTCCCACACCAAGGCAAACACTAGAATAGTTATCTCATATTAGAGTGTCTGAAAACGGTATCTCTGTTCCAGCTGGTCGCAGGCTGGATCTCCAGATTGTCACAGTTCAAAGACTTGTTTGTGTATCAGAACCTTGGATTTCGTGTCAGGAGCCCTGTTTGAGTGACGCGCTCATACTTTTGTAATGTTCTCTTTACCCCTGTGATTGGATAGTTTGGTTATTTTGGGCGATGCCTAAGTCCACGTGGAGTGTTTAATCATTGGTGGTTCTCCTTTGTTCTCCATTGGTCCGCTGTTCCGCCCCCTGTCACCTGGATTTATGAGATGGACTGGATTCCTGTCTTAGGTGTCAAAGCACCCAGATCTGTCTGGGTTGAGGCGCCAATGGAGTTATTCAGCGATCGTGAAGAGAAGCCATTTATTCAGCAGTTTAGTTTATGACTCTATTTAAAAGCATTTTGTCAGTGGGGGAGTTTGTGACCAAAAACCAAGAAGACACAGAGAATGGTTTAAGATTCTCCTCTGCATATTTCAATTCTGTTACTTTCACACACACAATGATATTATGACCCACTCTGATGCTACAGCAGCAATATCCTTTTTGTAGCGAAGTGACCAGAACTGAACACAGTATTCTAGATGAGGTCTTACTAATGCATTATAAAGTTTTAACATTACTTCCCTTGATTTATATTCAACACTTTTCACTATATATCCCAGCATCTTGTTGGCCTTTTTATAGCTTCTCCACTTTGTCTAGATGAAGACATTTCTGATAAACTCTTTTTCATAGATTCCTTCTTCAATTCTAGTATCTCCCATATGGTATTTATAATGCACATTTTTATTGCCTGCGTGCAGTACCTTTCACTTTTCTCTCTTAAATGTCATTTGCCATGTGTCTGCCCAGTTCTAAATACTGTCTAGATCATTTTGGATGACCTTTGCTGCTTCATCAGTGTTTACCACTCCTCCTATTTTTGTGTCGTCTGCAAATTTAACAAGTTTGCTTACTATACCAGAATCTAAGTCATTAATGTAGATTAGGAATAGCAGATGACCTAATTCTGATCCCTGTGGTACACCACTGGTTACCTAGCTCCATTTTGAGCACTAATCCATGTGCATGCATTTCCTTGAATCCCTACTTCATTCAGTTTGAGAATTCATCTTTTATGCAGGACTTTGTCAAAAGCTTTCTGGAAGTCTAAATAAACAATGTCATATGCTTTGCAATTATCGAAGGTTGCATCCTCAAATTACTTAGACACAATCTCCCTTTCCTAAAACCATGCTGACTGTCTCATTTAGAGCATTTATTTGCAGAAAATGACAACTGGTCAAAATAACAAAAAAGATGCAGTGTTGTCAGACCTTGAATAATGCAAAAAAAATAAGTTCATATTCATTTTTAAACAACACAATACTAATGTTTTAACTTAGGAAGAGTTCAGAAATCAATATTTGGTGGAATAACCCTGATTTTCAAGCACAGCTTTCATGCGTCTTGGCATGCTCTCCACCAGTCTTTCACATTGATGTTGGGTGACTTTATGCCACTCCTGGCGCAAAAATTCAAGCAGCTCGGCTTTGTTTGCTGGCTTGCGACCATCCATCTTCCTCTTGATCACATTCCAGAGGTTTTCAATGGGGTTCAGGTCTGGAGATTGGGCTGGCCATGACAGGGTCTTGATCTGGTGGTCCTCCATCCACACCTTGATTGACCTGGCTGTGTGGCATGGAGCATTGTCCTGCTGGAAAAACCAATCCTCAGAGTTGGGGAACATTGTCAGAGCAGAAGGAAGCAAGTTTTCTTCCAGGACAACCTTGTACTTGGCTTGATTCATGCCAAAGCTGCCTGATTCCAGCCTTGCTGAAGCACCCCCAGATCATCACCGATCCTCCACCACATTTCACAGTGGGTGCGAGACACTGTGGCTTGTAGGCCTCTCCAGGTCTCCGTCTAACCATTAGACGACCAGGTGTTGGGCAAAGCTGAAAATTGGACTCATCTGGGAGTGCTTCAGCAAGGCTGGAATCGGGCAGATTTGTCTTTGTGAAGGACGCATGAATCAAGCCAAGTACAAGGTTGTCCTGGAAGAAAACTTGCTTCCTTCTGCTCTGACAATGTTCCCCAACTCTGAGGATTGGTTTTTCCAGCAGGACAATGCTCCATGCCACACAGCCAGGTCAATCAAGGTGTGGATGGAGGACCACCAGATCAAGACCCTGTCATGGCCAGCCCAATCTCCAGACCTGAACCCCATTGAAAACCTCTGGAATGTGATCAAGAGGAAGATGGATGGTCGCAAGCCATCAAACAAAGCTGAGCTGCTTGAATTTTTAAGCCAGGAGTGGCATAAAGTCACCCAACACCAATGTGAAAGACTGGTGGAGAGCATGCCAAGACGCATGAAAGCTGTGCTTGAAAATCAAGGTTATTCCACCAAATACTGATTTCTGAACTCTTCCTAAGTTAAAACATTAGTATTGTGCTGTTTAAAAATGAATATGAACTTATTTTCTTTGCATTATTCGAGGTCTGACAACACTGCATCTTTTTTGTTATTTTGACCAGTTGTCATTTTCTGCAAATAAATGCTCTAAATGACAATATTTTTAATTGGAATTTGGGAGAAATGTTGTCAGTAGTTTATAGAATAAAACAAAAATGTTCATTTTACCCAAACACATACCTATAAATAGTAAAACCAGAGAAACTGATAATTTTGCAGTGGTCTCTTAATTTTTTCCAGAGCTGTATATATATATATATATATATTAGGGATATATTAGGGATGCACCAGGTTTCGGATTCAACCAGAATACCTACTTTTTGAGCAGGGTTCGGATTCGGTGAACCGAATGCTATATCCGCCCAAACACACATCCATTTTAATATCCCTCCAATGTGTGCAGTTATTCTTTAAATAAAAGACACAAATCCAGTAGTGAACGTAACTGTTGTATTTAATAACAGGTATTCAAGAACAAGAACATGTTTGATGAACTCTGTCGCAGCTCTCAACTCCCTAAATTACTGGTGGCGCACGCATTAAACATGTCACGCAGCTGCTGAATGTAAACAGACCCCCCGTATGCAACACAGCACAGTCACATCACACTTTTCAGTAAAGTTATGCAGTATTATGGTTCCAAATTTACAGACAGGAACAGTTTATTGTAAAGTAGGTTTGAAGGGCTCCGCTTCCTCCAGTACAGTGTCCCAGGTTACAAACCTGCGCCTTCACTGGGATGCCACTCCATTAACTACTTCCTGCAGTGCTGTTCTGTATGGGTACAATGCAAGAGGTTTCAGTATTCTACAGTTGTACACATGTGTAGTGTAAAGCTGCCAAACATGATGGCTGAGATTAGACTGATGCCACTCAAGCAGAGGATGAATTCATGAGCATGCTGAAACATACTGAATAGAGTATATTATGGAATTTCTGCTGTTTCAGTATATCTACCATCAAAGATATATTTTAATATAATAGGTAGGTCAGAATGGAGACAACAGGTCAAAAAACCTTGGTCCTTAAAGCATCAGTAATATTTTAGTTTAACATTTTCAATGCTGTTGTCGCATTGTCATGCCTGGATTGTAAATCCCTTTTGTAAATTTGATATGTAAGTTCAATTCAAAATGGTATAGTACAAGATCCATATTGAGCTACAGTATGTACAGATTGAATCAACATAAATTATAATAAAAAAACAGGTTTTTCAAAGTGGATTCATTTTTGTGTTATACGACCTAGAGATGGACATAAATAACTTTTTCGTAATCACTATTGTTTAAAAAATTGGGTGAAAAAATTTCTATTTTCTGCTAAGCTTAAGTGTAAACTTGTAATCTGTTTGTCACACTATAAAGTAACACCCACCATTAGAAAGACAGAACTATGTAGATCACATTTTAATTTCATTATTAGGATATGTTACATTAAGTAGAAGGTGTTAGTTGGCAATATATTAGTGAAAAAGGTGTAACAAGGTGAAAAATACTGGTATGCTAAGTCTTAAATACAGGGGCGTCATTTGCTATGGGGCAGGCGCTGATTAATATTGCTTCTGCCCAAGTCAAATTATTTCTACTCTAAAGAAAGTGTACCATAGATTTGAAAATGGGATTTAGGCTCATATGTAGGGCTGCACTGTTCACTTTTGGATATCAATTTGACCCTATTTGTGATTTATAGATTCTTGAATTTCTTTAAATTCTGTTTTTCTCATTCATGATGCTATTTGGGACAGAGAATGTTCACAACCCCCCCCGAATTTTTCTGAGGCAACGCTCCTGCTTAAATAGTATTTGTGCAAAAGCTTTAGGGAATTTAAGTATTGTATAACAAACATATTGTAATCCTGATGGCACATGAGCTCAAGTCACGGTACATCACTTCTCAGCATATTAATGTTACACTTTATTATCCTTTTAAAATACATTTTGAATGAGAGTGATATTGGCACCACATGGTGTTCACACAGTAAGGAATCATTTATTTGGCTGGCAATGCTTCTAATCATAATGCAAAAAAAGACAAAAATAGCTTCAAAGAAGCAGACAGATGTTTGACAGACTGCCAAAAAGGATGTACATGTATTTGTATGTACATGTAGCAGAGATAGAAAAGGAAGCAGCAAACAAAAAGCATTTCAGTAATAATCTAGTTGCTGGATTTTAAAACATATGTATTGTGGCTTTGAATTTCCCCAGGCTCTACACTACTGTTAAATTTCATGTAGCTCAAACACCTCTGGATAAGAATCAGCAGACAAACCACTTTAGACTTAAATTAACAACATGAATTAGGTGGCAAGGAAATTGCCATCATGTTGGAAAAGTCAGTTTTATCCATTTGAAAGGTATGTGGTATAAACAAAAAACTTTGAAGAGGCCTCAGAAATAATTTGGGGTTTTAGTAACTTGCTATGGCTTTTCTGAAGTGAACCAGGCATAAATAACATGGATAACATGGATACATGCAGCACACTAGTTTACACAACAGGAGTTTTCAGTAATATAGTATTGTTTAATACCTATTTGTATTCAGGTCCTGTCTGTTTCTTAAAAAAAAAAAGGTAATACAATGTTGTTACTTATTACTGAATAAAAAAGTAGCCTGTTATAGTACTCGTTACCTTTCTTTCTCTTGTCTTGTCCTGCGAAATATTTGTTGTGGCTATTCCTTACTTTTTAACTGTACATCTGGCAATTCATTTATTAAATGTGTCAAACAGGTTTTTAAAATGTGTGTAGTGTAACAAACAACTCTTAGTAATTTATTGGATATTGCAAATAGTAAATTGTAATTATTACAATACATGCAACTTTGCAGAAGTATAACTGTGCTTTCTGAAATTGGTCTTGGTAGTTATTGGAAGGAAAATCACATTTGACACATCATTTAAATATCGTATTTGCTTTTTTTTTTTTTTTTTGCGTTTTTAGAAACTGAAATTTACTTTGACTTTAAAAAAAGAAAAGACCACTAATGTTGGTGTACACCAGAGAAAATGTCACAAGACAGGCTTGTTTCTTTTTTGCAGAAAAAAATATTACTCCCATTAAAAACTGAATTACCTAATTATTGACAAAAGTAATATTATTACAGTAATGCTTTACTTAAGTAATAAGTAATGTGTTACCCCCAGCTTTCACATTTTGTAAGAACAGTTATTACTGCAATCAATAATGCACCTATTTATATTGCAAAATATAATTCGTATCCTTTGAATTGCTTTGGGCATGGCCTTTGATGTACTATGCACAAGGAATTACACATACATTTCAGTTTTACTGTTTACATAAACGCAGAATCAAGCAAATAGTTCAAGAAAATGACAGTGGCTGGATATATTTTGAAAGTGAATGTAGTCTCTTGCACAAATAGGGAAAGTACAATTACAGTCCTACACATTAGAACACTTCCTTTATGAACTTTCAGACGTTTTCCTTGTCTCTGTGGGCTTTAAGTTGCTTTTATTTAAGTCCTTAACGTTACTTGGTGAGAGTTCTAATTGCCACACCATGGTTAATGATGAGATCTGATGATGTGTCAACACAGCCAGCTGTATTTGTTTTTTTTATTTGCTTTCCTACAGAACGTTGGCGGAGGACTTGCATTATACTGAACATTTTGGCAAATAAATATCTGGATATTCTTTTTATTTTATTCTTTTTTTTTTAATTAATTGTGTACCCAAACGACAAAATGAAAGATGTTATTAGGATTATATATGCACTTTTCCATCCCCACACAGGATGTATTACTCAAACCTATTCTTCCTTTCAAGCCCTTAGATCTTAGAAATAGATTGTCTTGTCTTGTGGCAAGAGTATGACAGAAGCATTTCTTTGATTCCCATCAGACAGAAAAATGCATTATATCTGCAGTGCAGACCTATTAGTGAATTTACATGTGTGCTCCCTTGTAAGTTACTACACTCATTTTGCAGTTTACTGTATATCTTTTATCATGTCAGGCTATTTGCTATGCTTTAACCCTTTAAGGTAAAAGGGACATACTGTATCTGTCCCACAAATAAAAAATATGTTAACTTTTCTTATTTTTGCAATGAGGTGCCCAGAACCGGGTTTAAAATATACTGACAGGTTGGATCTGGTCATCCAAATTGCCAGTTTCCTTGTGATACTTGAGTCGCACTTAACTGTATTTTAAGAAGAAATTTTGGACAACCGCTCAATTCCTTGTGTACCTTAAGGGGTTAATATGGTTAACCACATTATGCAGTTAACACGCTGTACATGTCTATGATTTTATAATGTGCTTCACCAATTTACTATGCTTTTAATGTGGCATACTGCACTAAACTTTTGTAAAGGGTTTTGAAAATAAATTAAACACAGTAAATAAAATATTTGATGTTGCAACAAACCTAGAGCTGGGGAAATGCTGAATGCCACATTCTGATTCATAACTCAAAGCTGAAAACAATAACTGGACATTGATCACTTAGGTCTTTTGGGGAATTTATTTAATATATATTCTTGCTTTGTTCCTTCCATGGAATGTACTCTAATAGAAAAGAAACATGATGACAAGTTTATTTCATGTCTTATTTGATCATTGTGTGCAGAAAAATATGCAATTGATAACTGGAATGTACCATACTTGCTCTGCATTATTTTCATACATTATATGTTTTTAGTTGTCAGTGATACAGTATGCTGCAAATACTATAGTCTTTCACTCTTGCTGTCTGTGTTCTACTGCATATTTGTGGTTGATTAATCTACTGTACTTGGATAAACTGGCTGTAGTTTGCATAGCTGAAACATAAACATGTCAGAAAAAAATTAATGGCTCTAAAGGTCCAGTAAATGGAAACCATAATATGCTTTCATAAAGCATTCTTGTAGCACTAGGTTTCTTAGGGAATGTTATCATGGCTCAGCTGCTGTAGTGCCCACTAAGGAAATACTAGATGGTAGATGGATTTGTTATTTTTTTGTAACTGTTTTGGATCTCTGAATACAATTTCATTAACACTTTTTTCTAACTTACTATTTAATTACTATTACTATTCAGGTACATAAGATAAAGATTCCAAATAAATACACAAGTTGCTTCTATATAAGTTTATTGCCAAAGGCTTCAGGGAAAATTTAACCCATTGTTGGTCAATTCATTGAGGCTCTAGACACCTGTTTATACAATTCCTCAACCAATCCATATTTTTGTGTAATTGCCATTAATTTTAGCATGATCTGTGCTACTGTGTGCAGGCCCAATTACACATCACTTACAATTGTACATAATATTTCCGTATCTCGGAAAGCAAACCACATCCCACTCATACCTCAGTCTTGGTGGCCATGAAACTTTGACTTTGATCTTACTTAAATTATACAGTATAGTTTTGATTAGGTTAAAGAAATATAGTCTTGTACACAAAAGAATAAACAATGTGTCAGTATCAGAAATAGTCATATAAACATTGAACAGAATGGATTCCTAAAAGAGCCCTGTTCTTTAAGATTACTAGTTCAGTATACCTAACTCTACACAGGCTTAACTCTACACAAGCTTGACATTTTCCACATATAAACTGCTTCCTGCTTTAGGCTTGTCTATTTTCAAGACTTCAAAACCAAGTGACAGCCTGCGCCATTTGAATCTGAGGATTTCTGATACAGACACCAAAACAAATTTCCTGTCAACCCTCAGAGACAGCTAGCAGCTAGACATATGGATGAGTGTCACTCAGAATTGAGCAAGATGTTCAAACCTAGAACAAGTTTGGGCCCGATTTCACATTAACATATTCTAATACAACTTTGTTACATATAACGTTTCTTTCGAATTGTATTTCTGTTACTTTCAAGCAACAGTAATGTGAAACCATATAATTGTATGCTGTGTATGATTTTCTGTGACCTACATTTTTTTTATCTCACTAAACAAACAAGTAAATTATAAAAAATATTACATTACATTATTAAATATTATTAATAGTTGAGGCACAGAGAAAATGTACATCTGAGATATCAGCATTCAAACAATTTAACACTACAGTAAATTTTTTTCGTTGTACTATCTGTATATTAAAACAGGGAAAGCCAGACCAAGGCAATCCTGCCCGGACAGGGCACAAATGCGAACCATCTTAAACTATACCACGCGATTACTCCGTCTCTGTAGTACACATATTAAAATGAATTAACATTATATGAATTTTAATATTTTTTAATAAATTCTCATTCTTCTGGACCAAGGCAAAACTGCCCAGACAGAAAAACTGATAAATGATTTTAATATGTATAGAGTATTCATGTGTGTGGCAAAGTGGTTAATAGTGTGCAGGTGCAGGTGAATAAAGAACAGACAGACAATTGTAATCCAGGTGAAAAGGTTTGTTTTATTTGTTTTTGTCCAGTGCCTGACGGCGAAACAAACAATAAACAATAATGAAGGTAAGTAATACAGCAGCGTGTATTACTTAATTTATAATCCCCGGGTTTGCCCCACAAATAAGTCCTGTTTTTATTATACACACACACAAAACACATACACAAGTCCGTTAGAGCGTGAATTAGTGCTAGTGGTGTAAAATACAGTTTATAGTGATACGAGTGCAGTGCTGTTCCGTGTTTGTGCTGGACTCTGGCGACAGCTCCGGAACGTGTTAGCTGTCTAGTGCTATATAGCAAAAACACAGACAGTAACTAAACAGACACGAACAAACAAACAAAACACTCACAAATATTTTCCTGTACGCTTTCTCTGCGTCTCACACAGTCCTTCCAGTCTCTCAATAAAAACCAAGCGAAGGAACTGATTACGAGTCTCCGTCGCCTTTTTATGCTGTCACGGATGACCCCTTGGTAAACGAATGCAGCTGCCTTTACAATCTGCAGCTGTTACATTGTTTACCTTCCGGGTCAATACGTTCTTGCAACAGAGTCTCGCCTTCTTCCAGACTGGCCGACTCCCCGACCCGGGAAAGAACTGTCAGTCCAGCCCATCAAAAGAACTCTGTCCTCACTGCTTAGTGCCCTCACAGGTCAGGAGGGAGATTTACCACCAAGATTCGTTATATTTCTGTCACAATGTGGTATAGTTAAGATGTTTTGCAATGTTTTTGTGCCCTGTCGGGTAGTTTTGTCTTGATCTGGCTTTCAGGCACTCCCATTTAAACATATCTGCTACTACAGCTGAATTGCTTTTAGTTGAAGAGATTATTAATATAAAATTACATTTGGAATTCAAGGAAGAAAACACTTACTGTCAAGGAGAGACATCATTTGGAAATCTGGATTGCAGAAAATAAATGCTGTTGGTCAAAAAAATAACTGCGAAGGTGGGGGGGGGGAGATGGACAGACTTGAAGCGAAAAAAATAAAGAAAAGTTAGCTGGCAAATCTGCTTGGATGCCTACAGGCTGTGGTGCCTACAGGCTTACTCACTAGTACATGTAAATGGGATTAAAAGGTAATAAATTACACACTGGGCGCCTTAATGTAGCCTAATTATTTCATATATATTGTTTTACACGTGCAGCCTACTTAGCTAATCGACAAATCCATACATTATTTCAGACATTACCAAATTAATCTGTCATTGCAACATAAACAGAATAATTTATGTGACAGGCCGATTTGACAGCCAGACCAAACATTGAAATCTGGTCGGTTCGTGGAGCTTAGAACCTTTCTGCAAGATTCCTACAGGATTCTTCTTCTACTTCTACTTCTACTTCTACTTCTACTTCTTCTTCGACGCCCTTACCCAGGGCGACTTACAGTCGTAAACAAAAAATATATTTCAAGAATCACAGTACAAGTATTAATACAATTAAGAGCAACATAAAATACAATGACTTAAGTTCTAGTAAGTACAAGTATATGACAAAATACGATTCAATATCGGAGCAGATAAGTGTCAGAGATAGTTACATCAGGATACGATTAAATGCAAAATACTACAGATTGAATAACACTTGTGGCAGATTACAGTACTCTGTAAAGTACAGGATTAAATGCAGTAAAATAGGGAGCAGATAAGTGCAAGTAAAGCACATTTAGGAAGAGTGATAAAGTGTCCAGGGGGAAAAGAGGAGTTCTACAGATGCTGTCTGAAGAGGTGAGTCTTGAGGAGGCGCCGGAAGGTGGTCAGGGACTGGGCAGTCCTGACATCTGTAGGAAGGTCATTCCACCACTGCGGGGCGAGGGTGGAAAAGGAGCAGGCTCTGGAGGCAGGGGAGCGTAGAAGAGTTACAGCCAGTCTTCTAGTGCAGGAGGAGTGGAGAGGTAGAGTGGCTGTAACTGTAGGGAGAGATGAGGGTCTGGAGGTAGCTGAGTGCAGTCTGGTCAAGGCATCTGTAGGCGAGTACAAGAGTCTTCGACTGGATGCGAGCGGTGATCGGGAGCCAGTGGAGTGAGTGGAGCAGTGGAATTGCGTGGGAGAAGCGAGGCAGCAGAGTTCTGGATGAGCTGGAGTGGATGAGTGGCAGACGCAGGGAGGCAAGCCAGGAGGGAGTTGCAGTAGTCTAGGCGGGAGAGTACCAGGGCCTGGACAAGGAGCTGGATGACGTAGTTGGTGAGGAAGGGTCGGATTCTTCATATGTTGCTCAGGAAGAATCGGCAAGTCCGTGCCAGAGTGAAGATGTGCTGGGAATACGAGAGGCAGGGGTCCAGGGTGACTCCGAGGTTCTTAGCTGAGGAGGAGGGAGAGAGTGTGGTAGATTCCAGAGGAATGGAGATAGAGAGATCAGAGGAGGGGGAGGAGGAGGAGAGAAAGAAAAGGAGGTGAGATTTAGAGAGGTTGAGTTTGAGGTGATGCGAGTGCACAGATTATACAATTTAATATGGGAACGGCCCAAATGCGGTTGCAAAACGCTATTAAGAAAACCTGTTCATTGCACTAATTCAAGCATACAGACTGATGTTTGTGGGTTAGACCATTTGCTGAAGAAGGTTATTAGCACTGATATCAAGACAGAAATGGTACTAACACCAACAAAACATTCTGTAAATCATGCCCTTTGTGTCACAATAAAAGGTCAACACACTGTACTGCCCAGACTTACTGTAACTGATAAAAATGATAGTGTTATGTTAAAACGTAATGTAAACTCCTCTGGAATAAGATTTTTCCAATATAATTGGAATTGCTACCTATTCAGTATGGTTAAGTGGGTTTAATTGTGCTTGAATAATAGGGTTAATAAGAGAAGAACAGCTATGAATACAAGGGTTTATGTATAGTCCTATACTGAAAGTAGGTTAAAGCCAAAAGATTAATATTCAGACATTTAAAAATACAAGAATGTCCTTCACGTATTATCAAAACTACTAAATTAAATCAGCTGTATGCAGCACGATTAATAAACAACACAATAAAATGTTCTGTGAAAAATGTTTTTTTGTTTTATTCTGCATTGTTTATGTATACTGTATCCTCCATTATTCCTACTATCTCAATCATGACTTGTCAGAAAGTATAGAGTCTGCTTTGTCTACAGATGAAGCCCAATGCATTTACTGAAAGTTTTATAATTGATGAAACTATATGTGATAAGGTGTGTGAGATAGTTTTAGGCATACAATTAAAGTGTTTCCATTACAGTAACTAGCTTCACTATACAAATCAGAATCTCTCATCTTCCATCCCATAGTCCTCGTCATTGCAGTAACTAGAGAACTAATAAAATGGGTAACACCGTAAAGTATATCTATAGAGGGCACTTGCTCATGTTATAGCTTTGACCAGGCAAATATACCATTTAATTTACCATTTTTATCACAGCACTATGACTGTACAATAGGACAACAAGCAAAATCAGGCATGTAATGAAAATGTGAACTGCCTGACCTTTCTTTTGCCGTGGGACTATACATCAGTAAAATCAATAGGGTTTACTATTTTCATATTATGTATGCAAGATTGCTGAACATTGCAAAACTACAGATAGAATGTACAGATGAACCCGCTTTATCTCATGATTGCCGTGCAGGTATAATTCGTGATATAAAGTGGGTCATGATATAAACCGGGTTTCACGTTTGCCTATGACACCACATTATGAGTGCGACGAAAAAAGAAAGAAAATTAACGGTGAATTAAAGAATTAAAGGGCAGAGTTTTAATGTTGTAGTTGTTCTTTACATTTAAACAAATCCATATAGTTTAGTACAGGACAAATGCGGTTTGTATCATTAACTGGAACAAAACAGTTTGTGTCAGTATCTAATAAAGGCGACTGGTGAGAGCTATGAATTAAGTGCATTGCACTTAGTGGTTTTGTGTGTATTTGTATAAGACTGACTGTTAAAGAAAAATTTGGTGACATTGGTGTTTTGCAAAAGAACTGTATCCCATTAAGACCGCCCACGTAGCATTTGACAAGCTGTACAAAATGTCAGTTTGTCAGCCAAGATGATTATTGGTTGTTAGTTGTGTTGTAAATGAATTATATCCTGTGGTTACTTAATAAAGCCCGGGCCACGTGACAGTTGACATGCTGCACAAAACGTGACAACAAGCGGGTTTGTGAGATGATATTAAGAGAGGTAATTTCTCAAAGAATGGTGCATGGTGAGTGGTGTTTGATAAATGGGGTATGATATTGCTATGTATTCACAGCCTCCCAGCTAAGGCTCATTTGCACAGTTTAAAATGGCAGACACAGACACAGACACAGAACGGTACTTTTTAAGCACTTTTCGTGCACTTATATTATTTACAGGAATAAAACAATAACACAAAACAAAAACCTAACTCCAACTGGAGTGCTAAACTAAACTTTTCTTCAGTCTTAACTAACACACTGGATGGCTAAACCGTTTACCAGCCAAAATACTTGTTTCACACACAGTTTCCAAATTACAAGGTTCACACAGTACCTTTGCTTTAGATCACACAGGTCTTTGGTCCTTACACACAGACCTCAGCTTTACACAGACAGCCCAGTCTACAGGGTTTCCCCTGCTTTTATCCAGGGCTTAATCAGCCTCAGGTGCTTCACATTAAAATGGAGCCAGGTGATTCCTTATATATAGATATTAAAGGTCGGCATGGATACCCGTTGGGTTTTAAATTACCTGACGCTATCCGGGTCTCTTTTTACAACCCGGGTTTCAATTTATTAATTTGAGAATTTAAAGAAAATATGACAATGCAGTTGTAAGCGTGGGTCTCTGGCCGGCGTAATAAAGACAATGTTAAAACAAGCTTTTGTGTTAAGCCTTTTCTTAACTGACAGGATATCAATGTTTTACAGAAAACAATAACACACAGTGAGCGGCAAGTACACCTCAATAATAATAACTGTGGCGACTATTCTTCTCAGGAACTAAATCGTAAAGAAAACAACATAACAACATCCTGATTTATGTCAGTGATAACTCTGTGATCCATTAATAATAATAATTGTGTGGCTTCCAATATGGAATGCTTTATCTACACTTGCGCAGATATCGTTTCTTAGCAAAAAGATAAAATAAGTAGCCTTTATTTAAAAATAAATAAGCAAATAAATAAAATAATGTGGAGCACATTAAGTGTGCTTCCTCTTTGAATGAAATATTTCCTTGGCAGAGTTTGCAAATTCAGTTTTTCTCCTGCTTGATAAAGAAATTCCACCCAATGCT